>JALGBA010000093.1:0-1345835 GCA_023970755.1 Azemiops feae
ACAAAATTCCAGAAGAAAGCAATTGCAAGCCTCTCTTAATTGTTGCCCATAAAAGTACATGGATGTGTATATGTGCTTATTCAAAGTTGAGCCAATGGAAGTGATTTGCCATTGACAGGTTTGGCAAAAGTTATAGCATACAATCCTGGAATTTCCTGTTGATCACTAATAGCCAGGTGCAAGCATGCTTAGTTTTTTTAAAGAACTCAACTCAACTCTTTTGAGCAATGCTTGTCCTTGCAGATTTCTTGGCAGCATGGTTGTTGCGTTCTCCAAGAATCCTAGCCTCGCTTGCAATATGTCCTGGTGGTCTCCCATCCCAGTAGCCACCAAATCTGAACCTTTCAATTCCTGCTAATGGTTGACCTTTGCTGAGATTCTGTTCATGATATCTTTCACAATATAGGGATGTAAAAAATTCTCTGGCTTCATTTCCCCCCCTCCTTATATAGGGGAGGCTTGCTTTCCCAATAGCATCCTGCAAGTAGAACAAATAGTTTCATGGGGTTCTGGGCTACAGTGCACCTGGCTAGATTCCACAAAAGAGCCGTGCTGGAACTCCCAAATGTGTTTTTCAAAAGGCAACTGGACTTCTTCAGTTGCTTGTTGGATGAGAAGCAAAACATTTTCAAGGAAAAAAAACAAGGAAGTCCAGTTGTCTTTGAAAAGCACCTTTGGAACAACCATGACTCTAGATCAGGGGTAGGCAACCTGGGAAAATTCTGGGAGTTGAAGTCCATGAGTCATAAAAGAGCCAAGGTTGCCTACCCCTGCTCTAGATGATGGAGATTCTCCATAGACATTTAGCCTTGCTGGAAAGTTTCCATCATTGAAATGCATCAATGTTGCCCAGAAATGGTTGCAACCACCATCTTGACTTTTTTGACCCCCTTGAGCCCCTCCTGCTTAGTGCTTAGGCCCACAGCCAGCTAATATGGTGTCCCAAGAAATGAGCAATTGGTGCAGAACAGAGATCTTAAACTCTTTTTTAAAGTTATTTCGTAAGTCTTGGGAGAACAGGTCAAAGAGGATGGTTAGTCCTCTGCAGGGATCAATACGTGGGAACATGCGCTAGAGAGTCTTGTGAACTTGGAAGAAGAACTCTTATCTTGCAAGACCTTCTTGTGACTTCTTTACTGTCTAATAATAATAATAATAATAATAACAACAACAACAACAACAACAACAACAACAACAACAACAACAACAACAATAATAATAACAATAACAATAATAACAACAATAATAATAATAATAAAGTTGGAAGGGACCTTGGAGGTCATCTAGTCCAACCCCCTGCTCAGGCAGGAAACCCTATACCATTTCGGACAAATGGCTGTCCAGTCTCTTCTTAAAAACCTCCAGTGTTGGAGCATTCACCGCTTCGGGAGGCAGGTTGTTCCACTGGTTAATTGTTCTAACTGTCAGGAAGTTTCTCCTTAGTTCTAGGTTGCTTCTCTCCTTGGTTAGTTTCCATCCGTTGCTTCTTGTCCTGCCTTCTGGTGCTTTGGAGAATAGCTTGACTCCCTCTTCTTTGTGGCAACCCCTGAGATATTGGAACACTGCTATCATGTCCCCCTTTGATGCCAGATGTCCTTAACACCAGACTTCATAGCTGGGGATGGAGCCAACGGGGGAAAAAATCAGCAGCCTTCTGGGTCTGCAATATGACTCTCCGCCACCACAGCTCTTAATTAAGCATATATGGTTCATGTGGTTCATGTTCTGGAATGGAGTTCTATAAACCTTGATAGAAATTTTACCATCTCCACCCTCCCACTGCTTACAAACACCTCTGCTCCATCGTTATGGCTTGTCTCTCTCCAGAAGTTGTAAGTGATCCATCAATGGAGGTTTTAAAGAAGAGATTGGACAGCCACTTGACCAGAATGATATCGGGTCTTCTGTTTGAAAAGGGGGGTTGGGCTAGAAGACCTCTGAGATTCCCTTCCAACTCTGCTATTCTGTATTCTGTTTCGTCCTTGCCAAAATGAGTCTGAGTGGATATCAGACATCACAAAATCTACTGAGCTAAAGAACAGGCAGTGTTTCTCAACCTGGGCAATTTTAAGAGGTATGGATTTCAACTCCCAGAATTCCCCAGCCAGCATATCATAGCTGGCTGGGGAATTCTGGAAGTTGAAGTTCAGACGCCTTAAAATTGCTCAGCTGAGAAAAACTGGAATAGAAACACTGGAATTACAGAATAACAGAACAGAATAACAGAGGTGGAATGGACTTTGGAGGTGGTCTAGCCCAACCCCCTGCTCAAGCAGGAAACCCTATATCATTTCAGAGAAGTGGCTGTCCAGTCTCTTCTTAAAAACCTCCAGTGATGGAGCACCCACGACTTCTGGAGGCAAGCCGTTCCACTGGTTAATTGTTCTTACTGTTAGGAAATTTTTCCTTTAGTTCTAGGTTGCTTCTCTCCTTGATTAGTTTCCATTCATTGTTTCTTGTCTTGCCTTTGGGTGCTTTGGAAAATAGGCTGATCTCCCCTCTTCTTTGTGGCAGCCCTTCAAATATGGTGATATTTGACAAATATTGTCAAGCTCACATTGTGAGCAGTTGGGTTAAAAAAAAAACTGCTGCACCTTTCTGTATGTATTTCTAACAGGAAATGGAATGGATTTGCTTTAGAGCACCCCAAATCACCTGAAGTGAACTGCAGGAAAGGAAGAGGTGTATAAACTCCAGAAAAGAGGACTTAGTGATAAGGAGTCTGTTTTTGCAAACTCAGCTAGGAGGGTTTTTCCCTCCCCCTCTCCTTTTCAGAGCTTTGAAGGATGGCCCCTGTCTACCTCATTACACTGCAATGAAACTTTATTGTTCCCTAGTCCTCTTGATTTTTAAGCTTTATGAGAAGCATATTGGAAGGGGAAAAAAAAATGAAATGAGCTCCTGTCAAAGCAGAAAAGCCGAAACAGCAGACACTTATCTGCGTATCTGGAAAAGATTGAATGGACGTGAAGTCCTGGAAGCCCGTCAGAAGCGTGGGTCAGGATAAATCTGCCCTGGTTTACCGTCTTCTATAAGTAAAAGAAGTATTCTGCCCTGTCAGGTTTTTTTTCCCTCCAATTGATTTTTCCCCTTTAAAAGATCTGCAAAGCAAAGAAGAAAAGAAAAAGAAAGAAAAGTCTGAGTCTGATTTTGTTGCTCACTTTCTTTACCCTTCTGTATGGTGGTTTTTCCAATGAAATATTCCTCTGTTGCTCAAATCTTACAGCTAATTTGGTGTAGTTGTTAAAAGCTCAAGGCTAGAAACCAAAAGTCCTGGCTTAAGGCATGAAAGCCAGATGGATGACTTTGGGCCAATCACCAGGAGATGGTGAGTTCTAGTTCTGCCTTAGGCATGAACGCTGGCTGGATGATTTGTTGCCAATCACCAGGAGATGGTGTGTTCTAGTCCTGCCTTAGGCATGAAAGCTGATTGGGTGACTTTGGGTTAATCACCAGGAGATGGTGTGTTCTAGTCCTGCCTTAGGCATAGAAGTTTGCTGGGTGACCTTATGACTAGGAGATGGTGAGTTCTAGTCCTGCCTTAGGCACAAAGCCAACAACATGATCTTGGCCCAGTCCCTCTCTATCAGCCCCAGGAAGGAGACAGAGGCAAAGCATTTCTAAAATCTAAAATCTTCCAACACTGGACGTTTTAAAGAAGAGATTGGACAACCATTTGCCTGAAATGGTATAGGGTTTCCTGCCTGAGCAGGGGGTTGGACTAGAAGACCTCTAAGGCCCCTTCCAACTCCATTATTATTATTATTATTATTATTATTATTATTATTATTATTATTATTATTATTATTATTATTATTATTATTATTATTATTATTATTATTATTATTATTATTATTATTATTATTATTATCTTGACAAGAAAACTGCAGGAGCACATCTAGGCCTTCTTTAAGAGTCAGCCCTGACTTGGAGGTACCAAAAAACAAGACACACATTTCCTAAATATACTTTTTTTTTTTTTTTAAATGCAACTTTCCCTGCTTTCACTATGTTACCTAGATTTCCCTGCTGTGTTCCTTTTCTTTTTTTCTTTTTTAGCAATTTCTCTTTTTTGTATGTTCCAATATCTAAAGGGCTGTCAAGAGGGAGTCAAGCTATTGTCCAAAGCACCTGAAGGCAGGACAAGAAGCAACGGATGGAAACTAATCAAGGAGAGAAGCAACCTAGAACTAAGGAGAAATTTCCTGACAGTTAGAACAATTAATCAGTGGAACAACCTGCCTCCAGAAGCGGTGAATGCTCCAATGCTGGAGGTTTTTAAGAAGAGACTGGACAGCCATTTGTCTGAAATGGTATAGGTTCTCCTGCTTGAGCAGGGGGTTGGACTAGAAGACCTCCAAGGTCCTTCCAATTCTAGTATTCTATTCTGTCCTGTCCTGCTCTGCTCTGCTCTGTTCTACTTTCAGAAACCTATTTTATTTTAGATGCATCTCTCAGCTTTGCTGTTCCATATGTATCTGTTATTCCAAATATTTATTTCTCATCATGTTTGATTGTTGTGTTTAAGGCTGTCTGTCATCCTGGGATCCTGGGAACCTTTAAGCAAAGTGTGTGCATGTGTAAGTGTATGAGAATGACAGTATATTTTTTATGTGCAAATGCTCTGCAAAAGATGAGAGAATAAACATCATCTCAGACTTGCAGTTTCTACCTAGGGGAAAGTAGTAATTTGCTTCCAAGAAATGATAGAAAATGATTTCCATTAATACATGTAATTAAAAATGTTCCTAACATTTCTGAAAAATGTTAGGAAATATCTTGCTTTTCTCTCTGAATCTCTGCACGCTCGCCCATGGATCAGTTATGAGCAAAGTGTTTGTAAAAAGAACTGGAGTGTCAATCGCTTATTATTATTTTATTATTACTATTACTATTACTATTATTATAATAAAAAGTCTCCATGCAGTGTTGGCTCATATCTCTGGAACAGAGTTCTATAAAATTTGTTCAAGCTTATTTGGGATTTGCTTTATATAGAAATTATATAATTCTATGTGAACTATATAGAAAATTGCTAGGTTTCTATATGCAGGATATGCAGCCTTGGGAAGGATTCTTAACTACTAATTCTCTTCTCTTCCCTTCTCCTCTCTTTTTCCTTTATATCCAATCCTATCCCCCCCTCCCCTCTCCTCATTTTCCAAAGCACCTGAGGGCAGGACAAGAAGTAATGGGTGAAAGTTCATTAGAGATACAACTTAGAAATAATTAGAAATTTCTTGTCAGTCAGAACAATTAATTGGTGGAACGGCTTGCCTCCCAAAGTTGTGGGCATTTTGAAGAAGAAACTGAACAGCCGTTTGTCCAGAATAGTATAGGTTCTCCTGCTTGAGCAGGGGGTTGGACTCGAAGACCTCCAAGGTCCCTTCCAACTCTATTATTCTATGTTCTATATTTCCCCAAAGCAAGTAAGAAATAAATAGATAACCCAGCAGAAAACCATCTTATATTGCTTGCTTGGTTCCCCCCCCCTCTTTCCATTTTAACTGTAAATTCTCCAGGATAATCTGACACTGGGTGGACTCTACACCTGAATAAATAAATAACCCAACCCTTATCAAACTCGAGTGGCAGGAAGTAACTGGCTTCAGCTGCACTGCTAAGTAAGGTGTTTTATGATCTTGCAGGGAGATGCTCAGCCACAATGCAGACTCCAAAATATAATTTTCTCCTAATAGAGCACAGTTCTGGGACACTACACACCCTCTTCACGACCTGTTTTCCTTGTTACCTTCTGGGAGGAGGCTTCGTGGTATCCGTAGCAGAACATCCAGATTCAGCCATAGTTTCATTCCATACAGCATTAACCTTGCGAACTCTCAAGCTTCCTCCTTGCATTATATATTCAAGATGGACAGTATTTAATATTTATTTGCTATGTATATGTAGGGATGTGGGTCTATATATATGTTGTTCATAGTATGTTTAGGTGTGTGTCATGTATGTGTTTCACTTTGAGAGCGGGCAACTAAATTTCATTTTTGATGTGTGCCGTTGTGCCCACAATATAAAAATGACAATAAAGGTTATCTTATCTATCTTATCTTATCTTATCTTCATTCTAGTGCCCAGAAAGAAGCAGGGGACAGATACAACTATGAAGATAGACAATATCAAAATTCAGAATCAATAGTGTTTGACTTGAAATGTGCCAAGTCAGGTATCCCTGAGAAGGGAGAGATTTCTTCTTCTTCTTCTTCAAAACCAGTGGGTGAACTGAAACAGCTCCTGTGGCTGGCTGCAGCTTGCCTGCAGTGCTACAGTATGAAAATATTTGCTCTTTAGCCTAAATATAGATCTGAGAACAGCCTCATTAGTTAATATTTCATACAGAATGCATAAAGGGAGAGCACGTTGGTTCTGGCCATAACTAGCCGACTGCTTGAATCCTAATGAACTCACACATCCTGCAGTTTACAAGCAAGTCACTCAATCTGGAGGAATAAGCGACGCACCGGCCCCTTTAATAAAATTCCGGTGTCTCTTAAATTACCTAGATGGAATCCCCAAAGAATTTATGTACAGAGACAGGGTATTAGAAGCTCAGCTTCAACACCTTGCATAGCTGGAAGAGGATCTAGGATATAGGGGAAGAAGAGGAGAAGGAATGGAGCATTTACATTTCCCCCCCTGAATTATAAAAACTTTTTAAATATCTCAAGGTTTGGGTTTTCGTTAGATAACAATAGCAATAGTGCTTAGACTTATATACCGCTTCATAGTGCTTTACAGCACGGTCTTAAGTAGTTTGCAGAGACAGCATATTGCACCCTCATTTTATCGACCTTGAAATAAATGATGGAAGGCTGAGTCAACCTTGAGCCGGTCAGGATCGAACTCCTGGCTGTGGGCAGAGTTAGCCTGCAATACTGCAGTCTAACTACTACGCCACCATAGCTCAGTGATTGTTTCTGTATTTTGAGGGAGTGGCGTGGTGACCTAGTGGTGAAGACACTCCCACACGGAAGATTGAGAGTTCAGTCCTAGTAGCGGCAGATATTTCTTTCCTAGGATGCAAAGAAAAAATATCTGCTGTGAGCTTCATGTAGGTGACAGGAAGGGCATCCGGCCTATAAATTCTCAGCCCCATCCAATTGTTCTAACTCTACCCCGAATTAAGGGATTACAGGGTCGTAAAAGGGAGAGTTTTTTTCGGTATCTTGATGATGTTATCAATAACCAGCATCTACTTCTGGGATAGAAACAGTGGTGGGATTCAGCCAGTTCGCACCACTTCAGCAGAACTGATAACTAATTTTTTGTTGCCCAGGCGCAGAATGGACTTCCGGAAGTGGCATCCACACAGAGAACGGTTGTTCACATATTTTAATCCCACCACTGGATAGAAATAGGAATAGTTTTAAAGGGTAGGAACAATGGAGATCTCTTTTTCGTGGGCTTCCTCTGATCCTGGACTCAGCAGAATAGAATAGAATGGAATGGAATGGAATAGAATAGAATAGAATAGAATAGAATAGAATAGAATAGAATAGAATAGGAATAGGAATAGGAATAGAATAGAATAGAATAGAATAGAATAGAATAGAATAGAATAGAATAGAATAGAATAGAAAGAATAGAATAGAATAGAATTAGAAATAGAAAGAATAATAGAATAGAAATATAATATAATATAATAGAAATAGAATAGAAATAGAAATAGAATAGAATAGAATAGAATTAGAAAGAAATAGAAATATAATAGAAATATAATAGAATAATAGAACAGAATAGAATGGAAATAGAAATAGAATAATAGAATAGAAATATAATAGAATAATAGAATAAAATAGGATAGAAAAGAATAGAATAGAATAGAAACAGAATAGAATAGAATTAGAAATAGAATAATAGAATAGAAATAGAATATAATAGAATTAGAAAGAAATAGAAATAGAATAGAATAATAGAACAGAATAGAATAGAAATAGAAATATAATAATAGAATAGAAATATAATAATAGAATAGAAATAGAATAGAATAATAGAATAGAATAGGATAGGATAGGATAGGATAGAATAAAATAGAAATAGAATAGAATAGAATAGGATAGGATAGAATAAAATAGAAATAGAATAGAATAGAATAGAACAGAACAATAACTTCATTGTCACTTTAAATGTACACTAATCAGCATACATTAAAATAAGAGTTCGTTGCATACAGCTCTCGAAGGGTAATATATCCAATATCCACTACATAAGCATAACAAAAAATAAAATAAAATAAATTATGCATATATCCACATCCACACAATCCCAGCTTGGCTTTGCACCGAAGCTGGGATTAGAACTCATGGTCTGCCAGTTTCAGGTCTGGTACCTTAACCAGTACACGAAAACCGGTTCTCTTCTTATAGCTTTAGTAAGACAATTTAAGAGCAGCAACTGGTCGACTCCTTTAGGCTTGATCTCCCTCCCCTCCAGCATCACCACGTGGCAAGAAAAACAACCATCCACCCAACAGTGACTGGCTGGGGAATTCTGGGAGTTGAAGTCCACACATCTCCAAGTGGCCACGATTGAGAAACACGGGAAGTCGTCTATTTTACAATATTACTTTAGAAGGATAATTTTAGGCTGCCTCTAAGAGGTGACCAAAGTTACCCCACAAATACGCATTCATTTTATGAGAATACAGTTGATCCTTGACTTACGACCATAACTGAGCCCCAAATTTTTGTTGCTAAACGAGACAGTTAAGTGAATTTTGCCCTGTCATGTGACCTTTCTTGCCACAGTTGTTAAGTGAATCACTGCAGTTGTTAAGTTAGTAAACACGGTTGTTAAGTGAATCTGGCTTCCCCAATGACTTTGCTCATCAGAAGGTGTCAGAAGGGGATCACGTGACCCCGGGACATTGCAACCGTCATAAATACTGTACCTGCCAGTTGCCAAGCGTCTGGATTTTGATCATGTGACCACGGGGATCCTGCAACGGTCGTGTGAAAAACGGTCCTAATTAATTTTTTTTCCAGTGCTGTTGTACCTTTGAATGGTCACTAAATGAATGCTTTTAAGTTGAGGACTACCTGTATAGTAAATGCCTGGGTCTGCCTTTGTTTTTAGTTAGGCTTCTTTTTGTTATCACAGGCTTAAAATGTTTTTAATTTAGCATTTCTATACTTTTTCTGCCCTCTGCATAATGTTGCTCATTCCAAAAGGGAATGGAGGCCTGTCTTGCATGCATGTGTATATTTGTGTTGCTTCCATCTGTGTGCACATCACACATTTGTGCCATCTAAACATAGGTCAGCCCTCCATCATTTGACAGTCAGTTCCTTTGGGAACTACAGTTACCAAAATTCCCAGCTCATATGGACTAAGATTTATGGTCTTTACCAGGAGTGCCCCAAATTAAGTATCTGAAGCTTGGTAGTCTGTGATTAAATAACATTAACTGGTTAAGTCCATGAATCAGCCCCTGATCGATAGGGACACGGGTTCCTGAGCTGCCTAAGGCCAAAAGATGCTCAAGTCAGCTGATTGTCCTTCTTTTTACATGGTGATTTTTGGAGGGGGTTTTTTGGAGGGGGGGGCATTCTAAGCTGCTTCTACCTTTATGTAACTTTTCCAAACACAGTGACAGGCAATAACAGTAAGCATTAAGCTTGATAAGTCAGAAGAAGAAATTCCCCTGATATACTAGCTCTGCTTAATGAAAAGGACCTGTAGTGAAAAGCTTAAGCTTATAAATAAAAGAAAATGATTTTAGAAGAGTCTAGCAACTCTGTAAGCCAAGATTAACTTTATTAAACCTGGGAAGACGACCGTGTTTGCTATGGGAAGGGAAGGCTTGCTTGGCAGCCAGTGAAAATTAACAGGTTAATACATAGGCTTCTATAGAAGGCACTTTTCATTATTGTTCGCCTGATTAGAATGTTATGGGGGATATGATAGCATTGTTCAAGAATAGAAAAGCAAGACTCGTCTTTCTATCGTTCCAGACCTATGGAGGACAAACTCTGCCGAATGCTAGGAAAAACTTCTCGAACAATTATAGCAGGATGGGTAGTCCTAAACTTACAACCATTCGTTTAATGACTGTTCAAAGTTACAACAGCATTGGGAAAAGTGACTTATGACCGTTTTTCACATTTACGACCATTGTAGCATCCCCATGGTCAGGGGTAGGCAACCTTGGCTCTTTTATGTCTCGTGGACTTCAACTCCCAGAATTCCTGAGCCAGCATGGCTCAGCTTGGAAACCTCTCCTTTTTCCCTCAGCATGGCTGGCTCAGGAATTCTGGGAGTTGAAGTCCACGAGTCATAAAAGAGCCAAGGTTGCCTACCCCTGAGTCCATGGTCATGTGATCAAAATTTAGAGCTTTGGCAACTGGTTCGTATTTATGACGGTTGCAGTGTCCCAGGGTCACGTTTTGTGACCTTCTGACAAGCAAAGTCAATGGGGAAGCCAGCTTCACTTAACAAGTGGGTTACTAACTTAACGACTGCAGTGATTCACTTAGCAACGGTGGCAAGAAAAGTCATAAAATGGGGCAAAACCCACTTAACAAAAGTCTCACTTAACAACAGAAATGTTGGGGTCCATTGTGGTCGTAAGTCGAGGACTACTTGTACCAACAGAAGAGAATATTTGTAGCTTAGGGTTGAGCTGTGTGGTTCTTGATGTTCTCTGTGTTCGGTTGTTTTCTTGAAGATGTTTCAATACCCAACCAGGTAAACTCTTCAGGGTTAAAGGGAGTGGAGTTTGCTCTCTGTTTATATTGTTTGATTGTTTGTCTGAGTTGATAGTTCTGTTGAAGGAAAAGTCTTCATCATGGTTCAGTCCAAGCTGGGAATAAACAACATGGCGACTGCTTTAGAAAGAAGGTTGCAGTTTATTGAAGAGGAGAGCCAGACAGGAAGATGGCTCTGGAAGAAAAGAGAGCAAGCACATGTAGGGAGTGGGTTTTTATACCCTCTGGAGCCTTTTGTTTGGAGTTGTTCCTGTGGCATGAACTTTGACCTGAGTCTGAGTGTGCCCTTTGGTATCTGTGGGTTAATCCTATTATGTCCTGTCTTAGAGTTTGGGTGGGGTATGTAGATTTTAAGTGTCTTTGTCTTCTTAATCTTCTAGCTGGGGGCCTCCAACCTTCCTGGATTTACATCTGCATTTCTACAGAGCTGGTTTCTGCTTGAGAGAGGGAGACTTGGGACTATTAAGAAAAACTGGGCATGCTTTTCTGTCTCTTTAAGATCCTTTGAGGAAATATATTTTTCCGCCCTTATAATATTTCCTTCTCTGGGGGGCTGACTTCCCACAGTTCCTTGACTCAACACCCAGGTAAGCAGAGATCAAAATTAACACTAGATCAACAGCTAAGCTGTAAACAGCAACCCAATCAAGGAACTACCGACTCAGACAATCAAACAGTAAACAACAGCCTAGTCAAGTATGGATCTCGGAATCCTAGTGGACAATCACATAAATACGAGCCAGCAGTGTGCTGCAGCTGCCAAAAAAGCCAACGCTGTACTAGGCTGTATTAACAGAGGGATGGAATCAAGAACACGTGAAGTGTTGATACCACTTTACAAGTCTGGTAAGGCCACACTTGGAATACCGCATCCAGTTTTGGTCACCACAATGTAAAAAAGATGTTGATACTTTGGAAAGAGTGCAGAGAAGAGCAACAGAGATGATTAGGGGACTGGAGGCTAAAACATATGAAGAAAGGTTGCTGGAATTGGGTATGTCTAGTTTAATGAAGAGAAGGACGAGGGGGGACATAATAGCAGTGTTCCAATATCACAGGGGCTGCCACAAAGAAGAGGGAGTCAAGCTATTCTCCAAAGCGCCTGAAGGCAGGACAAGAAGCAACGGATGGAAACTAATCAAGGAGAGAAGCAACCTAGAACTAAGGAGAAATTTCCTGACAGAGCAATTAATCAGTGGAACAACCTGCCTCCAGAAGCTGTGAATGCTCCAACACTGGAAGTTTTTAAGAAGAGATTGGACAGCCATTTGTCTGAAATGGTATAGGGCTTCCTGCCTGAGCAGGAGGTTGGACCTTCCAACTATTCTATTCTATTCTATTCTATTCTATTCTATTCTATTCTATTCTATTCTATTCTATTCTATTCTATTCTATTCTATTCTATTCCATTCCATTCCATTCCTTCCATTCCATTCCATTCCATTCCATTCCATTCCATTCTATTCTATTCTATTCTATTCTATTCTATTCTATTCTATTCTATTCTATTCTATTCTATTCTATTCTATTCTATTCTATTCTATTCTATTCTATTCTCCACCAAGAACACTCCCACCAATACTGACAGGGCAAACCACTTGCATATAAACAGAGGGCAAACCCCACTCCTTTCTAGTACTGATAATGTTAGCTAGTTGGATAATGAAATCTGCAAGAAAATAACCAAGCTCAGAGAGCAGCACCAAGGGTCGAACAATTATAGCAGTTTAAACCATGTATTTGAGGGAGATGATTGAATTTGAAGTCCAACTGCATAACACTAGGATCCACTGATAACATCCTGGAGATCAAATAATCTTAACAAGTCAATCAGTGCTGGCCATAAGTACATTATTTGTGGTAAATTACTCCGGAGGTTTGATTTAATATAGTGGCTATGAAGGGTGCAGCTCAACAGCTCAAGTAGTGATTTTTCTGATTTTCAGGAAAATCTCACCATTTCTTAACTTCTCTGCCAGGAAGAAAACGAGAGTTTTAGATGGGAATGTGGAAATGGGATTGGACAGGTATACCGATACACCTCAACTCAGGGACCATTCAAAGCTATAATGGCACTGGGAAAAAAAAGTGGCTTCTGACCGTTTTTCACATTTACGACTGTTGCAGCATCCCCGTGGTCACGTGATCAAAATTTGGATGCTTGGCAACTGGTTCATATTTATGACAGTTGCAGTGCTCCGGGCTCATGGGATCACTTTTTCTGACCTTCTGACAAGCAAAATCAAGGGGGAAACCAGGTACACTTTACAACTGTGTTACTAACTTAACAACTGCAGTGATGTGGCAAGAAAGGTCGTAAAACGGGGCAGAACTCACTTAACAACTGTCTCACTTAGCCACAGAAATTTTGGGGTCGGTTATGGTTGTAATTCAAGGACTACCTGTAGTTAATTTACTTGCGGGCTGGGTTTATCCCTTGAAGCACTCACTTCAGGCTTCTAATGTTCTTGCCTTTATTTTAATTGTCATGTTAAAAAAAAAACACAGTAACAACTGCACATAAATTACTTGGCAGGGAAAGATGATGATGATGATGATGATAATGATGATGATGATGATAACCTTTATTGTCATTTTTTACTGTGGGCACAATGGCACACATTAAAAATGAAACTTAGTTGCTTGCTCTCAAAGTGTACACATACATAACACACATTTAAACATATTATATACAACATATGTATAGACCTACACCCTTACATATAAGTAACATATAAATATTAGCCACATATTCTCTCTGCATGTATTTCATATGAAATTTAATGGATAGTTAATTCCTGAACACTTTGTAATGGCACTCTGTAAAATATTCCATTCATTGTTCTACATTCTTCAATTACCATCTCCTAGTCCGTGTCCTAGCTCCCGATTTTTACTTAGTTTTATCTCATTTTCATTGTTACGATTTCCAAAATTCAGCTGTAACATTCTGTCCATTTCTCTTGATGTACATTATAGAATGTCAGAGCTGGAAGGCCCAGCCAGTTAAGCTGGCTGTTTGGGACAAAAATCCAAATTAAAACACCCCACCAGATGGCTGTTCAGATGCTTCTTAAAAGCACCAAATGAAGGGGAGGCCACAATCTCTTTGGATCACTGGATCTATTTATTTTTTTATTTTATTTATTTATCATTTATTTTCCAAAGCACCAGAAGGCAAGACAAGAAACAATGGATGGAAACTAATCAAGGAGAGAAGCAACCTGGAATTAAGGAGAAACTTCCTAGCAGTGAGGACAATTAACCAGTGGAACAGCTTGCCTCCAGAAATTGTGGGCACTCCATCACTGGAGATTTTTAAGGGGACACTGGACATTCACCTGTCTGAGACGATGTAGGTTCTCCTGCTTGAGCAGAGGGCTGGACTAGAAGACCTCCAAGGTCCCTGCTAGCTTTATTCTATTCTATTTCAGCTTTTGGGATGAGAAGCGAACGTATTCAAAGAAAAACAAGAAAGTCCAGTTGCATCCTGAAAAAGCATCTTTGGGACAACCATGTCCTGGATGACTGAGAATCTCCATTAATGTTTAGCTATGCACTTTGGGATGAACACCCTTTGAATGGTGCGGGAGTATGAACAGATTTCCAGAAAAAATTGCAGACTACCAGAACAGGGCAGAAAAAACCCTGCAGCCAGAAGGCTCCACACACATTTGCACTACTCAGGTGATCCTGACAACACAGATAAGTCTCCAAGTGGCATCAATGACTCTCTAAAAGAATGCTGTCTGATCAGCTGTCTGTAAGGAGTATAAATCCTTCCATTCCCCACCATCCAGTCAGAGCTGAAGAAACTTCTTGGATGAGAAGTGAAACGTCTTCAAAGAAAAACAAGGAAGTCCAGTTGCCTCCTGAAAAAAGCACCTTTGGGACTTGTGACTTAACATTTCTGGGCCTTTCACCCTAGGACAATACAGAATAAATTGAGAATTCCTCCAATTTTTTCTCCTTCCCTTCCCTTTCATTTCCCATATCCTGTCATCCGTTCGTAAGATTAAACGTACTTGGATTCTGCAATCTCTATTTTTAAGGCAATCGCAGGAAGATCTTTCTTAATAGACTTCCTTCAGTAAGCAATATTCTTGCGTGATTCTTTTCATCCGATCTGTGCATTTTTGCACCTAAGGTTTCCATTTTAGGAACTCGAGCTGCAAAATTTAGAAAAATGTAAATATTGAAATGTAAATTGCATTACATTCTGCAGATTGCCTGGCAAAGTGCAAATTAGATTGGTCTGCATTAAAATGCAAAGCGAAAGCATTTCTTTGCCATTCCAATTACAGCGCTCACCCTCCATAGGGACTGGGCGTGTATAAATTGTTTTGCCTTTGGCCGTTGGTGCCAGTAGAAAATCTTGTAGCTTGCAGGGATCTAGAAGTTAACCGTCCAAAACAACACGAACACAAGTTCAACCTAAAACCATGGTAAAATAAAGTATATGGTTGGTTGGTGTTAAGTATATATTTGCATGACTGGAAGGCATGAAAATATTAATATATATGCAAATATTGAATACAGAGACATGAGTTTTCTTGTTGCAGCTTCTACAATGTTTCCAATAGCAGAACAGAACAGATTGCCTTCAGAAGTTGTGGGAGCTTCATCACTGGAAGCTTTCAAGAAGAGACGGGACTGCCATCTGTCAGAAATGGCGTAGGGTCTCCTGCTTGAATAGAATAGAATAGAATAGAATAGAATAGAATAGAATAGAATAGAATAGAATAGAATAGAATAGAATAGAATAGAGCTGGAAGGGACCTTGGAGATCTTCTAGTTCAGCCCCCTGCTCAAGCAGGAGAATCTATACCATTTCAGACATGTCTAGCCTCTTCTTAAAAATCTCCAGTGATGGAGCGCCCACGATTTCTGGAGGCAGGCTGTTCCACTGGTTGATTGTCTTCACTGTCAAGAGGTTTCTCCTTAATTCCAGGTTGCTTCTCTCTTTGATCAGTTTCCAACCATTGTTGGGCGGGGGGTTGGACTAGATGACCTGCAAGATCGCTTCCAACTTTGTTATTCTATATTCTAGATGTCAAGGCCATTGAAGGAGACGATATTCCCCACCCCCATCTCCATTTTCAGAAGAGGCTAGTTTCGCCGATGTTATTTTAGATTCTTCATGAACATTTTAAGAAAGTCAAAAAAGTGAGGATCAGATCAAAATCAAAATAATTTTTAAAAGCAAGCAAGCAAGCAATGATTGTTTTAGAAAGCTTGATAGAATCTTGAAGCTCAGGACTGTCTAATTTTTTTCAAGTGGAAGGCCACATCAGTTTTGTAATGCTTGGTGAACTAGCTATTCAGTATTCATATTAAGGATTTAAATGATTGATAAAATCAAGTACGTTATTAACCTCATTGTTGTATCTCAAACATAAATGGGAGCTGACAAATAAGGTTGTAGTAAAAGATAAGCAAAGGGGCGGCCATTTTAAATAGCAGTTCAGAGTTGTTTTTACAAGAACTCTTTGCTCAAAGTCTCTAATCTTGGTTCATTCCAAGAATCCAAACATGGTTATCCAATCAAATGTTAGAATGTCTCTTTTGAGTTCTTTTTTGAAGATGGGGCTGTATTATTTCTCAACTACACCACACCTGATACACAATGGTCTTCTGGTGATTGGCTCAAAGTCACCCAATCAGTTTTCATGGCTAATGTGGAACTAGAACTCATGACTTCTGGTGATTGGCCCAAAATCACTCAACCAACTTTCATGGCTAAGGTGGGACTAGAACTCACAATCTCCTGGTGATTGGCCCAAAGTCACTCAGCCAGCTTTCACGCCCTAAGACGGGACTAGAACTACCTAGATTTAATTTAATTATATTTCTCTCCTTTTCTTATCTCATACTTTAGTTCTGTTGGCTTTCTATTATTTGCTTCTTTTTAGCACATTGCATCATTGTGCTTAGCTCACAAGGGAATAGCATGAGTGTGCATGTATGAGCTTTTTCAGGGTGCGCTGAAAAATTTACATTGCCTTTGGCATTAAATTAATATTCATAATTTCATCCATGTCCACCTTTGCTGGAGAATTAAAGGGACCATGAGAGCTCCTTAATCTGCAGAATTACTTGACAGGTGTCAAAGGCCAAATACTACGGTATCAGGTTAAAGTAAAGATATTGTGAGGTGTGACGGGAAGCTAATCTATCTGGAATGCAGATCTCCCATTCGTTAAATCCTTTGTTCCCTAAATGTCTTTTTTTTAATATGATGCAGCTTTAGAAGATCCAGTTTTTTCTCTCCCACTGAAGAAGCTTCTTGGACAAGAAGCGAAACATCTTCAAGGAAAAACAAAGTCCAGTTGCCTTTTGAAAAAAGTACCTTTGGGACACAAGTCTTAAAAGTTGCCAAGTTTGGAGACTCCTGAGCTAGATGATCTTGGTGGCCCATCCCAACTACAGTTGGACAATTCTAATGATGATTCAAGAGGCTGCAAGCTGATCCAGCACTAATTATACGATAAAGGTCAGGACAGTCGCACCCATACCTTTGACCACCTTGAAGCTGAATAATACAAGAGCAACGTGCTTCTCTTCCTCCTCCTCCTCCTCCTCCTCCTCCTCCTCCTCCTCCTCCTCCTCCTCCTCTCCTCCTCCTCCCTCCTCCTCCTCCTCCTCCTCCTCTCAGAATTTCATCCCTGTTTTCTTCTCCTTGCAAATGTCTAAAGCAGGCTGGTTTTTTTCATCCAAAGCAATAAGGCAGACTGAAAAAAAAAAATGAAGGACCTTTTTTTCTCTCCTCCCTATGCAATTTGCTAAATTAGCAAATATTGGAGCAGATAGTTGTTTAGTATCATCCTAATTGTTGAGATGCCTGGACTAACTAACGTCCTTGACTTTTCGTGTGGCCTCAGCATTAGGATTTCATAATAATAATAATAATAATAATAATAATAATAATAATAATAATAATAATAATAATAATAATAATAATAATAATAATAATAATAATAATAATAATAATAATAATAATAATAATAATAATAAAGTTGGAAGGGACCTTGGAGGTCATCGAGTCTAACCCCCTGCTCGGACAAATGGCTGTCCAGTCTCTTCTTAAAAACTTCCAGTGTTGGAGCATTCACCGCTTCTGGAGGCAGGTTGTTCCACTGGTTAATTGTTCTAACTGTCAGGAAGTTTCTCCTCAGTTCCAGGTTGCTTCTCTCCTTGATTAGTTTCCATCCATTACTTCTTGTCCTGCCCTCAGGCGCCTTGGAGAATAGCTTGACTCCCTCTTCTTTGTGGCAACCCCTGAGGTATTGGAATATCTCAGATATTGGAATATTTGGCTGCTTCGATTTGTCCCTTGCTACAGTTGCTTCTGCAGGGATCTATTTGGGTGTGTATGTGCGCACGTCCGTCCGGCTAGGATTGTCTCCTTTCTTATTACTATACGGGGGTGGAGAGAATTCCAGCAACTGGCAAGATAGCCTTTTTTTTAATGCTGACAGGAAACCAGCAACCGCGTTCAAAGTGAGAGGATGCTTTGCTGTGGCCTATAAATAATGCAGTTTGAATAGTTCCGGAGAATTCCATTTATCACTTTAGTTGGCATGAAAGCTAGAACAGAATGGAGGAAGATTCCTAAATGACGAGGAGAAGAAACCACTTGCCTTATGGGTTATGATTCCCAGTTACCATTCGCTTAGCTATGAGCTATAGAGTCGTGGTGGCGCAGTGGTTCGAATGCAGCATTGTGGGCTAACTCACTGCCCACAGCCAGGAGTTCGGTCCTGACCGGCTGAAGGTTGACTCCATCCTTCCATCCTTCATAGGTCGGTAAAATGAGGACCCAGATTGTTGGGGGCAAGACAGTCTTCTCCTTCTCCTTTCCACTCCCTTCTAGCACTGATGCTGTTCCCTAGTTGGGTCATGAAACGTCTGCAAGAAAACCACCCAGCTCAGAAAGCACCCAGGACCCCACAGTTCTTCTCCTTCTCTGCCTCCTTCCTTCCTTCCTTCCTTCCTTCCTTCCTTCCTTCCTTCCTTCCTTCCTTCCTTCCTTCCTTCCTATTCTCCTTCTCCTTCTCCTTCTCCTTCTCCTTCTCCTTCTCCTTCTCCTTCTCCTTCTCCTTCTCTTTTCCACTCCCTTCTAGCACTGATGCTGTTCCTTAGTTGGGTCATGAAACGTCTGCAAGAAAACCACCAAGCTCAGAGAGCACCCAGGACCCCACAGTTATTCTTCCTTCCTTCCTTCCTTCCTTCCTTCCTTCCTTCCTTTCCTTCCTATTCTCATTTCCTTCTCCTTCTCCTTCTCCTTCTCCTTCTCCTTCTCCTTCTCCTTCTCCTTCTCCTTCTCCTTCTCCTTCTCCTTCTCCTTCTCCTTCTCCTTTCCATTCCCTTCTAGCTCTGATGCTGTTCCCTAGTTAGAGAGGACTGTAAAGCACTATGAAGCGGTATATAAGTCTAAGTGCTATTGCTATTCTGTTCTATTCTATTGCCATGGTGGCGCAGTGGTTAGAATGCAGTATTGCAGGCTGACTCTGTCCACAGCCTGGAGTTCGATCCTGACCGGCTGAAGGTTGACTCAGCCTTCCATCCTTCCAAGGTTGGTAAAATGAGGACCCAGATTGTTGGGGGCAATAGGCTGACTCTGTAAACCATTTAGAGAGGGCTGTAAAACACTGTGAAGCGGTATATAAGTCTAAGTGCTATTGTTATTGCTACTAAAGCCATTCATTTTCTGGGCTTCCTCCCTGAAAATGTGAAAATAAACTTCCTCTTGAGAGGCAGAGCTTTTGGCAATTGTCAAAAGTCTCAGGCAATACAGGCAGTCCTCGATTTACATCCATTTCTTTAGTGACCATTCAAAGGTACAACGGCACTGAAAAAGCTACGACTGTTTTTCACACTTACGACTGTGGCAGCATCCCCATGGTCGTCTGATCAAAATTCGGATGCTTGGCAACTGGCATGTACTTATGACGGTTGTAATGTCCCGGGGGTCACGTGATCCCCTTTTGCGACCTTCTGACAAAGCAAAGTCAACGGGGGAATCCTGATTCACTTTACTGTGTTTCTAACTTAACAACCGCAGCGATTCACTTAACAACCTTGGCAAGAAAGGTTGTAAAATGGGGCAAAACTCACTTAACCCACGTCTCCCTTCGCAACATAAATTTGGGGCTCAGTTTTAAGAACGCTTCGCCCCTCAGTGACGGTCATGAACTTAAAATTAAGGACTTCTGCTTCAGAGCTGTGCTGGTTTTCCAAGAGAGAGCAATAATAATATTGGAAAGAAGAAGCAATTAGGGAACAAATCTTCATCCAGCAGCTATTTAATAATAATAATAATAAAGTTGGAAGGGAGCTTGGAGGTCATCTAGTCCAACCCTCAGGCAGGAAACCCTATACCAGGGGTAGACAACCTTGGCTCTTTTATGACTCGTGGACTTCAACTCCCAGAATTCCTGAGCCAGCATGGGGGAACTATGGCCCCCTCATGACTTGTGGACTTCAACTCCCAGAATTCCTGAGCCAGCATGGCTCAGCTTGGAAACCTCTCCCTTTCCCCTCAGCATGGCTGGCTCAGGAATTCTGGGAGTTGAAGTCCACGAGTCATAAAAGAGCCAAGGTTGCCGACCCCTGCCCTATACCATTTCAGACAAATGGCTGTCCAGTCTCTTCTTAAAAACTTCCAGTGTTGGAGCATTCATCGCTTCTGGAGGCAGGTTGTTCCACTGGTTAATTGTTCTGTCAGGAAGTTTCTCCTTAGTTCTAAGTTGCTTCTCTCCTTGATTAGTTTCCATCCATTGTTTCTTGTCCTGTCTTCAGGCGCTTTGGAGAATAGCTTGACTCCCTCGTCTTTGTGGCAGCCTCTGAGGTATTGGAAGACTTTATTCAGGATTGTTTTAGAATTTGCAGAGTGAGGACCAGAGGCCAATTCTTGAATTGTGAATTGTTCTTCATTAACTGTTGTTCCTATTCAAGTGCAAAGGGAGAGCCCGGACCCCAACCGAAGAGCAGAGACCTGCAATCCCTTAAAAAAATTCTGGTTTTTTTAAAAAATGTATAGTTGTTAGTAGATCGCTGTGATGCGGTCTCCTTGAACATAGCTGAATTTTGTCATACTGCTGTAAAATTAGGCAGACTTTTATTATTCACTTATTCAACCCACCGCCAATTGTGATATTTTTAACTTTATTTTTATTTTAATATATTTTAGTTTGCATAATAAAAAAAAAAAATTCACTGGGGAAATTATCTAATAACTACCAGCACTGAGTGGTAATAAATCTGAATTTTCTTGGTTTATAATTTGGATCTTCTTCACGGTGTATGTGGGGCCGGGAACTCTCGGAGGTGGGAATCCAATAGCATCGATTCTTCAAGTACGTCGTGACCTACTGACAAAAGTGCAAATGGAGTGTAGATGGTGAAGGATTTATTCTGTGTCTCTTTGCCTACTCTTTGACTTAGAGTTGGAAAACCTCAGGTCACGTTAACCTTGTGAAGTAGTCCAGATAAGAAGCACAAACAGGAACAACAGCTAGTTTTACTTAAGGCTACATTAACAGAATCTTGCAAGTTGACAAATAATCCTCCTCCTCCTCCTCCTGCTCCTCCTCTCCTTCAACCTGCTCCTTCCTCCTCCCCTTCCTCCTCCTCTGCCTCCTCCCCTCCTCCTCTAACCTCCTCCCCTTCCTCCTCCAACCTCCTCCCCTTCCTCCTCCTCCTCATCTCCTTCAACCTCCTCCCCTCCTCCCTCCTCTCCTCCTCCTTCTCTCCTTCAACCATCTCCTCCTCCTCCTCTTCCTCCTCCTCCTCCCTTTTAATCTCCTGAAAAATAAGAGTGTCCCTTCTGTGATGCTTTCTCCACCTCACCTCCTTTGGATTAAAATTTCTTTTATCACACTATTATCTAGGTTTAGCTCTGTCTCCCAAAGCCATTCCCACATACCGTCACAGGTCATTTCCTTCTGTTGTTCTTCCCAGGTTGAACGAGAGGAGGAGCAGGAGGAGGAGGAGGAGGAGGAGGAGGAGGAGGGAGGAGAAAGGAAGAGAGAGGAGAGGAGGGGAAAGGAAGAGAGGAGGAGAGAGGAGAGAGGGAGGAGGAGGAGCAGGAGGAGGAGGAGGAGGAGAAAGAGGAGAAGGTTGAAGGAGAGAAGGAGGAGGAGAGGAGGGAAGGAGAGGAGGTTGAAGGGAGGAGGAGGGAGGAAGGGGAGGAGGTTAGAGGAGGAGGAAGGGGAGGAGGAAGGAGCAGGTTGAAGGAGAGGAGGAGCAGGAGGAGGAGGAGGAGAAAAGGATTAGGAGAGGAGGAGGAGGAAGAGAGGTTTGAAGGAGAGAATCAAGAGGAAGGAAGAAGGTTCTGGAAGAGCAGGTTGAAGGAGAGGAGGAGCAGGAGGAGGAGGAGGAGGATTATTTGTCAACTTGCAAGATTCTGTTAATGTAGCCTTAAGTAAAACTAGCTGTTGTTCCTGTTTGTGCTTCTTATCTGGACTACTTCACAAGGTTAACGTGACCTGAGGTTTTCCAACTCAAAGAGTAGGCAAAGAGACACAGAATAAATCCTTCACCATCTACACTCCATTTGCACTTTTGTCAGTAGGTCACGAAGCACTTGAAGAATCGATGCTATCTCAAAAAAATAATTTTCTGGAGACATTTAAGATTCTTAATTTTCAGGGACTCGCCAGTTCATTAATGACTCCCTCTGCTCCCCATTAAAATATTCTGCAAAATTGTTTCCCATTTGGGTAGGACACTTTTCCCCCCGGTAGGATGTAGCTAGCTAGATGCTGGACTTTGAGTAGAGAGCCAGTTTGGTGCAATGATTAAAGGTACCAATGGGGTCCTTGGTGCTCTCTGAGCTTGCAGACATTTTATTACCAAACTAGGCAACATCATCAGTGCTAGAAGGGAGTGGGGTTTACTCTGGGAAAAAAAGCCAAAAAAGTGAAAAAGCCAAAAAACAGAAACAAAAATTCCCAAAGCATTTTCTCACCAGAAATCAACAACCAAATGAGCAGAGATTAACACCAAGATTAACACCAGACCAATAATAAAGCTGTAAACAATACCCAGTGCTTTTTTTGTAAAAAAAAAAAAAAAAAAAAGGTGCCGGAACTCACACATGTCATACAACCCACCTTGCCTACCCTACAAGGTTCCATCCAAAAAAGGTGCCGGAACTCCGTTCTGAGCGTTCTATGAGAAAAAAAGCCCTGACAATACCACAATCAAGAAACTACCAAATCGGACAATCAAAGAGTAAAAAAAACAGCCTAATCAAGGAACCACTAAGAAGAAAACAACATTGCCATGAACACTGATAGGGCAAGACACTGGTATATAAAAAGAGAGCAAAATCCACTCCCTTCTAGCACTGATGAAGTTACCTAGTTGGGTAATCAAACGTCTGCAAGAAAACAACCCAGCTCAGAGAGCACCAAGAACCCCACAGTCCTCCTCCTCCTCCTCCTCCTCCTCCTCCTCCCTCCTCCTCCTCCTCGCCTCCCCTCCTCCTCCTCCTCCTCCTCCTCCCAAACACCCTCCCTTCTAGCATTGATGAAGTTACCTAGTTGGGTAATGAAATGTCTGCAAGAAAGCAACCCAGCTCAGAGAGCACCCAGGACCCCACAGTTCAACCCTGAATTACAAATATTCTCTTCTATTGGTAAAGGCTCCAGGCTAGAAACTGGGAGACCATGAATTCTAGTACTACTGTATCTTAGCACAAAGCCCCATGATGACCTTGGGGCAGTCTCCCTCTCAGTCCCAGGAAGAAGAAGAAGACAAGGGTAAATCACTTCCAAAATATTGCCAAGAAAACTGGGTGGACTTCTCTAAGCAATTTCCAGAAGTCAGCACTGACTTGAAGGTATGCACACATTTACACTCACACAAACGCACACATATGGCTTTGCCCATTCTTGTATTGTATGTGCTGCAAATAAATCAGCTTTCTGGGTTAATTATAATACTTGTTTCACTATTCCTTATGTGGGGTCAGACTCCTCCTTACATGCCTGGACAGAACATTTCAAGGGAAATATATACCTACTGTTCTATATAGGTCAACTGTTCTCTAGGCTACCTGTCCATAAGAGAAAGCTAGGATACAATTTTGATCGTGTCGCTGAATCCATTTGCATTAAAATAAGCTTCAAGTCCGAGACCAATTTAGCAAAAATAGCATCTTCTTACTCAACAGATCCTTATGGGAGAATACATTAGCACAAGTAGGAAAGCCCAATCTTTTGATTTTATGTAGGGAAAAAAAAAAGGAAGATGAACGAATGGACTCCTTGGATTGTGGTCAATAGATTTGTCAACCATATTGATTCTCAGCCATTCTCCTCAACTGTGGCAGGAAGCATATTTTCCCTAAAAGTTCAGAGGAGCAGATTATGAAAGTGTCCTTCAAGAAATTGGAGAAAACGATCATAGAAAACTGTCCCCAGATTCTCCTCCCCTCCCCCTTACCATATCGGTAGACTACCCAAATGGGAAACAATTTTGCAGAATATTTTAATGGGGAGCAGAGGGAGTCATTAACGAACTGGCGAGTCTCTGAAAATTAAGAATCTTAAATGTCTCCAGAAAATTATTTTTTGAGATGTTTTGTCCCAGTTAAATACTGACGGAAATATTATTGTTAGCCAATAGGAGCTAATATGCATTTTCTTTGGACAAATCTCAAATATGAAACTGAACTGGGCAGCAAAGCTTGTGTTGGTTGCTGGAAATGAACTTTTCGGTTAAGAAATACAAGCCACAAAGAAGGTGAACTGTCAACACAGTTGAGTTCTCCACATGTCAGATTAAAAACGACTAGAGACCCTATACTCTCCCCTAGCTGCAAAGCTTCATTCTCTCTTTTAACTCTCCATTTACTGCTTGGCAAGGGGAAAAGTCTGCAACAATTATTCTCCCTCATCTGCAGAGGGACAAGGAGAAGAAAGGAAGAAGGGAACAGATAGGGAGAAAGAAAAGAAAAAGGAGAAGAAGAAGGAGTAGGAGAGGGAGAAGGAGAAGAAAAGGAGATGGGGACAGAGAGGGAGAAAGAGAAGAAGAAAGAGAGGAAGAAAGAGAAGGAGAAGGAGAGGAGGAGGAGGAGGAGAAGGAGGGGAGATAATGCAGATGGGGTTGGGTGGGAGATTAACCTCTCTCTGGTGGTTCTTCCCTGCAAATCTATCCAGGTAGAAAGGATTCCAGCTGCAGGACAGAATGACCAATGAGCATTATCTAAATCAGGGGTTCCCAATCTTGGCAACTTTAAGCTGCGTTGATAAAGTAGATCACAACCTACTACTTGATAAGATAGAAAAATGTGGGTTAGACAGCATCACCACCAGATGGATCCGTAGCTGGCTGACCGGCCGTACTCAGCGTGTGGTCCTCAATGGAACCGCATCTACATGGAGGGAAGTGTGCAGTGGGGTGCCCCAGGGCTCTGTTCTGGGCCAAGTGCTCTTCAACATCTTCATCAACGATTTGGACGAGGGGATAGATGGGGAACTCATCAAATTTGCAGACGACACCAAGCTGGCAGGAATAGCCAACACTCCAGAAGACAGGCTTAAGATACAGGAGGACCTGGACAGACCTGAACACTGGGCACTATCTAACAAAATGAAATTCAATGGTGAAAAAAGTAAGGTTCTACATTTAGGCAAGAAAAACCAAATGTACAGGTATAGTATAGGGGTACCTTGCTCAATAGTAGTAACTGTGAGAGGGACCTCAGAGTCCTAGTGGACAATCACTTAAATATGAGCCAGCAGTGTGCTGCAGCTGCCAAAAAGGCCAACACAGTGCTAGGCTGCATTAACAGAGGTAGAATCAAGAGAAAGACAATGCCTTGGTAAGGCCACACTTGGAATACTGCATCCAGTTTTGGTCACCACGATGTAAAAAAGACGTTGAGACTCTAGAAAGAGTGCAGAGAAGAGCAACAAAGATGATTAGGGGACTGGAGGCTAAAGCATATAAGGAACGGCTGCTGGAATTGGGTATGTCTAGTTTAATGAAGAGAAGGACGAGGGGGGACATGATAGAAGTGTTCCAATATTTCAGGGGCTGCCACAAAGAAGAGGGAGTCAAGCTATTCTCCAAGGTGCCTGAAGGCAGGACAAGAAGCAACGGATGGAAGCTAATCAAGGAGAGAAGCAACCTAGAACTAAGGAGAAACTTCCTGACAGTTAGAACAATTAACCAGTGGAACAACCTGCCTCCAGAAGCGGTGAATGCTCCAACACGGGAAGTTTTTAAGAAGAGACTGGACAGCCATTTGTCTGAAATGGTATAGGGTTTCCTGCCTGAGCAGGGGGTTGGACTAGATGACCTCCAAGGTACCTTCCAACTTTATTATTATTATTATTATACATTCCATTCCAAGCGGCTTGACCTTGAGTTGGTGTCTCTGGAAGGTAGAACGAGCAATGAGCTTCCACCTCCCATCCAGCTCCCTCCCCCCATGGTCCATGACAGACTGGCAGCTAGCAAATGCGAAGCTCAGGCATAAGATGGCAGTTCTGACATGCATGGACTTCAACTCCCAGAATCCCCCAGCCTAGATGGCTGGCTGGGGAATTCTGGGAGTTGAAGTCCACATATCTCCCTGATCTAAAGGACAACAGGAAAGCAGGACGGGACATCGGTCCTTTTCCCCACTAGTGATAATTTCCCTAAAATACCTCCCCTGCATTTACATTAAGACAGCCTTTCTGTAGCAAACATGATTTTTTAGATTCACGAGGTTCCACCTGACTGGCCTTGGTGAGGACAGAGGTATGGATGCGTTGGAAGGTTGTATTTGGCAATGGACTCTACCTAAACAAGAGAGGCAGTTGTAGAGTCTTGGGTTCATTATAGAGGTAGTTAGGAAACAATATTCTTTGTAATTGTCTATTATTTCCCACTTTTCAGGCTTGATAATTCTACCTTGTAGGTGCAGCTGCAACCCATCCACTGAGGTTGAATGCAGTAGAATTCTTGAACTACTGCAATGCAGTGCTAAGTTTTCATAAAGTGAAGGACATGTGGGAACTGCAGAGTGGGTCCAGTTTTCTAAAAAAAGATTAGCCGTTTTTTCTGCATTATTCCTCCTCCTCCTCCCTCCTCCTCCTCCTCCTCCTCCCTCCCCCTCCTCCCCTCTCCTCCTCCTTCTTCTTCTCTTCTTCTTCTTCTTCTTCTTCTTCTTCTTCTTCTTCTTCTTCTTCTTCTTCTTCTTCTTCTTCTTCTTCTTCTTCTTCTTCTTCTTCTTCTTCTTCTTCTTCTTCTTCCTCCTCTGCAATTTTGCTACAATTCCTTTATTTTGGCGCAGAGACCCCAGCACTAAATAAATGAGATCAGAGCCGCTGGGTGTCAGGAATCCCCTTGAAACCTTTACATGTATTAACCCCCCAAACTTCTGAAACTGCATCAACTACTACAAGGGAAGTTTCAAAGTCCTGGGCTGGATCACTGAGTAGTAGCCACCATACAGGAATGGGGGTGTTTTAACATCCTGTTCTATTTCTTAGGTGCAAAGAAACATTTTCCTATATTTTAGAAATAGGTAACAGGCACCCTGACAGAACCTAAATGTGATTTGTAAGTATACGAAGAACAGTTGCAGTAATTGGGTATGTCTAGTTTAATGAAAAGAAGGGTTAGGGGTGACAGGATACCAGTGTTCTAATATTTGAGGGGCTGCCACAAGAAAGAGGGGATAAACCTATTCTCCAAAGCACCTGAAGGCAGAACAAGAAGCAATGGATGGAAACTAATCCAGGAGAGGACCAACTTAGAACTAAGGAGAAATTTCCTGACAGTGAAAACAATTGACCAGTGGAACGGCTTGCCTCCAGAAGTTGTGGGTGCTCCATCACTGGAGATTTTAAAGAAGAGATTGGATAACCGTTTCTCTGAAATGGTATAGGGTTTCCTGCTTGAGCAAGGGGTTGGACTAGAAGACCTCCAAGGTCCATTCCAACTCTGTTATTCTGTTTTGTTGTACATGAAGCTATAGCATCCTACTATAATCATTGATACGAGTTTATTAAGTCTGGGTAGTCCAAGGGAATGATACAGGCACTGCATAGCTTCCTAACCCCATTTCTGAAACCCCCAAAGCTTCCCGAAAACCATACTGTTAAAAATGGGTGGCAAAACACTCATTTTCAGCAAGAGGATTGTTTTTCTCATTTGTGAAAAATGAGAGGGCAGCGACAACAGGGACATCACTCATTAAACCATCCACCCTGTCCTCCAAATTCTAGAAAATTGGTCTAGAATGATTTTTAAAAAAGTAAAAATGTGGTTTTCTGGAATGGAAAGTTTACTTATTCCTAGTCTTTAAACACTTCTTGTGTTCACTGTGTTCTGATGAACAAACAGTGAAGATACACCAGATAAATCTTTCATCTCATCCTCAAATAAGCTGTGCAAAGGGAGATTTTATTCCCAAATTCAGCTTCTCTCCCTGATGTATTCAACTGTGGAAGAGGAGTACAAACAAATGATTCCTGGGTCCTGGGCAGTTTCCTGGGTCCATTAGAGTAGCATTCCATGTGAAATCTAAGGCTCATCCCAACTGAAAAGAGGAGAGGAGAGGAGAAGGGAAGGGAAGGGAAGGGAAGAGAAGAGAAGAGAAGAGAAGAGAAGAGAAGGGAAGGGAAGGGAAGGGAAGGGAAGGGAAGGGGAGAAGAGAAGAGAAGAGAAGAGAAGAGAAGAGAAGAGAAGAGAAGAGAAGAGAAGAGAAGAGAAGAGAAGAGAAGAGAAGAGAAGCATTATAGGAAACTTAGTTCCCCCATGGAACCAATGATGGAGAAATGGTGGGCTCCTTATCAATGGATGTTTTAACATGGCCTTTGGAACTAAAGTTATACAGAATACAGAATAACAGAGTTGGAAGGGACCTTGGAGGTCTTTTAGTCCAAACCCCTGCTCAAGCAGGAGACCCTACATGGCTGTCCACTCTCTTCTTGAAAGCCTCCAATGATGGAGTACCCACAACTTCTGGAGGCAAGCCATTCCATTGATTGTTTTCACTGATAGGAGTTCTAGATTGGATCTCTTTTTGATAAGCTTCTATCCATTACTTCTTGTCTTGCAATCTGGTGCTTTGGAGAATAGGCCAACTCCCTCTTCTGTGTGACAGCCCCACAAATAATGGACGACTGCTATCATGTGACCCCTGTTCTTCTCTTTGTTAGACTAGACATACCTAAGTCGTTCAAGTGTTCATCATATGATTTAGCCTCCAGTCACCTCATCATTTTTGTTGCCTTTCTCTGCATGTTTTCTAGAAACTCAACACCTTTTTTGTATCATGGTGACCAAAACTGAATTCAATATTCCAGTTCCAGGATGCACAAAGGATGTGTCCACACAGAACAGCCCTCTGTCTGGATTGCTTTTATCTGGATTTCTGCACTCAAAGAGGGGTGTTGATGAGGTGGTCTCTGTGGCTCCTTCCATTCCCATGTTCTGTCTACAAACCATTTTGTAGCAGGCATAATTATCAATGTTAATCGTTAGGTTAAAAATTAGCATAAAATGTTTCTCAAGGTTAACTTTAGCTGGCTTGTTTAGCCGCTTAATATCTTGTGCAAGCCCAGTCTGTTTGCTCAGCTTATGGTTCAACATTTTGTGTGAACCTATTGCAATAGATGAGTGCTGTGTTCAATCACTTTGTGTAGAGGCACAGCCTCTGCAGAAATTGTTTCTCCATTCCACAATACGGTGGAGTGTTGGACACCAACCATTTGCAGAGGCTCACCAAGTTCATAATATATTTCTTGATTTCAGTTGTTGGAAGTCAGCACCCACCCACCCTCTTACAGAAGGAAATATTTTGGGGGGATATTAAAAAGGACAGAATATTATATTTCCCCAAAGTAATAATGAAAAACCTTAGGCCAAGACAGCCCCACGTCTCCCTCCCCCAAGCAGAAACCAAGCAGGCCAGCTTTTAGAAGTGCAGATTTGATAATCCTTTCAGAAAGACTGTAGCCAAGAAGCTTGGAGCTGATGAGATTAGAAAGACAAAGTTCCCTAGAACCAACAACCTCTCACCCAAAAAATCCAACACAGGACATAGCCATCAGCCACAGTCCCAGGGAGGCAGGATATGACCTTCAGGACATAACCCACCCACTATCACAATACCAAAAATGACACACTCAAAAGCTCAGGTCGAAGTTCATGCCACAGGAACAGGAAAACTCCAAACACAAAAGCCCAAGAAGATATAAAAACCCACCACTCCCAGCTACATGTGGTCAGCTGCTCCAGAGCCACATGTCTTGTGGTTCTGCTCTTCAATAAACTAGAACCTTCTTTCTAAAGCAGTCTCCATTTTGTTTATTCCCGGCTTGGACTGGGCCCTGATGAAGATTTTTCTTTCAACACAGTGTTGGCTGAGTGCAGTAAAATTTCAGTAGGTGGCAGCACCCGGTTGAGTTTGGAAGCTAAGCAGGATCAGACTAGTCAATAAATGGGTGGAAGACCACCAGAACGTCAAGGTTCAGCTTTTGGTAGTTTTCAGAACTTGCTTCTCTTTCTGTTGCTTTGATCTTATCTTGATTGTAGTACATCAAAAAGCAGTGTAAGAGTAGAAGCATGTTTATCAGTCAAACTTTAACAAGAACACCTATGGTCCTGGTAGGTTGGGTATGTGTTTGTGATTAGCTAATGGGTGGGAAATGGTGCCTGGAAAGAAGTCCAAAGTTTGTCGAACATATGGCTCATACACAGTTGTGGAAGGTTCCTAATGCATCAATTCCATTTGAGGAACGAGATTATTTGGAAACTAATCAAGGAGAGAAGCAACCTAGAACTAAGGAGAAACTTCCTGACAGTTAGAACATTAACCAGTGGAACAACCTGCCTCCAGAAGCGGTGAATGCTCCAACACTGGAAGTTTTTAAGAAGAGACTGGACAGCCATTTGTCTGAAATGGTGTAGGGTTTCCTGCCTGAGCAGGGAGTTGGACTAGATGACCTCCAAGGTCCCTTCCAACTTTATTATTATTATTATTATTATTATTTCTGGAGTCCAAACACAAGGAGAAATTCAAGGGAGAATTCCAAATATCATCAGTTTAAAATAACAGAATAGGAGCCCCTGAAGGAGACACTTAAGAATGTAGGAGGCCTCCCAATGAAAAGAAATTGCCTCAGAAAAGTCTGTTGAAATTCAGTCAGCCATGTTGTGGTAGATAATTTCTGGAGACTACAACCCCTGTTCATTATTATGCATTTATGAGTGTTTTGTGATGTTGGCAAATAATTCCACACTCTGGCTCAAGGTATGTATGTATGTATGTATGTATGTAGAAAATTTATATGGCCACCCAACTCACTCATGATGATTCCAGGTGGCCTACAAAGATTAAACCCCAGTACAAAACTCAATAATCCCTCATCCCCCTGATGACAACAATCAGACCAACTGTTTGAGGCCTCCATTTGACTCTGGGGTCCCCAGACCCATTGTCAGAATCATGTCTTCAGGGCCTTGTGAAAGAGTGTCAAAGTGGGAGCCAATCTGGTCTCTGCAGGGATGCTGTTCCACAGAAAGAGAGCCACCACAGAGATGGCCCTTTTCTTGGTCCCATTAGATCAGTGATGGCGAACCTTTTAGAGACCGAGTGCCCAAACCACAACCCAAAACCCACTTATTTATCGCAAAGTGCCAGGGCCGCATCAGCATGGTGGTGCCCCCTCAGGGGAGGCATGGGGGCGTGGCCCACTGGGTGGGCATGGCTGCGATTGTCATGGCAGACTGGGGGGGCATGGCTGAGGTGGGCATGGCCACCTTGATGTTGCTCATGGGGGGGACACCTGTGGGGGCAGGGCAGGTTGGGGGAGATCCAGAGGGTCTCTGGTGGGTGGAGTGGTGGGCAGGAGGCCCAGCATAGATGGGGGAGGCACGCAATCCTAGCTGGGACTGGGGGGCCATGGCGCCGATGGGGATCTGGCTTTCCCTGCTCGGGGTGGCCTTTGGCTTGCTGGATGTGGGCGTGCTCTACCACTTCGCCTCCTTTGTGCTGGGTGGGGCTGCTGCTCCGGGCGGTGGCAGCGGCCTAATGGACCTGCGCAAGCTGCTGGCAGCAGTGGCACGCATGCCCACAGAGAGGGCTCTGAGTGCCGCCTCTGCCATAGGTTCGCCACCACTGCACTAGATGGACCTCTTCAAAAGAGGGGGCTCTATCCTGTCTCCCTGCTCTGGTGGGTCAGGTAGATAAAACTGGGAAAAGACACTCCTTCAAATAAACTGATCCCAATCCCAGTCCCAAAATTAACTAATTGAAGAATGGCGCCTATGGAGATTCTCAGTCATCCAGGCCCATGGTTGCCCCAAAGGTGCTTTTTCAAGAGGCAACTGGACTTCCTTGTTTTTCTTTGAAGTTGTTTCGCTTCTCATCCAAGAAGCTTCTTTAGCTTCCCCACCATCCAGTCAGAGTTAAAAAAAGTTTCTTGGCTGAGAAGTGAAACATCTTCAAAGAAAAACAGGAAAGTCCAGTTGCCTCTTGAAAAAGCACCTTGGAAGCATGGTGGTTCATAGGAATGGTAATCTTCCTAAGAGCTACCTAATCTCTGAACCTTATCAGCTTGTTCAACATGTGTGACTTGGCGATGGAAAGAATGTAGGGGAATATCTTTCTCCATTTTTCTCCATGTGGACCTTTGCAACTGTCCCTGTTGCCACAAAGGGAAGGGAAAAGAGAGTGTCTGTAGGAGTTGGTGGTCTTAGGAATCTGAGATGGGTGGAGAAGGTGTCATTCCTTCTGATTCTTTCACTTCCCCAGGAAACTCTGAAACATCCTAATCTGGAGTAACCTGAGCCACGGTGGTGCAATGCAGTATTGCAGGCTAACTCTGCCTACTGCCAGGAGTTCGATCCTGACTGGCTGAGGGTTGACTCAGCTTTCCATCCTTCTGAGGTCAGTAAAATGAGGACCTAGATTGTTGGGGGAAATATGCTGACTCTTTAAACCGCTCAGAGAGTATTGTAAAGCACTGCGAAGCAGTATATAAGTCTAGGTGCTATTTGCTAAGACGACCAACTTCCTGTTCTACATCCCAGTCCACATCTGGACTTTTTCCTCCCAAGCATCATAAAATCATAGGGATGGAAAGGACCTTGGAGGGACCTTGAAGGTCTTCCAGTCCAACCCCCCTGTCCAAGGCAGGAGTCTTTATACCATCCTGGACAAATATTTGTAAAATCTTTTCTTGAAAACCTCCAGCGATGGAGTACTCACAACTCTGGAAGGCAAGTCATTTCGTCAAATGACTTCTCTCCTCTCCTCTAGCTTTCTTCCTGGTCAACGTTCCTCCCCTTTTTATTTTTCTTAAAAAGAAAATCTTGTCCCAATTACCTCACGAAATGCAGCGGCTCATCCTCCTTCCCCCGAAGAAGGTCATCGGGGAAGGTGGTGGCTCCCTTCCCCTTTTTTTTGCCAATATCCTACCTTCCTTTGAGATGTGGATTGTTCTTGGACAGAGAAGTGTGAAGCAGATTGCTGATTCGGCTGCATTTCTCTGCAGCCTTGAATCTCACTGACAGTGCAGCGTTGATGATATGCAGAGGAGGTTTTGAGAGCGTTAAAGGGGATAGCACCTGGCCAACTCCCAAAGAAGAGCATCACTGCCCATCAGTGATACCTCTGCTCGGGGGTGGGGGAGGCATCCTGTTGCAAGAGGTGAAAACTTAGCCTTAACCGACCAAAGTTAAGATTGCTGAACAGTTTTTCCCACTTCAGGCTGCTCACTTATTATTCTAGTCACTGCAGTATTTCTCCCAGGTTACTACTACTACTACTACAAAAAAAAAGTTCACAAATATAACAGGAGGAGAAAAAGAAGTAAAAAATCAACCTCATATCAGAAAGTATAAGAGGCAGCAAAGCTTGAATGGAGTAAAGAAATATAATCATGGTGTTATGATTATACTAAATGTTGACACAGAACAGAACAAAACAACAGAGAGTTGGAAGGAACCTAAAAGGTCTTCTAGTCCTCAAGCAGCAGGTTTTAAAGAAGAGATTGGACAACCATTTGTCTGGAATTGTATAGGGTTTCCTGCTTGAGCAGAGGGTTGGACTAGAAGACCTCCAAAGTCCCTTCCTGCTCTGTTATTTTGTTATCTTAGAGTAGGGAGCTGTGCCCAACGCTCGCAAAAATGGTAATTGAGCTCCTAAGCAATGAAGCTTTCCACGGAGTCAGACGTTTATAATAATTATCATCCAATTACTAATACCATCTTTGGGTCAAAGTGCTTAAGATGGTAGCTGCTAACCAGCCTTAGGAACACCTGGAGAACATTGAGGGGGCCCATTCCAGTTCAGTTTGAGGTGTGACAAACCTTGGTTGTTCTGACGGATGACCTTCACCGACAGACTGATAGGAGAAGGATGACTTTTCTTTCTTCCTGATTCATCAGCAAGTTTTGATACCATTATCCAGCCTCTCTTCCCGAACCAACTTTGCTTTTGAAGGTTGAGTGAGGCAGGAGGCATTGGGTTACTGTGGCTCCACTCCTACTTACAGGGAGGGTTTTCAAGGATAACGTCGGGAGATTATATCTCACCCTCTCTGCCAATTATGCTTGTTGCCTACTAGTTACTGAACCACCCTCAAGATGTGTTCAGTTATGAAGCCCAAAATACTTGTGAGTCAGAAACTACTCAAGTTCCCACAATACCCTAACCAGAATGGGCCTTGATTGGTCTTGGCGTATCATATTATACAAACGGAGCCGATATTGTTAAATGATGGCTTAGCACAATAGGTGAACCAGAGCCTGTTCTCTTCCCTACAGGAATACTTATCTTTATCCTCTGCAGCAGGAATGTTTTACATAATGCACCAAGATGTTCTGATGCTATTTCATAGTGACAGAGAAGTCAGCTTTCTCCAAAGTGGCGTAATAGTATGGAAACGTCCCAAAGGGTGGAAAACTGAATTTGGACAGATTAATGCTTCCCTGCACCCACATCAATAGAAGATTCCATGGAGCCAGGTTGAGTAGATCAAATTTATTTTAGAAGAGCTTCCTCATGCCGTGATGATAGACACGTTAGTCAATACTACTACAGGGAGTTTCTGACTTAACGACACTTCGTTTGGTGACTGTTCGAAATTATAACAGCACTGAAGAAAGTGACTTAGGATCATTTTTCACATGACCATTGCAGCATCCCCATGGTCATATGATCAAAATTCAGAATAAAACACAATGACAGAGCTGGAAGGGACCTTGGAGGTCATCTAGTCCAACCCCCTGCTCAGGCAGGAAACCCTATACCATTTCAGACAAATGGCTGTCCAGTCTCTTCTTAAAAGCCTCCAGTGATGGAGCATTCACCGCTTCTGGAGGCAGGTTGTTCCACTGGTTAACCGTTCTTGCTGTCAGGAATTTTTTCCTTATTTCTAGGTCAGAGATCCCCAACCTTTTGGGCACCAGGGGCCGGTTACATGGAGAGAGGTTTTTCCGCAGACCAGAGGGGGCGTGGTTTTGTGTGCTGCCTGCATCCCGCTGATGGGGCTTTGCTTGTTTGTGCGGACTGGTTGCTGGCATGCCGCAGCCTGGTACCGGTTCTAGATTGCTTCTCTCTATTATTTTATTTTATTTTATTTTATTTTATTTTATTTTATTTTATTTTATTTTATTTTATTTTATTTTATTTTATTTTATTTTATTTTATTTTATTTTATTTTATTTTATTTATTTTATTTTATTTTATTTTATTTTATTTTATTTTATTTTATTTTATTTTATTTTATTTTATTTTATTTTATTTTATTTTATTTTATTATTTATTTTCCACCATTTGCTTCTTGTTCTGCCTTCAGGTGCTTTGGAAAATAGGATGCGTCATCTTGTTTGTGTCCGTGGCAATTCGGACACTTGGAAACTGGCTCATATTTATGACAGTTGCAGTGTCATGTAATCCCCTTTTGCGACCTTATGAGCAAAGTCAATGGGGAAGCCTGATTCACTTAACAACCGTGTTACTAACTTAACAACTGCAGTGATTCACCATGGCAAAAAGGTCATAAAATGGGGCAAAAGTCACTTAACAACTGTCTCACTTAGCAACAGAAATTCTGGGCTCAATTGTTGAGGACTGCTGGTATTGACAGCAGTCACAGAGATGGTTCCCTTCCTCCCTAACATGTATTTCCTACAACGCGAGCCCAAACATCACAATTGTTTGCTTTTCTGTCCCTTCCTTCATCCCAGTGATGTGGAACTGAGTGAAAAATGTTTTAAAATCAAGGCAAAGCTGCATTTTATAAGCATCACACGATGGGAAGAACACCAGGCAATCTCACAGCTGCTGTTTTTAATGACAGTCCCATTTTTGCTATACCACGTTTAATAGGAATCAAGAGAACGTGTTTATCAGCCAGGCCACCTCCAGGCAGAGTTAAGCACTCCTTGTGGGTTATGGTTACTATTTGCTCCTTAATATTGTTGTGGGGTCATGTTAAACGTTCAGCACGTTTCAATCTAGGCTGGCAGCAAGGATCCCCTCTATAAATCTCCTCCTTTGCAGAAGTGCCAAGTCAGACCGAAAGCGCCGTCTGCCAAAAATCAGGTTAGTTCCATATTTTCAGTGCACAAACTCGATCCCTATATTGCGGTGAACAGCTTGTGCAGGTCCCAAAGTTGCTGGTTATGTTCGGAAACGGCCTTTGTGCACCGCTCAAAGTCACGCCCGCTGCCTTCGGTGTGTGTGTTCGTGCGTGCGTGCGTGCGTGTGTGTGTGTGTGTGTGTGTGTGTGTGTGTGTGTGAGAGAGAGAGAGAGAGAGAGAGAGAGAGAGACTAGCCCAAGGTCACTTAGCTGGCTTTCATGCCTAAAGTGGGATTAGAACTCATGGCCTCCTGGTTTTTAAACCAGAACTTTGCTGAGAGAGAGAAATTCAGGGACAGCCTCGGTTCTGTAATTTCCCTGAAAATAATCTGCTAATTCTATTTTATCCAGCCAAAGGAAAGCAGGAAACTGAGAAAGGGGAAGAGGTTTATTGAAGGAGACAAATCTTATAGTTCCAGACAGCTGGGGCTGGTTGGGAAATGGTTTTTAAGACGATCCTGCATGAAAAAAATCTGCAAGGTAGATGAATTCTTCCTGTAGGGCCTGAGGCTTTTGATATCATCTTCCCAGGATAGGGAGAGGGCTGGCTGGAACATGTCCCATGCCAGAAAAATGAGTCCAGCACTCTTCCTGAGGGAGCTAATCCCCCATGGATAAAACACCTGCCATTAGCTGACCCCGAGGAGAACTTCTTCCATCGTGCCTGAAAGAATCCAGCTGATCTCTGGATGAAGAAAGGAGTTCCAGGCCCGAGGTTCAGCTGTCAAGAATAATCACATCCTCCCTATTTCTCCATATCTTTATAAGAGAATTTGGCATCTTGAATGATGCCCAGTTCAGATACTGGCACTCATCTGTAGCATAATGTTGGTTAGCATATGCCTGTCAAGAAGATGGCCGTTGTACTTTGACTTAATGGAAACCATTGATGGAATGGCGGCCTCAAAGCAAGTCTATTTCTGCAGCCTGTTATAAAATCAGGGATGTCCAAACTTGGCAACTTGGCAAGAGCTGTGGACTTCAACTCCCAGAATTTCCCGGCTAGCCAAGGGAATTCTGGGAGTTGAAGTCAACATTTCTCAAAGTGGCCAAGGTTGGACACCCCCTCACCCCGCCATAAATAAAGATTATTCAATATTAATCAGGCTTGTCCCAAAGTTGCTTTTCAAAAGGCCATTGGACTTTCTTGTGTTTTTTTTGTTTTTTTTGCTCTTGAAGATGAGAAGTGAAAGGTCTTCAAGAAATAAAAAAACAACAACAACCCAAGAAAGTCCCATTGCCCTTTGAAAAGCACCTCTGGGACAGCCATGACCTGGATCAGTGGTGGCGAACCTATGGCATGGGTGCCAGAGGCGGCACTCAGAGCCCTCTCCGTGGGCACGCGCACCATCGCCCCAGCCCCGCCTCCCCCCACGGCCCCCTCCTCACCAGCAGCGCCCCCGGAGGAGAGTCACCCTCGAGCATGGCCCACGCGGAGCAGTGCAGCCAAGGACATGGCAGCCGGGCAGCAGGGACATGACTCCGCCCTTGCGCCCTGTCGCGCGCAGTTGATGCTGCGGGGCGCAGGTGGAAGGCGTGGCTGCCATAGCACTGCTGGGCCGCCTGGGTGATCTGTGGCAGGCCGTAGAGGCGGTCGATGGCCCTGCGGGTGGGGGCGGAGCTGGGGCGGAGCGGGCAGGGGCGGGGGGCAGAGTGGGGGCTGGCGGGGAGGGGCCGGTTTTTGGGCACTCAGTCTCTAAAAGGTTCGCCATCACTGGCCTGGATGATTGAGAATCTCCACAGACATTAATCAGGCTTGTAATCCTCTTTCCTGTAGCTGTAGTGGGGGAGGGGGCAGGACTTCCAGCTGATCTCTAAGCAGGATTTAGACCTGGTTAGTATTTGGATCAAGGACTCCCACACAGCCCCAGGGCCATAGCCAGATTGAGGCACCCCCAAAAATCTTGCAGAAAACAAAATAGACCACTGCTGCATTGTTTGCCAGGAAAACCACCTCGCTGTGTCCATGAAATTACCAGGAGTCAGCCTTAATCTGAGAGAAGCTTAGCTTTACAACTCAACCTCTTCACTAGTGCTAAAGCAGGGATACCTTTTGCTGTAACCCAGATCCTGTCAGGCGCAAAGAATCAGAACCATTCGTAAAGTCTCAGCAAATATTTATTCAAGCTTATATACAAGAATCAGGTCAACTAAAATTGAACACTAAATTGGCGCCAGATCAGGGTCAATGGAATTCAGGAGGGGCTGGATTGGAGCACTTGTGGGAACGTCAGGACACTGAACTGATGATGCATTTGACTCCACCCCCTCAGCTCTGCCTTCTCTTCCCCTACAGACACTTGGCTGATTTCAAACCAGGGATAAGACTCTTCCAATTCGATATACAGAAGCTGATCCATCTTTTTCGTTACGGCGATGGGCTAGTCTGTCTCCTTTTGCAATAGAGGACAGTTGGCTCTCTTCTTGAAACTGTTACCTTGAGGTATCTGCCATAGTTCTCTCTACAGTTTGGTGCATTCCCAAGAAACCTCTTCATTGCAGAAGAGTTTGTGTCTATAGGTAATCCTCGACTTACAACCATTTGTTTAGTGTCCGTTTGAAGTTACAACTGCACTGAAAAAAGAGACTGATGACTGATCATCCCCATGATCATGTGATCAAAATTCAGCTGCTTGGCAACTGGCTCATATTTAATAATAATAATAATAATAATAATAATAATAATAATAATAATAATAATAATAATAATAATAATAATAATAATAATAATAATAATAATAATAATAATAATAATAATAATAATAATAATAATGTTGGAAGGGACCTTGGAGGTCATCTACTCCAACCCCCTGCAATGGCTGTCCAGTCTCTTCTTAAAAACTTCCAGTGTTGGAGCATTCACCGCTTCTGGAGGCAGGTTGTTCTACTGGTTAATTATTCTAACTGTCAGGAAATTTCTCCTTAGTTCTAGGTTGCTTCTCTCCTTGATTAGTTTCCATCTGTTACTTCTTGTCCTGCCTTCAGGCGCTTTGGAGAATAGCTTGACTCCCTCTTCTTTGGGGCAGCCCCTGAGATATTGGAACACTGCTATCATGTCCCCCCTCGTCCTTCTCTTCATTAGACTAGACATACCCAATTCCAGCAGCACACTGCTGGCTCATATTTAAGTGATTGTTCACTAGGACTCCTAGATCCCTCTCACAGTTACTACTATTGAGCAAGATACCCCCTATACTATACCTGTGCATTTGGTTTTTCTTGCCTAAATGTAGAACCTTACTTTTTTCATCATTGAATTTCATTTTGTTAGATAGTGCCCAGTGTTCAAGTCTGTCAAGATCCTTCTGGAGTGTTGGCTATTCCTGCCAGCTTGGTGTTGTTTGCAAATTTGATGAGTTCCCCATCTATCCCTTCATCCAAATCATTGATGAAGATGTTGAAGAGCACTGGGCCCAGAACAGAGCCCTGGGGCACCCCATTGCACACTTCCCTCCATTGAGGACCACACACTGAGTACGGCCAGTCAGCCAGCTATTTATGATGGTTGCAGGTTGTCCCAGGGTCATGTGATCCCCTTTTGCGACCTTCTGACAAGCAAAGTCAATGAGGGAAGCCAGATTCACTTAACAACCGTGTTACTAACTTAGCAACTGCAATGATTCCATTAACAATTGTGATAATTATCCTCTTTGTCTCAAATGGTATAGGGTTTCCTGCCCAGCAGGGGGTTGGACTAGAAGACCTCCAAGGTCCCTTCCAACTCTGTTTTTCTATTCTGTTCTGTTCTGTTCTGTTCTGTTCTGTTCTGAGGAAGGTTGGGGCAAGACTCACCGTCTTGCTTAACAATGGAAATGTTGGGCTCCATTGTGGTCGTAAGTCGAGGACTACCTGTACCCAATGATGCAGAGTGAATTCCTGGGTTTCTTTAGGTTGCAAAGGGCTGGGGGGAGGTGGCACCCTTTCTCCATCTGTTATCGTTAGCTGTGTAGTATTTTCCCAATGGACTTTAATCAGTGGAACGACTTGCCTCCAGAAGTTGTGGGTGCTCCATTACTGGAGGTTTTTAAGAAGAGACTGAACAGACATTTGTCTGAAATAGTATAGGTTCTCCTGCTCGAGCAGGGGGTTGGACTAGAAGACCTCCAAGGTCCCTTCCAACTCGGTTATTCTGTTATTCCTTTCCTAGTCTTCCCTTTTTTGCCCTTTGCTAGCTTCAACCCTGAAGACAGAATGCAAGCCAGATGTGATACACATCTAACATCTGGCACTGCACCACGGGCCAGCCCCAGCATTTGCAGCTGAAGTAGCTACTTCTCTGCTTGAAGCTGCATCTGACTGTCCTTTCACTATCCAGAGATAATATGCAGGACAGATGCAAGAAAGAAATTGCAAGAAACTTGTATCAAATTCTCAAATATGGTCAATGTTTTCCTCTTAATTCTAGTTTTGGACTCCAACACTATACATTCTCTCCTCTGCATTAATTGGATGCTTTAACTCAGATTGCGATGCTTGAAGGCTTAAGTGGCCTTCTGCAATTCTAGAATTCTATATTTCCACAATATAGTCGTGTGTTTTACTTCCAAAATTCTACACATGGTAAAGAATAAAGGAAGGAAAGAAAAGATAGAAGCGAATCTCCTAGATACAGTAGTCCATATTTTGCTAGCAGGTACAGTCAGAATATAGACTCACTGTCTAAGATTCATTTTTATTCCTGAATGATTTGGCATGCACTGTATATATATTTGACTCGGGGTAATTAAGCTTGCAAATTATTTTTTGGGTAGGAATCTCTCTCTCTCTCTCTCTCTCTCTCTCTCTCCCTCTCATCTTTCCCTATCTCTCTATTTTTCTATTATCTCTCTGTGTCATCTCTCTCTTTCTATCCTCTCTTTCTCTCATCTCTCTTTCTCTCATCTCTCTTCTCTCTCTCGCGCACTCATATACGCACATTCACCTTTTTCTTTTTATCATTATTGTCTCTATCACCTCTGCGTGTATCTATCACCTCTACTTGCTCTCTATCTCCGTCATTTTCTCTCTCTATTCTCTCTATCATCTCTTTCATTTCTCTCTCTCTCACACATACACACATTCTCTCTCCTATCATCTATGTTCTCTATCTTTCTATCTCTCTATCAACTCTCTATCCTATCTATCTATCTATCTATCTATCTATCTATCTATCTATCTATCTATCTATCTATCTATCTATCTATCTATCTATCTATCTATCTATCTATCTATCTATCTATCTATCTATCTATCTATCTATCTATCTATCTATCTACCTACCTACCTACCTACCTACCTACCTATCTTATCTTATCTTATCTTATCTTATCTTATCTTATCTTTTCTTATCTTCTTATCTTATCTTATCTTACCTACCTACCTACCTACCTTATCTTATCTTATCTTATCTTATCTTATCTTATCTTATCTTATCTTATCTTATCTACCTACCTACCTACCTACCTACCTACCTACCTACCTACCTACCTATCTATCTATCTATCTATCTATCTATCTATCTATCTATCTATCTATCTATCTATCTATCTATCTATCTATCTATCTATCTATCTATCTATCTATCTATCTATCTATCTATCTATCTATCTATCATCTCTATCATCTTCTATCTAAATCCATGCTATGTTTTTTTCTTTCTGCAGGGAGAAAAATCCCACACAAAACCCTGTTAACTGAAGCTGGAAAGTAATATTCAGCCGATTTGTAACCAGATAAGCTCTCTCGGCTGACCATTTCGGTAAGTCCCAGCTGTCCTCATGGCCTGATATGTCCCAGGGCCCCGTCAGATGGGACATCATGCCATTTCATCCGTTTCAGTTTACGGCAATGCCGGGCCAGATCCCGCCTTGGTCCTGCAGCGAGAGTGCAGCGAAGGGCTACCTCGCTGAACGACGGGCAGCTGGCCTTAACTGTTCCAGCTCTCCACTTGCTCCTTTTGCATTGATTTTTTGGGAAGGCTGGCTTCCACGTTGAAAGGTATTTATTGCGCTGGAGATAAAAAGAAGATAAAAATAGGAGCTGGGGACTGAGCCCATAGGAGAACTTGGTCTGGCACGGAGAGGGAAAATTCATTTCAGGTTTTGTTTTTAACCTTCTCGTTGGCAGGAATTATTTCAGCCCAAAAAGAATAAATGCTCTGTTCCTAAACAATTTTATCATTTCTCTGTGAACAATCAGAAAGGTTCTTTGTGAATTATAAGGAGGATGTCTATCTGTTCATTCCTTTGTTATTTTTAGAGTAACAGTGCTGGAAGGGACCTTGGAGGTCTTCTAGTCCAACCTCCTGCTGAAGCAGGAAACCTTACACCATTCTGGTCAAATGGCTGTCCAGTCTCTTCTTAAAAACTTCCAGTGTTGGAGCCTTCACAACTTCTGGAGGCAGGTTGTTCCACTGGTTAATTGTTCTCACCGTCAGAAAATTTCTCCTTAGTTCTAGGTTGGTCCTCTCCTTGATTAGTTTCCATCCGTTGCTTCTTGCCCTGCCTTCTGGTGCTTTGGAGAATAGCTTGACTCCCTCTTCTTTGTGGCAGCCCCTCAAATACTGGAACACTGCTGTCATATCACCCCTAGTCCTTCTTTTCACTAGACTAGACATACCCAATTCCTGCAACCTTTCTTCGTATGTTTTAGCCTCCAGTCCCCTAATCATCTTTGTTGCTCTTCTCCACACTCTTTCCAAAGCCTCAGCATCTTTTTTATAATGTGGTGACCAAAACTGGACGCAGTATTCCAAGTGTGGCTTTATTTTCATTCAGTGATCATACAGGGGGCAACCATGAATGGATGAGAAGACTTTTTTTTTTTTTAAACATATTAAATAAGGAGGAGGGAAATATTTAACCCAGGCTGTTCTGTGTCAGTGACTTGCACAGTCAGAATGGTGGAACATTAGGGTGATCTAATAAACAGGCACAATTAAGATACATAGAAGTAGCAAATTGCTTGATACTGTCCTTCCAAGGTTAAGTTGCTAATAAAAAAACCTGACTTGTCAGAAAGTGTTTTCGATATTATTTTTTAAAAGTAAGAAAGTTTCAAATGCATCGTCATTTTTTTTGGCAGAGATTTAAATCAGGAAGGCCTGTTCCATTTCTCCCCCCTGATATATGAGGGTTGGTTATTTTAGAAATAACTGAATGTCTCCATTACGGTGATAAGTCAAGGACTATCTGTAATTGTAAGAGCCAGTTTGGTACAGTGCAGGGGTAGGCAACCTTGGCTCTTTTATGACTCGTGGACTTCAACTCCCAGAATTCCTGACACAGCCATGCTGAGGGGAAAGGGAGAGGTTTCCAAGCTGAGCCATGCTGGCTCAGGAATTCTGGGAGTTGAAGTCCACGAGTCAGAAAAGAGCCAAGGTTGCCTACCCCTGGATAGTGGTTAAAGCATCAGGCTAGAACAGGGGTCTTCAAACTTGACAACTTTAAGACTTGTGGACTTCAACTCCTCAGAATTCCTCAGCTCAGGCATTGTTCCTTGGTGACTGCACAAATGTGCAGACATTTAAATAAACCAACTTGAGTTATAGAGACAAACAGGGGCATTTTGTCCTGCATATCCAAACTTTCTGTTAGTATTTGTGTCTCCAAAAAAGATTATGCTAATGGCATATTTTATGATCAAAACGGGAAACAAAAGGTAGATTTCTCATTTAAGAACAAAAAAAGCACATCATTATTTTTAATTAATTAACTGATTGATTTCTTTATTTATTACACTGCTATCCTGCCACAATCAATTTGACTTTTGGCAACTGGCAGCTTATATGATGTAAGATAATTTAAATTATTCCCCTGTAAGCAGAAAAATAAAGGCGACAAAAACTGGAGCAGCCCTGCAAATCTAAACCAACAAGAATGGGAGGAAAAAAATATATATCAAAAGAATAAAATCAAAGATTAGGACAATCTCTAGGTGTAGGTGAGATTTTAAAAGACACATTTAAATTTAAATGAAAAAAAAAATGATTTTTTAAAAAAAGTTACAGAATCGAAATGTAAACCCCATATATACATGCATATGCTTTCATCACACAATTTCCTACCTGGAGAAACATCATTGTGCAAAGCACAGAAAAGCGGTAAGAAGTCAGACAGGCAGATAGGCAGGCAGGCAGGCAGGCAGAGGGATGGATGGATGGATGGATGGATGGATGGATAGATGGATGGATGGAAGGAAGGAAGGAAGGAAGGAAGGAAGGAAGGAAGTGAAGGAAGGAAGGAAGGGAGGGAGGGAGGGAGGGAGGGAGGGAGGGGGGAGGGAAAGAGAGAAAGAGAGGGAGGAGAAAAAGATGGAAGGAAGGAAGGAAGGAAAGGAAGGAAGGAAGGAAGGAAGGAAGGAAGGGGGGAGGGAGGGAGGGAAGGAAGGAAGGAAGGAAGGAAGGAAGGAAGGAAGGAAGGAAGGAAGGAAGGAAGGAAGCAAGCAAGCAAGCAAGCAAGGAAGCTGTGAGATAAGCTGTGAGACCTACACAACTCTCGCTTCCCTATATCAAGAGAGTGGAAGTATATATTAATCCCCACAATGGAGGAATGGCATGAAAAAACTGATGGAGGCTGCACAGATGGCCAAAGTGTTTTAATCAAAGAAAATAATACATACAGCTTTGTTTCTACTTCTACTTCTGTTTCTTCTAGACTTTGTGCTCCAAGTATGAAAAACGGAAAGTTTGATTTTGGGATTTGCTGATTAGATAATAAATAATAATAAATAACCTTTATTGTCATTTTTTATATTGTGGGCACAATGGCACACATAAAATAATGAAATTTAGTTGCCCGCTCTCAAAGTGAAACATATACATGACACACACCTAAACATACTATGTACAACATATATATAGACCCACATCCCTACATATACATAGCAAATAAATATTAAATACTGTCCATCTTGAATATATAACGCAAGGAGGAAGTTTGAGAGTTCGCAAGGTTAATGCTGTATGGAATGAAACTATGGCTGAATCTGGATGTTCTGCTACGGATACCACGAAGCCTCCTCCCAGAAGGTAACAGGGAAAACAGGTTGTGGAGAGGATGTGTAGTGTCCCAGAAAATCTTGCGGGCCCTGCTCAAGCAACGCTTCTGTGCTATGTCCTGGATGGTAGGGAGGGAACTGCCAATGATCTTTTCGGCCATCCTCACCACTCTCTGCACTGCCTTCCTGTCTGAAGCAGTGATGCCTCCAAACCAGACTGTGATGCTGTATGACAGGATGCTCTCGATTGTCCCCCTGTAGAAAGTGGTCAGGACAGGGGAAGGAAGATGTGCTTTTCTCATGCGGCGCAGAAAATGCAGGCGCTGCTGTGCCCGCTTCACCAGTTTCTCACTGTTTAGAGCGCCAGTCAGCCTACTGTAGCTCACACCAGGGTTTGATGCTGTTAACATCTCCACGGAGATCATTAATGCCGAGAAGTGTGGCTGTGCCTGCCTTTTTCTGAAATCAACAATGATCTCTTTGGTTTTTCTGTATTAAAACTAGGCTTGTTTTCTTTACACCAGTTCACCACCCCTCACACCTCCTGCAGTAAGCTACCTTGTCATCCTGAATAAGGCCCACTACTGTTGTATCATCTGCGAACTTCACAATATGGTTGGTGGCAAACCTAGCACAGCAGTCATGGGTCAACAGGGTGAACAGCAGCGGACTTAAGACGCAGCCCTGAGGAGAACCTGTGCTCAAGAAAATGGTATTTGAGGTATTTGTTCCAACTCGCACATATTGGGGCCTGTTGGTAAGAAAATCCAGAATCCAGTTGCACAAAGGAGTGTTTAAGCCTAAAAGGCCCAGTTTGTCTACTAGATGCTGGGGAATGATTGTGTTAAACGCCGAACTGAAGTCGACAAACAGCAAACGCACATGAGTATTTCTTTCCTCCAAGTGCTTCAGGCTCAGATGGAGAACGGAAGAAATAGCATCCTCCGTAGAGCGATTTGGTCGGGAGGCAAACTGAAGCGGGTCAAATGCTGGCGGGAGGCTAGATACAATAGTGTCTTTTATCAGCTTCTCAAAGCATTTCATGATGGTGGATGTCAGTGCAACCGGACGGTAATCATTGAGGCCTGTGATTGTGGACTTTTTTGGCACTGGCAAGATGATGGCCATCTTAAAACACGATGGGACCACTAAGTCTGTTGATATAGAAATGGCTAGTATACTAGGTATGTACAAGTAAAATGCTGAGGCTCAAACTTACTATTTTTACTCTACTGTACTGAAAAAAGTTGAAAGTCAATGCTTTTTTTTCCTACTTTTTCTCTACCCCACACGCCATTTTCTTATTATCTTTATTTTAATTGGTATTTTATATTATGAAATTTAATAATATATACAGGTTGTCCTGCTTAATGATTGATCGCTTAATGGCTGTTCAAAATTGCTACAGACCTGCTTATGATCTGGTCCTGAAGTTATGGGCTTATATAATATCTTTCTTCCTCTTTCCTTCCTTCCTTCCTTCCTTCCTTCCTTCCTTCCTTCCTTCCTTCCTTCCTTCCTTCCTTCCTTCCTTCCTTCCTTCCCCCCCTTCTAATTCTGTTTGACAATGAACCAATCAACTAAAATGGCCAAACAAAATACAACATGTCATCTAAGAAGGGCTATAAGAAATAACCAGCCATCAGGGTTCGTTCAAGATGGTAGCTACAATGGTGTTATTCAATCATTACAGCTCCCTCTTCTTCTGTTCCACTGGTTAATTGTCCTCACTGTTAGGAAGTTTCTCCTTAATTCCAAGTTGCTTCTCTCCTTGGTTAGTTTCCATCCGTTGTTTCTTGTCTTGCCTTCCGGTGCTTTGGAAAATAACCAAAATGACCCCCTCATCTTTGTGGCAGCCCCTCAAATACTGGAATATTGCTATCATGTCACCTCTAGTGCTTCAAAATGTGGCGGTCACACCATTGCATCCAAACCCAGCTATCTCTTAGAAAAGGTAACAAATCTGAAGACATCTTGAAAGGCCCATATTTCCCATCGGCATATATTTATAGAGCTTCTCCGTATTTCCACACATTCGGTATTAATTTCGCCTTTTATCTTCTGCTCCAGCTAAAAATGGCGCCAGAGCTGTATCCCTGTCAGATGATTGTCTGCACACCTAGCAAATTATCTCTTGCTCTTTCTGGTATTTTTCTTCCCTATGGGTTTTTTTTTTCTTTCCCTGCTTTCCTTTTTCTTCTTTGCACCTAAAGGATGTAAAAACCTGAGCGAAGCGTGGCCTGGCAGGCTTGTTTTATGTCTTTATCTTCCAACGCCGATGAATTTGGAATGCTAAATTAATTTCAGCCGCAAAATAGATAAATTTAAGTCTAGCCTGCTGCGCGAATTACATTAATTTCAGTCCAGGGGGTTTCTCTTCCTCTCTCTCCCCACTGTTTTTTGTTGTTGTTGTTTTTTTGTTTTTCCCCTAAGTCCAGCTTCTCAGTCATCTTTCACACTAGGAAACAGCACCATGTGCTATAGAGTTCAGAGAATATAGATAGTCCTCAAATTATGACTAGTCATTTAGCCACCGTTCCAACAGACATACCGGAGGGTGGGAGGTACCTACAATCCAGGTCCAAAGTTCTGACAGTTGCCCTCCCCCCCCCGGTCACGTGATCACATTTTAGATCAGTGGTGGCGAACCTATGGCACGGGTGCCAGAGGCGGCACTCAGAGCCCTCTCTGTGGGCACGCGCGCCGTCGACCCAGTCCTAGGCCTTCAGCTGGGTTTTATAAAACCTTTTCGCTTTAGGCCTCCGCCGCCGTGTGCAAAAAAAAAAAAAAGGTTCAATCAGTCAATTTCAACTTCTCGCGGGAAAAAAAAAGATCTTGCAAAGTTGGAATTGATTGATTGAACTTTTTAGTCCCACCCAGTCTGCCGTTACCACTGCGGCCACGCCCACCCAACTGGCCACACCCAGCCAATGGGCCACACCCACCCGGCACTCGACGATGCATAAATGGTTTTGGGTTGCAGTTTGGGCACTCAGTCTCTTAAAGGTTCGCCATCACTGTTTTAGATGCTTTCAATCAAGACATAGTTCTGGTTGTTTGCAGTGAGTTCGGTGGTCAGCTGATCACATTTTATGACAGTTTTGTCCAAAAATGGCATTTACTGTGATGGACCATCTCCATTATGGTCCTAACTTGAAGACTATCTGCCTAATCCTCAGGATGTATCTTTCTAAGTGCTGCTAAGAATTATTGGATGCTTAAGGACTGTGGATTTGCTTAAGGACTGCAGTGTTTCACTACACAAAAAGAACGCAAACGTCATAAAATCAGTTACAACTGTGGTTACAACTATCAAGGTCACGACTGGTTGCAACTGTAATGGGCAGGTTCCATTATGATCGTAAGTCGAGGACTGCTTGGATAAACCTCAGGATGTGTCTTTCTAGGTGCTACTAAGAATTGATTGATACATAAGGAAGAGTTTCTCAACCCTGGCAACTTTAAGCTGTGTAGACTTCAACTCCCAGAATTCTTCAGCCAACGGGCTGACTAGGGGAATTCTGGGAGTGGAAGTCCACACAGCTTAAAGTTGCCAGGGTTAAGAAACTATGCAGTAAGACAAAGGTCCCCAACCCCCAGTCTGTGGAAATGCACTGGGCCATGGCAGGCCAGAAACCGGGCGACAACACGCAAACAAGTGAAACCCCATCCACGGGCTGCAGGCCGCATGCAAAACCATGCCCCTCCAGTCCATGGAACTGGTTCCTGGTGCCCGAAAGGTTGGGGCCACTGCAGTAAAGGTTTCACTCTGATCCCCTCTTCTTTAAAATATCCATCCTCCCTCGACCTCTGACCCAAGGCCCAAGATGGACCTGTTCAGGGGTTAGAGAGATCTTGTCATGATTGCAAATATCAGCTAAGAGAACAGAACAGAACAGAATAACAGAAGGGACCTTGGAGGTCTTCTAGTCCAACCCCCAGCTCAGGCAGGAAACCCTATACCATTTCAGACAAATAGTTGTCCAATCTCTTCTTAAAAACTTCCAGTATTGGAGCATCCACAACTTCTGGAGGCAAGCTGTTCCACTTGTTACTTGTTCTGACTGTCAGGAAATTTCTCCTTAGTTCTAGGTTGCTTCTCTCCTTGGTTAGTTTCCATCCGTTGCTTCTTGTCCTGCCTTCAGGTGCTTTGGAGAATAGCTTGACTCCCTCTTTTTTGTGGCAACCCCTGAGATATTGGAACACTGCTATCATGTCCCCCTGTTGCAACCATTTCAATAGCTTAAGGTTTCATTTATGCTTTTAAGTTTCCATTTCCTGAGTTAAGTTAAGGTACCCTTTTAAGTTTCATTTCCTGGCAAAACCCACCCTTTACAACCTCCTGCTGTGACGTAAGTGTACCAATAAAAGAAAAGCACGCAGATCCTTCTGGGCTCTCGCTTGCTGATTCAACCTGAAGAAACATGTTGTCTGTGTGTTTCCTATCTACCAAACGCGAGGTCCGTTGGCCTAGGCTAACGTACATCACTGGTCCGTCCAGCAGGCGCTGGACCCCGGGATTCGAACTCCCACAACCACTGGTCCGTCCAGCAGGCGCTGGACCCCGGGATCGAACTCCCACAACTGGTGACCCCGACGTGATTCACTCTATGACGTGATTCACTCCACGGCGTGTTCTCTGTCTAGGGAAACGCTGCTCTGGCTCCTGTATTTACGCACCTGGCAAAGGCTTGATCAATGTAAGTATGGGTCCTCACTTTCCAAGGTTCTGTCCAAGCATGTGGATGAACTTTCCTCTTTAGCCAGAAAGGCAAATTGTTTGCAAAAAGTTAACGGAACAACTGTCTATCCCCAGACCCTTCCTCCCAACCTGTGCCTACTACGGAAGACGTTCCAAAGCCGGCACAGCCAAAAAAAACCCCCTCTTCGCTCTATCCTTCTCTCTCTCCTCCAAAACAGAAACAGGCAACCCTGTATTCTGTTCTGCAGAGTTTTGCAACTGCACTCAATGCTTCCGTTTCATCAAACTACCAAACAATAAATTTTCAGAACAATTTAGAGACATAAATTAACTCAAACTGCACTTCTCTGCAATGCGTTTTGAACAATTGGAATGTTTTGAAACTCTTTTGTAATCTGTTAAGTTTGAACCCTGTCAGACAATGTCTGGTGGTGCTTTGTGTTGATGTGTTTGTTTTGTTTTATATATGTTTAACTCCTAGAACGTTACGTTTGGACTTGGAATGGTGAGAAAAATAGGAGATGGTTAAAGGGCCCTATAAAAACCACATGTTTGGTTGGAATCATCTCATGATTTTCTCGCTTCTTGCAGGACAAGCCATATGTCTAAATAAATGTTGTTTTAATGGTATTTGTGTATATATGTCTGTCTGTGTTGTTTTGTGTTATTTCCAAGACTTGGAAAAGGGTCAAAACCCTCTTTGATAACAACAAACAAAAAGGCCTTGAATAAAATAAATAGTTTGCCTGAAAAACATATGTTGCAATATTTGTATGTGAAATGGTGTAAGCAAATAGAATGGAAGTGAATGAGTTAATTTGCTGGTGTAAATGTGTGTGTTAGCCCTCACCCTCCACCCATCCCACGCTGTGAAAGGAATAGTAACATTGTAGTTTTTATTGTTGTAACATGGGAACGCAATGGTATGAGTTTGCATGTGCAAAGTTTTATGGAAGAGGTATAAAAGAATTTATACATGTGACTGCATGTGAATTTTTTTGGTGGTGAGATTTTTGCAAAGTTTCTTTTTCTTTCCCCCCCTCCTGCCTCTTTCGTTTTTCGCTGGCTGTATTGTTTTAAGAGCGAAGGACAGGCGAAAGGAGAGGGGAGGCAGCTGTTCGTTTTAACTATTTTTTTTTCTTTTCTTCTTCCTCTGCTTAGAAGTCTGGGTTGAGGAAGGGGGGTGGATGTGAAATTTGATGCCCACTCTTGCAGTTTCAGCTTGCTATTTTTTTACTCGAAAGAGGAGGCAGTTGTTGGGCAATTCTTTTGCAAATTTTTGAGTTTTAAATTGTTTAGTTAGACATATACATCCATCAACCAAAAGAAATGATTGAATTGTTTTGCTTAGATTTGTAAATGTTTTTTTTTATTTCATGAAAATTTGTTTCATCTGAATGGAATTTGATTAAATTGGAACCCCAAAAATACAACCTAATTGGCTTTTTGAACTACATAATGATTCAAGTATCTACGGATTGCAAGTTGCCTTGGAAAAGATACAGTTACACTTTATCTTTATTTAGGGCTTAAAATGTTGCAATCTTATTCTGTTCCAGTTTTTGTTATAAAAAAGAAATCAGGCAAATGGCGTTTCCTCCATGATTTACGTGCTGTGAATGCTGTTATTCAGCCAATGGGGGCGCTACAATGTGGGCTGCCTAATCCAAATCTGATTCCTGAAACTTTTGATTTGATCATTATTGATTTAAAGGACTGTTTTTTCTCTATCCCACTGGATCCAAGGGATAGATTATTGTTTGCATTCACTATTCCAGAATTGAATAATTCAAAGCCAACTTCACGATACCACTGGAAGGTATTACCACAGGGCATGCTTAATAGCCCTACAATGTGTCAGTTTTTTGTTTCCCATGTTTTGCAACCATATCGGGACCTTCATCCCTCCTTTTTGGTTTACCATTACATGGATGATATTTTGGTCGCAGTACCAGGCCCAAAGGGTACTGTTTTTGTAACTTTGCCAACCCTCACAACAATTTTGCAAAAAGGAGGTTTGCACATTGCTCCTGACAAGGTCCAAACCTCCCCTCCTTTTCAATATTTGGGCCATAAATTATTGGCCTCCCATGCTGCACCACTTTTTCCCTTTTTAAAATTACCACACCAACCAACTTTACTTCAATTACAGCAATATTTAGGTGCTATTAATTGGATTCGACCTTATATAGGTCTCACCACTTTTCAATTATCACCTCTTTTTTCAGCCTTACCCAAAGGCAAACATCCTGCAGATGTTATTCCACTGCAGGACAGTCATTTAAAAGTGATTCAATTGGTCAACCAAGCCCTACAAATTCAGTGGGTTGACCGAATGACCCCAAACATTCCCTTTTCTCTTTTATTGTGTAATACTATTTCTTTACCTACATGTGCTATTGTCCAAACTATTCCCTCCTTGCTGATTCTAGAATGGCTTCACCTCTCTCACACTCCTAGAAACACAATTAGCCAAAAACCTTTTCAATTTGCCTCTCTCATCTCTAAGGCTCGCCTTCGAGCAAAAGCCCTTGCAGGAATAGAATCTTCTGTCCTATATGTACCATGTTCTCTCACTACATGGGAAACCATCTATTCTAACTCTGAAGCCTTGCAGCTTGCTCTCACTGAGTGGCCTGGAAAGATATCCTGCCACCCTCCTGCTGATCCTCGCATTCAGCTCCTACAAAATATCCATGTTTCATGGGATACCCAATTACAACGCTTTCCCATCCCACATGCTGTCACACTCTTTGCAGATGGCAGTAAACAATTTGGTGCTTGTGCCTGGTATATTCATGACCAATGGCACACAAAAATAATGCCACCCCAACGGTCTGCTCAGCGTGCGGAACTAGCCGCTGCCATTCTAGCTTTTCAAACATTTTCCACTCAACCTATAAATCTCATTCTTGACAGTCTCTATGTCACTCAAATTGTCACCACTATTTTTCAATCATACCTTTCTCCATCCCTGGACCCTGATTTAACTTCTTTATTTTCCACCCTACAAACTGTAATATCCAACAGGAAACATCTTTACTTTGTCACACACATAAGAAGCCACCAACCTTTTCCTGGCTTCTTGCAAAAGGGAAATGATATTGCAGACGCTGCGGCCTCTGCTACCTGCCTCATGTCTCTTTCTCCTGTCTCTCCTTGGGACAGTCATGTTTATTTTCATCAAAATAAAAAAGCACTAATGAAACAATTTGGAATCATTATGGCTGAAGCTACAGCCATAATTCAACAATGCCCAACCTGTAGCCTACAGTCTAAAGGTATCCCACAGGATGTTAACCCTAGAGGCACTGAAGCCTGTGATACCTGGCAAATGGATGTAACTCAATATCCTCCATTTGCCCCGTGGAAATATCTACATGTTACAGTAGATACGTTCTCCGGATTTATTTTGGCAACCCCACAAAAAGGGGAAGCTGCAAAACAAGTGATTAATCACTGTATTCGTACCTTTACAGTGCTGGGATGTCCAAAAATATTAAAAACAGACAATGGCCCAGCTTATGTCAGCTCACAATTTTCACAGTTTTGTCATCACTGGTCCATTGTCCACAAATTTGGAATTCCTTTCAATAGCCAAGGGCAGGCTATTGTTGAGCGAGCAAATCAAACTTTAAAAAATGCATTAGATCGTTATATGGGGTCCAAGGGCTTATGCCCCCCAAACCTCCCGGCACTGCAAAACGTGTTAAATGTTTGTCTGTATACTCTCAATTTTCTAAATCTCACTGGCACTCCTTCTTTGTCTGCTGCGTCTCGACACTTTACTAAACCTGTTGTCCCAACTTCAAGACCACTTGTGTACTACAGACAGCTCCCGGATCCAACTTGGAAAGGCCCAGCTGATCTTATCACCTGGGGAAGAGGCTACGCTGCAGTTCAACTACCCGACAGAGTTTTGTGGGTCCCTGCTCGTTGTATTCGCCCATATTTCATCACTCCACACAACCCACCGACTCCATCGGATGTGCCATCATTGCCTTTGTGAGTGCTGATGTACATGCTGTTATTGGTGTAACAACTGCATATTGCACCACCCATATTGTCCAGGGGTCCAACACTTTTGCATCAATCATGTGGACCCTGCTTTTGATGACACTCTTGACAAGTTCCTTCCCCATGATGTCCACACTGCACCTTCCCATGATGACAAAGCACCTGAGAATTCCTCTAAATTTTCATAAAGGCCTATATTGTGGTCCTGTTTTTTCTTTTCTTGATCTCAATACTACTGCCCTTTTTCATTGTTATGACCAAGGTCAATCTTTTGTCCCTTTGTGTTTTCTCAGTATCCTAATCGTGGCATTCCTCTTCCACCATCTCCCTCTATTTCCCTCACCTATGCTCATTACCCTTGTCACATGACTCTTGCTATTCTTGTGACCCCTGAGACTACGGGGCGCTATTATGTGTCTGGATTTTCATCCTATGGTACTTATACTACACATTCTTTTGAACTCGCATCAGTGGCGAGCTATGCAAAACCTCCTTTGTCTCCTCATTTACTTGCCTACAACTTTGTTCCTCATCCCCGCTCCTTCCTAGACCTGGCCGCCCACACTTTAATCTCACCTCACCTACAACACTTTCATTCCATAAAGCAACCTCGCTCACACCAACGCATCATTCATCCTCGACGACGGCGATCTCCTGATCCTAATCCTCATCGACCTCTCAACTACACATGGACTGTTCGTGACTTTGAAAATCAGGTATTATTCCAAATCTCCAAATATACAATATGGCCCTGGTTCCCTATCTTACATTTTGACTTTGCTGAAATGGGTACCGGGGTCAATAAATTTGCTTCAAAATTTCTCCAAACTAACAAATGGGACAAACAAGGTTCGTGCACACCTTCTCCACTAGAAGCAACATGGTGGGACCTGTATTTTTGTCCCGAACCAAAGATACCTGAGGAAAAATATCAATGTGGCACTTTATTGGATAAATACTGTGCCTCATGGTCTTGTGTTTCTACGGGCGCTATATCCTGGACTGCCCCTCGCTCAAATGATTATATTGCCATTAACCGTAGTAATGGCAAACCCCCTTCTCCTTCCTGCCCTTTTAATTTGTATTGTTGTGGTGAGCGGAAAAATCCAATGAACATTACCTTTACATCCCAAGGAAAGACTTTGACTGCAGAGCAATGGGCTGTCGGATATTCTTGGGGTGGAAGAGAATGGAGCGGCTCTGGAAACGACGGCGGAGTTTTTTCCATTCGTCTCACAATCCAGTCACCACATTCCCCTCCTATAGGTCCTAACAAAAGCATTCAACCTGTTTTTTTACAGTCCGTTGTACATAATATGCCTAATCCCTTGATTAACCTTGTCAATGCTTCTTCCTTTTTGCTAAAAAGTGCTGTTAATTCTTCTTCACAAACCGACCACTGTTGGCTTTGTTTATCAGCCACTCCACCCTTTTATGACGCCGTTGGCTCTATTGAACCTATTAAGAATGCTACAAAAGATGACTCCTGCAGATGGAACTCAACGTCTATTACCATTACTTCTATTACGGGACATGGTTGTTGTTTGGGAAACATTCCTGCAAATTATTCTCAATATTGTGCTAATATCACCACTGGCAAATACCAATGTGATGTTTGGCTCACCCAGAAAAGATCGGGCAGTGTAAATACGGCAGGTTATAACTCTCTTTTTACCTTGAGTAATGGTAATATTTCTGCCAGCCTAAAGGGCCAATTCTTCATCCCCGACAACAACTCCATCTGGGCTTGCTCTACAGGTGCCACAGCCTGTGTATCAGGGGATGTCCTTATACAACAAAAAGCCTTTTGTATTCAGGTACGCTTAGTCCCTAGAATCACTTATTATTCCCCCTCTGACTTTGTTTCCCTTATGGAACCACCGGAATACCACCTACGTGCAAAACGTGAATTTGTTACAGCCCTAACCCTTTCAGTTCTTTTAGGATTAGGTGCTGCAGGAGCAGCTACTGGAGCTGCGGCTTTGGTTGTTAATCAACAACAAATACAAAAACTTAGTCTAGAAATAGATGATGATCTTTCCCGCATTGAGACTTCAATTTCTGCCCTTCAAACTTCTTTGTCGTCTCTTGCTGAAGTAGTTTTGCAGAATAGGCGTGCCCTCGACCTTTTATTTTTAAAGGAAGTTGGAACGTGTGTAGCCTTAAAAGAAGAATGTTGTTTTTATTCTGATCAATCTGGCATTGTGCGCGACTCTATGAATGAGTTACGCAAACGATTAAAAGACAGGGAACAGGAAAGGTTCTCCCAACAATCCTGGTATCAAAGCATGTTTAATTTCTCTCCCTGGATTACTACATTGCTTTCTGCTATTTTAGGACCTTGTATAATTTTGCTTATATTATGTATGATTGGCCCATGTGTTTTTTCACGCCTTTTGCAATTTCTCAAGGATCGTTTGAATGGTTTGGATTCTAATCTTTCTAAGATTGATGTTATGCTTGCCTCAAACAATATATATGAACCCTTGAAACCCAAATTCCACCCCTCTGAAAAGGTTGCCCTACTGACGCTGTCTGACACGGACTCCAACTGTTCCGATACTGAATCAGACTTAGCCATGGAGGCTCTTGCCCCCAAGCAAGAATCTCGTATTCTTATGGAGTTGCCCTTTTCTGTTTCGGAGGATGCAGATTATGGCTACGAGTAGGATAGAGATTGAACTTTAAAAAATAAAAACAGTGGAGATGTTGCAACCATTTCAATAGCTTAAGGTTTCATTTATGCTTTTAAGTTTCCATTTCCTGAGTTAAGTTAAGGTACCCTTTTAAGTTTCATTTCCTGGCTAAACCCACCCTTTACAACCTCCTGCTGTGACGTAAGTGTACCAATAAAATAGAGGCACGCAGATCCTTCGGGGCTCTCGCTTGCTGATTCAACCTGAAGAAACATGTTGTCCGTGTGTTTCCTATCTACCAAACGCGAGGTCCGTTGGCCTAGGCTAACGTACATCACTGGTCCGTCCAGCAGGCGCTGGACCCCGGGATTCGAACTCCCACAATTTGGTTCCTAATATCCCCTATTTTGTGAGGTACCTAGAACAAACAAGGATAATTTTCTGCAACAACTTTAATTTTGTTTGTTATAAATCTGCTAGACCTCAATATGTTCCAGCTGAGGAAACTGGCCAATCCAGAGTTAATTGGAGGCCACCTTAGTTGTTATAATCATTATCTGGTTTAATTTCTTAGTTGGCATTCATTTCAGTAAATTTCTTCAGAAACCTTGCTTTCAACCTCACTATGTCCCTAACCAAATTCAGGAGATCTACACATCTCACACATTACATTACAATCTATAATAGTAATATCTATAGAAACAATAGGACTATTCATAAATATTTTCCTAAATCTTGCTGCGATTCTAATTGTGTAGCTGCTAAGAGGACGCTGATCTCATTATTTATGTTATAAATCCTCTCAAAATCTTATAGAATTGAAAATAAATATTGGAAAGTGCTGAAAAGGAGGAAATGTGCTGCCTTTCTAATCTCCTGACACCAACTGATTGAAGCAGCCAGTTATAGGAGTCCTACTCTCTTCTGGCATATAACTGCTGCTCAGACCATTTATGCAGACGGGAGATACATTTTTCCAGTCTTTATGAAATTCAGATACTTACTCCTTTTTACTATCTTTAGCAGCTGATTGTTTGCAGCAAGGATCACCAGATAGATAACAGAATGTTTGACCACAGGTAAGGCAAAGTAGTAAAAAGTGCAAGAAAAAAAGAGTAAGAAATAAAGAATAAAGAGAAAAGAAATATATAGAAGTGACTTCCAACTTTCATCACAAATATAAATAAACTTAGTGACTCCCCACCCCCTCTTTATCCCATCCCTTATCTGTAGATCAGGGATGTCAAACTGCCGGCCCACGGGCCGGATGCATCATGCTGAAACCGCGCCCACCCTATTGGGAAAAAAAAAGTCACGATACATCGTGACATGTCACATGATGTTGTGAGTTTGACACCCCTGCTGTAGACAAATCCTTAAAGCATCAGCTTTTCAGTCCCTGCCAGCAGAACATCCCTAAAGGATTTCCAGAAATAACAACATATCTTGTTTTAACCTTTAACCTTGTACTTCAATATCATTTTCCAGAGTGTACTCTAATGCCCTCCCTTCTGCAATTATGGTTGCAGAAATAAAAAAAATCTCTGCAGAATTTAGGCAATACAAGTAGTTCTTGACTTACGACCACAATTGAGCCCAACATTTCTGTTGCTAAGTGAGACAGTTGTTAAGTGAGTTTTGCCCCATTTTACAACCCTACTTGCAACACTTGTTTAGCGAATCGCTGCAGTTGTTAAGTTAGTAACACAGTTAAATGAATCTGGCTTCCGCATTAACTTTGCTTGTCAGAAGGTCGCAAAAGATGACCCAGGGACACTGCAACTATCATAAATATGAGTTAGTTGCCAAGTGTCTCAATTTTGATCACATGACCATGGGCGTGTGCAATGGTCGTAAGTGTGAAAAATGGTTATAAATCACTTTTTTCAGTGCCATTGTAACTTCAAATGGTCACTAAACAAACTGCTGTAAGTCGAGGACTATCTGTACCCTTGTGTCACAGGTGGGTCTGGACACCTTAGAACAGGGGTCTTCAAACTTGGCCCTTTTATGACTTGTCGACTTCAACTCCCAACTGCCTGGCTGAGGAATTCTGGGAGTTGAAGTCGACAAGTCACAAAAGGGCCAAGTTTGAAGACCCCTGCCTTAGAACACGTGCATGTTTCTATGTGGAACCGCATTCTCAATTTGTCCTCAGTGTTAACAGAAGTATTAAACTGTTACAATGTTGTTATATCTTTGGATCACACTTGGATTGTTGTACAGGTTGCTGTCCTCCTACTGATCTTGGACCATAATTAAAGATAATTGAGTTTGAACATCCTGTGCTTTAATTACCCAATTAAAAATCAAAAGGAAGCCATACCTTTATGCAGGAGATAAAGAATCTGGGGCTTTACCTGTCATCTGGTCTGTTCTCTGCTTGTTGTGTGGGGTTGGAACAGCACAGCAGTGGAACATTGCCCTGCCTTTCCTCTTGGGCCTTTGGGAGATCTATGAAGGACAGTAATCTTTATCACAGGTTGTCAGTGCTGCTATGCTTTCCTCATTTAGATAAGAGGTTTGTGAGTTCTGTTTAGTTTCTTTAACTTCTCCAACTTATAAACAAGCTCTAGTTTATTATTAAAAAGATCTCGGATTTCATTCATGCCTACTGAGTGAATGCTGTAATGAAAGAATACTTTGTGTATGGTGAAATTCACACATGCACATAGACACATACTAAATACACATACTATACACCCCCCTCTCTTAAATGCTTTATTCTACATCTAGCAGTTTAATTAATCTTGTTCATTTTTTTTTTTAAAAAAAATATGCCTATCACTACTGAAAAACTAAGTCAAGTAGTTTTTGAGAATCTATTGTGAACATAGACCAAAAACCTAGTTTCCCTGATCAACCAATGAGGGGAATTTTTTTTAAGGTGTTCGATTAAGTTTCATAGATGTTTGTGGTAGGTTTCTTTGCTTTGTATTTTTAGAAATCTAAACAGTCATTTAATTCAGTACAAAACCTCTATTGTTAACCATTTGAGAATCTGGCCAAAATAAACTCACATGAGAAAATTGAAAATAGTTATTTTTTTGTTGTTAAAGTTGTATGACTGTAGTCTCTTTTTGTCATCACTTGGATCTGATGCTATTAAAGCAGAATTGCCCTAATTCAGTGGTGGAAGCTTTAGGTGGGGCACCAAAGGCCACACTTAATATTTTGAACCTTGGGGAAATGATACAAAGAGCAAGTCATATACATTAGCACTTTCTCATATTCCTAGTGTCAGAGAGCAGAAAAGTGAGCTTCAGTTTCTTCAACTATAATCAAAAGCTTGCTCTGTAGGATAAAAACATGGGATTCAGAGACCGCACAAATATTGTTTTTAGTCTCATGCATGCATGGCATTACAATTCTTATCTAGCTGTCTGTAGTACTAATACCTATTAAACATTCAAAATTTACTACTGAGTAATTATTCAATCAGAACATGGTTAAAATAAAAGTCGACAATTCCATACACATCTTTTCACATATTACCCCCGGAGCAGGAACAATGGTCTATCCATATTTAGATGTGCCAGGACATATTCACTGCCTCACTTTGCAATACGTAGCAGACATTTGATCAATAGTGTCATATAAACTTTTGCTAAACTTTTGGTACTATATTTGCATGTGTTGTGACTAATTAACACAACTGATTTCAATAGATCCAGTACTGAAAATACCCAATACTGCTTAAGGGCAATCTACATTTCTCAATGCACCACTGTTTGTCATTGTAACCTAAATCAGAAGTTTTCAAATGTTTTCAGGATATGGAATATAACAGCAACAACAACAATAACTACTGCTATTACTTCTACTACTACTACAACAACAATAATAATAAGGTTCGTTCTCAGAGCTTGTGGGTTGGTTTCCAAACATTTCATTACCAGGCTAGGTAACATCTTCAGCAACAACAGTGGATTCTGTTTAGAAGGGCTTCAGGTGAGGGTGTGTCAAATGAGGGACTTGTGATGGGTCAGGTGTGAGTCAACAGAGAGAGGCTTGTGATGGGTCTTGTGATGGAGAGGTTACTTCAGGTCAGGGTCATTGGGAGGTGAACTGGGGGGAGAGGGGGCTTCTGTGGGTTGAGGGTCGGTACTGTCTGGTTGGCTGTGTGGTTGATTTGGATTCTGAGGGGTTCATAGGCTGATTGTAGGTCAATGTGTCTGGTGATGGAATTGGTTGTGGAGGGCCAGGCTTCGATGAACTCACGAGTGTGGCAGGTGGTAGCATGGCCGATGATTTTAGTGTTGCTCCAATTGAACTGGTGTTGTTTGGTGTCGATGTGGATAGAGATTAAGGATTTGGGATCGTGGCGTTTGTGAGTTCTACAATGTACTAGCTTTTAAACACTTTACATATATATAAAGCATTTCACAATGCTTCTTCTCAAATTGTGTTTCTGAATGGCAAAAAAAAAGAAAAAGCTATAAACCAGTTATGAAAAATGAAACAATGTTCTTCATAACTGGAAAATAGCTAGAGATTATTGTGCATTGTAGCATTAGTGGTCTAATTGAGCTTTCTTTCTATTGAGGATAGATAAAAGTTTCTCTTTTTATATATAAAGTAACATAGGACAGGGATACATTTAAGAAACTACTTAACTAAAGCAGGAATCCTATGCTGTACATATTGATTTGTACATATGGAAATGGGCTGGTCACGCAGCAAGAAGAACTGATGGCAGGTGGACCAAGGCAGTCATAGAATGGATTTCACTTGATAAAAAGCATCGACAAGAGAGATCTAAAACAAGATGGATCGGCCACATCAGCAAGTATTGTGGGCCCAATTGGCAAAAGAAAACTCAAGACTACATTGTTGGAAACATGTGGAAGAGGCCTTCATCCTGCAGTGGATAGACAATGGCTAGAATGATGATGATGATAACATATTGATGATGATGATGACATATTGATTTGAGAATAAGAGCAATAGAAAACAATAAGGCTTAGTTCTGAGTAAATAGGTATAGAGTTGAAAAATGCTAAGCAAGATGGAAGGAAAGAGAAGAAGAGGACAACCAGCCACAAGACAGGTGGACTCAATTACAGTGGTGGTGAGTGCAATATTGGAAAATTTAAAGGATCAGGTTAGGGATAGATTGTCATGAAGGAAATCTATGTGGTCACTAAGGATGGACATCAACTTGATGGCTCTTAAATCAGTAATCAAAAAATATGGTAATTGTGGAATCAGGCTTTCTAATTTATAAATGTTTAATCATATTCTTAAGTTCTCAATGGAGATTTGCAGACATTTCATGTATGAACCAACTGTCATTTGTGTTGATAAAAAAATAAAAACTTTTCTTTTTTTAATAATTATTTCATTAAATGTTACAAAACACACACATAAAAACTAACATATAACAATCCAGAGGAAAGATAAAGATAGAGAGGAAACAGATAGGAATAGAGGTGCAGAAAGATATAAGGAAAAAGAAAGGAAAGCAAAAATATATACAGAATGACTTCCGACTTCCAAAGATATATAAACACCTACATTCAATTCTTAATTTAACACTACAAAGAAAAACTTTTCTCATGAGTTTGGATTTCTGCAATTACATGTACATTACAATGGAATAAGTTTTATAACTTTAATTTTGAAGTGGTTATTTCCAAGTCATACTGCATACAATTGGATTCCATTCTCTCCATTGCTTATATCTTTCCCTGGGTGCACATATATGCTCATACATTTTGATCAATATGGGCTATTACATTTAATCTGGGAATGTATTATGTTTAATATATGGGAATTTCTGAAAGAACACATGGAACAGCATTGTTCAAACTATGCCTATTGGTTTATAGGAATAATTTGGAATAAAATTGTACCTGCTGCTAAATGTTAACTTTTGGAAAAGAAGAAAAGAAATTGGAATGTTTTCAGTGAAGACAACAGAGAGGTAAATAAGAAAGGTGCTTTGGAAGATACACGAAATAACAGTGTTCAAATTCATTTTTTGTAATTTGTAATTTAATACAACTGTTTTATTATTAGCTTTATGTTTATTGCTTCACCTCATACATGCTTAGAACAAACCTTGCTTTGGTTGTCTTGTTTTGCTTATTGAATTAGATAACAAATGTTGATTACAATTTTACATGATGATGCATTAATGTAAAAATAATTTTGTTAGGTAATTTCATAAAAATTCTTAGCATTTTTCCTCCTTTAACAATTCAAGTGTGGAATTGTGTGCAAGACATTTTAAAGCAGACATGTCAAACTCGCGACGTCACGTGACGTCGTGCGACGTATCAGGACTGTTTTGCCATTGCCGGCAATGGGGTGGGTGTGGCTTCTGCGTGTTGCGTCCAGCCCGCAAGTTGGCAGTTTGACACTCCTGTTTTAAAGTATAGTTTGTTCCACAATTGTATGCAAGACTTTTTAAAGTATAGTTTGTCCAATAAGTCATAGCACTCTGGTTTACCTATTAACACTCGACTCAAAACAAGAAAATCCCATTGGGGCTTAGCTATGGTTAGCAAATCTGAGCTGCAACAAATTAGACAACTTAATTTCTTTCTGTCTGCTATCATCTTGTGATCATCTGGATTTTTGCAACTCGTACACACAGGCAGCCTTAGGCTTCATACAATGTGTGAATCCCCCAAATGAGGATAGCATTCCAGTAAACAGGGGTAGAAAGAATAATGATTTGCAGCAGGTTTGGGGTGAAAAAACAAAATTGTCCTTCTTTTGATTCATCAGAAGTGCTATTTGACCATGCTTTTTTTTTTAAAAAAAACATTTTTAACAAATGGAGAAAGGATCACAACGTAGTGGTAGAACCCTGATTTTGTAAGCAGAATGGAGTTCCAGTCCCTGATAACGCAACTTAAAGCAATAGATATTAAAGATAAGATAATTTGCTGCCAACCCTATAAAGCCACAGTTAATTAACATAAACACTATTTTGGTGGGTAAATATTGTAATCTCACATAATATAATTTTCCCTTGAAATATATGACAAAATAATGGTTTAACCTTTTTCTGTCTTTCAATATACACGTGCTTGATTTTGACAACCCATTTAACAGAAGAAAGTATGTAACAGTATTGATAAATGTAACCCCAACATGGGATGAAATAATGATTTTCAGTTAGAGCTCAAAGAGAAGCTAAAGTTCCTTATTTTCAGCTAGACTGACAGCCCACTGATAAATCTGAAAGTGTGGGAAATTAATTTCACCTTTTCCCAACAAGTGATTTTAATCTACAAGTGAAAGTCTTCCTATGCTCCTACCAAGGAAATGTGTTCAGTTTCCTATAAATTAAAGTAATAAAATGAAATAGAAATAGGAAGACCTCTCAAAATGTAATTCAACCTTGGGAGTTAAATTTATCTTTATCACAATTATCTTACTCTGAATACAGTACCCAAAGGAATTCCACTGAAGTTTTGTTTCATTTCTATCACATCCGTGAATAAATTTAAATTGTTATATGAGAAAGTTTCCCCAGAATCTTCATATCAAGATAAAGAAATCCTTACATTTGTCAGAACTGTGTCACAGTGCTGGTACAATGTAATCACCCTGATTTACTCCATATTATAAAGAAAATGAGAGGATGCTATATTCATGTATAAATAAAATAAGATTAAGGATATTACTGGGTTATCTATAAAACTGTTGTTGTTGTTGGAGTCAGCGTTGACACCTGGTGAGTGTCTGGACATGTCCTTGCAGTTTTCTTGGCAACATTTTCAGCCCTTGCCTGTTTCCCAGGATTGAGACAGAATAACTAGCCCAAGGACATTCAGCTGGTTTTGTGCTTAAGGTTGGACCAGAACTCACAAACTCTTAGTTTCTAGCCTGGTATCTTAAACCACTGCAGCAAATTGGCTTTCTCTATAAAACATAGCAACTTCGTATTGTAGATTATTATGCTCTGTTCCCTCCTCTGTATTTCCTTTAATATTTTTTATGATATGTAATTATTGTATCAAGTTCTAAATTCAAACTAAAGAGCAAAAGAAGGCATCTTTGATATGTACACTACATATTAGAAGAGGGCACATTACAAATTAAAATTTGTGATTAAACCATACCAGTTCAATGTAAAAAAACATAACCCTGAAATTTATTTATATGAACATTTATACCCTACTTCCTAAGACCCAAAGTGGTTTGCAATGAAAGCAACAGAATAGCTTAAAACTGAACCATTCATTCCCAACTACAATACAGCAAGCTTTTCATGATCAATACCGAACACTCTGTGAAAAATAAGCTCTTCAATGCTTTTTTGAAGGCTACAAAATTAGGGGCAATCCCTATCTCAAGAGGAAGGTATTCATTGAACATAGAATCATAGGGCTGGAAGAGACCTCGGAGGTCTTCTTCTAGTCCAACCCCCTTCTTAAGGTAGAAGCCTTATACCAGGGGTAGGCAACCTTGGCTCTTTTATGACTCGTGGACTTCAACTCCCAGAATTCCCGAGCCAGCATGGCTCAGCTTGGAAACCTCTCCCTTTCCCCTCAGCATGGCTGGCTCAGGAATTCTGGGAGTTGAAGTCCACGAGTCATAAAAGAGCCAAGGCTGCCTACCCCTGCTTTATATCATCTTGGCAAAATGGCTGTTCAACTTATAGTATTTTTTTGAAAACCTCCGGTGATACAGCACCCACAATTCTGGGAGGCAAGCTATTCCATTGATTAATTGTTCTGTCAGGAAATTTCTCCTTACTTCTAGGTTGGATCTGTCTTTAACAAGCTTCCACCCATTACTTTTTGTCCTGCCTTCTGGTACTTTGGAGAATAAGTCATTCCCCTCTTCTCTGTGATAGCCCCTCAGGTTCTGGAAGACAGTTACCATATCCCACCTAATCCTTCTCTTTGATAGGCTAGACCAGGGGTAGGCAACCTTGGCTCTTTTATGACTTGTGGACTTCAATACCCAGAATTCCTGAACCAGCCATGCTGACTCAAGAATTCTGGGAGTTGAAGTGCACAAGTCATAAAAGAGACAAGGTTGCCTACCCCTGGGCTAGACTTACTTAGCTCCCTCAACTCTTCACTGTATGATTTAGCCTCCAGACCCCTTATCATCTTTGTTGCTCTTGATTGTCTCCCATAAGCTGGTTAGAAATGAAACTGGTTTAAGAAATTCCTTTCAAGGTTTCAAGCTGTTCTTCCACTTTGGCTATGATGATGGACTAATAATCTGTCTGGTTCACATTTACCACCACAGTCCCTGATTGTTTATTTTTCCCACATATGCCAGGAAAGCAGATTTCTTTCTGTGGACAAACCTTTGAAAATCTGTGGTGCCAAGTGATAGAATGTCTGCATGAGCCGCCATCCATTAATCCATTCTCGCAGATACACACTTTCCCATCTGAGGCCTTCACTGATGGAACCAGTGTACAGAGAAAGAAAGAAACAGCACTTTATCCTTTTTGGCAAGCACTGTTTTCACTTGCACTAGAACAAAAAAATAGTAAGACTCTTGTCAAGTTTACCTGGGGAGGGAGGGAGGGAGGAAGGAAGGAAGGAAGGAAGGAAGGAAGGAAGGAAGGAAGGAAGGAAGGAAGGAAGGAAGGAAGGAAGGAAGGAAGGAAGGAAGGAAGGAAGGATCTGAGTTTCATTGGTCCAAGAGCCCAGGATAAAATGGCTAGGGAAAGCAGGAACCAGTGAGCAGGGGAGGGTGCATTCCAGCCATAGTGCATTGTAGCTAAATGAGATGGAGGGCCTTGCCAATGAAAGGAAGCACCACAGATGAACCAGACTGTACTACTTGAGCTGGCACAAATCAGAAAATGCTACTACTTTATCTTTCCAGTGAGCTAGACAAATAGAGAAGCTCAAGGAATGCTTAATAGCCCATACTAGGACAACTTGGTGTGTAGATCAGCCCTAGAGACAGGGAGAGAAGAAAAATTAACATGATAAGTTTAAAAATATTTTCTGTCTTCTCCATTGGGCAACAGACAAATTTTGAGCTCCCACTTACAGATTAGAAGGTTAATCATAATTTTATTATCTAATTAAATTGAGAAATCTTAAATGAAACCAGTTTTTTTAAAAGGTGGATCAAAGTGGGGGGGAAAAAACCAAGAAAAAAGTAGACAAAGCACAGTTGTAAAACAAATTTTATTTTGCAATCCTTCCCCATAGCCTCAGATGCAACAAGCAAATGTTTAATTAGGAACTCGATACTATTTTTTCAAAAAAGTTTAACAGTCTAAATATAAACAAGCACATAAGCAGAACATGTAATATTTTAAATCCTCCGCCAAAAAAACTTCAACAAGTACTTAAAGAGGTGAGATGTGTTTCAACTGCCACGTGATTGTGAAATGTTCTTTGAGTGTTATTGAGAATTTCAAACAAAAGTAGATGGCTGGAATTCTGAGGAAGCATAGAATACTCTTCTGTTGAATAATATTTTCCCCTCTGTTGAACAGTTTTATATACTTCCTTCATTTTTCTACAAGCAACAATTTATAGGGTTTTCTAGAGTCGTCCAATCAACAAAGTGCTAAAATAGCAACAATTGTTCTACACCACCCTAGTGATCCAGACTATGAAGATGCTATAGATTAGTAACGGGGAAATGATGTTACTTTAGTTTACTATTGCAGTCAAAAGACCAGCATACCAGAATGATGGTAGGAGGGGAGCCCCAAAAGAGAAAATATATAACTGTTATGGTGTGTGGGAATGACTTTGAGGAATAGGGGAAGAGATGCTGCCTAAGAAACGATCGGATAAAAGAGCCCACAACTGCTTAATGGCCGAAGAAACATAGGAATGACCCACTCTAAATTGATCAGCTGTAAAAAGAGAGTGCAAGAGATTTATACTTTCAGACTTGTAAGACTCTGTTAATGTAGCCTTACAATAAAGTAGAAATAGCTCATCTGGTCATGTTTCTGTCTGGCTTACCCAGGAGGGCCGACAATAACCCTAAACAAAATATATAACCCTAAACAAAAGTTGTTACAGATAGCCAAAATTGGGGCACCTTAAATCTTGCTAACCTGCAAGAGATGTGGGAGACAAATAATGGCAACAATTTTTGTTAACTCTAATAGAAGTTGAAGTGAAGTGAGATTTCCTGTCTGAAAAAGCATCTTAAGAATGGCATAATTAGCGTTTTCTTAATAAACGTTTCTTAATAAAATGGACAAAAAACATTTTTACTTCAAATATACTCAGATTGTATCTTCTGCCATAAGTGCTCAAAAAAGGGCATTCAAATAAGCAGACAAAAAAAAAAGCCACCTGATTTCAGCAGATTGAAATCGGGGAGGTGGAGGCAGAGTTGTTATTAGTCAATCTTGCATACAAGATGTTTGGGGGCTGAACTATCTTTTTATAAATCTGATTCCATATATGTTGTTTTTCAAGATCAATGTTATAACAAATCCTGAACCAAAAACAGAAAGATAAAAATTCTCCTCTGGAGTTCTCTTCAATGTTGACTTAAAATTGCCTTTTAAAATTCAAAAGCACATCTGGTCAGTACACATTTTAGCCAAAGTTCAAAAAAGAAACAAATCCTGTTTTGTCCAAGTCTAATACCAATTCACAATTGCAAGAACTGAATTAAGGAAATTAGATTGGACAACCTCCAGCTACCAGTGTTCATGAGTGAAAGACTGATCAATAAATTATTTAACAAACAAATGTAAAAAAAATGGAAATGTGAGGGTGCCAAAATGCATGGCTGCATGGGGATTGTTTTGACAGAGGCCCATAAAGTTTGAGTTTGACTTTTAGGTATATTAATCCAGCTAAACTCTCTTTACACATTATACAGATTTAAAATCTACAAATATCATAAAAAGAGCCACACATGGGGGAGGATATTTGTCAGCCACATAGTGCTGAATTGGAGGAAGAAGCATCAATAATCTGTATTACATTGATTGCATTTCTCAGAGAGAATCTACAAGAACTAATCAACTCAAAGAGCAAAGAGTAAAGACAGACTGTAATAACAGGTGCACCAAATAAAAAGATACCTATTAATAAATTTTACTTGTTAGAACAGATCATCAACAGCAAAAAATCTAGCAGTCACAAAATATGCGGCACGCTAACATCTGGTAGGGCTGCCATGAGGGAAAGGATGTTTGAATGCCATGATGTTTCTATACAACAAAGATTATAACTGTTCAAGTAATGATTTTTGTTGTGACGTTAGCTGGACTTTCAAGTAGCTGGACAGAAAGAGTACTGATGTATTTCTATTTTGGGGCTGGAAAATACTTTTAAGGGAGCCATAGAACAGAACGTATCAAACCAAAATTCCAACATGAAGCACTAATGACCAGACTCTGATGATCACATTTTGAAAAGTTGAAGGCTAGCCAGTGGCAAGGTGGATTGATTAGATTACAAAAGCAATGAGTACACCTCTGATAGAGTTTTTGACTCCTTTGCTTAATTGGGACAAATGTGGAGAACAGATCATATTTTAAACTCATACTTATGCAGAAATTTCAAAAGGGTTCAAGAAAGTTTCAAGTACCCACTGTAAATGGCTAAGCTGAAGATGATTGTTCTGGAGAGAATCTATTGATGTGGTCTCAAAGAGTCAGTACTGACTTGATGGCATTTAATGTATCAAACTGCAGAATTAACTCCTGAACTCCTCAAAGGCTACTTGTTCCTCCACAGCGACATCTTCATTTAAATAACTTCCAATAAAGGTGATGGGCATAAAGCTTACTTGTTGCACTTAGTAGACTCACTGGTCTGTAATTTTCTGAATCAGCTTTCCTTTCCTTTTGGTAACATAAAGTAATGACTATAGAGCAGTGGTGGGATTCAGCCGGTTCGCACCACTTCGGCAGAACTGGTAGCTAATTTTTTGTTGCCCAGGCCCAGAATGGACTTCCAGAAGCGGCATCCACACAGAGAACCAGTTGTTCACATATTTGAATCCCACCACTGCTATAGAGCACCAATTTTGGGGAGTATTTACTCTGCAATTTTTAAACACTTTGCAATCAAAACAGCCACATGATGGAGATGGGAAAAACTGTGCTGAAGGATTAAAAAAGAAAGAAGGGGCCAAATAAAAATGGGTTGGGGTGAAAGCAACAAGGCCAGGAAGGAAAGAAAAGAGAAGCTCTGCTTAGACATTATGAAAAGGTTAAATTCAGCCTATAAGCAGCCTCCTTCCCAAAATCTTCCATGTTATTTATTGTTGCAGCAGCAGCAACAGGAAGGCACATAAAAATAAGTATTTTTGTACTCTTGCAAAAAAAGCAAACTAATTTTTTATTATAGAACTTCAAAAGAATTGTAAATGGGTTCTCTTAAGAGGACATCTTAGGGTAACTTGCTCTCACAGTAAGAAGACAAATTAGGTATTTTTCAAATTTTTGACACAATGAGCCCCAAATGTTCACCATCACTGTATTATATGCATGACATCTTTGCTGGATGTTTAGAACGGATTCCCTTCTTCCTCAACATCTAGAAAAGCAGGGGTGAACAATCTTCTAATCTGTTAAGGACTACACTATCCATGGCGTTGAAGAGTCAAAACTGGATGGCAATGGCCAATCTCTCTTCAGCACACTTTTTTTTTGCCTTTGGACTCTCTTTATCTCTCTTATTCTTTTTCTTGTATAGTCCTCTCTCTCTATCATGGACCAAACTCATAGAAGGGAAATGCAACTCTCGCCCTAAGTCTGAACTTGCCTTCTCTGGACAGCTTGCAAACAGAAGTTGTCCTTTGAGTAAATAAAATGTAGGAAACGGTATACTGCATTCCATTTTTTAGTGGGCAGAGTAGGAAAAAAATGTAGTACGATCATCTAAAAAGCCTGCAAGAAGCATTTTGGTTCATGTTTCTGTGACTAGTTTATTCTCTCGTTTCAATTGTACTTTCTTTAATGTGGTAATACCTATTTGCTTTAATTGCAAGTCCTAGTTGTACTGATTTTTTTTTTAATTTGCATGGCTGCAGTGGTTTCTCATATATAGTCCATGATTGCTATATCTGATTTTGGGGAGACACAATGATACAAAACCCATGACTTGCCTCAGATGTCAGGATGTAAATATGAAGGATGGAGATGGTGTCAAGACCATCATGAGCATATCATCACTTTAGTGCAATCCAGGATGGCTCTAGATGTCCCTGTTTAGCTGCTGTACAAGACAGAACAGATGGCTTTAGTTTATGGGTTGCCAGCATTTTCCTGGCCACCCCCACGTATCCTGAAGTGCCTTTTTGCCTTCAAAGTGTTACACTATACTAATTTGGACTGGCCGGTCTAGCCACTCTGGAACAGATGAAAAATAGACTCATTCACACTAATCTTAATAGAGAAAGTGTGACAAATGTGCAAGAGATAAGCCACAGAAAAAACAAAGCATTTTGCTCATTCTAGCATGTTTTTATAAATCAATATTTGAATAAAATTCTTCTAAAAGCTTTCCACTAGATGTCACTCTTCCTACATGCAAAGGAACTAAGCCAACCATCAAATGTCAATAAATCATAAATATAGACATTACCTATGGAAAATATTGTTTATGCATTTTAATGTTTTTGGTGATGGAAGAGCAACTTAACCTTGTTTAATAATACCCAAATATTTTGGCTGAGTGATCCTAAGATATTACATATACCATTGAGCTGTTTTCAGTTTTCACTTTCCCTTGTAATTTTATTTTGTACCATCCAGAGTATATATCAAAAATAAATTTTGGTTAACGGGGTCTAAGTAGCACAGGAAAATATAAGCTCTTGCTCTGTATAAAATTACTTCTAGATATTTGCTTGTGTTTTTTGGATGACAGCCCTGGCATCCAAATCTTTAGAATTTCTAACATAAACATGTTGCTTTATTTTCATATTTAGCTATTTATCGCACAAAGTAATGGCTTCAGCACAAACATGGGTAGATCACTTCAGGCCCTGGCAGTTCTTGTTTTTCAGAATCCTTCTATCATTCTGTCCTGTTTTGTTTCAACTTTTTCCATAGTCTGCAGATCTACATTGGAACATTCTTCTATTTCAGCACTTGTTTAGGATTTCCATGAGTTAACACTTCAAATGCATCTTACTTAAGCATCAATGGAAGCACACAGCTATGGAAGTTTGGTTCAGATATCTCCGACTTTCTCTTCTTCAGTGCACCGGAAACCTCAACTAATATTGTTTTTAAACTAACCACAACTGTTTATGGTATCTGAACTCAGAGAGAGATAGTTTGTTTAAACTTGTTCACTTAAACAAGCCAGAATCAAATTGTTTCAAACCATACTTTAAACACACAACTCTTTTCCATTACATCAGTAACTATCTGTGTTGTCCGTATACTGTTCTTTCTTCATCTCCCATATATCTGTTCTTGATAATTGAAGCAATATATCATTTTCCTCACAGAAGTTATTGCTAGTCTATGTAAGTCATCATTCTCCAACTTGCTGACCTCTAGATTTGTTAGGTCTACAATTCCTAGAAATCCCAGCCAGCATTCCCACCTCTACAATATTTCTAGCTGGAGGGAAAATGCTGGTTGAATAATGTTGAACTGGACTGTGCTGAATTGATAAAAGACAATTTTATAGGTTTCTTAGGCTACTCGTTTATTTCAAAAGTCCAAAATATACTATATGTACGAATATATAATGTTGGCCCTCATTCTAGCTTCAAACCTTACTAATTTATGATTAAAACTAAGATCCTCAGCCTTAAATTAATTTTGTACTGAAGGAGATGCAAGACTAAGTAATGTGATTTTTGTAGTCTTAAGCTGGTCTGAAAACAGAATCATGGTGGTAAAACTGAAGAAAGTTATCATTTTCAAAAAATAGATGTTCTTGTTCTTTTATACCTATACATTCATTGTTCTTTTAGAGTTTGTAATTTTAATTGTTTTTAATTTTTTTATTGTTAGTTTAATTTTCCCCCTTAATTAGCTAAGTGAGGTAGATCAAATTGGGAAACTAACTTCACAGGAAGACTAGAACTATACTTTATTGAGATGGGCTACAGTAACTGAATCATGCAAATCTGTCTGTATTTCCTCTTCCCTCCCTCCTATAGCCCAGGGAGTCATAGAGGAGCAAACCTCAACCATGACATAGGTGGCAGATAAATTTGCTAAATAGATAAAAATAAAATAAAGTCTGTTTCTTCTATCCTACCCGGCTTAATGCATGCTTCTTCTTCAACTGCTGTTTTTCTAGCAGCTTTTGGCTGTTTTCTCCAAGGCCATCTGCATGGTTCTCTACGAATACTGAGGATACTCAAAACAGTGGACTTTACCTTATATCAGGGGTCTTCAAACTTGGCCCTTTTATGACTTGTGGACTTCAATTTCCAGAATTCCTCAGCCAGGCATGCTGAGGAATTCTGGGAGTTGAAGTCCACAAGTCATAAAAGGGCCAAGTTTGAAGATCCCTGCTGTATATCATTGGATAACCTCTCCCAAAGAGTTCATAATAGCAACAAAGAGTGTTGAGCTCTGTTGCTCTCCGTAACAGTAGTGGCTGGCAGATCTCCTTTTGTTACTGATCAAAATCGCCCAAGGCTTTAGGAATGAAAGCTCTGTAAGAAGATACTCCTGACTCCCAACCCCTACAGATAATCCAGTAAGATACCATAACCAATGGTATCAAATGTAAGAACGCTACCCGGCAACAAGTATAGTCAGGGATTCAAGGCTTATTATAAAACTAAAAGAAAAAGGAGCAAAGTCATTATGAAAGAATTCCATGGATATATTCTCTATGCAAGCCATATTTCTAAGGGAATCAAGGTTCAAACTCTTGTGCCTTTTTCTCCAGCTTGCACTATGGAACAGATCTGAAGCCACTCTTTTAGGTAGGAAAAATGACTTCCACCTATCCCTTGTTTTGGCCATTTGTTTCTGACTTTGTGAGATCTAATCCTCGCAACAGGACTTTGAAGATCATCTTAAGGTAATCCTTGATCTACGACCACAATTGAGCCCAAAACTTATGTTGCTAAGCAAGGCGATTGAGTTTTGCCCCGTTTTATGATCTTTCTTGCCACAATTGTTAAGCGAATCACTGGAGTTGTTAAGTGAGTAACATGGCTGTTAAGTAAATGGCTTCCCCATTGACTTTGCTTGTCAGAAGGTGACCCCAGGACACTGCAACCGTTATAAATACATGCTTGTTGCCAATTATCCAAATTTTGATCATATGGCTATGGGGATGCTGCTACCGTAGTAAGTGTGAAAAACAGTCATAAGTCACTTTTTTCAGTGCTGTTGTTAACTTTGAACGGTGACTAAACAAATGGTTGTAAGTCAGGGACTACAGGTACAGTGAGGAATTTAGAAAGAAAGCGGTACTTCAGATATTGTTTTCCCTGAGAGGTTAATATCAGCATTTGGAATTAGGGCTAGAGATGAACTAGGAGCCATTGGAAATTATATAAAATTGGGGAAATAATCACACTTTCTGCATTATTTGGAACTAATTAAAATCTGGAAATCATCTTCAAGAACAGTCTTTTCAGTCATCTACCATAACTGAAACATTATCAGCATATACTTAAAAGGTCAGACTATCTCTATCCAAATAGAGAAGTAGCTGGTCCCATCAACCTAGGTTGGTAAGAGGTGTGTTATGTCAGAGAAGACATGTAGGTCTCTGATTAGAGGAACAATTTAGGAACCCTTTCAACTACAAGCTGAATCCTTCAGAGAGAATGCAACTGATTTCAAAACAGGTTGAAGTTCACTCGCTTAGGCAGGTCACCCATCCACAAACTTTATTTCTTTTATTGATTTGTATAATTTATGTAGCTGTCTATCCCACACAAAAACCCTAGGCAGCTTACAAGATTTAAACAAAGAAGCCCCAGAGCTCAAGGAAACCACTGATTCCACTCACTAACAACAACATCCATCCCATCTCTTCTCTGAATTAAGCTTCAACTTATTGCTCCTCTTAAGTTTTTTTTATTGCCTTGCTTTGTTCTAATTAAAAGCAAAGACTGAGATGCATTCAACTGGCATACTCAAGGCTTGTCGTTTTAAATATCTGAATGATCTCAATTAGCAATTACACATAAATGGTAGATAAAAAATGGACACCCCCCCCCCCAATGTAAATGCCACAGGATTCATTTCTGCCAGCTATACTTTCTGGAGGCAATTAATCACGTATGAACAGCACTACTACAACATAATTTTACCCACACCTACAGTAATACATGCCGCTTCATCTGAATCGCGATTCTTAATCTTTTACCAAAAGTAACTCTTGAATTAAAAGCACATAGAATCAATTAGGCAGGAATAATGATTCGGACTTCATCTTTTTCATGCTGTCATCTCTGAGTCAGAAACTAAAAGCCTTACTTTGCAAGTTACCTATAAAACATTTTTTCTTGAATAAAAATTATATACACTGTATATAATGAACAATATATCCAAATCGTATATACAATGAACAAAAATGAACAATTCATAAATAGTAATAGTCTACAGCTATAACAGAAATTTGCATAACACGCATGTGGGAATTTGTTAACCCTCCTTCAAATGTTTTGGAAGTCTCTTAAGACCTGGCACTGTTCCCAGGCCTGGGGTTAGGATGCTTGTGGTGCCCCTGGTCATTCCCCCCCCCCCCTGGATGTTATTTATGTGCCTTTTACCCAGGCAATCGTGTTCCTTGTCAAACTATATGTTCTTTTAAATATTGAAAGCCACTCAGGTCTTTTTGGAGTCAGGCGGCCTTGAGATCCAATAAATAAAATAAAAATAAAAATAAACTGAACCAAGAGTGTTTGTAAATTTAGAATGCAATTTTATTTACCAGGAGTGGCAATTCTTGAACCTTTTCTTGGCAGTCTTTGGAAATCCCTCAGCTAGGACTGCTAAATATAACTCATGTCATTTCTTCCTATTTTCAAGTCAGAGGACTCTTCTTTCTGTCCACATTATTGTGCATTCCTATCACTTTTGAGCTGGCAAAAAAAAATAAAAAATACGTTGGCACAATTTATGCTGCCCTAATGACCAAGCTTAACGTATTTCGGTAGTGACTCTTTTGAGTGTTCCTATCAGAACAAGCTGGTTTGGGAGAATTTAATGGCAACAGCTGATAGATTCCTGTTTTTCTTTCCTAACCCTAACCCTAGCAGCCTAATGTTTGCTGTTGGCAGGGAAAAAACACCACGGGTGACTCTCCTTAAGGTGTTACATAGCAGGCTTGAGTTAGTGTGCTTAACTGCCCGGAATAGAGATTTTAGTCACTTTCACTCCAATCCATCTAAGAGGATGCCAGTGTGGAGCTGACCATGCCAGTACCCTGTAACTCTGGCTATTTCATTTTTTTTTTTAAATAAGTTTTGCTCATTCAACATGTCCAACAATTTCCAACAGTTTTCCAACATATTTGTAAACATTTGTTGCTAATCTTGCTGGTGGTCACAGTGCCATTGATAAAATCATTTTGTATAAGTTTTCTTTATAACAGACATTGTCAATTTATAATTTCTTTCCCACAGGCTTTGCCATTTCTCTAAATCTATATTATATCCAAAATTCTTTGCCCATATTATCATTGTTTCTTTTACTTGTTTATCTTCCATTTTCAAATTCAATAGAAAATTATACATTTTCTTAATAACTTTTCATCCAAAGTTAATATCTGATCAAACAAAATCTGCTCTTTATAGAATCCATACAGTTTAACATCTTTATCATATCTTACTTGCATCTGTAAATATGACCACCATGATAAATCAATACCCTGATTTTCCATCTGTTGTCTAGATTTTAAGTTCCCTTCAGAGTTTAGAATATCTTTATATGTCCGTATTTTCTCAAGGCTAACTAGATTTGGGTGCACAAATGTTTCCATTGTTGAAACCCATCCTGGAATTTTCAAATATATTTTGCATATATAGAGACGTGGCCCACTGGGTGGGCGTGGCTGTGGTGGTCATGGCAGACTGGGCGGGTGTGGTCACCTCAATGTTGCTCGTGGGGAGGGACGCCTTTGGGCAGGGTTGGGGGAGATCCAGGGGGTCTCTGGCAGGTGGGGCGGTGGACAGGAGGCTCATCCTATGGGGTGAGTCGAGGCGAGGCAGGGCGGGGATACCATTGCCGTGGCCAGGGCAGCTGCTGCCTGACACCATCGTCCCCCACACACAGAAGTCAGCAAGCGCATGGGGGCCACCAGTGTCTGTCAGTAGCCACAGCCTGACGGCTCCTCGACCGGCGTACTCTGGAGCTCCACAGCCCACCGCCAGCAGTTCAGAGAAGCCACCTCTGAGCTGGACAGCTGGCCAACAGCTGAGGAGGCAATGCAGTGGGTTGTGCCCGGGAAAAGGAGAGCATGCGAGGCCAGGAGGGACGGGACAGGGGGGAGGGAAACCAGCCGTGCCGGGATGCATCTGGCCACGTGGGACCTCGGGCGGCTGGTTGAAGAGGGACGGTTGCCATCTCTGTGGCATGGCACATGTGCCCACAAAGAGGGCTCTGAGTGCTGCCTCTGGCACCCGTGCCATAGGTTTGCCACCACTGCTCTAGATACAACAATCTTTTATTTCTGAGGGTTATCCATTCTTTTACCCATGTTAACACCGATGCTTGATAATATAAAACCCAGTCTGGCAAGACAAAACCTCCATTTTTTTGAACTTGAGTTTTGCACAAGTAACTTTGGCTATTTCTGAGCACCAGTCTGGAAGCCTCAGTGACATAAAAATGATAAATGTCTGCCAGAAATGTAAACAGTTTTACCCTTCTCCCAGTCCCTTTGATTAGAAGGGGAAACTAGTTAGAACTCTTCTCAATTTTAACCCTGCTTCTAAATATCTTAAATTTCTAAGCACTGCAAGGAAAGGAAGTAGAAGTTCTGATTGAGTGGCCACAGCTGACAACTGTCAAACTAGGTTGGTGTTAAACTCACCATGTCACATGACATGTCGCGATGTATCGCGACTTTTTCCCCATTGCTGGCAATGGGATGGGCGCGGTTTCGGCATGACGCATCTGGCCCGTGGGCCAGCAGTTTGACACCCTGCCATAGAGTATGCAAAATGGCATTTCTTCCTTCCAAAAGTAATAAGAAGCCCAGTAAAAAACCCAGCCATCAAAGAAAGCCCTTTGTTGGCAGAAAACAGCAAAAATCCCTAATGCAATGCATTTGGGGCAGAACAAGGAATAGCATCTCTTTCTTTGTATAAATCAAATAGCAGCCCTAGTTTGTTTTTTTTTACAGACAGGTCTACTACTGAACATGTTTAATGACCTATCTAGTATTCGTCCAGAAGTCCTACATACCAATGCAGATAAAGAGGTCACAGAATATCTGAACAGCAGGTCAGGCATTATACAAGGACCTGCTTCTGAGGAAGACAGATGTCTTCTCTCTAACAGCCGAAATAGTGACCAGAGGAAAGGGGGAGTGCACAGCAGCCTCAACAGACCAATAGATTCTTAGCAAATGCCAGCCCGACTGCATCTATCCCAAGATTGTGAATAAGACTTGTATTATTTATGAAGATTTGTCTTGGGAGAAGATGGAAAACACTAACGCTTGAACACTTATGGATAAATTTAGGCTGCCTCTGAAGAGGGCTCAGGTTGAGATAAATAGCAATAGCACTTAGACTTATATACCGCTTCTTAGTGCTTTATAGCACTCTCTGAGCCGTTTACGATGTCATCATATTGCCCCCAACAATCTGGGTCCTCATTTTACCGATCTCGGAAGGATGGAAGGCGGAGTCAACCTTGAGCCAGTCAGGATCAAACTGTTGGCAGTGGGCAGAGTTAGCCTGAAATACTGCATTCTGACCACTGCACCACCACAGCTATAAAGGCTATGAGGATAGGGTGTCTTTGTGCAGTAGTTAATGGAATGTGCGGATCAGTCCAGAAACACACAAATCTCAGGTGTGGGGTTATTGTCTTAACACAAAAAAGGGAAAACTCAACTTAAGGCTTTAAAATAAGAAATTAGAAGAGACACAAAAATCTTACTGTATCCAGGTGTGTGATCTGGTCTCATCAACTTTGCATAATAGCTCTATCCACTCTGGCTCTTGGGTTATGAAAAGTGCTAAGAGCAATCTCTGGCTATCAAATGTTTGCTCACCCTTGCCGTATGGATTTATTTGGATAAACTTCCAATGAATGCAACAGGATGAACTTATGAATGGATCTGTGTACAGTTGCTCTCTTAGAGAACTTTCCTGCTTTCCTCTGGCCAGCGTCCACTTATGTTGGATGGAGAATGACAGAAATGCTCATTATGAACCACAAATACTAAATGCTTCCATCTCTTAATGCAAGCAATGGGAGAAATCTTCTTTCCTCCCTATTTCTACTCTGCTATGCTACAACAAGGCAGGGTTTTAAAAACTGGTGGAGCACCGTGCCCAAAGCATTCTTTGCTCTACCATTCTTAATTACCCAGGATCTATTTTTTGTGACTTATTAATAAATTCATAAATACAGCCCAAGGCAAGTTTATAGCAACACCAGATGGGAATAGGAATAAATTATTTAGCATTTAAAATTATATCAGGGAGGAAAATTTTTCCCAAGTTCCATGCTCTTCCACCGTTCACCAAGAAGTTACTACATTTATGAGTTTTTACTAGGGAAATAGTGGCATAATTATTGAGGTGACACCAGAATAAGAGACAGGCTTTTCAACCCCCAAGAAACAAGAACTCATGAGAAGTTGTAATTTCTGGCCAAGATTGTAAGCAAACAGAGAAATCAAATAATTGTAGAAATTTTTACACAGAATGCAAAAAGCCCTTTCTTCCTTCTTTTTCCACTTCTCCTAGGCATGTGCATATGTCATGAAACAATTCTTGTCCTATGGGCAACAAACACAGTATTAATACAGGACTTGCATATTACTATTAATTATGGTAGGATACTAGCATGATAAATTTAAATTTACAAGTCTAAGGGAAGACCCTTTAATTTACTGGGAAATGACAAGGCGTCTGTGGCCAACATGTGTAAAATGTACTCCTTTCTACCCGAGTTACATACTATTGGATATTTACTTTGTGTCTGAGGGTATATTTACCATTCATTCAGTGTCACAACCGATCAAAGGAGCTTACTGAGGTTCGGATGTGCTGGTCTCTCACTCTTCTAAATATGAAACTTTCTTGACTTTAAAAGGAAAAAAAATACATTTCCAAATGTTTGACAAAGAAACACATTCCTGGAAACTCAGAGACAAGTATTTAAGGTTAAATAAGGATATGTGGTTTGGGGACAAAAATTAGTTGAGAATTGTGAGGAAACTTTAGAATGTTTTTCATTTTTCATACACAAAGTGGTCAAATTTTGAACAACAAAAGGATTAAACTATCCTCTTGGCTATTATTTATATTTATTCTGAGAATGTGAATTAAACAATTCATAATGCTAATTACAGGGCATCTTTAAATGTGAATTATTTTCAGTAATATGCAAATGAGAATTATTACTCCATCTCTTTCTCTGTACTCTAATTTCTGTCCTCTCTGTCTGCAAAAACAGGCTGATGCGGTTAACTCTGCCTTCTTTTGGTCATGGATAAAGACTAATAATAGGCACGGGTATGTAAGAACATTCAGAGATCTAATTTCTGCATTTCAAGGAAATATAAATAAATATCTGAATACTGTATATGTAAGAAAAAGGAATGGTTTTACTTGAAGAAACTTGAATTGAATTTCTGGCACTATCTTCTTATTGAAATGTGTACCGGGAAATCTACCGTTCACAGACATTTAACATAATTGTACTCTACTAGGTATCAATATACTCTGGATTTTGAATAAAAAAGATAGATATCATTTGGCAACTACTAAGATTCTCCAGACATTATTTTTCTTGTAAAGATATATATGTATGTGTATATACACACATACAGTAAACATACATATATTTGTGTTTGTAGTTACAATTTCCACAATCAAGGCTCTTAGAGCAGATTCAGTTTTGTTATTACTGATTTTTTTCTTTCTTTTAAAACATGGTTGTATTCAGCTGGTGTTACCATAGTGATTGAGGTAGCTTAGAAATGGATTAAATAAACTAATAAATTTCTGGACGTGGAGCCTGGTACAATAGGTTGAACAACCTTGGAGTGAGAAAAGAGTTTTGGAAAGAACTTGGAGATGAGGATCTCACATGGTTCCCAGAGCTAGTTTGAAGCTAAACTACAGGAGCAACTCTGGAGCATCGGCTGGCAAAACATGAATATTTCTAATCTATCCATGGCCTGTTTTTTTGTGACTGAACTATTTTTAATAGTTGTTCCTTAGGGACTAGAAACCCAATCAAACTTATCTTAATCAACTTTGATTTAGTTTCTGCAACATATTTTGTCTGAGGATGCCTCAAAAGGTCTTCTGGAAATTTTGTTAGGGAAAATGCAGTGGCCAGACTCTTATCTGAACTGCAAGCTGGATGGCAGGGATAAAAGATTATGGGGGGAAAAAAATCTTCCAAAGAAGATTATGTTGATTTTATTGTTTCCAGGTTTTTAGATATATAGTTAAATTGTTTTTTTTATAGAAATCTTGATGGGCTCCAATGCAGGGGTCCCCAACCCCCAGTACACGACCCAGTGCCGGGCCACAGCCCATTCAGGACAGGGCCATGGAAATGGTGAGTGTACACAAGTGCGCACGTGCGAACTTGCACTTGTGAGAGCGGTGTGTGCGCAAAACTGTCCCTTCTCCCCCCCCTCGCCGTCACCATGACCTCCATCGTCTCTGAGCAGGAAAGGTCAGAGACCGCTACTTTAATAGATTTAAATATTACTTTGGTTTCTTTTCAGAAATGATTCACTCATTTTACTGACAATTATATTATTGCATTTTCAAAAATGTAGATGTTGATTTCAAGATCAGTGAAAAGAAAAACAACCATCCCTTTTGGGGACACACACACAAGGGTATTATATGCACATGTCATTCCCCCCCCCCCCAGTCTAACCAACAACCCTGGGATCTTCTGCAGGTTTCCTACCCAAGTGCTCACAATCTGCTCTACTTAAGTTTTTTTCAAGCTATATCAAGCTCATCCACATGCTCCACTGCAATCAGTGATGAAATTTTGCATTATTATGCCTCAGATCAGTTCATTAAATTAAAACTGACAAACTGATGCAAGTTTTCAGTTAAATTCTTTTTTAGTTTTCTCTGGGCTTTTGAAATGACCATTAACTACCATACTGGAACAGAGTAAGTTCAGATGCTTGATCTGACAGTCCAATTTTTCAAATTGGTTTGCTAGATAAGAGAACACAGAAGTGCACAGCCCCAGCATACATTGCTTACAGGAATATTGAGAATCCTTACCAATGTTGGCTTAAGATAGGTTCATCTGTAAAAGTCTTATTTTCTTCCATGACTTCTCTTGAACTTGGCATTATCAGCAAGTGCTCCATTCTATTCGCTCTTCAGGAGAGGTTTTATAATGTTTTTTTGGGGTGGAGTTCCCAAGGTTTGCTTTGCTTTGTTTTGTAACAATCCTAAAAGCCTATTTTAGGACTTACGTAACTGACATCTAATGTGGGTCCTATGGAATTAGGCTGAAATAAAATTTGCGGGATTTGAATCTTAAAACCACACATATAACATTTTAACAAACAGGAAATTAAGCACACATGATCCAAATCAAGCTAACCAGTTTAAACCAAAAATCATTTTTTGTCCAAAGATTTTGTTTCAAGTTTATGGTCAATCAAATGCTTCTTTGGCTCCTCAGTGTGTACAGGATGGTGACAACGGGTAAATTAGGATTTGCAGCTTGAAGTCAGAAGCCTGATTCAAGGTTATGAACACAAGGAATCATTATATAGCTTCTCAACAGAAGGACACTACTGTTTTTACCCCAAGGTTCCTTTAACAGTGACTCCACCTTCGTAGACAAGTAAACGAAAGATATACTTAAATGACTTTCCCCCCCCTGTGTTTGTCTCAAAATGTCACCAACTTGGCTCAGAGGGTCCCTGAAGGCACAAAAGCTCATTTTGAGATGCACGTGCGACTGAGTTTTGAGTTAACCATCCCTAATTTAGTCCCTGCTTAGGTGGGATTTTACATGAGCGCTGATGATTTTAAGTATTGCTCTTTCACACTGCAATCAACTCTGCTTTAAAATGTGGCATACACACATTTCCCACATTATTTTCTGGTGTTGTTGCTACCCCAGATTTCCTAACAAGACACAGTCTGCTCTGCTAAATGAGGATGAGCGGGGTGGGAGGTGGGGGAAGAAGAAGCCTGCCTTTGTAACACCGGGATTAAACATGGAGCAAATATTTGCAAAGGCAGGATTAGTCAGTTTTTATTTGAAAACATAATGGGGTTTAAAGAAAATAAGTCATAAGTGCAGCATCCCTCTAAATTGTAGAATAAAAAAAAATCATCGGTCTTGAACAAGGTGGAAATTTACACAGGGAAATTTTCATGGGATTGCATGGCTGCTGTATGACCCCCACAAATGCAACTTCTTTAAGAAGGCAGTGGCAGTGTGACATCCCCCTCTAAAGCATCTTTTCTGCTGCAGATACAAAATGTTGCACATCCCTAATTTTGTGAAGTCTCAGAACCTACTGGTTGGCTTGAGATTCAGACCAACACCTGCATGCACTTTTTTTACTGCATTTTTTTTTTTTGCAAGGGGCCTTTTCCCGCTGCCAATTAATATGAGTCAACAAGAACTATACCAGCATAACATTCGCTGTCCCTTTTGCCAATCCCTATGCTGCATCTATTGCCTATGTTTTGGCTCACTGTGGAATAGTGATGTCTTTCTTTGAGGTGTGCCAGACAGGTTAAGCAAAAGTAATGTATTAAACTCTTTGGGTATGCTGCTCAACCTTTTTTTAGAAGGTTACCAGCTAGTGGAAAATCATCTTCGCATCCCAATGCTGATGCAAGGATGGGGCACAGATATGGTTTTGGGGAAGTTCGGACAGGCGGGCTGACCCTGCAAAAGAGGAGAAGGTAAGTCTATCTTCCAGCTCTTCTGCTTGCTCAGTGGATTTTGCAGACCTTTTTTTTTAAAAAAGGGAAAAAACGAATCATGCTTTCTTGCTTTGGGGGTGCAACTCTTTTAGAACCAGGTACTTTTGGAAGCCTGATGAACATCTGTTCAGCAAGCATGTGGAGGTTAAACGTTTTGACATATTTATAATCTCTTATTTCTGAGAGAGCATGGCTCTTTCAAAACCAGGAAACTCCCCAACTCTTTCTGCAGTTGGGGCAGAATGAAAAAGAATAATGTTGTGTGTGTATGTGTGTGGGGGGGACTTCTCAGAATGTGCATGGCTACTAATGGTCAGTGGGTGATGGGCTGAACCTGCTGTCTGTGGGTCACCTAACCGGGTTGCCAAATTTGGTACCTCTTACTGCTTCTAGTTGCTGTTGATTTGAGGCGAAAAGACCTTGTCAGAGAGGAGGAGGATTTAAGGCTGTCTCATGAATGGGCTGAAGATGTGATGAAGGAAACATCATGGGGGACACAGCAGAAAAAAAATGTTACCACGGCTTGTTTGTTCTCTGGTTAAATGCAAGAATGGAAAGTCTCTTGAAGCTGGCAAAAGCAACTTACTCCACTAAAGCCTAAAAGAGCTTTAAGATATGGACATACAAAATACATCTAACTGAAACAGCAATATGGAAGAAGCATCAATGTTACCAAAAAAATGAAAAAGCTTTAGCAAATGCTCTAACCACTAGGTATGTCACTTTTTTTTTTACATATGTCAAATCTGGAGTTGGTGTGGTTTAATTCCTTCCCATTGATTTATACGTTGGGCAGGGGAAAATGGAAATAATATTTCTCCTTTCTTTCTGCTCTGCCACTCTCTAGTTGACAGAAACTCTGACATTTTATTACTGTTTCTCTCTCACACGCATACACACATACATGCATGCATAAAGCAGCAGGTAAAATATTCCTGATTAATCACCTATTCATTACTTATGTAAAGATGGCTGAACTATCATTCACAAAATATGAGGAAATGCAAGTTTCTTCATGATAAAAGCTTTAGCTATAAACAGAAGTTGCAAACATTACGGCGCACTCTAAATTTATACAGTCACAGTAATAAAAGCTGTGAGACAACAAAAACATCCAGAAATAGATTTTTTAAAAAGAAAACAATCACCTTGATTTCAGTTAGCTTCTCTTGATCTTTCCAGTCTGTGTTGTGGCTTCTCTAGAAGTTTAGCTGGTACTTTCAGATTTTATTCTTTGTTGACACAGCAAGCATTAATTTTTGAGCCAAGCAAAGAAGGGCTGTAGGTAGCCATATTTATTATCAATGCTAGATAGCATCGCTTGATTCAGTTCTACATAAGAAAATTCACTACATCCTTCAACTCAATGGTGATGTTGTTTACATCAACAAAATACTGCATGACATAGATTCATGTAGTTGTGATGGGTAACATAAACTATTAGAAGCAATACTGTTAAACATTAAATACCAGCTGCTGTGAAATTCCAGTGGGAAGGCAAGTGTCTTCATCATGTCCTGCTTGAATTCATCTCAAATTTGGTTGGTCTACACAGGAAAAAAAAAAGTACTGAATTTTCTTTTGTTCTCATCTCTGAGTGTTAGGGGGCATAAAAATAATGTATTGTGCTTATCCTCTGGGTCAGCTAGAATTAGCTATTGCTCTAGACAGGGATAGTAGGATGGACAGGGAGGTGGATGGTGAGACAGATATAAAGAAACATATAAACAGACACATTCTTAAACCAATAGTTTTTGCACATTTTCTCTTGTATGTTTACAACAAATTTAGAAACCTCACTAATGAGCAAGGACATTAATATAACAGTGGCCAGCATCAAATTCCTGGGTGTGCAGCTAACGAGTAGGCTGGCTTGGTCGCTCAACAGTGAGAAACTGGTAAAGCGGGCACAGCAGCGCCTGCATTTTCTGCGTCGCATGAGAAAAGCTTCCCCTGTCCTGACCACTTTCTACAGGGGGATGATCGAGAGCATCCTGTCATACAGCATCAGTCTGGTTTGGAAGCATCACTGCCTCAGATAGGAAGGCGGTGCAGAGAGTGATGAGAATGGCCGAAAAGATAATTGGCAGTCCCCTCCCTCCCATCCAGGACATAGCACAGAAGTGCTGCTTGAGTAGGGTCCATAAGATTATCTGGGACACTACACATCCTCTTCACGACCTGTTTTCCTTGTTACCTTCTGGGAGGAGGCTTCGTGGTATCTGTAGCAGAACATGCAGATTCAGCCATAGTTTCATTCCATACAGCATTAATCTTGTGAACTCTCAAGCTTCCTCCTTCCATTATATATTCAAGATGGACAGTATTTAATATTTATTTGTTATGTACTGTATATGTAGGGGTGTGGGTCTATACATATGTTGTATATAGTATGTTTTAGGTGTGTGTCATGTATGTGTTTCACTTTGAGAGCGGGCAACTAAATTTCATTTTTGATGGGTGCCGTTGTGCCCACAGTAAAAAAATGACAATAAAGGTTATCTTATCTTATCTTCAAGTGACATATACAAATGATCAGATTCTAAATTGACAGCAGCAGCTTTAAAAACTAAGAACATGATAACAAAAATGGCACAAATTCACCAATCTACTAAGCAACTAGAGATGGAAGAGGAGGTCTTCCTCCAACACTTCCTTACATTCTAATCCCTAAAATCATGCAAGGAAGTTTTGGAATTGAGAAACACAAGAGATGGAGACAGGTCTACCAATAAGCAAACTGAAACAACTATCTTAGATGCATTATGCTGACGAGAGGGCAGTATTGGGGTTTCTCCTACGCAGATCAGAACTGTTTGGCCTTTGCTTCTGCTAGGACAGAAGATAATGTCTAAGGTCAATCCCTTAAGAGTCAACCATCGGTCCAACCAGCTCTTACACCTGGAATGGAGTAGGTTCCACTATCTCAGGCAAAAAATATTTTGAGTCAGCTCAGAAAGGGGGGACTCAGTCTGGCTGTATGGGATTGGTGTACAAGGAAAGACAGATTTACATGTATAACAGACAGGAAATTGTGACAGACAAGTGGCCATCTCCAAAGATAATCTACCACAGTGCACTAATACTTTGTTTAACTACAATTTAATGCTATAATTCCCAGAATTACTTCAGACACTAGGCCATAATTCACCATCCATAATACAACATAATAAATCCAAACAATTTGCATTATGGTTGGGGTACATTATATGTGAAAACAAGTTATAATCAGCATCGAATACTAAACATCCTTGGAACAAAGCCTGTAGCTACACTTTGGGTCAGTCCCTCTCTCTCAGACCCAGCCCACTTCACGGGGTTGTTGTTGTGGGGAAAATAGGAGGAAGAGGGAGTATTAGGTACGTTCGTCACCTTGAGTTATTTATTATTTATAAAAATAATAAAGGCAGAGATCCGGACCGGCCAGATAACTTTCAAACTTTGCGGACCCTTCTCACAATAAGTTATTTTTTTAAGGAGAAGTATGCAAAAAAATAGTGAGAATGGAAATTCAGTATATTAAAAGAGGAAAATCCAGCTAAAGTCTAAAGGTAAGAATGTGTTTGAGTCCTGGAGCAAATATTGCTCCTTTCTCCATCATTCTTTCATAGATATAATTTCTGCAGTTGGGTACAGAAGACAGATACACAGAACGTCTGCGCAGGTTTATAATAATTTGTATACGGGAAACATAGATATTTCTTCTCCAGAGGTTAATTTTCCACAGGCATTTACTAGCAGCTCTTTGGGTCAAATACAAAATTATAGAAATGGAATAACACTATTTATAATGGACGGGTTGTTTTGACAGCTATAATTACGACTGGACAACCTTCCCCAAATGAAAAGTACCACATAAATGAAAACTTGTCAAAATATACAAACTCTTAAGAGGGCGTGGAGGTTAACCCAGCCTAACGAGTCCTCCTGGACGTCTCCAAGGTGTGTTAATTGTGCCTTGCAAAAATTAAGCCGAATCTGAAGGGGGGGAAAAAGGGCCTTCCATAATAATAAATAGACCATAATAGAATTCTTTATTAGCCAAGTGTGATTGGACACACACAAGATAGTCAAAATAAAAGCAATCAACAAAAATCATAAGATGCAAACAACAAAGTGTTAGTCGTAAGATGCTAAAGGAATAGGTAAGAAGAAAGGTGAGAAGGATAATAGTAATACAGCCCTACTACATAATTTGACATCCTAAAACAATGTTGTGGGAATTAGTTATCTAGCAGATTGATCGCATGGGAGAAAAACTGTCTGTGTTTAGTTGTTTTGGTGTGCAATGCCCTATAGCAGTGTAGCCAATTCTGGCTCAGGAATTCTGAGAGTTGAAGTCCACGAGTCATAAAAGAGCCAAGGTTGCCTACCCCTGCCCTATAGCCATCTCTGGGGTCAAGTCTCCTCAATGCACGGGTCTGCCCACCCCTGTGCTAAAATCCAGATGCCTCATTTCTGGCAAAAAAAAGGTGACTGAAGGCACAAGGTTGCTTATAAACCTTGACTTAGTCCTTGACTTACGACTTACAATTGAGCCCAACATTTCTGTTGCAAAGTGAAACACTTGTTAAGTGAGTTTGCTCCATTTTACAACCTTTCTTGCCACTGTTGTTAAGTGAACCACTGCAGTTGTTAAATTAGTCAAACCGTTGTTAAGTGAATCCGGCTTCCCCCATAGACTTTGCTTGTCAGAAGGTCACAAAAGGGGATCACGTGACCCCGGGACACTGCAACCGTCCTAAATACGAGTCAGTTGCCAAGCGTCTGAATTTTGATCACGTGACCATGGGGGAGGCTACTACGATCCTAAGTGGGAAAATTGGTCCCAAGTCACTATTTTCAGTGCCACTGTAACTTTGAACAGTCACTAAGCAGACCGTTGCAAGTCAAGGGCTACCTGTATTACCTTCAATTGCTCTTAGCCTGACCTTCTGAAGCAAAACGGGGCCTCCTTTCTAGCTCTCCAATTCTGCCTTTGCCCTGGATTTTTTCTAACCTGACCCTTTTCTCTTCTCGGCCATTTCTCCTCCCCTCCTCAACAAGAGGATGCTCTCTTCAGATCTCTGCCATCGCTCTCCTTTCCCGCCCTCGGCTTGAGGTGCAAACAACCCCGGAGCCGCTCTGTCTGCTTGCTGAGCTGGCCGTTTAAAGAAACAGACGCACATTTCTCACTGAGAACAGTTAAGTAAACAATAATATTTTTTTAACACAGAAAGTAACTCAGCGTTCGCAGCGTGAAGTCAATGCGTCTAGTAAACCCCAAACTAATTTTAGTCGGCTGGCATCGAGGGGAGAGGTGGCTTCCCTCTTCCCCTCCCCACTCTTTAATTTACATTTGTGAAAACTTGTGGCTGCAAATATTTGCTAGTCTGGGGCAAACAGGAGGCAAAGAAGCAGGTTTAAAAATAGCTTGATTTTAGGAGAGACACAGAGAGAGAGACAGTCTCTTGTGCCAATGAGCATCCTTCAGGAGTGAACCGCGTATCAGAGGCAAAAGCATTTGTTGCTTTTTAGGGGGTTAAAAGTACAAGATAGGCGGGTTAGATCTTCACTTTCCTAGAACCAGAAAAAAGAAAAGAAAAAAAAGCGTAAAATGTCTTAGGCAAAAATGGGTACACCTGAAGAATCACCTGCTTAACCCAGGCTGGGGAATAAATACCCGTATCTCGCATCAAAGTCTACAGGTAGTCCTTGACTTACAACAATTCATTTACTGACTGTTCAAAGTTACAGTGGCACTGAAATAAGTGACTTTTTCATACTTAGGACCATTGCAGCATCACCATGGTCACGTGATCAAAATTCAGGCGCTTGGCAACTGGTTCGTATTTATGACAGTCACAGTGTCCCGGGGTCATGTGATCACCTTTTGCAACCTTCTGACAAGCAAAGTCAATGGGGAAATCCAGATTCACTTACCATGTTACTAATTTAATACCTTCAGTGATTCACTTAACAACTGTGGCAAGAAAAGTCGTAAAATGGGGCTAAACTCATTTAAATAATGTCTCACTCACCAACAGAAATTGTGGGTTCAATTGTGATCGTAGGCTGAGGACTACCTGTATTTTTACAATTATGATGGTGTTTTGTGAATTTAGAATACAAACCTGTACATGCTCTATTTTCTTAGAAAGGGGGCTGTATGTGTTTTCATCATCCGCAGGGTTTGTATTCAGTCTGAAAATGGAAATTAGAAACGTAAAATTAAGGCAGGGAAGGAGATAGGATTTTCAAGCTTGTGTACAATAGTACTATAGACACCATGATTTGTGATGTTGTCTCGCTGATGTAGATTCTTATATCTTCTCCCAATGTGAAAAACTGTCAATGTCCAAAGAAATTTGGAATATATATATATTATTTGTTCCATCATCCACACGGGATGATTTGTTTCTGGAAACCAGAGGATGCCCCAAGTATTGTGAGATGGGGGAATGATAGACAGCACTAATTGGACAGGTTTTGAGTAAAAAAAGATCTTGGCAGAGGGAGAGAATTAATACAGAAGCTACCAAGGGGAAAAATTGAGCAAATTGAGAAAGTGATGTTGTGTTTATTGTGACTCTGAAAATGTGGGGAAAGATTTGATTGCATAAAACTGCTTGGAAAGAGTAAGTGCCTAATAGTTAGTAGGAGCAGAAGATCTTTATTTTACTGGGGAGACAAAGAAGAAAAGAAATATATCCATCCTTTCTTCCTTGCAAGTTTGAAATTAATCAGAAAAGCTCTTCCAACCAATTTATCAAGGGAAAAACAGGCCTGCCTAATTTTCACTTGGCTAAATGAGTAGAGTCAGGGAAAAAACACCCTGAAATGTGATGTTGATCACAGATGTTCTGTATCTCTTCTAATGTGATCCTATGATGCAGCCAACATTTCCAGACCTAGGCCTTACCCGAGATATTTATTCTCTCATTTACCTTCAAATATCAATAGTAAAAAGAAATAAATGCTCTGATATTTTTTACCATTTATTTACCATCTAATTATAAGCCAACTTATCCTACAAAATGCTACTGAGTACCATTCTGAAAATAAACAACTTGCTTCTTTTGATGGAAAATTGGGGGGGAAAATCAGCTAGTTTGACTGGGGTTTAAAGATTTAAGAGGCAAAATGGGTGCTTTGTTCCTTATTTTTTACAAAACATATACAAATAAAGAAATATTAAGTGGTATTAAGTAGTATTCTGGAGCCTGCAAAGTGTGTATTGGGGGCCTAAGAGAGTATATAGCCCATAGTTTGCTTGTTGCCCACACTAACTTAGCATTGCGTATAACACTGGCTTCTATATCCTTCCTTCATTCTTTCCTTCCTTTCTTGTCTAGCTTATTTTTTTCAAGGAATCTACCCTTTCCTAGTCCAGTTCTAGGCAAAAAAACTGAATAAAATGGGAACTAACCTGATTTTTACCAGTTATCTTCATAGGCAGGCAGACCTTGTTTAGCAACTGCTTCATTTATCAACCATCCACAGTTACAATCGTGATGAAAATATAACGTTACATCCAATCCTCACATTTACAACCTTTTCTATAAAGAAAAGAACAACTGAAGTAAAATCATAAGCATAGTCGTGGTTTCACTTAACAACTGCCTATATCTGGACCATCTATATCTGTAATGTGAACAAAAGCAAACAATCATCCATTGTAACTGGGTCAAATCTTCAGTAGCCAGAGATTGGAAGGTTCTTGACCATGTCTCCCAGCTGATGAGCTGATAAACTGCCTGTGGCCCAAAATTGCACACAGTACCTTTCTACTCAAGTATTTCACATAACTGAGATAGGTGTGCTTAGTGTTTTGGCCCTTAGGCATCTGCCCAGGCTGTCATCATGGCTAGATTAGCTTGTTAAAAACACATAATAGGATTATTGAGAGCCAGTTTGGTTTAATGGTTAACGCATCAAGCTAGAAGTCAGGAGATTGTGAGTTCTAGTCCTACTTTAGACACAAAGCCAACTGGGTGAACTTGGGCCAGTCATTCCCTCTCAACCCTGGGAAGGAGGCAATAGCAAACCACTTCCCAAAAACATAGAACATGTACATGGTCTGGTTGTCTTGGGTGGGAGTGCTATTTGTTGTTTGAGCAGACACTGTCTATATGAATTCCAATTCCAATGAGAAAAGAGTCTGGGCAGTTAGCTCTCTGACAGTGCAACCTGGTCTAGACAGAAGTGTAAATGAAGCTCTTGAGTAAACAAAAAGGGAAAAAGTACCAGAGCTAATATGCTGCATCTCTTATGAAAGTCACCCTGCCATTTAAAATGATATGTGGAGTTATATTTTTTAACCTAGTACACCACCTAGATTCTTTGGATCTGGAGGCCTACACCTCTAAACAAATGAATAAATACATGCTGCTTATGCTGTGATTAAAATCTGTAGTCCACAAAGCCCAAGTTCTGTCAGTGGGTGAAAAGAAATGCAAGGATGCTTTGCTACATTTCATTTAAACTATCCAAAAGTTCACTCAAAAGATAGTTGTAGATTATTTTTGACAGCACTTCAGGGATTTATCTGGTAGAATTTAACAGAGTTCCATTCTGGCACTCATTTACTGGATTTATACACTGCGCTCAACCATATTTTACTGAATAAAAACATTTAGATGGATTTGAGCAACACACCAAACCAGAATCAAATTAGGAATTTGTTTAATGGATGAACTCAAACATTATTTAATGAAACTGTTATAGGGTGAATTGTTTGGTCTTGACTCAAGAGTTATCCTCAATATATTAATAACATACAGAACTACCTTTTTGAATAATCTAATCCAGAGTCAACAGGGCATCCGGAAAGTCGAATTTTGAAACTATCCTGAGATGTGGGCAAAGCCAAGCCCATTTAGTTATTTTTAATGGGATTTAAACCATGAAGCTTTCCTGCAGTCTCTAATGGCCAGAATGAGCTTGGAAGACTGCCAGCATGGCCTAGCCCTAGCATCATTCGGGACCATATGTAAGAAGTACTCAATTCATTGCTCAACATCTCCAAACCTGACTGAGAAACATGCTAGTGACTGATAAAGTCTTCTAGAGTAGGGGTCCACAATCCCCAGTCCACAGCCCACTACTGGTCCACAGCCTGTTGGGAACCAGGCCATGCAAGCGGCAGCCGAGCACGTGAAGCTCCATTTGCGCATGCGTGGCATTAGGTTGTGTGTGCAAACCCATGCCCTCCCCCTTTGCTGCCACCCACTGCCGCCTCCCTATTGCCGGTCCACGGAGCTGAAAAGGGTGGGGACCAGTGGTGGGATTCAGCCAGTTCGCACCAGTTCGGCAGAACCGGTAGCAAAATTTTTGTTTTGAATGGACTTCCGGAAGCAGCATCCACACAGAGAACCGGTTGTTCACATATTTGAATCCCACCACTGGTGGGGACTGCTGTTCTAGAGTCATCCAACCAAAGGTCTACCAATGTAGCAATAATAAGTGAAGAAATAGCCACGACTACTAGTCAATGTGGCAGTCCCTAATAAGAAAAGTGGCTCCTAAAAGCAAGGGGTAATTTTGAAAGCTAAGTTTAGAAGGCCAGAAGACGTGTGGGTGAACTGGAGGCCTTCTCTCTACAGAAAGAAGCTTATGAGAAAAGATTACAGAAAAAGGCATGGTTTTATGGTAAAGAATTGACAATAAAGCTACTGTGGTTTTCATCAGCTGGCTCACAGTCTTCTCTGAAAAGCTGCTTTATTAGTTGCAAAACCACCTAACAATAGTGAGCTAGATGAACTACCTATAGTGACATAAGCAGTTTAACATACATCACAGCAGGAGCAGCTGAACTTGGCTGAATCCTCCATCCCCCAAAATGCTAAGAAAGCTCAGATCTGGTTAATATTATAGGTATGGCTGGAAGTTGAAAAAACATCCCGGAAGAAGACAGTGGTAAACCATTTATGTATTGTTGCCAAATTAATTACAGAGAAGTATCTATGTAGTCACCAGGAATCAAGCCTGACTTGTGGGCTCAAAAGTCGGGCTACATTTTTTTCTTCAGTGGTTGCACTTCTATTAATTTATTTTCAGCTTCAGGAGACTGCAAGGAATATGGTTACTGAGATGGTGATATCACCGTCGGCACATTTTTCATTTTTGGGAGTGGGTGTGCGGTTTCAGAAAATAAGTTTGTGAAGCTTCCCAGAAGTTAAACAGGTTAAATCATTTTAAGGAGATGAAAATATTGTGCAAAAATGGGGCTGAGAGCTGGGTATACCTCTGACATACAGATTGAGCTTTTTTGAGCCAGCATTCAGTGACAACATTACTACTAGATTCATCAGTGAGAAGCCATATGCTTCATAAAATTCATCAGGTTCAATTATGGATGTTTCCAGTTAAATGGATCTAAAACATCCTGTAGGACAGGGGTGTCAAACTCGCAACGTCACGTGACGTGTCGCGACGCATCGCGACTTTTTTCCCATTGCCGGCAATGGAATGGGCGTGGTTTTGCTATGATGCATCCGGCCCGTGGGCCGGCAATTTGATACCCCAGGCTGAGCCCGAGGGAGGGGTCAAACACCTTATCAGTCATGAGTCCCTGCCTGCCCATAAGAGACCTAAGTCCAGCCCACCTTGAATTCCTTTCTTAACTTTTGCTCATTTCCCTTGACCACTAGTAGTTCAGATTCTTGTAGAGAGCTTAAGCTTGCAATAAATCTTCTTTATACACATTTGAACTGCCTGAATCTTCTGATTTCCCCCAGTGCTTGATGCATCCTTTCCTAAGTTTTGGAAGTAAGGTTACAGTAGATACAGTTATCCTAGCAGTATTGTCAAAATTAGGCAATGCCCAGTTCCTAAGCAGAGAACAGAAAAAGGCAGGGGAGCAGGATCAGGAGAACGGCTTCACTGTAGGGGAGAGTCTTCCTTCCTCCCACTCTGTTCTCTGAGCAGTGAAGAAAATTGACTCATCTTATGCTTAGTTTTCCATGCTTCGGAGCTTCTGACAGTGCCAGTGTCTGGTGGGGATGTGCCATTGTTCCCTTGTTCTTCTACAGGTCTTCCTGCCACCTATTTCTTTGGCTGCAGAAAGAAGGGCTGAGATATGTGAAGCTATGGCACAAGCCAAAAAAGTTATAAATCAAAATGATGGGACTGATTGAATGGGTTCTTTCACAAGACCGACTTCTCACAGAATCAGAAAGGATTTGTACCAGCATGAAAGCTTTTACAGAAGCCTGAAATAAACATGAATATTTTTCTTAGCACTAAAGAGTTAACACTGGTAAAAACCATGCTTGTATTTTTTTTTTAGAGGTAAGCAAGGGGGATTTATAAGAGAGTCACATAGGCAAGAAAGGAATGTAAACTATACTTATATATTTATTTATTTTATGTGCCACTTTTCTCCCTACTGGCATCTGAGCTGAAAGCATATACGTTGGAGATTGTAGTTGTAGATACTATTAATGTAGCTTAGCTATTTCTCTATTGGGCTATGAGAGCAGCAGGCATATCTTTAAAACAAGATGTCTACTCTGATCATCCCCTGATTAAAGACACAAGATTCGGGTGAGATCAAGAGGTTTTTTCCCCCTACAGATTGTAGCACTGATTTTCTTTGATAGCTTATATGCAGCCAATTCTATACTGTAGCTTAAACTTCTTCAGAAACCATGTTGAATGAAGTTGAACAACTGATTGACAATTCCCAGCTGGAGCTCAACAAATTAATATGGGCAAAGGTTTTGACATGCAGTTATAGAGTATCTTGTAATTATTTGGCAGCAGGGGCTCACAATTTGCGCCTCAGATGTTTGAAAACTTGCCATTGCACTTTAATTGTTAATATGGCAAGAAGTAAAAAGTAAAAAATAAATGCATGGAGAATAGTCACATTACTCCCTCTAAAAGGGAAAGAACAGCCATTTGGTTCAATGTGTGTCTCTGTTTTACAGCATGCAATCAGATGTATCAGAACATGTCCATTTATTTGTGGATAATTCCATGCTCCCTGTCGAAGCCAGCCTGGTTAGCAAGAATTTTCTCTTTCTCAGAATGTAAAAAACAACAACCCCTTGTTGCAAACCAGGCCTATCTTTTATCACACATGCTCCAAAATCCAAGCTTAAGAATCTCAAAATCATGTTGGTTTGGTGCCCATTAGGGCACAAGACAAGCAGAAGCAAAATTGTTATTATATATGTATTTCCTTTTCCATGAACTATCTCAGTTCCTGCATTAATAGATTTCTGCCCATGTTCTATGGACATTTCAGGGTTATGGGAGGCTGTGGACCCTTCTCCTAGAGACACATTCCTGATTTTCCCCTTTTCACCTTTCCCAGAGTTGGAGTTCCAGCTTCTAAGGAGATAAAAGGTTGTGGAGGGTTCTGTGTGGGCTGAAAAGCAGTGAACGTATCTCTCCCTCTGAGGGTGAATTTTCTTTGCTCTCAAAGGGAGCATTTGAAAATATATGGCCCCTGACACATTATCCAAACATCTATAGAACTGCAGCATTAACTCACGTACCACTGCATCTGTTTAATTTTTTTCTGCCATTTTTACAATCTTATAAACAAAACAGGAGTCTCATTTAATTATCTAATATTACCCATAAGTGTCTGCATTGATCTGTTTGCTTCACAGTGAATTTCTAACCTTTTTCAAAAACAGCTGGGATGTCGTAGACCAGATATGTCCAACATTTGGTTTGTCTAGTCAGCACCGAGTGAAGAGGAATTGTCTTGGGTCACATATAAAATATATAGTTAATATATATCAATAACACACATATTTTTATATTCTTTACTATGATCTTGTGGGGCCTCATCATTACCGTAGCTGTCCAGGGACTTAGGTGGCCTGTGGGCCATGGATTGGACATGGCTGTCCTAGACCATCCTGTCCTTACCAAATAGTTTGGGGATCTGTTAGTTTTCAACTTCCAGAATTTCCAAATAGTACCTGGAGGCACTAAATTGGAGGAAGGTACAATTGAACCCAGGATGGACAACCTAAAGCCTCAGGGTGACATGCAGCCCTCAGTTCCCATTTTGTGGTCTTCAGTGACAACAATGCCACTTAGTTTTGGTGGTAAACGTTCAACCTTTCTGTGCCTGCTGAAGTTACAAAACAGTGTGTTAAGCTTCCCCCAAACTTGGTATTATTCACATTTGGAAGATGGATGAGAAGGAAGAAGAGGAGGAAGAGGAAGAAATAACAACAACAATCCTGGGCCCAAATGTTTGTAATCCTGTTCTCCTTCATGACTTCCCTGTTACTGGTTACATATTCTGAGACCCTTGGAGATAAAAAAAATAAAAGTTGTGCCTCTTAGTTAGAAAAAAATAGATTGCCTCTTTTCTAGACCACAGAAGAATGTTATCACTCTCTGAATGCTTGATTTTCCATATACAGTGAATGTTGAAGCTACTTGTAATTATTTTGGCTGTGTACGTGGAGCATATGTCACAAACCTGAAGAAGGAAGAAAAAAAAGAAATATTGGTGGAAGAGTTAAGCAATCATACAATTCTTTGGCTTTTGCTTATGTACTGGAATCTTGGGATATCAAACAACCCTTGGCTCCTACACTGAGGATTTTCTAAGTCGATCAATAATAAATGGGGAACAAAATTTAGAAATCCTGGAAGGTATTTGGGAGCCCTTTAACCTTTTGTTAAAATTATTACTGAACAGTATTCAGGAATGGGAGCTGCTACTACACATACACATATGAATTTATAGCAAGGATGAAGGTTGCATGTTTAGAGTTTCTTAAAGCCCTTTTTATGCATCTGTGATAAAGATTTCATTATATGAATTTTTTCCTCTTGGTATACTATCACATAATCCTTGTCATTCCTATAAATTCTGCAGACCAAAATACTGTCTTTTGTTCTAGCTGTGAGCTAGTTTACTTTGGGTGACAAAAAAGCCACCACAGAAACTTACGATTTTTTTTTCTATACAGAATGCTCTGCAGCAGTTTCTTAAACTAGGTTCTGTACTCTACAATGCCACTATTCCCAAACCATGTGTAGCTGTTCCAGATGTTGGTTCCATTCACTACTTAATAGGTATGCTAGGATTGGTCAACATATTCAGTGCATGATCCATTCCTTTCATGGAAGAGCTATTTTCAGACGATTTGTGTCCACGTTAAAACAAGCCTGTTTGGGCCTGCAAGGGATCTGAAATACATGTGTTTGATCTGGGTGTGGATTCAAAACATGTGTTCTGGATGGATGCTTTTTGGGAGAAGAGTAGGTGAAAGTCAGGGCCTTCTGGCTAAGGGGAAGTAGAGAAAGGGAGATTATGGGAAGGTCAGTGGAGGGTTGATGTTGATTAAGCTAAAAGCATTAGCTCATAGGAGAAGTAGGGGAAGGAAAACTCTTGAACTGTATTGGGCAGGCTATGCATAAGAGGAGGAGAGAAAGGGTAGGCATGCCCACTGTATAAGGCCACTCTATTTCTTCAACAATCTCCTAAAAGGGAGTTTTCAGCATTCACAAAAACTTAAGGCCAAAATGCTGAAGTAGGCTAAATATTATGTTGATTCTATGACTCTCTTTAATCATATTCCAGATACTGATGAAATATGCTATGGTATGCAAGATGATATATCCCATTAATGTTTGTCATGTATTAAAAGTATAGAATTTTTTTTTAAATAAACGTGTTTTAGTTCATTGTTTCTTCTTTTTCCCTTTTAAAAACAGTCTTAAGTATTCCTCTTTTTAAAAAACAAAGTGACTCTTCTGTAGTCTTGAAAAGTTTTTTAAAAAAACACTGGTATATAATTTTTCAACCTAAAGGCATAACAAGAAAAATTCTACAGCATCTCTTGTAAAGCGACCAAGAAAGCTTACAATAACAGGCCCAGAAGCTAATACACTATCACTCAGAATTCTTTAACAACCAGGGAGGTTGCTGGTAAAGGAATGCATTGAAGCTTGCCCCTAAATAGCTACTCAAAAATTAGCAAGGAAATACTAATGCTTTACCCCAATTTATACTGTAGAGTGAGTTTTTAAAGAATAGTATTCAGTATGTGTTTTTGTATCTCAGAACAGCCTCTCCCCTAGGGCTCTTGTAGCTCTGGTTGCAGGCCGTCATGTAGTGCTACACAGAGATGTGTGGTTTCGTATTTCAGACCAAAGTCAACTAGTGTAGTGGAAGAGTAAAAAAAAATAAAATCTGAGCAGTATTACATTGTGTTAGGATAAGCAAAGCCTTTCCTTGTCAGAGGGCAGTATTTCATCTTCTTCTGAAGCCCATGTACTGTATGTGTTAAATTCCGCCTTATACCCAGAGAGAAAATTAGTACAATGTCTTCTGTAGGCATTTGTACACAACAGAAAAACCACCTAATAATATGTCTTGATTCCTCACAACTCGGTTGGACGTCTACTTTATAGACACCAAAACCTGGAATAGCTAGAATGGCATTGGCCAACAGAGAGGTACATTGGCAGGGCTAGAAGGGGGGAAAAAACCCTGCCCTTTCAATGTCTAGTTTCTTTCAACTCTTGAAAGATGGTGACATACCCAGTAATTTTAAAAACAAATAATTAGGAAAAAGGGAGTGTGAGGGTGGAGAAAAATAACTGCCTGTTTGGCTTTCAGTGCTCAGGACCTTTCTACAATGTGCTAGGTAGAGATTAGAACAAGGCCTCATTGTAATTCCCAGATTCCCACTTCATGATCTCCAATTAGATAACAGTAATAGCAAATCAACCAAGGGAAGCTTAATCTGAGCCTGGACTCCCAAGAATTTTACCTTGGATCTTGGTTGAAGTACCAGTCCAATGATGAGCGCTGGAATATAGCAAGTAGCCTATAATCAGGCTGTTTTGTTTGCACTGTCTCTATGAGAGAATATACTGGTTTCATTTCCACCTGCTCTTTTTTTTAAATTTGTTAGGGGCGAGGTAGTAAAATAGAGCCACTTTTCAGTACCCTTCTTCAATAAACTCAGACTACTATTTGCAATTTGGGAGGTAAAATGTTCACTCCTTTTAAAAAAAAAAAAAAAAAAAAGATCAGCTCAAGGAATGTCTTTCAATTATATTGACAGGTAAATTTCCTCTTTTATTGAATGTATAAAATGCAGAATGTATGATCTTTCATATGTTGTGGATTTCCAAGTCCCATCAGTCCCAGCCAGTAAGTTGCAGGAGTTGTTGAGAGCAGCAATCCAATAATATTTGCAAGCCGAGTCACTGTCAATCACTGAAATAATGATCCACTATTTATCCATTATTTATTATTGATTGATGTGTTTAGTGATTTACTTACTTAGATTGCTCCAGTCAATTGTGTGCAATGCCACAATATATAAATGGGATTAAAAGAACAGTACAAATCAAAAAACAAATTTGTTTAACACAAATCAAATTTAATTCATATTGTAATTTAATATATAGGAACACATTCTTGCACGTACTGTATATAAGAGTATCCAAATGATGCATAGGCTTCCTATCTCAGAGTCATAAAGCTAGCTTAATTTGGGTTTAATTCTGACCGAAATGTTAAACTGGATGTGATTTACTAATACAAGTTAACAAGGCAATGTCATCATTGTAGGATGTAATCCTTCTTTTCCACATGAATCAGATTATAGAATAAGTGAGATTGAAAAATTCATTTGGTCTTTGCTTGTAAATAAAATAAAGTAAAAATAATGCTCTGTAGAACTTATAAAACTAACCACAATTTTAATTAAAAGCCACATAGGACAACAAAGTCTTTAAATGTATAAAAGCTGAACACCTGTAAAGAAGGGGAAAGATATTGGATTTGTACCTGCCACAATCAGCATCTCATGGTGGTTCATAGTACAGTCATAAAAACAATATTGTACAATAAAACATCCATATTACAGAATTAAAATTACTAAACAATCAAACCAAATAACAAAACGTGGGACCCTACACAGCCCCAAAGTTGATGGCATTAATTTTATCTTTCAAAAGCTAGGTGGAGGATCTACCTGCTGCCCTCTTCCCCAAAGGACATTGCAAAACAACTGGAAGAAAATGATAGTATTTTGGAACCACCACTGAGAAATCCTATACAGATCATAAAGGAAAGCATTTCAGAATGGCACCTGGAACACTATTTAGGTTATGGGGACAAATACCATATTTTAGTTAAACTGGCCTCAATATTTAGGAAAGAAGGATATTGTGATCAGTTAAATCATCTCAAATATTCAGTAATAGAATAATCTTAAAAATACTAAGTTCTAGGGTTACAGTGGAAATTGTTATGAGATGGTTTATCAAATTTCTTGCATTCCTGTGTTCATCAACTTGATATTTCCAAGGGTTTGCCTTATATTGCAAACTGAATCAAGAACTAGGATCCTTGGACCATAGGCAATGCCATCTGAGGAATAAATCTGGAATCCTCCAGATCCTTACATGAGATCAAATCCTATGCCTCTACATAGATCAGGCACCAAGCTAGAAACTAGGAGACCGTGAGTTCTAGTCCCTACTTAAGCATGAAAGCTGGTTGGCTGACTTTGGGCCTGTCACTGTCTCTTAGCCCATGGCATCAAGCTTGGGCAACAAGCTGGTTGGTCAATTCCTATTGCAACCAATGGATCAACATTCAGTTAATTCAGAGAAAAAAAAGCAGACCCTGCATTTGTGGGAGAAATGCTGGGAAGAAAAAACAAACAGCTAAGGAGATCCTCTCTACTTCTAAATCTGTATCTCTGCTTACTCCCTATTCACTTTTCCTGCTGCCAAGCTAGCAGCCTTCTGATCCATCCAGTTTGGTGGTTAGACATTTTAATCACAGTAATTGCTGTTGTGATTCTGACTCTGGTTTCTTATCTTGACTTAAAAGGTTGGGATGGTGCTGTACCTTTCTTTTGCATTTTTAAAAAACAGTTTAAATTATAGTTATGCAGTCTCCAATTTTTCACTATTCTTATACAGTCCTTAATCAAGGAACTACTAAGGAGAAAACCGTACCTCCACCCACACTGGCATTGTAGGATATTGTATATAAACAGGGAGCAAAGCTAGCACTGATGATGTTATCTAGTTGGCTAATGAAATGTCTGCAAGCAAACAACCAAGCCCAGAAAGCAAAAGACTGATAGAGAAATGTGAAACAAAAAAATTTACAGCAGCATCCTTTTTCATATTCTAACAATAACGTGAGCTGAAATGCATCAGCAGAAGGAATTCTAAAGCAACATTTTGCAGAAAGTGTTTAAGACATAAGTGTTAGTTTGAATGACGGGGAAATAAGAGAGCACTCCTCCTCCATTGCATAATGTTTTTCTTAAATTTAGTGTACTTGGTGGAGCTTTTGTTGTCATATTTTAAACATTATAGCTATAAAATCTTTTCTTGTCCTTCTGTTCATCTGGATTGGACCCTTACAAAATATTGGACTGCAATAATTGTCAACAGTCATAGCTCTCCTTCCCCTCTTTTTCATCTTCATTCAAAGAAAATATGTCTAGATCAGTAATAGTGAACCTACGACATGTGTTAGAGGTGACCCACCACAACATTTTGGGTGACACACCAGTGTTCAACAGCAACTATTCTCGGAAGCACAGCCTGTTCTCACAGCAATTTTTGGAAGCGGTAAATGTGAGAATGGGGTCTGCTCTGATTGGCATCTGGACCCTTCAGAAGTTGCACAATAACAGGGCATGCTTTCAAACAATTTTCGGAGTCTATGGAGGTGTGGAAGCTGCTTCAAGGATGAAGGCCTCATGCAACACAGAGCAGCCTCAAGTAGGCCGCAGGGCCCTGTCAACAGAAAGAGAACACCATCTTAAAGTAAGTGGAACATGGCAGATTTTGGGGAACACGGCTTGGGGGCAATCATACTTTGGGGAAAGGCGTGAGGCAGCATTGTTGAGTGGTAGTGGTGCTGCTAGAGGTGGTCAAGGTCCGGGCTCTATTTTAGGCCCACTGTTCAGGGTGCCTAGAGGGGGGTGGGGGAAGATAGAGAATTGTTTCTCGTATGTGTGTGAGAGAGAGGGGGGGAGGGGACCCAAGCAAGTGAAGTTAGACATTTTCCAAATTTTTGACATGCAGAGCCTACAAGGTTCAGTATCACTGTTTTAGACAGTAAATTAGCAAACCTCAAAACCTTATAAGAAAGACATTCCCATTGAACTCAGCAGGAACTGCTCCTCAATTTGCTTAAGACTGAACAGCAAAAATAAAACAAATGCCAAAGAAATTGGTTAACTAAGATACAAAGAGGGAAAAAAAATCTAGAAATATTTATATTTTTAATTTTCAAACTAATACATATTTTACCTGTGAAATTAACAATTGTTTATAAATGCATTTTATTTTAAAATTATCAATTGAAAGAAACTTTCAGCATTCTCATAGGAATTGTCCAATTAAAATTCCTTAACTGAATTTATTTTTCATTAAGCATTAGTTTAGAAGAGTCTTTTCCAGTCAGCATGTAGGATCTGGATGTCAAGCAGATACCGGTAGCAGCGGATTAGTACTTTCAGGTAAGCACAAGTTATGCAGAGGAAAATCTGAGAATTGGGTTTCCAATTTTAGCCCACCTCATCAACTGATTTCTTAATAGGAATTGCAAGCTGCATACATTAAATTCCCAAGAAAAACTGTGATTCAATCTAAAGTCAATTCCTATGCGGTGGTTTTCTCGATTAAACTAACTACTTCTTGCCAAAATTTCTTAATTTCATTACATGGCACCATATGTGGAAAAACCACCCTTCTTGGGTTACACTTTAAACCTTTTGTCTGCTGGAGTCTGCTTTCTCATGTCTCAAATTTATTTAATCTTTAGATGCGGGAAAAGTCTTCTGCTGTATCCTCTTTCAGTTTTTGAAAACTACTGCAGAATGCTCAAAATGTAATATATGGCGGTTTTAAAATAATCCTTCTACAAGAGATATAAATTTAAAGTATGTTCCCTGATTCAGCAAGGGACGGAGGTACTGAAAAATCTAGCAAAAGGAACTAGAAGGATTCTTTTGCATTTTCTTCCTTTGTAGTCTTGTCTCCCAGATCTAAGGGCTTTGGAAAGATAAGACTGGTGAATTCTCAGTCATATTATTATAGATTCCAGGGAACGTGAAGGTAGGCTGCACATACATGATTCACAGTCTTACTTTACCAAATGTATTCACAAGTAAGTTATAGCATCTGAGAGCAACATCCAACCATTAGTGTACAGTAAATCACTAATGAGGACAGGCTTTATGCTGTCAAAATGATGACTGGGTCACTCAAAAAGACATCCAAATTATTAGTGAGAAATTTTTTGAAACTTCATTAATATGGGTCACCCATACATGCTGTGATCCAATCAGTAGCATTTTGCATTTTCCCTATCATTCTTCCTTTTTTTTTTTCCTCAGCTCACAGAGAGTCTGGCTTTTTCAGAAAAAGAGAACAGAAATCTGCAGGTATAGGTATGCTTAATGCTACCTTTCCATCTTTTAAAAAAAAAACAGTGGCATATAGCACACATATTGTAAACCTGTATATGCAAAGTATAACAAGGGGAACCATTTTATCACCCATTTGTTTTAATCAACATGTAATTACCGTGATAATATTTTCCCCATTCCGTAAAAATATTAATGAAGTGCCACCTAAGTTATTACACTATTGTGTAGTAATACTAAATTGCTACAATGCTGTTTTTTTAAAAAAGGTGTTTTAGATTTTCAAACACGTTTACTCAAAATATTGCTTTGCTGTGCTAATTTTAAAGACTAGATTGCAGGCAGGAAAGTATGCTAGCACGAATTAAAAAATAAATGAAAAAAAATATGATATGGAGTGATACAATCAGGGCTGGCTTTATGCTAAGGCACTAACTAGCCTAGGACATAAAAGCGTAGGCATTCCAACACCTTCCATGTCATACTAAAAAGGCAAATCTTTGTATCAGTTGGAGGTGGCATCACATGTCAATGTGGCCTAAAGGTGCCAAATATCTTGAGCTGGCATCGATTGCAATGATACCCATCACAAAATTTATCATTAATGTGTGCTTTACTTCAAATAACTAGTCAGGTGAACTGAATTTTTCTCCTTTATCCACAGAAGCATTTTAATAGTCACTGATGAGAATAAGGTGTATCAGAATAATCATACAGAAAAAGAAAAAAATGATCTTCCTCTGCTGTTCAATAGTTGGGTAATCCTAAAAAAAATCAGCTAGAATTAATATAAAATCATTTTAAGAAACTATCATGAATTATTGTACTTGATTTAAAGTCAGATAATAAACAATAAATGTTAATGGATCCAATCCATAGCTATAGAATATCTCTCCCCAAATAACAGATGATGGAGACAATGCTTGACCTGTCTTCCATTCCAGATTTACCTTCACGTTCTTCCTTTTTTTTCTCAGTTTACAGAGAGTCTGGATGGACCTGGACACATTTTGGCTAACATCACCATTAATTATGTTGCAATGAGAGTTTGAGTCTGAAAATTAGTGTAGCAAAGACCAAGGCAATTATGGTGATGATTAGAGCAAGTAGATTGATTTGAGTAACTCAGCAACAAATGCTAAAGATAGAACATGGTGGAGTACTTTTTAAAATGTACAATGTCGGTTGAAAAAATGGTATGTAGTATGTCCCTGTTTTGAAAAACAAATGCTTGTCAAAAGCAACAAAAAGTTTTCGTGTTTTCTGCCCACTTTATTATTTTGAACTGAGTTGTATCAGGAGAAACATAAATGTAAATAGCATGCAGTAGGAATGGGTTTTTGCAAGGTAGACATTTTTATTTATTTTTTATTTATTTATTAGATTTTTGTGCTGCTCAACTGTCTAGAAAGCTGCTATTGTCAACATGATTCCATTAGATCCCTTATCTTTTGTCTCCTATCTGTAATTTTTTTTTCTTTACAGTTATTACTCTTTTTCTGCATTTGGTGTAAAGTTGCTAACTTCAAAAATGAAATAACATCATGTGTATGTTGATCAGCACAGCATTCCCAATATAACAATGTAAACACATGACAGATATTTATATATTAGCTGTGTATGACACTATTGATATTATACCAATGGCTATATAAAGGAGGATCCTCCAAAAACTGTTAGGTCCAGGGTCTAATATCATCAATTGCATCACTTCTGCAGCTGCTGATTCTCCTCTCTATCACAGCATGACTTACAATATTATTACATTACATTCTAGCCCAAAAGAGAGTAAAGCAATTTAGAAACCCTCTTTCTTGTTGCAACATATTAAGCGCACTTTCCTCAAAATGGCGTATGTCTTGTCCTCCCTTTAACTGGCAAACTCAAATTTGCTACCTGCACACATGGGGGAATCATTTTACTTAAAATATAAGTATATCTTTTAGGGAGTTTCTTATAATGTGAACTCTCACTCATATTATTGAAAATTGTACAGTTGGTTCAGAGGGCTCTGACTGAATGTACGAGAGCCATGAGCTATTTGGCATACTAGTTCTTTTGGGCACTTTGGCCTTCCCATTTTTTTATTTTTTATTTTGTAATTCCTAACCTCTCCAAATGAATATGAAGTTGATCTGCAAGTGTCCCCCTTTGTACAATTGTGCTATTCCTGTGCTGTATTTAAAAGGCTTGGAAGATCGAATTGGAAGCTGTCGGAGAGAGGAGTTCCTGCCAATCAGGAAACAGACTGCCTACAAGCTCCCTGCAGAAAGGCAACACTGCAAGCCTCATGGCAGCCTCAGAAAAAAAACTCTCTCAGCTTTCCGAACCAGCTGAAGTCTTGCATTAGTTTCAAAATTTTATAAGCTTTTATGTTGTTGTTGTTAGCTGCGAAGTCGTGTCCGACCCATCGCGACCCCATGGACAACGTTCCTCCAGGCCTTCCTGTCCTCAAGCTTTTATAAGGATTTGTTTTTGGACTCCAGCGCACCATTGTTCTCAACTCTTTAAGCGTATAATTATGGTCTTGAGAACTAGAGATTAATTTTTAAAAAAATTATTGATGAGGCAGGTTTTTTGTTAGGATTTCACCAAGTTTGGAAAGATATTCCTCTATAAATTCACCTAGTTCTTACTCTGATAGGATTAGCTGGCCCTTTTATTTAGGCACCCGCTACTGTGTTTTCCTGAAAATAAGACCTAACCAGAAAATAAGCCCTAGCACGATTTTTCGTAATATAAGCTCCACCCTAAAAATAAGCCCCAGTTAAGATCGTCAGCCAGACAGATGCATTTAGTACCGTATTTCTCCGAAAATAAGACCTAACCGGAAGATAAGCCCTAATGCGTCTTTTGGAGCAAAAATTAACTGAAGACCTGGTCTTATTTTCAGGGAAACAGGGTATTACACTCTAAACTATGTCTTTGCTCCCATGGATTTCTATGCAGTCCTGGGACACATTATTTTGACTTTGGTTTTACGGGGTGGATATTATTAGTAGGTGAGGTGGAAGTTCATTCTCTTCTCTCAACCTCCCCCTAAACAATCTAATGTTTATATTGACTCTGTAAACTGTCTTTCACACATGCATGTTGTCTGCATACATAGTTAACATGCTCTAAGATTATTGAAGAGAACAAATAACTAACCCAGATCTCTTTTTCTGTCTCTCTTTCTTTATCAGTACACAAGTGAGATTCAATGATTTATGAAGAAATCTTGGTTCTGTTAAATGGAATTTTCCCAAAATAAATTCATGTAAACAACTTGCCACAAAGAGGCAGTCAGAGCAGTTTGGAATGTGTAAACAGCTTGAACAGTTGAGAATATAATCTCCTTGAAGGCTCGACTGGTTGCAGCATAGTCTTATAGCAAACCACCTTTGGCTCCAGCCAATCTGACATCATAACATTTCATGACTCCTCTCTCTCCCCCGCTTCTACTTGAACATTACGAGCACAGAGGACAGGCTGCTGTTGCTACAGCTTCCAAAGCTGAATACCTTCATGGGCAGCATTCTTTAATACCCAAAGTCAGTCAAAGAGGCATTTTAGTCAGCAGAATGGTGGCTGTGGTCAGGGATGGCAAATAAATAACAGAATAACAGAGTTGGAAGGGACCTTCTAGTAGTCCAAATCCCTGCTCAAGCAAGAAACCCTATACCATTTCAGACAAATGTTTGTCTAATCTCTTCTTAAAAACCTCCAGTATTGGAGTGCCCACAAGTTCTGGAGGCAAGTCATTCCATTGATTAACTGTTCTCTCTGTCAGGGAATTTCTGACCGAAATTTCTCCTTAGTTCTAGATAGGATCTCCCCTTGATTAGATCCATTGCTTCTTGTCCTGCCTTCAGATGCTTTGGAAATTAGGTTGTCCCCTCTTCTTTGTGGCAACCCCTTAGATATTGGAACACTGCTATCATGTCACCCCCTAGCCCTTCTTTTCATTGATAAAGATAATGGCCCAGCCTGTTTTCATGGACAGAAACCTACTGGCTTGGTGTCATTATGGCTTCATTTATTGCAATTGTCCTTGGACTGGTCAGCCTTAAAAATAAGGGGTTCTCTTTTTTGAGCAAGGACACATATAGCTATTATTTTGGGGATTTTCAGAGTTGAAATGAGGAATGATATTGTATTTTTACATATCCCATCGTATCTTCTGTATCAGCAGTCTCTAACCTTTCTGGCTTTGCAGATTGGTGGGGGGGGGGAAGAGAGGGGATGGCTCCACGCAAGCGGCAGGCAAGCGCACACATGCAGCTCCATTTGCGCAACTAGAGGATATGCGCCTGATGCTCGCAAAAGTGGAGCTGCACACACATGCTGGCCTGCCTGCTGCATGTGCAAGTGGAGTTGCATGCACACACATGTGCTTCCCTACCACTTCTGCAGCCCGGGGGTTAGGAACCCCTGCTCTATATCTCTGTCTTTAATAGAACTATCACACCACAATGTGATTTCCTCACTCCCTTAAACATAACTATTTGCTAGAATTGAAAGAGAATTCTATTCACTTACTACATTGTTAATCTCACTATTTTAAATATGGGTTTCATATTTCAAATGTAAAAAGCTATTGACAATAGATAGATTAATTTAGTATCGCAGATTTTATATTCATTTGACATTTATTCTTCCTCTTGAAACAAATGGAGGGGAATGTAGAATGATGGTTTTCCTCCCCTGAGCGGTTAATGTTTTGTGGATGTTCATTGCTTTTTATGGAATTGTTGTTCTTTTAACTTTGTGAAGCCACTCAAAGATATTTGGAGTTGGGTGTCCTAGAATTTTTTAAAATTGCATTAAATAAATCAGTATGAACTTGAAATATAATAGTGTCCTCAACATGTCTATTTTTATTTCATTATGTCAGCATTCAAAAGAATTACCATATGTAAAAAGAAAAGAGAATTTTGAACAGAAAAAGAAATATGGAATATTGGAATTAAGACAAAATCTTCAGTATGTTCATTTAATAAATGAAAACATTTTAAAACATTTTATTGGCATTTTCAGATTTTACCTTTTTACTAAAAATACTGCCCAGTAGCTACTGATAATGATAGTTAAAAGTTGAATATTCAAGAACAGAAACCCATCAGATGAAAATATGTTTGCAAAAGACACACAACAACAGTAACACTAGTAGATTACCTGGCCACCATCCTTCTCCTTGGCTGCTTCCACAGCAAAAATGAGAGTAGTAAAGTCTGGAAGGGAAGGCAGAAATGGATTTGGCTTCCAGATTCGGAGCAATAAATCATCCTTGTTTTTCCCTAGTGGCTGTGTGTATTCATGTGGGTAGAGAAAAGAGCCATGAGAATCCAAATGGAGCCAGCTCTACTGACGTAGTAGCATAATAATGAAAGTCACTTCCCCAAGCAAGTAAGAAGATGCGCAAGGAAGTTCTGCATATCCAACTGATCAGCAACTTGAGCAGTTCTCGTCTTGCATCTTCAACTCAGGAATATGAAAGCAAGGACAAACTCAGAGTTTTAAACTTTATACTTACTTCTAATATTTTTATTTTGGCCTGACATTAACTCTTGGGAACCTAGGGTTTGAAACTAAAAATCCTTCTGAAACCATAAAAATAAATAAAAAATAAAATAAATCTTGTTCTGTGGGGAGGCCACTTATTTAGCAAAGACCAAGCAACAGTGCTGTTCTGTTCCATAGATCTCTGTTCAAGTGTTCTTCAAACCTTGTTCTATGGAACCTTCAGATTCCACAAAAACTTTAAGGAGTTACTAAGGGCAAAAAAAGTTTACTTGAATGCAGCCAGTTTTTACAGTACCACAAAAGCTTTGACCAGGGATTTAAACTGCAGGTTCTATGACCTGAAAAAGGTCAAGCTCTTAATCCAGGGGTCTTCAAACTTGGCCCTTTTATGACTTGTGGACTTCAACTCCCATAATTCCTCAGCCAGCATGCCTGGCTGAGGAATTCTGGGAGTTGAAGTCCACAAGTCAAAAGGGCTACGTTTGAAGACCCCTGTCCTAATCCATACCATCATTTAAATCTGAGTTTTTCTTATCTAAGCTGCATCCATAAATCCATCAGTATCCATGTATTGTATATCCACAATACAGTTCTGCAATACCATAAATCTGCAGAGTTTCTTAACTTTTTATTCTTTTCCTCCCATGGTGTTTTAAATAAGGAAACTTGATTAGGCAGAAGGCATTAAGAGGCCCTAAAATAACTGAATGTTGATTCATTAAACAAAACAGGAGATCCACGTACATGTTTGTAGCTGTTTCTTCATAGCTTCTCACATGTTATCAAAGTAGTTTTCAGTTCTGGTTCTGATGCCTGCAGTTAAACAGCAATTATTGACTGGCTGCATAAATTTGGATGACCACTACTAGATGACAACTAAGCCATACCAAAAACTCTAACTCTTTGCTGCTACCTAATGGTCAATAGGTGAAAGAAATGATTGGTCTACTTATAGACTCACGGGGTGTTTTTTTTTTTTTTTTTAAAAAGTTCAATCAATGCATGTAATAACTAGAAGAAGATGCAAACCAACTGGAGATTAGGGCAAGGGTGGAACCTCAGCTGAGGGAACCACCATGCTGGAGATTAGATCATTGCATGTCAAAGTTGTAAGGGGAGCAAGGTAGTGCAGTTCAGTTTTGAATGCATGGTGAGGAGACAGCTTGCGAAGCAGCAAGAATTAGGGCAGCAGAATTTCTAGCCACAAGAAGGGAGAGGAGCAAAGCAAAGCAGCTGTGTGGATGTGGTGGCTCAGTCACTTAATACATCTCTTTGGTACAGTACTTAGGATCTCTTTGGCACTTAGAATTATTGCATTGAATGTGCATATCTTAAAAAGCAAAAAGCAGCTTCAGGGTAGGGGATGAATTTCTAGGGAGCCGCAGCCAGAGAGATTTAACCCTTCTTGTTATAGGTGTGCTGTGATGGATACTACCACATTCTCGGTAACTTCCCCAAGCACAATGCCACATCTTGGCTGATATTGGATTTAGCTGGCCCAGCAGTATTTTATAAAATTAACTGGTAGAAGTTTATCTCCCAATTGGGTACTTCAAGGAATATTTTTATACAGTGCACAAAAGGCAAAATGCTGTGCAATTCTTTAAGGAGATAAGTATCTCATTATATACATTTTAAATAACATTCTAGAGGCCTCAGTGTTTTTCATATTTAATCTCAGATCCCAGGGCTGGCATCTGTTTCTCCTTTTAGTCAAGAAAATGAGAGACTATTTACATATTCTTAGGGCTATATCTTCAATTAAATCTTTTTCAGAGCTGTGCTCCCAACATTCAGTATTAAATTTCTTGGCAGACAACTATCTTTTTCTTTTGAGATTTATTTATTCAGTTCGCCTGGGCATCTAGAGTCTCCCAGTTTACCATCCTATAATTAGAAAAAGGACCATACCTCAGACATCTCCAAGCTTTGCTCTGAAATCTCTTTTTCTCAATTCATTTATTTATCTATAGTGTTTTGATGTGGTTTTCTCTTCCAGTGTTTGCATCTGTAATAGAATTATGAAGCAGTGCCACAAAATAATTCAATCTGGGGAAGTGATTATCTCTTAGAGCTGACATTGAAAATAGGACAATAAGGAAAACAGAGAACTTAATTTATGGAATTGTACCTTTTTAATTTTCACTATTGCACAACAGGCAATGCTACTGGGATTCACGGATGCTTAATCCGTTTTCTCTTGGATGGTCAAAAACAGTTTTGTGTTTTTGTGTATAATTTGTGCAGTGGGATGGAAAGAAATGGCAAGCAAAACATTAATTCTGCAGTTGTTATGATAATTTCAGAGTACTGGGGATTGAAAGTTTACAAGATTTTATTCTTCTATAATTTTAATATGAACTTATCTGCAACTTCCAGACTAGTTTATGGATTGGAACACAGCCACCTTTGATTCCTCACTTTTCTTCTTAACAACCCTCTCTGAATCACAATGCATATTTTAGACTAAAATGAAATGTGTACAAGAAAATGAAATTCATTATTTGCAAGTGTTTGTATTCAAAAATATTATTTCTGTTTCCATACACATATTGAAAAACAACAACAGACTGATGTGGAAACAGGCCCCATGGATGAGCACATGCAAAACTGATAAACCAAAACATCTGTCTAGCATGAGTGAAGCAAAGAAAATGACTGTTCAGTTAGACAAGAACAAGCAAACCACAGTTTGGTTTGGATGTTCATGACTGTGAATCCAAAAGATTATCTGTCTCACTGAATGAGACACGTATATACTCATTTATTCACTTACGATAATTGATACATGCATTTCAGTAGCAACATTTCAAAATGAAATACAAAAGAGCAATACCACAGAAATTACTGGAGGATTTCAGGCCTGTCAATTTATTCACAGCTGAGCCTGCTTTATAGGACTGTTGATGTGGGGATAAAATGAGGAGAAGCCTATCCTTCCACACTTGAGCTCTCAGAAATATAGGGGATTTCAATACAATAATACATATTTAAAATAAATAAATACACAACTGTATTGCTCCTCAAGCAGGCTAGAGAGGAACAATTCTTCAGCTTACTTCAAAGGAGGCTTTTTCCTAGATTAGATATGAGCTTGGGGCTGAATTCAAATTCCACCTCCTCTATCAGCATAGATTATGTTAGATGCTTAGTAAATCATCATTCAACTTTTTAGAAAATATCTACAGACCCCTCACATTCTGGAGATAATCTATTTCAACTTCTTCCCTCAGAATGCCGCTATAGAGCATTGCATGCCAAAACAACCAGACATAAAGATAGTTTCTTCCTTGTGCCATCACTCTGCTGAACACTTAATTCCCACATCACTGTGTCATTTCTCATCTTTCCTCATCTTCGCATCTCTCCTACTATCTTCTCCTATTGGGTTCTTATGATTTATCAATTGTTGTTTGTAACTTATGATTAATGATTGTAACTATTATTTATGACCTATAACCTATTACTTGCTGTTTATATGAGCACTGGGAGCTTATGCACCGGAGACAAATTTCTGTGTGTCCGATCACACTTGAAATATAGAAATATAGAAATTCTATTCTATTCTATTCTATTCTATTCTATTCTATTCTATTCTATTCTATTCTATTCTATTCTATTCTATTCTATTCTATTCTATTCTATTCATCTTGAAAAAGATCATTTGTCATGCATGGAAAATTCCTTTTTCTGTGGAACAGACAAGGAGTTTGTTTGTCTGCTGTCAAACATGGTAATAAATCTCAGCTTTCCAAAGTTTCAATCCCCCCCCCACTCAGTAGTTAGCTAGAATTCGCACTGACTCAGCATGGCTTAGAGCAGGGGTCCCCAACCCCCGGTCCGTGGACCAGTACCGGGCCGCGGCATGCCAGCAACTGGTCCGCACAAAAAGGGAAAGCCCCATCCGCAGGATGCAGGCAGCACACAAAACCACGCCCCCTCCGGTCCGTGGAAAAACCTCTCTCCATGGAACCGGTCCCTGGTGCCCAAAAGGTTGGGGACCTCTGGCTTAGAGAACTTGCCTTGTTGCAAACAAAAAAGTCATACCTGTGTCAAAGATCTGCCTACTGCAGAACATAGAACTCAAACTGAAGGTCAGGATTTATATCACAAGCCATATCCTCCTGCTACTGTTGGCTATCCTTTTCCCAGCTTTGAGAGACACCTGCTTAATGCTGATTCATGGATCTGAGTACAACTTTACTTGCCTCTCCAGTTTTAGCCCTTACAACTTGATACTACACACATTTAAAAGGAAAAAAAACTTTTTCTTTGTGCACTGTTTCCGGAAATTACAAGCTACTAATTACAAAACAGAAGGATTGCCTAATAAACTAGTCTTAATAACTTGGTTTAAAAAATTGAAATTTCTGGATGAGCAATTCAGCTAAAGCTTAAAAGCCAATGCAGTAAAAGTTAATTCAGGAAAGGGCCCAGTCTAATAGGCCATGAAAGTTTAAGAATGGGAAGCCATGTATGGAAGGAGGACTTTGTAAAGTATTTTTGAAACATGCGATAACATTTTTAATATTAAGCGGCTACTATTGACATCTAGTTCTAGGAAGGCAAAATTAACCCACTTAACAATTGTTTTAGAAGACTTTGAAAGCATTTATTTTAGAGCGTCTTAATGTTGTAGTTTCTGTGTGCTTCCCATTGTTTGCATTAGTTAATTTCTGGTCCTTTAAAACCTTTAACTTTTGATTTTGATGGTTTTATGGGACTGTATTCAATAGAAAAATGAATACCACTGGTATATTAGGTTTCTTTTCTCTATACAGCAGGGGTCCCCAACCTATGGTCCGTGGCCCGGGACCGGGCCGTGGGCTCTTGGCCAGCGGGCCGCGGAAATGGCTGGCCGGTGCACACATGCGTGGGCGTGCATTTCCCCACTCGCGCTAGCGCCCATGGCCCTGTTTGTGCATGCATGCGGGCGTGAACGGGAATGCTGGCCCAGGGCAGGTGTCCACAGCCCGTTTGCACATGTGCTGCTAGGGCTGGCGGTTTGCGTGGCCCATTTGCGCATGCGTGAACAGGCTGCTAGCCGCCGTGAGGGTGCACGGCTGTTCGTGCATGCGCATGGTACCAGTGCATGCTGCATGCGTGAACAGGACTGCTAGTGCCGCGCCAGTGTGCGTGGCCCCGTATGCACGCGCACACACACCAATTTTGAAGCTGCTCTTCTTCCCTCCGGTCCTCGAGCCCGGAAAGGTTGGAGACTCTGCTATACAGTGCCTTATGCATGCATGAGGCATGAGCTGGAAAGTTGAAATAACTTCGTGGAACCTATGGGGGAGGGGAAGGGGAGGCAGAAGACAAAATAAAGTCCACTTGAGAGAATTTGCATGATTGAAAGAAATCATTGCTTTTGTAAGCTATCTTGCTGGCTTCTCTAGAAGAGAGGTCTCCAACCTTAGCAATTTTAAGACTTGTGGACTTCAACTCCCAGAATTCTGGGAGTTGAAGTCCACAAGTCTTAAAGTTGCCAAGGTTGGAGACCCCTGCTCTAGAATATTAAAAGATGATGTAAAAACTTATTCATCAACATAAAGCAAGTAGGTAATACAGGTAGTCCTTGACTTATGACTACAATTGAGCCCAAGGTTTCTGTTGTTAAGTGAGACATTTGTTAAGTGAGTTTTGGAAGGTCACATTGACTTGCCTGTGTTGACGTCTTGTAAGGATGTCTGTTAGAACTACAGAAGACTGCTTCTTAGTATTTCTGGGCTGGGGGTGTTAATGATCTTTCTTGAGTTCCTCAATCAGGAGGGACTGCATGGAGGTGAAACTTACATCCATTGTAAACTCCCTATCCACTGGTTTTATCCAGTATACTGAAGATGAAAGAGGAGACTGCAGTTCTATCCCATAGGGAAGAGGTGATATTAGAACAGTTGATAAAAATGCATGACTTTGCTATTGTGGATCATGATGTCACTAAAACGAAGCAGTAGAATGGCAGCTTTAGATTAAGCTGGGTGCATATTATTCTAGGTAAATAAGATCTTTTGAAAAGCGAGTTTATGGATTTTAATAACCTTAATTCAGGGGTGTCAAACTCGCCGCATCACATGACGTGTTGCGATGTATCACGACTTTTTCCCCCTTGCTGGGGTGGGCACAGCTTCCGCGTGACGCATCTGGCTTGCGGGCCGGCAGTTTGACACCCTTGCCTTAGTTTGATCATTCCTTTCTCATGTTAGTGCTTTAAAAATACTTTTGGGGGGGCTTCTCCCCCAATTCTAGTAGCAATAGGCTCAGAGCTGGCTAGGTTAGAATAATCCCATTTATACTCCAGAGACTTTGGACCATTCACATGAGGTCACCATTGTGTACATTTACCTTCATTAACTACTCGTGAGTCATGATTATTGTAGCTAATAGAAAGAGGATTATCTCTTAATTAAATCAGACAGGAGGATGCTTTTGTTGACTTTTGTCTATCCACCCTCCTGGTTTTAACTCTTCAGTTCCCGGGATTTTCCCTTTCTCTCCAAGAAGTCAACTTAAGGCACATTTTGTGGTTGAGTAGTACCTTTGCAGCCTGTGTGTGGCCCTCTGCCGATGGAGTTATCAGACTGCTGCATGCTGCATGTCTAAATTTCATCCTCCTGTGAGGTAAGGCAAAGGCACTCTAACTGTTAAGCGCGCTGTGGCAAAGGGAGCCCCTGATCCTCAAATTGCACACTGAAGGACCATAATTGCCCCCATTTAAGGCCTGAGGGGGAAGAACAGGGTGAGGGGAATCCACACGCTGGCAAACCACAAGGCCACAGGCACAGCTAAATATGCAGACAGCTCTGCTGGGCAAATCACATACTGTAGCAATAACACAAATACCATAACAAAGCCTAAAGCATGCCAAGCGTTTGCCCCACTGCCAAGGTGTCTAGGAAGGCTTGTTAGAACTTGGGAGTTGCCATGAGATGCATAAAGGGGAGGGGGGTGTTGATTCTACCAACTGTGTTATAGTAAGCCCCCTTTCTTCTCTCTCCATGGCCCAATCTTCCCCATTAATTCTCACTTTGCAGATGACTCAGCCCTACTATATGGCTGAAAGATTTCGGATAAGACTTTTAAGACCTTGGAAAACTGTGCAGCAAAATCTACATCCAATTTTAAATAAATTTGCCATTCAGTGTTTTACAGATACCAGACAGCAACAGGGCTTCTCTGTGGCAACCCTTGAGGTGTTTCTTCCTGCCTTGCATTTCAAAGACTGTGAAATCAAAATTTTCCATAGCAAACCTGGGGTTTTCTATTAATTCTATAACTTGTATGATTTTCTTTTTCTTCTTGAATTGTATTTTTACTCTGTTGTATAGCACACTGAATAGACTAAAACAGGATACAAAACCAACCAACCAACCAACCAACCAACCAACCAACCAACCAACCAACCAACCAACCAATCAATCAATCAATAAGCAAGCAAACTGGTGTATTTTAAACTTCACCCCTCCCCCTAGTCCAGACAGCATGGTAAATACCATCAGTTTGCACGATGTTTTTTTAGTTTAAACTTACAGAAGGCACTGGGCTCCTGATCTGATGAGAAACAGTGGGACACAAGTAATCATGGCAATCCAGATGCACATACCGATATAAAAACTGTAATAAGGCTAATAGAAAGGTGGGCCAGCTTTCCCACCTGATGGAAAAAGAATGATACTTTAAGAATATTCTGGATATCCAACATGAATAACTAACTTTGCTAGGAAAGAGAAACACATTTGCATTTTTGCAAATCAGCTTAAATGAGAAGAAATGCCTAATACTTTTCTGATCAAAACAGTGTGTATCATATATATCATACCCATTTATAGTAAAGACTTATTTAAGTTGAACTCATCTCCTGGGATGAGGTAGAATGTCCATGTAGAGTTTTTAGGTATCAGTACAGGAGTGGTTTGCCATTCCTTTTTTTAAGTATAATTGATTGATTGTTCACAACTCAGGGATTATATCGATATTTCCCTTCCAAGTAATAATCCGATCTAACCCTGCTTGGACAATTGGTTAGGTGATACCCTGGATCTAGTGGCTAGAAACTGTTTATTAATAGCACATACTGTTATTTCAGTTTGTGATTCAACAATAGCTGCTGCTGATGAAGCAAAGCTAAAGAAACTCTTCAGGAACTATATTTTAAGATCCTCCAAAGTAATTTTAAAATCCAAGTTTATGGAGAAACAGAAAGTAAAGAATTTATACAAAATGATTTGGAAAGATTTGTTGATACAGTTATGGTAATGAAGAAGGAGATGCCACTACAGTCCTCAAGGCTGAGCACATTCATTGGGATGGATAAAGGCTACTCTGGTTCTTACAACTAAATAGAGTTATGTTGCAGATTGCAATGATTGCTTTGAGTAAGGAAAGGTGGCTAACCATTTGCAGTCTCTTCCTCAGCTTTTATTTGCCAAATGTACCAAGGGAAATCTTATCTATTGTCCTATCTAATATTTTTGTTCAGGTAAAGGGTTATTTTTGTGGGCCTATAAGACGTACATGCAGTACCAACATATTTGTTTATATATTGCAAACCAAAAACCACTCAGTTTAAAAACTGGGCTAGATCATTGTGTCTGTCATTTTTAAAGTGATAGACAGCTGTATGAATAGAGAAGGTCTGAGAAATCAGTCCTGAAACTCACTGTAAGAAGCCACCTTGCTTAATTGACAAACTTGTTTGTGCATACTACCTCAACACATGGTATGAGTTGAACCAACAAAGCTAAATTTAAGCACGATGGAGACTCCATGCACTGTAATCCAAACTCCTTGCTTATGCTACTTTCAGAAGAGCATTTGATCTGCAAAGCAATTTCTAAAACCTTGGATATCTCTCTGGTAATCTCTCAGGCTCCACTGGCGTTTCTTAGGAAGAAAGGGGAATTAATTCAGACTGTCATCAGTTGCAGCTCTCACTGTCAGATAAAGAATGTTACCCCATTCCCCCATCATCTTAAAAAAAACACCCTCTTATATATTATGAGATAGCCAGCATGAGACAGACTGCCCAGAAGTCATTCATTCTATGTTTGTTTTGCTCTATCACACGCTTTAAACATGTGATAAAGAAAATGAGAACTGAAACACAATCAGTATGTGTAGAATGGCAAGAATGCTAGAAAGCAAATTTATCTAGTGTTTGTGGATAAATTAAATCTAGTTCCTTCAGCAAGACATATTTGAGAACTATACAAATATAAGATTGATATGTATAATTTATTTAGAACACAGAACTCGTTATTTTATGCATAGAGTTTAGAAATGAATTATTTTATTAAATTCAGAGCAGCCATTGTGTAACGTGGGAAGGTATTCTGTCTAGTAGTTCAGTGGCCCTCAACCTTGTGGGCACCAGGGACTGGTTCTGTGGAGAAAGGTTTTTCCACCAACCGGAGGGGATGTGGTTTTCAATGCTGCCTGCAGCTCACAGATGGGGCTTTGCTTATATGCGTGGACTGGTTGCTGGCATGCCACGGATCATTACTGGTCCACGGATCGGGGGTTGGGGACACCTGTAGTAGTTCACAAAGCATAGAAAGCAAGTTTACTTTTATGTCTATAAATGTAGAAGAGTTATAGCTAGCAGTTTTCAATGCTTCTATGATAGGTAATAACAACAACAACAACAACAGCAGCAACAACAACAATAATAATAACAACAAAAAGTTGGAAGGGACCTTGGAGTCATCTAGTCCAACCCCCTGCTCAGGCAGGAAACCCTATATCATTTCAGACAAATGGCTGTCCAGTCTCTTCTTAAAACTTCCAGTGTTGGAGCATTCACCGCTTCTGGAGGCAGGTTCTTCCACTGGTTAATTGTTCTAACTGTCAGGAAGTTTCTCCTTAGTTCTAGGTTGCTTCTCTCCTTGATTAGTTTCCATCCGTTGCTTCTTGTCCTGCCCTCAGGTGCTTTGGAAAATAGCTTGACTCCCTCTTCTTTGTGGCAGCCCCTGAGATATTGGAACACTGCTATCATGTCACCCCTTGTCCTCCTCTTCATTAAACTAGACATATCCAATTCCAGCAACCGTTCCTTATATGTTTTAGCCTCCAGTCAGTCCCCTAATCATCTTTGTTGCTCTTCTCTGTACTCCAGTCACTGCTGAATTACATTTGCCATATCTTCAGCCAGTATGGCCAGTAGGGCAAGATACTGGGAGTTGTAGTTGCCTTAAGGTTAAGATGTTATTGTTACAGAATTTCCTTCAGTTGGGTTGAACATCCAGTTTCTAGCAGTCATACTGATTGATGGCACGGAAACTATATAATACAGCTTGTCCTCAACCTACTGCCACCACTGAGCCCAAAATTTATGTTGCTAAGTGAGAAATTTGTTAAATGAGTTTTGTCCCGTTTTACGACTTTTCTTGCCACAGTTGTTAAGTGAATCTGGCTTCGCCGTTGACTTTGCTTGGCAGAAGGTTGCAAAAGGTGATTACATGACCCTGGGACACTGCAACCCTCATAAATATGAGTCGGTTGCCAAGCGTCGGAATTTTGATCACATGGCCACGGGGTTGCCGCAACGGTCGCAAGTGTGAAAAACGGTCATAAGTCACTTTTTTCAATGCTGTTGTAACTTTGAACGGTCATTAAACGAACTGTTGTAAATCGAGGACTACCTGTACTTCCTTTATGTCAAAACATTGGGCTGTCCGGCCTAATGTTGTTTCCAGAGTTTCAAAAAAGATATTTTCCTGGCCCTGTGCATCCTGAGATCCTTCTACCTGGAAAATTTGGACTATTACTCAGCATTGAACCTGATCACAATGAACAAGATTTCTTTATTGAGAGCATGGACCAATTTTTATACAGAAATTCAGATTCTGTTCCACTTTAAATTAACGAACAATTTAGCAGAATAGAAGCTCCAGCCTAATTTTTGTTTCTGAACAATCCAATCCAATATAGTTTGCTGTGATTAAAGAGATTACTTGGATCAACACATTGCTGCCTGTAATGGTCCCAGAATAAGTCAATGTTATCTAAGGCAGGGCTTTTCAATCTTTTCACCGATTGTACCACTTTTGGGATATGGCAATATTCAAGTACCACCTAGCAAGGTGTCAAAAACTTGATGACCAAAAAAAAAGAAAGGAAAAAAGTGATAAAGTACAGGTAGTCCTCGACTTACAACAATTTAGTTAGTGACTGTTCAAAGTTACAATGGCACTGAAGTGACTTATGACAATTTTTCACACTGATGACCGTTGTAGCATTCCCAGGGTCATGTGATTTATATTTGGATGCTTGGCAACTGATTCATATTTATGATGGTCACAGTGTCCCAGGGTCATGTGATCCCCTTTTGCAACCTTTTGACAAGCAAAGTCAATGGCAGGGCTGCTGGTGGCCAAGTGCTAAGGCGGGACTTCCTTCAGACCCTCCCTCCCTTTCATTCCAATCTCCCTCCATCCTTCCTTCCTGTTTCCCTCCCTCCCTCCTTCCCTGCCTCCCTCTTTCTCATTCCCATCTCCTTCTTTCTGAAGGTAGAATTTGAACCCCCCCCCCATATTTTCCCTCTTCCATATATTTATCAAACAAGGAAAAGCCTCCAGAGACAGAAAAGACAAGCCGTTGAGGGAACTAGCTTAAAAAGGCACATTCCCCCTTAAGAATTAGCTACTGGCTAGAAAGGAAAGTTAAGGAGCCGGCAGCCAGCACTTAAGAAAAAAGAAAGAAAAACCCCCACAAATGTAGCAAGTACTGGCTGCCGGCTAAGGTAGCCTCCCCAAATGGTTCCATTCATAAGTAAACTGTCAGGACGTCCTCCTCGGTGCTCCTACAAAAAGACCCAGCAGGCAGGTACGGATGACAAACAAACGGTGTTTATTCCGTGCTGGAAAAAGTCAGCGCTGGGAGTGAACTGCTCCCAGCGCTTTACATAGTGTTTCAACCCATAGCCCCGCCCCCCAGCCGGCAAGCCAACATCCTGCGCGTTGCATACATAGGCGGCCAGTCAGGCGTTCACCTCCTTTCCCTCCGGACACGCGGGCTGCCTGCCGGAGCAAACCCCAGGTCTGTGTTGCTGTCGTTCTTCCTGCGATGCCAGGGTCCGGGTGGGTATTGCCAGGGGGTCTGTTTCCCCCTCACTGTTCTGTCTCTGCCCCACCCCACGCCCCGCCGCCTCCCGCGGCACTAAGCCGTCCGTCCCTGCTCCGTGGCTGCTGCAGGGTTTCCCCCTCCTCTGGCCCCGCAGGGATTCCCTCTGCGGCTTCTGTGGGGACTCCCTTCTGCAGCTTGCTGGGGGGGGTCCCCTCCTCAGGGCTCCCGACACCCACAGCAAACGACGTCCCGACGCCGGTCCCAGTGGCGGCCGGCCTGAACCGGCCCACCGGCATCCCCGGCAGCTGCTCCGGCCGGTGAATAGAGTTGGCGGGCGGCCGCGGTGCCGACGAGCTCCAGCAACGAACAGCTGATGGCTTCCCAGCTGGCTGCAGGTCCGGACGGTGAGGAAGAGCGACGGGAGGCGGCGGTTTGGCAAGCGAGGTCCCACCCGCCCGTGAATGTCGGCCCCACAGGGCCCGACATAAACGAATGCTACAGGCAAAATCCATTCAGGACAAAAATACTTCAAAATCCCTTGCAGCAAAACTTACAGCTAACAATAGCAGAGCAATAGAAATAGAACCCAAAATCCAACAGGGGACACCAGCCATCAGCCAGAATAGAAATTGCCAAACACTCCTTAAGAACACAAAGCCCGCATTGCACAAATCCCAGTACTTCAACGTCACAAAATCACATAAGAATCCTTCCACTCTCCCGGTTTGTTGTTCAGCTGATCCAGAACCGAACTGCTGAAATGGCACTTGTTTCTGCCAATAAACATCTCGAGCAGCTGGCTTCCTCTCATCTATTTCAAATGGCAGCGCTTCATTTTTTTTTCTTTTCTCTTTTCCCAGCTGGAAAGCAAGCCCCTGGCTTTTTCTTCCAAAACTTCCTTCCTTTCCGTTTCCCTCCCTCCCTCCTGCTCTCTACTTCCCTCTTTCTTGTTGCCATCTCCTTCCTTCGTCCCTCCTTCCCTCCTTCCCTCCGTGCCTCACCTCCAGCCAATGCTACCTTTCTTCATTCCTCGTGGAGGGCGACCTCTCCCCCACTGCGTTTCTTACCTGTTTGTCGCTGCCACCTGTGTGCGTGCCCAGCATGGATGGCTGCCACAGAAGTTGTAGATCGGCTCCCGGCCAGCCTGTCTGATCTCCTCTCCTCTCTCCTCACCTCCTTCTTTTCCCTTTGGTGCAGCTCCAGCTGACTCCTCTTCCCAAGGGTGCACCTTTTTCTCTCTCGCTCCCTCTCCCGTCCGAACTGTCTCCTTTTATAGCTCTCCTGTCTCTGCTCCCCCTCCTCCTTTCTCTTCCGGGTGAGCTGGAAGTGCCGATCGTGGGGCTTTTGCCTTGCCCCAGCCGCCCTGCAGCTCCTGAGGACTCTCTCATGGCAAGTCCTGCGGTGGGCCGCTTTGGCTCATTCCCTCCCCCCACTACACTTGGCTAGGCTGGTCAGGGCCACGTACCACCTGCCAGGTGCCAATGTACCAATGTACCACTGGTGGTACGCATACCACCGGTTGAAAAGCCCTGATCTAAGGGACTCAGACTTAACAAGACTCAAGTCTTGTTAAAATGGTTCAGACATAGTCAAGCCATTCTGCACAGCACCACCTGGAGGGTATTGTGCAAACATAGACCAGGTCAGTAAGATTCACAACCTGACTATTTAAGTCTGTCTGGGAACCACTCATATTTAATTGCTTGTTCCAATAAGCAGCATGTTTTTGTTTCACATTGCCCAGAAATGTTTCTTAGAGTGTGTCTGTCAGAACTGTCACCTCTATTACAGTGACCTAATATTGGCTACTAGTCCTTGACTTACGACCATAATTGAGCCTGGAATTACAGTTGTAAGTTGTGCTAGTCAGTAAATGGGTCACCACATCATTGATTTTATGAACTTCTTGGTAGTAGTTGTTAAATGAACATGACAGTATAATTAAACGTTGTTAAGTAAATGCTGTAATCATTAAGCAAACTCACTTCGCCCAATTGGGTTTTTTTGCAGGAAACCAGAAGTAAATGCTGGAAACTGGCCAAAAATGCAAAAAATGGCAGTTATGGGACACTGCAAATGGCCATGAATGCAAGCTAGTTGCCAAGCATCTAAAATGTGATCACATGACTGTGTGTGTGTGTGTGTGTGTGTGTGTGTGTGTGCACAGCCATCAGAACTTGAAAATCAGGTCATAAGTACCTCTGGGACATCCGTTGTAACTTCAAACAGTTGTTAAATGACTGGCCATTAAGCAAGAATTACTTATATTAGTTTGTGTGCAGTCATTCTTTGTATTCAAATAACTCTTTAATTATATCAGCAGGGGACTTTGCTGTCTCTTCTTCAAAAAGACAGTTGGAGTTTTGCAATAGCCTGATCATCAACCAATAAAGAAGCAAAAACCAATTTCAAGAGGTTTCTTTGTTCTTAGATTTTTTGAAAGTTAATGCAGTGACTCAAGTTTTAGATAAAGGAAGGATGGAAAGCAGGCCAAAGTACATGGAAGAACAAAGATTTCAGTACTCACAGTGACTGCAAATTTGCAGCCATTTTCCTTTACTGAAAACATCTCCAGACAAGGTTGAAGATTTGTAGAAAAGCTCTGTCCATTTGTTGTGGGGACATATAATAACAAAAGGGGGCCACCACGGGGGTTATTTTACCCTAAATTTACTTATCAGAGTAACACTACATAATAATGTCAACCATAATAATGTCAATCCGAAAGGCTAACCAGTTTTAAGGGTAGAGTGGGAAGAGAATAGTATATCAATGTATAGTTGCTAGGAAGACTTCACTGAACAACACTGACTTCCTTCCCTCTACCCAGTTTTAAATCCTGGCCCTGAAAACTGATCCAGTTCAACCACAACTTCATGCCCTACATTACTAGAGTTAACATTTCAATCCAGCGTATAAATAGATCCTAAAGTTGCCTGCCAGCTTTCACTGTGCTAGCTCAGTATCCAAGGAGGAATGTCAACAAAGCTAGTAGAAGTCTACTACTCTTATGGTGCAGTAGCAGAGCAGAGAGGTAAGACTATATAACTGGACAGGACCATTTAGATCATCAAATTAATGTCTCTCCCTAGTGCAGGAACATAAATTAAAGCATCCTTGGGTCACATGGCTATCTACCTTTGTTGGATCTTTCTGGATAATTGCACTCTACGTAGTGATGTTTGCAGGAAGGATGATGGGGTTGCAGAAAGGTGGTAACAAAATTGCTGCATTATAGTACAAGAATTTTTCTTTTTGTAGATGCATCTTGATGTTGAATGTACAAAAGAGGTAGAATTTGCAGTGCCTGATGAAAGTAGCAAGCTTTTGCAGATGTTCTTGGCTCTACAGTTGAACTGCTCTAACTTATAGAAAGCTTTTTCAGACATTTAATTGGAATCCGGCTTCCTCTAATTTAAACTTACTATTTCATGCCTGTATGGTGGAATGTTGGAGAACAAGTCTTGATCTTTAGTGTAGCATCCCATTAGGTGCGCGAAGAGTGCTGCCATGCCTGCTCTTGCAACCCCCTCAGGCTAAACATTTTCAGTTCCTTCTATTTCCCCTGATCATCATTTCTGTTTTCTGAACGTGTTTTGGTAGGTCTGACTCCTTCTAAAAGTGTGGTAAACTAAACTGGACGAAATACTTGTGTTAGACTCTGAATATCATTAAGGATAACTCCTGCAGTGAATTCACTTTTCCTCTAGCAAGGATTCTTATCTCACCTGAGACCCAGTGGTTATACTTGTATATGCCAACTATGGTTGTGATTCAGATGGTAGGTGAACTTGTGGTAGTTACCCAGGATACTTCAGTGCCTCATTGGTAAAGATGTGGTGGCGTACTGAAAGATTGTTTTCAGTTTTCTCCCTATTGGCACAGAGGTCAACACTGTCATCTTTAGAGGTGGGATAGCTTTTCCCTTTTAATCCTGGATCCCAAACTTTCCTGAACCTATTTCTATCACATCCCCAGAATGCCTCTTCTTTGTATGATCAGAGCAACAAGAAAAAGAATGGCTCCTTCCAAGGATGATTTTCCCTGCCCACCTGTAGAAAGGGGAATGCACACAAACTCTCAGGTTGCTTGGGCTGTACTGTGTAAGCCTATAAAAACAAGGGGAAAAAAATCATATTTAAATGGACCAAGCCTACAGGTAGTCCTCAAGTTACAACCATTCCTTAAGTGACCATTTGAAGTTACAACAGCACTGAAAAAAGTGACTTGATTTGAGTGTTTTTTTACACTTACAATCACTGCAGCATCCCGACAGTCACACGATCAAAATTCAAACGCGTGGAAACTGTCTTATATTTATGACGGTTGCAGTCCTTGGGGTCATGTGATCCCCTTTTGTGACCTTCTGACCAGCAAAGTCAGTGGGGGAAGCCAGATTCACTTAACAACCATGTCCCTAACTTGATAACTGCCCGGATTCGCCAAACAGCTGTGGCAAGAAGGGTCGTAAAATGGAGCAAAACTCACTTAACAACTGCCTTGCTTAGCAACATAAATTTTGGCCTCAATTGTGGTCCTATGTTGAGGACTGCCTATACATTATAGCAAGCTCCATCTTAGAAGATACTCCTTCTATATGAGAAAACCCTTCTTCTATTGTTGTTGTTGTTGTTAGTTGCGAAGTCATGTCCGACCCATCGCGACCCCATGGACAATGTTCCTCCAGGTCTTCCTGTCCTCTACCATCTTCTGGAGTCCATTTAAGCTCACGCCTACTGCTTCAGTGACTCCATCCAGCCACCTCATTCTCTGTCGTCCCCTTCTTCTATTGCCCTCAATCTTTCCCAGCATTAGGCTCTTCTTCTCCAGTGAGTCCTTCCTTCTCATTAGGTGGCCAAAGTACTTGAGTTTCAACTTCAGGATCTGGCCTTCTAAAGAGCAGTCAGGGTTGATCTCCTCTAGGACTGACCGGTTTGATCGCCTTGCAGTCCAGGGGACTCGCAGGAGTCTTCTCCAGCACCATAGTTCAAAGGCCTCAATTCTTTTGCGCTCAGCCTTTCTTATGGTCCAACTTTCACAGCCATACGTTGCAACTGGGAAAACTATGGCCTTGACTATACGTACTTTTGTTGGCAGGGTGGCGTCTCTGCTTTTTAGTATGCTGTCTAGATTTGCCCTTAACCCCTTCTAATTTTAGATTATTTGTGTTCAAATAGCACTTTAAAAGACCTGCTAGTCCCTTAACCTGAGCCACTATTTCTCTTTGTTCAGAAGAGTCTTACCCACTCAGTCAATTAAATAGCAAACAATCCTAGTGCAACTGTGTGTGTACCCATGTTTGTGCATGCAAACACTTTTCACCAGGATAGAAGAGCGACTTCTACTGGCAAAGCAGAGTTCCGAGCAGAGTAATATATGCATTTCTAAACGGACCTTGAAAACTCCCGAAGTCATTTCAGGAACCACATTAAATACTTAAATGTTTAATGGGACCCATGTGTCCCAGGCAGAGAAAGAAAGCAAGAGAAATGCAGCAGAGGAAATCAAGGAGACAATATGTCTGTGGGACTTGTTCTAATTAGGGGCCACAGTGTTGGCAAGTATCATTCATTATAATTATAGTTAAAATCTTTAGCACGGCAAAGGCACCTCTGCATTGCTGTGTAAAACAAAAGACACCCAGTTGTAAACTGAATTAAGGCCCGTGGAAGGGAGGTTAATTTCAGTCATTTGCAAATGCTTAAGGCAGCCCATCACAAGGATGCCTGGTCTCCTTTATTACTATCAACTTGTACTCGAGCTAGCAAATGTCTGCAAATTTACGCTGGGGAGGGGGCTAGAAAGGAGGGGGTTACTCATTGTCTCCAACTTCTCTAATGCTGAACCCAGTTCAACTGTCTGTGCCATTTAGCGGGATGGGAAAAAAAGTTCAAAGAAAGCATTGAAACTGTCTGGACACCAGAGTCTGACGTAGCTAAGCAGCACCCAAATATCATCAGGCATGTCCTCACTGCTGCTTTGAAAACAGAGAAGATGTGATAATTTGGGATGATTTAGGCATACAGGCATCCCCCTTGCAGGTCTATTTTAAAAACTAAAAATATTGGAAATACACTGATTTGGGAGATTTCTCTTGCTAAGTACAAGGTGTAAAGCAACAACAACGATTATAATAACAACAGCATTTAGGCACTGAAAATTCTTACAAATACTCAAATAATGCAGTATTAGCTGTTCACTGCAAACATGGGATTGAGATTGACAAATAGTGCGTCCCCTAAATTCAGTTAATACATTTTTGGCAGAGAGAATTAAACTGAGCTGATCACAACTCACCTTTTTAGCTTCTGGCTCTCCTTGGCCTTCCAACAATTGATATGTTTTTGTTTTGACCTTTCTGGCTGAAGAAAAAAGTATCTTAGCAGGGTAAGATTTTCACTCCAAGAAGCTCTTGCATGTTTGCAGAGAAATTGATCGGTTACATTCTTAGCTACAAGGAGTAGTAACTTCAGTGCTTTGCATTCCAATCCTTCCAAATGAGACTAAAGACAGACTAGTTGACTCAAAATTACATTCTTGGCTTTCCAGCTAAGATTATTATTATTATTTATTATTTATGGTGCATCTAAATTTATTGGCCACCTAACTCCAATGTTTCCTTTCTGACCTTTTGGAGAAATTATCTTTGTGCTGATCAATGGTTTTGCAAGGAAGTTAAAGTTTTCTTCACCTAGAAAGTGGATACAGGTAGTCTTGGACTTATAACCATTTGTTTAGTGTCCGTTCAAAGTTACAGTGGCACTGAAAAGTGACTTATGACAATTTTTCACACTTACGACCGTTGCAGCACCCCCATGGTCACATGATCAAAATTCAGATGCTTGGCAACTAGTTCAACAGCACTGAAAAAAGTGACTTGTTTTGAGTGTTTTTTTACACTTACAACCACTGCAGCATTCCAACAGTCACATGATCAAAATTCAAACGCTTGGCAACTGTCTCATATGTATGACGGTTTCAGTGTCCCGGGGTTATGTGATCCGCTTTTGCGACCTTCTGACAAGCATAGTCAATGGGGAAGCTAGATTCACTTAACAACTATATTACTAACTTAATAACTGCAATGATTCACTTAACAATGGTGGCAAGAAAGGTTGCAAAATGGGGCAAAACATACTTAACAAATGCCTCACTTAGCAACAGAAATTTTGGGCTCAATTGTGGTCATAAATCGAGGACTACCTGTAATTAGATAAGGGAATGTCTGCAAGCAGTACCTGCTGGCTTAAATGATCCACATCTTTCTGTTTCTCCATCCCTACAAATATAGAAGCCATCTATAGAAGACATGCCCAATTTGTTTGGCAAAGGAAAAATTACAGGTTTCCAGGCTAGAATGTAATTTAAGTTTTGGTTCATGGTTTCATAGTTCTCTTCTGCAATTATGGTGATGTCAAATGGCCCGTAGTTAATTACTGAATTGACTGATTATGTGCCATCACGTTATTTTTTGACTCCTAGCGACCACCACCAATTTTCATGTACTTTTATATGTGACATTCAATATTATTGTTGATTTCAGTGCTACTTAGAACTTTTCGTATTTGCTTTTTGCAGTTGATGGAATATCAGAGACATGTGTGTGGCCCCCTTCAATCAGAGACTAGACAACTACCGGTCTGGTTTGCTTTAATCCTGCATGGATAGCAAGATGGGCGGATTCTAAATGTAATAAATAAATAGATGGAGCAGGAGATTGGACTGAGGAGCCTCAATGGGCCATCCCAAATACGATTCTATCCCACGGAGGGTTGTTTCTGAATGGTATCCTGCACTTTGCATATGCGTTCAATGCTGTGAAATAGAGACTTTAAAGAAAAAAGCAGTGACCATGGGAAGTATTTTGGTCCAGAGAAGAATATTACAATGAAAGAATGTGATAGGAAAGCAAATTTAGGTTAAAAAAATTGATATCTGCCTCAGCAGGCAGATGTACTTAAAGTTTATGTACATCTGGATGAGACCACATTGGAAGAGGCTGCTGCATTTCAGGCGTTTCCCCCGTTTCTGTGACTGGTATAATATGTGCATTATGTGCATTATGATGTAATATATGTGTTATGGTGTAATACATGTAAGAGATGGTGTAATAGATAGAATGCTATTACTTCAATGCTATTACTTCAATTCAGTCCAATCTTAGTTTAGATCTTAATTGTAGAGACTGCTTCTTACATCACAGTACTACAGTAGTGGCCAAAATTGTGGAAACCTTTGGGGAAAAGTGTACAGTAGAAATGCCACCTTTGGTTAAGTTTCCACCAATTTTTCTTCTAATTTCTTTATAACTGTAGCCTTGTTCACACAATAATACTATTTTACATTGCTTTCTGGGCAACCAATCAACTCTTTGCACCATTACTTTAATTTTATTACCTTTTACAAGCTCACTAAATGAAAGAACACAAACCCCCCCAACCAACTTGATAGCGATCACATAACACACTGATAAATGTCCTCCTCTCAGCTTCAATACATGACATCAATAACTGAATCTTACTGTGATCTGACTGGCTCATTGCCAAAACAAGATGTTACCTGATTGGCTCTCTAAACACTCATGCTCATTGGCTACAATCAGATGAAGGAAAGCTACCTGATATCAACCTAAGCAAGTTGTGCTTCCTTTTTCTGGTTATTTGGCTATAACTTTTCATAGAATACAGTACAGATAATTGAACAAACTTTGTTGCATTACATTCTTGATTAAATTATCTTTCCATTGGTATATAATTTTATGGTACTACTCCCAAAACAAAATGGTGTTATTAGCCATCAAACCTCAAAAATACACTTTTCCCAAAAGATTTCCACAATTTTGGCCACTACTGTAGTTAAACTTGCACTATACATTTGTCCTACTTTTAAAATGCAAATCCACTAGAGGGCATGATATACTCTCAGAATCTCCCTTAGCTGTGCTTTGGGGATCAACAAGTAGCAACCTCCTACATGCATCAGATTTTGGACTAAGATTAAAAAGTGGGATAGGAACTTGAAAGACAGATTATTTATTGGGGAAAAAAAACCAGACTCAACATTTATGTTCAAAACATTCATTGTATCTTTTAGAGAATTAGGTCTGGGTATTTTGGATTCTGGATGATGATGGCAGTGAGGGTTCTCCATCCAAATATTAACCCTTGAGCATTGCAGCAGATTTCCCTATTGGTGTCCTACAACTCAATTCTCAAATTCCAAATCAACTCAAAGGAATGATGGGAAGAAATTTCCTTAACTTTACAAACCTAAAATTAGAATTTTAATATTACTGTATAGTTCTGTTTGCATCTATTGCATCCTTATTAGCTTCTGTTTCAGTGCATTTTTTTCTAAATTAATACCACTTCCTATCACTTAGATTATCTAATCAGGATTTATGGAGTGAGTAAAACGATGAAGTGATGCTTGGGGTATCAGTGAAAATAATAGAGACAGTTTTGAGGTAAGTAATGATAACATATATAACTATTAATTGGGGGTGATGTATTGCTGAGATTCCAAGTCTGGATCCCGTGGGTACTAACAGACATCTCATCTGGTGCCTTTCAGGCTCTCTATTCCACTTGATTTTGTAAAATAAAATTAATTACATCATTTTAATGTAAAATAGAGGGAATCAGCCAAGGCACAAATTTGAGCCTCCAGCATTATCCTTATTTCTAAGATTACATCTGGGGTTATCAAGTAAATTGGTATGTTGTAACTAGCTATCCTGCTCAGGACAGTTATTCTGTGAATGGGTAGTCACTTTGTGATAGTCATTTTTGGAGAACATCCTTGTGCTCCCAATTTCTGAAACAGGAACATTGGTTTCAGGAAAGTTCTATGCACCAATATGCTGAATAGTGTAATGTTACACAATCAAAAGAATTTTGGCTATGTAAACAACAGCACAGAAAGCAAGAAAGCCAGTTCAGAGTGAGGTTAATAACGCTTTTGTGCCTCTTTGAAATTATTGACAAGAAATACTTTTTATACTTTCAAAAAATTCAGTATTCAGCTTGGCTCTCAGATATTGGTTTACAGCTGTAGAAATCTTGAATGTACAGGTAGTCCTCAAGTTACAACAACAATTGAGCCCCAGTTGCTAAGCAAGACAGTTGTTAAGAGAATTTTGCCCCATTTTACGGTTTCTTGCCCCAGTTGTTAAGGGAGTCACTGCAGTTGTTAAGTTAGTAATAGGGCTGCTAAGTGAATCTGGCTTCCCCATTGATTTTGCTGGTCAGAAGGTCACAAAAGGGGATCACATGACCCCGGAACAACCTTTAACACAACCCTCGTACTGTAAATGCATGACAAGTTGCCAAGCCCCCGAATTTTGATCACATGACCATGTGGATGCTGCAACAGTTGTAAGTGTGAAAAACGGTCATAAGTCATTTTTTTCAGTGCTGTTGTAACTTCGAACAGTCAGTAAACAAGTGGTTGTAAGTTGAGGACGACTGTGCTGCTTTTGTGATTTGTATCTTTATCTGTGATCTTTATTTATGCCAGGGTAGGCAACCTTGGCTCTTTTATGACTCGTGGACTTCAACTCCCAGAATTCCTGAGCCAACATGGCTCAGCTTGGAAACCTCTCCCTTTCCCCTCAGCATGGCTGGCTCAGGAATTCTGGGAGTTGAAGTCCACGAGTCATAAAAGAGCCAAGGTTGCCTACTGCCATAGCCATAGTAACTTTATGCAGAATGTATCCCAAAAAATGAAGAAAAGTTTCTTCTTTGGCACTTTTAAATCAAGTGCATACGTTGGGGACAATGAAGCTACGGATTAAGAAGCTGGAGGACTTAGAGGACTGATGCGCCAAAAAGCAGAACCCCTAACATTTTGGTCTGGGGAACAGAGGCTTCAGCTGTTCCTTTTGCTATGGGATTTGAGGCCCCAGAAAGGAGGGCAGTGTTCAGTAGAGCCCAATTCTTAATATATGCTGCATGGATTTCTTTTCCTCTTTCTCCGAGTGGGCCATTGTCTCCTTAAGGTGAACAATAGAAATTAATTTCCCATCCAGCCCTTTATGTACAGAATGCCGAGGGCCAGACGAGAAAAAGCACAGGGCTCTTTCTGTCCTTCGTCTGCATCTCAGACGGTGTGAAAATTATGCCATCAAGCTGCTGAGCTGTCAGAAAGTTTTCAAACAGCTCCACGGAGAGGAGCCCATGGGGAGCTGAGTGAAAACCCTCATTCTGTAAGATTTTATTAATATTAGTATTTTTTAAAAGCTGCATATGTGTTTGGGAGCCAAGGCTGGTAGCGCCAGAAAGACGGAGAGAGAGAGAGAGACACACACACACACACACACACACACAGAGACAAAGAAAGAGAGAGAGAATATGGAAAAAAAACAAAACCCACACACACTCCCCAACACGTTTTGGCATATTCTTGTCTCTAGCCATCAAGGAGGACTGACAAAAGGGCTGGCCACAGGCAAACTGCCATGGTTTCCGAGCCTTGCCAGTTTGGCTTGTTTTGTTGTTTTGATTTTATTTCCCAATGGATCCTCTCATCTTCCAAAATATTAAAGCCTCCCAGAGCATATTGGGTGCCCCTCATTTCCATCTTTCGTTCCACTGCAGATCAGCAACGCAAGCGTAACACTCCTAAGGCAGCAATTCCTCGGTCCCTAACGCAAGCTACTCTGTGCTTTCTTCCTCTGAGAGGCCTGCCTCAAGATGGCTAACTTGTGGGGTGGTTCCGTGTTCCCATTGCTAATCTTCTGCTCTTACCTGCAGCAGAGATGGATGTTTGGTCTGTGATGGAGGAAGAATCAATCTTCAATGCAGTGGGTCTTTTTTTCCACATGGTGTTGTCTGGTACATTCCTTTAGGCAGCAAAATGTTTCACCCTCTGGCAACCTTTGAAAATCTGCAGGTATTTGTTCTCCAGTCCCTGCTGAGCGACTGTTGTTCCCTTTCTGTGTCTGTACATAAATACTTCCAGGCTGTCTCCATGTGGAGGGACAAGTCTTTAGTGTGCTGGCAGGTAAGCCAAACCAGAGAGTTATTTCTAGGGTGTGTGGTAGGTTGCCCTGTTAAAGAACTTCCAAAACTTCTCATTCAAGTAGTACTTTTTTTCTTAAAAAATGGACGGGAACCCCCACTCTTTAAAATATATCTAAATGTTGTCTACTGCCATACATTCTTATTATCCCACATATTATTTTAAAGCTGTCAAGAAAATTATGTTTTACAGCAAAGTAATAAAATGAAATATGAAAATAATATTTTATGACAACCTGGACAGTATTTTAAATACTGGGTTCCAAAATTTAAACAAATATATCTCAGATGGCAAGCAATAACCAGTAGGCAGAATCAACTATGAAATTAAATGAATGGATTTGGACAAATGAATGCCTATAGAGGCTCTCACTCATTCAGAGAAGGCATAAATGCATTTTTCCAGTTAAGTGAACCAAGACTGCATAGGTACTACACTGCATCACAACTTCTTCATTTTGGAGAAGTATGCAGTGCTATATATTCATATACTGTGTATACGGGACAGCCAGATTTTTAAAATAGCAAGGTGAAATCATGTATGTTAATATAATTTTAGAAGAAATGTTTTATTTAAGGATCTCAGTGTGAAGCTGAATTATATTCCTAAAATATGGAATATGTCATCTTACAAAGAGCTTCAGTTTTGTCAAGCTTGCAAAGAGGATAATTCTACATACCTGGAAAGAAAGTCATAATCCTGATTTTAAGGAACAGATTTTTTAGAAAAATTTTGTGCTCCAAAAATGAGAAGATGATATATTAGACACAGAGTCCAGATTTGATGACCAGCTCCATGACTGATCAATTCCATATATCGATATTTATCAAATGAATATAGGTAGTCCTCAACTTATGACCACAATTTGGACCAGAATTTCCTTTGCTAAACAAGATGGTTGTAAAATGAGTCGTGCCTGATTTTACAACTTTTTTTTTTGGCCATGGTTGTTAAGTAAATTGCTGCAGTTATTAAGTGAGCTCCGCAGTTATTAAGCGAATCTGGCTTCATCCATTGATTTTGCTTGTTGGAATCCAGCTGGGAAGGGGTGGGGCTTGTTTTTGTGACACTGCTGACATTAGTTTGCCCTTGCTTTGTTCCTCTTGTGGGTGATGATGCTTCCTTTTTTATTTATTTCTTTTAAGAGACATTATCCGGTGGTGGGATTCAGCCAGTTCGCACCAGTTCGGCAGAACCGGTAGCTAATTTTTTGTTGCCCAGGCCCAGAATGGACTTCTGGAAGCGGCACCCACACAGAGAACCGGTTGTTCACATATCTGAATCCCACCACTGACATTATCCCATGTGACATATGGGTCAACATATATCAAAATTAATCACTAGTGTCCTTACTAGTGTCCTTTCCTTAGCAGGAAATGTTGCTAGGCTATTATTTCAAAGCCTCAATTGAGTAAAGCCAAGATGGGTGGGTTAATATCTATAAGTTACAGGTTTCTGTGATTTTATACAGGAGATGGGAGAGTATAGGAAAAAATTGGTCAGCCTGAAGTTTAAATGAATATGAACAATGGGTTTGGGTTTGGTAAACATCTACTTAGAGAAAAATCTGTTTAAGCATAAGTCTATTCCTTATGGGAATGGAATGGAACAAAAATCACAATTTATTTGATTGTTTAAAATGAAAGATTCAGAGAGTTAAAGAAAAGTGTCAGTAATACACTATTTTTACTCATTGTCATTCATGTGCTGGTCAGCTCCCATTTGGAATATTGCAATGCACTTGACACCCAGCTGTCCTTGAAGAATACTCAGAAGATGCAGCTGGCCCAGAATGTGGTAGCAGGGGTAGTTATGGACATTCCTCAGTTTACCCACTTAACAAGGTGCTGTTTATTACCAATAAAATCCTCCATGGCACAGACCCAGATTTAAATCCCTACATGGTCCAGGGCCAACTCCTTATTTACAGGAACAACTCCCCCGGAGAGCATTTGTCCAACTCCTGAGATCAGTTAAGATGGCTGCACTCCAGGTCTCTTACATTGTCATCTGGTGGACCTCAAAGGCATGTCTTCCCTGTAGCCACTCTACAGGTACAGAGAAGGTCTCTCTCAAATATGCATACACAAATACATATTAGGTTCTATGAAAAACAACCTATAGCAGTGATGGCGAACCTTTTAGAGACCGAGTGCCCAAAAACTGGCCCTGCCCCTGCTCCACCCTCTGCCCCGCCCCCACCCCGCCTACCCGCGGGGCCACTCATCGCCTCCAGGGCCCGCCGCAGATTGCCCAGGCAGCCCAGCAGCGCCATGGCGGCCACACCCTCTGCCCACGCTCCGCAGCATCAACTGTGCGCGATGGGGCGTGAGGGCAGAGTCTTGTCTACGCTGCCTGGCTGCCATGTCCTTGGCTGCCCTGCTCCGAGTGGGCCACACTCGGGGGCGACTCTCCTCCAGGGGGGCTGCTGGTGAGGAGGGGATCATGGCGGGAGGCAAGGCTGGGCAACGGCACGTGTGCCCACAGAGAGGGCTCCGAGTGCTGCCTCTGGCACCCGTGCCATAGGTTCGCCACCACTGACCTATAGAATGAGTACAAAGGAAAATTATATAAGAGAAATCCTGGAAATGATGATAAGAAAAAAAAATAGTATAATGTGTGTAGATGGAAAAATACAGTTCCATAGAATTTAGTCCAAAAGCTAATAAAAGAGGCAGAGAAGGTGGAGACTGGTTTTAATGGATTTTTTTTTTTAAAAAATTGAAGTGGGTAAAGAGGGCTAACCAAGGAGCTTTCAATAAAGCGAATAGAATTAAAACCAATGCTGAAATAAGTATGTTAGAGTTTTGTATCCCAGAGATTAGAATTAAAATGAACACAAATGTTAAAATTCCAAGGGAAAAATATAACAAGGAGATTGCAAACATTGTGAAAATATTAAAAATAAATAAATGGTAAGGCTGCCAGTGTAGACGGTGTAAAATATGGGTATGGTTTCCTCTTGGGGTGCTATTGAAATTTATAACAATATAATAAAAAGGGAAAAAAGAGTTTCAAGTTGCCTTTGAGAAAAACAAACAAAAGTAAAGAAAAGAAAAATAAACTCTGCCTGTTTCAGCTTCTTAGCATGGAGTCAACTAAGTAGTTAGGGGGCACTGTTGTGCCACACCAAAAAAAAAAAGAGTTTGTCACAATATGTGCATGCCTTCCAAGATTAAGAACAATCATCCATCCAGCATATAAACATGGCTAGCAGTTATCTCCTTCACTCATAACTTTCTCCTACACTGAGATTGCACATAGGACATAGCAATTCTCTTTGCAGGAATTACGGTTGTAGCTTAATAATTGCATACATATGCAATCAAGGCAATGGCAACAGCCTTTCAGAAGAGTCTAGATGGAAGGGTTGAAACATCAATACATGCGTGATGCCACTATCCTGCAAATGATGAAACTTAGGCACTTGCCTCAGATATCATGACTTTATTACATCTTCAGGCCATGAGCATGTCATCACATGTGACCATCTTTTTGATGTTATTTTGACTTGTTCCAGGCTCCATTGCAGCTTTTCTACTTATCTGAAAAAGGTTTCAGAATCTACTAGATCAGTGGTGTCAAACTGCCGGCCTGCAGGCCGGTTGCATCATACGGAGGCCGCGCCCATCCCAGCTCCGGCAATGCAAAAAAAGTCACAATACGTCGCAACACGTCATGTGATGTGGTGAGTTTGACACCCATGCACTAGATATAATTCTAGTTCTGCTAAGAAGGTTTTTTTAAGGAACCCGGACAAAATATTCTTTAGGAATTAAAGCAGGGGTCTCTAAACTTGGCCATTTTAAGACTTGTTGGAATTCTACTCCCAGAATTCCTTAGCCAGCATGGCTGGCTGTGGAATTCTGGGAATTGAAGTCCACAAGTTGTAAAGTTGCCAAGTTTGGAGACTCCTGAATTAAAGCAATAGTTTTAGAATGGTAGACTCTTCTTGCTACCCAGGAATAGGTAGCCTTGAATGTATACCCCCTTATTTTAAAGAAACAGTACTGTATATTTATTTGGATATACTTTTCACGGGAAAGCTGAAAACCAGACTTGCAAAACTGCTTCAAGATGAAAGAGTACAGTACTTGGTTTTAGTAAATGCTGCAAATAGTAGCCACCAGTAGCTGGTGACAGCATTATACATACAAGATTATCTACTTTTTTACTGAAAGAAGGGAGAAAAAAAAGAATTCAAACATTTTGAATACTGCAGCATTTTGCACAAAAACAAATCTATTGCAAACTGAGTTTACATCTGAAGCACAAAATCCTTTATAGTCCCTTCATTTAATAGGGTATTTCTGTTCATTATTGCAGGATGGCAAAGAATTTATCTTCAATTGACAGCTATAGCTGCACTCCACTGTCTTACCAAAGCCTTCTCCTGAAATAATATATAAACAAAGACAGGTAAATACTTCCTTCAATTTAAGTTTGACTCCTGTGACTACATGGATATAGAAAGGTAGTTTTCTTGGCAATGACATGGTTTACCACACTGCATTCTTCCAGGATATTTTTCAACTTTTCAGTTTAGCCTATAGGCCTGGGATTTTGTGGGAGTTTCCCCTGCGAGCAGGTATATCTGAGGAGTAACTGAACACCCAGGATATAAAATCAGGTTTTATATCCAGGGAAAAGCCCTCTCCTGTAAAATGATGCATAATTTCTGATACAGTGGAGTTCATTGGTGTTCTCTGAGCTTGATTGTTTTCTTACAGACATTTCATTGCCCAACTCGATATCATCAGTGCTAGAAGCGAGTGGGCTTTGCTCTTTGTTTATATACTAGTGGCTTGCCCTGTCAGTGTTGGTGGGGTGTTCTTGCTGGTTCCTTGATAAGGCTGATGATTATTGTTAGCTCATTTGCCTGAGTTGGTAGTTCTTTCATTCGGGTATTGTTTAACTGCTTACACTTAATAGATTTACATTTTGAATCAGAGATTTACAAACATCTCTATTGTCCGCTCGTGAAATATGCAGGGCAATCTAATGCTGGAACAAAATAGATTCCTGGATCAATTTACCATAGAATGTTGAAGAAACTTTAGGGTACCATTCCTACTCACAGTAGAATTTCATGAATGTAGAGAGTTGGACTCTATTCCAGCTTGCCCAAAGGTGCATAACAAAGAATGGAAAGTCCATGGGATTAGAATTAAGATGGAAGCCAATGATGGAATCGTGCGATTACCACTTTTCCCTATCTGTACATGAATGGAAGCCAGCTTTCTTTTTCATATCTGAAAGGCCTGAAGAATGTGCAGACTGGGCTTTGATAAGAAAAGTATAATGTGAAAGCAATCTGTTTCTGTGCAATCAAAGAAACCAATGACCCTTATACAAGTTCCAGGTGACTGAAGCCAAGCTTTAAGTTTATCCGAACAGAAATCAGAATCTTGGCCTGTTAATCTCATGTGTCTTTGATTTGTCTCCGATGCTTGTTTACTGAGAAGGCAAAGTTTTTTTTTTTAAAAGATACAGTGGCTTTTGGTGATATCTTTTAACCTGATTTGTCTCAAAGTTACAAAGTCTGGCCATTCAGGAGAATGTCTTCAAGCGGGTCTTTTCACTACTAAATAATAGAATAACAGATTGGACTATTGTCATTACATTTGTTATTAAGCCTTTTTTGACTGATTGTTTTGGGAGTGTCTGGGTTGTGTCTAGTTAGTTCCATTTTTATTGTATATTTTTGTTGCTGTAAACCACAGGGAATCTGGAAGGATTTGGGGGCGTATAAATTTAATAATACCATATTAATACATTTTGGGCCAATTTAGACAAATCTGACTTGTAACAACTGTTACATGATTGTGCTGATTTAAGAAAAAAGAAGAATGTTAATTCACAAATTACTAACCACCAAACTTAATCCCGTAATATGTGAAGCTGGATTCAAATTTGGGAAAACCATTGAAACTAGAAGTGAATACTGAAGGAAAATATCCTGTGAATTAAAAAAAAACAAACTCTTTCAGGTTTTCCAAGTATTGTATTGTAGCAATAACTTTTAACAAGATGAAATATTTCTGTGCTTAACTAGATACTAATTCATTTAATTTTAATAACTTCTTTTTGATTTATTTATATATTGTAAAATATATACCACACATCATTTTAAAAAGAGGGTCTCCCCTCTTATATACTAGTAAAATGTTGCTCAGATTTAGCTACTGTAATGATTAATCATTGTACTGAACCATTGATTGTTAGTATAACATTATGGAATGCTTAGAAGCTGTTGTTTTATGTGTAACAATGGTTGATTTCACATTTTTAACTGATGATCTCTCCCTCAAAGAGTTGTCATCTTGATGTGGTAACTTCAGTGAAGGGAGACTAAGCAAGGCTGTGAGGATCTGGATGGCGAACAGCAGGCTTCAACCGAACCCTGGCAAGACTGAGTGGCTTTGGGGTTTGGGGCCTGCCAGTTCGGGAACTATGCCATCTTTAGTTCTGCAAGGGGTCTACTCCAAACAGACTATGTGCGCAACTTGGCGGTCCTCTTAGATTTGAGACTCCTGTTTGAAGAGCAGGTGGCAGTCATGGTGAGGAGGATCTTAGCACAACTTTGATTGTGCGCCAGCTGTGCCTATTCCTGGATTGGGAGGCTCTATTCACTTTCATCTATGCCCTGTTCACCTCTCGTGTGGACTACTATAACTCTTGAAGCTTTCATCTCTGCCATCAACATGCAAGGAACCCATCTTGTCCAAATATTATGATACTGAAGAACATCAATAATATGATCCACATATTTCTATGAAATATGAAGCTAGACAGTAGGGTGTTTTTTTTTTAAGTCACTTGCTGAATATTATAGAATCATAGGGCTGGAAGGGACCCTAGTCTGAGGCAGGAGACCAATCTTTTCTTGAAAACCTCCAGTGATGGAGCACCCACAAATCCAGGAGGCAATCCATTGATTAATTGTTCTCACTGTCAGGAAATTTCTCCTTAGTTCCATGTTGGACCTCTCTTTAACAAGCTTCCACCCATTGCTTCTTGTGCCATCCTCATGTACTTTGGAGAATAAGTCAACCCCCAACTTCCTTTGACAGCCCCAAGTATCAGAAGACAGTTATCATGCCACTCCTCTTCTCTGCACTCTTTCTAGGGCAAGTGTAGGCAATCTTGGCTCTTTTATGACTCGTGGACTTCAACTCCCAGAATTCCTGAGTCAGCCATGTTGGCTCACGAATTCTGGGAGTTGAAGTCCACGAGTCATAAAAGAGCCAAGGTTGCCTACCCCTGTTCTAGGGTCTCAGCATCTTTTTTTGTATCGTGGTGACCTGAACTGGATTCAATATTTCAAGTGTGGCCTCACTAGTGCAGTATAAAGTGATAATAACACTTCTTGCGATCTTGATGGTATCGCTCTGTTGATTCAGCCTAGAAATGCATTGGCTTTTTTGGCCAATACTTAAGTATCCTTTATCAGTTCATAAATATTTTTCTAATGGGAAACTCATCATCCCCTTCAGTTGTGATCACAGAAATCAGCACTTCCCATTTTACTATTTTATATATGATCCGTGGTCCTTAGTCTGGTGCAATCCATTTTCAAACTCTATACTTATTTTGCTAGATTCTTCCTCCAGATTAATTTCAGCCATCTTCTGTTGTGTTTTCAAGGAATTCTCCTACTGCCAGATAGAGAATACAGAGGCGACATTCTTATTATTTCTTTCTAACATTTTGAATTGAAAGAGGAAAAAAAAGCTGGGTTAACCTTGAATATTAAGGAGACAAAGATACTTTCAACTAACATGGTGGGGAATTAACTGTTGACAGTAAATAAGTTCAATAAGCAGTTCACAGTGGGAGTAGATTCATTTTCTTGGGTTTTAGAATAGGTGAGGGCAAAATAAAGATTAATGCCAGAGAGAAAAAAAGGTCAAACTTAGACATGATCATGAAGGATAAAGATATTTCTATGACAACAGAGATCAAAACAGTAAAAGCAATGCCATTTCAGAAGTCTGGCTATAGATGCTGAACACTGAGAAAGAGTGAGAGAAAGAAAACAGATGCCACTGAATAGCTTTATAGCTTTCTGTAGAGCGGGCGTGAAGCATTCTGCCCACAAACTATGGATGGAAAGTGCAGTAAAAGCCAACATTACAAATCATTCATGTACCCAGGGACCCTATTTTGTTATCAAAAAGAATATATTGTAAAATACAATTAATAAAATTAATGTGATCAGCCAGTACTCCCTTATTATAGCCATTTCTTTACTTATTTTAAAAAGAGATCCTGTGGCAAGCATCTGATTGATGGGTCCCAATACATCAGTATCCTGGCTATTTGCTGCTGTCCCTATTAGCCGCATCTCTGCAGGGTTTCATCTGTCCCACCCTCTCTGTCTTTGGCAAAGCCCTGTATGTCTGCCATGAGATCTTACTGTATCTGATGAAATGTATTCACTGGTAGTAGATTTCTGGTTGCCTCTGTAGGGTGGTGGCAAAGAATACATATCTGGGTCTGAGATACTTAAGGATTTATTTTTTAAAAAACAAATGGTTTTGTACTGCAGGAACCCTACTTTTCTACTCTGGCAAACACTCAAGGTAGCTAACCAAATGAGAAGCAAAAACAGAATGTGAAAAGTTAAAAATAGAGTTTAATACCAATGATGAAATATATGCGCACAATCAATAATTAGAAGAGATGGCTCTTTGCAACTTTTCTAAATAGTCAGAGAGTGAGGACCAGTGCAGCCTCCAAAATCTATCAAATTACATTGGATCAAACTCTTTAACTCTTCCAAGAGTTGGAGCTGACCTATGAAACTCTCCAAGCCTCCAAAGCCCATGACCTTGAGCCACGTTCTTTAACAAGAATAGCTCAATTATCTGCTTTGCACATTTTATACACTAAATGAACACTAGATAAATGCATATTCTTAGAATCATAAGATCTAACCAACTTACTTATTTTTTAGAGACAATCCCAATCTTTAAGAAGATGAATCTTTTAGCCAGTAACAGACGATCTGGCTATATTTCCTGAAAATCCAGAATATAACCAGAAATGAGACATTAAATACAATCTCTAAAATCGACAGTTTAAATAAAGAGGATTGGGGCAATGAGTGCCCCCAATCTGGAGGATTTTGTCTATTAGAGTGTCCTCTGAAAGTTACACAGCACGGTTAAAGACTGTATTTTAATGTATTTTAAGAACTAATGTAAACCTGAATCATCTTTTCTAGTAAATACTTCTAAAACGTCTGCAAAAGGGTAGAAGGTTTAGGACAATCCAATTAATCTCAGTAGTTTCTGAATAGAAGTGTATTATCCAGGCAATTTTTTCCCCAATTACAAATGATCATCCCATCAGATTTGGCAGAAGACGATAGATGAATGGATGGATGGGTGGACGGATGGACGGATGGAGATAGCTAGCTAGCTAGCTAGATAGACAGATAGAGAGAGAGAGAGAGACAGACAGACAGACATAATGGTTTAGTACTTTAAATACTTATAGAAATAAGACATAAGACAAGAACCAGATCTTGTCCAGATATGCACATCTATAATTGACATGAGACAATGTATGTCATCTTATGCCACTTTATGGATATTAATAATTCTGTATCTGGTAAAAAAAAGTCTGCATCTGGTAGATGTCATTAGTACTGAAACAGGAAGTTCAATGACATGAGACATAAGTGGCAGGAATAAGAGCCTTTGCTGTAGATGTGCAGAAGATAATAAAGAACCATCACTTTTTTTGGTTTAATCTCTTTAAAATGAATCAGTCAAATTACTCACAAATTATCTTGTCAATGTGTGCCAGTTGTGCAACCTCCCTCATTTGATTTACCCCACACAACATTTACCTATTTGTATAGATATACATTGAATACAACAAAGTATGGATCATGAGCATGCTTGCAATGTAATTTGGATCAGATTTTTGTTTATTCAACACAAAATGGAAAGGTTTACACCTGCTCTGTTCTGATTCCAGACCTATTCAAAGCTCCATTTCAAAAATGTCTTTGTGGGGCATGGTTGTGTTACAAAGAGGTAACATAACAGCCATGCCAGTGATCCAGCAGTAATTCAGTGATTAGTAGGTCAACCCTCAGATCAGAGGGAATCTTATGGTCAAACCATTATTGGCTGCTTTAGGGAAGGATTGAAGTCTTTGTAGGTCTCCTAAACATATACACACAAGATATAGATAAATGATATACTTTGTAATGTACAGTTTGCAAAATATACAGTAAGTCTTATTTTTGGTTCTCATTTTTGAGTTATCTGAGATTTGCAGCTCATTTTATAGGTCTTTGAGACCTTCATAGAGGCATAGTAGACTGGGTCTATTTCAGCCTTAAGATACCACAATCAATCATCACAAGAGCCGTGGTGGCGCAGTGGTTAGAATGCAGTATTGCAGGCTAATTCTGCGGACTGCCAGGGGTTTGGTCCTGGAATAGAATAGAATAACAGAGTTGGAAGGGATCTTGGAGGTCTTCTAGTCCAACTCCCTGCTCAGGCAGGAAACCCTATACTATTTCAGACAAATGGTTGCCCAATCTCTTCTTAAAAACTTCCAGTGTTGGAGTATTCACAACTTCTGGAGGCAGGTTGTTCCACTGATTAATTGTTCTAACTGTCAGGAAGTTTCTCCTTAGTTCTAGGTTGCTTCTCTCTTTGGTTAGTTTCCATCCATTGCTTCTTGTTCTGCCCTCAGGTGCTTTGGAGAATAGGTTGACTTCCTCTTCTTTGTGGCAAGTCCTGAGATATTGGAAGACTGCTATCATGTCATTCCTAGTCCTTTTCTTCATTAAACTAAACATATCCAATTCCAGCAACCGTCCTTTATATGTTTTAGCCTTAGTCCCCTATTCATCTTTGTTACTCTTCTATGCACATCTTTTTTACATCGTGGTGAGCAAAACTAGATGCAGTATTCCAAGTGTGGCCTTACCAAGGCATTATAAAGTGGTATTAACACTTCACGTGGTCTTGATTCTATCCCTCTGTTAACGTAGCCTAGAACTGTGTTGGCTTTTTTTGGCACCTGTGGCACACTGCTGGCTCATGTTTAAGTGATTGTCCATTAGGACTCCAAGATCCCTCTCACAATTGCTACTATTCAGCAAGGTACCACCTATACTATAGCTGTGCATTTGGTTTTTTTTGCCTAAATGTAGAACCTTACTTTTTTCACAACTGAATTTAATTTTGCTAAATAGCGCCCAATGTTCAAGTCTGTCAAGATCCTTCTGTATCTTAAGCCTATCTTCTGGAGTGTTGGCTATTCCTGCCAGCCTGGTGTTGTCTGCAAATTTGATGAGTTCCCCATCTATCCCCTCATCCAAATCATTGATGAAGATTCTCACCGACTCAAGGTTGACTCAGCCTTCCATCCTTCCAAGGTCGATAAAATAAGCACCCAGATTGTTGGGTGCAATATGCTGACTCTGTAAACCACTCAGAGCACTGTGAAGCAGTATATAAGTTTAAGTGCTATTGCTATCAAGTGCTTTGGAGACTTGAAAGTGATTCTTAGTTATATTACTTGCTTTGTCTCATTGTTGCCAAGCCAGTCAGGAGTGGGTCATAGTTTTCTTGCAGTAAATCTTATAGAACAGCAAGTGGCATCATTGTTCTTTACAAACAAACCGATCTATTACATAAAAGCCCCTCAATGTATTGGACTGACATTTGCCATGGATTTTTCCGAATACTTTTTTAAAAATTAGATTTTTAAACAACCTCTAAAATCTTGGCACTGATTTACATGACACTTGACATGGTTTATTTCTTCATAAGTCTAGCTTCCCTATGGATGTCACCTCCACCCTATTACAGCTGTTTGTCTTTCTTCTACACTAGACCATGAGAAATGGACTTTCATTTTTCTGAAAGTTATGCCGATTTGGACATCAAAGCAGAGTGGATTACTATCAGAAAGGACCAGATATATTGAGAGGATTTTCAGAGCTGAGTTTGGGCAGTTTTTGTATACCTCTGGACTATGGAGATTCTCAGTTATTCAGGCCATGGTTGTCCCAAAAGTGCTTTTTCAAAAGGCAACTGGAGTTTCTTTGTTTTTCCTTGAAGATGTTTCACTTCTCATCCAAGAGTCAGAACTGAAGAAGCTTTTTGGATGAGAAGCAAACGTCTTCAAGGAAAAACAAAGAAATCCTAGTTGCCTTTTGAAAAAGCACCTTTGGGATACACCTCTAATTATTTCTTCTTTGCGCTTTCCCTGTCCAGATTCAAAATATTGACTTTGAACTTAAGAGCCCCTTATAGGAAGTCCAGAGGATTATTTCTTCCCATCTATATGTGGTACACATTTCTTGGTTTATCTCTACAAGCTGAGATTTGGTGATTTTCAGTGACCTCCTCCTTACTAAATGTCTTTCCCACAGAGATTCATTTAACATCTCCATATACTTTTAAAATTTCACTGCCCCAGATATGTATACTTTTTCTTATATTCCCTTCTTATTCTCTAGGGTTGTGTCAACTTTTAAACATCCACCATATGATATCACAAGTGGAGAAGGGTCCCCATTCTCTTTATTGACTGTTTTAATGACACTTTCTGATTTTTTTTCTTGGGATGTTCAACTATTTTGCTATGTCACTCAAAATTTGTCAGTAATTGGGTATATAATACATATATAAAATCAATAATTTGTAAAGTTGTGCAATGCTTCAGAATTGATTCAGAAGAAAAAGAATTGATTTAGTTGAAAAAAAAATCATTCTGTTATATTGAGATCAAGTAAAAGTGAAATAATAAAATTGCTAAGTCATAAAAAGTAGGATTGAATCACTCTAATCCTCATTTGTAAAAAGAATATCTATAATAGAGATAAGAAATTGAAAAGTCCACAAAAAACTTCCAAAAAGAATTAGCCTTTGTGGTACTTGACTTCTAGCCAAACATTGACTATTCATTGCCAAATACTATTTACTCTTCAGTAAGATGTTCACTACTAGGGAGAGTAAATATTTATCTTGCCCAGTTGTAACTGAAGGTCACTCTACATTTCCCCAAGGAAAGCATTTTTTAAACAAAACGAACTCTTCTGCCTCTTATTTTTGATTTATATCTTTCTGAAATCCTTTAGAAAAAGTCTAGCACTTAAATCTACATTTCTGCAAAAGTGTGCATTTAATTATAGATATATAAACAAAAAAAAATCAAGTCAAATGAAATACAGTACACAATGAGTAATCTGATTTCTTATAAAATTAAGTTTCATGATATTGCTCCGTTATAGGTAACTATTAAATTATATATTTATGTGTATTTTAAAATATTTCTAGAATCTTTCCACCGACAAATGCCTTTTCCTATTTTGTAATGCGGTGAAAACCATTAAAATAATTGAAACATTATTAAACACATATAAGGAAATTATTTAAAAAAAAAAAAAGATCAGCAAACACTCCAGATTTAGTGCGTTTTTATTTATTTATTTTATTTATTAGATTTTTTAGCCCATGTTTATTATTTCATAAGTAACTCGCAGTGGTGAACATACCTAATGCTCCTTCCTCTTCCTCTTTTCCCAACAATAGCAGCCCTGTGAGGTGTGGCTGGGCTGAGAGAGAGAGAGTGACTGGCCCAAAGTCACCCAGATGGCTTTGGCGGGGCTAGAACTCACAGTCTCCTGTTTTCTAGGCCAGCACCTTAACCAGTACACTAAACTAGTTTATATTATGTTTTATTATGTTCTTATATTTCATTATTTTAAGCTGTACTTTATGGGGTGTCCAGAACCCTCAAGCTGTTGGAATGCACATAAATTAGATGAACGAATTAAAGCCTAAAATAAATAAATAAATAAATCTTCAATATTGAAGTAAAGTGCTAACAAATGGAATAACACTATTTTTTTTTCTGTTTAATTAAAAGTCATCCACAGTGTTCTCATCTCTTAATAGAAAATACTACTACAAATGAATTTTTTACTTGTGTTATGGGTAAATATATAAAAAAATATAAAAACATAATACCCTAAAAACTATAATAAACGTCCTATCTCACAGTTCTGTTCCCCAATCCTTCTTAGGTGGGTGAACAGGAATCAGAGTGTTCCAAAGCAATACCTTCTTAATGCTGTCACTGTATTTTATATGAGAGGAGATGGACTTTCAGTTAACTCACCTTAACCTTTTAAAGCAGTGCTTCCCGAATGTTTTCCTTCATTACCCCAAATTGCTTATCAAAAAAGTCTCACCAAATTTTGAGGAATCCCTTTCAGCACCGTCATAACTTTGAAAGGTTGCAGAAGGAATGTTCGTAACTTGAGGACTACTTGTATTATGAAAACAATGCCATTGAATGATCTTTATGTCATTTCAACAAATCACCATTGATTTTTGTCTTACTAGGAATACTTTGGGAGATTTTCTAATATATTTTGGTATATGTGGCAATTTATAAGTCAATTTAAATGTCCCTGTTGTGATGAGTTTGCGTATTGTTACACAAAGGGGGGGAAAACCCACCTTTACCCAATTCTGTATAATTTATCGAGGTTTGGGATGCACTGATTTAAAACTTCATAGAGAAAAATAATTAGCTCAAGTTGAGGTTAGGAAAAAAATAAAATGTCATTGCTGTTGACACCAGTTAGGGTGAAGATAAATAAAACAGTATCTTGGCACTCCGCAAGATACTGCTTTACAAAGTATATGTTTTGCTGGTGAAGAAAAGATAGAAAGGAAAAGACTTCATAGAAGGAAGTTTGTACAGAGACATTTTAATGACTTATTTTACTTTTGGATATACATCTTGGTTTAAATTTCTTTATATTAAATTAGACTCCTACTATAATGAGTAAGAGTTTTCAATGTAAAAGTGATTTACCAGCCAAATCTAGAATTGCCAGGAGTTGGATTTGAAATCATTAGTACACAAAGCAGATGCTCAGCCATTGACTGATGTCCTTAAATAGATGTGATTCTATATCAACCTGCATATTGGTAAGAAACAGGTAGCTAAATTTAATGGATTTAACTTTAAATTTTACTTTTCATTGGACACAGAGTTACTAACTCTGAACTGTAAAACAAAACAACAAAAGAATAAAAAAAAACCCAATCACAAGATGGCAGCAAAGAGCTAGACATTTTCTGAGGCTCTTTGGTGCCATCTAAGGACCATTCAAATTCTGTAGCCTAAAACAGCACAGAGAGCATGATAAGTTTTTGAGACTGCATATACCAGTTGGATCATCCCTCCCTATTAGAACTCATTCAAAGCATTCCAGCTCTTTGTTAAATAAACGAGATGAGAATGCTCCTGGTCCTCTGGCTTTTTCCTCAGGTGCAAAGTGGATGAAAAGACCTGGAGGAGGAGAGCATTTCTGACCTGTTCTTAAAGAGGTAAGAAAGATGGGAGAGAGACTAGGGGTGAATCAGCAAATTGCTAAGGAAGTGAAAGCCAGAATGCTGCTGCTGCTGCTGAGGCTCCTGGCTGGGAACTTGCCGAAGTCCTAACTCCACTCCGTTTAATCAAAGACTCACTTCCAAGAGCAGCCTATTCACTCATAAATCTTAATCTGGGGGCAGGGAGAAGAGTGTAAATGGATCTTTCAAATCAGGCTTTAAAAGACTTACACAACCTTACCCTCCCCTCCCCTCTCCTGCCCTTAGAGCTTTGCTGGGTGATTGGTGTATGTGTGTGTGTGTGTGTGCACGCACACATATCAAGTTATGTTTGAAACTACTCTAAAAAATAAGCATTGGGTCGCATTGTGTAGAAAGCTGAGGGAGAACACCCTCTGAAAGAGACCTCTGTTGGCTGCCTTCACATGGGAAGCTACCCTGAAGCAGACTAAATACTGAGAGCACAACACCACTTTGTACGGCAAAAGACCTCCCATACATTCACCTTCAGGCGAACATTTCTGAGATGAATAATTAAGCTGGAAGCTCAGCAACAATAATGGCCATACTTACGTGGCTGAAGGGCTCAGCTAATTTGGGACCCTCTTCCTCAAATGGAAGGAGGATCCATTTCAAATACAAGTCCAACTCCATCTTAGAAGAGAGGCCTTGGAAAGTGAGACTTCCAGCTATGTCAATATATTCTAGATGGCCATTTTACACTTTCCCTTCGTCTCCCCCCTCCCCCAAGCTCTCAAGGTAGCTCTCCAAGCCCTTTGAGGAGATTTAAAATGGTGGTTCCCACTTTCAAATAAAGTGACATGGCGGAATTAAGAACAACTACTTAAAGGAAGATTTGGCTGTTCGGCAAGAATCCTTTAATTATGATAAACAGGAAGAAAAATAGAAGCCAGAAGAAAAGGTAATTAACCTTGGACAGAGTGTTTGCTGAATGGGATTTACGTTGAGTAAGTGTTAGAAAATGGAAAGGAAAGGAAAAGTTGTAGAAGGCTCTTGGTGAAATAAGTAGGCCATTGATGGATAATGTGGTACTGTGTTAAGCACAGCACAGAACCTCTGTTTTAATTCCTCCTCTAGCTAATTATGAACAGGCAATCTTTTAGCACTGTTGAAGATCTTTGTGAGAGAATAAACCCCCACAATTGCAAGGACTACAGATGGCCCTGCCCAGCTTTTGGTGGACAGAGATGAGGAGCCAAAGGGTCCATTCTCAGAGTAGTTTCTGACATCTTCGGGAAATTTTTCTTTCTTTCCTCTCCTCCTAGTGGGCCTGCTCCTTTGCTAGAAATTTGCCCCCACTTTGAAACAAAGAATGGAACATTTATTTTTAAAAAGTGGCATTTTGATTTGGAAAGGATGTCCTTAATTGCATTCACTGGAATGAATCAGGAATGTAGAGTTTATTTATGGCGATTTACAGCAGTTGTTGTTTATTTGACTTCCATCCTGCCTTTCATTCAGAAGATCAAGGTGGCATCCATTGTACTGCTCCTCCATTTCGCCCCACAATCCCATGAGGTAGATTGAGCCAAGAGGAAATGGCTAGTGAATCCAAAGTCACTCAAGGAGTTTCGGTGGCAGCAATCTGGGTCACCTTAAACATCTTAACCACTACACCACATTGGCTTTCACATATCATGCTTGATCAAACTAAAGGAATTAACCTGAAGAGTACTTTAATTCTTGCTCTTTCTCCAAACACCTTACAAATGTTTTAAATCACCACCAAACTGTTTTAAGCAGCCTTTTTAATAATAATGAAAGCATTGAAGGAGCAGCTGCATGCAAGGAGGCAGCAGGGATGTTATGTCTGGTTTATTCCTCCTTCCAGGGTTGCTTCCAGCAGAGACCACTGAGGAAGCTCTACTTGATCTCAAGGCTGCTCCACTGCAAGGTGTTAAGGGATCCTCTTGCAACCTAGAGATGGCCATCAGCCATGATAATTGGTGGCGGGCGGGGAGTTTAGCTTGCAGTTCATTCCAGCTCTGTTCTTCAAGCAACACACTCCAGGGAGTTTCCCAACAGCTTACTTTAGCATCCTACCAGCTAAACCACAACCTGCTGCAAGGCCAGGCTTGGAGAGGCCTCCACAGGATGGATGTTAAAATATCCTCAGAATCTGGACACAGGTGAAGAACTACATTTCTGGACAAGGCTCTTACGTTGGGAAAGGTGGAAGGAAAGAGAAGATTACCAGTAGCAAGTTGGATGGACTCAGTTACAATGGTGGTACTGTTGGAAGACCTTTTTGAAAGACCACTTAGTTAGAGATCATCATAGAAAAAAATCTATAGATGGGCTCTCTAAGAGTAGACGACTTGAGGGCACATAATCGATCATTCAAAAGGAGAAGTTGCTCTTTAAGAAAGGAATACAAAGAGAGAGAGACAAGGAGTGATTTCTTCAATAAAGAATAATGTTACCAACCTTACCAAATCTATACGACTGTCCCCCAACACACACAACTTTCTCTGTTTGTCTCTTCCCCTCCCCTCCCCATCACATTTATGTGGGATTTTTAGCTTTTTTACTAGCAGGACATGAGTTGCCAGGAGTCAACACTGACTTGAAGGCACCTATACACACACGTATGGCAGCAGTAGGTATTCTGCTAATAAATTCTTAATTTACACTAAGCACTGCCAAGAGAGAGAAAAAAGAAATGCTTGGACATTTGCCCTAGAACTCAAGCTATTTGTTGTGCCTTGTCTGCCGCTTTCCATCCCAGACCATTTGGTCCATCACCACACAGGCTCCTTGGAGGCCAGCAAAATCAACCTCCTGCCTGCATGTACTTTTTTTGCCTTGAAGTGCTGCTCCAGCAGAGTTGGGGGACTAGTGTTACCATGCATCGGAAAGAGAAAACTCTTAGTGGTTGTCTAGATGTTTGCAACCCTACAGGAGAAACAATGGAAGCAGAAGGGATAAAAACAACAAAAGTTACATCTACCACAGAACAGGGTTTCTCAATCTTGGCAACTTTAAGAGATGTGGACTTCAAGTCCCAGAATTCCCCAGTCAGCATGCTGGTTGGGGAATTCTGGGAGTTGAAGTCCACACCTCTTAAAGTTGCCGAGGTTGGGACACAGTGCCCCAGAAGATGGTGATAGATGGAAGACAACATGCATCTCCCTGACATAATTTTGAACACTCTGGGCCGCCTGCCTCATTTCTCTTGTCATCTGGAACAACAAGAGAGGCCTTACTAGGCCTTGGAAAATAAATGGAAATTGAAACAACTGTCCTCTACCTTTCTACAAATGTGTATCTATGCTATGCAAAGATACACGTCACTCTCCATGCTATCTGTATCAAGAATATCTCTATGAAGTTATTGTCTCCTGTTGAGGTACCATTCTCAGGGAATATTTGGAATAATATTTTGTATGTACGAACCTGTGGTGCCTCACTGTTCTTCTGGGATTTCTACCCTGAGAGAAAGGATTTCCCAATCTAACCTTAATGCTGTATTTAAATAATTATTTTTATCTCCCACCACCCCACTCATAAATGGTTGCAATTCTACTTATTTCACCCAAAGAAGTTTGCATGAGGAATGATAGACTTTTATTGTTCCTGAGGAATTAATTTACATATCGGGCAGCTAAAGGCTTTATTATTTTTTGTTTGTTTTGGAGAATTCTCCTGCTGCTAGCCTAGTCCAAATCCAAAGAAGAGATGGGAGGGCTTATAGTGACATAGCCATAATTTGCATCCAGAGACCAGATGGAGCAACATAGGTCTTAAGATTTCAGTATTTTATATTTCTCATGGTCTAAGGCAGAAGTGTCAAACTGGCGGCCTGCGGGCTGGATGCGTCACGTGCAGGCCACGCCCACCCCAGATCTGCAAAGGCAAAAAATGTCACGATGTCACGATATGTCACGTGACACGATTGAGTTTGACACCCATGGTCTAAGGTATTCTTAATTATTACATGTGTATCTTTCTGCAGGAAGAACTGTACAGCCTGCACTGAAGTTGTTTTTTTCCCCATGCAATCATTTCTAAATTTGCATCTTTGTGCATAAATTAGCTTATGTAAATATTAGCATATTTTTTGTTGCTGTGACTTCTGCTTTTGGGGAGCAGGAGGCAAAGCATAAGCGGCCGCTTGATTTGGGAAGAGAAAAAAGCTAGTGTATTTATTTTCTAAGTCAGTTGTTTGTTTATTTGTTTGTTCTGGCATCACATCCAAATGATTGCTCAAGAATTGTGTTGACATGAATTCTGAACACTCCAGCCATGAAATTCTACTGAATCTAAATGATGTCTTTGTGATAGTTTTAGGCTTGTTGGTCGTGATACAAAGTTCTGGACAGTGATTTATATTAAAAAAATCTTTTGTCTGTATCCCATTTTCCTGTTCTTCATGACAAATGCTTTACTATATTACATTTTTTTAAAAAAGCTTACTATAATGGGAAGATGATTTTTCTTTTTTCTTTTTTGCTACACAAATCGCAGTGTAGTTCAGTTGCAAATGTGTAACACAAGTTTATATTCATGCCCTGGCTTTTTACATGAAGCAGAGCTTTTGCCATTTATCTGTGGAGCCTCCCCATTGAAAGCATCTGTCAGAGAAATTCAGAAAAAAATAATCTACTGGTGGTTCAGGTCGAACATCACCATATGAGATTCTAATAGGTTTCTGTTGCTCAAGATTTTCTTGTTCTTTTCAACACTGTTGTTTAATTTAGTCAAGATTTATCAGACTTGGGAACTAGATCAATTCACAATTATTTTTATAGTTTGGTTCTTTACTGTTCTTGAGGGAGTGTTTTCCACAGGAATTAATTAAAATGCCAGTCAGATATAGCCAGGGTCCCATATTTTTGCCAGTGAATCCCACAGGTATTCTGCCATTCCCCTGATGACATAAAGTATCTTAACATGGAAGAGCCTTTACTCTGTCATACTTGCTCCCCAACTGTCCTAGAAGGCCAATATAGGAAGACTCCCTATTAGGAGGGGCAATGCCCTTGCAAATTGGGACACACTGAAAGAACAGAAATTGTGCTTCTCCAGGACTTGAACTAAAGAGACATTCAAATCACTCTCCTCTTACGATCTCATAGTACCATCTCAGTACATAAATACCAAGGATACACTGGACAGTTTTATGCCACACTGCTGTTTTCAGATGTCTGTCTTGTTGCAATATATAACTTTGCTAGGGCAGAAGTCAGATAATTATGACTTCTGGCTTATGCTTGGGGCTCAACATTAGTCTGTCATTGGGTGCTTTGTAACCTAATAGACAGTGGTGGGATTCAGCCGGTTCGCACCACTTCGGCAGAACCGGTAGCTAATTTTTTGTTGCCCAGGCCCAGAATGGACTTCCGGAAGCGGCATCCACACAGAGAACTGGTTGTTCACATATTTGAATCCCACCACTGCTAATAGATATAATATTTCTCATACGTTCATGTAATGCTTCCATTCAGCCACTTTAGATTCACACTTTTGATATCTTTTATACCTTCTATGTTAGACATACATACAGACAGACTTTTTACATGCAAAATAAGTGCAATATAGGCCCACTGGCAAGCCCCATGGCCAATGCATTTGGAACTAGCTTCTGGGTGGTCTTTCAAGACAACCTCATGTAAAGTTCATTGCAGTGGTCAAGTTTCTCTTTCATTCCTCTATGATCCAGTTACAATTGTGCATATTATCCAGCAATGCCTCTGTATCCTTTTATAATATGTACTCACATATTATGAACCTTTTGCTTTGAAAGGTTCTCTGGTAATATTAATTAGCAGCTTTCCCTTGACTGGCTCTGTCTTTATTATTATTTCCTGTTCAGTGTGGCTAACAACTACACAACCCATTATCCATTAATTGGCCAGCTGCTGCTCCCCCATGCGATGTTTATCGCTTTCTATAAGTGTTTTCCTTCCCAAACACATCTTTGTACTAGGTAGCACTATTTCACTGTGAATGAAAGAAAAGGTGATAAAAAGGTAAAACTAATGTACAGCAGCCCCCAAATAGAGAACAGAAGCTGACAAATTTTATGGATTTTATGAACTTTGCTGTAAGACACATTTGAGTTTATTTTATAAAGAAGAGTGCAAAAATGATAAACAACAGTTAAATAAATATTTTGATGCAACTCCCATAAATGTTTATCCTGCGATGAACTATCCCCTCATCACATCTTTTCTCTGCAATGTGTTATGTTGTGATTATACACAAAGAACATGTGATGGTAGGGAAATGTAACTTTGTTAACCCTCTTACCAGGCAAATGCTTTTTTTTTTGCAAATCCTCTTGGTTGTGACCAAGAATTCTCTCATTTCTTTTTCTTTTACATAATTTATACAATGGGGTGTATTAAAGTGGCTTTTTATAAACACAGCACATGAGGTGGGTGGTTGGCGCCACATTTAAGTCCCTCTGTACCCTAAATCTCTACAAAGACTCTTGTATAAACATTTCTGTTCTAAAAATGAATACAAAACCAGGCATATTTTGTGGCATTATCACAGGCACTAAAAATATCAGGTTAACACTTACAAAAAATTAGGCCAAGCTGCAAGTAGGTGAATGGGGGCCCTACATAGATGAATCAGTCAAATGCTTTGGAAGATGCAACTTGCTATTAGGATACATTGCCATCAATGTTTATTTCTATAGGACAGTATCATCTGTAACTATAATGCTGTATGCAAAACATACTTTTGGAAAAAAGATACGCTCATTTGACCCAGGATACCAAAGTGAGTGGAAATTCAGAATTCCCTGTATTTGGCCAAACCTTTAAGTACACTATTTTCTATATTTATTGACTGCATTGTTTGCACACTTATCATTCAGGATTTCTGGAAACTATGCATGGGCCCTATCTTTAACAATTCTGTTGTGCATTCTGTGTTCTATTGTGTATTGAAGCAATCTTGTGACAAAGGAAAATCAAGCTTTTGATAGTATGTGCCCTACCATGTGCACTAATCAAACAGGTGGTAAGGAAGTAGGGGGACTCAAGCACAAAACAGGTTATGTAGAAAGTAAACACAGGGTCAGTCAAAAAGGACTCAAATGTCTATACAACAACGTACAGAGAATGAGGAATAAACAGAGTGAATTAGAAATTCACGTAAATGAAGGCAGATACGATATTGTTGCCATTATGGAAACTTGGTGGGATGAAACCCATAAATGGAATATACAGCTAGAGGAATTTAAATTATTTAAAAGAAATAGACCAAATAAAAGAGGAGGTGGAGTTGCACTATATAGAAGAAATAACTACATCTCTACAGAAATAGAGCACAACAACAATGAAAACTGTTGTTATGGTTCCGACAGATGAATCTCTTCAAAAGAGCTTTGAGGCATTGTTTTCCTTAAAGAATCTTTTATTCGAGAAACAAAGTATCGGCACTACATAGTTGAAGCCAAAAACTGATTTCCCCTCCCCTGGCACAAAGTAGCAAAGCGCAGTTCCCTCCTCCAATTAACAGTCATAAATCACATCCCCAATTAACTTGAAGTGCGGGCTTTCTCCCCATCTCTCCTTCCCGCCAAATTTCTATCAACTCTGGACCTAATAACCTTGGGTTCCCACGGCTGAGTTATTATTGTTATGACTAGCTGGACTCTCATCCACATTCCTCCCTCCCAGCATCAACGAACTCTAAAAGCGATAGAGAAAAGATGGCTACATTTCCATCTGTTGTCAAAGCAAGAACATCCGATGTTAGCACCGTTGACAACTGTCTTGAATGCATTTGGGTCAATATAAAAGGGGAGAAAATGACATTGCCATAGGTGTATACTATAGGCCACCCAACCAAACAGAGGAAATAGATGAACTTTTTGCTAGTCAGTTATCTAAGGTATGTAGGAAGCACATCACAATAGTAATTGGGGACTTTAATTACCCTGACATTAACTGGGAGACAAACTGCACCAAAGGGAAGATCAAACAGGTTCCTGACCTAGCAGACAACTCTGTCTCCCAAAAAGTAGATAAGGGAACTAGGGGATCAGCCATATTGGACTTAATTCTCACTAACAGAGATGAAATGATAGAAGGTATTGAAGCTACAGGAACCTTGGGGGGGAGTGATCATCTAATATTGGAATTCAACATTATGCAAGCACAAGCAATAGAACAAAGTCAAACTAGAGTCTTGGACTTTAAGAGAGCTAATTTCAATAATCTTAGAGTTTGTGAAGGATTCCATGCATGAGAATCCTCAAGGGGAAAACAATCTAAGAAGCTTGGAAAACTTTGAAAGTGAGATTATGAAAGCCCAGTCTAGCACAATTTCAATGAAGAAGAAAAATAACAGTTCTCAAAAGAAACCAGCATGGCTGCATAAAGAACTCTCTGATAAATTGAAAGACAAAAAGGACAAGTATAAAAAGTGAAAAGAGGGGCACATAACTAAGGCAGAATATCAGCAAATAGCCTGAGCCTGCAAAGATGAAGTGAGGAAAGCTAAGGCTTAAAATGAAGTAAGGCTTGGGACAAAAGTCAAAAATAACAAACAAACAAACAAAAAAGCTTCTTTCAACATGTAAAAAAACAAGAAATAAGTCAAGGAAATGATTTGGTCCATTGATGGGAGAAAGTGGCAAGAAGGTGACAAGCAACAAGAAGAAAGCAGAACTGCTTAACTCATTTTTTGCATCCGTCTTTTACACAAAAGGAAAAAAAACAGTCCAACCTATCAAAAACAGTACCCTAAAAAACAGATTAGGAATACAAGTTAAAATAGACAAGAAAAAGACAGATGAGCACCTGTCCACCCTAGACGAGTTCAAATCACCAGGGACAGATGGATTATACCCCAGGATTTTGAAAGAATTGGCAAACATGATTTCAGAACCACTGAAGATTCAAAGATCCTGGAGCTCCGGGGAACTACCAGAGTACTGGAAAATTGCTGATGTAGTTCCCATCTTCAAAAAAGAGGGGAAAAAATAGATCCAGGAAACTACAGACCTATCAGCTTTACCTCAATATCTGGGAAGATTCTGGAAAAGATAACCAAGCAACGAATCAGCGAACACCTAGAGGCAAACAAAGTCATAACCAAAACCAACATAGGTTTGTCAAAAATAGATCATGCCAGACAAATCTTAACATTCTTTGACAAAATGACAAAATTAGTGGAGCAGAGGAATGCTGTGGATATAATTTACTTGGACTTCAGTAAGGCATTTGATAAAGTAGACTACAACCTACTACTTGATAAGATAGAAAATGTGGGTTAGACTGCATCACCAACAGATGGATTCGTAACTGGCTGACCAACCACACTCAATGTGTAGTCCTCAATGGAACTGTATCTACATGGAGGGAAGTACGCAGTGAGGTACCCCAAGGCTCTGTTGTAGGCCCAGTACTCTTCAACATCTTTATCAATGATTTGGATGAGGGGATAGATGGGGAACTCATCAAGCTGGCAGGAATAGCCAACACTCCAGAAGATAGGCTTAAGATACAGTAGGATCTTGACAGACTTGAACATTGGGCACTAACGAAAAAAATGAAATTCAGTGATGAAAAAAATAAGGTTCTACATTTAGGCAAGAAAAACAAAATGCACAAGTATAGGTTGTACCTGGCTCAATAGTAGTAACTATGAAAGGGATCTTGGAGTCCTAGTGGACAATCACTTAAATATGAGCCAGCAGTGTGCTGCAGCTGCCAAAAAAGCCAACACAGTGCTAGGCTGCATTAATAGAGGGATAGAATCAAGATCACATGATGAAGAGAAGGACGAGGGGTGACATGATAGCAGTGTTCCAATATCTCAGGAGTTGCCACAAAGAAGAGGGAGTCAAGCTATTCTCCAAAGCACCTGAAGGCAGGACAAGAAACAATGGATGGAAATTAGTCAAGGAGAGAAGCAACCTAGAACTAAGAAGGAATTTCCTGACAGTTAGAACAATTAATCAGTGGAACAATTTGCCTCCAGAAGCTGTGAATGCTCCAACACTGGAGGTTTTAAAGAAGAGATTAGACAACCATTTGTCTGAAATGATATAGGGTTTCCTGCCTGAAGAGGGGGTTGGACTAGATCACTAGAAGATCTCCAAGGTCTATTCCAACTCTCTTATTCTGTTCTGTTAAAGACTTAAGGTAATTTGGCTATATAGCATTTCATAGCTTTACATATATTCTCCTAATCAAAAACTGGCCTAGTTTCAGTTGAACTATTTTGTCTATTTAAATCCATCCTGCCCCAAACAGGTATTCTCCAGCTATTTTGGACTGTAATGCTCATCAACCCCACCCAGAAAGGTTTATAATCCTAGCTATCTACGTAGAGGGTACCATGTTGCCTTCCTCAGTTTTAGAACTATATATCTGAAAATGAGAGCCATATGACCCTCTCTTCAGTTCCTGAAAATATTAGCAGACCTCACCTGGAGTTCATGGAACTTTCCATGGACCACAGCTAGACTTCCTGTCTTACTAGCTCTTATGTTATGCATTTTCTCAATAGTTTTAGCACTGCTCACTCATTTTTTTTCTTTGACGTGTTCCCCCAACCTTTCTGTCCTGTGTTCAATTATTTTCTATCCCAAGAGTATAACATGAAAAGCCAAGGGCAGGGATTTGACTTTTTTTTCCATCATAACTGGAACACTTCCTTTAATTTGCAAAGAACTGGAATAATAGATGCTTCTATAAAATGGATAGTTGTGGAATTGGTGCTTATAACCAAAACATGCCAGCTGTCTCCTTTGTGGCTGTTTCTAAAGCTATAACAGTTAGGAGAATGTAGTATGAAAATGGTTTATAGTCTAAACATGAAAAGGTTAGATTGTATTACAGTTCCAGATCTTGGCTTGACTTCATTTTGTCTGATTCCATTATTCTCTACCAGAGACCCTAAAACAGTTTCCTTCTTTGGGGAAAAAAGTATTTAAACACTGGCAGTGTGGGATTACTGCCATTTTTTTAAGGCACAGATACTGACGTAATCAAAATCAATATTACTCTTCCACTATAAAGACAAAGCAATTCTCTGCTTCTTTAGAATAGGCAAAATTTATTCTCTGAGTTATTTTTTTTTCCAGGTTTTGCAAATACAAGAAAGTTTATTGCCTTTTATAGGGATATAGGAGGGACCATGCAAGCAGTAGTGTATTCCAGGGAAAACTGGCTGGCATTTTGGCTTTTAGTCATAATCTTAGTTTTTGGTCACAGGGTTTGCTTCCACAGTTTTTCTTTTCCTAACATCTTTTCTTCTGACTCAGCTGGTCAGCAATCTCAAATTGCAATGTCTATTTTGTGATTTGAGACACTTAAGTCTGTATGAGGATATTGGTAGGAATGGTTTTGTACATGTCAGGATTATGAACTCAGTTCTGGGATAGAAATAAAATTCCAGGATCTGAGCATGGGATCGTAGAGGCATCCCAGTTCATTAATTGTAACTGTTATTACAATAACACAGAGTTATTCGTAAGTAAAATGCACTATACAGGTCACATACAAATAGCCTTCCATAGGATTGCAGCCTAAAGATACTTCCCTGGTCCCACTTTTTTTTACTGCCCCAAACTTCAGAAGGCGTTTGAAGATTATTTATGATGATCTTCATGTCTGTTGACTTGGGAGGAATGAAAATCACCATTCCATCAGCTTCTCTTGGGCTGAAAATCTGAGGGGGGTTGCTTTGGGGGACTGATCCTCAAGAGGTGCTGCGGAGCTATTCAACTATCGCATTCCTTACTTGAAATTCAGGTACCGATAGCCCTCGACTTACCACAATTGAACCCAAAAATTCTGTTGCCAAGTGAGACAGTTGTTAAGTGAATTTTGCCCCATTTTTACAACTTTTCTTGCCACAGTGGTGAAGTGAATCACTGCAGTTGTTAAGTTAGTAATACAGTTGTCAAGTGAATCTGGCTTCCCCATTGGCTTTTCTTGTCAGAAGATTGCAAAAGGGGATCACATAAATATGAGTCAGTTACCAAACATCTGAATTTTGATCATGTGACCAAGGGGATGCTGCTGTCTCCAACCTTTCCGGGCTCAAGGACCCGAGGGAAGTAGAGCAACTTCAAAATTAGTGTGCGTGCACGCATGCGTGCGCACAGGGCCACGCACACTGGAGTGGCACTAGCAGCCCTGTTTGCGCATGTGGCATGCGCTGGCACCGTGCACATGCGCAAATGGCCGTGAACCCCCACGGCGGCTAGCGGCCTGTTCTTGCATGTGCAAACGGGCTGCGCAAACCGTCCGGGCTAGCGGCACATGCGCAAATGGGCTGTGGACACCCGCCCTACGCTAGAATTCTCATTTGTGTGTGCGCGCAGGCACTAATAGGGCCACGGGCGCTAGCGTGAGTGGGGAAAATGCGTGCCCACGCGTGCGTGCACCAGTCAGCCATTTCCACGGCCCACTGGCCAAGAGCCCACAGCCTGGTCCCGGGCCACGGACCATAGGTTGGGGACCCCTGCTGTAACTGTTGTAAGTGTTGAAAATGGTCATAAGTCACTTTGTTTTGGTGCCATTGTAACTTCGAACAGTCACTAAATGAACTGTTGTTAAGTCAAGCACTAGCTGTGCTCAGAAAAGGACTGACGTGAAAGTTCCCTCAAAGGGCAAACTGCATTACAGCAGCTCAAGCAGTTACAGTAGCCTGCCTAGCTTTGTAGTACTGTCAACTGCAGAACACTTTTTGTTGTTAGTTGCGAAGTCGTGTCAGTTGGGGTTGATCTCTTCTAAGACTGACCGGTTTGATCGCCTTGCAGTCCCGAGCTTTGCAACAGTGCTGAGGTTCTGGAAGTCTGAAGCTACAGTACTCCCACATTGTACCAGAATCCTTATTGTGTGCAGCCCTTTGGATTCAATCTCCAAATGTACTTGGAAGCAAATGGGGAAACAAGCGTAGCATCTGCCTGCTACCCTCTTAAGGTAATTATGGTTTTTTCCAGGGATTAATCCCAGGAATGTGGGCAGTTTCCGTTTAGAACTTACTATCAGTCTTACATCCATCACTAAATTTCTCAGTCTTTAGTCATAAACAAATCACTAATACTTCGAGATTTATATTGCATTTCTTTTTCCTTTGTATGTAAAAAGCCTCTTATCCATAAACCATGTATTGGAAACAAACAGAGCTTTTTCTAAGATTGTGCTGTCAAGTCATTTCCAACTCCTAGTGACCACACTGATCGATTTTTCTCCGTGATGATCTGTCCCTAACCTGCTCTTTCAGGACTCCCAACAGTGCCTTCATCACCCATTGTAACTGAGTCCCTCCACATTGCTGCTGGTTGTCATCTTCTCTTTTCTTCCACCCTTCCCAGCCTTAGCTCCTTCTCCAGAGAACTAGGTCTTTTCATAATATATCTAGAACAGGATAATTTGAGCCTGATAATTTGTCTTTCAACTTAGCACTCTGGGTTGATTTCTTTGAGCAGTTTGTTTTCTGGTCTGTCCATGATATTAATACTCAGGGGTCTTCTCCAAAACCAGAATTCAAAAGGGTCAGGCTTCTAGTGAGGCGAGCCAAGCTAACACCTGCATATTTCTCCACTCCGTGCGGATTGCCAGGCCATGACAGTTGAAAATGAAGCTGGATGAGAGATCTGGACTGCCAGAATTATCTCTGAAATAGAGATATGGAGATTTCCTACATGTATTTCACAACAGCTATTTTTGTGTGTGTGAGCTGATGGCAGAAATATCCTTTTTGCAACCACTTGTGATAGGTGAAAGTTGCAGATTCCATTGTGCTCTGAGTCGTAATTGCAGCTTTTCATAAATTTAAGGTTTGACCAAACTTCATCTTTTTAATCACTTTGGAGTTTATTTTTAATACCTCTTGTAAGATTGAAAAAATATTTGGAACTACAAGCCTACAAATTGCTAGGTGAGTTACTCTTCAGTCCATTTAAAAAGAAAGGGAATTATGTTTTCTCCTGAGGGAAACAAAATCTGTCTAGTTTCCAGGTTCAAAAGAGTCAATACACTTCCTATCCTGCTTCTTCAAAGTCCTAAGATTCTTAGAAGATATTGAGCAATCAATCAACAATTCTCATGCATTCTAGGGATTTTAAAAGACTGCATTACTTTTTCAGTTTTCTCTTATTTCATTGCCACCCATCCAAACCTCACTTCTAATTCTTCCATGATCATACAGTGGGACAAGCAACAATTACCAGCCTGCTGATTCGAACTTTCTTGTAAATCTACAATACCTTGGATAACACCAGTTTTATTTTCTATTTGTATCACCACTCCACAAGTTCAGACCATTTTGTAACTTCTTTTTATGGCAGGGCAGGCAATGTGTTTTTGTCCCAACACATTGTGAATATTACTTTGTCTCCTGCAAAACCAGTCCAAGTCATTTTTCTAATTGAAAATGCAAGCAGGTTTTGGTACTTGAGAGGCAAAATATTCCACAAAGATTTTATTCCATTCATGAAATAATTGCTAATTACACAATTGACTATGGGCTGCCTATAGTGATAAGCCCAAATTTTCTGCCTAAGGCTGCCATCTGGTCTTGTCCAGTGTTAGGAACAGCCCTGGTCATGTGTTGCTTGAGGAGAGACCTAACCCACAAGAGCCAACAATGGTTCTTTGACACCGACAATGGTTATCCATCTAACCTGAACGTCCTGAACTAAGATGTGAATTGACACTTTGAACTTGCAGGTCTCCAGTAAAGTAAAAAAACCCCAACAACAACAATATTTTCCTGTACAAATATTAGAGGAAGGTAGACATAAAAATAAGTGTATGAATAAAAAAAATAAAATGCATCCTATCAGTAAATATTGCTTGAAATGCATGTATACGTGGCAAAATTGTGTACAAAAATGTTTACATTAGGAGAAATGCATACAAGCAGTACAGGTGGGTTTTTATACAGACTTTTTTTTTTTTTTTTTAAATCACTTTTAAAAAAAGGAGAAAACTGAGTGAAGTAAATTTAAGACTAGAAAAATGAAGAAATTGAAAATGACAATTCTTCTTCCCCGACCTATGATTCTATGATAGACACATTGTAAAGTGTTAGTCTGCTGAATAATGAATTGAAATCTGCTTCTTTGTGTGTGTTGTGCAAACAGTTTATTCAGTAATCCTGTGCTTTCTTCATTTCAAGGGAAGGCCTATTTGAATTGTGCAATTTCATTGTTATTCTCAGATTCTCCTTTTAAAATGTCCATTGCCACATCATTGATATTATTACTTCATGTGATTATAACAGAAATCCATGCTTTTTTTATGATGAGACATTAGTCTAGAAGAGTTGTCTCTGGAAAAAGCTTTAGTTGCATCTTTCTGCAGTGAGAACCGCTTCAGCTTTTTATGGTTTAGTAAAATATGTGCTTTTAAGGATTTCAGTTGCTGCTTTTGTCAGTCAAGATGATCCGTAAAACAACTTGGTATGATACTAAGCCTTTACATTATAGAGTGATTGAAATGTATTCTGCTGCAAGAATTCATACCCTTAAGAACTAGCCATTCTTACACTGAAATTGGATTGTGTTTTGCAATTAATTTGCCATCATGTATATCTATTGTGTCTGGAATAGGTTTTACTGTACTCATACAAATCTCTGGTATTGCATAGTGGTTCTTTTTGAGTGTTTGATTCTGATTTTTAGAACATCTTCAGTTTTATTCTCTTTGAGTTTATATCTACATACTTATTATGTATGACGCCAGTGCAGCAAACTGTTGGATCCAATTATTCAATTGCAGAAATAATAATTATATATTACCATTGACTATGGTATTCTTCTGGATTAGCTGAGAGAACTGAGGGTGGGCAGCATATGTTGGTTCACTTTGTTCTTTCATGGTTGATTCCTGTTGGCAGTGATTGGGGAAGAGGGGGTCCTGCCCTTGGCTCCTACTATGGGGTGGGGTGCCTCAGGGTTTGGTGCTTTCTCCTCACCTCTTTAACATCTAGATGAGGCCATTGGGTGAGCTCATCTGTCACCATGGCATGAAGTATCATCAATATGCTGATGATACCCAGTTCTATCTCTCTGCCCGGGTGACGTAAGTGGTGCTGTGAAGGCCTTACCCCGCTGTCTGGAGGCTATGAAGGACTGTGAGGCTTCAGCTGAAGTAAGAGCCTTTGGATTTGGGGGTGATGACATGACACAGGACACTGCCACTGTCATAAATACATACCAGTTGCCAAGTGTCTGAATTTTGATCACGTGGCCATGGGGATGCTTCAATGGTCGTAAGTGTGAAAAATGGCCATAAGTCACTTTTTCAGCGCTTTTGTAAATTTGAATGGTCACTAAATGAACTTTTGTAAATTGAGGATTATCTGTAGTCTGCTGACATGAAGAAAAGTTAGAATAATCCAAGATAGAAGTTTTCATGACAGGACTCAGCTTAGTCCAGAACTGATCCTAAAAACCGCTCTCAGGCTCTCGTTGTTTAATTCTATACTGGTAGTCCTCGGCTTACAATACTTCATTTAGTGACCGTTCGAAATTACAACCGCATTGAAAAAAGTGATTTATGACCGTTTTCACACTGACATCCTTTGCAGTACCCCCATGGTGACAGGTTTAAAATTCAGACACTTGACATCTGAATCGTATTTATGATTCTTGCAGTCATTCTGGGATCAGGTGATCCCCTTTTGTGACTTTCTGACAAGCAAAGTGAATGGGGAAGCCGGATTCACTTCACAACCACGTTACTAATTTAACAAGTGCAGTGATTCACTTAACAAATGTGGCCAAAAAAAGTCGTAAAATGAGACCAAACTCACTTATCAAATGCCTCACTTAACAACATAAATTTTGGGCTCAGTTGTGGTCATAAGTCGAGGACTGCCTGTATTCTGATTGACAGAAACTGGGTTTCAAGATTAAACATCTGAAATAGTTCTGACAAGAGTGAAGGCTGCCTATCTCCGAAAAAGCAAACGTAACTTTCAATTTTTTTTTTTAAAAAAGAAATCAATAAACGAAGATTGGACCACGGAATCAAATCCTGATAGCAAATAAAAAACTGCTCAGGTAAAATTGCTTTAAGCTGGAGATGGCAAAAAGAAAAGTTCATTCTGTTGAACTGAGGCTTTCATTCAAAAATTAGGGTTTTGTTTTTCACGGCTACCTACACTTTTTTTTTTTTTTGCTTGAGCTGCTTTGTTTACTACTTACATATATTTCTTCTTTATCTTTAGCTCTCTTGCCACCCAATGAATGGGCGACAGTAACGGGGCAGGAATCTTGGCATGACTTGCTGCATGGCAATACAGAGAAAAGAGAGAATATTTTTTTTTCAGACATTCCTGTTTTGCCAACTGTACATTCCAACTAGCTTAAGATCACCCATCATTTATGACCACTTCATAGTTATAGAGGACTCTTCTGTCCAACTGTTTATTTACTCAAGATTCCAGGAATTTATTTTTAACAGGACTTTAAAAATACTGTATGTATAGCACTAACAAAGAGTTTTCTAAACTACAGGTAGCTTCTTTCTCAGCACAAATCCGGAGTAAACAAAATGCAGCTTCACCACCTCTACCAAATCAAAACGGTCCTGCAATCTGCTGAGTAATAATCTGCACCCAACATAGTAGGGTCCAAAATGTATCATTCGTGGTTATGCTGAGGGAACCAGGGCTGACCAATTAAAGATACTCCTCAATTTACAACCACAATTGAGCCCGAAATTTATTCTGCAGAGAGAGAAATTTGTTAAGTGAGTTTTGCCCCATTTTACGGCTTTTCTTGCCACAGTTGTTAAGTGAATCACTGCGGTTGTTAAATTAGTAAAGTGGTTGTGAAGTGACTCTGGCTTCCCTCATTGACTTTGCTTGTCAGAAGGTCGCAAAAGGGGATCACGTGATCCCGGGACACGGCAGCCGTCATAAATGTGAGCCAGTTGTCAAGCGTCCGAATGTAAATCACGTGACCCTGGGGATGCTGCAACGGTCCTAAGTGTGAAAAATGGTCACAAGTCACTTTTTTTCAGTGCCATTATAACTTCGAATGGTTGTAAGTCGAGGACCTGTAATACAAAGGATACTGGATTTATCTGGATGGGAGTCCCACCATCAACATTACTTCTTAGAAAGCCCACCAATCTCATTGGAAATTCATCCAAAATGCCAACAGTAAACATAAAACAAGCAAACCAAATGAAAACCAGGTTGCTTCTTAGACTGTCATCTGGTAGATGGCCGGGGCATGGTTAATTAATGATTATTACCGTGACAAAATGGCTGGCTGATCTTAACCCAAACAAGGAAGTTTATGGATTTTATTCCTTAATTTATGTAACATAATTCATTTTTGGCGAGATGGGTGGCATACAAATTTAACAGACAAACGTCAAGAAAAGGGTAGCCTTTCCTCCATGAAATATTCCGTATTGATTTTTCCCTTAAAATAAATTTAATATACAAGTAAAGAAATACCAAATAAATAAAAACGCATTAGTTAATTTTGCTTGTATTTCCGCCTTTCAGGAACATGTGTTCTTTTGTCAAAACCTACTTGATTCTTTAACACTTCCTTCTGGAGAGACAGCTGTGTGGATCCTCAGTTTTGTTCATTAAAAATAGGTGGCAGTTGTTGGTATCACAAATGCTAAACTTACCCTGAAATTGAGTAGGAGAGGAGAGCAGACTGGTTCCCAGATTACAAAATCCCAAAGGTAATTTTCAGACTTGTGAAATAATTGCCATTTTGCTGCCCATGGCGGGAATCCATCATTTCTTACAAATTGGGTACAGAAATCACAGATTGCACACAGCTCTTGGCTCCCTTTTGATGCACCCCAGAAATCTAAGATTTTCCACCTACGTTCAGCTGAAAATTAAATAAAATGTACTTGTTCGGTAAGTAGCTGTGAAAAAGAATAGAATAGGGCAAACCTAGCTGGAAGACTAAAATGGCTTCACATAGACAATATTGTGGTAAAGATAAAAAATATATATGGAAGAGTCCACCTTGGCAGTAGAACATGCGATGCTCCACGAAATTCCCCAGCACAATTTGCACCCAAGGAATGAATTGACCTTCAAAAGAACAGGATGCAGCCCTTCTAATGAAGATGTAGCCATTTTGTCAATTTGGCCCAACGATTTATAACTGGAATCTAAATAAGTCATGCAAAGAACCTTTCTGATCATTTAAACCCATACTTTTCAAGTAGTAATGCTGAAACTTGAACCTTGGAAGTCTGATGCAAAAGATGGACTTTAGCTTTAAATCACTCGCCTCCCCATTTGCAAAATATATTTATTTCTACATTTCAGTGAAATGAATTCAATACCAGGAAAACTTTGGCTGAAATGCACACATAACCTACAATGAATGAGTATAAGTGTATGACATGAATGTAGATTGCTGAAGTCCAATATACTAAATCCAGTGGTCTTGCTATATTCAGGTATCAGAGCTCCGTTAATAAAGCTTAGCAGTGGAGGACAGCCTACCTGAATCTGTACATTCAACCATGGATTTCATCCTTTTTAGTAATGAATAAAGAAGAAAACAGGAGAAGGAAGTGACATTTCAGAAGTACAGCAATTCCCGTTTCAGGCTAAACACCAACAATGTGTATGACTCATTCAAAAAAGAAGTTTGTCTCCGTAGACAAGCAACTCCTGGAGTCTCTGTCAGTCTTCAAATCTCATGTGAAAAGAACTCTTTGTCCAGACTCTTTCTGTTTTCTCAACTTTTACCAGATCCTCCCTCACCTTGTGCCCCTTATTTCATTCCTAATTCCATTTTCCCCCTGCAACCATGAAGGGTAGAGATTGATTTATTTTTAAAAATGAAAGCTGACATTCTTTTGAGGATTCTGCATGAGTTATGGGATTTCGTGTTAAAAAAGCCAGATTCCACAGTCTGTCTCTGCTCCGCTATTTATGGCCAAATGTGGATTTTAAAGCATTAATTTGACACTCACCTTGGAACACTGAGGTCTATTTATGTCTTAAAATCACAAGCCATATCTGTGTTCAGCACATAGGGATGCAGTACACAGGGCAAACAACGACTTCCAGTATGACATAAAGTTCCTTCTCCAATATGTCAATGGAAAACAAGCCCAGTCTTGTGAATGGGTTCAAGGCACAGTTTAATTGCAGGCCATCCCAGGTTGGGGCAGCCTTCATATTTGAGGCTATACCAATGTGTGTTGGCCTCCCATCAAAATAACCATTCCTATGGCCCTTATCCATGCTGAATCCACGGTAATGACAACTGTAGGAGGTCAGTTCTACAATTCTGTGCCTTCCTCTCTGTGAGAAACATCTCCATGGATTCTATCATAGGTACTCTTGTTTAATAAGCATTCTTGATTAGTAAATATTTCATTGGCTGCTCTGCAGCCAAAGATGGAGAAGCTCTATACAGTCAGTAAAAACAAGACCAGGAGCTGACTGTGGCTCAGATCATGAGCTTCTCATTGCAAAATTTAGGCTTAAATTGAAGAAAGTAGGGAAAAACACTAGGCCACTCAAGTATGAACTAAATCATATCCCTGATGAATATACAGTAGAGGTGACAAATAGATTTAAGGAATTAGATCTGATAGACAGAGTGCCTGAAGAACTATGGATGGAGGTTCACAATATTGTACAAGAGGTAGCAACTAAAACCATCCCAAAGAAAAAGAAATGCAAGAAAGCAAAATGGCTGTCTGAGGAAGCTTTGCAAATAGTTGAGGAAAGAAGGGAAGTGAAAGGCAAGGGAGAAAGAGAAAGATACACCCAATTGAATGCAGAATTCCAGAGAATAGCTAGAAGAGATAAGAATGCCTTCTTAAATGAACAGTGCAAAGAAATAGAAGAGAACAATAGAATAGGGAGAACCAGAGATCTCTTCAAGAAAATTGGAGATATGAAGGGAACGTTTCATGCAAAGATGGGCATGATAAAGGACCAAAATGGCAGGGACCTAACAGAGGCAGAAGAGATTAAGGTGGCAAAATTAAACAGAAGAACTATACAAGAACGAGCTTAGCATCCCTGATAACCACGATGGGGTGGTCACTGACCTCGAGCCAGACATCCTAGAATGTGAAGTGAAATGGGCCTTAGGAAAGCTGAGCAACAACAAAGCTAGTGGAGGTGACAGTATTCCAGCTGAGCTATTCAAAATCTTAAAAGACGATGCAGTAAAAGTGCTACACTCAATTTGCCAGCAAATTTGGAAAACTCAACAGTGGCCACAGGATTGGAAAAGGTCAGTTTACATTCCAATTCCAAAGAAAGGCAATGCCAAAGAATGTTCAAACTATCACACCATTGCACTCATTTCACATGCAAATAAAGTTATGCTTAAAATCCTACAAGCTAGACTCCAGCAGTATGTGGATCGAGAACTTCCAGAAGTACAGGCAGGATTTCGAAGAGGCAGAGGAACTAGAGATCAAATTGCCAACATACGCTGGATTATGGAGAAAGCTAGGGAGTTCCAGAAAAACATCTACTTCTGCTTCATTGACTATGCTAAAGCCTTTGATTGTGTGGATCACAACAAATTGTGGCAAGTTCTTAAAGAGATGGGAGTACCAGAACCTATATGCGGGTCAAGAAGCAACAGTGAGAACTGGACACGGAACCACTGATTGGTTCAAAATTGGGAAAGGAGTCCGGCAAGGCTGTATTCTGTCGCCCTGCCTATTTAACTTATATGCAGAGCACATCATGAGAAAGGCAGGGTTAGATGAATCAAAAGTTGGAATTAAGATTGCCGGGAGAAATATCAACAACCTAAGATATGCAGATGATAGCACTCTAATGGCAGAAAGTGAAGAGGAACTAAAGAGCCTCTTGATGCGGGTGAAGAAGGAGGGTGCAAAAGTTGGCTTGAAACTCAACATTAAGAAAACCAAAATCGTGGCATCCGGCCCTCTCAATTCCTGGCAAATAGATGGGGACGAAATGGAGGTAGTGACAGATTTTATCTTCCTGGGCTCTAAGATCACCATAGATGGGGACTGCAGCCAAGAAATTAAAAGACGCTTGCTCCTGGGGAGGAAAGCTATGGCAAATTTAGACAGCATACTAAAAAGCAGAGACATCACCCTGCCAACAAAAGTACGTATAGTCAAGGCCATGGTTTTCCCAGTTGCAATGTATGGCTGTGAAAGTTGGACCATAAGAAAGGCTGAATGCAAAAGAATTGAGGCCTTTGAACTATGGTGCTGGAGAAGACTCCTGCAAGTCCCTTGGACTGCAAGGTGATCAAACCGGTCAGTCCTAGAGGAGATCAACCCTGACTGCTCCTTAGAAGGCCAGATACTGAAGTTGAAACTCAAGTACTTTGGCCACCTAATGAGAAGGAAGGACTCACTGGAGAAGAGCCTAATGCTGGGAAAGATTGAGGGCAATAGAAGAAGGGGACGACAGAGAATGAGGTGGCTGGATGGAGTCACTGAAGCAGTAGGCGTGAGCTTAAATGGACTCCAGAAGATGGTAGAGGACAGGAAGGCCTGGAGGAACGTTGTCCATGGGGTCGCAATGGGTCGGACATGACTTCGCAACTAACAACAACAACAAATATTTCATTGTTGGTTGGGTGGACATTGTTTTCAGTTTCAGATTTTATTCAAGTAAGGTGATCAGACTTTGTAGACATCTGATCTGCTTGGGCTGGTGAAGGTAAACTAAATAGTAGATTTTGGTGGGGCATCAGGAAACAATTCCTAACAGAGGAGCTGTTCACAATGGAGTAGACAACCTCAGGTAGTGGTTGATTCTAGAAGAGGCCAGCCAAACCTTTGGGAGGAGATATGGCAAACTAAAGACGTACTATGAAAATGGAGCTGATAAACACGGCAAAGGCCAAGCAACCAATCAGTGGACCAGTTGCTTGAAACCTCTGCTGATAAGGAGAGGATGGAGAATGCTCACATTTGCTCTGGATGGCTATTCCTCACAATCAAGACCACAGGACAGCAATTTTCTGTGAGTTTGAGCACTGGGAAATGACAGGATCAGTCATTTTGCTCACAACCACGGTGGAGACTTTTAAATTTACAAACCTGTCCGGTTAGGCGTTGCAGTGTGACGGACACAGAAAGACAGGGCTTCATCTTTCACGTTTGATTTTGCCCCATTGGGGACCCTAAAAAGGGTCAAAAGTCACCCCAGAGAGGCAATGATGAAGGAAGGGACCCTCGTTGATCATGGAAGGGTGGCGGCCCTTCTGCTGGATCCGAGGAAGCCCTCCAAACCGGCAGGAGAAAAACTGCCTACATTCGTGTGGCCAGTCAGAAGCTGCTGACAACCAAAGATAAGCACTAACCAGCAATTTTTGAGCAACGTGGATGAAACTGGGTGAGACTTTATCCTCTTTTTATGACCTTAATACTACTCTCCTGGAAAAAAGAATGCCCAAAGCAAAGAATCCTCCCCGATGAGAGAGGGAAGGAAAGTTTTTGCCCCGCTCCCTCAGGAAAAGAAAAGTGGTGAATTAATTGCTCTGGAGGAAAATAGAGAAAACTACAAGATCAACTTGGAATTAATACAGATATATAGTTTTGAAATTTGGGGACTAAAAGTACCTTTGAGAGTTTTTTTTAGAAAAGATATTTGAAAGTCGTAAAATAGGCTTGGATTTGGAAAGCTGGAAGATGTGTCAACGACTAATAATAATAATAATAATAATAATAATAATAATAATAATAATAATAATAATAATAATAATAATAATAATAATAATAATAATAATAATAATAAAGTTGGAAGGGACCTTGGAGGTCATCTAGTCCAACCCCCTGCTCAGGCAGGAAACCCTATATCATTTCAAACAAATGGCTGTCCAGTCTCTTCTTAAAAACTTCCAGTGTTGGAGAATTCACCGCCTCTGGAGGCAGGTTCTTCCACTGGTTAATTGTTCTAACTGTCAGGAAGTTTCTCCTTAGTTCTAGGTTGCTTCTCTCCTTGATTAATTTCCATCCATTGCTTCTTGTCCTGCCTTCAGGCACTTTGGAGAATAGCTTGACTCCCTCTTTTTTGTGGCAGCCCCTGAGATATTGGAACATTGCTATCATGTCCTCCCTCATCCTTCTCTTCATTAAACTAGACATACCCAATTCCAACAACTGTTCCTTGTATGTTTTAGCCTCCAGTCCCCTAATCATCTTTGTTGCTCTTCTCTGTACTCTTTTCTAGTGGCGAATCACAGCACTATAATTTATTATGCTTAAAAGAAACTTGGCTTGAAGCCCCGACTTAGATAAGACTCTTTGTTGTTTCTGGAAACTTTCACTTTTACAGACTGCAGCTGGGGAAAAAAACTCTTGGGCTGCTTATCTGTGTTGGGGACCCTATTGGATTATAAAGACTACATACAAAAACAAAATGGGTGTTCCATACTTAGCTGCAAATGGTAAAAAACCATCTTTAACACTTGTCTCTGAAGCCCCCAGCTTGATATACCAGCAAGAAAATGTTAATGAATCTCAGAAAGAAATTCTTTCTATGTTCAAATCAATCTAAGAGACAATTGTTTTATTTCATGATGAGACTAAAAATAACGCAAATGAGATAAAAGAACATTTTTTCTAACCTAAACTTACAAATCCAGACAATGACTACAAAGAAGGAACTAGTAACCCAGCAAGCAGAAGGAAAATTAGAAGAAACGGATCCAAAGATGGAGGACCTAAAGGAAGGAATTAACAGACAGATACAGACAAATGAAAAATTAGAAGATGCAGTGATAACACCGGAAATGGAAAAGATATCTTACTTGTCAAGATCTCAGAACACATTGGAGGATAAGGAAGAAGAGCTGATCAAACGGATGATAAAGCTGTTAGGAGAAATGCTGAATATTGACAAATAAGAAATGAAAAGAAAAACTGAAGGAGGAGGCTATTTAATGAATATAAATGGGTTGAGCGTTCTTCCAAAAATACTTCAATCAAATTCTCTTCCTTATTCCAAACAATATATACAAAAACAGAGGAAGAATTACTTGAAGATTCAAATGCACTGACTTGGAAAGTTATTTGGCAAAGGAAGAAAGCTAGAGTAAGACTGAAGAAAATAGAGGTTTTGACCTATTAGATGGGATATTATACTATTAAACAGATGTTTGAATATGGTTAAGAAAATAGATAACTGTTAGAAATAAAAGTATTATTATAATTAGAAGGATAGGATTTGTAACTAGAATATTATACTTTGTTATGAGATGGGAAATATGAAAATTTTAAAAGGATTTGAATAAGGGAAGCTTTTGGTTACCCAAATATAATTTATTATGAGAAAATTATAAGCGAAAGAGATATTTTGAACATTGATGGGAAATTAAAATTTTAAAAAAGCGGGAAAAACAGGATATTGATTGAACAAATGGATTTTAAGTGCAAATACAATTGAGATATGTTCTGGCTAGAAAAGATATAAACCGACACTATCAATATTATGTACAATACCAGAAAGATGTGATGAAGATGTCTATATTTAATTGTATATGTATTAACAGTAACAAGAATTGTATTTGCCCAGTGTGGAAAAATGCATACCACTGGAAGAAGAGAGGACCAAGGAAGCACTGGATGGTGTAATATTGGAACTAGACTGAGAAAGTTAATATGTACCACTGAATTACCAATGGACCCAGACAACATGTTGTTTATTAAGTACTCATGATTGTAAAATTAGAAAATTAATAAAATATTTATAAAAAAAGGATGGGACCAGAGACAATCTCACTAACATTAAAGAAATCTTACTGAAATTTTTTTTTTACAAACCTGACATCCTAACACTTTCAGAAATTGCTTGTTAACTACTAAGTTATTACAGACTTCAGAATGACAACTTTGAAAATGCTAAGTGGCTCTATCTTTAATCCTAAATGAAAGAAAACTTGAATTATAAGAATTTAAAAACTCTGAAATAAATAGTAAAATGCTAAATAGATTTTTGATCTTATAGATGGATTAAAGGTCCAGATAAAATGGGCATATTGAAAGTTTTACAGCAAGATTTTGGAATTAATTATAAAGTACAACCAGCTTTTTGTGGGAAATAGATCCTGCTTTGGTTTTTATTAGACACAACACAGATAAATAATTTCATGATTTCAAAACTGGACACTAGAGGGAATTAAAGATTTTAGTTAGAGGAAACATATATAGGCCTACAAGATGGTTACGACAATAAAAACACTGAAAGAGATTTTTGTAGAACAGAAAATAGTAGCCATAATATCAATAATGTCAGTAATGCTGTCTGCTACTATGGATAAACTGTGTCTAAAAGATGTTATTGACGAAACATCAGAACAAATTTTATCTAACAAGATAGAGATGGCATCAAAAGTGGATTTATAACTGAAAGCCAAGAGAATGATTTAGAAAAGAATCTTTCATGGGATCTATAAAAGAAACTGAGATTTTAAAATTTAAAAAGGAAACACAAACGACAAAGCAGGAGACTGAACTAGATAATTTTTCCTACTGAATTTACAAGAGAGACTTGTTAAAGCCTTGGAAGAACTGTGAAATGGGATAAAGGAGAAATTCAGAGAAATCAAATCCTACAGATCAAGTAAAATGAATATAAAGTTCATTTATTTGATCAAAGTTAAAATAAGATATGTTACTTCTGGCAATCCCTTTACAAACTGTTTCCTGAGCCCAGGACTGAAAAGATGATGTTTATGGATTTGTTTATAAATAAGAGATGGGTTACAAGATGAAGAGATAAATGTCTGTAACCTTACAGGGGTGGGGTGTGTGAAGAGTTGCTAAATTTGTTTAAACCTGTTGGGATGAAAGTTGTATATTTCTTTTCTCTTTATTATATTATTTCTCTTCTTTTTTTCTTTTTTACCTTCTTTTTCCTTGCAGTTTTTACTTCTTTTTCTTTTAGTTTGTATTAGATTTTATTATTATAATCATATCAGTGGTGGGATTCAAATATGTGAGCAACCAGTTCTCTGTGTGGATGCCACTTCCGGAAGTCCATTTTGGGCCTGGGCAACAAAAAATTAGCTACCGGTTCTGTTGAACTGGTGCGAACTGGCTGAATCCCACAACTGAATCATATATATATGTGTGTGTGTGTGTGTGTGTGTCTGTGTATATATATATATATGTATATATATGTATGTATGTATGTATGTATGTATACATATGTGTGTGTGTGTGTGTGTGTGTGTGTGTGTGTGTATGTATATATGTGTAGAATAACATAAAATCCTCGAACTCCGGGAAGGATATGCCCGGGATTTGTATTTTTATAGTCATCATTAGGTATATATGTATGTATGTATATGTATATATATACACACACACATATATACACACACATATATATATATACACACACACACACACATTTCACACATTATATAGTATAATCCAAACTCTGTACTTGTATTATTCTAACTTGCTTATAAGAGCAGTGTGGAATATTTTGCTGCTTGGTGCATTCATAGCCTCTTGTATTAAATGTATAAAATCTCACTTGGCTAATAATTCAGTCCTCAGCACTGTTTGCTAGTTCAGACTGCATATCCTTCGGAAAGGAAGGCAGAGGTCAGCCTTCAGGTACAGAACAGAACATTATGATACATAGCTCCATCATCAAATATATCCCTATCATCTTTGAAAATCTTCCACTTACTCCATATATAGAAACTCCTCAATGTCCATAATGATTAATTAACCTTTATGATACAGTACGGTAATGGAGTGGCAATAAGGGAACTGCAATTGAGTAGCAAAATGAAAAGTGAGGAAAATAAACGTGACCATAGATATATTGGGAAGCAACAGAAGAGAAAAAGACTTGATCCCATTTTGTGACAAACGCAGCCTTTACATCAACTATCCACCAGTGTCCACTATCAAACTTTCAACAGTTTGAATATTCATAAGAATTAAGAGTTTGGCTCTAAAGCAGTAACAAAATTGGGCAAAACGCCAGAGCAGAAATTGTGCACAAATTTGGTAGCGGCTTGAGAATATATAATATATTCCGCCACCCGATCCTGAAGGAGTTCATTTGCCAGATGATAGATATTTCAGAATGGGTTCAATGAAATTTGTGTTTTCTGCATCCTTTGGCCACTTTTTTGAAGTTGTAGGAAGTTTTACAGTCCAGGTCTGGTAGCCTTAACTTAAAGTGTTATGTGCCAAAGCCTTCATGTCTGGGGTTAAAAACTGTATTTAATAGACAATCGTCTAGGAAAGTTGTACCCGTGTGGGGAGTGTCCACTTTTTGCCGTGATCCTCCTGTCATGACGTGTCATAGGTCCATGTTCAGCTACATCCAGTTGTCTTTTTTTGGGGGGGACTTTTTGCAAAATATCAATTCTTTCTTCTTTCTTTCTTGAAATACACACCTTTCATTGTTGTTGAAAAGACTTTAAGTCTACATGCTACATGCAATTGATTACTTGCCTCCATGCACCATTCTTGCCTTTAAAAAAAAATTACTTTGTTTGTTAAAAGTGAAATAAATACAAGAACAGGAACGAACACAATTGAGCCCAACATTTCTGTGGCTGAGCAAGAGGGTTGGCAAGTGAGTTTTGCCCCGTTTTACAACCTCTCTTGCCACAGTTGTTAAGTGAATCATTGCAGTTGTAAAGTTAGCAACACGGTTGTTAAGTGAATCTGGCTTCCCCATTGACTTTGCGTGTCAGAAGGCCGCAAAAAAAGTGATCGTGTGATCAGATGACACCTCCCACTTTGTTCAGTGCTGTTATAACTTTGAATGGTAACTAAACAAGTGGTTGTAAATCAACGACTATCTGTACAACCTCAACATAAACACACACACATACAATATATAGATAGTACAGGTAGTCCTCAACCCACGACCACAGTTGAGCCCAGAATTTTTGTTGCTAAGTGAAACAGTTGTTAAATGAGTTTTGTCCCATTTTTTGATCTTGATTGCCACAGTTGTTAAGTGAATCACTGAAGTTAAGTTAGTAGCACAGCTGTTAAGTGAATCTGGCTTCCCCATTGACTGTGCTTGTCAGAAGGTCGCAAAAATCGATCACATCACTCGGGAACACTGCAAACCGTCATAAATACGAGTCAGTGGCCAAGAATCCAAACTTTGATCACACGGAATTACAACAATATCCATTCCAGTGTCTCATGATCACCCGATTGCCATTTGCTCACTACAGAGAAGCCAGTGGTGAATCAAGGGGGATAATAATCATGGTTGCTATAGAAACACTCTTAATGAATTTGAGGGATATAAAAAGTGTAATAGAACATCCATGACTTTAGCCAGTGGTAGTTCCATTTTGGGTCTTTCTCCCAAAGCAGATTATTCCCCACTCAGGTAAAAAACAACTAGAAGAAGGGGAAAAAACAATGTTTGTTTGCTATTAAAGTTTTTTGGAGGTTTCATAAATTTCCTCTGATTGCGTTATCCATCTAATAGTCCATGACCAATCAGGCACCTCTCACACACCCCTGCATTCTTCTTGACTGAGACTGACTCCTCATACCCCCTACTTATGATGTGCAGCATTTTATACATATACCCGTGATCCCCAGGCACCCTTCTTGACCTGCACTGCTCCCCCCCTGCATGCCCTAATCCAGAGGCCCCCAACCTTTTGGGCACCAGGGACTGGTTCTGTGGAGAAAGATTTTTCCACAGACCAGAAGGGGCGTGGTTTCATGTGCTGCCTGCATCCAGCGGATAGGGCTTCACTTGTTTGCGCGGCCCGGTTGCTAGTATTCTGTGGCCCGGTCCATGGACTGGAGGTTGGAGACCCCTGCCCTAATTGACCCATGTGATGCATACCCACACACCCTTCTCAACCCTTATGGTAACTTTTGTGTACCCCAAGTAGCATTCCTCACTCGCTCCGCCACAGCCTCCTCATTCCCTTCCTTACCCATTAGCGTACCTGCTGGCTTCCCCGCTGATTTTGTCCCTGCAAAGTGCTCATAAGAAAGTAAAAGGGAAGCCTGCTGGAATTCTAAGGAAAGAAGGAAGGAAGGAAGGAAGGAAGGAAGGAAGGAAGGAAGGAAGGAAGGAAGGAAGGAAGGAAGGAAGGAAGGAAGGAAGGAAGGAAGATTTCTGATCCTCCCTGCTAGCTTTCCACAAGAAAACTCAATGGGGAAGTTGGCAAGAAGTCAGAAGTCTCTCCTTTTCCCGCTGCTTTTTTGTCCATCTGTGATCTTTCTGTTTCTCTATATAGGAAAGGAAATATCTCTGAAAGGATCATCCAACAGGGCATGGGGTTGTCTAGTTGCCCATTAAAGGTCCATCAAAATAGGCTTTTTATACCTTGATCTGAGTTCTTGTATTTTGGGAAAACTCAAAATGCTCTGAAAAATCTAGCATCTCTTTCTTACCTTTAGAGCCAAATGGGCCAAAATTCACTACGGAGGCCTTGTATTTGGCATCCTATATTATGGGAACCTTAATCATTTTTTTTACTGCAAATACCTCTTCTGAAGCTTTAGTCTATTGCTTAAGACACAGTGTAATCTCTGTTATAAAGATAATTAAAGGCAGCATTTGCTGTAGGGTCTTAGATTCAGTTAGAAGCCCACATTGTTTCCAGCCAGTTCAGTTTTGCAAATATCGAATTTATAATGAAAATTTGCAAATTCTATTTGAGTGGAAGTAGTCCTGCCACTAGCAATAATACCTCTGTCCTGCAACTTCTAATTCTGACCTATCGTCATGTTCAATCTGTCTTGGCCTAAGCAGAGATCTCAGTGTAAAAGAATAGACTCTGTTTGTCGTACTCCAGTTCCAACGATACACAGCTTGTATTATCTATCTCCAGCCGAGAATCTGTGGAGAGAACTGTTGACCACCTCTCTTTCTCCCTGAGAAAGGACTCACTCATGGTTCAAACTGAAACTCGCCAGCGATTAAGAAATGTTTGCATTCTGCGTTCATCGCGAGAGTCACGGTGTGTTCATCTTGTTAAGAAAAGCTAGCTTGTTTTTGATACTGTGTAATAGATCTCTAATTGGTTCTACTGCTCCGTGCCAAAATTCAGACACATGTTTGTTTGTTTATTTGTAAGGGGGAGAAATAAAACTTGGGATAATTAATGGAGCCACTGATTTCTAAATTCAGCAACTTAGAGTAACTTGTAAGAATGGCTCTGTTTCAGTATGTCCATGTATGTGTGTGTGTGTGTGTGTAGACATACTCAAATTCACATATCCATACGAACAATTCCATCTCCAATTTTTCCTCATGGTTAACACTGATAGCATCCTCTGGTTATTGTGTGTGAACATCTTAGCAAGACATTAATGCTGGCACAGAAACTTAGGGCAATTTTTTTATGAATTAAATTGTTGATTTTGAAAAACACTGCAAGGGCATGCTTGGCAAATAGAATTATTGATGATAAATGAGGGGAACATAAGGTCTCATTGTGACAAGAATGCTTCTCACCCCTCCTTATGCATACTGTACCTCTGCAGAATATAGTTCAGCACATTAACAAAACCTAATTCAAATATGGAGGGAGTCTCTCTCATCAATTCCATGGGCACTTCCTACCATAAACCAGGAACAGCTTAAAGCAGGGGTAGGCAACCTTGGCTCTTTTATGACTCGTGGACTTCAACTCCCAGAATTCCTGAGCCAGCATGGCTGGCCCAGCATGGCTGGCTCAGGAATTCTGGGAGTTGAAGTCCACGAGTCATAAAAGAGCCAAGATTGCCTACTTCTGGCTTAAAGGGAATGGGGGATTAATGAAATGAGTCTCTAGGCCCAATCCATGGGTCTAAGGACTGTTGTTCCAATAGGCGAAGCCTTCTCCTGGATGGGGACACACAAATTCATCCTCCTACTGAGAACTTTGGAGCCACCAGCCTGCCGCAAACTATCTATCCAACAGTGCTCGTGTTGTGTTGATGGAATATTTTTCTCTCTAGATTATGTTATCCCTCTGTTTTCCACTGATTCAAAATGATGAGCGGCCAGACCCTGTAATCTCTTCGAGATCATCCAGACAAGAAGCACAATGACTACCACTATATTCATTGTAAGGTTACATGACCAGAATCTTGCAAGTCTGAAAGGAATTTCTCCGCTCCTTTACTTTTACTCTTCAGAAACCTAGGCAGGGTGCCTTCTGAAACATTGCTTATTCCCCTCTATTTCTATGGACTGAGATATCTTTTGGGTGACCCTTGTCTAGTCTGCATCTCCTTCTCCTGTTTCCTAAGATCATTCCCCTATAGCACTATAGACCTGTCTAGTCTTACCCATTGAGTTATAGATGTGGGCCCTGTTTAACCCAGTGAAACATAACAGGTGGTGTCTAGTTGAGGGCTATCTTGGACCTCAAATTGCTATATTGCTAGCCACCGAATACCGGCTACTGTGGAGCTCCAAGGGGAAAGGACTTCAAAACTGGCCAAGACATGGTGCAGGGGTAGGCAACCTTGGCTCTTTTATGACTCGTGGACTTCAACTCCCAGAATTCCTGAGCCAGCATGGCTCAGCTTGGAAACCTCTCCCTTTCCCCTCAGCATGGCTGGCTCAGGAATTCTGGGAGTTGAAGTCCACGAGTCATAAAAGAGCCGAGGTTGCCTACCCCTGGCCTAGAGGGAAAACAGGACCTTGGACTATAAGAGGACTTTTGAGGTGACACACCATGGGACTTGTTAGGTACTCAAATCATATTTACTCCTGCCTGCTGCACTCTGGGAGGTTCAACAACACACAAATTGTGAGGAGCTTGTTCAATTCTATTGCCCTTAAAAGTCCACATGCAGATTCTCAGGGTAGCTCTTAGGGTGTAACATGCCCATGCAGGCAGCCTTGAAGCAAGGGAATCCTCTTGCAGGTAGTCCTCGCCTCACAACCGTTCATTTAGTCATCATTCGAAGTTACAAGGACACTGAAAAAAAGTGACTTACGACCGTTTTTCAAACTTACGACCGTTGAAGTGTCCCCATGGCCACTTGATCAAAATTCGGACGCTTGGCAACTGACTCGTATTTATGACTGTTGCGGGTGTCCCAGGGGTCATGTGATCCCTTTTTGCAACCTTCTGACAAGCAAAGTCAACGGGGGAAGCCGGAGTCCTTTTACAACCGTGGTACTAACTTAACAACTGCAGTGATTCGCTTAACAATCGTGGCAGGGAAGGTTGTAAAATGGGGCAAGACTCGCTTAACTTGCTTAGCAACGGATATTTTGGGCTGCACTATGGTCATAAGTCGAGGACTACCTGTACTTGATCCTGGCTTAAAGGGAAGGCAGGGAAAAGCAGCCATGGCTGTGCTTGCCCCGGGGCTTATGAGAGGGGCTTTTATTTGAGATAGTTCGGACCATGTAACAGAGGGCTGAACTTGCAACACTTCATTAGGTTTTATATTCTTTTCTTGCCATTTGGCAATACATAAGAAAGGAAAAGCAATCTCTCTCTCTTGAACTGCAGCCTCTTCTTTCGCGCAAGGGTGGCTTGAAAGAGCCCTGATAGGAATGAGTCTGCCTGAAAGTCTTGGCTTTGTTAAAGAAGAAGGATTAAACAAGGCAGCTCCGTATTGTTTCCTTTGCTGAAAGAAAGCTTCAATAAGCTCTGAACGTGTTTCATTTATGTGCCACACGCCACGCTTTTAATGGCCAAAGGAGCGAGTGGGTGGGTGGGGGATTGTTTAACATATATACAGCCAACACTCAGCTGTTCCCGGTTAGCTTTAAACAATCATCCTTGGGACACCCAAGCTGTTTATAGGAATGGAGGAATCTGTCAGCGTGACTTTCTCCCACAATTCGACTCGATCCGTTCCCAAAACCAAAGATAGTTCTCCCCTTCGTTTGCAACTAAATTCAACTGGTTCCATTTAGAGAAAATCATGATTGCACCTGTCGTTCCTTACTTAAATCCAGCAAAGTCAGGAGGAGAAATATAAGAATGGCACCTTAATTCAGATTATTAATTAGGTGGGGATTAAAATGTCACTTTTTCAGGGCTAAGACTCAAAGCCCTCTCCTACTACAATTTTTGTTTTCTTTTTAAGAATCTCAAGTTCCTTAGGCTGCATTAAGGAAGAAATTGAAAGCCAGTTTGATCTAATGATTAAAGTACCTGGCTAAAAAACCAGGAGACAGTGAGTTCTAGTTCTGCCTCAGGCGTGAAAGCCTTTTGTGCGACTTTGGGCTAGTTACTCTCTGTCACCTCAACCTACTTCACAGGGTTGCTGTTATGGCGAAAATAGGAGAAGGAAGGTGCATTGGGTATGCTCGCTGCCTTAAGTTATTTGTAAAAATAATAGCGGGATATATATATATATATATATATATATATATATATATATATATATATATATATATATATAAATAAATAAATAAATAAATAAATAAATAAATAAATAAATAAATAAATAAATAAATAAATAAATAAATAAATAAATAAATAAATAAATAAATAAATGGCAAATTTTTATCTTAAACAAACAGAGGATGGTTCTTATCAGTTGCCTCACCACGACAACTGTTTTGAGAGGAAGGATCCTTATGACTACCTCTGTTTAACACTAGGTAAACATTAGAATTACCTCCTTAGAATCCAACAAGCTCCTAAAACGAGAGTTAACATCTTGTTATTGAATTTTTATCTCGTCTTTTATGTTTTGTTGAACGCAAGGCAGCCTACAGACCTAATGCTTCTGCCTTCTATTTTTCCCATAACAGCCTTGTAAAGTTTGGCTGAAAGAGTGGGACTGTTCCAAAATCACCCAGCTGGCTTAATGTCTAAGGCAGGACTAGAACTCATGGTTTTCTAGTTCTACCCTAAACTTCAGTCACTATACTAGACTAGCTCTCTTTTATGCTTTTGAAGTATAATAAAAAATTAAAAAATAAAGCGTAGAAACAGCTGATTTGGTAATACTTCAAATTTAGAAAATGAGACTGATTAAACTGTACATCATATGATCATGTGTGTGTGTGTGTTCTGAGCGCTGAGGAGCCACTTTTTCTCAAAATCCCCCCTGCCCAGAAATCACAATTTTCTGTATCTTTTCTTCTAATGGAAGACAAACTCCAGTATTCATAACATTTTTTGTTTTACGCCAATGTTGACTTTTTTTCCCTATTTTCATTGTCTTTTTTCTGGCCTATCTTTCCTAAAAAGGCAAAAATGAAGAGATGGTATGTTCCTTAGAGTTCAGCAACAATTGGGGGAACATTTCAAGTAAATTCAGATATACATCTGACATACTTTTATGTGTAAACCAAGTTATACACAATTCACATTATAGTCAGTACCTAGTGACTTTATATTTATAAAAGTGCTATAAATAAATGTGGCATAGGTTTATTTCCATTTTTCCCAAATTTGGGGAGGAGACACATTTTTTTCTATTGCTTTTGTATTTCCAGAAATATTACGTCTTTTATCAAAGGGAAGGAAGGAAGGAAGGAAGGAAGGAAGGAAGGAAGGAAGGAAGGAAGGAAGGAAGGAAGGAAGGAAGGAAGGAAGGAAGGAAGGAAGGAAGGGATTGGTTTTCCCTTGTCATTCCTCAGCCTGGATAGGAATTGGGTCCTTTCTCCATTCCCAAATACTATACATTTTGTTATCTGCTCCATAGTGTTATCACTTGCATTCTTGATCTCCTCTGCGGCTGGATTGGGGTGAAGACCCACTCTTCACAAACTCAAAATTCACCATCATGAAGCACACTGTGAAAGCAACTTTTAGTACCTCAAGATCTCAGAAGGGTTTCCTTCTGCTTATTCTGACAAGATATTGTCAGGCTAGAATAATTAAATGAAAGTTAGTAACATTGCTCAGCCAAGTATAAGGCATTCATTGTTTTTTTTGCTGTTCAAGCCTTTGATAGCTTAATTTTGTTGTTTAATTTTCCTTAGGAAATTCCTGGACAGGTGATTTTATAATAGAATGCCAACATCACCCAAGAAATATATTTATTAATCTCTGGAACCTGCCACTCTGCAGCAACATGATTTAATTGTTTGGAGGACAGTCCAATCTGCTGGAGAGTCAACCCAAGAGAAAAATAGGGGGAAAGGAAGATGAACTTCCTGGTCTTCAATCTGTTTCGATAAGGGCTCCAGAGATGATTTTGTAACTTTCAGGCTTATCCATTATTATTTTAAGACCCTCCTTCTTGCTAGTTTACAGTAAATTATGAATGGCTCCACCCTGTTATCTTAAGAGAGAAATTGGTTCTAAATAGAAAATAAATTCCATTATTGAAATTCTTGTGGCTTTAACCTTTCCACTTCAATAAATCTTGTTAAGAAGCCTGTGATTTGTCCCTGGGAAAAGGATTACTTTGTGTTTGAGTCAGCTGCCCGAAAGCCTGACAGCTGGGCTATAGCCATGTCATGGAGACATTACATCAATAACAGCAGAATCGGTAGACAGTTCTCCCAAATTATGCATAAGATTCAAAAGAGTAGGAAATGCAATGGGCAAAGACAGGTTCCCAAAGAAAATTCAGACCAAGATTAAAAATCCAGATATATGCAAGAAAGGCAAATTGAAGAGTATAAGAAGGCCAAGCCCTAGCAAGGAAACTGGTTTCCTGTGCTTTGTTTGGGCTTACAAAGTTTGAGCCACTGGGATCGTACATTCTCCAGATGTTACCTGAAAAAATAATAAAGAAATGTTCTTCAAATGTCCACTGGCCTCAGTTCACAAACATCTATTCTTCTTAAAACCTGGTGGGACTTTGACCTCTGTCCAACTTGAGGCTGGTCCTCTTGATTTTGGGATGAAGCAACACTGATCCTCACCTTCCTGAGTAACTTATTTCCATTTCTTCTCCTAACCCAGAGGTCCCCAACCTTTTGAGCACCAGGGACCGGTTCCATGAAGAAAGGTTTTTCCACGGACCGGAGAGTGCGTGGTTTTGTGTGCTGCCTGCATCCCATGGATGGGACTTGGCTTCTTTGTGCGGACCAGTTGCTGGCATGCCGCGGCCCAGTACTGGTCCACAGACCGAGGGTTGGGGATCCCTGTCCTAACCCAAACCTTGATACAGGTAGTCTTCAACTTACAACCACAGTTGGGACCAGAATTTCTATCGCTAAGCAAGGTAGTTGTTAAGTGAGTCTCACCTGATTTATGACCTTTTTTGCCCTGATTGTTAAATGAATCATTGCAGTTGTTAAATGAATCAGCTGGTCATTAAGTGAACCTGGTGTCCCCCCCCATTGACTCTGCTTTCTGAAAGCCAACTAGTTAGGTTGCCAATGGCTATCACATGACCCCGGGATGCTGCAACCACCACAAATAAATGCTGCTTGCCCAACACCTGAATTCTGATATTGTGAGCATGGGGATGCTGAGACAGTCGTAAGAGCGCCAGTGATAAGTCACTTTTTTCAGTGCCGTGGTTAACTTTGAACAATCGCTAAATGAACGGTTGTAAGTCAAGGAGTAAAAAGGTAAAAGTTTCCCTGTCAGCCGTGTCTGACTCTAGGGCACGGTGCTTCATCTCTGTTTCTTGGCCGAGGGAGCCAGCGTTGTCTGAAGACAATTTCCATGGTCAAGTGGTCAGCATGGAACATTGTTACCTTCCCACGGAAGTGGTACCTATTCATCTACTTGCTTTTGCATGGTTTAGAACTGCTAGGTGGGCAGGTCAGTCAAGGACTACTTACACTATATTCCTTGCCCTAGTTTCATGAAGAATAATGTCCTTTCAGACCAACAGCTCTTTTGTAGATTTATCTTAGTCTGAATTTGAAGTCCTTTGAACAGAAACGCCAGTGTACCTATCTGGAATTTGGCAGGAGTCATCCCCACGCAGGAGGCAGCTATGCGGATTTCAAATTTCACGAAGTTCTATTTCAGATGACGAAAATACAGATACTTCCCCCCCCCCCAAAAAAAGCATCTGAATATAAAGGAGTTAGTCCCAAATCCTTGGCAGGGACTACCCTCTCAGCCTGGTCCACAATAGGGACCAGTAGCATTCTATTTTGTTAAAAAGTGTAAATGAGTTGCAATGTGCTCTTCCCATTTTAATTGGCTGGAAGCTTCAGATTTCCAAATCTCTGCCTTGAGCTCCAAAACCAGCATTACGCTTGGTGCTCTGTCATAAGGTGAGGTGCTTTAGCAATGCCCAGATTGTTATATAAGCATTATACGTTATTCCTGCAGTATCTCAAATTGAAGATTTTTTTGGATTTTCTTGTTCACTTTTGAAATTTCTTCTCCATCGTTCAATAGGCATAATCGCCACAGCGTAGAGAGAACCTGACAGCATTTTACAATGCTAAAACACCAATTAAAAGGCTGGAAAGCATTTCCACCAAGTTTTATAACAACACCGTTTGAGATTATTTTTGGCTGGGCTGAGCTGATGAATAAATGAAGTGGCTGAGAAGAAGATAATACCTGTTACCAGCAGCTCTGGCTTAAAATAAAGTCTTTGGCTCATTCCCTGACGATTGCCAAGGGCTGGCCCAAAGGAAGAAACACACTTGGCTCAACAGCTGGGGCACTTCAGCCTCTTGAGGCCTGGCGCCTCCTGGCTTCCCGTCCTGCTGCCCGACTTCCACGTGGGCATTGACTTGTCCACCAGGGGTCCCTTCTGAAAGGGTGGCGAGATCATTCTTCCCCCCCCCCGTGCCCCCCTTTTATCTCTGGCTGTTCTTCTGAAGCTGACAACAAGCACGTTGATTAATGTGTTGCCTTTGTGATGCAGATCCTTGTCTAGTTGGACTCATACTGAGGCTTACAACTCACTTTGTCCAGCCCAGTGAGCAGGCATGGGATGAGGGTGGTTTTTTCTTAACTGCCTCTGCTGGAGAGGAGCCAGCAGCCTAGAGGTGAAAAGCTCTTTTTATATCATCGTTTGAAAACTAGTAGGTCCTGGGCCATCTCCTCTCCTCTCCCCCCCCCAGCCCCCCCCATCTCTTCTCATTTGGACTTAACAGCATTGTGGATCTGAAGGTCTAATCAGTTCCTGTTTTATCTTCCTCGCTGCTGTGTGTGCCTACACTGGAGAGTGGGAAATAGCAAGCAGACTAGAGCTCAACACCTCCCTGCTAGCATAAGGATTGAGGGACATTGGCTTTTGAAACATAAACATTTTTTTGAAATGGAGGTCGCTGTGGCAAATGCATGTGGGCCTGAACATGATTGTGCTCACCCTCCTAGCCCTGTCTTTGCTACCATCCAACACAAGGATTCTAGCTCATAAAGGCACAAAGCCTCAGCCGAGACACCGCAGAATAAGTCTACTATCAAAGAGGCAGATCAACTCTGGGCAAAATATTTCTTTTTTCTTTCAGTAACAGTTGGATTCGGGATTCGAACCAAGTTCCATTGACCTTCTTCCTCCTCCTCCTTAAATATCTGTGTGGGCAGATGGAGGCGAGATTAGTGACCATGAAGCAAACAAAACCTCAGTTCTACTGGAGTTCAGTTCAATGGACACCGAAGTCACAGTGCTATTTGGGGGTCAAAAGCCTTCTAAATGTTGAAACCCAAGAGACAAGACAGTCAAATCATGCTAGATCTTAGAGGACAGCCTTCGTATCTGCTAAGCCTAATTATATCAAGTGATTTAATCAGATGTCACTTGCAGCCCTGCCTTTGGTGCCCAGGTTATCTCTTGCCCCATTTCAGTAAAACCCTAGAGCTGTCTAATTTAGAATCGCAGTTCATCCAACTAGCAGGTGCAGGGTCCCTGAGCAAGACCTGGGAGCTAGTAGACTATAACTTCCAGTTTATTGTCATCACCAATGTTAGAGCCTTTTTTTCTCCATTTCAACCACAACCTGTTGGAGAGCAGCCTTGACAGAACGCCAGGCCCCATTGTCACTGCTGATGCTAGTTCCCCCCGTCGAACATTTTAGAAAGAATAGGCCTTTCAAATTCTACAGCTTTTAGTCTCTTGCTTATTTTGAAAAGCTAAGTGGGGTAAAATCTCATCAATCCTTTAAACGGGAGTAAAAATAAAGATGCTTTGAAATGGGATTCGGCTTCTGATCACTACACGAATGCAAAACCATGCAACTTTCTTGGCCATGGTGACTTGCCATTGTCTTCATCCTGGGAGGCTTTTGGGGTTTTCAGGAGCCCACCATTATGAAGATTTCTAAGACATCCCCATCTAATGGTCTAAGGCAGAGGTCCCCAACCTTTTGGGCACCAAGGACCACTTCCTTGGAGACAGGTTTTTCCGCGGACTGGAGGGGGCGTGGTTTTGTGTGCTTCCTGTATCCCGCGGATGGGGCTTTGCTTGTTTGTGCAGACCGGTTGCTGGCATGCCGCGGACTGGTACCAGTCCACGGACTGGGGGGTTGGGTACCCCTGGTCTAAGGTCTGAGTCTATTTCATCCAATGAATTGAGCCAGGGCATCCCTAAGTTGTGACCTTGAAGAAACGTTGAATCTCATCAGTCTGAGGCAAACTTTCCAGCTACTGATTTCTCCTCCAGCCCTATTTCAACAGATAACAGTCCTTCCTCCCTTGCACAATGAAGTGCAGCTTAAGTTTGTACTCAAAGGATGATATTAAATAAATTCAAAGGTTGGTGTGCATTGTATAAGCTTTTCATTTTAACCGTAAAGGTGACTACAGGTAGTCCTAGACTTATGACCACAATTGAGCCCAACATTTGTTGCTAAGTGAGACCATGGTTAAGGGAGCCATTTTACGACTTTTCTCGCCACAGTTGCTTCGCGAATCACTGCGGCTGTTAAGTTAGTAACAGGGTTGTTAAATGAATCTGGCTTCCCCAGATTGACTTTGCAAAAGTCGCAAAAGGTGATCACGGGCCCCCAGGATGCTGCAACCGTCATAAATATGAGCCAGTTACCAAGTGTCCGAATTTTGATTACGTGATCATGGGGTTACTGCAACGGTCGTTAAGTGTGAAAAACAGTCAGAAGTCAGTTTTTTTCAGTGCCATTATAACTCCAAATGGTTGTAAGTCGTGGACTACCTGTTATCAGATCTCCAAGCTGCTTTTGAAACACCTCCCATTTCAGAACCACTTTATTATTATGGAATGTGTACATCTCTTTAAAAAAAAAAAAACGCAAGTAGAGTTACTGGGTAACTCTCAGTTGCTCCAGCCGCTTCTCCAGGTATGTCAAACTGAAATCGACAGGAGCCCTTCTGGTGATTTATAGCGTCTTCCACCATCCGCTAGAAGACTCGTTATGGGATCAATCAAAAGTCTGCCCTCCTTACTGTTCCATCGGCAAGGTGAACAGTAACTTATAGTGGGGATCTTGTTTTAGTAGACAAGTTTTCCCCTACCCCTTTGCCCTGTGGTGTTATATCCTAATAAGGGCTGGTGATCCTGCTAGCAGTTTCATGATGGGAGTATCTGGGGCCAAAATTCTAATTTCATCCTTTGCTTTCCTATTCAGGTCTACCCTCTTTCCCCTGCCTGGCTGGTCGGGGGAAAAAGTGCGTGATGAAAAGCTTGCCTTCAAACTTAATTTTGAAAGCAGGAGTGAAAACAATCTGATCCTGCAGTCTCTACATGTTGCTAGTTCCCTCTGGACTTTGCTGGGCATGGAAGTGGTGGTGAGAAAACTCAAGAGTACACCTGGGCCTGATGTCTTGCATCTATTTCTAGCCCGGCAAGCCTAGCAGGAGGCAATTGCTCTGCCCTGCCAATGCAACTTTGGCTTGGCTCCTTTGACAAGCCCTGGATTTACAGAGTCAGGATGATGTCACAGTAGCAATCTCAACTTTGGGTAGAAAAAAAAAATATGTGCCGAAAGTCTGAGCTGAAATGCCTCCTTTTTTATACGAAACCCTTACAAATACGGCAATCTTTACCACATTCTTTGCATGGCGGGATAGCAGCAGTGAAGCAGATTTTGCAATAGTTTCCTAACACAATTCAATCTCTAAACAGATTCTCCTGATCAACATACATTAGAGACTACCGTATCTCTTAATTTTCCTGCTCAGCCTTTAGAATCAACCAAGAAAGCCTTGGTTATGCCATTTGGATGCCAACTTTCCATTTGCGGCTTGACCCAAAGGTTTTATTCAGGGTGTTTAGTAGCTGAGCAGTTGTTTCTTTGAAAAATGCCCAAAGCTGAAGGCTGAGCTTATTCTGGAAGATTTCTTTTAATTTTTATTAGGAAAATTGCTTCTAATAATTGCCAGTGTCTGATCAAACAAGCTATTTTACATTTTGAAAAATCTTATTTTCTCAGGACTTGTTAGATGAGGCTAATGAGTTGAATAAACATGATAAAATATATTTTTAATTGCCTTTCCATGGGTTTGCAGAGCGCTTTTCTTTCAGCCTTCCAATGTAGCCATTGAGACGTTGTACCTGTGCAGAGATCTAATACTCGGTTCAACGAATTCCACAAGCAAATCATAGAAGGTAATGCCCTGCCTAATTCTAACCCCTGCTATGGGTGTGTGAACTGACCACACTTCAGATGCAACTCAGAAGTGACAGCTCGGCACATACGACGACGTATTGAACTTGATGAGGCATGACTAAGGCTCATAAGTTCTTCATGTTGATCCAACAGGAAGCACATCATTGCTTTGATATTTCCCCTATTCCCTCAGGAGAAGCAGACCAGAGGTTAAGTCGCTTTCTGCTTCACTCTGTGAATGTCCAAAATGAGAAGAAAAGAGGACATCGAAACAAAATAGCAACTCTATCCTGTTAATGCAGAAAACTGCCAATGTATCACCTCAGCTCTCCCATCTTCCAAAATTTTTAGACTAGCTTGGGTGAGAATTATGCTTGCTCACTTCCTGCATTGGCACCCAAAGATGCTGAACCATCAAAAGACATTTGTTTATCTGAAGTAATTCTATGCCTGAAGGCAAATTTCAGTGGCTCACGACTATTCTTTGCCAGCCCTTTGCATAGCATATTCATTGATGAACCATGAATGTACTTCTCCACACCCTCTATCCTGCTGCAAATGCATATTGCTGAATGCATGGTTGGAAAGGATGTGGATTTATTATTGTTGTTGCTATGTAGACTCACCTACAAAAAGGCAAGCTGAATAAACCAATACCACAAATTTGCACACAGCGGTGGTGCAAAAGCATCTCATTCAAGCCATTCAAGGTCATGGAAACAGAGAGGAGTGTCTGAGAACTCAGCCCATTCATAAAATATACAAAATGATATTGGTCAAAAGAAATATGTAAATAAGACATAACAACATAAGGCACATCCTGTGGGTCAAACCAAATAATAGGTTTCTTTTTTCCCCGTGTCCTATTTTCAATTGTTAAGTTTCCTAACTCTAGAATCGCTTGAGCAATGTGATGCATTTTATGGTGAAGATTTGAAATTATATATTCCATGAAAGGGTCCAGCCACATGAAGTGTGTGTACTGCTTTTCTGTATTTTCTTTTCTTTCCATTTTATTTTGTTTAGAAAATAACATCTGCCAACAGCCTCAGGACAGCTTGTTCTCCACCTTGTCTGGAAAGCCTAGTACAGCTAATGTTACCATTCCATACTATGGGTGTGCATGAAAGAAAAATATACGTATTTCTCAGGTTAAATCTCAGCTACTTACTGTGGTTCCCTTAAACTTGCAGCCAGAAGAATTCTATGGGGAAGAAACAGGCCTCAATGATGTGCCTTAGATCATGATTCTCCCCAAAACACTTGCGCCCACCTTCTCCAAACCTACACCTTTCCCAACATAAGTCCTTCTGGATCTTTGGCAATTAATTCCCATCACTCCTAACTATGAGTTGTGTTTGCTGAGTCTGCTGGGAGATGTAGTCTAGCACATGTATGGAGGAAGGCTAAAGAATTTAATATGTAGTTGCTTCTTTCGTGCCCTCTGCTTTGTCTCCTTCAGTCTTCGCATACCCTTTTATTATTTTACAAAGCAATCCAGGACGAAGATGGATGTTTTGATAACAGACACCAGCCTATATTGAACATTTCCTTGAAGACCAAAATATTTAAAGTTGAAGTTACTAGTCTTCAGACAAGTAGGACTAGTAGACTTTTGGGGTTGGGGGAAAATAATATTTTGATTGTATAAACTGGTATTTATTTTCACTCTGTGCCTTTTCTCTTTATATGGATCTTTTTCTCTTTCCTTCTTGAAAAATCAATGGTTGTGCCCCTCCCCCACACTCCCTAAAAGTTTTCTAAGATGCAAATCACACCCCTTTGCCCCTGCCTGAAATCCTGAGATATCTGACATGAAAAATATTCTGAACATGATCATCCATCCAGCATGTCTTTCAGGCGCCACTCAGATTAAATGAAAGAATCATAAGATGAAGGTCTTTAACTGTTAATCCTTTTACAATGAACCTTTAGATAGTCTTGGGGGCAGGGTGCTTTATATGAGTAATAGTGCCCCTTGTTCCTGTTCATGAAGTTAATGAATACCCGCAACAGTCAAGGTACGTAGACCCCCTCCTCCCCTTCTGCCCCCCCACTTGGAAGGAAAAGTGCAGTAAAAAAAGGGAAAGGGAAGGAGGGAGAGGATGCCTCAGCATCAGAAAATTTTAAAGGAGGAGGCTTGGACTCCAGGAGGGAAGCTTATACTTAAATGTCATTAGCAATAGTTTTTCACAAACCCTTTTAAAGTTTGTTGTTAAGGTCTTAGATTGCAAGTTAAATACAGAAAAATGCTCAAACACCAATTTGGTCTCTATCTGTAAGAATTCTCCGAAATGTAAGGTCACTTTTTTTAAGGTGCCACTTTTTCTGAATCTTATTCCAAAACCCAGATGATCACAAAATAGAGTATATTAGATTGTGTATATTAGCAAGACTCTGTGTGTGTGTGTGTGTGTGAGAGAGAGAGAGAGAGAGATGTTGTGATTTATGGACATTTATACAGTAAGTAGCACAGAATTGTTCTGCCATGCCAAAGTCATAGTCACTGATTATTGTAATACTGATTTACAGGTCGTTTTTAATGAATATGCGTGCTTAGTATATTATGACAATAACAGCGAAGATACATGAGAGGGATAAAGAAACAACAGTGCGTTGCCAAACTCATAGCTGAGATACTTCTACAATCTAAAGTCAACCAATTATAACTTATAATGTTATAACTGATGTCTATTTAGAAGTCTATTTAGAAGTAAAATTTAGAAGTTCAGCTTTCAGAGAAATTAGTAGCTTGAAAGATGCAAGTAAGTACGTTGAGCAACTGGACAGAATGAACATAGCCCACAATACAGCTTTGCCCAAATTATTTGCCCTTTCCTACCTAGTAAGTATAACTTGAAGTCAGGAATTATGGGAATCGCATTATAAAATATAATGGGGTGTGTGTATGTGTGTGTGCAGAATAACAACTTGCCTAACCTTGCATTGTATTGCCTCGTATTTTCACCTATATCACACAGTGAAGTCCAATAGAGACAGAAGCACATCTTGTCATCTTGCTTAAACAACTGAGAAATTACTGCTGAATTCAGACGTGAACTGCTCCTCCCCCTTGAAATATTGGCTGTGTCCTTACCACTCACCTTAAGCTGGCTACTGAATTAGTCCAGTTTCTGAGCTCATACAATATAGTGGGTCATAAACTACCGTATTAAAATTGTGTTAACCCAACACAAAAATCATCCCAACCCCTCCACAAAAAAATAAAAATGAACGAAGCTGAGGATGCTATGTCACAATTATGCTTTGGACTGGTTAGATGTATTCTATGAACACATCTTTCGTTAAAATATACACTTCTTTCTTAACTAATCTAAGACGGCTGTTTTAACTTGGCACAATGATCCTTGATGCTTAAACCGCTCATCCATGGTGGCTCCAATTATTGGAGCTGGAAGAGATGGAGAATTTGATTGCTTCTTTTTATTTCATTTCTGCTCTCCAACTTCCCTTTAGGAGTTCAAGAGTCTATAATTAAAATAGACCAGTCAATGACTCAAGGCTGTACCGTGGGTGTGTATGCGTGTAAGAGAAAAGAGACAGAGAATATTTAAATGTAGGGCCAAACTTCCCCTTAATCTTCCAGCCACTCACCATCTGGCATCCTCAGCACCCAGTTGCACATCTGGAATTGGCAGGCTCAGGATTGGAAGGCCTGTCTGGAGGCGTGGCTTTGAGACAACTTGTTCTAAGGAAGCAAACTGTTGACTGTTTTGATGAATTAGAAGCATGAGGCTTTGTAGTCATCAGCTTAGGTTAATAGGCTACAGGAAGTTATCTGATTAAAGCATGTTGCTTTAATGTTAATATTTGAGAGCTGATGAGGAGATAAGTTTGACCTAAGATCACCCTGTATGGCTCATGTGATCCTAAGTATTACAGTATTTTAAGCAGATCCACAGGGCCATTCTTACTTCTCTTACTTTAGAGTAAGTTCCTGGAGGGCTTTTAACCAGTGTGCTAAGGATTCTTGGGTTGCTGGTGCTGCTGGGAGTCATTCCCATGCTAAGCAAAGTCAACTTGACTTGGGGAACCAAATAAATAAGCACCACAGAAGAGTAGGTAATTTCAGAAAACTCTCCAAGAAATCTTTGTGTTTGCCCCACAAAGGAGTCGCCTTAACGTGGAATTTTCTTCCTCAGTGGAGCCAGTATTTAGTTTTTCAAACAAGTAAGGGTACAGGAGAGACGCCCCTAACCATTTTGTGGGGGGGGGGGAAGTGATCTAGATGGATCACAATTCTCAAACTATAGCAAGGAATACTGTAGAGTGGCGTTTCTCAACTTTGATAGCTTTAAATTGGGTGGGCTTCCAACTCCCTGAATTCCCCAGCAAGCATGCTGCCTGGGGGAATTCTGAGAGTTGCCAAGTCTACCCATCTTAAAGTTGCCAGGGTTGAGAGACAACCCTGTTGTAGGTTATGGGTACTGAAGATAAAGGAAGAAAAAGCAAGAGCTGCTCCACAAGCATCTGTAGGAACAAATTGCAGGCCCCAAAGATCCTGCGTTAGTTCCTTCCTGTTTTGTAGACAGTGCCTCTACTTTCCCTAGGCTTGCATAGAAGGTTACATGATTTATGCCTTTTCGTCTATTAGCCCTAAAACCACTAGGCCCAGCTCCTGGAGACAAAGTTGCTAGCCCCGCAATCTCCCAATTTCAAACACCTTCTCCACTTATGGGATAGTTTAGCAGTACTATCGTATCTCTGAAGGCTACAAGAAAAGATGTGCGCTCTTTATGTCAAGTCATAGAGCAAAGCAGGAGCGTCCAACCCACGGCCCATGGGCTGCAGGCAATCCTAGGCAGAGCTACGGGGAGTAATGCGGCTGCAGCAGATCGTAAACTTTTTAAACATTATTATGTGTTTTATATACATTAACTAAATGCGGCCCAAGACAATTCCTCTCCAATTAGTACAGGCCAGGAAACCAAAAGGTCGGACATCATTGTGCGCTAGACCTTCATGTAAATATCTGAATTTTTGACTGCCCCACATCTGTTTAAGCAATTCTAAAACGGAAGCAACTTCTGTACCTGGCTGAACCTATGCACCTCAGGGGTAGGTGCCACATCAATGGGTGAATGTGTAAAAATGAGCTTTCTTAAGCATCCTGGCATGACATTACCTGGAGAATACACCGTTAAGTGCGAATTATTTTGGTTTGGGAAAGAAGTACCAGGGTACCAGGCTCTGCGGGGTGAGGGAGGAAAGTTTGTTTGCAGAAAACTTTTTTTTCTTCCCCTGAGTCAGAAAACTGAGTTTGCTGACTCAGTTCATCCTTGGTTGATGGGGAGGGTTGATCAGAGCCTCTCCTTCGTTTTTGGCTCTAGTGGTAGGCGGGAGACCTCTGGTACTGTGAAAACTCCTTCACCAGCGCAAACCCAAACATGCTAACAAAACATCTTCCAATTTTTTTCAGAGTAGAGCAAAAGTTAGAACAGCGGTGACTTAACCCAGATAGGCTGGAGAGGCTACTCTCTATAGTCATTTGGCATGATGTGGTCAAGATCCCGTTTGTATTGCCGGGAGGGAGGGAGCGAGGGAGAAGAGACTCATCTTTACTGGGGCAAAAAAACGGGGGGGGCAGTTTGGAGTTGGGGAAAGAGGAGAAAGCAAGGGAAAGGAAGGGAAGGCGCGCTCCGATTCCCCCCCCCCGGGCGAGCGCTCCCCTTCCCGAAAGGGTTAAAGAGAAAAGGGGCGGATAAGCGGAGAGGGGCGCTGGCTCGGCCGTGCCCGGGATAGGCGACTGTCTGCAGCGAGCGCCAAAGAACGCGCCGCCGGGGCTCGAGTTTCAGCGGGGCTCGGCCACAAGGGTAGGTGTCAGAGACACGTGGCTCCTGGTAAATGAGATGTCAAAAGCGGCAACCACCCGGCTCCCCCCCCTCCTTCCCGGGGCCCGCCTCCGTCTCTCCGAAGGCGTCTGCCCCGCGCCTTCCAAAGGGGGCGGCGGCGAAGCGAGCAAACAAACAAGCAGCGCGCCTTCCAGAGGTCTTCTCCCGCTCCCAAGCGGAGCGGGCTGGCTGGGAAGTCGCGCCGATCCGACCCGGCGGGACCGGCTTCCAAGGAAGGTGGCGCTGCTGGGAAAGAGAGGGGTGGGGTGGGGTGGGCTGTGCCTTCGCCTCTCAAGCCGCGCCGATTCCCCGCACGCCGCCTCGGCCAGCGGCCCCCCCCCTCCCCAAAAGAATCCAAGGAGGGTTTGATCTTTTTAGTGGTTGGTTTTAATTTTTTGAGCTGAACTTTCGACTACAAGGGAATGAATATAAAGAATAAATAGCAAACTCTCTTTCACGTACAGAAGATGAAAGACGTTCCAAGAAAAACAACAACACCAAACCCGCTATGTACAACAGGTAAACACGTGTCTTTAACCTTTCATCGTAATATCATTAGTAATAATCTCGGAAGTCCGTAAAAAATTCACACGCAAATCACTCAAAAGACTCCCCCCCCCCCAAAGAACGGAAAATATTTCCATTTATAATAAAATGTTTTATGTTAAAAGTCCTCTTTTCTTTCTTTAAAAAAAAAAAAAAAAAAGCCTTTGCAAAACAAAAAAAACCCAACAACCAAGATTTGAGGAGCGTTAAATCCTCCAAACGCTTCTTTCTGGAATATAAATTAAAGACGGGGAGGTGGGTGGAGAAAAACTTCAATCGCGATGATCCGGGCGAATCTACTCTTTAATAGCACAGCAGACGAGGAGAGTTCGCGGTGTGACACTGACCTGCTTTCAGAGGCGTTTGGGTGGTCTTGCAGGGCAGAGGGTCCCCCGCGCGCAAGGACTCTCCCAGGTCTTTCGTGACGCACGCTCGCCTTTACACAAAAGCTAAAAGTTGCCTGTCTTGCACAACCCGGAGCAGTGCAACGTTTCAACGGGGAGAGGCCAACGTCCATCTCTTTTGTAGCGTCTTGAAGTCGATCAAAAGCCCGGCTTCGCGGCCGGATGCTTCGGTGCGAAAAAGAGGCAGGGTGTTGCTTTGGCTTTGCTGTTTTCCTCGGGACGTTGGCGGCGACTGGAGCGGAGGGCACACGCGTTGCTGCTCCCCCGCCCTAGCAGGAGCATTTGCACTCGGAAATGATCGGGTACTGGATGGGGATCCACGTGCAACGCTGCCCCCCGCGGCGCTGGCACCTCCACCGCAAAATGGTCAGATGCATGGATTTGGCCGGCTTGCAAAGCATGCCTTCCGGGACGGAGCAAGAGCGCTTGCTGAAGCAGCTGCCCACCTTCACGTAGCGGGGCCAGAAGCGGCTGCCGAGGTCGTTCCACGTGTAGAGGACCGGGCAGAAGGTGTGAGACCACAGCCAGAGCTGCAGCTTCCGACGGAGTTTCTTGCTCAGCCGGTGCTTTTTGCTGGCCTGGAGCCCCCCGTCGTAAAACTCCAGACCTTTGATCTCGCTGGGCATCGCTCCGGACGGCCTCTGCCGCAGCAGCAGGTCCAGCTGGGCTAGGTCGTCCCCTCCGAGACGATCTTCGGACAAGGAGACCGCCATGAAGCTCGGGTCGAAGTGGGTGCCCAGCAGGGTCCTCAGCAGCGTGTCGTTCAGGTCCTTCTCCTTGGGATCGAAGACAGGGTCCGGGTGCTCGATTAGATCCACCAGGGGCAAATTGTCGCTGGGGGCCGGTCGGATGTGGAGGTAGTGCTGGCAAGCGCCCTGTTCCAGCCGGAAACCTAGGAGAACCGCCAACGCGTAAAGCCTCACCAGCCACTGAAGGTGATCCATGCTCGGAAAGAGAGAGAGAGAGAGAGAGAGGGATGGGGGGGAAAGGGGACAGGGTTCACCCAGAAGCGGACCTGAGCAGAGGCATCGGCCGGAGAAAGGAGGTGAGGGTATCCAAGCAAGGAGGGGCAGGAGAGGAGGGTCCGTCCCTTGCCGCTTGCCTTCAGCGGCTGCAGCCTCCTTGCCCAAACGCCTTTCCTCGGATCCGGTGAGTAGGCAACAGCAGCAGTAGCAAAGAAAAAAAAGCAAGAAAAAAAAAGCACCGTTTAGAAGTAAGCAATGCTGATCGTGAAACTCGGCAGCCCAGTGCAGAAAACGAGAAGCCTGGGATGCTCCGTGCAATTGTTCTGTCTCCGGACTTCAGGAGTTTAGCGCCGCGTCACTCAGGAGAGACCTCTGCAAACTTCCATTCGGCTCCCGTCTCTTTGCAGTTTGCAACAGCCGCCGCCGCCGCCGCCGCCGCCGCCGCCACGCACGTTGGCACCAGTTTGTCTGCTGTGCGAGGATCCAGCGTCTTTAAATTTCCTGCACTTTCTGTTCCATCACTATGGAAACCACCGACTCGCTCTTTTCAGGCACTTCTCCTTAAAAGAGGGAACTCGTGGGCGTGGGGGGGGGGGAGGCAAAGGCGATCTGCTACTCCCGAAGTCCTGGAGGAGGCAATCGCTCTCAGGCGGTTGCTCCAGCCACCCCAGCCGAAGGGAGTAGGTGGGGAGGGGGCAAGCCTCTTTCTCCGCGTTGCGTCCGCGGCGAGCTCAAAGCGCGGCTGGAAAGTGATGCTCCGTGCAGGAGCGTCTTCCAATTGCTTCTCCGTAGCAAAGGAGAACTATCCGAGGTGGCTTGGCCACTGCTCCACCGGGCACGCTCCTCGCTGAGCTGGGTTATGAATTAGAAGGCGGCCTTACAGCCAGCTTTTATACACCGCGAGGTCGGCGACAGCGAGCCTGTGCAACCTTGCAAGGCGCCGTGTTGCTCCGCGTTGCATCGTCCGGACTGGCTTCTTCTTAGCCGCTCGCGCCCTCTTTTTACTTTCGCCGCTCAAACTCGCTCACCTCGTGCCTTCCCCCCCCCTAGGATGGCCCTGGTACCTGGTTGCCGCTGCATTTATTTGCGCGGCTCCACGCTTGAGCCCGTGATGTAATTCTAGTTGGCTTCTGGCTCAAGAAGGGCTCTGCAAACGCCTCCTTTCTCCAAGCGTGAAATTGCTGGCTAATGCTAAGTCAAAAGGGGGGGGGGGGGAAGAGAGAGAGGGGAAGGGAGGGCGCCCTCTGCTGGCGGCCGCTTGAGCTCGCATCCCTCTTTGCAATTTCCTCGCGAGCGCAGACACAGAAAAAGTAATTGAGAGTTGCAAACCGAAAAAACAACATTGTTGCCTGGCCATTGTGACAAGATATTGTCACTTAGAGCTTCAAGTAGACTTCCTCAGGCAATTCCATCTATTTAAGATTTTAACTTACCATTTAAAACTAAATCTGATTTAGCAAAGGTATCTTGAAATTATTCACTTGTTTGCCACACTGGGACTGCTCAGAGGTATGTTTTTAAATGGACAGCCATACAAATCCTGTGAATGAATGAATGAATGAATGACCGATCTTGTGTGGATTTCACATATACCATGCAGGTGGTGTTTTTTTTTTTTGGAAAGAGTGTGCTATTGCACGCTTCCTTAATGTAGCTTTTTTTTTAATTTCCCAGTTGAGCTGATAGAACTGGGATTTCTGCTTGTGACCTATCCAAGCACTAATCAGGCCTGACCCTGCTTAACTTTACAAGGTCAGCTAGATGCTGTCACCTGCTGTCCTAAACAGTCGTGTTCCCAGAGCTGTTTAGAAGCAAATCAGGATGGGGTGATCTGAATACACAGGGGTAGGTTTTTCCAAAGGGAAGGGGTCATACTTCAGTCCTTCAGCTCTGGGTTCCCTGCAGATGGCATTTCCTTGGTGGTGGTGCCCTAATACTGTCTCTGATCTCAGAGGGTGGCAGGTTTAACCCAGAGAAGGCAGATGGAGAGATAGCCAGGCCCTAGGCCAAATAGGTCTTTTAAGTATGAAATTGCACCTGGGCCAGAGCAAAGTGGCAACTAATGCAGTTCTTGTAGTAGAGTTGTTGCATGAGTGACCCTCAGTGCGCCATAAATATCGGGGCCAATGCATGTTAAACCAACTTCTAAATTGTCCTTAGGGTCAGCTCCATGCCATATGAAATGCATTTGACTTGTGAGAAAAGCCCTTAGTTCCAGAAATGGTTGCAACTGATGCACAAGAGGTAAGTGTGCATAGAGAAATAAAATGGCGTAGCAACCAGCATCTGCTAACCTGACTTCCTTTTGATTGGGATGACTGTAAAAACATATTGATTCCCGATTCTTTCAAAACCCCTGTTCAAAAATCAAACTTTTCTGCAAGGCCTTTAAATCAACTTTTTAATGTTCACGGCATACCCCTTATAAGGCCTGCAACTGAATCTAAATCCAAGTAAGTGAAAGAATAATATATCATACCTTTGACTGTTTTACATTTCTCTTTTCCTTGCAGGTCTCCCAGGACTTTCCTTCCAGGTATGCCATGTAAGGAATTTAAAATTTGATTTTCTTCAGAGCACGAATCTGATCTCGTATAGTTGCACACGCGCGGCATCCTGTAAACATACCAATAAATGTATGGAAAGCAATCTTTCCCAATCTGGATGCCTGCTAGATGTATGAATGTAAACTATCTGCACTCTGTACCAATGTGGCCATTACTCAGAATTCTGGGATTTGTGGTCTACTTATTTGACGGCTGCCAAAGTTGTGGAAGGTTGATCTAAAATATACTGTTGATTTTAAAAGGTAAGTTCAAGTTCAAATCCAGCTACAAAGCTTATGGAGGATGTTGGAGAGGATCATTTTCCTTCAGGGTAATTACCTGTGAGTAGGATAGAGTCGGATTATAACATCTGATGTGATGTTCATAACCTTCTGGAGACAGATAACGAAAAAAAATTATTTTCTGCTAAAATGTATTTAATTAAATTCTCCACTTTCTCAGATTAAAAGACTGTTCAGGCCAGACTCTGTTATTATCCTTCTTCTTGCTAGTAGGGTGGCTTACTACCAATAATATTTCAAATGCCAAGAGTTTAAAGCACATTTAGAAAAAGGCTAGGAAAAAAGTGGAAATAGCCAGTTTTGTTCCAGAAAAGTTTGAACAATTCCAAATGTTCATTCTTCAGCCTTAATAGAATACGGGAATTTCTAAAACGGGGTAGACCTTGTTGCAGATATTGCAAAAATTAGAAACGGGCGTTGAACCATTTTGGAGGTAGGCATTCTGGGCTGACCAATCCAGCCAAACACGATCAAGTTCCTTCTAAAATTTGAGAAGCAATCGAGATACGTAGAGAAATGCAGAGATTATATTTTCAGAGAAGGGAGAAATTTTCCTTCAAGCTCACTCTTATCAAAAAAAAAAAAAAAAGGAAAAGGAAGAAGAGTTTTTGTGATTGACAGTTCCAAAGCACGGAGCAGCATCACCGAGGCCTTTTCCCAAATAAAGTGCTTGCTTTTATGACATTTATATTTGCAAGAATTAACTATGGTCCTGATGACTTTGACAGTTTTTGAAAATTAGGAGATTATTACTTCAAGAGGGCACATCTGCACAGTTTCCCTTACACTGGTAATCCTGCTCTTAATGCTGTATTGTGAGATTAGCCAGATGTTCTGCTACTGAAACGGTGTTTTCTGTCTTGTTCAGATCACTCCATGAAGTCAGTGTGCGGCACACTAATGCCCAAAGGGGAGGTGCCTTGCCTTAACCTGTTCTGGGTGGGGATCCGGTGCTCCCTTCCAGCTGTGCTGTAGTCCTGGACTGTCTCCTTCTCTCCAGTACCTGAACACTGTGCTTGCTGCTCATTCTTGTTTTGCCAGATCAAACTACAGTGTTAGTCTCCTTTTAAAAACAATAATAATGATATTTTGGACAAGCAATTGGTTGAACACACAAGAAGACAATTCACACCAACCTCTTGATATGTTATCAACCTTTGAGGCCAGGAACTCCCCCCCCCCCCTTATCAAATACTATACTCGGGTTGTGCTTAGCCAGGTTGTATGAACTTTCTAGTTACTATGCCGATGAAGATTCTCAGCCATCCAGGTTGAGTTTTCTGGAAGTTGAGTTAGGGCAACTGGACTTCTTTTCTTGTTAGTCTGAAACATTTTGCTCCTTATCCAAGTAGCTTCTTCAGTCTGAGCAAGTGGTTAGCCACCCCCACATACACATAGCAAGTGCCTAGATAGCATGGAGGACGTCATGTTCTTCAGCAGCACCGTGCACAAGAGTTGGAGGACCCCATGTAAGTCCTCCAGAATGGTTTTATTTCTCACCTAATCTGAAAAGGCTCGTTAGGCAGAGAGTCCAATCATTGCGTAGGCACAGATATGGCGCTTCACATATGACCATCCTTACCTCCAGATGTATCAACCCATACGCAGGGGCTAAGGAGGGATGCGCCACATGGTTTTCTCATTGCATCAGAGTCTGTCTTAACATTGCATTGTTTCAGTTGGAGTGCTGTCCACCTGACTGTAGGTGTTGTTGACAGCATATCTGAAAGAATTACAAGGGGAAAAAAAATCAGTGTGGCAATTGGAGATTATCCTGATGAGGTGAGTCCAAAGCCAGCCGTGCCCTTCACTTTGATAGGTGCTATGGGTGTATAGCAGTGCAGAGCAGTGGTGGGATTCAGTCAGTTCGCTGAATCGGTAGCTAAGTTTTTGTTGCCCAGGCCCAGAATGGACTTCCGGAAGTGGCATCCATACAGAGAACCGGTTGTTCACATATTTGAATCCCACCACTGGTGCAGAGCCTATTTCATTGCGTGGCATGAGATGCGTTATGGGAGTAGCAAAGATTAGGGCAGGTTAGGTCCCTGCCAGATTCAGCAAAGGATGACAGGAGGGATCCACAGATGTGTGAATTTGGCTTATCCAGATGTTCTAGTCTAAAACTAAGGCGTTCCATGTCAAAATGCGAGGCCTCAGTTATGTCAGAAGTTCCAGTCACCTACACCAGCGGCTCCCAACCTTTTGGGCACCAGGGACTGGTTCCATGGAGGGTGTTTTTTCTGTGGACCAGTGGGGCGTGGTTTCATGCGCTGCCTGGATCCCGCATGTGCGCGGATGGGCTTTGCTCGCTTGTGTGGACTGGTTCCTGGCAGGCTTTGGACGTCCGTGGGCTGAGGTTTGGGGGGCCCCTGGTCTACACAGTTATCATTTCTTGTTTCTGTACAAATGCAACTACTTGATCTAGTTATTTTCTTTACAATGGACAGTCTTGTGTATAGAGAAATATTTAAAAATATCTAAGTTGCATTTGATACGGTCAAACTAAGTCTGGGGTGATAGTTCCATTGCCTGCAGGGTCATTCAAGTGAAAAATAATTTTGAAATATACGCACACAAATTAAACACATGCATAATCAAATGTGTATATGAATAAATGCATATATGCATCCAGTACCCGATATCAGTTGATATTCGGTTATTTTGTATATCAGTGATAGTACAGACTTCTCGAGGGTTCATATGCAGGAAAGAATATTTGGGTTTCTGTAATCTTGACCTTGAGAGCCAGTTTGGTGTAAATGATTTAAGACACCAGGCTAGAAACTGAGAAAGTGTGAGTTCTAAGTTCTGCCATAGGCACAAAGCCAGCCGGGTGACCTTGGGCCAGTCCTTCTCTCTCAGCCCTAGGAAGCAGACAATGGCAACCACTTCTGAAATCTTGCCAAGTAAACTGCAGGGACTTTGTCCAGGCAGTTGCTAGGAATCAAGATTGACTCAAAGACATATTCACACAATCTTGATCTCTCTTCCCTTTGGATCTTTGCCATTCACATCCCTATCATAAAATGCTATCATTTTCCAAATAATAAGCTATGGGCAGTCCTCCTTAAAATGACGTCCGATATTTTCTGTGGATTATGGGTTTTTATGTGGGTTTCTTCACATTTTATCTTAATGGTTACTTCTGATTTGATCTGGATTTTTTTCTAGTGAAAATGAAATCCTGTGTTGCACAAAGTAGTACTAGAGGTAGTGTCAATGCTTATTTAAGCATTGTTTTTCTGATGCTACTTCTTAGATCTTCCGAGTATCCTGAAAAATTGTTATGGGATATTATATGTATATGCAAATACAAGTCTGCATAGATTCAGCAGTAGATAGGGTAATTAATAGGAGTTTTCTTCAGACATAGCTACACTGAGTTGGCTTCTAAAATCCAAAAATACTTGTTCAGCTGTTAAAAAGTTAGAGCTCAAGGCCAAACTATATATTAAATTTATATGTATTTATTATTTTTTTGCTTCTAAAATAGCTGCCTGGTATTGGGGAGGGAGGACATGTGGATCAGGATTGCTTAGAAAAGCAGGCCATCAGCACCAACAGTGCTAGTTAAGAAAACATGATAAAATTCACTACTAATAATTAGATCCTTGTTATTTAATTGTGCCATAGAGAGTTAGTGAACTCTTATATTCAGATGAAGATGCCGCAGCGCAGAAAGCGCAAGTTACGAAGAAGCTATAAAAAGGACAACCCGAGTGTTTAAAGATTAATGGAAGATCTCAAAAGGTCAATATTGACTCTGAAGGTTGAACTTTGAAGATTTGGATTGGGAGTATCGAGTGATATTTTCAACAGATAATCGAGGGGCTCAAAATGTTCGGCTCCTGCGGACAAAATGAAAGGCCAGGAAATATTTTACAAATGCCTCATTTCAAATGAATAACCTTAACATTCCCATCATCTTGCTTTGTTTACTAAAGAAACGTCATTTTTATGACTGTTTATGCTGCAGAATCAATAAAACAGAGGCAGAATGAGGCCTCCTGCGCCATTTACCTTGGTCTAGCAAACATTCAATTACCCAAAGAGTTCACAAGTAAACAGTCAAGCGTGCCTCATTGTGTATATACTCAAGATCCTTTAACACAGATTATTTGGCAACCTTCACCTACCTTTTTGTGAGTATGGCTACTGATAAGCTTCTTTTAATCTGACTGCTGATATTTTATGACTGATCTTACAATTGCGTGATGCTTCTCCAGATATCAATTTGGCTAGGATAAGCTTCTAAATAATCGTTGAAATGACACTAAGCAGGCTTGTTGCTATGGAGAAACGAAGCAATAGACAAGTATCTCTAGTTCATTGTGCCACAGATAGCAGCATCCATCACTTTGTTTCATTGCATTGGCCAAGGTGATTGTGTTTGTTTCTTTCTGCATTTTGCATCCCAGCCTTTCTAAGCCATGGGGATGGTTTATGCTTCTCCCCAAACCTGGCAGTATTCAAAGTTGCTTCCTCCCAGATTCCTGTTTGTTTCAGCTCATTTCCTACTGCACATTCTCACCCTATCAAATGTTGAAAGAAATGTGCTTGCCTCACACCCAATAGCAAGCCTGTGGGTGAAAAATCACATTCGGTCTTTGGAATGGAGTATGTTCGTTTATTTATCAAATTTATATAGCTGGCCATCTCACAAGAAGCGACTGGGGTACGACAAAAAACAATACATTCATAAAAACAAATATTAAAAAATAGAAGTTAATTACTATTAAGAATATGTAAATCCTAACCTGAGAGAGAATATATCCACAGTATGGGAGCCATTGAAACACATCTATAGTTCTCTAAGATTCCAAAGCCTGGGAACATAGCCAGGTGTTGAGGGACTTTCAAAATGTTAAGAGGGATGGAACTAACCTAATTTTGGTGTGTGTGGAGAGAATGTTCCATAAGGTGAGCACCGTGGTGGATAAGGCCCATTGCATAGAGCCTACCAAATGTAACTTCCTGGCAGATGGTATCCGCAGATGTCTTATTTGCCAGATCTAAAGCAGCAGGATGATATAATTGGGGAGGTATTACTATATACACTGCAACATGTCATAGATATGCCTCAAAGAATACATCTCTCCTACTTGAAGTCTGAAATTACACAGTCCTCAGGCTTATGGTCTATGCTCCAAAGTCTGAGAGGGAGGTGACTTGTGTGGATAAAAATGTACCAGTCCTTACCATTTGATAGGAGTATTAATCTCTGAAAGTATCCGTCACTTGTATATTTGCTCCCTTGGCTACTATCTGAACATATGTATGCTTTCTTCAGCCTGTTCTCTTGGAAAATCAGTCCTGCCATAGATGTTTTTGTGCGTATCACATGGAAGAGGGCCATTTGCTGGCTTGCTTTCAGACATATAATCTGACCATTAGAGTCACGGCCGGCAAGGAATCTAGAGTTAAACATGACCCTACATGAAATACTTCTATGTACTCAGCGTCAACATCCTTTGTAATTGTAATTTAAAAACAGCAGCAACAACAGAAGCATCCTGGGACAGAAGTCTACACAGTGTTTAGATGCAACAAGTAGAAGCCAGCTCTGCGGAAGAGATGTTTGCTTTCAAGTGGGAAGTCCTAATTTCTAGATGTCAGGAGAGAGGTCACTGTATAATTGGTGAGTAAGCAATGGGGAGTATTGGCTCTCCCAAGTTAACAGGATTGTTTTACAGAATGAGGTGGACCTTGGAATGTAGAGAGTAGAATGTGTTTCCCAAAATCTTGGGGTGTAGCCTCCAGGAACCAAATTATAAATGTTCATGCGACAGAAGGAAAAAATATTAAGTCTGTGACCGGACAGCAGTCATCTTAGCTATATTTATCTTTAATTAAGGTTAAATGTAAATCAAAATGAGATAAATGAGATCGAGTTTAGTTATTGTTCTGATTCCACCCACAGCTTTTTAGAATGTGACTCCTGGGTGCCACCCCAAGGCCAAGCGTTCTTGCAGAAATGGGAGGAGGAGTTGGGCAGGAAACTTAAAGGAGCCATGATAAATGACCTATAAATAAGTTTCCTTTTGAAAACAAGCCTCCAGATGAAATGCTTAGGATTGAGAAATTCTGAGAAGACAGATGCATCAATGTGACCAAAGGAAACCAGAGTCAGAAACTCTTTTCGATAACAATTAGCTGTCACATTTCCATACCGGAGTCTAGCAAATGCTTAGACTACAAAAACAAATACACCTCCATTAGCTAGAATTCTACTGATGCTCTAGCCCCGGGGTCAGCAAACTTGGCAACTTTAAGACTTAGGGACTTCAACTCCCAGAGTTCCTCAGCTGGCCACATGACCACGGAAATTGTCTTCGCTGGCTCCCTCAGCTAAGAAACAGAGATGAGCACTGTCCCCTAGAGTCGGACACAACTGGACAGAGGAAACCTTTGACTTTACATAATGATTCAAGTAGAGGTGCCTCTCTTAGATCGCACAGCCCCAAAAGACAGGCTGTGCAGGTCTTCGAAAAGGTGTGATCAGGATTCAAGAAAAGGCCCCTTAGAAACCTCAGAAACATTAGACAATATCCCTATGACATCACGCTTCCAGCTGGTGGATGGCAGGGTCACCCCACTTCACTAATCCAAAGTGATTTCCAGATGCCCACAGAAGCCACTTCCGCTGAAGGTAGGGCTCGAGTTACAATTGTAATGGAGCCTGCCCTTCACCGTCATAACTTGTGATGGTCGTAAATTGAGTTACTCATGTGACTGATCTAATTTTACAATTTACTTTTCTTGCAACGGTCATTAAGTGAACCAATGGTTCGCTATGAACGCAATTTTGCCAAAAGCTGGAAGTAACTATTGGATTTCACTAACAACATTGTAAAATGGGACCATAGGCCATAAATCCTGATATTTGCAGTGGAGGAAGGGGAGAGAAAAAGCACTCACATGTAAATTATATGCAAATCTATGTTCCCTATGTTGGGGATGCGTAAACATCCACTTTGCTTTTCCCCTTATAAATGAATGCCATTCACTTCTTTAGGAGCTAAAGTGGAGACAGCACTGGAAAACTCTCCCTGCCATCCCAAGCTCAGAAGATCAGCCAGGGCTTTCCCTTTGCTTAACATTTGTTAGACCTTCCTCTATTAAAATAATAAAGAAAATGAAACAGCCTAAATCCTGGCATCTTTTCCAGGGATTACGTGCTGACTGGGGTAACATGGAATACTAGAATACTAGAATACTACTATTTGATGTGTATACTGCTTGCCATTTAAAATACCTCAATATCTGGAGTACAATAAAATCTCTCTCTCTCTCTCTCTCTCTCTCTCTCTCTCTCTCTCTCTCTCTCACACACACACACACACACACACACACACACACACACACACACTGAGACACACATGGAGCTGACTTCTGCATGTATACTTGTTTGTTTGTATACACTAGAGAAAGTGGGACAGCATTTTTAAATTTCTCTTTTCGATGACTGGCTGACCCATTCTTGCAGCAATTGCTCCTATGTCTTTTAAGTCCATGTACTAACCAGGATCCAGTTTTGGTGAGGTTTCCCCCCCTTTTTTTTTTCTTCTTTCTTTCTTTTTGAAAGGCAGAGAGCTTTTGTCTTCAAAACTGCAGTGGAACATTCATCTCTTGATAAACTGTTTATCTTAAGTTTTTATGAGGGCGTCTTCAGCAAGCTAGCCTGAGACAAGAGTGTTGAGAGTATTTGTCTTCCTTTTTAAAGGGAGAGGTGGTGTCAATGGCAAAGTATTTATACCTCTCACATTTGGCTCAATATATCACGGCACTGGATTTAGCCACCTCAGTCTGTCTGTCTTTTTCCATGCTATCTTCTGCAATAAATCCAGCCTGTTAGTATTTCTTTGGATGCAGCTCGCTGTGCTTGGCCAGGAAAAAAAAAGAAAGCTAGGGGGAAAGTAGTTTTATTTGCATGTTTCCATGTCCTATTGTTCTCAGAAATGACTGAATAAGTAAAAAAATGAAAGTGCTAAGATTAGAGTAGTTTTACAGGGGCAAAGTGAAAAAGACCATAGGAGTGCTTAGGATATTGTTAAGATCTCGTAATATGAGTTAAACAACGACATGTGTCATATACGGAGCATATCCCTTCATTAGCTGGTTCTTAGCATGACTGATATCTCAATATCACCAATAAAGCTGGTGCAAACTACATTTTGGGAGGTGTATTTTTCAACTAACGTTTGTTATAAGGAAAAATTGTTTCCACACAACAAGATAACAACAAAAGCCCACATGAATGTCAAAAACCTCAGTTTGGGTGCTACTACACACCTCCAAGGCAATCTCACCTAGTTTGGGCAGGAAAATTGATGGGCATCAGGATGATTGGCATTTTCCTGAACCACTGATCAGTTTCTGATCCAACTCTGTATACAAACATTAGCCCAGTAGCTGAAAAGATTGCTCTCCTGTGAGAGGACAAAGATTCACTGTCCCGCCTGTTACATACTGAACTACATTTTGGGATGGGCAGGTGTGGGTAAGATCAGATTCATCCATTAATATGCTTCTTTTTTCTCCTTTTTGTTTGTTTGTTTGGAGGAAAATATAAATGGAAAGAGCAGATGGCAGCATGTCGACACGCAGAGATTTTGAATTTCATTTTATTATGTAAATTACGGAACGTAGACAACACATTATGCAAATATATTTCATACATAAACAGCCAACATACACAATGTCTATAAGACATAAACAAACTAATGTTAGCTGTGACATGCCATTTTGAACACAAGGGTGCTTTTAAGGCCATGTCACACTTCCATTTAATAAAATGGGGGAGAAGGACCCAGGATGCTACTCATCTTGACAGCTGTCATCTTGATATTCATACTGGGCAAAATCTTCAAGTAATTCAGCTCTTCTAAAATTTAACAGGGAGGAATGTATAATTTTGCATTTGGGTTAGAAGAATATAAAAGCACAGGCGTAGAATAAGGGAGACCTCCTTGGCAGTAATCCATGTAAAACAATTTGGGTGTCCTTATCAGCCATTAGCTAAACACCAATAGCAGTGTGAAGGCTTTTTTTATTTCCAGGGAAGACCCATCAGTCAGATGCAGTTTACCGGGTCTTAGTGCCCAGCAAGAGCAGATGTCCTTGTTCCCCAAAGTAGTGAAGAAGCTAGAAAGATAAATACTACAGGTAGTCCTTGACTTACAACCAGTCAGTTAGCACTGTTCAAACTTACAGTGCCACCCCCAAAAGCTACACCTGCCCCACTCCTGAGGCACCCCGTGTTCCACTTAATGATCCATGCAGTAATTTAATGGCTGCATCAGGGAAAGCATGTGGGGGTCATTAAGCGAGGCGATCTCGCTGAACGACCGTCACCACTTGCCACTGTAATGGGCAGGCTCCATTATGGTCATAGGTCGAGGACTACCTGTATGGTTGTGCAATGTCATTAGTCTGAAAACAGAGTTCAGATCAAGAGACAAAGGGAAAGCCCACTGGGAATATTGTGTCTTGTTCTGGGCGCCACAATTTCAAAAGGACCCTGATAAATTGGAGCAGGTTCAAAAGAAGATGACTAAGACAATGAAGAGTCTGGAAACCAAACCTTAGGAAGTACATAGAATCTGTGTATGTTTAACCCGCAGAGAAGATACGCTAAAGCTCTCGAATATCTGCAAGGCTGCCCCACAGAAGAGTGAGTGGATGCGCTGCCTTTATAGCAAAGGGCAGAATAAGAACCATTAGGTTAAGACTGTAAGGAAGCAGGTTCCAAGCTGCGTGAATTGTCAGCCAATGGGACAGGCTGCCACACGAAGTGGTGAAGTCTTCTCCACTATATGTTTTTAAAGCCAAGGCTGGGTAGTAATCTGTCAGAAATGCTATACAGGTTATCCTTGACTTACGACCACAATTGAGCCCACAATTTCTGTTGCTAAGCAAGACATTTGTTAAGCGAATTTTGCCCCATTTTACGACCTTTCCTGCCACAGTTGTTAAGTGAATCACTGCAGTTGTTAGGTTAGTAACACATTTGCTAAGTAAATCTGGCTTCCCCATTGACTTTGCTGGTCAGAAGGTCGGAGAAGGGGATCACGTGACCCCGGGACACTGCGACCGTCATAAATACGAGTCAGTTGCCGAGCATCTGAATTTTGATCACGTGACCATGGGGATGCTGCAATGGTTGTAGGTGTGAAAAATGGTCATAAGTCACATTTTTCAGCACCATGTTTACTTCAAATGGACACTAAATGAATTGTTGTAAGTCAAGGACTACCTGTAGTGGATTCTACACTGAACTGAGCTTAGATTCCTTCATCCCTGTGGTTCTAACAAGCGATGGTGGGGAGGGAGCTAGATGAGAGAAGTAAACATAAGAATATCCACCATTGCCCAAATAAGCAAGCAGGAAGGCGGCTTTTTTCTCTCTCTCTCCTTCCACAGTTTTCTGTGGTGGTTCCTAATCCTAGGATGAGCCAGGGCCATCTTCCAGATATTGTTGAGTGCCCCTTCAAGTTGACCACATGTTACAAATATATGGAATAAACTCACGGAAAGTAATCATGCACCTAAGAGTAATGAATGATCATGCTGAGAAAATGTTTATTATGATTAGGAGATTGAGGGTACCAGAGATGGATATCTGGTTTTCAATATTGCTGTGTAAGAAGATTTTAATAGGGAAAATGAGCCTTTGGAGAACATGAACAATGCCAAACAACTAAAGAAACTGCCAAGCGAAAAATTGTCACCAAATCAAAGATTATTAACAAGTCGTTGGTTCTGATAACAAGAATCTTATACGGGGTTTTCTAATTTCTGCTTTAACCAATTTGGCAGAATGACTGGCAGACAGAGGAGAAATTGCAAATAACTCCCTAATGACATTTACTGAAAACATTTTAAAAAGGATTATTTGATAGCAACATAACAAGAGTCTCCCAAAACAGACGTCTACTGTAAAATAAACACCTATTGAAAACTGTCATCCAGGTTTTTTTTTTCCTGTATTCTTTCTCTATCCCAACCTGGGCACCCTTAGATGTGTGGATTTCAACCAGCAGAACTCCCCAGTCAGTGTGGTTGTTTCCTGAAGTCCACATGGCAGGTGAGAATCCAGTTTATTCTGTATCCGATACACCATTTGCCAAAAGTGCTGCATCCATGTACATTTGAATATACATGGCTCCTCGGGGAAGATTGTTGCTCTCCAAAAGTGGAGGCCATGAAATGTGCAGATGAAGAACACATGCCAAAAGGAAGTAGCAAGTGGGCCAAGCTGGTATCAACACAAAGATGACCTTTCCCTCAAACAGTCGTTTCTCCAGACACCCATCACCTGTTTGGGACTGAGTGAGATAGATAGGCAAGAAAGAAAAATAGAGGAAACAAATCTTGAGCAATTGTCTCTGAACAGGATTCTTTGAACAATTTTAGAACTAGGGTTTGTCTAGTTCAATCCCCTGCTCTAGCAGGAGACCCTGTACTATTCCAGACAAATGGCTGTCCAGTCTCTTCTTAAAAGCCTCCAGTGGTGAAGCACCCACAACTTCTGAAGGCAAGCTGTTCTATTGGTTAATTGTTCTCACTGTCAGGAAATTTCTCCTTAGTTCTAGGTTGCTTCTCTCCTTGATTAGTTTCCATCCATTGCTTCTTGTCCTGCCTTCTGGTGCTTTGGAAAATAGATTGATTCCCTTCTTCTTTGTGACAGCCTCTCAAATACTGGAACAGTCTTATCATGTCCCCCCTAGTCCTTCTTTTCAGTATTCCAAATGTGGTCTTACCAAGGCCTTATAAAATGGTACTAACACTTCATGTGATCTTAATTCTATCCCTCTGTTAATGCAGCCTAGGAGTGATCCCGCACTGATCCCACATCATAAATAATATTAAAATCTCATCCCAGTTATGATGCTGAAAATGGTGTTTCCCTCACACCATCTCACTGGTCTTCCAAGTCTAACTTTTTAAAGTTTTTTTAAAAAACGTTTTATCATTATATTACAAATAGGTGAAGAGCTAATTAAGCAAAACCTTTCTTGTTCTCTTTCTCTCTCTTCCCTAGCCATCCCCCTCCCCTTTAGCTCCAGTGTGTGTGTGTGTCAAGGCTCGACTCCATTTTCAGCCTAATGATCCTTCTCAGCAACAATTGCTTTATGAGTCTCCTTTATGAGACTCGGCACAGCAAGATCTGAGACCAGGGGCTAAATCCTGAAAGGATCAGAGACTTTCTACAGGAAATTGAGCTAGGATATTTTAGATGCTGCCAGTTTCTTAGGAGAATAACCCTTGTAATTCTACCTGTAGAAATCTTGGATTACCATAACAAAAATAGGCTGAACCATTCAAACAGGCTGATGGAAATATGTAATTGTACTGCTTATGTAAAGCAGCTGCCCCAGATTTACACTAATTAAACTACTTATTATATTCATTTTGTTTATTCTCAAGGAGGCAAAAGAGATAGGAACAGTTTAACTTGCTTTGTCTAATAAAACAATAGACTTCCCAGCTTGGTTATAGGGTTGATATTATTGGAGGAGGCAGACTATCTAGAGATTGTGCCTTCAATTCCATTGTATTTAACCCTTAGTAAACCAAGTTTGCTGGGCCACAAATTGGAAAATCCTCTGGGTGTATTTAAATACTCAGAGGAAGAAGAAGGGAGACCTATACATACTTCAAAAGTTACCAGCCTGCAAAGTTTTTACTACCTTGATAAAGGGCTGATGAGACAGAAAGACTGATCCTTCTTGGATCAGTTGATTTCTTGAAATAGGGATACAGATCTGCTGCAAGACCCCCAACCACTAGATGGCAGCAAAAATATACAGAACTCTTCGCTGAACTCTTTGCTACCATGCAGAGGTTCCCTCCACTTTTGCAGCTCAGTTCTGGTAGACCCAGTGGTGGGATTCAGCCGGTTCGCACCACTTCGGCAGAACCGGCAGCTAATTTTTTGTTGCCCAGACCCAGAATGGACTTCCGAAAGTGGCATCCACACACAGAACCAGTTGTTCACATATTTGAATCCCACTACTGGGTAGACCTCATCTCTAGCAAAAAGCCTGATACATTCAAACAGTTCAGGGTAGCTCTATTTTTTTCACAGGGTGAAGCAGCAGTTTTAAGCATAAGGATAAAAGTGTCAAAGTAGAGAATCACTTTGCCTCCACTGAGAGATGTAGTTACACTACAGAGCGTGAAGAGGCACCAGAGAAGATGGCAGAACGAAATCCATTTTCTAGGCAGCCCAGCAGGTGCCTGGCTCCCAAACCAAATCTCACAAAGGCTGCTAAATAAACATTTCACTGCTTGTAGTAATGAACAGCTGTAAATTGCCCCTGAGTTCATCTAAAATATATTTGCTGACATCCAGTCAGATAAAATACTGCTTCTGTTATTTGAAAGGAAGATACCAGAGCCATAGACTAATGTTCTGCATAATTAAAAATGAATAATTCAGATGGAATTATCATTCATAGTCAGCCAGATGTTTAGACTCGATTTGGCATTTTTATCCACCTATCCAGTCTTTCCCAAAGACCTGGGATAGGCAGATGTTATTGTTCAATGGTGTTAAAAAGTATTGTGGCAGAATGTAAGCTGTTCCAAGTAAAGCTGCCTTTTGCAATTGACTGATGGTGATTTTGTCAATGGCGATGGTGTTCGTGTGCTGCTCCAGTTGTTTTGGGATGGCACCCAAGGCGCCTATTACTATTGGTACCACTTATTATTACATGTGGGTAATCTACAATTAGATTCACAATCTAAGACTAGTGAAAACTCAATACTTTTAAGTCCTAGCTAGGGACCCAAAAATCATTAAGATAATGTAAAAATATAGGCAGTTCCAAACAGTGTGAGGGTTTTGGTTTTTTTTTTGTAAAATTAGGGTGTTGTATCAGGCATGTTATGAACAAGATGCCTGTTGGCTTGGATTTTAAAGTCCCTTAAGATTATTATTAGTATTATTACTGAGCTTTCCTGAAGCAGCTCAAGTGGGCATACAAGTACTCAGCTCTCTTACTTTTTTTTTCCTCTCAAAAAGAACTTAGTGAAGAAGGTTGGACTGAGAGAAGTGATTGGCGCAGTGTCCTTCAAGGACCTCCTGGGCCTGAGGCTGAACTTAAACCAGCATGTCCCCATCTGTAGTCCTCCTAATCACTATACTACACTAGCTATTTCAGACTCACAGGGCTGACTTCTATGATATGTATTATGTTATAGTTTTCGTGTATGCATTTCAAAAAATTTCAGGAAAACTTGCTGATGGTTTTCAACAACCACGGTCTCTGAAAGCCCTAGAAATGGAATTCCAAAGCCACAAATCAGGAGCAATGCCAATTTAGGGTTGTCACATCTTTAAATTAAGGTAAAATAGTCTCCTGCCTCTTCTTGACACTTCTGGATGAAAATTGAGGTTCCATGCATGCTTCCTGCATGCAATCTATGTATCCTAATCCTTTACCCATCTGGAAGTGAGAATGGAATGGACCAATCTTTCCATTTCTCACAATCATTTACAGGAACACCATAAATTACTTGTATCCCATTAATGAATACATGTATAAGCTCTTGTTAAAAAAAATATCATCTGCTCAACCTGATTTTAAAGAAGGTTAATATATTGAATTTGTCTCTCAGGTATGTAATACTGAGAAGTTGCTGGGAGACTGAGTGGAGATGTGGTGCAAGACCTAACTAAATATACAGGGATTCAAATCCAAACCTCTAACTAGAAAGCATATACAATTTTTTTCCTATCACTGACATTTTCCCTCCATCTTAGATTTTTTTTTTAATTCAGTCCCAAATTGTTCCCCTTGCTTTGATGAAGAAGTGTGAGAATTTAATTTTGTGGAAAATGAAACGAATCTGACGTGCATTGAGACACTTTTCATGCTTCCTGTTTGGTTCCTCACTAAAAGATGGATAAAGAGTCAGTTTGGTCTAGTAGTGGCTAAGGCACCAGGCTAGAAACCAGGAGACTGAGAGTTCTAGTCTTGCCTGAGGCACAAAAGCTGGCTGGGTGGCTTTGAGCCATTCCCTCTCCCTCAGACCAACCCATTCACAGGATTGTTGTTATGGGGAAAATAGGAGAAGGAAGGAATATTAGGTATGTTTGCCACCTTGAGTTATTTATAAAAACAATAAAGGCAGGATGAAAGAAATCTTTAATCTGAGAGATGCTGTCAGTCAATGAGGAATTGTGGCACTCTGCCATTTTCCTTCTGGATTTCTATTGAGAACTCACGGTAGTGGAGATATTTGGCCTAAAGAGTTTTCTACTCCTAAGCTGGTCACAGGAGGACTAAGCATCCCCTCCCTCCTCTTGTTCCCCATAATGAAGCATGACTGTAGTAAACCAGATCTTTTGATCGGGCCTCTTCACATCCATCTAAACAGAGAGCAAAGCCTTCCTTCCCCCAATCCTCCTCACCTCGCTACTGTTTTTACTTTATTTCTAGCATTATGTCTTGTGGGCTGCAGGCCTACAATCTATACTTCCCCCCCGTTTCTTTTGTGTGCATCCTCCATTAAACTTACAACAATCAGACCAGTAGTAGGAGGGTTGGGCAACTCTGTAGGCCTTTATTTATTTCATTTATATGGCTTAAACCATCTTAAACCAAACACTGAGAGGCTCGCAACCCAAGAATAAAAACAATACATACCATACAATGCAATAAAAACAGGAAAACAAATCTGTGATATGTGTCATAGCACTTGAGCTTTAGTTCTTTGTAAAGATAACCTATGACTTCTATGCCATTTAAGCTTGTATGATAATGGGGTAGCCATGATTGCTCGAAGAAGTGGAGTTAGAGAAAGACATGTCTTTAAAGCCTCAAGAGGTCTGCCACCCCCAAAGCAGCAACATAGGCATTGTCAGCCATTCCCTCCATAACTCTGCAATTCTCTATCAATAATTCATACTTATGAATACAGTTTTGGTCACCACAATAGAAAAAAAGATGTGGAGACTCTAGAAAGAGTGCAGAAAAGAGCAACAAAGATGATTAGGGGGCTGGAGGCTAAAACATATGAAAAATGGTTACAGGAATTGGGTATATCTAGTTTAATGAAGAGAAGGACGAGGGGGGACATGATAGCAGTGTTCCAATATCTCAGGGGCTGCCACAAAGAAGAGGGAGTCAAGCTATTTTCCAAGGTGCCTGAAAGCAGGACAAGAAGCAACGGATGGAAACTAATCAAGGAGAGAAGCAACCTAGAACTAAGGAGAAATTTCCTGACAGTGAGAACAATTAACCAGTGGAACAGCTTGCCTTCAGAAGTTGTGGGTGCTTCATCACTGGAGGCTTTTAAGAAGAGATTGGACAACCATTTGTCTGAAATGGTATAGGGTCTCCTGCTTGAATAAGTGGGTTGGGCTAGAAGACCTCCAAGGTCCCTTCCAAAACTCTATTATTCTGTTAATTCCTCCAAGCTTACCAATTCACTTTTTAGCTGCTCATATCCCTCATCTACTTTTCGACCCTGGCTGCTGTCTTTTATTGCCCAGCCCTGATACTTCTTCCTCTGGCTCGTGCTTCAAGCTATTGTCTCAGTTCTTTAGTGGGGCTGCAAAATTCTGAAGGACTACTAACTGGCAACAAACAGCTAGTGTTTTATTTATCCCTTTGCTGCAATTTAGATTTTCTGCAGTCCATTCTGTAGCTTTAGATCCCGGGAGGTGGTTTTCTCCAAAATAATCCCAATGGGATTTTCATTGGGCTGAAGGAATTTTATTACCTGAGGCAAAGAAGATGGTGCCCCCCTTGGATTCCTTATACTGAATCCAAAGTGATTGAAAGTTGAATCATAACTTCAATGTGAAAGATGGTGGAGAGGAAGGTCTGATGTTGCAGCCTGAGACATTGACTCGTTCCCCCCAAAGATTGGCTAAGATTTCATCATGAGCAATTTTATTTCAATTCATTGGTTTGTCGACCACTTCACTGTGACTGAACTCATCTAACATTCTCCAAGTGTTACATGTATTGATACTTTTGAGTTTGTATTTCCATAATTTCTACCATTATACAGGTAGTCCTTGACTTACATTTAAGGACATTTGAAGTTACAATGGCAATTAAAAAAAGCGACTTATGACTGTTTTTCACATTTTTGCAGCATCGCCCTGGTCACGATAAAAAATTTGGAACCTTAGCAACTGACTCGTGTTTATGACGGTTGCAGTGTCCCAGGGTCATGTGATCACCTTTGGCCACCCTCTTGACAAGCAAAGTCAATGGGGAAGCCAGATTCACTTAACCATCATGTTACTAACTTAGTAAGTGCAGGGATTCACTTAACTGTGGCAAGAAAAGTCGTACAATGGGGCAAAACTCACTTAACGACTGTCTTGCTTAGCAATGGAAAATTTGGGCTCAATTGTGGTTGTAAGTTGAGGATTATCTGCATGTGTTCAATACGTATAGAAATGCCTTTATTTATGCATTGCTTGGGGGCAACTTTTAAAGATCAAAACCATTAAAAAAAGGAGTACTTCCTTACATGGCATATTTACCTGTTGATTTTGCCATAAGGAATCACGATGGTCACCAATTTGGGATGGCTTTAAATTCCTGGGTGTGCAGCTAACGAGTAGGCTGACTTGGTCGCTAAACAGTGAGAAACTGGTGAAGCGGGCACAGCAGCGCCTGCATTTTCTGCGCCGCATGAGAAAAGCACATCTTCCTTCCCCTGTCCTGACCACTTTCTACAGGGGGACAATCGAGAGCATCCTGTCATACAGCATCAGTCTGGTTTGGAGGCATCACTGCTTCAGACAGGAAGGCGGTGCAGAGAGTGGTGAGGATGGCCGAAAAGATCATTGGCAGTTCCCTCCCTACCATCCAGGACATAGCACAGAAGCGTTGCTTGAGCAGGCCCGCAAGATTTTCTGGGACACTACACATCCTCTTCACAACCTGTTTTCCTTGTTACCTTCTGGGAGGAGGCTTCGTGGTATCCGTAGCAGAACATCCAGATTCAGCCATAGTTTCATTCCATACAGCATTAACCTTGCGAACTCTCAAACTTCCTCCTTGCGTTATATATTCAAGATGGACAGTATTTAATATTTATTTGCTATGTATATGTAGGGATGTGGGTCTAGATATATGTTGTACATAGTATGTTTAGGTGTGTGTCATGTATATGTTTCACTTTGAGAGCGGGCAACTAAATTTCATTTTTTATGTGTGCCATTGTGCCCACAATATAAAAATGACAATAAAGGTTATTTATCTTATCTTTTTATTTTTTATAAGTAAATAAAGCTAGACAGATTCACCGGTCAAGCTATCCACCTATCCCTTTTGCTAACTTCTGTTTCTTGGTATTGGATCTCATTCCTCTTTCTTCGTTTTCTAAATCTCACACTCCACATTAAATCCATTGTACAGCCTGCAGCCCCTTAACAGCAGATGTAACTGGCTGATTTGGTTCATCTGTTCCTTTGATCTTAAAACCGTTCAATTCCTACGCAAGAGACACAAAGTACCTAAGATGGCATTTTTATGCATCTCATCTCACAACAGGCTCCACTGAATTCGACCAGGCTTTCCACCGAATAAATATGCATGGAATTCATCTGTCTGCAGATCGTGGTCAGAGTAATCTGGTTTATTTGAGAAGTGGTGCCTGCTCATCCCGTCCCCCATTTTCCGCACATTGGTAAAAAGATCTGAGCAGAAACCAAGACAGGTACAGTTGTCTTTTTTTAAATAATAATTTTATTAATCACTACAATAAAAAAGATAGAAACTAATATCAACTAAAAAAAGAAAATAAAAAATTGAAAACGCAAAAAAAGGAAAAAATAAAAAATAGAAAAAGAATATTGTAAAGAAAAGAAAATATATAATTGACTTTCCCCTTCAGCACAAGTATAGACAATTGTAGTAACTTATCATCTTGTCTTAAAATACAAATGATCTCTTCTTCTTGTATCTCATCTCTTATCTATAAACAAATCCTCAAAGCCTCCTCAATCCTGATGTCAGCAAAAGTCTGAGAGATAATAACATATCTCTTTTTACCTTGATCAAATAAACTTTTTATTCCTTTCTTTTAACAATCTTGATCTTTAAGGTATACTTTTGTGCATATGAGCAGGGCAATTGGGCAATGAAATCCTCCTTCTCCAGAGTACTGTTCCTGTTTTAAAAAAGGTAAAATATGTTCTCTGGCTGAGCTTGATTTCTCTTGGCTACCTGCAGTTTTCTTAACAACAATATTAAAATGTTTTATTAGAACCAGGATATGTTTTGCAGGATTCAATCTGGTTGGTCACTGGGACCAGAGGTTTTGTTTTCTGAGCTTTTGGACTCCTGCTGGAACCCCATCCTCAGGGAACTTCTCTCTTACCAGAATGTGTGCTTTGGGCTATTCTATGAGGCCCAGATTGGGTCCTGCAACATTATCCTGGGACGTGTATATTTGCCTCCATTCGTGAGAACACTTTTTCAGCCCAACCCACCTCACAGGGTTGTTCTTGTTGTGGGGAAAATAGGAGGAGGAAGGCCTGCTCGATATGTTTGCCACCTTGAGTCCTTTATAAAAATAATAAAGGCGGGATACAAATAAATAAATAAAAATTCCCAATCTAGAATTCTCTGGCAGTCTTAAGTACTACCATCCAAGTATTAACCAGGTTGAATCAGCTTTTAGCTTTCAGGGCCCCAGAAAAGTTGGCCAGACGATGTCACCAGCCTAATAATCCAGCCACTACCGATGCTCTAGAATAGATGAAAAGATAAGACACCAATTTCCTTCCTAGATCTTCTCCAGCTCTTCTTTAAAGCAGGACTTGCAAGAGCAGCTCTTAAAACACGGGGCAGCTTGGCATTTATCTTCAAAAGCCCCCCCCCCGTTCAATTGTCATTCCATTAGGTGCCCCTTCGTAGATCTTTCAGTAACTAACCCGGGATCTATTTATATAAAATCCCCAGACTATTTACGAGGTTCCCGAAGCCATCAGAAAGAAATGATGAGAAATTTGGGATGCGGGGAGGGGGGGGGAGATGTTTCTTTTAAATTTCAATAGCATTCTCTCCTTCCCGCCTTTCACACACACACACACACACCGCCTTCTCCTTTTCCATCCACATTCCCCTCGCCTAAGTTGGCGCCAGCATCGGAGGCTTGCCTCTGTGTTTATGTCATGGAGACGGAGGACAATATTTCAGTTTGGAGCCGAGCCACGGGGATCCGCTCGACGGGCCCTCCCCCTCCTCGCCCGCCCCTGGGAATAATCACCCGCGTCCCCTGCCTCGGCTCCCGCTTTCAAACGGGGTGGGCTAGCGTGCCAAATCGGCGAAACCGCCTCGCCTTCCCCTCGCCGCCCGACGCGCCCCTCCGCAATGAAAGGAGTCAATTAGCAGACACCTCGGCGGGAGCTCAATTGCCAGAGCTGGGGAGCCGACCCTCGTCTCCCCGCCGAGGCAGCGTCGGCGGGGTGTGTGTGTGTGTGTGTGGGGGGGCGGTTTCGGCCATAAACTGCGGACGAACAATGGAGGAGGGCCGATCAAACAGCCGGGCGCGTCAATTGGAGGTTCGAGGCTGGTGAATAACGCGCGCCGGCCTCGGTCTCTGGAGTCGAAGCCTCCGGAGGATGCCGTCCTGAGACGCGCTGATGGCGGACGCCAACCCAAATGCTGGCGGGCAGCTTTCCACAATCGGGGAAGCTGCAGTACCCCGATTTCTACGAAGGGCTCCTAGGGAAGACTAATTCGCCCGCGTCTTTCTGAAGAGCAAACTTGGTGGTTTCAGGCCTGCAAACAAGGGCTGTGACAAGGAGGGACCCCACCGGGGAATACCCAGAGAAAGTCGGGGAGAGGGCGTTGGTTTAAAAATACAGGTAGTCTTCATTTAGTTCGTTTAATGACTGAAGTTGCAATCTCAATGAAAAAAAGCAACTTACAACCGTTGCAGCAGCATCGTGGTCACATGACCAAAATTTGGATGCTTGCCAACTGGTTCACATTTTATGGCGGTTGCAGTGTCCCCAGGTCATGTGAACACCTTTTGCGACTTTTTGACAAGCAAAGTCAATGGGGAAGCCAGATTCACTTGGCAGCCGGGTTATTAACTTAACAACTGCAGTGATTCACTTAACAACTCTGACTAGAAAAGTTGTAAAATGGGGTAAAAAATCACTTAACAAATGCCTCACTTAGCAACTTACATTTTGGGCTCAATTATGGTCGTACGTCGAGGACTATCTGTATTAATAGTGGATCAAAATACCATTCCCGTGGGAATAGTTAGAGGAAGTTATCTTCCTTCTCTAAAAGGAAGCTCTAACTTGGAGAATGAACCACCGTTTAAAGTCTGTTAATCATGGGCTCAGATCTGACTCTTGCCTTGATGGAAGGGACTTGTGGGGATAGTAAACAGAAAGATGCAGTGCTTGAAAAAATGTGTGATTGGAGGTTGTGGCTTTGCAGCCTTTACATCTATTCTTCCTGTTCTATTGGGCAAAACCGACATGAAAGAAAATTGTCTCCTGGTAAATGAATTTCATTACCTATTTCTGCCATGTCTGGGCAGAAATTGTCAGTTTCTTTCACACAGACAGCTGAGTTGCCATCCAGATATATGCTTTTGATATCTGAGCTGGTGATTACAAAAATCAAGCTAAGATCTTAGCAAGGTATGTGTTTCCAGATTAAAAACCTGGTCTGTTGAAGAAGATGATGGGATTCAGCATAACATTCTTGATGATCTGTTTCCTCAAAGAAGCTCATGATATGTTGGCTAGAATTACCCTAATTCACAATGACAAGGTTCATATTTTACAATATGCCACAAAGTGGTTTGTCTGGTTTGAGGGGATTTGATCCAGACACTGTGGTTGTAACTTGTATGCTTATTGCTAAACGTGCTTGGGTTTATTTAGCTAACCATAATTTCAAAAAACTATGACTTAGCCCAGTATATGTATCCAATCTGTGTTTTCGGAACAAGTGAATTAAAAAAAAAGAAAAAAGGCAGTAAGAAGGAGTTATTGTAACTCCTTTAAGGGCATTATTTAATGAATTCTTTAAGAACTTTGATTGCGAGCCTCCCAGCGTTGGTTGTAAGATGAGCGGCTATGTAAATGTTTCTAACAAATAAAATAAGAACTCCCCTTTAGCTAACAAATTTCACAGGTCTTCACATTATTTCCAGTGGTCTCCAATCTTAACTATTAAGTCTGACCCTGCTTGCATTTTCAAAATCAGCAAAATTATTATATAGAGTCTTTTAAAAAAAATACCTTGTGGGTTGATTTTCTCTTTAGTTCTCATCACTCTTTATTCTTATGAAGGTGTTGTATGCGTTAAAAGGGGCAGTAAGATGTGGTGCGGCTCACCCTTCCCCTGTGGCTATACAACTTTCATCTCCAATATCTATTTTTAAGGCCTGGGAAAAGTCTGTGATTCAGACTGATATGAGCACTTAGTTGCGAAGTCGTGTCCGACCCATCGCGACCCCATGGACAACGTTCCTCCAGGCCTTCCTGTCCTCTACCATCTTCTGGAGTCCATTTAAGCTCACGCCTACTGCTTCAGTGACTCCATCCAGCCACCTCATTCTCTGTCGTCTCCTTCTTCTATCGCCCTCAATCTTTCCCAGCATTAGGCTCTTCTCCAGTGAGTCCTTCCTTCTCATTAGGTGGCCAAAGTATTTGAGTTTCAACTTCAGGATCTGGCCTTCTGTGCATGCTTCCTTGGCACATACAGCCAGTCCCCGACTTACAACCATACATTTAACAACTGCTCCAAGTTACAACGGCACTGAAGAAAGTCACACTTTCTATTCTCACAGCATCCCTATGGTCATGTGATCAAAATTCAGGCATTTGGCAACCTGCATGTATTTACGATGTGAACACCTTTTGCAACCTTCCCAGCCAGCTTTCAACAAGCAAAGTCAACGGGGGGAAGCCAGATTTGCTTACTGACTCTGTGATTCACTTAACAACTGTGGCAAAAGAGGTTGTAAACTGGTTGGGACTCACGTAACAACTGCCTTGCTTAGTAAGAGAAATTTTGGTTTCATTTGTGGTCTTAAGAACTACAGCAGCTTTATACCATTATGCAAATGAATACTGGGCCAGAGGTGAGGTTCTGAAATGCAGATGGGGAAATAGAATGAGAGATGTATCTCTGCTTTAAAACTTCTGATGTGGATTGGCAAAATTTCTGAATTGCCTGGAGTCAGTTCTATGTATCATTAATTCATCTAGTTCTCTTTGATTGACATTGACAGAGCCCCTGCTTTAAAATGAGCAAGCCAAGCTTTGGATCAGCCATACTGATACTCTGGATGGAAAGTGGAACATTCTGTAGGCAAAATATGCTCTTATCATGGAGTAACTCCCTCTGCATGGTTTGTCAGAGGAAAAAAATACGTGTGTTGTAACATATTGCTGTTTGTTCCTGCTAACATTATTGGCTGCATCTTTACTGGCTTAGACCATGTCTCCATTTCTATTTAACCGCAGAGCAATCATTCCTCGACCGTTGCATTGAAAATACAATCATTTGCTATCAGAATAATGCCATCAGCCTAGCATAGGTCATTAATGTTACTTCCTTCAGTTTTAAAACACGCTGCTTGCATGGGTTGGAGGCCTGTTTTTTCTGAGCGAGCAATTTCAGCCAATATGAGTGGGGGAGAAATGTTCAGACCTGTGGCCATTCTTTGGGGTGGGGGAGAGGGTTCACAGGATTCAGTATTATCTCCCATGTTCTTTAACAACTATTACTGGGGAAAGGAAATGAGTCCTTGCAGATTTTACTCCACTAGTCGTTGCTGACTCTAAGAGGTGGCGGTCATCTCCAGTTCAAGACCGTGAGCCAGTGCTGTCTGAAGATGTTTCCGCGGTCATGTGGCCAGCATGATGTCGCGGACCACTTGTTTTGTCCTCATCAAAGTGGTACCTATTTATCTACTCACATTTGCATGCTTTCAAACTGCTAGGTGGGCAGGAGCTAGGCGAAGATGGGCAGCTCACTCTGTCATGCGACGCTCGGGTCTCAAACCCAGGCTGTTGGCTTTCCAGCTGACAAGCCCAGCAGCTTAACTCCTGAGCTATTGTGCCGCGAGGTAGTCTGTATATAGAGGTAACTGTGCATAGATGTCTTCCTTCAGCAGAAGTTGCAGTAGACATTCTGTCTTGGTGTCTGGAGTTTGTCAGGCAACAAAGATGATTAGGGAACTGGAGGCTAAAACATGTGAAGAACGGTTAAAGGAACTGGGCATGGCTAGTCTAGTGAAGAGAAGGACCAGGGGAGACATGATAGCAGTGTTTGAGGGGCTGTCACAGAGAGGAGGGAGGTCAACCTATTTTCCAAAGCACCTGAAGGCCAGACAAGGAATAAAGGATGGAAACTGATCAAGATTCAACCTAGAACTAAGGAGAAATTTTCTGACAGTGAGAACAATCAACCAATGGAACAGCTTGCCTTCAGAAGTTGTGGGAGCTTCATCATGGAGGCTTTCAAGAAGAGACTGGACTGCCATCTGTCAGAAATGGTGTAGGGCAGTGACGGTGAACCTTTTAGAGACTGAGTGCCCAACAACCGGCCCGCCCCCGCCCCACCCCCTGCCCCACCTGCTCCGCCCCGGCCCCACCCACTCCACCTCGCAGCCTGCCGCAGATCGCCCAGTGGCCCTTCAGTGCCATGGCGGCCACACCTTCCGCCTGCGCCCTGCAGCATCATCTGCACGCGACGGCACGAGGCGGAGTCTTGTCCCTACTGCCCCACTGCCATGTGCTTGGCTGCACTGCTCTGTGCGGGCCACGCCTGGGGGTGACTCTCCTCTGGGGGGGCTGCTGGTGAGAAGGGGGCCACGGGGGGAGGTGGGGCTGGGGCGACGGCATGCGTGCCCACAGAGAGGGCTCCGAGTGCTGCCTCTGGCACGCGTGCCATAGGTTCGCCACCACTGGTGTAGGGACTCCTGCTTGGGCACGGGGTTGGACTACTAGATGACCTACAAGGTCTATTCTATTCTATTCTATTCTATTCTATTCTATTCTATTCTATTCTATTCTATTCTATTCATAATAATAATAATAACAACAAAACAACAACAACAACAATAATAATAATCCAGGAAGCGTAATTCCAGAGAAACAAGCTTGCTGTTAATTAGAAGGCTTTGGGTCCTCTCTGCTGGCTCCTTCAGTAGCTCTGGATGAATTGCTCTGTTCTGGAAGGAGAAGGCCTGTATCTTAGAGGATCCTCCTGGATGGACAACTACTGTTAGAACAGTAGGTGGAATCTGTGGCCAGATGGAACCTGCCCAGCTTTGCTTGGTGTAAGAGTCACAGCCCTTAGCCACGGTTATTCACATCCTCCTTGCTTCCTGACAGCATTGCTGCAATGTGCTTCACTTGTGCTTGCCCTTGTAGATGACTTGGAAACTTCAGCTGGTGTAAAACACAGCAGAATGAATATTGGCGGATGAGAGGGGTTTTAATAATATAACAATAATGTTACAGTACTGCATTGACTACAGGCCTGATGCCAGACACAATTCAAGGTGTGGATTATTGCCTATATATCATATTAACCTGTGTGTCTGAAGGACTATCCTTTCCGTTTGAACAGGCCAGAAGGCAAGGCTCCAGGCTCTCCTCCTCTCTCAGGATCGAGAAGGGATGCGCACATGGAGATGAGGTTTTTGTGTGGCTACCCAATTCCTTTGACACTCTCAAATTTGTAGGTTCCCCCACACTCTGGTTAGTTGCTAAAGACTTAGAAACCTGACTTTCAGAAAGGGCATTTAGAGAATGTTTGCAGAATAGGACTGAGGTACATCCCTTTTTAAAGCAGGGGTTCTTAAACTTTTTGTGCCGTGGATCCCTTTGGCAATCTGGTAAAAACTATGGATCTTTCTCAGAAAGATGTATAGGTAGTCCTCGACTTAACAACCATTCATTTAATCACCATTCAAAGTTACGATGGCACTGAAAAAAGTGGCTTATGCCCAATTTATCATTTATGATTGTTACAGCATCCCCATGGTCATGTGATCAAAATTCAGATGCTTGGCAACTGGCAAGTATTTATGACTGTTGCTGTCTCCCGGGATCATGTGATCACTTTTGCAACCTTCTGACAAGCAAAGTCAATGGGGAAGCCAGATTCACGTAGCAACCATGTTATTAAGTTTACAACTGAAGTGGTTCTCTTAACAACTGTGATAAGAAAGGTTATAAAATGGGGCAAAACTCACTTAACAACTGTCTTGCTTAGCAACAGAAATTTTGGGCTCAGTTGTAGTCATAGGTCAAGGATTACCTAGTTTATAAAATAAAATAATATAATTTGCACTACCAAGGAAAACAATTATGCCCCAATACAGTCATCAAAATATTAAAAAGAAGACATATGTAATTTAGTAATACATGTGCTTCTGAATTAACCTTTAAATCAGTCACAGGGCAATACATTTTGGGGGGGGGTATGATAATTTTAGTGAGAGTTATTGAAGTCAACAAACATATTTGGGCCTAAAAACAGTATTTTGTTGCCTACGTGCATTATGAAATGAAAAGCTAGATTTCAATCAGAGCATAATGAAAGTAAAATTGAAGTTTTTTTTCCTCATCCAGGTTCATAGACCCCAGGAGGGGTATGCACAACCTAGGTTAAGAACCCGTATCTTAAAGTTTATTTATGGCTTGATTTCTTTGTTTGCTTGTTTATTTAGTTACTATACAGCTGCAGAGGACTCTGACCAGCATACAGCATCATGCATTGTTTTTCTGTTGTATTTATGTAGACGTTTGCATTATTTTATCATATTTATAAAAACAGCCTTGACTCAGGAACAAAGCAGGTTATAAATGGTGAACAAACAAACATTCTCTCTTCCAAGAAATACTGCCATTAATTCAGCTCTCTGCTGGATTGTCCCTCCTTGCTGCATGCTTTATGGATGGGATCTAGGACCTGAGGCAGATCTCATTAGAGAGTCCTGGTGTTGGACCCACCTTTGTTTCTGCTATAGTATCATGATTGATAGGTGTCTTTCTCCATGACTGGTGATCTATTGAAGGGGGGGAGGGGATTCAATCAATAGCTTTGCCTATCATGCCCTGCACTAGTATCATCATAACACTTGTATAATCGCAACAACCCATTCTGCAGTGACTTCAGACAGATACAGTAGACACAACGGAGGACAGCTAACTTAAATTTCATGCTGGCATAGTTTTATCCTGACTTAAAAAGGGGTTTATAGCTAATTAACTTGGGTCAGGTAGTCCTCGACTTATGACCACAATTCAACCCAAAATTTCAGTCGCTAAATGAAACATTTGTTAAGTGAGTTTCGTCTCGTTTTACAATTTTTCTTGCCACCGTTGTTAAGTGAATCGCTGCAGTCGTTAAGTTAGTAACACGGTTGCCAACTGAATCTGGTTTCCCCATGGACTTCGCTTGTCAGAAAGTCGCAAAAGGGGTTCACGTGACCCTTGGCTGCTGCAACCGTCATATGTATGAATCAAGTTGCCAGGAGTTTGAATTTGGATCACGTGACCCTGGCGATGCTGCAGTGGTCTGGTGAAACATGGTCATAAGTCACTTTTTTCCAGTGCTGTTATAACTTTGGTCACTAAATGAACTGTTGTAAGTCGAAGGTTACCTGTACAGAGAGGGAAAGGCTGGTATTCTGCCTGATAAGTTTTTCAGCCAAGGTATCCTTCAGACCTTGGGATAGGCAACCTTGGCTCTTTTATGACTCGTGGACTTCAACTCCCAGAATTCCTGAGCCAGCCATGCTGAGGGGAGAGGGAGAGGTTTCCAAGCTGAGCCATGCTGGCTCAGGAATTCTGGGAGTTGAAGTCCACGAGTCATAAAAGAGCCAAGGTTGCCTACCCCTAAACTAAGGAGTAAAGCTGCATGCTCTGCGTATTTCTCATTGCTATCCCACAGTGTTATTTTTTCCTCTCTCTAATCTATAAATTGATCAGTCATAAAACAGAAGCACTGTGCAAATAGCAATAATACAAATTATAGGAATAAGTCAAAATAGACTTACTCCTATATTTTGCGTGACTGCTGTTTGTACACAGTGCTCTGCTTTATGACTGCTCAGCTTATTCTTTCTCTATTTAATTCTTAAGGGTGGATTCAGCATCCTTAAATCGTACTTTCAAGAAGTTGATTACTGCCTCATAATCTAACCAATGTAATTTGAGGGATGCCAAGGACAACTGGGAGACAGCCAGGCAGACAGTGAGTGGTATCAGTTGAACAAACAGGGGCTTGGTAGTCTGGATTTATCAAGTTGCTATCAACTCTATCAAATGATTGCCTTCATCTAACTTTTGCCACTCAGACAGTCTCTAGATGAGACTGCAACCTCTACAACGCCTGTATCTTAGGAAAGTTGGCTGAAGCCACTATTTCTCAAAGTGTGCTCTCCTGGGGGTGCCCCATGATTCTCTCAAAGGTCCACAAAACCGACGTTATTTGCCATGTATTGAAGAGTTACAGTGTGAGAGCTGGGCGGCTATATAAATTAGTTCAGGGGTCTTCAAACTTGGTTCTTTTATGACTTGTGGACTTCAACTCCCAGAATTCCTCAGCCAGGCACATGTGCCTGGCTGAGGAATTCTGGGAGTTGAAGTCCACAAGTCATAAAAGGGCCAAGTTTGAAGACCCCTGAATTAGTTTAATAAAAATTGAAAACAATGTCACTTTCTCATTCTTGTTTTTGTTAAAAAATATAGGGTGGACTCGTGAAATTTTCTTGTTATTTATTTATGTTAATATCTAATAGGTTTGACATTATTTTTACATGATCCGACAAATATTCTGCGGCTTGATCCATTTTGATGTGTAGTTTGGTGAGTATTGATAAAAACAACCTCTTCAAACAAAAGCTCTTTTGAGGTCCTCCATAATTTTTAAAATAGGAGGGGGTCCTGACAGCAAGAAGCTTAAGAAACACTGGCATAAGCTACAGGCAGTTTCAAGTTAACAACACAGTGTCGGGAGGTGACATAACCGCTTGGGCCTGCTGATTTCATGGCTGCTTTTCTTTTTCTTTTTAATGATCTTCTTCCAACTTTTCTCCTTTCCCTTTTTCTTACTGTAGGCCTCCAGGATCCCATCCGGGGGGGGGGGGATTCCATCTTTAAAACACTGCATTCAACTGGCAAGTATGAAATCGGGCTGTATAAAACATTTATATCAGCAAGCTCTTTGGTTCTGAGGCTTTTGGAAAAACCTTGTACTATTCTCTGCAGTCAGAATTGTACTGGGCTGAGTTCTTTTAGATTGGATGTCACTGCCCTGGTTAATAGGGCCTTGAAGTCACAGGACCCGGCACCATCTCTTTATCTCAGCCTCAAGGACAAATCCTGACAAATACTGACGCTTTCTCTTTAATTTTATCTTGAGAGGCGATAGCAGCCGCAGAGCATCCTTGCTTGTGAGATTACCACACAGAGATCTTGTCCTAACTTTTAACAAACTGGAAAACTGCTGCACAGAATATTTTCCAGGAGAAGAACACAGCCTCTTTCTTCCTCCCCTCTCAGTGGTGGAGGTGTCTTTTGATGATAGAGCCTAACCTTCCAGGTAGGTATGAACTACCTGGTTCCAGAGGAAGCTGAAATCCCAACCGTGTGTCTGCATGAGACACTGTCCTGACTGAGCCCAACCTGAGGAATGCAAAGTCAGCTGTGATCAACAGAGAGACATTTGGCCTCCTTTGTTGAGTAATGCCTCAGAGCCTTCACCAGCTTTCAGTTATTTAATTAAATCATTTCCCCATCCACGAAGACCTGGCATTGCTTGGCTTATCACTATATTTTTTGATGTTGGAGCTACACTATCTTTCCCCTGCTTGACTCTTGCTCCCTTTACTTATCTGAATCTCTGGGATACAACTAAGCACCACTAGGTTGACCAAACTGACTTTTGTCCCAATTGTTGGCCACACTAGGCGGACCAGATCAGGAAACTGACACCAGAGGAAGGCTAAAACCATTTTTTATAGAGTTTGGCTATAATAATAGAAACTTATAAATTTGATTGGGCAGTTCCTCCTCCTCCAGTGTTTTAGGGAGGGTGCAGTATGTTCTCAAAGGACATCTAATCCAAGAGATTGTAATATAAGAACCTGGCATATAATTTGCTGCTCATGGGTAAAATACTTAATTGGGTGGTAATTTGCAAAATCCTTTTTTAAATCACCTTTTCTACATTTTGGGGGAAGGATAGAGTCAAGCTAATCTTTGGGAAAATGCAGAGAATTATTTATGGCTATAAAAAGGGGGCCTAGCACCGCAGCACAGCATGTTGAATTTAATGTTTTTGGTAAAACTCGGTTTATGCCAGGAGTTTTGGAGTTTGTCAATTGAGAAATAAATTTGGGGGCTTTGGAAGATAAAAGTGGGGGTTTCTGGAAAAGATTAATCAAGAAGCTCAACCTGAGCTCACATGCACATCAGGAAAACTAACCATCAAGCCTTTTATTTATTTATTTGATTTTTCACCTGTTGTAATTGAGAGATTTAAGAGAGGGTGAATTTGTCTTGAGTTGTTTGGACTCTGTATTCTGTAGTGAATTTGGCCTGGGTTTTCTGTGCAGGCTTGGCTGGCTGTTAGAACGTAAATTAGCAGGCTATAAATCTGCCATAGTCAGAGATAAGTGAGCTCAGGCTGTTTCACAGTTAATAGAAAATAAGCAGCCTGTGAAAAAGCCTTTTCCAAAGCCTTGAGCAGGAGTGTCCAGCCTTGGCAACTTAAAGACCTCTGGACATCAATTCCCAGAATTTCCCAGCCAGCATGGCTGACTGGGGAATTCTGGGAGTTGAAGTCCACAAGTCTTACAGTTGCCAAGGGTGGACACCTGACCTTAAAGCTAGACTGTGTTCACGGCCATACAGGGCAAGCATGGATTGAGACCAATAAACAACCAACCAGGGAACAAATCCAGAGGGGAGGTAAGAGACAAAGTGAAGAAAAAACCTGTGTCCAAGACATTGGGGTCACATCTGAATTTGGAAGAGATGTTCTGAACACTTTTCCCAAGAAGGGTATATGATAAATTAAGCCACACCAAGCTTCTGTCAAGTGCACAGTTGAGACATATCACAAAGGCACTGCAGAATTTCCGCTCCTTTTAAAGTTTCTATCTTTCCATTAGCCTCTCAGATTGATGAAGTTCAGGTCTCTGCTCCTGAATCATCTTTAGGTGCTTCTACGTAGGGGAATTTAACCTTTGAGAGACTGTCAGAGGGTGTGGTCAAGGGGTCCTGTGAACTTGCTGGGCTTGTCCAAGCAATAGTGTAGTTACCGATGTCTGAAATATTGGATTCTCCAACATCCAGGACTGCTGGATGCCTCTGGCCCCGGTTCTTTCCCATCCTCCCTGCTTCTTCCCCATCCTCTTCACCAAGGACTTGTCCTCCAAAAAGGCCTTATGATCTGGCTGCTAGAGAGCCTGTCACCTTTGCTCCATAGAGATATTTACCCACAAAATGCCTGACAAAGCCTTCTGAAGGCAGCAGTCACGCAACTTTGAGATCTGTTTTATAAATGCAGCTTTAGCACATTTCTGAAAGAACACTAAACTTGTGTTTTAAAATAGCCTGATTGACAAGTCACAGGCATGGCAAAATCAGATGTCTGCACTGACTGGGAACAGAGGGAAACCAGATAGAAAGAAATCCCAGTCAGAACAATAACATGTTGGTATAATTCTCTGCCAACTCAAGGAGAGGTGGATAGCATTTTAAGTTGGCAATGGGGAAAGTCCCTCAGCTGATCTCTTGCATAGGATGGGTGTGGGGAGGTAGAAATTAGGCAGGAATAAGCTTTTTCATTCTCCTTCTTTGGTATATGAAATAAAATAAGAAGAAACAGGAACACTTGATGTTTACCGGGGTTGAAAATTATAATATTCTGTTAAGCTTGTGCTAGATCAGATCTTGAATATGTTTGTGACATAGATATATAGCCATTCAGAATTCTGAGAGAAAAATGTAAGATGGGAAATGATCAAAGGAGAAGAAAAACCTAATAAGAGAAACCGTTGATGGCAAAGCAATGTGGGACAGTATTTTATAACACAACACTTTGATTTTTACTAACTACTTAACTTTTGGAGACATGCTGTTTGAAGATTTGTCAGCCCAGGAGAATGTCAACATTTCTTTATGTTCCTGAGCATTTCTAAGATTAAAAAAAATCTTGGGAATGGAAGTTCAAACATCTATGCTAATGTATGTATCTTCTCTTCCAAAACCAATCCTAAATTCCTGTGTTGCCTTAGGCCATTTTCATTCGTACTGCAGATCCACAGGTCTTTGTTGTTCCTGATATCGATGGCCTTGGCTACTTTTGCAATAGTGCATTGTTGATCTTTGCCTTTTGGGTTGGTGAGCTACCTTGAACGTGTCTCCTGCAAACCCCTCTTCCCAACGACTCCTTTGCTTTCTAGCAGAGCAGGAGTACACACACTGTGCTTTCTCTTTGCTTTGGCACACAGACAACTCTGCCACTGCCCTGTAGTCTTCAGGCAGCCGAGGAATTCCAAACTAAATGAGCATGTTGTAATCAGGAGAGAAAATATTGTGTCCTTGTAGTGTTGATGTTGATGTTGATTGCAGCTCAGGCCCTTCAGCCACAGACACTGCCTATTTCTTTACGAAAATACGCCTATGCCGGTAAGCTTGGCTGGCTATGCCCTGGATAGATACTTCAGCAGCTTCCATCTTAAGCTCCAGTTTGACAGTGGGCTGTTGATGAGCTGGGTTAGACCAGGTGAGTAGCCCTGACAATCAGCACACAGTTTACATCCTGGGCTCGGAGGGCGGCCAAACAGGACTGCTGACCATGAGGCTCTCCTGAGCTTTTGTGAAAGCCAAAGGCTGACAAGGTTCTGGCAGGGAGAGATCTTTGAAAGAGTCCATGCTATTGAGCACAGATCTTCCCACCCCAGACATATTTGAGAAACCACATAGGCAAAATGAAGCAAGGAGGTCATTTGCAAATATACCTGTATGACTAGCAGAAAGAACTTTTGGAGGGGAACAAACTGACATTCAGAAGCACAACTGGTGAAAGATAACTACAGATCTTGCACTGCGGAGATTGAAAGACTCACGCCTTCCCCCCACCCCCCAGCCGCTGTAGACAACAAGGTGTAGTCAGCAGACATGAGGTGACCAGGGCTAGATAGATAAACCATCCATATTTGCTACAAGGCAAGTATTAAAAAAGGGATAATATTTTATCTCACCACAGACTGCTTGTTCAAACGGCCAAATATCCATTAACCTCTTTTATTAGAGGAAAAAAAACACAATACCCATATTTATGATCGACTGGAAACCTCTTATAAACATTTTGTATGAAACAGAGAAAAAATGCACCTGTGGTTTTGGTGATCAGAAAAAAATAGATAATAGGAAAAAGTGAGGCTTTAAAAAAAAATTCTAAAGAATTTTGTAAATGTACTCCCATTTGCTATAAATGAAATTGGAAGCTTCTTTTGTATTATTTTATTCTTTCTTTCTGCACTTTTGCTTTACTTCTTTCTTGCTTGCTTCTTTATTAGTTTGTGTTGTTAGAATAGTAGTAATTGTGAGAGGAATCTTGGAGTCCTAGTGGACAATCATTTAAATATGAGCCAGCAGTGTGCTGCAGCTGCCCAAAAAGTCAATGCAGTCCTAGGCTGCATTAACAGAGGGATAGAATCAAGATTATGTGAAGCGTTAATACCACTGTATAATGCCTTGGTAAGGCCACACTTGGAATACTGCATCCAGTTTTGGTCACCATGATGTAAAAAAGATGTTGAGACTCTAGAAAGAGTACAGAGAAGAGCAACAAAGATGATCAGGGGACTGGAGGCTAAAATATATAAAGAACGGTGGCTGGAATTGGGTATGTCTAGTTTAATGAAAAGAAGGACTAGGTCTAGGATGACATGATAGCAGTGTTCCAATAGCTAAGTGGTGACCATAAACAAGAGGGAGTCAAGCTATTCTCCAAAGCACCTGAAGGCAGGACAAGAAGCAAGGGATGGAAACTAATCAAAGAGAGAAGCAACCTAGCATTAAGGAGAAATTTCCTGACAGTTAGAACAATTTTCAGTGGAACAACTTGCCTCCAGAAGTTGTGAATGCTCCAACACTGGAAGTTTTTAAGAAGAGATTGGACAATCAATTGTCTGAAATGGTATAGGGTTTCCTGCCTAAGCAGGGGTTGGACTAGAATACCTCCAAGGTCCCTTCCAACTCTGTTATTCTGTTATGTGTTGAACTATGATTGTTGAACTATGTTCTACAGAGATTGTTGAACTATGTTCTATAGAGCTACCCACATTTTTTAAAGGGAGTAATTTGGGTCCATATTGATAGCACTTTTATAGATAAGTATAAATGCTACTCTTCATATATAGTAATCATTTTATTTATTCATTTGTTTCTTTATTCAATTTCTATAGCCACCCATCTTAAACCATTTGACTCTGGATGGCAGCAAACAATATCAAAATAATTTTATTTATTTATTTAGTATATGGAAAAATAAAGCGCCAGCATGTGTGTGTGTGTGTGTGTGTGTACAATACAATATATGAGATAATATATTAAATTAACCCTAATCCTAACCCACGACAATTAAAACCATAAAAACACAAAAACAGTTAAAAATGAATGCTTTTAACATAGAGTTGGGGTGACATTTTTCACAGCCCTATTCAAAAGCTCTGAAGTTATGGGGAGGGGAAATATTTGGAGGATTTTAAAGGTAGCATAGATTTGTCAGAGGGGGTATAAACCATAGTAGCACCTCATAGAAAAAGTAAAACAAAATAGTCTAGTCTAGTGACACATATTATGACTTAAGACTTGAATGTCAACATAGCCATTGCTGACCTGAATTGACTGCCTCCTAGCTTCAGTTTGTCAGCTGTAAAAACCAATTAATTATTTCCATTTGGACAGGAATTTCAAGTAAAAATGGGAAGAACTGAAAATATCAAATCTGTTGCATTTTGACTGTGTTTCATACAACATGCCAAATTAGTCATTACAGAATTTGTTGGCTTTAAATTTAAATCTGAGCGAGATGGATAGTTAAGAAATGGGAAAAACAAACAACAAACAAATACCAATTTAGCATATTGTGTTCATCAAGCCAGTGTATAAATTATGCTTGTGGTTTAGTGTTGCTGTGTATATCCACCGAGTTGTGGTTTATTGAGTAACCATGATTAAGCAAACCATAGCTTAAGGTGATGAATGAATCCAGCCACAGACTGATGGTAGGTAAGCATAGACAAAATAATGATGGGTATTATTGAATTCAATAGTTATATTTAAATTATTACCAGAAGGGTCCTCCAGGGCAGGGGTATCTAATCTTTGCAAGTTTAAGACATTTGGACTTCAACTCCCAGAATTCCTCAGCCAGCATGGTTGATTGGGAAAATTGAAGTCCTCTAGTCCTAAACTTACCAAGGTGGGACATCCCTGCTCTAAGGCATTGCTATAAAACTTGAACATTGATTATAAGAGCAATAGTAAAAGACTACTGCCAATTTTAGTTAAACTCCCAAAATCTCGAGAATTAGGACTGACAAGAGGTAGAAATGCAGCTGTTGTGGAAATCATTGGAGAACACTTATAGACTGATCTTTGATATTTATTGACATGGATCCGTAGCATTGCTAAAAGCAGTGGATTCCCCAACAAAACCTCTGGATTTTTTTATCACTCTAAGGGCATGGCTTGGCAGTAGCATCTCAATGGAAAAGCCTTTGTCTTGGGATCAACTGAGATGAGAAGATATGGAGCCCACAAATTAAGACAAACCTTGATACCTAAGATGACAGGTCCACCCTGTTTCTGGCATTATCCTGTACTGTCATCAGGATGGGAATCCAGGGCAGGGATCCAGGGCCCGCTCAACAGAATAATCAGGAAAATCCCTCCAAATGCAATAGAGCTGGCTTATCACATTTTGCAGTAAACAAAATAATAATACCACCCAACAACAAAATACAGGTAGTCCTCGGTTTACAACCATTAGTGACCGTTCAAAGTTACAAGGACCCTGAAAAGAGTGACTTATGACCATTTTTCACACTTATGACCGTTGCACCATCCCCATGGCCATGTGATCAGTATTCAGACACTTGGCAACAAACTCACATTTATGATGGCTGCAGTGCTCCAGGGTCACGTGATCCCCTTTTGCGGCCTTCTGACAAGCAAAGTCAATGGGGAAGGCAGATTCACTTAACAACCGTGTTCCTAACATAACAACTGCAGTGATTCACTTAACAACTGTGGCAAGAAAGGTCATAACATGGGGCAAAAGCTCACTTAACAGATGTCTCACTTAGCAACATAGATTTTGGGCTCAATTGTGGCCCTAAGTCGAGGATTACCTGTAATGCAATTCCAAAGTGAGACATTTCTATAAGATGACTAAATGTAGAATTTAAAATGGTCTTCCTGTTTCACCCTCACAACTGGTTTTCAAAGCAATGCAATCACTGAACCTAGAAGTCTCATAATGGCTGATAGCCAAGTTTCTTTTATCTGCCATGCACATAAATGTTGCAGCCACCCACTAAGGTGAATCCACCTTAGCAAAGGATGGGATGAATTTAACAATTTAAAAAATATTCAGACAACTGCTGGAGGAAAAAAAGCAGCCGTTCCCTACCTCTATCACGGCATGATATTCATATGTAAATGAAGGCTGTCATTATCCTCTTGGCTACATTTAACAATAATCGGTTTATCATGTATTGGCACCAGAAGTGTCCCATTGCTTTACTACTGGCAGTTAGGTAGGTTACGTGCAGGTTTTTTTTAATGAATCCACGGTATTAATGTCCGCAAAAGAGAAAATGGTGCTTGCACTTTTATCTCATTTCAAATCGTGGTTTGGCACTTGGGGTTTTTTGCTAGAACAAGAGAGAGAAAGGATTTATACTGCTTTCAAACAAAGTCAACCCTAACATTGCTGTGTGTGGGTACCCCTCCCCTTCCCCCCCCAATTGCTCCCACCAGCTAATCGATGTTCTCTTCTCCCCATGTGGCCTCACAAAGGATGGTGCTCATGTTTAGCCTGCTGTCTCTAAAGGGGGAACCATGCTATTTGTTTTCCTTCCAGAGGCCTTTGAAGATCTACCAAGGAGGCAGTTTTTATGGTTGATTCATTAGCTGGCTGGCGGGGTTGAGCTTTCATTTGCAGAAATGCTGGGATAATAATTTTCCAAGCTCATTGTAAGCTTTGCAAGAAGGAACAATAAAACTAAATTTTAGAAATGAAGAAGCGTCCAAGTTTCCCTCTCTTTTTTTTTTTTTTAAGAAAAGAAAAAAGTTGCCACACCCCACCTGGCAATATTTTCCAAACTCATTGCCTCTCAGTGTGTTTTAAAAAGCAGGAGGAGCAAAAGAAGAGAATGTGAAGCATTCTAACGCTACCTTGGCTCAGTGAAATTTGGATGTAGTAAGAGTGTTGTAGCAAAGCTTCACAAACTCTGGCAGTTTTTCAAGCTTCAAACGATCCTCAACGTAGCATTTGCTTTTTCCACAGCAGCCGAAGTCTGGGATTTCATTTCCACTCAGACATGTGTCTTGACTGCCACTACTTTTTCTGGCCAATCTAATCCCTTCATCGTGTATAGGACATCAGGATTATCTCTTCTTTTATTTTCCCTAGCCAGGATGTCTGCAAGTATTCATGACACCGTATTTATCATTTCAAGATCCGCTCCTGCAGCTTTGGATGATCTTTTGCTGCCCCCTTTTGTTTGGACCACCTTAAATTATATGGTGAGGACCATGTTGTCCTTCTTGTGATCCAGAGTGATGCTCACAACTCCGGGCAGACAGGATAATCCATGCCAAGAAGAGCTTGTTCCTATTTTCTGTCCCTTCTCTGCCCAATCTACCACACCAAGTTTGCTTAGGAATTTTTGTCACATCTTGGGGGAGGACCTACTGTAGCAGGGCAAGCCTGACAAGAGTTTTACCAGATTATTCCTGTCTTTGTGTTTGTTGCCCTTCTAAAAAGATGAGCAGGCATTACGTGAGAAAAAGCTGGGGAGAGTTTTTGTCCCCCTTGTACATGCTTTATAATTTCAAAAGTATCCCAGCAACTTACTCAGAAAAAAATCGCATATGTTTTAGTTATCACTTGTGGGTGGTAATTGGCTTGGCTCTCCACACCTATCCCAGCTTAAATCTCTTTGAAAAACAAATGTTTGCCCATTTTTTATCCTATCTTATGGTAGAGAAGTGGGTCTGAGGAATAGGGGTCCCCTATATAACTTAGGTTGGAAGATCAGCACTATTTAAGTGCTTCAAGATGGATATCATCTAGCTTTGGTAATATGTTTATTTTCAATTTGTCATTAAGGATTGGACTATTATCTCTTCCCATCATGATTCAGCAGAGGTCAGATGAGACACAAATATATCTGCCATGCATCCTCAGCAGTGAAGATGCAGAGAATTTACTTAGCTTATCTGCAAACTCATTTATATTCTTTGGTCCTCCTCTACTTATCTTCCACTCTCCTTCCAACCTAGTTAAAGAACTCTGCATTTTTAGATACATGTTTCTAAATAAGTTGCCCTTTGGATATGACACAAAAAGGCATTTTATTTATAGGCTGAAGCTACCCCTTTTCTTTTTGTGGGAAAGTATGAAACTTGGGTTGGTCATTAAAGATGAAGAGAGGAAGCATTTGTCCTGTTGTTGCATGTGTGTCACAATCTGGAAGATGGCAAGGACAATGTCTCGTCCAAATTCACAAGTAACAAATAGGCATCCATCCTAATTAGACCCTCACACATAGACAACTTGTATCTACACTCCCTGACCAGTCCCCATAGAGAAGGTATCTGTGTCTATATTAACATGCATGTACATGGACAACAATTATCCTCACTTCCTTCTCCATATCTCGTATATGAGTTGGTCTCTACTTTGAATGTAGCTGATAAGAAACAGAGTAGAATATGTTTCATGAATGCAGTCCTTGTTTAGTGACCACAAGTAAGACCGGCAACTTGGTCAACAAGCAAAGTGGTCAATAAGTGAAAAATCACACGATTGCAACTGTGCTTACGATTTTACTTCAGTTTCCTTTGCTTTACAGTGTCAGAAGGAACCAACCCAAAAAGCTAGGTGAGCCCAAATGACAGTGAAGGTTTCTGGAACTCAAGTCATGAGGAAGCTGGATAAAGGGATTAATCTATAGCCCTTTCCCCTCACTTCCTTGAAATGCTCATCTGAGAGCTGGAATAACTAGCAAGAAGAGAATTAATGTTTGCATTTACATTCATTGGAGAGGAAGGGATTGGAATAGAGTAAGCAGGTACACAATGAGAAATACGCACTGAAAGACATGCGCTAGCCCTGGCTGTTTGCCTAGATCTTTCCTGATTGCCAGACACCAGCAGCTTAGGGGCACATAAAAGTCTTTAGTGTGAAACTGATTAGGCTTGTCAATTGCAGGTAACAGCTGCCAGCTCAACTACTGGTAAGATCGGGGTTGAGCTGGTTAACTTGCCCTTAGGATTTTTGAGTGACACAGGAAAAAAGCAGCTCACGAAGAGGCAGTGTCAACCTTGAGAGGTAGTCAAGACAGCAAGCATACCCAGGTGAACTAATTCTGCTTTATTATAAGATTACATTAACAGTTATCTGGCAAAAGTCAAGGTACATTTCTTCTCTGTCATCTTTATAGCTGAAAAACTAGGGGAGAGTGTCCTTTCTTTCTATCTGTCTTATTACAAACTTGGTCTGTAACTCTTTTTTTATGCTTATTTATTAACGATTTTTACATGAGTAAAAGATAAACGTGAGAACATATTTAAAGCAAAATTAAGAAAAACATAAAAGAAAAATGAGAAATAATACAAATAAAAAAAAGATAAAGTGACTTCTGATCGTCTTTACAGCAGTTACAAACTGCTGCTCCCCTTTTAAGATTATATCACACAATTCTCCCATCTCATATTTAACCCTTTTAATCAGCAAATCCAAAAATCACTTTATTTTTTTCAATTTTCAGCAAAAAGTCCATAAAAAGCCTTAAATCTTTTATAAAAATACTCATTTTGTCCCTGATCAAACAAGTTGATTTTGCCATCAGGCATTTAAGGCAGAAAAAGGAGAACTGCCAGCAAATACATGGAGCACTTTCCCTTAGCATATAGTTATATACTTTGAAATAGACCTCAAGGACACATATTTGTTGCTGTCATTGTCATTATAGTTTTAGTTAAAGCTGCCAAATTAGATTTTAAGTTATTGGTATTGTCTTTTGAGTTATGGGAAATTATTGGTGTTCTCTGCAGTTGCTGAACTGAACAAGGGTGTTTTAAACCCTCCTTTAATTTAAAATGCAATTTCTTTTTATTCTTCTGAGTTATTGCTATGATATTGGTTATATGTCATGAGAGGATTGCGTGTGTTTTTTTTTTTCCTCTGAAAGGTGACATTAAAAACCCCAGAGGAATTAAATGATTATAGTCCTGGATTTCCAGCAATGCTCATCCAAGCTGGAAGCTCATTACCTTTCTATCTTCACTTCTTACTTTGCATACCATACTATCTTCAGCTTCTCTTATTCTATCCACTTTGGGAACACTCTGTCACTCCAGTGCTAAGGGTTAATATACCAGTACTTTTCTCTTCTGTGTAGATTCGAAATAAGATTAAACTCTTGTTGTTTTAGTCTTTGTTACTGCATTATTCCTAATAAAGTGACTTAGACTTAAACATGAATATGCTCTTAGAGTGATCACACTTGCATTTTGTTTGGGCATACAGGTAATCCTCGACTTACGACCACAATTGAGCCTAAAATTTCTGTTGCTAAGGGAGACATTTATTTGAGTTTTGCCCCATTTTACGACATTTCTCGCCACAGTTGTTAAGTGAATCACTGCAGTTAAGTTAGTAACATGGTTGTTAAGTGAATCTGGCTTCCCCATTGACTTTGCTTGTCAGAAGGGTTACAAAAGGTGATCACATGACCCCAGGACATTGCAACCGTCATAAATATGAGTCAGTTGCCAAGTGTCTGAATTTTGATCACGTGACTATGGGGAAACTGCAACAGTTGTGTGAAAAATGGCGATAGGTCACTTTTTTTTAGTGCCGTTGTAACTTTGACCGGTCACTAAACAAATTGTTGTAAGTTGAGGACCACTTGTATTACACTTGCAAGACTAACATGAAGAAGGAGGAAAGGAAAATATCATTTTTTGGGACTAAATATATTGCATTTCCATGAACCATGTTCCTCACCCCCAACACAGGAAATAAATGTCTTCTGAATTTTGAATCAGATTCTCCCTACTGAATATGCTGCAATTTATCAGAGTGCTTTTTTGTGCCTTGCTAGGTAAAGTTTGTGCCTTGCTAGGTAAAGTTTGCTATTGTAATCTCACACCTGTGCATCTATTTTTTTTATAAAAACACCAACCTCATATCATTTATGGCAATTGCCATAAATGCCATCTGATCATTATGATCAGATACAAATTTCAAAAGGACAACAGTCCCATCAAAACCATGTTTGACAGCAATTTGAACAAGCTATAAATTTATTTATTTACTCCCTGCCTTTAATTGCTTTTACAAATAACTTAAGGGGGCGAACACACCTTAACCAACACATCTTCCTTCTCCTTTTTTTTTTCAACAACCCTGTGAGGTGAGTTTGGCTGAGAGAGATTGGCCCCAGGTCATCCAGCTGGTGTGTGTGTGTGTGTGTGTGTGTGCGTGTGCGCGCGCACGTTGATTTCAGCAAAGTACTTAACAAAGTACGTCTTGAAATTCTGAGTAGCAAGCTACTTAAATGGAAGCTGAATGGAATGAGAATTAAGTGGACACATAGGATGTCAAAGACCATATTCAAGTAGTAGGTATGAGTAGATGCTCATGAAACTGGAGAGAGGTATTCAGTCGGATGTTATAACATTTGGTCTCCTGGACTTTCTACTACTATTCAATATTTTTATTGGTAACTTGGATGGTAACAGCTGGAGGGAATGCTTACCAGATCTGAAGGAAGAGAAGACTGGGAATGGAATATGGTACATTTTTTAAAAACCGAAAGACATCACACAAAAGTCAGGCAATATCTCCTTACAGATAGATAGTCTTACATATGACACATCATGCTATATCTGGGTTAGTCTCATCTGTGAGACAGACTTTTATGCACACCCTCTACGGGTGATTGTGAAAAACCTTCTTATGGATCGTGCATGAATTCTGAGAATATTCCAGTTGCTTTTCCCTTAGGAATTAGGCAAGCCTATTTTACAGATTACGTGTCAAAAGCAAAGATGAAATAAATACGGTAAAAGCTTCCTCTTCTGCCTCCATTTTATTTTATTGGCAGGAGAAGGGAGCGAGAGTGAGGAAGAAAACACATTTCTCTGACTTTGTTAAAACATTCAGAAATTGATATGCCGAGCTACAGAAGGAACAAACTACCCATCCGAAGGAAGGCCTCTTGTCTAATGGATGAATGAGATGCTTAGACATTCTTCCTTCTCTTCTTATGGTTACGGCCACGATAATTGATTTGTTTTGTGCCATTTCTTTTTGTAGTTAAAGAGAATGACTTCCTCCAACAAATGTTAGAGTTCAAAACTATTTGGGGGGTGGGAGGCGGGAGAGTTCAATACAGATAGCCTTGTTGATGTGAAGATATAACCATTATGGTCGTAAATCATGACGGTCATAAAGTGGGTGACTGATCCAATTTTACTTTTTTTTTCTTTGCGGTTTCATTAAGTGAATCACGGACACTAAGCAAACCTATTATTCACTATGGGGCATTTTTGCTGAAACCCAGAAATAAACTTCATTTTTGGGCAAAAATGTAAATCGTGGTCATATAACCACAAGACATTGCAAACAGTTGTACAAGGGCAATTCGGAAATAAACCTCCGTTTGGTTATCAATGACAGACACTTGCAGATACAGAACTTTTATTATACACATTAGAAAACTACAACATTACATTATTTTTTGACATAATCGCCATTCAAATTGAGGCACTTGTCATAATGTCTTACAAGGTTTGAACTTCCTTTAGTAGTAGTCACTCGGTGCCAAATCTGGGCTATGGGGGTGGGGTGATCAAAAACATCCCAACCGAACTCCTTCAAACGTTCTTGGGTACGTCTAGCAGTGTGTGGGTGAGCATTATCGTGAACCATGTCAGCATGCCCTGACGCTTGTTATGGATGGCTCATCTGAATTTTCATAACGTTTCACAGTAGTCTTCTGAATTGATGGTCGAACCACGCTCCGTGAACTTCACTAGCAGTACTCCTTTGGGATGTTTTTGATCACCCACCCCCCAATAGCCCAGATTTGGCACCGAGTGACTACTATTAAGGAAGTCCAAACCTTGTCTATCATTGATAACCAAATGGAGGTTTATTTCCGAAATGCCCTCGTAAATATGGGCAGGTTGCCAAGCGGCTGAAATGTAGTCACGTGACCAGCGGAGAGGGAGAGGCCTTTGGAACCAAGCCATAAGTACCTTTGGGGGGGGGTCCATAATTTTGGTAATTAAGGGATCAGTTGTAAGTCGAGGACTATCTGTATTAGATGGGGAATGGAGCATGGCCTGGGAGCAGGCAAGAGTACAGTGGAAAGCTGCCTTTAGGCCTCTATTGGAGAGGTGGACAGGCCAGTAGGCCGGCTCACTTTCTTTCAGGCCTGACCTCTGCAGGAGAGTCAGGAAAGTCAAGATGGAGGTTGCAGCAGTAAATTACTGAATTCCCAGATCTCCAGAAAGCAAATCAAAATGCAAACCAAGTGTGATTAAAACAATGTAAAGCTCCCATTGACATTTTAATTGTATTCTTTTATTTGAAGTCAAAATTAAAAATTAAGGTTTGTTAAGGAAAAGCGACATTTTACTTGGGAAAGGACAACACATTTGAATAAGAAAACAGAAGGAAAAAATGCAAACTGTTGCTGCTATCAGAAGAGCAAGTCACAAACATGCTGTTAAGAAGCTGCTCCGTTGCACAGCTGCTTTTTTCTCTCTCTCTGCTTGGTTTTAAAACATTTCAGTGTACAACACAAGAGGCAGTTAGAAAACGACACAGTCCTTCCTTTACAACGAGGCATGACTATTTGGAACGTGTTTTACAGAAACTGTAAATGCTCACCTTGATTCTATCCGGTGCAAAGAGGTACTCTGGTAAGCATAAACAACCAACCAAGCAAATCCCAGAGAATACATTGTGGTCCATGCAGAAATGCCCCAATTCCATAAAGACACATGCACACATACTAGGGTTTCTTTTAGTGGCACGGCTTTGGAGGGATGATGTCATGTATGTCACCATGACGTGACTACTGAGAGCATTTTCATGGTTTATTTACTCATTTACTTAGGCTGGTACATGCAACAAAACTGTCATCTTTGGAAACCGAAAAGGAAGGACACATGATGGTAGAACTCTTTCGTGTGAAACTCCTTGGCTGCTTTTTTTTGTTTCGTTTTTTGTACAACCCTGTCTGTTGTTATCGAAGCAGACTAATGAATTTAAAATGTTCTCGGTGGTTTGAAGCTTACAGAATACATTTGTCTTAAGAGTGCTTCAAAGTGACTTCAGTAGAAAATCTGTTACCATATATACTGACGTGCAAAGACTCAGTTTGGAAAGGAAGAGGAAGCAGCATTATGTAGTTGCGCCAATTTCATTTCACGGCTCACTGTTCTTCCATATGGATCCCCTGAATCTCCCAGTCTGTGACCGAGGATGGTGCTCGATTAGCACTCGGCTGATCACGAAGCAGACAACTATTGCAGCAGTTCTCTGCGGAGACTATATTACATATCACACTATTTCCTTCCACGGTTAACAACATTGTGAAACTCGTGGAAAAGGAATGAGATCTAGTAATCAAACAACTTGAAGGCAGACAATAAGAAAGCAAACTGCCACAACTTTATGCCAAGTCTCTCCAGATTTTTCTGCTTTTGCTTTTCACCACTTCCTATCCTACCTTTTCTTCTTTGAAATTTTGACCTCTCAGAGGGAGGATATTACCGCCTTTATCCAACTATGATTTTCTCAGTCTTTCCCCTCCTCTGAACCTTATTGCTCTTCTTTCAAGCATCTCCTTGGAGAATCCCTTTTCTCCTAATGAACTCAGTGGGATACATGGGTACTTTATTTTTATGTTACATGTTTGAACCAGATGAGGTTGATACAGAAAGAACCCCCTCCCTTTTTATGACCCTGTAGTCCCTATTTAGGATAGAGTCGGGGCGACTAGATGGAACTGAGCGTTTACTGGCCGGATGCCCTTCCTGATGCCTATGCGGACTTTGCAGCAGATATTTTCTCTTTGTGCTCTGAAAGAGAAACATCTGACCCTACCTAGGATTGAACTTTCAACCTTCCAAGTGGGAAGCAAGCGTCTTCACCACCAGGCCACCACATTGCTTGAGGCTGGCATTCAGAGATTGGTCTACAATCACCTACAGTAGTGGGCTTTGCAGTGGAGTAGGATTTTGCTACACAACACTGCTGCTTGGAGAAGTATGAAGATACAGATGGAGGAAGGCATCCAGAAATGTATAATCAGCTATGGGTGTGGTAAACTGCTAATTTATGCCAGTGTGTCATGTGGGATACTGCTGAGTGTGTTTTCTGAGCAGCTGCAGTTGCACACATCCATGATGACAGTAGGGCATGTTGTCACCACTCATCAAACAACTTGTAAAATGAGCATGCAGCTGAAATTCAGGGTAAACCAGCTGAAATCCATAAAGGTAGTCCTCGACTTATTACCACAATTGGGACCAACACTTCTGCTGCTAAACACGGCAGTTGTTAAGTGAGTCAACCATACAACCTTTTTTGCCAGGGTGGTTAAGTGAATCACTGCAATTGTGAAGTGAATCGGGCAGTTGTTAAGCGAATACCCCATTTACTCTGCTTGTCGGAAGCCAGTTGGGAAGGTCGCAAATGGCGACCACATGCTCCTGGGATGCTACAACTATCGTAAATACATGCCAGTTGCCAAGCACCCAAATTTTGATCATATGACTGAGAATCCTACAACAGTCGTAAGGGTAAAGACCGGTTGTAGGTCACCTTTTTCAGTGCCATTGTAATTTCGAACCGTCGCTAAATGACTGGTTATAAGTTGAGGAATACCTGTAGTCTTTCCGGTGCTAATGATTTGCAGGCCCCAAATTCCAGGTTCAATCCTTTGCACTACTGTATCAGGGAAATAAGGCTACGTGAGAACGAGAGATTATTGGGAGATTCCTTCACTATTCTAGGGCAGCTTCCACAATGATATTGTAAGCCACTCAGAGTCACCTCACGGTGAGGTGGACAGCAAACAAATTTAATAAATTTTAAAAAAAAATAGAACTGGAGCAACAGAGACCGTTAGGGCACTTTGTAGGATAAATGCGAGTAGCCCACAAAAGTCTACATCATAATCTGCTTCCTGAAACATTTAGTTCTCCTGCAAATGGGGAGACCCCATAAGTCACTGGGAGAGCAAAAGCAATTAGTAAATGCTCAGCTTCTTTTGAAACTCCACCAATTACTACCTTTCCTGGGCTTGGTGTAAAGATGTTTTGGAATTGGTCAATTTGCAAAGAATGCTAGATTCAGTTGTAATGGGGAAGGGCGGCACATGTATATATGGTAACATCTAGCTCAATTCCAAAAGCAGGGACCAAAAGCAAATTGTATGGAACTGAACGAGTGATCTGAATCTAATACTGGAGAGTAAAATAAACTGAAAATGCAATTAAAAAAAAATACTTTTATGTTTTTAAAATTTCAAAAGGAAATCTTATCCATGATGCCTTATTATACACAAAATCACATCCCAATTAAAAACAAAAATAACATGGCTATGAATACCATTCACTCCAATAGATTTAGTATTTTTTAGGCTGATCAAATTTTCCATTAAAAGAGTATTTCATACATTTCAAGTTATCAAAAATATATGTCGAAAATTAGATTCCTTTAATATTCTGTGTAAGAGCCAGTCCTTTTTTCGAAACACACACGTGGAGAGGCACGCAAAATACAGCAGTATTTTAAAACATTTTTTAAACATACATGAAAATACTATTTGGGAGGCAAAATTCCCCGAGGACAATTGACACACAGTATTTATAGTATTGTGCATCCGTGTATGTACAGAAATTTAAAGCACACAAAACTGTGCATTTAATGTACAATTGAAAGTTTTAACATACACTCAGTTGCATGAACAGCAACAAATTACAATAAGAATCAGAACAAGGACAAGCAATCAATGGCCAAATTGCTCTATACAGACAAGATGGCATTCAATAAGACTGGCTGAAAACATGTTGCCTCCCAAGTTGCTGCGCACACACACACACACACACACACACGCACAACCAAAGGTCGTGCCCCAACATTCTCTGCTTGGGACATTGCAAAGGATTGGGGATGCATTTTTGGATCCCATGCTGGTTTAGTGGCAATCTTCAAAATATTACCATTGCATGTAGCCTTCTGGCTGTTTTTGTGATCAAGCTGATGCTGCTATTAATGTCTTACAAATCTCATTTACACTTTTTTTCTCTTAAGATGCTTCCCCCCCCCTGCCCCCCAATGGAGAAAAGTAGGCATAATTCTGTCCAGTGGCTAAACTTTCAGACAAGAGAGCAAAAATTGGGAAATATTACCTGGGTCCTTCTTTTAGATAGCTTCTTTGCTACCCAAACATACCATCTTTCATGACATTCATATTGTTTCCCTGTCCAACTGAGCAAAGCAGCAAGTCAATGGTTTGGTGGTCCAGCTCGCCAACCACTTGCCTTAGAAGATGCCCCCTGGAATTCAGTGGAATTATTCTGGAATAGCTGGTTTTGGAATTATCCCAGTTATCTTCCAGATTTTTTTAAAATAGGAAAACATTCTCGCCCCCCCCTCCCCCAACAAGTGGCTTGGTAACCATGCCTGCCCATCCCTCTTAGTATGTGCAAGATAGATTTTTCTTTTTCACCCTCAATTATGTCCTATTCTTGAATCTGAGGAAATTTAAGGAAAAATGGAGAATAAAACTCAAAGTGGGCCAGAACTGGGACATATTTCCACTGTATGAATACTGTGGAGTGTTTTGTTTTTGGCATCAACAGCAAACATGAAGAATGTAACTGCGGAACTAGGTTTCTGGCTATTTTACCAATTCAAGGGATTTTTAAAATCTTTGTAGGACAGTAACATCAGGAGAGCTGTTACTGCCACACGGGGTGAGATTGCAATGGGTGAAAGAAGAGGAAACCAGATCATTTGCCATGGTAACCAGATACAAATACAAAAATGTGCTTGGTCTGTGTGTGTGTGTCTCTGTGTGTCTCTGTGTGTGGGGGGGGTGTTGTTCTTGTTGATGGCAAAAGTAAGCTCCTCCCGAAGAAACTCTGAATAGTGCAACATCTTTTCTCAAATATACCAGAAACCTTTCCATAAGGCAGCATATCTATATGATCTATATCTTTATAACTACATTTATATAAACATCTATATCTACATAATCATCTATATCTATGCCATCTATCTACACCCCGTAACAGTCATGAGCCAAGCATTTAAAGAGTTGACCAGCAACTGAATACATCATTTTGGTGAGCGTGTATGTAAGACTTAGAATAGAAAGATGCATATATCTTTTCAAAGCATTAATATTTAAAGACTCTTGGTATTCATTTTGGGAATAAAACATTCCATTCCCTGTATATATGCATGTATGTATTTATATACACCCATACATATGGAACTCCCTTTTCTCTTCACACTATTTCAAATTTTCATTGGCTCCACTGGGAAAAAAAATATTTACACTTCAACAAAGAAGTAGACATAACTTTCTGCGTGGCCCGTGTAGTTTCTAAGCATTAATGAAGATGTGGGTAACTAATCCAGCAGAAAACTGACTGCTGTTGTTCTTTTAGGGGGGCAGATTTCATGCAAGTAAGCAGACACTAATGAATGCTAGCTGCAAATCTTGATAGTAACATGGAAAATCTGCCATTTTCTCTTAAAATTGGTAGCTTGCTGCACATGCAAGAGATGATCAGTTCTTCTGCAAACATTAGTGCAGTTAACAACTTCAGTAGAGGTGATTAGTGCATTCAAATGGCTCCAGGATCTGAGCGTCTCCTGATAAGGTTGGGGTCCTGATTATTCAGAGGTGTAAGCATGCTTGGTTTTGCTTTCCCTAGAGATCAGTGGGCAGAGAACTACAGAGGCACCCATGTTCTTGTGAATAGTGCAAGTAGATACTTTCAATTCTGTGCAAAAAACATTTTGATAATGGTGCCATTGACTTGATGATGGCCTCATTGACTTGAGTAAAACTTTCATTTTGTTATCAATTAAACTTACCCAAAATGGCCTATACCCTTAACAGCAGAATTGTTTAATAGTACCCTCTCCTTTCCAGGTCCTATAACATACATTGATGAGTCCCATGGTACATTTCCATCTAAGAAGTGGTCCAAGGCAGTATTTACAAATCTAACTTCCCACCTGGAGCCACCTGGAGATGAGATCCTATACGAACATCCGTCTGCATACTAAGGAGTTGTATAAATTAAAGGGAGATTCGAGTCCCAATGGTATACTTACATTCAAAATATTGAGATCAGTAGCTTTCACAAGAAACAAAGATAAACCGTGATTGGAGGATCACCTCTTCAAAACAGTTAATCAATAAACCACGATGAAGAACCCATGCCATTACGCCTGAGTGTTCCCACAAACTTATGTGCTCATTCTGCATTTTTGGTAGGGTGAACTGTCAAATCCCATTGACCGAACAGCTGAAATGTAAGAAAAAGGATAAGGTGAAAGACTTCCTTCCAAATAAGATCACCAACTGATGTTGTCTCTAAAACTGTATCTGTTTATATCACTTAGCTGGGTTTCCACCTGAAGAATATTGGGAATTACCAACCCATAATGTGCAAAAAACAATCTTGAAGAGAGAAAGTGGTCTGATTTAATGATTTAAGGTAGCTGTATCTTGAAAGACTTACCCTATTCAAGTGGTATAGCTGAAAAATGCTGTAGGAGCAAAACTGCTCATACTCTTGTAGATATGAAAACCACAAAACAAAAACAAAACAGTGGGTGGGAATTTTTTTTTTTTTGTCTTCCAGTAAAACTTTGGGATCAAGGAAAAGATCCTTTTCAGTGATCCTTCCCACAGAGGATTACAATGGAGGGAAAAGGGTAAAATCAGATAATCAGATAATCTTCTTTGAATTTGCAGAGACCTTTTTGGCTGCCCCACTGGCATCTTGTTATTCTTAAAAAAAATCAACATTATTTTTCTGAACAATTGCTGTGAATTATCCACATTTGTCCTTACTGATGTTGCGTTGCCCAGTCTGGTGAAACACAATAAAGTCACTGATGCTCAGAGAATTTTTTATTTTAAAAAATCAGCTCCTGGGGCCATGAATGCTACTCAATAAGCGTGGGACAAAGCTGACTTTTTAGGATGGGAAAATTCCGTAGTGAAACATTTTAAGTTTCCTGCAAATTTCTTTTTCATGTGAAAAAGATAACATTTTTCTTTCTGCCTTGTTAAATGCCAAATATAAGAGTCAAGAATCGGCCACTTAACTTTAGAAGTTGTAGTGCAGGTAAGCATAGATGCAAAAGTTAAATTTTCCCCCCCCCTATGTCTTTTCTTAGAAAATAATGGCGAAAGTCTGCTCTCAGTTTGGTAGAGACGTGAATTGGGACTTCTGAATGCAAAGTTTGTTTTGAAGAACTAGCCTTCCATTTGTGGCAAGTGTGATCGTATTTTGAAGGCAGGGCAGAGGAGCAGGGTTACCGAGCAACATGATCTCTTAAAGATCGCTACTGAACACTTCGGTGATGTTGGAACAAGACTGATCTTCTGCAATCCTGTCCTGACCCAAAGGGCTGTGAAAATCTGTATGATCTCCAGACCGGCTGTTGCTACCTTCACTGGATAAGGTGGTCTTGTAAGGCTCAACATATATTCTGCGGATGTTTGGCCTCAGTTCCTGGTATTTGTCTTTCCCTTCTTCTGGGAGACTTGAAGTATGAGATAAGAAAGTACTGCGGGGACAATCAATAGAAATGCTGATCTGCTCACCAGGAGTGGGTTCTTGAGAGTAGTCCATGGCTTGCGTGAGATGGGGAGTGTAGAGGCCTTCAGAAAGAGAGACAGACTGAGTTTCGCTGTGTACACGAAGCCAACGATGATGTCGGCTGAAATAATTGTAGTGTTGATGTTTCCCGTGTTTTTTCTTCCCTAGGAAACTCAAGGATTGCTTTGAGCCGGAATTCTTTTCTGGGTTTTTCGGTGAAAGCCTTCCAATTGACAGACTCTGCATGTTCTCCGTAGACTGATCGACCTCCGTCTCTAAGACGCTGCTCCCTCTTGGGTTTTGTTTTGGAGTCAGGCAAGGTTTGATGTCGTGGACTTGGAGGACATCTGGAGCACTACCACTCAAACAGCTCACGGCCTGATGGGAGATATCCTGGGAGGATGAATAAACCAAATCCAATTCTCGTGGACTCAAAGCATCGCTGGAATCGTAGTCGCTGTCGGTTGGGAGGAATACCTCTGAGCAACCTTCTTCATCGGAATATGGCTGGGAATCTGCAAAGAGAATAGAAATCATTAGCCCTGAACAGACTGCATGTCTTAACTGTGTGCCTAACCTCCCTCTACTGCAAAATGAACCTGAAATAGGTTTCTTTGTTACTGAATAAGGGAGTCCCTGCGGATTTTACTCCGCTAGTCATTGGCGACTATAGGGGGGCAGTGCTCATCTCCATTTCACGGCCATTGAGCCAATGCTATCCGAACACATTTCCGCGGTCATTTGGCCACATGATATCGCAGGTCGGTGTTACCTTCCCATCATAAGGGTCCCTATTTATCTGTTCACATTCGCATGCTTTCGAATTGCTAGGTGAGCAGGAGATGGGACAAGGATGGGAACTCACCCCGTCACATGGTGCTCGGGTCTCAAACCTGGGTTGCCGGCTTTCCAGCCAACAAGCCCAGCATCTTCAAGCTGAGCCACTGCGTTGCCATTGTTACTGAATACATTTCTATATTTCTACAAATACAAAGAGGAGAACTTAAGAACCATTTCTTATGTTCCCCTTCGGTAGAGAACATGGAGGAATGCATTACTAAAAATATTGGTGTTGATCAGGATGGGGTTGTTGGGATCATGGTCCTTTGAGGAGATAACTTTACATTGCTTGCTCAGATGTATCGGGGCCCTCTTTTGTTCTCAAGACTGTGTAGAATTACTTGCCCATTAAATATAGAAGGATCCATTGAAGAAATAACAAGAGGGACTCAGGGACTTCTTCTGAAAAAAATCTACTCAGGAATAGTCTCTGTTTCTAAGTAAAAGTCTTATTCAGCCTCTCCCCATTTTTTTTATTAAGCTCTTTCTAAGGCTCTGCAACGGAGCCTGTTATGGAACTCTGCCAGCTCAGCCTTCTCTTCTAAATTACTACTTGCTATAAACATTGAACTTGGTTCACATATTGTTCTAAATCAGAATATAATTTGTTTAATTTTGGCTTAATAGGATGACTAAATCCAACTGTTTCGCTCTACAAATTGTGGTTTGTAGCTTAGTTTTATGGGTGAATCTAGTTAATATGGCTTATTCAACAAACCATGATTAAAACTATGGCTTAGTGTGACACATGAATTCAGCCAACATCTTACTTCTGATAGGGCTATCATTTCTGGACTGTGAACATTCAGATGGCCACTCATAGTCATTCTGATACTTTTCAGCCCAGAAATACTAGTCCTTTAATTTTTGAGTTACCCGTTTAGTCAAATATTGTTTTTTGATTCTTGGATCATGTCCCGCATCTGTTTTTGATCTCTGATTATGTTTGATGCTTCATCTCTTGTTTGGCATGGACTTCGGATAGGTTGATAACCTCACCATGAATTATGTATTCTTGACTTCTCTATCGATCTTTATGTCCAATTGTCCAGCCCCAGAACAATAGGAGCCCTTATAGTTTTAGGCTTGCTTAAAATTATACCTCTCATTTGTATGCTTTGAAACTCTGATAACATGAAGAAACAAGAAATCCATTTGAAGAATGCCAAATGATTGGCTGTTTTGCTAGATGTATTTTCAGAGCAAAAGCAGGTTATAAATAGTGCCTAATTCTGCAGTGCTTTTAGTCTGAATAGAAATCTGTATAAGCTCTACTACGAAATTTGTTCATGATAACAAACAAAAGGTATGATTAATCACTATGATTATTCATTTAGACCTTGGATGCTAAATTCCACTAATATTAAGACAAATAGATTAACAGATTTTTTTTCTTCCGTTCAAACAGAATTTAGAAAAATGCAGTTATATTACTTGGAATCTGAATGATTTGCATAATATATTGTGCACAGCTTTAACTCCATTAAATTGGACTATAACCTGTTCAAAGACTTGATTATATTACTGTTGCTAATTGTTTTCGGGGGGGGGGGGGCAGAAGTCAATAATAACAACAACAACAACAACAACAACAACAACAACAATAATAATAATAATAATAATAATAATGAGGAGGTGATAAACCGCCTGGGAAAGCCAAGGGAAATCATCAAAACAATTAAAAAATGAAAGTTAGAATATTTCGGACATGTGATGCGACACCCAGAAAAATACAGCATATTCCATTTAATCCTCCAAGGAAAGATTGAAGGCAAACGAGGTCCAGGGAGAAGAAGAACATCGTGGCTTCAAAATCTAAGGGACTGGTTTGGACAAAACTCAGCAGCACTTTTTCGTGCGGCTGCTGATAAAAGCAGGATCGCCAACATGATCGCCAACATCCGATAACGGATATGGCAGAAGAAGAAGAAGAAGAATAAAGTTGGAAGAGACCTTGGAGGTCATCTAGTCCAACCCCCTGCTCAGGCACGAAATCCTATAACATTTCAGACAAATGGCTGCCCAGTCTCTTCTTAAAAACTTCCAGTGAAGTGCATTAGATTGGACAGAATTGAAACTGTGATCTTATCTACCAGATTTGGGCTCCACTATAAAGCAGGCCTGCTTGTGCAGTGTGAAAAGGGAGTTGCTTATATCAGCGTTCCCCAACCTTTCTGGCTCAGTGGACAGAAGGGGGGGCATTGGGTGGGGGGGGGAGAGGGGGTGGTTTTGCATGCTTGCGCTGCTTCCATGATTGCAGCTTTGCACATGTATGTGCACTCGCCTGCCACTTCCAGAGTCTGATTCTGAATGGTCTGCAGCCAAGTCGCGGACTGGGGGTTGGGGACCTCTGGTTTATATGCAGTGGTGGGATTCAGCCGGTTCGCACCACTTCGGCAGAACCGGTAGCTAGTTTTTTGTTGCCCAGGCCCAGAATGGACTTCCGGAAACGGCATCCATACAGAGAACCGGTTGTTCACATATTTGAATCCCCCCACTGTTTATATGGAATACGAGATCCAAGCACTATCCTTGCTTCTGGGGCCATTCTAGAGATATGAGCTATGGGTGTCACTAAAAGAGAACAGAGAAAGGGATGGATGGGTGAATACACATAGGGGGGACTCAGACCCTGATGGGGAAAATCAGCTATTGGAATGATTTTCCAGTGATGGCTCTCCAAGGAAATTGAGGCTGGAACCTACCACACTGGGAAGCTAAAAGGGATGATGACAAAGTTTAGGAGAGGCTTCCTTCCGCTACCCCCCCCCCCATGTTTCTGATGCGTCATAAAAAATAGCTTAATCCTTGGATCAATCAAATACAGCCCCTGTTGTTACTCAGAAGCAATTAACTTTTTCTTACTAAAGGGGGAAAGCACAGAAAAGCTTGTTGCTTGTTCTTCCCTGCATTTTCCGGACTGCCTGACTCTAGACAGCTGGGCTAACCTTTTGGGATTTTTGCCAGCCGCAGGAGCGTGGATTCTTTGGAAAGTCCTACGGCTGGTACGTGATGCCACTCATCTGTTCCCAACACAAAACGGAGAGACCAGACAAGGGCTGAAAAAAGCTCCCAAACCAAACCAAAATAAAAACAAGTCTTCAATCTCAGAACGCAAACATCAGCTGCATGCGCTTCCTTCAGTATATTTATTCTGATGCTGGGCTGTTTGTGAAAGAGGCTCTGTTTTTATGTGCAGATCTCAGTTTTCAGTGTGCGTGACATGGGAAATAATTCATATCAGTTTGTCACCTGAACTATCTACTGGGGGCGGGGAAGTGAAGAGTATTATGTATGGATACTATCCTTTGGATTTGTTTGCTGGATGGATACAGAGGTAGTATATATTCTGCCAGGACAGATTGGGCAAAATAGAAGGAGGTAGAAGAATAAGGACTCTTGTACTGCAGGCCACTGAATGCAATGGAACATTAACCCCCTCCTTGTGCTTAGCAGGACAGTGATAATTTACACGTGTTCCCCTGCCTGGTCCTTTTCCAGATAGAAAAGATATATCAACACATATGGAGGGCACTGGTTGGGCAGGGCTAACGTACATATTTTTATCATTTTATTCCTTTACTCTTGTTATTATTACATTTTTTTTATCATATGAAGCGCAGTGGCTCAGTGATTTAATGACGCTGGAGATGGTCTTTGCTCCAGCAGTTCAAGTCCTAGCACTGTGAGCCGGGGTGAGCTCCCGTCACTTGCCTCAACTTCTGCCCACCTTGCAGTTCGAAAGCATGTTCTATGCGAGTAGATAAATAGGTACCACTTGGTGGTGGTGGTGGGGGATGAGTTGGTACTCTGTGCAGGCAGTCAAATGGTTACGGAGCCTGTTTACGAGGCAGCTCTGGGGAAGGGAGGAGGCCTAGGATGAAACTGCAGGAAGAGCTGCTTGTCTTTCTCTCTGGTGAGAAGCCAGCTTGCCCTCTTGTGGCACACCATGGGAAGCATGCAAGCCTGTACCTGACAGAGCTGGTAAACAGGTAGCCAAACTGCTACTTTGCAAAAGACTTATAGTCTCCTGGCTAATGTAACAATGCCAAAAACAAAGATTTTTTGTTGTTATTTATCATTTTTATTTTCCTTTTAATGTTATAAGCCACTCCCCTCGGTAAGATGGATGGCAAATTAATTAATTAACTAAACTACCTGCTTTATTAGTGGGACATGATGATGGAGGGGCCAAGAGTGGAATATAAAAGATAAAAGGGCTTTATATCAGTCTGTTCATCCTCCATCTTATTCTAATTATTCTGTGTGAGCCTTCGGACGAAGTTTATTGACAGTCAGATACTTCAGGGTGGCTGGCGACCAATGTATCCCTGATTCTCACCTAGCGCAGATACCCTGGGAGAAATGCCTCTTTTAAAATGTTTTCTTTTTATTTGTTATTATTATTTATTAAATTTTTGTTTAATAAAGAGCTGGAAATTATATTAGAAATACAAGTCCAAAACAGTTTGAGCATATTGCTCAAATGTCTTTTTTACTCCTTTGTTGAAAAAGATTAATTCAAATGTTGACAGAGAACATCTATCTATAATCCATTGCTGCAAGTCTATGTATTACATATTTCCAATTCTAGTGTTGTATAATAATTCTTTTAGCCAACTCCCATGCCCCCCAATCCATATTCTTAATATTTTAATTAAGTCCTAGGAATATAGACATGAAGAACATATGCATAGTTAACATACAGTGATTGATCCAGTGTCATGTTAATAATTTCGTTGATGTCATCTCCAAATGCAACAATAATAAAACAGGTCCAGACCAAACGGGTTAATATGTTAGGTCCTGAGTTATGTTTCCAATATCAGGAAGATGTTAATTGTTTAAACTAAGCTGAGCTTTTGTGCTCACGTTAATGGGTTTATTGAGCAGAGGATCAGCTCTAGTCATTAAAACACAAACACAGAGAGATAATGACTGAGAAAAAGGCAATAATTGGATGATTATTTTAAGATTGCAGCACTGGTCAGCAAAAGTAGCACTGGTTAGCTCATGCGTGGCAATGCAGAGATTTGTGGTGCAGCGTGAAAATGTTTTTACGAGTTGAATATAATGTGACATACCCAGAGATGTTCAAGCAGAACAGTTTTAATACTGATTAGAATATAGCATTTGAGTTTTGCTTATTCTACATTAATCATACTGATGGGGGAATTTAGGAGCCAAATGTGAATGATGCCAAATTAGAGAAGGGAACTCTTCAGAATAGCAATAGCACTTAGACTTATATACCGCTTCACAGTGCTTTACAGCCCTCTGTAAGCAGTTTACAGAGTCAGCCTATTGCCCCCAACAATCAGGATTCTCATTTTACTGACCTCAGAAGGATGGAAGGCTGAGTCAACCTTAAGCCAGCCAGATATAGCTGTAGATAGAAGGATAATGCTTCCTCGGTTAATTTGGCTGAATAATATGTCTGGAGTGGAGACCTATCACAGAGATGCCAAATCCAGTGGCAAATGTAACACAGCCACTTTGCGTTCTTTAGGCAGCTCTAGCTTACAGTGGTGACTATGTTCTACTGAGTCAGAAATGGTGGAAACCTTGATGAAAGAGATGGAAGATATTTTACCCTTACCAGCTTTTCTCCTTGGTATCTCTATCTCTGGGGAAGGAGGTGGGGATGGAAGACAGTCCAGATGGGAGGACGTTGAGCTTATTTTCTTCTGCAGGGGTTCCTCTGAGAGATCCAGAATTTTCACAAGGGGCAAGCCAGAGGTTGTGGGTCTATACCGTGCATACTGCAAGGCTTCATTGATCCACCTCATTTCACGCCAGATCTCATCAATTTGCTGCATGAGGAAATAATACAGACATATTTTCACAAGCAACTCTTGTTTGGTTTGACAAATTTAATTGACTTTTGTTAATTGCAAGAGAAAGATAACCCTAGTAGAATTTGGTAAGGATCTTTAAGATGAACTGCCTTCTCATGCACTCAAGATTTTTTCACTGTACCTTCTCCTTCCAATTTCCCAGCGTATGGCATTTTATTTGCATTATTAATTTTGGCCTAGCTAGCAAATCAGAGCAACCCCTAAAGTTTTATGAGTTCTGACTTTCTGGTTTTTTGGAGAGATGATAGCTTTTTAAAATACCTGTTTTAAAAAAAAAGGTCAGAAGTAATTACGTTTCATAACTTTAGTTTTTTTCTTCTCTTGTTCATTTTCTTGCACCTCTTTTTCCTTTTTTAAAATCTTTTTCTTTAGATTTGTTTTTAACTCTATGCAAAATCTTCAATGTAACTAACATAAATAAATAAAATAGATTCTCAGATCCTGGACATAATTTAAGGTATTAATTATAACCTCTGCCACCTAGCATACCGTATCCTGCATTTCTTGACAACATAAAGGTTTAGCACAATTCCTTAAAAAGAAAAAAGATGTGCACATTGTCACCTGTGACCTAGTGTCCATGGGTACATACTAAGCTGTGCCTTGAAGGACAGAGACACAGCTATTTCATATGGGCATCTCCCAAAGGTGCTGGGGGAAGCATGTTAAAACATATGTGAGGGAGATATCACCACATACACATGTGGCGATGTTCCAGTTTGTTACAGGTTTGGCTATATTCATATCCCTTTACTATCTGCTTTTTAAATGTGGATTATTATTGCCTATAAATAAAATAGGGAAATTAATCAAAATCCCCTAAACCCAAAGTTAGGAGAGAAAACATAGAAAGCAAAACTCAGTTTTGTAAATAAATAATGAAACATTGCCATAATTTAAAAACATTTTGGAACAACTATTGATTGGAAGAGTATTCACAATAATTTTCAAGTTTATTATACAGTGCCATGCTTTTCTGTTTGGATTTTTTAAAAAATTGCTGGTTTTTTTAAATACTTTTTTTTTCTTTAGCAAACTAGCTGTTTGCCATCCAGAGTCAGGGGCAGCCATATAATTTTTTCTGCATGAATAAACAACCAAATAAATCTTTACCTCTCATGTGATGTTATCCAATCTATTTTGATGTATATAAAAGAACAAAAGTACAACTGCTTGTCTTTAAGAGTGTCTGACATATAATACTGTATATTTAAATGAAGATTTATTTTCAAAGTCAGCTTCAGATATTTGTTATATCTTAGTCAATCCTGAAAAAAACTTCTTTTCTCACAATTCCATAGCCTATCAGGCTACAACATATTCATTGCCTACATATAATTTTTACCGTCTAGTTTCTCACCAGTTCCCATTGCTGAACAGCGTTTATGGACTCCTTCACTCTTTACAGTGTTTGGTTTGTATAGTGACTGTCTTAGATCTAGGATCATACAAATGTTCTTGTGGTTTTGCGGTTGCGGCTGAAGATTGTGGTATGTGGTGGAGTGAATTAGTGTTTCTTTCTCCCCTTTTTCCGTTGCCAGTAGGTGGAATACAGCTGGTTTTCATTTGAGAAGGAACCTGACAGGTCCAATATGCTGTCACAGTAATTTGGTACAAACATGGTGGTTTAAAAAATGGCCACATTTTCATCAATCATAAACAATCATGCAACCCAGGACGTAAATTTCTGTCTTTTCTATGAAATGTTTGTCAGGAGCAGAACAGACCTCCTCACTTGTTAGAATCCTTACCATTTGGTATGTTTTTTTTTTTTTTTTTAAAAGAAGTCTTAAACAATTAACAGTATGTGAACGAATATAATAATTTATGCCTTTTACTTTTTAAACATATGTACAAGGTTTCATTGTCTTTATTTAGCAAGCTTTTGACTGCAGTTAGTTTTTAAAAATACAGAAATGAAAAAATTGCCAACAATTATTTACATCTCTCTCTCTTTAGTCACACATTATTCACTAAAGCACCAAGAAGGAGCCAGTAATCAATGCAACAATTGGTATAAAATGAAATCACTTTGTGGGATGGTGAAGCTGCTGGGAAGACAGAGGTTAAAAGTTGGGGGGGGGGGGAAAGATTTCCTGTGAAATGACCTATCTGGATGGAGAGAATAGTGAACAGGTGGATGGGGGTATAATTAGATTAATACGAGTAAATTTTAAAATGTTAAAAGCATTGGATATTAAGTGATGTGGAAAAGAAGGCATTTGTTTCAGAGTTTGAAACCAAGGCCTATTTAATAAAGCTAATGATTTATTTACAAAATAGTAATGTCACAAAAGAGAAATGGATTGCATCCTGGATTAAATTTAAGATTACTTGAAACTATCAGAAGTGGTTAGAGATATAAACTAACTATATTAAAAATGGGTTGATTTGATATCATCAAACAGATGTTGACTCATAGCAATCACATTGATAGATTTTTCTCTAGGACAATATATTTCCAACCTGGTCCTTCAGGTTTTCCAGTGGTGGAGTCATTGCTGAGGTAATTAAGGCTATCTACCTTGCTCTTTTCTTCCAGGAGTTTTCATCAAAACAAATCACAAAAGCATCAATACACTTTCTATCTTGCTTCTTCAAGCCCAGTGTTCACTTCCATAGAGTGTCCAAGTGAAAACCATGGTCTGCATGATTCTGATCTTTGTAGCTATAGACACAAAACGTATTGCTATTCTACCCACTACTACCGTACTGTAGTCTCCTTTCTTCTGGTATGTAGACTGATCTCTTCCAATCTGTTGGTCACTGTGACCTTCTCCAGATCTTTACTGGCATAGTTTGATTTACAGATTCTTTTTCTGTAGCATGCCATGCTTCTGTGGTAGATATTCCATCAATTCTTGTAGCCTTTTGACTTGGTAATGACTGGAGTACTGATTTGACTTCATCTTCTAATACTGGAGGTTCTTGTAAGTAGAGAATATCTTCTAAATTATTATGGTTCATTGTACAGTCAGCCAGATGTTCAGACTTGATTTGGCATTTTTGTCCACCTATCGAGTCCTTTCCATGGGGATGCTTGATGGTGTTACAGATATCATCACAGGATATAAGCTTTTTCAAGTAAAACTGCGTTCTGTAATTGGCTGATGTTGAATTTGTCAATGCCAATGGTGTTCAAGTGGAGCTCCAATTGTTTTGGGATCGTACCCAAGGTGCCTATTACTATTGGTGTTATTGAATTGATTGTAATTTCTTTGATTGTTGTGAGCTGCTCAAAATCATTGAGTCAGGCACTATAAAAGTTTAATTGATACTAATACTATAGTATCCATACAAATCAGTAACATTTCAAAGATAAAGATAAAATATAACAAGCATGATGAAGAGAGGGGTCTCACTTTTCTTCTCCAAAAACTGGACTGAAGAGCCAGGTGTTTACAGCTCTTCTAAACAACAGCAGAGTGTGGGCCATCCCAATCTGGGGCAGAGGGAGCTTGTTCCAGAGGTCAGGTGCTGCTACAGAGAAGGTGCACTTTTGGGTTTGTGATAGATGACACCTTAATGTTGACATCTCTATTGTACTGAATCTGAGTCTGTTCCTTCCACCTTTGTTTGATTTCTTGGACTCAGTTACCCTGTGCCCATTGCAATGTGCAGCTTTTGCTCACATAGGAAAAGGCATGGGTTTCAGGTAGTCCCCAATTTATGCCTGTAATGAAACCTTCCCATTATAGTCGTAAGTTGTGAAAGCTGTAACGCAGGTCATCATGTGACTGATGCAATTTTATACTTTGTGGTGGTTTATTAAGCAAATCACCATTGTTGTTAAGTGAACCCATTGTTTGCTATGGGGCATTTTTGCCAAAAAACGGAAGTAAACACTGTTTTTCAGCAAAAATGTTGTAAATCGTGGATATGTGACTGCAGGACAGTGCAAAGGGCCATAAATGCAAAACCATTGTATGCCTAAAATACAGTAATTTGACCACAGGTTAGGGTAGCAGCCATCAAAATTTTGGAAGCAGGTTGTAACTTTGCTTGTAACTTTGTAACTTTGAATGGTTTCTAAGCAACCAGTCATAACTCAAGGACTACCTGTATAACCCCAACTGACAGACTTTTCTATAACACCTCAGTTGACTTGTCATATGATTTTATCCCTGAGATTCACTCATAAAGTAAGCAATTTGAAGAAGACGGGAGGGAAAAGTGGAATTAAAAACTTCATAAAACTCAAGTTGCATGTTAACAGTCACTTCTTTATGCCTTGCCTCACCCAACAGTTCTCTGCTTAGGTTCCCAAATGCTGCCCCTGCCAGAAATTAACCCTGAGTAGTGAGAAAACAGATGGTTACCTGTATGTAATCTAGGACTTGCTGGTGTCTTTGTTTAGCAGCAGCAACTTCACTGTCTGAAATGGCTTCTCTTAGGGACTTTCTATAACACCTCAGTTGACTTGTCATATGATTTTATCCCTGAGATTCACTCATAAAGTAAGCAATTTGAAGAAGACGGGAGGGAAAAGTGGAATTAAAAACTTCATAAAACTCAAGTTGCATGTTAACAGTCACTTCTTTATGCCTTGCCTCACCCAACAGTTCTCTGCTTAGGTTCCCAAATGCTGCCCCTGCCAGAAATTAACCCTGAGTAGTGAGAAAACAGATGGTTACCTGTATGTAATCTAGGACTTGCTGGTGTCTTTGTTTAGCAGCAGCAACTTCACTGTCTGAAATGGCTTCTCTTAGGGACTGCTGGGTGCTCAAAAAATCTAGCTCTATGACAGCGGAAAGGCGGCAATAGAGACTAATAAATTTTTCCTTGTAACTGCAGAAATGAACTGAGGAGACAACAAATCACAGAAGTAAGTGTATTACATAGGGGACCCACAAAGACTTACCTTTTGAAGGCGTTTAATCAAGATCAGTTGCCATAGCTTACATTATTCCCTAAAAACAAGGCTTATGTGAAGTGCTAAAACTACAGAAGGGTAGTGAAAACGCAAAAGCATCATGTAGGGCCTTAACATCAAACAGAATTATGTGGCTTAAGCTTTTGTGGATCAGAGACTCCCACAGGTATTAGATTAGTAGAGTAGAAAGACAGCAGTCATATATCTCACTTATATATCTGGCTGTATTTATTGTTATATTTTGGATGTACTAAAGATCTGCCTTGAAACTTTAAAAAATGATTCCTCATTACTGGTCTATATTTTGTTCTGCTTGGTCTCAACTGGATTGTTCTGCATTGCCAATTGCCCCCTAAGCATCTCTGCATCTTACAACTTTAAAAGCTTTTGCCACACCTGCTCTATCTGTTAAGTCCTTAAGAAAGGTTAAAGTGATTTTTTTTTCTACTGGATAGTTTCCTGTCGATGTAAAAAGTATGCAAGCTTCAAACGTACATAGAAATCTCAATCAGGCAGGGTGAAAACACAAGCAAGAGTGTGCTTGTACATAGAGGTTCATCAGGGATGGAAAGCCAGATAAAGCTTTCTGCTTCAAACGCTATACTTCATAGACTGAAAAATGATCAGGTGTTATTCATGCATTATTTGAGTAAAATCTACAAAGTTGTGTTGATGTTAGCATAAGCTCGTCAGTGATGAGTTTATGCCAATCAATAACTGCTTTGTGTATCAAATGAGCAGTAAAATCCATTCTAAATTGTACTTGGCTCCTTGGGCTATGCTACACAACCATCTCAAGGACAACATTGCTAAACAGCCTTCCATGCTTTATTATGGTTAAAATAGTCACTATTCATGGATAAGGGAAGTTCTAGTCCATCTGAAGGGCACAGCTTCCTATACCCATTATACTTAACATGACTTTTGTTCCTGCAGTGAAGTAGAGGTTCACATCTGTCTACAAGAATTTCCTACAGATGAAGATGCTGGCCATAATACCTTTCTGTCTCAATAAGATACGTATGAGGTATTGATAAATAAAATTACAGCCCATCAAGAATAGCAATTATAACAAATCCATCAAGTCCTTGTACATAAGAAAAGACCAAGGTTTATAAATGTGTTATGAAAGAATTGTATAACGGATCAAGAAAAGAACAATGGATACTGTCTTAAACTAGGTCAGACTCTTTGTCCAATTCTCCACTCTTTCAATATTGCCTACAGCAGAAAGTCTGCTCAATTACCAGGTACCTAATCCCATGTTGTTTAATGTGAATTGCAAGGGATTGAACCTAAGACCTTCTCACCGAAAATATGTGCTCTGTGAACTACAAACCTTCCAATCCAGACTCAAGTATTTTAAAACATATTGCAGAAATACTAATCTACTCACCGAATGTTTCATATTTCTGAAACATATGCTGTGGCAAACCCTGCTCTCTGTATTTTACAAGATGGAAGTTTGGTGTTACAGTATTCTATTTATTTTGCATTTGCAAGTGGTAGCTTTCTTCTCTCACCTTCAATGACATATATCCTGATGTGCCATTCAAAATCTCTGTTCTACTAGTCTTCATTTAACAGAGCATCACAGATTGAGTTTAGGAATATACCACATTTTTCAAGAGACAGCCACCAGTTTCAAACTTTTTCCTTTTTTTAGATCATGATAAGAATGTTCTTCCCTCTTTGGTGTCATCCAGATTTGTTAGAATAAACTCTCATAATTCCCAGCCAATACATATGGAGAGTACCAGGTTAATGAAGTATATAGAATGAGATGAGACTCAGATTTGTGAAGAGTTATTGAACAACAGTGCCTCTGCATTCTGCCTGATAAAGAGTTCAATGCAATTTGAAAATGCATAAACTTTCATTACATCTACAGATACTGGCCCAATAAAAATATCACATTAGCTAGTTGTGTATACCTTTCTGAATATGGATTTTCAATTCTGGTTAATCATGGTGCCTCTCTCTCCCCCCCACAATAAAACTGAAAAAGAAAATACAACAGCAATAACAAAAAGTGAAGTGGTGCAAGTTTGTATTTCTGTTCATGCTGCATTTATGTTGCCAGATCTATGTCTTAGGTGTGACAATATATTGATCAGAGAAGCTCCATCAAGCATTATTTCTGTCTCCACAATAGAAATATTGTTGAGCTAAACTTGGACCACCCCCTCACCCTTTGATCATTTTCTGTTCTGAACAATTACTACTGGCAATCATGAAGCACATCCTACAGGCAATTGTGTGTGTTTCATCACAGCTTTCTGAGATAGTATCAGCTCTACACACATTGGCTTCTTCTTACACAAACTATAACCACTGTAGGTTAATATTGAATATTTATTCATGTGCAATGTCAACAAATAATATAAGGAAAAGGCTTTTGCCACACATTGGATTCAGTCTCCAAAAAGGTCCTTGGTGCACACAAGAGCACAAAGTCAGCAGCATCTCTGTGCAGCTTTTTAAAGCAGCTTTCTCAGAAACATGCAATTGTGTTTTACAGGTGCTGCAGGATCCAAGAAAAGGATTAGGCTGCTTTAAGAAGTTTCAGACAGGTGTTATAGTCATGCTCTCAGGACAGCTAGGGAAGTTTCTATAAAAAGCTTCTCAATGTCTGACAGCAGTTTATGTGTAAGCTGATCTAAATGTGTTATGTGTTTTTAACAGAGCCATCTTCTTAACAACACTCTCCATTGAACAAAGAGTTAGCCTCTGATGGACTTGGGTTTTGTTTTTGTTTGTTTTGTATTCACTGGGTCACCAACATACTCTACTTACAAACTTCCATGATCTATACTGCTTGTTTAGGCTCAGCCCATATTTGGCATCAAAACATCCCACATTGAATGTCTGGCATCTCCAGAAGCAATTATTAAAGAATCCTACTTAATCTTGGCAGTGTGGGGTTACAGTAATTAGGAGAACCGCAGAACTGCAGATTCTAATGGTCCTGCCTCTAACCTAACATGGGTAGTAGCCTAGTGCTAGCAACTATTCACGGCGCAAATTCAGTGTGTGATTTGTTCAGGACTGAATATTTGAAACATTTTAATAATCTTCTTAATAGAATTTTAACTTCCCTCAATTGTTTCATAGGTTGAGCAGTTTTTTTTTTATCGGTTTAAAGGTTTGACAAAGCTACACCTGCAAATGAATGTCACAATCTCCTTTTACTGGCTTGAAAACCTGTGGGGTTCTTTTTAACCTAGATATATTTTTAAGATCTTCCCAAGCTCTTTATATCTCTCTTTGATCATGCCAACATATTTTTCAACCGTGTCTGAAAAAAGGAAAAAGAGAAGCAGTACTGACTTCTTTTCATCCTCTCCCAACAGGGCTAATTTCTAAAGGACTCTCTGAGCATCTGGAAGACTCACAGCTTACCCTGCACAGGTGGCACTTCAGCAAAATGACAACTGCTCTTTTAGCTTCAGAGCTGCATCTCCTTACTGCGGTGTGCTTGAAAACCAGGCCTATAATGTTGGTGTAACAAATGTTAACTTTAGCAGAGTCATCTGTGGTTTTACAGTTAAAGATCCAGTAGCCACTAGCTAATACGGAGTGGAAGTTTCCAATATTTGGGAGGTGAATCACAGCTATTTTATAGGCACTAGGGAAAAATGTGCAATAAATCAGAAAATGGCCTCTGCTCGAGGGCATGAGATCAGTTACTTTTTGTTTGGAAAGTAAAATTGAGCTGTTAGTAGAATTCTCCCTGGAATGCTAATGACTCCCGCATTATAAATTCACTGCATTGAGAGGGATGAGCAGAGCAGCCTCCATTCTTATTGTTTACGTCAAACTGCTTTACTACCTCTGTTGTCTGTGCAGATCTATAGCAGATATCAAATGTGCTTCTAATCCTGCTGGAAACATCACGATTTCTGGACTGACTTTTTTGTACAGTAGCTTGGAGTGCACTTAAATGGCTACTGGGGATGAGGGTGGCATTACTGGAGGGGTGAGTTGAGCTTGATGCACCTACTTTCCTTCTTTATTTCAAGAAAAGTATGGAAAAAGGTTTTCACTTTCTAGGAAGTGCACTCTGCATTTCGTTGCCAAATTTTAGCAGCACCTCTTAGGGACTTCCTGGGTTTTACAAAAAAAAAAAAAAAGAAAAAAGAATAGGAGAAGTGCAAAGTGTAACCCTAAGCCTCAATGGCCAAAGCCAATCCTTTTGTACCAAGTTGAACACCTGATTGGCAGGGAAACCTGTGAACCTGTGAACTGTAGTCGCAAGGCATCTGGAGATTACCATTTGTTTTGAATCCTAGAAGTAATATTTTATTATAGGAATGGCAGAATGGAGCCACGAGCAGTGCCAGATATTTCTCAGCAGTCTACCAAACTCCAAGCCTTTTTACCAAAACATTATTTGATTTAAAAATTAAATAGAATACTGCAATACAATGTAGGGCATCTAGCACTATAGTGTTGACAATCACGCCTTACAATAATGGTAAGAACATCCCTAGGGCTAGTTTGCCTTCTGGTTAATGTTTTGTAGCTGGCCATGCCTACAAGGAATAGCAATAGCACTTAGACTTATATACCAGTTCACAGTCCTTTACAGCCCTCTCTAAGCAGTTTACAGAGTCAGCGTATTGCCCCCAACAATCTGGGTCCTCATTTTACCGACCTTGGAAGGATAGAAGGCTGAGTCAACCTTTAGCGGGTGAGGATCAAACTCCTGGCAGTCGACAGATTTAGCCTGCAATACTGCATTCTAATCCCTGCCATCACAGCTCTTGCCAGCAGATTGTGAATAAGCAAATCACTTTGTGAGTGTGCTAATCAGATGCCCTCAAAAATTATAAACGTGTTCCTGGCCCAATGGAATCAAAGTTTATCTAGTTCAGCTTCTCATCTTTTCTGGTTGTATCTGGGAATCTAGACAGGAAGGAAGCAGCCCCTTTCTGCTGTTGTTCCTCAGTACTGGTAATCAGGGCAGCAATTCTTCCAAACAAATACAATGGAATTACTCCAAAAACAACTGCTGTCCTCCAGAATGACTCCTAATTAGCAACATTTGTCACAGAAATGCTTTCTCTCCTAAATAAAATGACCAATGCATATGTAATGGATGTATTTGTCTAAGCTCCAACTATTCTGCGTAGGCAAATGGGCGGCGATTATGAAGAACATCAAAATCATCACTAAGCCAGACCGACCTACTTTGCTTTGCTGATTAACCCATTTCAAAATGATCTGATTCTGCATGCTTTACTACACTCAAGGGCTGTGTGTTGCGTGCTATCTGCCGGCTTCTGCAGGCGGGGAATGATGACTAGCACAAGTAACCCGGTAGCAGGTCTCTCTCTCTCTCTCTCTCTCTCTCTTACCTATCTGGAGTCAGAGAGAAAAAATGATGTTGCTAAGAAATCACATGATTTATTGACTCTCTGCTGAGGAGGGGGAGGCAGAGACTGGGTGGGGGAACAGATACAACTTTGTGATTTTATTGTAAGGCAAGTGGGTTAATATTTCTAGGAGAAGCAAGGTAGTATACCGAGTTCAAACATCTGAAGAGGGAGGTTAAGGAATCCTGTGTGGGGGGTGTAAGGGTTGTTCTGTCCCGGGGCAGTGCAGACGTCGTCTGAGGCAGGGAGCAGGAGAAGAAAGGACACATTGTGACCCAATTCCAACACCTCCTGTGTATACAGACGGAACAGCTTAGCCTACAGAGGGACACGCACAGAAAAGAAACGGGGGGACGGGGGAAGGAGAAAGTTATAACATGGCATTTATAGCAACACCCCTCCCTCACAATGATATAAAACATTAGAACAAACTGTCACAACAACTACCAGACAGGCATGTCTACAAAACCATAGGCGTTTGGATGTAGGTGAAGGCATACATACATGCGGGCACAACACACGCAGACATTGGGGTGTGCTTTTCTTATTCCTGCTTCAGAAAAGGTTTCATGCTCTAATGTTCCACCTTAAAACATACATATACATAGACAACCCCAGCCTCACCCCCCCCCCCCAAATAACACCCATGATACTTATTAACCAGAAAACCTACACCGTGATCTTTCCAAGATTTTCATTTACGTGGAAATATGAAAATCAGTTTGGTTCAAATATTCAGAACTTTATTGAAAACAAACTAGGTAGAATTCTGGAGGGAGCTTTGTCTGCTCCCTTGCTTTTCGATCAGCCTGCCACATTGCACTGGGACAATGCAAATAAATAAATAAAATTAACAAGCTGCACTGGAGAAAAACATGAACATCAAATGACAGTATATTTTTTTATTAAGGATTCTTTTTACCCCAAACTGAATTATGGATTGTATCTACCGTGTTCTACTTTTCCCCACAAAGCATTGCTCCCATTACAGGATGTGACCCCTTTAGGAAAAGAGAAGAAACGCCACTTATTTCAAAATGGGATGAATGCTGTACAAATATTTCAGAAGCAGAGGTCTAATACTGGCTGGCAAGAAATTCTAATTCTTAAACTTGAGATATTGCTGCCTACAATGATTCAACACAAGTCTCCTTCATTTTTCAGTTTAGCTTTTAATTTTTTTTAAAGGCCTCAACACAATATGCTCAATGGACGAATTGTTCCAATTTAAATGGTTATGTGTTGGGGGAGTAGTGATCAGATTTGTTACTTAAAAGAGAGGCTAACCACATAAAAGATAGTGAATTTGATGATAGCTTGGAGTTCTCTATATCCTTGGTGATCTTTGTGTAGCCATAATAAAATCACTTTATACAAAGTAGCTTTACACTAAAAAAAGAAAAAAGAAAAAGAAAAGAAAAAAAGACTTCAGGACTGTTTATGCAGCAACTTTAAGATGTGTGGACTTCAATTCCCACAATTCCCTAGCCAGCACGCTATCCACGTTTCTCCAGATTATCCAACCACTGATCCAGAAGAACAGGAGCTTGATGATCTTCAGAAGTTCATTATGAAACTCACAGAACTTGTAGGCAAGATGTGCTTGTTGTTGTTGAACTGGAATGCCAAAGTTGGTAATATTAAGGAGCAAAAAATAATTGGGTTCTATGGCCTAGAACAGGGGTGTCAAACTGCCGGCCTGCGGGCCGGATGTGTCATGGCGAAACCGCGCCCACCCCATTGCCGGCAATGGAAAAAAAGTTGCAATCCGTCACGTCACGTGACGTTGCGAGTTTGACACCCCTGGCCTAGAAAAACTAAAATGAAGCAGGAGAACAACTTGATTGATTTATGTCAATCTAGTGTTAGTGATTTCTTCATGGCTTACAGTCTTCCAACAATCAAAACGATACCCATATATTAGATTGTTGACTGAAATCAAATTGGTTATATTACTGGTATAAGCAGGTGGAATACCTTGTGCTATGCTGATAATACTACACTGAAGGCTGAAAATGCAAATGATCTGCAGTCTCTAATAAGAAAAAACAAGAAGCACAGTGAAAAAAAATGAGACTGATTAATTATAAAGAAGACTAAGCAATGGAACCATCATCATCATCATCATTTCAAGAGACTGTGTAGATCGTAAACAAATCACCACTGAAGACAATTGTATTTGGATGTATGCACTTGGCTCTTGTGAGCTGAATCTGATTGCATGGCAAAGGCATTGGTGACAGCTAAATTGTATAACAACAAATTATTCTGTTTTAACACAGCATTGTGAGATGCACCTTGGGATAAAGGCTTGGTACCTGGACATACAAGAAGCAGTCATCCACTTGCTTCACTTATATACTGGTGCTCATCCAACATCTCCAACTTTTGAAGGTGCAAAACCAATGGTAATGACCCTTCACCACTTCATGACCTACTGGCCACAGGATCAGGAGAGTGCAGACAGAGAGTTAAAGATTTACCCTGTGTTCCCACTCTATTTCTCAGTTCACACACTTCTTGCTTAAGAGGTTGCTAATCTAAGGTCACTTCCTTCCCTCTCTCTTCCCACGGACACACATCTAGTGCATATGCTCTTGGACACTCTTCCCAGGAGATGTAATTGGCATTGCCGATCCATATCATTTATTCCCTCTAAATAAATTATTTTTCTGCTACAGTCATAAAACTTGCTTCACTAATCTTGCCCAGGTTAAATTCCTGTTCTCAGGAACATATATACATATGGATCATTTCAATCTCCAACTCAAATCATATTTCACACACTTTCAGAGGTATATAAGAGCAAGCTCTATTGCCACTTACAGCTGGCCATTTGTTTTATGGCACCGATTACTATCTTGATTTAAATTAAGTTTTATACAGGGTTTCACCATGAGCTCACTATAGTTTAAAAGTAAAGCATCATTTCTGAAAGCTTGCAAAGGCAACGAGGCTATGAATTATAATACAGCTTTCATTAATCTGTCCGAAGGCAAGCAAAATATAACTCCATCTTTCCCTAGCTGGTAGCAAAATCTACACAAATCAAATCTGATACCAAATCAGCTCAAGTTCAGTGTTGTTGATCAGCATACATGCACACATAGGCACACACTTAGGCACAAATACACGCATGCATGTGTTAGTGGTATTTTCCTCACCAGTGACTTTAACTACTTGAAATGAAATGGATGACAAGAGTCACATTGCATAACCCCACAGCGAGTTAGGCGGCAAACAAATTTAATATAGAAATAAAACCTGTTGTAGAGGAAGATTGATCTGTTTAAGAAGAGCTTTCATTGCCATTTGGAGCTCAAAAAACAGTCGAGTTGGGCACTCTGCAGAATGATCCATATTTTCCATAGATTCCGAGCCAGAAAGTCTTTGGATCCATTCCCATTCCTCTCTGTATAGGGAGTGAAGTTAAAATTAGAAATATAACAAAAGTTCATTGCACAAGGAAGAATTTACTGAATGTACGTTTAGGCTTTGTTGGGGTTTTTGTTCTCTAATAGTAAAATCTTCTAAACTTGTAACAGGCCCAATTGCTTGTGGTTAAAAAAGGGCCAACTTTTTGATTTCATTCTGCGTGCGCATATCAAGATGAAGACTTTCTTTGACATGCAGGCTGTTCCATGTTTCTTATAATTTTTAATGCACATTCCTTAGGGGTCTCATGCGGACGGGTGGCTGGACTCAATTTTCTCATTAACCCATCTAGTTTCCTCATTGAATGTAGCCAGCCTGGGTTTTTATTTCTCCTCTCTTCTTAAGATTGAAGACATAAAGCTGAAACTGGACTAGAAAACTCCAAGGTCCCTTCCAACTCTGTTATTCTGAAACAAGGGGATTGTGGGAGTATGTGTACTTTAGTGGAGTGGTGGACAGAAGCACCTATAGCAGGAGGACAAGGGGAGTGGTGCAAGTACCACCCATTTTCTACATTTATCGTGATGTTACCTAACACCTGAAAGGGGCAGAGTTTAAGGTACAACACTGTGATGTTGCCTTGGTCAAGGTGTAGGTGCCATTGGAAGGCCTATATGGGCTTTAGGTAGGCAAAACAAGTAAACTACAACATCTCTGCAAGTCTGGCCTGTCTTGATCTTTGATCAGCACCCATTCAACTGGATTATAGTGAAAGGGCTAATTAATCCCTGGGTGAAGGCAAGTAGGAACTGTATCCCTGGATCTCACTGTTGGGATATGGAGTTGGCTACTTCTTTCCTTACTTGTCAGGTTGCATTAGTCTGGCTGATTGCTGCACACTGGGTAGATAAATGACAGATGAGGATAAGAAAACTTGGCATATGCCCTGATATCCCTAGTGATGAAAAATGTTTTCAGAGATCACCATTCCAAAGAGAAAGCAAATTCACAGAGTGAGTGAATAAGGGAATCCAAGCCACGTCAACTCAGAAGCTAATTCCAACCAGCATGATGGAAGTCAACCCTAGGGGGAAAGGTTCCTCCACTTACTTGGACACGTTGCAATTGTCTCGGATTTTAACGTGACACAGAATGTTAGGCAGCTTTTGTAGCACAAGCACTTTGATTTGATCAACGGAACTGCAGAGTTTTAGGTAGCCCAAATAAAGGCCCGGAGCCAGGCGTTGTTGGCTCCTTCTGTGATAGGAAAGTGTGTCCTGTTGGAGAAAAAAAAAACAGGTTCAAAAATTTTCTTGACTTTTCTACCATATAAAAAAGAAAGAAGGGCTCACCAAGCAGTGGGCAATATGGAATTTTATCTATTATTATGGTTTGTTGCTCAGTCAGCCATTTGCCATTTTTATTCACCTATCAAATCCTTTCCAACCCTTTCAAGATGTTGTTTGATGGGTGTTAAAAGTATTGTCACATTATTATTATTATTATTATTATTATTATTATTATTATTATTATTATTATTATTATTATTATTATTATTATTATTATTATTATTATTATTATTATTATTATTATTATTATTCATTAAACATGAACCTCAGTCAACTGAACATTCAAATTGGCTGGCGCTGATGGTTGACACGGGTTGCTACGAGTTTTTTGTAACATTGCTAGAGTTATTGCAGGAAGCTGCAATTTCTTGATGTATTTTGCAAAGTTTTTGGACATAGTTCCCAGTGCCCCAATGACAATGGGTACCACTGTTACACGTTTCATCCATAATCGCGCAGTTTCGATGGCCAGGTCGCGATATTTCGTAATTTTTTCCAGTTCTTTTTCTTCGACTCTGGCATCTCCTGTACAGCAATATCAATCAGCTGTACGCTTCGGTTCTCTACAACTGCGATATCTGGCGATCTGTCTGTATTCGAAAGTCCCACAAGATCTTCACCCTCTCATTCTCAACAACTTTTTCCACCCTGTGTTCCCATGACTTTTCGGACACAGGCAAGTCGTATTTTTTACACAATGCCCAGTGGATTAATTTAGCAACTTGATCATGTCTAGATTTGTTTATTATTATTATTATTATTATTATTATTATTATTATTATTATTATTATTATTATTATTATTATTATTATTATTATTATTATTATTATTATTTATTATTATTATTATTATTATTATTGTTGTTGTTGTTGTTGTTGTTGTTGTTGTTGTTGTTGTTGTTGTTATTATTATTATTATTATTATTATTATTATTTAGACGTGAACCTCAGTCAACTGAACATTCAAATTGACTGGCACTGATGGTTGACACGGATTGCTGCCAGCATCCTAGGTATCAACCAGGTACCTCCTTAAAATGTAAGATGTTCCGAGTAGCGCAGTTTTTTGTAGCATTGCTGGAGTTATTGCAGGAAGCTGCAGTTTCTTGAAATATTTTGCATTATTATTATTATTATTATTATTATTATTATTATTATTATTATTATTATTATTATTATTATTATTATTATTATTATTATTATTATTATTATTATTATTATTATTATTATTCACACTATTAACATGTTTAGTAGTAGTTATAGCAGCAGCAGCACCAGAAGTAGTTTTGTTCCCTAAGTCCCGTGCTTTGTTTCTTTTATCTATAAATGTTATTAAAAGTTTTAAAGAGAAAATATAAACTAACAAACGAATACAGAAGAAAACAAAAAAAGAGAAAAAAGTGCAGAAAGAAATGATCAATAGAAAGAAGCTTTTGATTTCATTTACAGCAAATACAAGTATAATTACAAAGTTATCTCTTACTCTATGATTCAAAAAAAAAAAAAAAGCGAGATGCCCTGTGTTTTGTTACAAAGTAGGCATTTAACAGCCCCGCTCTCCTTGAAATCTATGGAAATAATCCTTCCAACTTTTAATTGGAACATTTTTTCCTTCCATTCAATCATGCTCAATTCTTGAAGACTGCCTAGATAAGTCCCTGTAGTTTCCTTGCCAAGGTTTTTCTGAAGTGGTCTGCCTTTGCCTGCTTCCCAGAGCTGAGCAAGAGTGACTGGTCCAAAGTCACCCAGTCTGTTTTCATGCCTAAGACAGGACTAGAACTCACAGTCTCCTGATTTCTAGCCTGATGCTACTTAACCCATTATTCCAAACTGGCTCTCCATTGGAGCCAAGGGAGGGAGTTATGGACAGACGCTACTGTGCAGAAAGTGGCTTCAGTATATGGGCATCAGATATGCATTCCCAATTCCCTATTTGTATGTCCATTTGTAGACTAAATAAATTCACTGACAGTTTCCCAGCAGTGATTTGACTGCAACAGCAAAAGAAATCTAGCTAAGGTATTCGTAAAGAACGCCTCACCTCATTTTAGCCCGGCATTTGGAACTGGAAATATTCCTAATCCTAACTTGTTCTAAATGGGCAATGAAAGCATTGGAAATAAGAGCTGGAAGATCTAGAGCCAATCTCCCTCCCACATCAGGAGGCTATTACTGACAGTCTCATAGTAGAATTCATTTATCCTATCTTTTGTTTCTTTGCTAATATTCTCCATTATCAGTAGCTGAGAAATGGATCCAAGCATTTCAAATGGAAAGAAAAAGAGGGGGGGAAACAGAATTGGAATTAAATCATATTAAAAAAAAAATTGTGGTATGAATATGGAGAGGTCTCCTGAGGCCAAGTAACTGCAGGAAAGGGTTATGGAGTCATTGCGTGTCAGTTGGACTGCTATATAAATTTATTAAACAAAGAAACAGAGAAACAAACAAAGAAATATAAATGTTACTAACAGATAAATGTGAGCAATCTGGAGAAAAGAGGGTTTGTGCGATTTTTCTAACTGTTCCTTTAAAAAATTTTTGTTGCTCCAGAATGTAACCTAAAAGTGAATTTGGCAGATTTTGCCAAGGGATTTCAAAAGACAGAGTAGGGAGCGGAGGCAGAAAATTAAAGGTGTCAGTGGCTGTCAGAATAAGCTTCCGGTGTTAAACATGGTATGCGACAGGAGTGGCTGTGCTTCCCGAAGCTGACATTTGTCTCTTCTCAACAAAAAGGGATACAAAGTCTCTCCTGCTCAGGTTCTAAAATCCAAATATTATTAGTATTTTTTTTCCAGGTGGAGGAGAAAATTTGCAGTATCCCTTAACTGCCGGTCATTGTGTCAGCGGTGTAATTCCAGGGGCACTGAATCTTCAACACCTCATGACTGACTGATCACAAGGAGGCAATGGGGTGTGGATGGCAAGTTAAAAAAAAGTGGTTTCTCTCTGTCTATCACTGCTTGTTTCTTGTTTAACAAACTGCTAATCTGAGGTCACTTCCTTCTGCTTTTCTTCCTTGGGCGCACATCCTCAGAACACACGTTTCCCAACTCTGGCTCCAGTAGGATGTAGTCATCCAAGTGCTGGGCTATATTTTATCTTATCATGGATTTAGTAGTTCTAAAATCTGCTCCACCCAATCCTTGCTTAGGACAGATGCCAGATCTCGGCAATGCAGACATATAAAATGAGAACACTTCAACCTCAAGTCATTTCTGGCAATACAGTACTTTAAAACTAAATTTTGAGGGTCTTCCTGAGTTTGAAATGGAGTATATATGTATGAATAGATTATGCTGAGGCTGACAAAATTTGTCAATTTTTTGGTGGGTAAGATGCCCTACACATTTTGGCACCCCGGGTGAAAAGCAAATACCATCTTTTCCCCCAGTTGCTGGTGCCCTCAAAAACTGGAGCACTAGTTTTGTTTAGTTTCCTGACATTAATTATCTTTTGAGTGACCTTAATTTTATTGTCTTAATTACTGTTTTGCAGTAGTTTTTTAAAATCATTTTTAAAATTTCCGATAAGATATCATAAATATTTTAAACAGATTTCTGAGTCATTTAATTGGTTTGTTTATTAGATGTAGATCCTTCTTCCTCCAAGCAGCATATACTATGCTTCCTCTTATTTTCCCCAGTAAGACTCTGTGAAATAGGCTGGGCTGGGAGTGAGAGAGGGTCTGGACCCATTAAGCTTCCAGGGTGAAGGTGGGCTTGGACTGGTATTTCGTATTTCAAGTGAATGACTAATCATGATACCAGCCTGGCTCTCATAAGGATTTCATTTCATGCTTTCAATTTTAGAGAGAACTATGCACGATTAATTTGGTTTGGATGCAGGATGGGGACAGTCTTTTGGGCTAGGAAGCCATAATCAAGCAGTCAACCAAATAAATAAAGTTTAGTTAATTCTCCATTTTTAATTGAACGTATTTCCAGTATTCACGCCTCCTGACTAAGGGATTGGAACAAGCCAACAAATATGTCCTTTGAATATCTAACATATGGTGCCTGGCAAGCTACAACTGAGTCCGCAAAAGCTTATCAGAAGGAATGTTTACTTATTTGTTGAAATTTGACACGCATGGAGAAAAAGAGGGTTACCTGGATTGTAATAAGCAAGATGTCTAACGCTGTTGGCTCCTCAGGTGTCGAAAGTGATTTTCTCTGGCTTTGTAGCTTAGATATCTGCATCCATTTGCCATTAAAAAAGGAATAGAGGCTCTCCACTTCTCTGATTGTCACTATGATAACATTGCCATGGCGGTCTTTGATTGGTTCATAATAGATCTGGCCCAGGTTGTGTGTACCTAACAGGTTCTGTGGTTGAAGAGGGAACAGTTGAAGACTACAAAACACACAATTATTGACTCATTTTCACAGGCCATAACGCACATTTTTGAATAGCAGAATAGCTTCCAACAGCTGTTCAACGGAAATAAAAACAGCGTAACCAGCCAAGCCCTTCAAATTATCATTAGTTTCATGTTGAGGCTTTCTTGCTTCAACAAGGTGGTAAATCCCAAGTCAGGACCACAATTATCACAAAGAGGAGACCCAACAGTTCTGTTCGTTTCAAATTGATGATGTCTGTACTATTTTTATATCAACAGAATTAAGCATTTATTAACAAAATAGAATATGTTGGATTGAGCACTGAGATGCACTTGTGAAATAAAATTTTTACCGTACTACGTTGTACTGAATCTAGCCACTGCTCCATTTAGCTCAGCATAACCTGCTCTAATAAGTAGCAGCAGTGCCTGGGGCAGATTCCTAATGCTACCATTATCTGAGATGTTTGCAACTGGATCCTGGGACCTTCTGCGAGGAAATATGGGTTCCTACCACTGAGATGGACTCTTTTCTATGGCATTAAATAGAAAATGATGGAAAAGTTCTATATAGCTCTACTGCTGCTAATCAATTGACAAAAGGAAGGAATTTCACAAAATGGCCTGCATAAAATTATAAAATCTTATAATGACAACATTCCCAGGGAGCTTGAATGGAAATGGATCACATTCATAGGCTTAGATCTCTTCTAACAGATGGGAACTTGAGCATTTTCTGCACAGCAAAGAGAATTAATCCAACATGGTGATTATTTACAATTTGAAATGCCTTCTTAGTAGGACGTAGGAAAATTTCTGTTAGGACAACTGGGTAGAATATTGATGTATGGTTTATACCAATATTCCCCATCCTGGTGATCTCCAGATGTGATGGAAATTCCTAGAACGTCCATGCTAGTCACATATTATGAGAGCTCCTGTACTAGCACACCTGGACTTGGGACGAGTCTTCCAGTTCTGTAAGATTGGTTCACCTGTTAGAATTAGTCTCTATAGATACATTGGCAATGCTGGACTTGAGATCACAAGCACTGGTGGAGCTGTTTATATGCAGCTCTCTCTCTTTCTAAATCCAATCTTCATTTTGAAGGACATAAACATTATGGTTGAGTTTGAAAGCTACAAAGCTGGGAGTTGACTGATGCCAAGTGTAATATCAACTACAAATGTATACAAGAGAGATATATTTGTATTTCAGAAAACAACTAGACTATGTACATACCAAAGGTGCTTTTTCAAGAGGCAACTGGACTTTCTTGTTTTTCTTTGAAGACGTTTCACTTCTCATCCAAGAAGCTTCTTCAGCTCTGACTGGATGGTGGGGAATGGGAGGATTTATACTCCTTGCAGACAGCTAGTCATTTGCATTCTTTTAGAGAATCACTGAGGCCACTTGGAGGCTTATCTGTGTCTTCAAAGTCACCTGAGTGGTGCAAATGGGTGTGGAGCCCACTTGGAACTGCTGAAAGGACTGTGTTGTAGACTAGATGATGTCATATCCCTCCCCCTCTGTCGAGAGAGGGCTGTTCAACTTTGATTCAATTTTCAAATTTTCCTTTCAGCAGTTCTAAGAAGGCTCCACACCCATTTACACCACTCAGGTGACCCTGAGGACACAGACAAACCTCCAAGTGGCTTCAGCGGCTCTCTAAAAGAATGCAAATGACCAGCTGTCTGCAAGGAATATAAATCCTTTCATTCCCCACCATCCGGTCAGAGCTGAAGAAGCTTCTTGGATGAGAAGCGAAATGTCTTCAAAGAAAAACAAGAAAGTCCAGTTGCCTCTTGAAAAAGCACCTTTGGGACAACCATGACCTGGATGACTGAGAATCTCCATAGACATTTAGACTATGTATAATTTCTAGGTCAGCAAGCATCCCTGCAGAGCTCAGTGGCATTACAACAGAATGATGACAACTTATTAAAAGGCCATGGGACATGATCATCTTGGAAGGAAAACTGGTGCACTTTCTGACTGTTCTCTGAGATCCCCATTGCAGTCCTTCTGGGACATATATAATTTATATTTGCTTTTTCTGACATAAATATTTGACACAGATTTTCTTTTGCAGCAGCAGCAGTTACCATGGTTAGGATTATCTCAGCATCTTTATAAAATATGACAATTGCATCTCATGAAGGTTTGTGCAGGACAATTTCATGACAGAACATTCAGGCTGAATCTTGAAAGAACATGACCGCTCCCAGCACTGGAATTAAGATTTTCTAGATCACCTCTTGATTATAGTTTAGCTTTTTCATACTCTTTAGTAACTCACCTAGGGCTGAGGACCAGTGTTTGTTTCCTGAAGAGATGCCCAGATGTCTCAAAGAAAAATCCCTAGCATTTTAAATATGCTCATGACTCTGGAAGTTTTCAAAAGGTCTACAGTATGCAAGTAATGGGGGGGGGGAGGAATGATTTAAAAGGCAAAACTGAATTGACAATGTGGCACATTGTTCATTATGAAAGCAGAGGGGCTGTACATTAACCTTAATGACATTCTCATTTGATAGATAAAGCCACCCTGAGCAGACTCTATCTGCACTTAGCAGACTACTATTTACCTCTGAGCAGCATTATTAAGATTGTTTATAACCAAAGCACTCAGAACAGCCAGCACACTGGCTGCCATTTAGAAGTGGCTTTAAGTAGCTATTTTAGCTTTAGGCATCCCCGTCCAAGGCACACAGTAGGCGTTCTGTATCCTTATGGGCCCTCTGCTCTTTTGCTGCCTGTACAGGTTTGCTTAGAGTCAGATAGACTTAATTTTATTTTTATTTATTTATTTTAATCATTCGGAGATTGCTTAGCACGCTCTCTGCCCAGGAGGGCAGGAATGCAAAAACAAAACAAAACCCCACAAGGCTTGTAAGTCAGACCTGTTATTCAGCTAGACATGTTCCACCTATGTTACCAAGAAGCATGTGAAATTTAGAGTCAGGTTACTAGGGAGTTTATTTTTCACACAATGGAGAGCACATTTGGGATGCGGCCTTTAGCTTTCTAATCTGCCTGACAGGTTGACTTTGCTTGTCAGAAGGTCACAAAAGGGGATCACATGACCTCGGGATACTGCCGCCGTCGTAAATACATGCCAGTTGCCAAGTGTCTGGATTTTGATCGTATGACCGTGGGGATGGTGCAATGGTGGTGTGAAAAATGGTCATATGTCACTTTCTTCAGTGCTGTTGTAACTTTGAATGGTCGCTAAATGAACGATTGTACATTGAGGACTACCTATAGTACTACATTATTCTGCTTCTGGATAACATGGTCAAACAACTGTGTACTTCCCCCCATCAACTGCTCCACATCTTTGTCAGGTACTAGAGGAGGGGGAAAAAAATGAATAGATCCCTAAACCATGCAGGAATAAGTGACTGAAGTATCACCAGCGTAGCTCCTCTGTGGTCGGAGTAGACAGATCCGGAAGTGATGAGCAAAAGTAATGGGGAAATGTTGCCAACTGCATATTAATAAAGCATGCTCACAGTTTATATACTAATGAGCACGTCTGATCTGGAAGTGATTTTGTTTGTGTCATAGGAAACAGAATTGGCACTTTTCTGGCTTACTGTGGCTCATTTCAGGTCTAACTAATTTCATAATACAGCCATTCTTTTATTTGGTCAGCCAGTTATGAACCCTTGCTTGACCTGTCTCAGACTGAGATTTGGGATGCAACTACTCTGTTTCCTGTGCATTAATTGTAAATAACCACTATAAAAAAGAAGAAGTATTTTTACTCCCACTCATCTATCCTCAAAATACTTAGGATGTACTTAGGGTGTACATACGTTGTATATAGTATGTTTTAAATGTGTGTTGTGTACGTGTACACTTTGAGAGGAAGCAACTAAATTTCATTTTTAAGGTGTGCCATTGTGCCCATGGGAAAAAAATGACAATAAAGGTTATCTAATAAGGTTTTCTGAGTTTGGGGACCACAGGCAGCCTCTCCCAAGTTACTTCCCCCAAGTAAGTTGAAGTTCAAGCTGCAATTGCCAAATTTCCTTTTAGCTGATGAGTAACTTCGCGGGTTGCAATTTCAAAAAAATATGGAGAACTACACGTTGGAGAAGGCTGTTGTAGTTATTAATGGTGGATTTCCACAAAGATCCTTAAGGCTCAACTCTCTCAGTTTTGTCAAAGCAGGTAGAGAAGATATTTTGTCTGAAATCCCACCAGAAGTGGCTATCTAAGGGGGAAAAAAAATGAGCAGATGCCCCAGAGATTGTTATCCCGTCACCTAATTAATTATCCAGGATGCTCTCTTGTTTGATGCTGGCCAGGATTTGCTGCCTAGAATGCTGCCAACACAATAATCAAGCATCTCCATCAGCTGTGTGACTGAGCAGGTTATTTGCTTTTTTTTTTTTTAATCCTCTTGGGCAGGCGACTATTTATTTCCCGCATCACATTTAATTCTGCTCTCTCTGACGGTAGCTCTGGCTGGGCTCTCAAACCATGTTGCTGCTTGCCTGCCTCGCAGCATATAATTCTCCTCTTGAGGCCATGCCAGAAGGAAGTGCTAAAGGAGGGGACAGCTGGCAGCTTTTTTTCCCTTGGAGGCCCTACCCTTGCCGAGATGTGCCACGGAAAGCAGGCGCTATCACTCACCTGTAACTGGGCTGCTGCAGACAGCATTTTCTGCCTGGCTTGGAGTGCTGTGGAGGAGGACATAGAGACAGACATGTTCTGCCTCAGCCATCTGATCTCATCCCACATACAAGACAGCTGCAAAATACAGAGTGCAATTGGCAGGGGACAGGAGGGGGGGGGGAGGAGAAAAAGGCAGGAAAGATGAATGAACGAATGTTATCTTCCGAAAAAGTAGCTGCTGTGGGTGGCAGTGTGTTGACTGAAGTTATTAAATGAGCAGAGTTGTGTTGCATCTAATCAGCATACACACCATTTATCTCTCCTAATATACTTGTATGCCATTCTATGAAAATAATCAGTCTGGGCTCAAAGACAATATGGGGAGAGAAAGGAGGATGCATTTTTGCACCTGCCCCCTCTTGACTTTTATTAAACATCCTGACCAATCTTAAGGATCTTCCCTTCCGATGACTTCAGTTAACTCCAATGCCAATCCAATGCCAATCCTTATCAGCATTAGTATTTTAAGAAATCCAAGATCCATTTTGTACCCTTGCAAATGAATGGGAAGAAAGGGACTTGCCTGGATTTATTTAAATCCTGGATCAATTAAAACAGGTTTGTAGGGGCAAGAAGTAAACAAGATTGGGTATGATCTGGAATGAGTTTGAGCCAGTGACTCCCGAGGAAGTGGGTAGGATCCTCTCTGCTAGAAGCACAACCACCTATTTATTGGATCTGGCTCCTCCTGGGTCATAAAAGTGGCCGAGGAGGCATTCTGCAGTTGGACCCATGCTGTGGTGTTGGTCTCTGTGACAGAGGGGCTGGTCCTTCTCCTACCTCTCCTCAATAGGCTCTTCTTTAACCCAATGGCTTTTTATAACTATTGTCCGGTCTTCATCTTTCCCATTTTCTATTCCCCCATACCCCGGATTTGGGGATCTTCCATCTCTGACCTTGGATAGGGTTGCACTTCCTTCAAGAGTAGGGCACAATTTGAGGGTCTTCCTGGACTCATTGCTATGAGTAGGTGCCAGCTGTGGGCAGGAAGGCCTTTGAACAGCTTCATCTGATATGTCAGTTATGCCCTTTCCTAGGTCAGAAAGCTCTTCAGAGAGTCGTTCATGCCCTGGTCATCTCCTCATGGCCTGACTACTGCAACAGACTGTTCATGGGGCTGCCCTTGAACACTTCCCAGAAGCTTCAATTCATCCAGAATGTTTTGTGAGCTGCAGTAGTCGCCCATTTTCTTCCAAGGGGAACTGGTTGTTACCTATAAAGTGGTCATGGCCTAGGCCAGGGGTCTTCAAACTTGGCCCTTTTATGACTTGTGGACTTCAACTCCCAGAATTCCTCAGCCGTGCCTGGCTGAGGAATTCTGGGAGTTGAAGTCCACAAGTCATAAAAGGGCCAAGTTTGAAGACCCCTGGCCTAGGACCTGGTTACTGAGGGACATGTTTCTCACATAGTCGCTTCCTGGCCAATTCAATCTTGCAGGGTTGGTACGCTCTGGATTCCTTCAATTAAACAATGCCATCTGTCGCCCGAAGCCCACCTTCTCTGCAGCAGCACCTGACCTCTTGAATGAGGTCCCACCAAAATCTGAGTGATTCTCACCCTGCTAGTGTTTCTAAGAGCCTTGAAGTCTTGGCTTTTTGCCAAAACCTTTGGCAAAAGTGAGTGAATCCCCCTTGGATTGTGTGGGTTGGTTTCTTTTTTTGTTCCTGTCTGGTTCTTGTCATCTTTATTCTTTTATTTTTGTCTCTTATTGTATTTTTTTTTTAAAAAAATGTTCTTACTTGTGAACTGCCTGTAGCCATTGGGAGCCAGGTGGCATACAAATTTTAATACTAATACTAGTTTCTAGAAATAGTTATAGAAAAGTAGCGTTGATACAAACAAGAGTCCATTACCGATACATTACGAAACCCATGTGGAAATTGCGCTTAGCTAGATACACATGCTATAATATCAATGGAGGATGGGTTTGCTTCCAACCTGTTTCTGTTTTATTCTTCAATTGGAAACATGTTTTGCAGCATCCGCCTTTTCCTGACACACAGATGTGTCAGTAATTTAAGGTCTCCCTCTGGTACTCAGCACAGAAACCCCAAATTCTCCTCTTTTGCACGGTAGCTTTTTTTCTTCCACACCCTTATGACTAAATGAGATGCAACGTCACTATTAAATTCACCGGTTTAAAGGCACAATTCCTTTCGCTTGCACAGAAAGAAAAGAGGAATTTTAGACTATGCTGGGGTGAGCACATTCTCACAATCTACTACCTGAAATGTGGGGTTTATTTGCAAACACGCTGCAATGTGAAATAAATGAATGTAGAATGTAGGACTGCCAAGAGACATGTTCTAGACAGGGGGCAGGGTTCAATTCCTCCACTGGGTCTGCATGTTTTCTTTGCTCTATACAGTGGATGCTATTGCATGGTTTCTATACAATTCTATCACATTCAGATTTTATGAATGTGATGTTTACAGTGTTCTGTAGCCAAATACCAGGGGTAGGCAACCTTGGCTCTTTTATGACTCGTGGACTTCAACTCCCAGAATTCCTGAGCCAGCCATGCTGAGGGGAAAAGGAGAGGTTTCCAAGCTGAGCCATGCTGGCTCAGGAATTCTGGGAGTTGAAGTCCATGAGTCATAAAAGAGCCAAGGTTGCCTACCCCTGCCATATACCACATAAGCCTTCTAATCCTTCATCAGTCTTTGGCCTCTAGATCTGCAAAATACTTGGTTTAGTTGGCTACCAGATTTCATCTTAAAATGCAATCATGGAAAATTGACTTACTGGTCATCCTCCCGATCCCTCCTGGATCCCCCTAGATGTCCTTTGGCCATCCAGATCTAAGTGATTGTTTAACATGTGGTCCTCCTACATGACTATTGGTTATGATGGTTGGGGCTGATTGGATCTGGAGTCCAGCACCTGGAGGGTCACAGATTCTTTACCTCTGCTCTACATCCCGCAGGGCTCACAACAGTGTGTCCTCACACAACTCAGGCACGCATGTGGCTAAGAAGGGCTGTTTGTATATAAAGGAAAGCAGAGGGCAGGGACCAGCCCAGAAATACCCTCCTGCCTGGAGGAGTTCAACCAAGGGAGAAAATGGCAGGTTGTGACTTACCTTTGTGAACCAGAGAAAATCTTGCATAATAGAACTGGCGTGAGAATCATCAATTTCCACTATTGGTATGTGATCTTCATTGGTTACCAACATGTTGTCTTTGTAATAAAATATCACAGCTAAATAAAGCCCTCTGCATTAAAATAAATGAGAAGGAAAAAAGAGAATGATCAGGTGTCTATTTCAAAAAAGACTGATTTGCATTCTGCCAAGCAAGAAGTCCTTACGTTCCTCTAAACTGGCCTAGCACTTGATTGAAACAATCGAATTCAACTCATTGCTCCCAAAAGGGAGAATTTCCTAGAAATGTTATACTAGCAAGTCTGCAGAATAACTCTACAAATGTCTGAAGTAACATTGGCTTCCTTGCATGGGCAAAGCTACTCACAATATCATTTTCATCTGAATTATGTTTGGACAAGTAGTAGCAAAATATTTGGATTTGGAAATGACAAATCAACATGGAGCATCAGATTCTGAGACCTAACTAGCCTCGTTTGGACTTGAAAGGGTAAAGTCTGGGTACTAGGGAGACTTTTAAAAATCCCAATCTGTAGACCATTGTTTTTCAACCTCAGCAACTTTTAAGAGGTATGGACTTCAATTCCTGGCTGGAGAATTCTGGGAGTTGAAGTCCACACATCTTCAAGTGGTCAAGTTTAAGGAAGACTGTTGTAGTCTAATCTGGGATGCTGAAAAAAACAACAGCAAATCACTGGTTTTGTTGCTAAGAAAACAACAGTATATGGATGTAGTCGTGAAGTTACCAGAAGTTAAGTTCAACTTGGAGACTTTATTTTTTATCAGTCAAATGTGAAAAAAACCAAGTTATCCTCTTATGGTAGTCATTTTCTTAAGTAAAATATTCCCTTAAATTTAAAATTATTTTTATTATTTTAAAATATTTTAAAATTGAATATCAGTTAATTATTGCATTAATTACCAATACTTGCATTAGTATGAATACCTTTCTTTTTCTACTTTTAAATTTGTTTTGCCATAATGGCAACAGTAATGTTTTTCTGGTTGCCTTCTAGCACCCATAATTTTGTTTCTCCAGAAAATCTTTCATGTTGCTCCAGATTGTCTTAGAAAATCTAACTGCCATCACAAATGCAGAACTCAGAAGGATGTCCAAAGAAGTTGTTACAGGAAAAGAATACAGTGACTATAAAAACTGGCTACTTAAAATCAAGTCCAGAGCTCTCAGGTAAAAATAAAATCATAGGGTTGCAAATAATTGGGAAATAATGGAAAAATAGAAATGCTAAAAGCCATTCATTTGTTGCATCATTTGTTTTGAAATAAGTGAAAGTTGAGCTAAACAGACCTGCTGGGTTAACTTTTCTTTTATTATAACTCTCTCTTTTGAATTCTTGTTTTTCAAACTCCTGCTTCCAGGTGACACTTTCCATAAATTTATTTATCTAATAGGAATGGAGGCTGCGGGGTTAAATATAGAAACTTCTGCATTGCAGGAGATTCTAGGATATACAGTAGTTTGGAGAATACAATCTCAGTTCACCTCAGGTGCTATCCACTCTGTTAAGCCTTATTATTGAACTACTTTTATTCAGCGTGTCCAAAACCACATTTAAGGTGTCTTATGCTGTTTTTGAGGAATACTTGTCTCACATTTCTGATTTTTCCATTGTGGAATTTAACATTTAAGACTCCTATTGATGCCCTTCTGTGGTTCACCTGGAACATCAGTGTAAAAACTCTCTTGTAATTGGTATTACAGTATTGCTATTTATAGCAAGATGATCCAGCATTGCAACCCCATGAATCAATAGGGTTACTTTGGATTTTGTCCAGGGTAATAGTCCATCCCTTGGTCCAGCATTGTTGTATTCATTGCTTACACAAAATCCAATCCTTTAACATATTTATACTTACAACCAGTTATATAGATTAATGAGCAGATTTACTTAGCTGAATGATTACCAGAGCCTCTCTTTGGAAAGAAATATAAAATACAAAGAAGACGAAAAGAATACTGCCGGTGATGAAAGAATATATTGTCCAGGACCAAAGCTTTGAGATTCAGAAGATTGGGTAAGTTACCTTGGGACAAGGGACAGTTCAAATTATGACTATATTAGCATCAGATTTGCTAACTCAGAGTTATTTAAAACGGTTTACTAATGCATGTTTAAAGCAAATTTGGATCTGACTTCATAAAATCAGTAATCTGCTTGCACAGAATGTGTGCCACTGGTTATGTTTGTGTAATAGACCTAATTCAGTGTTTCTCAACCTTGGCCACTTTACCATGTGTGGACTTCAATTCCCAGAAGCTGGATGGGGAATTCTGGGACTTGACATCCGCCCATCTTAAAGGTGCCAAGGTTGAGAAACACTGACCTAATTGATTGGGGGAGGGGGAAGAATCAGATATATTATGAAAGCTCCCTAATTCATACAAGTGACCCATTTAACAAACTTAGCTTTCCTGTCATGAACTTGTTTACCAGACAGAGAATAAACTCTCCTCACTTCTGAGACTAGGACAATATTCTAGAGAGAGCACACAAAAATCAGCTTCACTAGAAACTCCCGTCTCTGCCTCTCCTGTAGTTTTCAATCCATCCCATGTCCACACCGGGGGGGGGGGGAGAAGGGGCAGAAAGGAGTGGAGAGATGGCTCCCACTGTTCCACTCCCCTGACATACAATTCATCCCTTATTAGAGGGTAAAGGGTTAAGTCAGCCTTGCCTAATCTGGGGCTCTCCAAATACTAGAACAATTTCTATAAGCCTCCCCCCAGCCAGCATGGGAGTTGACACCCAACCTCTCTGTACAGATTACTGTAATTGTCTTCCATCCAAATAACTATAGGCCCAAGTGGTACAAAATAGAAACAAATTGGCTTCACGGTGAGAAATTAGATAGCAGAGTATTGCCGGCATTTTTCTTTCTTTCTTTCTAGATTGTACATGTAGTACAATCCTATATAGATTGTATTCAAAGGTACTTATTCCTGGTAAGCATGTCTTTGATTGGTCTTAGCGGGTGGCTGGCTTTGTCTGAGCTCAGCAGCTCAGCAGGGTGGGCCTAGTTAGTACTTGGATGGGAGATTATCAGGGCAGTTGCTTGGACTGGGAAGTTTAAAAAGTACCCTGGAAGGAGGCCGTGGCAAACCACTCTCATACTGTTACTGAGAATACAGCATGGATGCGTCCTGGTAGCCATCAAGTGTTAAGCTGGACCCAAGGTCATCTTTACCTTTCTATGCATGGGGTTTTAGTTTGACTAAAAAGCTCCCTGAATTTATCAAGGAGACAAATGATTACCTGTGAAATTACAGGGTTTTATGTTGCTGATAAGGATAAAGAAGCTGTTGAAGCAAAGATTGGACAAATGAACAGGGTCACCAGAAAGCACGAATGCTTTTGAAGATTACTCTGAAGATCGGCTGCTGTTTAGAAGAGGCTCCTTGGCTGCTAGATTTAATCCTTTTTGTCACACCCAAACAACTTTTCTTTTCTTTTCTTTTCTTTTCTTTTCTTTTCTTTTCTTTTCCTTTCTTTTCCTTTCCTTTCCTTTCCTTTCCTTTCCTTTCCTTTCGCTCTCCTTTCCTTTCCTCTCCTCTCCCCTCCCCTTCCTTTTTCCTTCTTCCTTTTCATCCCTACCCTATCCTACTCTATTCCCTTTGTCTCCTCTGGATTCAATTCACTCTTTCATTTATTTCCTTTTGCAGGGACTTACTAAGGCTAGAGGTCTAGAGGTCTAGATCTAAGAGCAAATAAATGCATGGGTGTACACATATCACTTTTGGGGAGCACTTTAAAGCATCATCAATTTCTCCTGGCCTGGTCATATTTTGGAATCTGTTTTTGGCAGATATACATATCCAACCATCCATAACACATACATATTTACAAGTGTCCCATGCACATATTAATTGAGTGGGAGAGGAATCTCCAAGAGTGGTTCTTAGCTAGAAGTGGCAACCTTACATTGATAAGGTCAGAAGCTAGGTATTAGCCAGGATTTAGGTCTGTGTGCATGGGTTTTTTGTTTTTTTTTGTCCTCTTTACCCTTTGTTTTGGGGGAGAACTGTACTGTATTGAATTAATGATCGTCTTTCCAGGTAAGAGGTTTTATACTGAAGAGACAGGAACTGCAATAGAAATGAAAGCTGAAATTTGAGGAAGGATCCTAATATATTTTAGCACATTTTTTTCAAATCCTGCTGTGGTTACTGTCTCAGCTTGTAGTGTTTTCCAAAATATTAAACAATTTCAGAGTACAGAATGCAGATTATGTAAGAGAGAGACTCCTGGGAGTTTCAAATATAGTACTGTGATTCTCTTAAATCAAACAAACCTTTTCAAAGTCTTCACAAACTTGTTTGAAGAATGGAACAAATGCTTCAGGCTTCTGGAGACAGACTGCTTGCGACCCGCATTCTGCAATTTAAAACTATCTAGAGTGTTTAAGGAAAGAAAATGAGAGAAAGTAAAGGAAATTGGAGGAGCTCTGAAGCACAGAATGTATTTTTATTGAGGTGATAGTGGCAATTATAAAGCTATACATTTATGTACAGGTAGTCCTCGACTTATGACCACAATTGAGCCCAAAATTTCAGTTGCTAAGCAAGATTTTTGTTAAGTGAATATTGCCCCATTTTATGACCTTTCTTGCCACAGTTGTTAAATGAACCACTGCAGTTGTTAATTAGTGACATGATTGTTAAATAAATCTGGCTTCCCCACTAACTTAATAATAATAATAATAAAGTTGGAAGGGACCTTAGAGGTCATCTAGTCCAGGACTTTTCAACCAGTAGTATGCGTACCACCTGTGGTACATTAGCACGTGGCAGGTGGTATGCAGCCCTGCCCAGCCAAGTGTAGTGGGGGAAGGAACAAGCTAGTGCAGCACAGGACTTACTGTGAGAGATTCCTCCGGAGCTGCAGAGTGGCTGGGGCAAGGCAAAGGCCCCAGGATTGGCACTTCCAGCTCACCCGGAAGAGAAAGGAGGAGGAGGGGGGTGGAGACAGGAGAGGCTATAAAAGAAGGCAGTTTGGGCGGGAGAGGGAGAGAGAAAAAAAGACGCAGTCTTGGGAGGAGGTGGAGTCAGCTCTAGCTGCACCGAAGGGAAAGAAGGAGGAGGGTGGGAGGAGAGGAGATCAAGCAGGCCGGCCATGAGCCGATCTACAACTTCTGTGACAGCCATCTGGCTGGCAGCAACAAACAGGCAAGAAATGCAGCGGGGGAGGGGTCGCCCTCCACGAGGAATGAAGAAAGGCAGCATCGGCTGGAGCTGAGCATGGAGGGAGGGAGGGAGGAGTTGGCAATGAGAAAGAGGGAGGAGGGAGGCTATACCTTTAAGAGAAAAGGAAAAATAGACCAGAGGAAACAAACCTCCGGCTGCTGCTGCTCCGGCTGCTCGAGGGGAGATGTTTAATGGCACAAGTGAAGTGCCGTTTCAGCTGAACAACAAACTGGGAGAGTGGAAGGATTCTTATGTGCTTTTGTGACTTTGAAGTTCTGGGATTTGTGCAATGTGGGCTTTGTGTTCTTAAGGAGTGTTTGGCAATTTCTATTTGGCTGATGGCTGATGTCTCCTGTTAGCTTCTATTGCTCTGCTATTGTTAGCTGTATGTTTTGCTGCAAGGGATTTTGAAGTATTTTTCTCCTGAATGGATTTTGCCTGTAGCATTCCTTTACTTATGAATGGAGCCATTTGGGGAGGCTGCCTTAGCCGGCAGCCAGTACTTGCTACATTTGTTTTTCTTAAGTGCCAGCTCCTTAACTTTCTTTTCTAGCCAGTAGCTAATTCTTAAAGGGGGATGTACCTTTTTAAGCTAGTTCACTCAGCGGCTTGTCTTTTCTGTCTCTGGAGGCTTTTCCTTGTTTGATAAATATATGGAAGAGAGAAAATATGGGGGGGGGGGTTTCAAATCCTTCCTTCAGAAGGAGGTAGGAATGAGAAAGAGGGAGGCAGGGAAGGAGGGAGGGAGGGAGGGAAGTCCTGCCTTAGCACTTGGCCATCAGCAGCCCTGCCATTGACTTTGCTTGTCAAAAGGTTGCAAAAGGGGATCACATGGGACACTGTGACCATCATAAATATGAATCAGTTGCCAAGCATACAAATATAAATCACATGACCCTGGGCATGCTGCACTGGTCATAAGTGTGAAAAATGGTCATAAGTTATTTCAGTGCAATTGCAACTTTGAACAGTTTGTGTGTTAGTTTGTTTTTTTGGTCATCAGGTTTTCGACACCTTGCTAGGTGATACTCAAATATTGCCATATCCTAAAAGTGGTACAATCAGTGAAAAGGTTGAAAAGCCCTGATCTAGTCCAACACCCTGCTCAGGTAAGAAACCCTACACCATTTCAGACAAATGGCTGTCCAGTCTCTTCTTAAAAACTTCCAGTGTTGGAGCATTCACAGCTTCTGGAGGCAGCTTGTTCCATTGATTAATTGTTCTAACTGTCAGGAAATTTCTCCTTAGTTCTAGGTTGCTTCTCTCTTTGGTTAGTTTCTATCCATTGCTTCTTGTCTTGCCTTCAGGTGCTTTGGAGAATAGCTTGACTCCCTCTTCTTTGTGGCAGCCCCTCAGATATTGGAACACTGCTATCATGTCACCCCTCGTCCTTCTCTTCATTAAAATAGACATACCCAATTCCAGCAACCGTTCCTTATATGTTTTAGCCTCCAGTCCCCTAATCATCTTTGTTGCTCTTCTCTGCAATCTTTCTAGAGTTTCAACATCTTTTTTACATCGTGGTGACCAAAACTGGATGCAGTATTCCAAGTGTGGCCTTACCAAGGCATTGTAAAGTGGTATTAACACTTCACGTGATCTTGATTCTATCCCTCTGTTAATGCAGCCTAGCACTGTGTTGGCTGTTTTGGCAGCTGCAGCACACTGCTGGCTCATATTTAAGTGATTGTCCAGTAGGACTCCGAGATCCCTCTCACAGTTACTATTACTGAGCGAGGTACCACCTATATACTATACCTGTGCATTTTTCTTGCCCAAATGTAGAACCTTACTTTTTTCACCGTTGAATTTCATTTTGTTAGATAGCACCCAATGTTCAAGTTTGTCAAGATCCTCATGTATCTTAAGCCTATCTTCTGGAGTGTTGGCTATTCCTGCCAGCTTGGTGTCGTCTGCAAATTTGATGAGTTCCCCATCTATCCCCTCATCCAAATCGTTGATGAAGATGTTGAAGAGTATTGGGCCTAAAATAGAGCCTTGGGGTATCCCACTACACACTTCCCTCCATGTAGATTCAGTTCCATTGAGGACCACACGCTGAGTACGGCCGGTCAGCCAGCTACAAATCCATCTGGTGGTGAGGCTGTCTAACCCACATTTTTCTATCTTATCAAGTAGTAGATTGTGGTCTACTTTATCAAATGCCTTACTGAAGTCCAAGTAAATTATATCCACAGCATTTCTCTGGTCCACTAATTTTGTCACTTGGTCAAAGAATGCAATAAGATTTGTCTGGCATAACTTTGCTTGTCAGAAGGTCACCAAAGGGAATGCATGACCTTGGGACACTGCAACCGTCATAAATATGAGTCAGTTACCAAGCATCCAAATTTGGTCACATAACCATGGGGATGCTGCAATGTTCGTTAAGTATGAAAATGAATTCTGAACTCAATTTTTTCAGTGCTGTTGTCATTTTGAACGGTCACTAAATGAACTAAATGTAAGTCAAGGACTAGCTGTATAGCCCTTATAGTAAGAAAAAGAAGGGAACTGACAGCAAGCAGAAAGGGTAATCCAGAAAGAGAACAATTTTTCCCAACATAGCTTTGCAGGGAGATTTTGGATGAAGAAAATAATGGGAGTAAATCCCACCATGATTTATGTTTCTAAACTACATGCATCTATACTACAGCCTTAATAAAAGTGGAAGTCGTTGTTGCTTAACTCTTATCAAGCAGAAATAGAAATATAAAGATATTCAGGCCATAGTTTAGGATTCCCAGAAAACAAGTTTTGTAAAAAAAATTGCCTATTGAAAAAGCAGTCTGAAATATGGTGCAATATCTACATTTATGGCTGACTGGAAACCCCTTATAGACTTTTTGCAAGAAGCAGAAAAAAATGCATTTATGATTTGTGGGTTTTGATGATTAGAAAAAAAAGAATAATAGAAAAAAGGGAGCGTTTTTTGTAACTCTAGAATAAGACAATTTTCTAATCATATTTGCTGCAAAATAAAATGGAAGCTTTTTTCTTTCTATTCCTTTTTATCTCTCTTTCTGTGTTTTAGTTTTTTTCAATTCTTTCTCTTTTTCTTTGTTTTCTTTGTTCTGTATTAGTTTGTGCTGATGTTATGTTCCCTTTTAAACTTTTAATAACATTTTTATAAAAAAAATATGCAATGTGGTGCAGGAGTCATGGAAGATAGAGGACATGGATAGACTTAGGTAGATCAGAGCAATTTTTCCTTTAAAGTTGTTCATGCCAAGTTCCAAAACAATGGGAATTTTCAGAGTCTCATTCTAGCAGAAATCACTCATGACTAACCACAGTTTTAAAAACTAGAATCCTCTGTAGCCCTGCAGTTCTTGCTTGTTCCCACTCTCTCCTTTGTTAAGAAAAAATAACTAGAAACAATAAGACATTTTTTAAAAATTTACTCCAACAGTTGTTTTGACTGACAAAATAACGTCTGCACAAATATTCTGAATAAATTCGAGATGGTTGCTAGACTTACTCTCATCACTACTATGAGGATATAGAAATCTAACATACTGCTACCTTTTCTATATTCTTAAAAGAGGAACTATCTCCTAAATTTGTCATACTAAAAAAAAAAAAGTGATTTGGCTGCATAGTGTTAACTGCATTTGAACATATTTATTCATACGAGTAAGCTTTGGCATATATTTAAGCAGATAAATTAATTTACATTGTGATTTGTAATTGATGGCAGTGAAATACCATCAACACCTTTATCGCATACAATGAAAAACGAAGAGATATAGGATGCCTTAGTCAGATGTTAGGAAAGACTTGGGGAATGAGGAACACATCAGCTTCATATGCAGCCTGAATCCTAAATTGAATTGGGCTACTTTGGAGAGATTCAGGAAAATGTTCAGATTCATGCAGAATCTGTGCCTATTAAAGCTGTGCAGCATGTTGATTTTGAAGAGAGAAAAAAATGGTATTTCCGAGCATACAGGCATGTTCATGTACCGGAAATTGCTCTCAGCACTCTTTCATGCAGCTGTGTCTTCTTCTGAACTGATTCCAGAAAGAAGTGTTTGGGCTTTGGATGACCAAACATGGGCCTCTGGCAATGTGAAGTCAGGTGAGGTTTTTGCTGCAAGTTTTTAAATGAAAAGCTAAGCCAAGTAAATACCTGTTTTCTTCAGATATATAGTGTACATTTTAAATAAACAAACAAATAAATCCTCCTAGCAAAATGAAACCAGGTAGATTAGGGCAGCTTGAATTTTAAAAACTGGATCACTGGGAAGGATTGTGGTTTAGCTATGAGTAACATCAGCAATATCACTAAATGGGTTTTCAAGTTTTTGGTTACAAAATGATCCAAAAACTGTTTATACAAATTCTTCCTATTTATAAAATATAGCTAGAAAGAACAACTTCTACAAGAACTAGGAAATTCAGATATATTGGAAGAGCTTAATTACCCCAGCACCAATATGATGTAATATTTTTCACAGTGATACATTAACGGTCCTTTGGGTCTAGTCATCTTTCTTTCGGTACAACATCTTTGAAGATAATACCATACTATCACTTACCTTCATCTCTAGGATCAATAAAGTTTCATTTAAAATTTGCAGGAATAGAGTCCCTAGCTATTTTAAATCTTTTCTTATCTTTTAATACAGAGGACCTGTAAATTTAATACAGAGGACCTGTAAATAACTAAAAAGCATTTCAATCACCTTGCATTGCTGTCATTTTCCTAAAACTATCTTATTCAATCATCTTTCCCCAAGATTTTAAGCATGAATTTGGGTCCCTGGCTTCTTACGTTCACCCTAGTCAATTAGGCTGAGTTCATTTCTTGAATACACTCCATTACTTTCTGAATGGAAAGCGAACGGTTATCCTACAGAGTAAAAGGAAATGCTTATTCTTGGGGACACAATTGGAATGAGAGCTATCTGGCTTCCTACTCCTCTTCTGACTCTAGGCAACAGAGGAAGATGCTGCGGAACAAGATTCTATAGAATCCTGGATCTGGAATATATAAAGATCTAAAGAATACATGAGGAGCCGCTCATCAGTTTAAATGCAGAGCTGTTTGCTCAAAATCTGAACAATCAAAATACATATTATTATTTTGTATTTTGCAGAAAGAGTTTAGAGTAAAAATTGCTATCCTGGCAGGTTTCTTCATGCTTATTTTCACCTGGGAGACAAGCAGTGGTGGGATTCAGCCGGTTCGCACCACTTCGGCAGAACCGGTAGCTAATTTTTGTTGCCCAGGCCCAGAATGGACTTCCGGAAGCGGCATCCATACAGAGAACCGGTTGTTCACATATTTGAATCCCACCACTGGAGACAAGTGACAGTTCAGTCTATTAACTTCAGAACATGGAGGAAAGACTTATGAGGAAAATTCCAATCAGGAAGCTCCTTCCTTGGACTTCCAAGGGAGCTATGGTGAATTGAAGACAGCTCTGTGAAAGCAGAGCTAATGGCTTGGGTAAAGAGCAAGAAACCGAGTTCCTTGGAACCTCTCCAGGTAAGGGGAAAATGGGAGATCGCTCATATATTCTCTGGACAGTTGATCCTCAAGAGGAAATTGCAAGACAGGGGTTTTCTATGGGCTTTAGCACTGGGAGGTGATCAGTCATTTTGCTTGCAACCATGGAGGAGACTTTTAACAGACACTAAGTTTGCAAAACTCACTTCGTAATCTTTTTCAGAAACTGCGTATTAACCATTTCTAAGATCTTTGGACTGCCAAGTCTGAAAATGCTGGGTGAGTTTCCCTCAATTCTGAATGGGGAAAAAAAATTAATCATAAGTTTAAAAAAGTTAAAGAGTCTGAAATAAAGAACAAAAAAGCTAAATAAGATTTTAATAGATTCTGTTTTGGTGTTTATAAAAACAAAACAAAGATAAGAAATTTTATATTTCAAAAACTGGACACTAGAGGGGACTAAAGTTTTTAGGTAAAGATTTATAAATCTGCAAAATGTTATAAAACATTGTAAGAATGAAAATACAGAATGAGACTTTTGAAGAATGGAATCAGAAAATAGTAGCCACAGTATCTCTGAATAGACTATGTCCAGAAGACGTTATTGAAGAAATGTCACATGTAGAAAAAAAAATTAGCTGATGACATAGACGTGGCATCAAAAGTGGATTTACAACTGAAGACCAAGAGAACAAGTTAGAAAAGAATGTTTTATGGATCTACAAAAGAAATTGGCTGAGGCCTTAAACTTTAGAAAGGAAATACAAATGGCAAACCAAGAGAGTGACCCTGATAATTTTTTCCTATTGGATACAAAAGAGCTGTTAAAGTCTTGAAGAACTTTGCGTGATGGGATAAAGAAAAATGAAGAGAAATCAAATTGTACGACAGTATTTCAATGAACTGAAAATAATGACTGTTAGAAGTAAAGGAATATACAATTGCTTTATTTGATCAAGGTTAAAACAAGATAAATTCTTACTTCTGGCAACCATTTATAGACTTCCTATCTTCACCAAGACTGAGAAGATGATGCTTTATGGATTTATTTATACACAAGAGATGGGATATGGAATGAAGAGGTAAATGTTTGTAACATTGGAGGGGGTGAAGAGTCCCTAAATTTCTTTAAACCTGTTGTGATGCAGGTTGGAAGTCATTTCTTTGTATATTTCTTTTCTCTTTATTGTATCTCTACTTTTCTGTTTCTTGTCTTTTTTTCTTGCACTTTTTCTCCTACTTTTTATTCTTTTCTTTAAGTTTATTTTGTATTAGATTTTACTAATACAATAAAAATTCATATAAACAGTATATATATATATACTTCCCTTTCTCCCTCCCTTTTTAATGTATTATAGAAAAAAACTACATTGCAATTATATCAATTTTTAATCCATTGATATAATTGCAGAGTGGATCTTTTTGCTGCAATACAGAGAGCATTTACCGAGGGGAAGTACACTACTTGGTTAATCAAATGATTTGGCTTCACTCCATGAGGATCTTAATGGGCAGTACTAAAGAACCAAAACACTAGCACTGTCACAGCTCTTCCCACTCTGATAATAGGCTTTGTTTTTATAATCTTGAATAAAGAGGGGCCAGAAATACTCGAGTGGGATTAAAAAATAATTTGAGATCCACAGGAAGAAACATTGAAAAGCCTGCCATTTAATTAGCTAATAAATAACATAGTGTGATACTAATTGTATGACAGCAAAGCTGTAGCCAAAAGGAAGCAGCATCAATAAATGATAAGGCGAGTAAGCTACAAAGCCGTAAAACGAAAAACTTTCTGCAAATACTTAACATAAGAAAATAAAAAGAGCCCTGCTAGATCAAACAAAATGATTCTAAATTCTCAAATTTCATTAGATTTCAGTGATCACCCCTTCCCAATAATCTTGTGTGAGATTTTTTTTCACACAATGAAAAATGAGATTTCATTGAGAATGCTACAATCCTATTAATGTCAATCAATTTTTAAATAAGTGTAGGAGTTTTGTGGACATTCTGTAACTTCTGGGTAACATGTTACTGTTAATCAGTGCAAAGCCTACCAATAAAACATGAGTTCAATAGCATGTTTGGGCACACGAACCTTTGTATAGATATGAGACCTTTCCCCACTGCTACTATGAAGCACTCTCTACCCTCCCTAGAGTTGGAAGGAAACCATACCAAAATGCAATTTGCCATTTCCATTTCCATTTCCTATCTTGCCTTGATTACTTCTGTTCCCAGCCATCTGAGTTCAGAACAACAGAATAACAGAGTTGGAAGGGACCTTGGAGGTCTTATAGTCCAACTCTCTGCTCAAGCAGGAGACCCTACACCATGGGTCGGCCAGCCGAAACATCCAACGAGCCGCACGGACCCGTTTCCCTAAAAAAAAAAACCCCTGGGAGCCGCACCCGCCCGCGCATGCGTGCCCGCCCGCGCCCGCGCGCATGTGCGCGCACCCGCGCATGCCCGTTCGCGCGTGCACGCGCGCACCCGTTCGCGCACCCGCACCCACCCGCGCATGCGCACGCGCACCCGCCCGCGCATGCGCACGCGCACCCGCCCGCGCATGCGCACCCACCCACGGCGGAGGCTCCGGAGCCGCAGGTGATCCCTCAAAGAGCCGCATGCGGCTCCGGAGCTGCGGGTTGCCGACCCGTGCCCTACACCATTCCAGACAAATGGCTGTCCGGTCTCTTCTTAAAAGCCTCCAGTGATGGAGCACCCACAACTCCTGAAGGCAAGCCATTCCACTGGCTAATTGTTCTCACTGTCAGGAAATTTCTCCTTAGTTCTCGATTGCTTCTCTCCTTGATTAGTTTCCATCCATTGTTTCTTGTCTTGCCTTCTGGTGCTTTGCAAAATAGGTTTCCTCCAACATGATGGGTGATGGGTGAGCAAAGAAATGTATACCTCTCATGACACTGCCTGGTACATTGGAGGATGACTCAGTGCTCTCACTCAAAGGCTGGCAATGAGATGAAAGCAACGCTATAAGGACATGGCGGAAGAAAGATGTTGCCAAGTCATGTTTATACAGGTGTAAATGTGAAAGGGCTAATTGAGAAGCATAGTCTTTCTGATATTGATGATTATGTACAGTCATCCAACAGTATTATCTTAAACAGTTGTCCTCCAAGAGTAAAAAATGATGATGGGGTAACAGCCAGAGTTTAAATTTTTATGGAAAGACACAAGGCATAAATCTGTTCTATACTGAGTAGTTAAAAGGTTTGGCAAGTGACCTTAAAACACATTTTCATTATGTCACTAAATAAAAGTTAATATAACTGACATGGTGAATGAGGAGAGCAGAAATTATGAAGGATAAAGAGGAAATTATTATTTGCCTGCACTGTGGATTTGATGTATCTTTCATTGGTACCAAATCTACAGAAGATGGATCAAACACAATTGCAGTAAACCTACAAAAGTAGATGGCATGCGCGTAACTATATTAGTGTTTAGGAAAGAAGGAAAAAAAGAATGACATTGGCATAGGCATATGCTACAGGTCACCCAATCAAGCAGAAAAAATAGATGAACTTTTTGCTAATCAATTAACAAATGTATGTAGGAAAAACACCACAGTAGTAATGGGAGACTTTAACTACGCTAATATCAACTGGGAGACACACTCTGCAGCAAGTGGGAGATCGAACAGATTCTTAACCAATCTAGCTGACAACTTTGTCATCTAAAAGGTAGAGGAGGAAACTAGAAGAAAAGCTATACTGGACCTAATTCTTACCAATAAAGAAGAAGTGATAGAGGGAGTTGAAATTGCGGAACTTTGAGTGAGAATGACCATGTCATATTGGAATTCAATATAAAGCAAACACAAGCAATAGAACATAATCCAACCAGTGTCTTTAACTTTAAAAGAAGTGATTTTAACAAACTCAGAGAGAGCCTAGGCAAGATCCCATGGATGAAAATCCTAAAGGGGAAAACAACTCAAGCATGGGAAACTTTGAAAAATATGATCATAAAAGCCCAGTCCAGCATAATACCACTGAAAAAGAAAAGAAAAAACATGTGTGCCCTTATTTAGAAACCCTGGTCCAGTGTGGGGCCATCTGAAGACATTCCTAAATATTCTTGCTTCATTGCATTATTTGAAAAATGCAAATCACAACAAATAAATTTTCTGTTAATATGCAATTCATTTCTTTACTATTTTAAAAAAACATTTTTAACGATCCATAAAAATTAAAACAGCCAGTTTGGTATAGCGGTTAATGCACCAGCCTAGAAACCGAGAGACAACAATGCATTGTCTATGTATCTTTAAAGCAGCCAGTTTGTGTAGTGGTTGAGGCCAGAAACCAGAAGACCATAAATGTCTTAGGCATGAAGCCAGCTGGGTAATCTTCGACCCATCATTCTCTCTCAGCCTGAAGAAGCAGACAATAGCAAACCATTTCTGAAATCTTGCCAAGAAAACTGCAGGGACTTGTCTAGGCAGTTGCCAAGAGGCAACACTGACTCAAAGCCACAAAAATTAACAAATAAATAAATACTTTTTAAAAGTTATAGGTAAATATAGATACATTAATGAATGTTTTCATAACTGAAAACAAGTAGATATCTTGCACTTAGAACAATTTAAAGCAACCCAGGTATTTCTCTTGTTCTTATCCTGGAAAGATAAGAACATTCAGCTGGAGAAGACACTAAATGACATTATATTGTTAGATATCTTTATAGCATAATCAACATACAAAATGGAGGTTTCTAGAAAAATTGTTAGATTGCTTTACTCTTAAATATAGAAGATAATGGGTAAGCTGGTAACTTATAGTCAAGAGCAAAAATCTCTAACTTTTAGCTACTTCTAAGCAAACAGAGAAGAGATTCAAAGTTACTTTCAAATGTATAAGAGAACTTGACTGCCATGGAAACTGCCTCTCGGCATTTCTTGAATTGCTCAGTTAGGTATAGCATCAGAATAATTTACATTCAGAGGGCCACATTTTAAGGTAAACATCACAGCAAGGCATGTTCAAAGTGCAAGCAAGATGGATGGTCCAGGTATTGGGAAGATTCCTCGTACTTGGTAGCAAATCTGGGAGTGATTACGAAATGAACCGTCAACATAATTGAGGAATAAAAGTATACTGGGAGTAAAAGTGCTCATGCCTTCTACTTTCAGGTTCACTGAAGTTCCCAGCTTTTCTGAACCGGCAGAGAAATGAGAAAGGTTTGTGCAATCAAAAATCTGCATTCCCACATGAGAAAGGCTTGCATGCTGCCCATGGAGCAAGGTCAAAAATTCAGAACAGGCAAGTCCAGGGAAAGAACTGAGTGGCAATGCCTCTTTCTTTCTTTCTTTCTTTCTTTCTTTCTTTCTTTCTTTCTTTCTTTCTTTCTTTCTTTCTTTCTTTCTTTCTTTCTTTCTTTCTTTCTTTCTTTCTTTCTTTCTTTCTTTCTTTCTTTCTTTCTTTCTTTCTTTCTTTCTTTCCTTTCTCTCTCTCTTTCTCTCTCTTTCTTTCTTTCTTTCTTTCTTTCTTTCTTTCTTTCTTTCTTTCTTTCTTTCTTTCTTTCTTTCTTTCTTTCTTTCTTTCTTTCTTTCTTTCTTTCTTTCTTTCTTTCTTTCTTTCTTCTTTCTCTTTTTATTTATTTCTTGAGTTTTCATCCAGTCATTCTCTCTGGCACATACAGCCATGCACATTCATTCCCACACAACCTGTCTCCAAAAAAGTTAAAGCATATGCAACAATACCAGCTTGTTTTCCTTCTGCCATTAGTATGACAGAAAGAGTGAACTTAGTTGCAGTGGAGGTGTGGGGAAGAGCAAACTTCCTCCCGGAATCCCAATGTAAAATATTGTCCCCATATAACAATAGCTGCAAGAGATCATAAGGTTTCCTCTAATATCCAGTGGAGAAGCAGGAAAAAATGGGCCGTTTCGGCAGCCTGCAGGTTAGGGGTTGCCCATCTTAAGTCCTCTACTGTGGATAATGGGTGAATGGGAATCAATGAATTGGATTTAAAGGCTATTGAGAACCAAACCTTCTTCTATGTTTGAACAGAGCACTCTACTTAACAATGAATGCTCTTCCAATATACAGTGGTACCTTGGTACTCATCGTTAATGTGCAATGAGTACCTAAAACGATGAGTACCAAACAAATTTTTCCCATAAGGAATAATATAGTGAGTCACAAGGCAGCCGACACCGACAAGTTCTAGCTTGTGTGTTGAGTACTGGGACAACATTTTCATATCAAAATGTGTTGAGTACTAAATTCAACAAGTTTCAAAGATGTTGAGTACCAAGGTACAACATGCAACAAACTTATTGATGTTCTACACATTATAATCCCATAATACAATAAGCAACTGCTTGGCACTGGCATTGTTAATTAAAAATGATGATGCATATTGAACAGGGTCTGGGGCTATTTTTCCAGGGAAGATCAAGAGAGTAGACCAATTTGTGCCAATTAAATGTACTTCTTGCTTTGAAGGAGGCTGCTGTCCAAAGAGTTGTTGGAGTCAGGTGTCATATTAAGTTTAAGGAACTACTATAGAAACTATTTAATTACTGTAAATTATTAAATTTATAATACATTATTAATATTGTTGTTACTGCCATTACATTGAGAATATTTGCCTTTTTCCGAATAAATAAGAAGAGCTGGTACTATTCAAATGTTTTTATGGACTGGCTTTGGAATTAGCTGTCCAGCATTTCACTGGATAAGGAAAGCATTGCATTTTCCACTCTCTGGTCTCCTTAGATTGTCACACAGATCCATTTAACTACAAAAAAAATATTTGAAATTAATCATAAAAGCAGAAGAAGAGAAATTTTTTAAAAAATCCAAGGTTTTAGATCCCCCCAAAATGCCAAGCAACCTGCAGTAGCTGAAACACACATTACTTCTGAAGACAAATGGATGACTTTGTTGCTTGCAATCATCAATCGTTTGATTTCTGTATCTATATGTGCCATATTAAACTTAGGGGGGAAAAAAGACCATATCTAAGGCTACTAATATACAAAGAGCAAATTCCAAAGGAACAGCTGAATTACAGGTAGTCCTCGACTTACAACAGTTCATTTAGTGACTGTTAGAAGTTACAACAGCACTGAAAAAAGTGACACGACCATTATCTCATACTTATGATCGTTGCAGCATCCCCACGTTCATTTGAATAAAATTCAGATACTTGGCAACTGACTCATATTTATGACGGTCGCAGTGTCCCAGGGTCATGCTATCACCTTTTGCGACCTTCTGACAAGCAAAGTCAATGGGGAAACCAGATTCACTTAACAACCAGGTTAGTGATTTAATAATTGCAGTGATTCACCTAACAACTGGTGTTAAGAAAGGTCATAAGATGGGACAAAACTCACTTAACAAATGTCTCAGCAACAGAAAGTTTGGGCTCAATTGTGGTCGTAAGTCAAGGACCACCTGTATTTACAAGCACTTCTGAAAATGCTGATGTCCCAATATAGTTTTTCTCTCTCCCAGATTCTTTTCTTTTCCAGCTCTATCTGTTCATCCGTTCACCTCCCCATGTATTTATGTATTTTAAATACATTTAAATTTTATTTATTAAATTTTACTAAAAATTAAATAAGCCTGCTCATAAGAACCAACAAAGAACTATGCGGTTTGTATCTAAGTTATCTGAAGGCAGGAGATGAAAGGCTGTTTGCTGAAGAAAAGTGACCGGAGAGAGAGAGGTGTTTAAGCCTTCTGTCATCAACCAATTCTCTCTTGCAAATATGCTGAGGTCATTTTAACCCCCCCCCCCTACGGCTTCGTCTGGAGGCTACTATAGAGGAAGAAAATTGGAAGCTCTTTTGTTTGACAATTTTCTCCTACATATCTTCTCCAGCTACAAATCTATATTATTAGAGCAGAGGGTGTATCTTTGATTCCTATATGAAATCTCTCTCTCTCTCTCTCTCTCTCTCTCTCTCTCTCTCACACACACACACACACACACACACACAAACACACACGCACGCACACACACACAAAATTGGAGGAGCAGCCAACACAAGGAAGCAAATGAGGCCAGGATTAAAAGTAAATTTGATTTGAAACTAATTAAAATCAGAGCTTATTGTGTTTTCCACGTATGTAATGTCCTCCTTTTGTCCTATTAAAAATTAGCCTGGAGGGCTCCTTTGGGAGGGGCTGCTAGGGCTGCTGTCATCTTTGGTCATCCCACAGATATTAAGGTACATTAGGGAGCTCCACTCTCTGCTTGTGAAGAAGCTGGTGTAGGATTTCCATTTCTGTCTGGAAATTCTACTCTGGGAAGGAAAAGGTTAGGTGGCTTTTTAAAGAATAGTTTGCCGTACACTACAAGATCTTTGAAGCTTCCTTAGGCAATTCATGCATTGCCCTTTTCAAGTGGCATCCCAGGGTTACAGCACCTCTGATCCTGGAAATAAAAACTGCACATAGTAGATCTCAGGTTTCAGCTGGGACCGGGACTGCCATCCTTAAGCAATATGATTGCTTAACAATGGCATATATGCAATGACACATCACTGAGTCGCTTAATGATGACAATTCCAGCAGTCCCAGTTGACACTGTTAACCCCAGGATGCATGGGTCATTAATTGGGAAGTGGTAGGAGTCCCAAGGTAAGGAGTGTGAGGTTGCCAGCGAAGTTCTGCAGGGGCTGGGAAAAGCTGGACAAGGCTGGCACAGGCTAAGCATGAGTGGAGTCAGGCTGGGGGAAGGCTGTGCAGGCTGTGTGTGAGCACAGGAAGGCCAGGTTGTGTGGATAGTGTGGTACAAGTGTAGGGAGGACAGGAGATGGACGGTGTGGCACAGTGCAAGTACAGGAAGGCCGAAGTGTCACACCAAAGCAACTTGAAAACTTCCCTGCTGACTTCCCCATTGACTTCGTGGGAAACCAGCAGGGAAGGTTATAAATGATGTCATGGGAAGATGCTGCAACCATGCAATTGTAAGTGCGAGTTGGTTGCCAAGCACCTGAATTGTGAAAATGTAAGCGTGGGAGCGTTGTAACATCCAGATCTTTGAGGACTGGTTGTAAGTACTATTCATTCAGTGCTGTCGCAACTTTGAATGATCAATGAACAGATGGCCAGTAAACAAGGACCATTATATTGGGTATTACTCCCTCAAACGTTGCTGCTGTTAGTTTAATATGTGTGTGTGTTTGTTTGTTGTGTGTTGTGTGTGAGAAATATCACTTCTTCAAGATGTTATATTTTCTTCCAGAAATCAGGCTCTGTCTCTATGTAATCCCACATATATCCACCTGTAGGAGCTACAGGTAATCCTCAACTTAAGCCTGGAATTACACTTGTAAGTCGAGGCACCCACAAGACCAGAAGTAAATTTCTGGCTTTTTTTTATCATTAAGTGCTCTGTGCTCTTAAATGCTCTTAATTTTATCATTAAGGACTCTGTTCTGGGCCCAGTGCTCTTCAACATCTTCATCAATGATTTGGATGAGGGGATAGATGGGGAACTCATCAAATTTGCAGACGACACCAAGCTGGCAGGAATAGCCAACACTCTGGAAGACAGGCTTAAGATGCAGGAGGATCTTGACAGACTTGAACATTAGGCGCTATCTAACAAAATGAAATTCAATGGTGAAAAAAGTAAGGTTCTACATTTAGGCAAGAAAAACCAAATGTACAGGTATAGTATAGGTGGCACCTTGCTCAATAGTAGCAACTGTGAGAGGGATCTTGGAGTCCTAGTGGACAATCACTTAAATATGAGCCAGCAGTGTGCTGCAGCTGCCAAAAAAGCCAACACAGTGCTAGGCTGCATTAACAGAGGGATAGAATCAAGATCACGTGAAGTGTTAATACCACTTTACAATGCCTTGGTAAGGCCACACTTGGAATACTGCATCCAGTTTTGGTCACCAAGATGTAAAAAAGATGTTGAGACTCTAGAAAAAGTACAGAGAAGAGCAACAAAGATGATAAGGGGACTGGAGGATAAAACATATAAGGAACAGTTGCTGGAATTGGGTATGTCTAGTTTAATGAAGAGAAGAACCAGGGGGGACATGATAGCAGTGTTCCAATATCTGAGGGGCTGCCACAAAGAAGAGGGAGTCAAGCTATTCTCCAAAGCACATGAAGGCAGGACAAGAAGCAATGGATGGAAACTAATCAAAGAGAGAAGCAACCTAGAACTAAGGAGAAACTTCCTGACAGTTAGAACAATTAACCAGTGGAACAACCTGCCTCAAGAAGCGGTGAATGCTCCAACACTGGAAGTTTTTAAGAAGAGACTGGACAGCCATTTGTCTGAAATGGTATAGGGTTTCCTGCCTGAGCAGGGGGTTGGTCTAGAAGACCTCCAAGCTCCCTTCCAACTTTACTATTATTGTTGTTAAGTGAACAATGTGGCCATTAAGTGAAGGCAGCAATCATTAAGCAAAACCATTAATTTAACTGGGTGTTTTTTTGCAGAAATCAATCTGGGTCAGTCACCGAGACCAGAGATTTAGTCTTCTGAGCATTTGGACTCATGTTGGAGCCCATCCTCAAGGAACGTCTCTCTCTCACCAGAATATGTTTTTTGCCGGAAACTGGCAGAAAATGTTGGAAATCAGCAAAAGAAAACCTCATCGTGAATCACAGACAGATGACCACAGAAATCAGTGATAAGCTGTAAAGCCAACCTGCCCAACACATGGTCACGTGCCCGCGGGGGGGGGCACAACCATGTATGATAGCCCAGCTTTATGATCTAAAGCACCCATTCTGTCGCCATCGTAACTCTGAACAGTCATAACACAACTGGTCATTAAACGAGAACTACCTGTGGTGTTCCACATTCCAAACGCATTATCCAGACCATTTTCTCCTCGTTATTATTTAATATTTAGTCAATTTGTACTGCACTTTTCTGCTAAGACAGCAAAAATAATCTTGTTTCTTGACGACAGGAGGATGATGATAATAACCCACTTATTCAGGCAATGTCGCCAGTCCTTTTCAAAAGGCAATGTTCTTCTCGCATGGATGTTACCATAGTTACAAAAATGGGAACATCAGACTTTTGATCTGAAGTCGGAACTGTTGCGTAGCAGCATACAAAAGAGTCAAGTCTTCACCCTGTGACCTTAGCCTCGGAATTTATTTTGTCCTTACAGTGCGTCAATAAACTCCAAGAATGTTGATTCACCTGCAGATTACGATGGTGCAGAGGGACAATTCATGTTGAGATTGCTGAGTTTCCAATTGGTAATAATCCAAATAAGCTCTAGGAGGCAGCATCTACAAAACTGTTTCATTGATCAGACCATTGATTGGGCAGAGAAATAGGTGTAGCCTATTCGAACAGAACAGATGGAACAGAAAGGTACACAGTGGGAAACCAGATAGTATTTGGAAGGGACTCAAGCAGGCCCTTTTCTGATTTTATTAGGATTTAAGGGGGGGGGGGAAGCACAAGGAGGCTTGCAAAATTCTGCTCCTGCATCCTATCTTTGCCAAGGTATAATTCAATTCTTCCAATGTTTCTTGATCTGGTCTACCCTGAAGGGCTGACATCATTTTGACAAACTGCATTGTGCAGATTCTCTAGAGGTAACCCTCAGTTAGCAACTGTGCTATTTAAAGAATACAGAATAACAGAGTTGGAAGGGACCTTGAAGGCCTTCTAGTCCAACCCCCTTGCTCAAGGAGAAGACTCTATACCATTTTGAACAAATGGCTGTCCTATGTCTTCTTAAAAATCTCCAAAGCATCCACAACTTCTGAAAGCAAGCCGTTCCACTGATCAATTATTCTCACTGTCAGGACATTTTTCCTTAGTTGTAGGTTGCTTCTCTTTGTAATAACTTTCCATCTGTTACTTCCATGACATACAGCAGCAATACTGTGTGGTCGTGTGGTCAGCTCCAGACTGCTGGAGAAGTGAAGAACCTTTTTTTTTTTTGCAAAAGGCCTACTGCTGCTATGAACAGGTTAAACTTTGAAAAGTTTCAACCAATGTGAAAGGCGTTCCTTTCCCATCTCATCCATTTTTGTAAACGTTAGCATAGTCCCTATCTATTCCTTTCCTGAAAATTGTCCTAGCAACGTAGGTGTTTGAATGACTAGGAGTTTTGAAAATAGAAGTCCCATGAAGTATTTATATCCCACTAATTCCTGTTAGCTTGTGTGTGTAGACCAGTGTCACTTGGCAACTCTAAGATGTGTGGATGTGTGGATTGAACTCCCAGAATTCCTCAGGTAGCCTGCAAAATTCTTGGAGTTGAAGTTCACACATCTTAATCTACATCAGGGTTGAGACACCCTGGTGCAGATTATGAACCTTGGTGCTTAATGATTCACAAGAACATTCAGCATAAATGGCACACTCATTAGAAGGACTGAGTGAAATTAAAGTCATGGCTTTGGAAGCTCCCTCCCATTATTGAGAGGAGGAGGCTTGGAATAGGCAGCAACAAGGGAAAGCCATTTTATTTGTGATCCAGTTGGGCTGCTTTTTTCTTACAGATTGTAGGAGTTTGGTAAAACCACTGATTTTATTGAATTTGCAGAATACAGCGATTTTCTCATTTGTCCAGGAGATGGGCTAAAGCAAAGCATCATTTCCAACATTTTCTGTTACCCCTTCTTGCAAACAAGCAAGCAAGGATTTCGACATTTTAAATGCTTTTCATTTATGAGACTGGGAGAGAAAGAGAGAGAGAGAGAGAGAGAGAGAGAGAGAGAGAGAACGCAAAAGGGGTGCGACGAGGCGGGGCTGGGTGGGTTAGAGAGGGAGGGAGGAGAGTACTTTGGCGAAAGCTTGTTTTGAAATGTTTGCTATGTTGCCAATTTGGAGAAGCCAGAGTGAGATAGTCTGCTAAAGTGATTCCAGATGGGCCAATATTAATATCTCTCCTTTCCTGATGAGTGGGAAGGTATAACCCAGATAGAAGGCTGCTAAAATTACAGGCGCCACGGAGGCCTCGCCTGGTGCCCTTCCCGATGGATATTTCACTCTTACCTCGGCAACTGTAGCTCGGTCGAGACGCTCTAACCTGCTGCAGCAAACGTTCCAGGGCTTCAATCTGTCCCCGGTGCTTAGGCTCTCTGCCATCGCAGTCTTTCCAGTCTGGTGAACAAAAGAAACAAACGGGATGAAAGTCGAGCAAAGGGGAGAGCGGTGGCCCTGCTCCCCTGTCTGCTGGCTGCCGAGAGAACTAGAGCCCAGGGCCCAGTGTGCCTGATTTTAATGTTTGCCCTTGATCAAACCCTGGGTGTAAAATGCAAATGGCTACCGGCCAGCTTGCTTTACTATCCCTCGCTAAGTTGAAAGAAATTACCTTCTCCCTCTAAGGAAAAGGGGGTTTTGGAATTATATTTTGGGGGCATCACTACAGCATGAGCTGAGAATGGGGAAATTCCCCTAACATTTTTCTACCCAGTCGTGAAGGGAGTGAGTTGTTTTAGATAATCCTCTCTTTCTCTGCCACGGTCAGAAGGCAAAAATAAGCTGCCAAGGATAAAGCCCATCTCATATATGCTAGTTTAAGGTGTTGAACTAGAACTGGGGAGGCTGGATTCAAATTCACATATTCAGCTCTGGGAGTCTTCAGAGTGACTTTGGACCTTGTCAAGAGGTGAGCAATCCATTGCCTGTGAGTTACACAACATCCCATCTCATTGGTGGCCTCTGAATCACCCCAAGATTACACTGTTGGAATGTAGTGAGAAAATGACCAATTTTAGTACTGCAAATTTCTACTTCGTTTTGACGTTTGAGGGAGATTTTAGGAGTGGGAGAAAGAGCAGAAATCTTTGCAAGAAACACTTCCATTCTCATACTCTTGCCCTCGTAGCCCAACCCCAGACAGACCCAGTTTTTTCACCCTTCCCTTTTTGATGAGATCATTATGATGCTGCTGGGCCTTTTCTGGCCAATCAACAGGTCGGGAGGCCAAGTGGCAGCTCCTAATTTAGAAGAAACTATTTATCCCAATCTTAGCCAGAACGATTTCTCATGGTTGTTTTAAAGATGAATTGGCTGAAGCAGGCCTACCCCTGGGCTGAAGGGAATGTTAAGTAGGCTGTATCGAGCTCCCGGTGAAAAAGTGACATAGTAATTTAATTAAGAAACATACCAAATATTAAAAAGAACAATCTTTTATAAGACTTGTCGCTCAGGTAATATTTTTGGAGAAATTGGGAAATGACTTCTAAATATCAGGTAAGTTAGAGGATTGCAATCTGTTGTTGAAATTATAACTAGTCCAGTCATCTGGGTTCCCTCAAAATGCTCCTCTTCAGAACAAGGTATATGTACAGGCATATACCTCGCTTTATTGCATTTGGTTTTATTTTGCTTTGCAGATATTGCAATTTTTACAAGACCCTCCACCAGCAAAGAGATTACAACTCGCTGCAGGTTCAGACGATAATTAACATTTTTTTTAGCAATAAAGTATTTTTTAATTAAGGTACGTACATTGTTTTTAGCTATAATGCTATTGCACATTTAATAGGCTACCATATTGTAAACATAACTTTTAAATGCACTGGGAAACCAAAAATTCATGTCAGAAAGGATAATAATAATAGTAATAGTAGTAGTAGTAGTAGTAGTAGTAGTAATAATAATAATAATAATAATAATAATAAATAATAATAATAATAATAATAATAATAATAATAATAATAATAATAATAATAATAATAATAATAATAATTTGGAAGGGACCTTGGAAGGGACCTTGGAGGTCATCTAGTCCAACCCCCTGCTCAGGCAGGAAACCCTATACCATTTCAGACAAATGGCTGTGATTCATGTCATATGATATTCACTGCAGGGTCACCTTGTAGTGTGATGGGCAGCAAACAAATGTAATAGTAACAACAGATAAAAACAAACAAATAAATAAATTGTGGTGATCTGGAATCATACTCACAATATCTCTGAGGTATGCCTGTACTTGAGCTCTGAGTGGCCTGTTGAGCATCATACGTCACTCTAGACCAGTGACATATATTTTAAAAAAAGGAATGCTAGATGGGCATCTGTGGATATATTAAGAGCAGAAAAACCACTGCTGTTCTGCTGCCCTTACCACCACAAGATAGGCCTTAATAGAGATTCTAGATCATACCTGATCAAGACCTCTCTGTCCTACAGTGTTTCTTGTCCTGTTTCATCTCCCTCAGCTCCTCTATGAACTAGGGATAGCCTCAAGATCTATGAGAGGGGAAATGCTGCATAAGCTTGAACTGATCCAAAGTGCCAGCTGCCTTGCATTCTAGGTGTCACCAAGGCTTCAACTGGACTATGCAACAGATCTTCAGGAACAAATCCAGGCTCTCCTTGGAACCCAATAGGTCCTTCAAGTGTCTTGGGTGTACCGTTCATAGAACTTCAGGCAACCAGAAACTGATCAAATCATGATAGGAGAGTGACAGTGATCCTCCAACTCCAGAACTTTCTGCCATTGGCCTAGATTTTAAACATGCTGGCAGGGCCAGGCTGTAGGCAGGGTTTGCCTGCAATACTGCACTTTAACCACTCTGCCATCAGGGCCCCTGGTGGACATGGTGGACTTAGATCAAAGCAAACATGGGCGAGATTGCTGGACCTGCCAGTATGTTTAAAATCTGCATAAACTGTTGAATATCACCAACGCAAAAACTGTACCTTGAAATAATTATTTTGGGAATCTGATGAAATAAACATAATAACTGTTATTTTTCACTTCTACTACTGGGAAACCAATACTTTCCCCCATGTCTTCAGGAAGCTATAGCTACAGAGAAATGAATCTGCCAATTTTGGCTTTTCTTACTTTTCCAAACTTAGGTGTGATTTTGTGCATACATTTGGTGAAAGTTTGGTTTAAAGTATGCATGGAAATGTGTCTACATTTTCTTTTTATGCATAGTTGTTTTATCCTATGTACCCTTGTTCATGTTCCTGTAATAAATGAATATTATTTTTACTGCTATATGCAGTTTCACATTTCAACCCATAATATGTAGATTCTTATATTTTTGATAGGAAAAAACTGAATTGTAAAGAACTACAACAGTTGAAGGAAGAGATTAACCAATCAGCTTATGTCAGCTATGTCGCTAGCTCCATTCTGTTAATTTCAACACTGGCCTGAGAATTTTTAAATTACACTACATTTTGGTTCATATTCATGTTGGCTTATACGTTTTCCTCAGATATTTATTTTTGTATGAAATAAAAAGGCATTCAATTCTGTTTCACATGATGAAAGGTGTGTAAGTCAGGGAAGGTGCAGGGGGCATCACAAACTGGGGGAACTCAAAGGGAGTGGTAGCTTAAGCCAAGAAGAGTATGTGGTCTTTCCTTCCTTCCTTCCTTCCTTCCTTCCTTCCTTCCTTCCTTCCTTCCTTCCTTCCTTCCTTCCTTCCTTCCTTCCTTCCTTCCTTCCTTCCTCCCTCCCTCCCTCCCTCCCTTCCATTTCCAGCACACAGGTAAATTATTGCTTTGGGGTGAAGGAGGGAGGGAGGGATTGTGAGACTCACTGGGAAACTGGAACATTGAAAATGAAGATCATGTGACTACAGCAGCCAGTAGCACTGAAGCAGCCACAACTTTCCCAAATTTTATTCTCTTGGGTCAAGGGTCCTGGATTTTGGAAGCATCCTGTAAGTTAGGCCATTTTAGGTAGTTGGTTGAAAAAACATTGCCCTGCGACCCACCATTTCAACCAATTAAAGGTCATAACAAGAGTTTTAATAGTATATAGATACAACTGTCAAATTCCCAGCCAATCTGCAGTGTAACTAGGAGCTATGGCCTTAAAGATCTGGAGAATAGCAGGCTGTGGGAATGTTATGGAGTTCTCATAGCAAATTAGTGATTCCACACAGCTCAGTTGCTTTCCCTCACAGATTTGGGTTTTGAGTGGTCTTTTGATGGGCTTGAGGGCCAACATTAGGTTTAGCTGTGAATGTTCTGCATTTAATTCTACAAACATTCCTGAAACCAAGATTATTATGGAAGTTTTACATGTATGGAGATTTCTAAATTTAGATTATAGCTTTAAGCCAAAATCAGTACTGTTATAAAAAGGATTCCTCAATATTAATGCATGAATTTGAGAGCAGAATCCATCACCCTTTGACAAACACAACTATTTCCAAGCTCCAGTTCCAAAACGGTTCATCTAAGAGGCCAGATACATTCAGTGTAACCACCTTTCTGTAATATAATGGCCGCATTTACACCAACAACTAAAGCCAAATAAAACCTTTCAAATCAATGGAAAAATTGAAATATAACTCTTGCAAGCAATAATTTATAAACCAAGTAGACCCATTTTCTTTGAGTTGGCCTGAGTTAATAAGTTCTATTTGGCTGATTTGTGCATCTGTATCAGAACATTCATTTTATTTGTATCAGAACATTTATCAGGGGATATAAAATCATTAGAGAATTTGTATATATTAGTAAATCAAGTGAAGTGTAATAAGGTTAAGTGTTCATGACATGTTAATTAACATAGCAGCGACAATCTATTTGTTTTCCCATCAACACTGGTCTGTGAATAGTTGTGGTTTTCATATATTATATTGCATGCTTAAAATCTTTATTACAAAAAAAAATCACTGTCTCTTGATATCAATATTAACATTTTTCTCTACACCCACTTGAATGGCATGTACCCTGCCAACTATGATTAATACATCATGCTCTTTATTCCAATAGTGTAATCTTTCCAGTCCAGAAAAGCTTATATAGTTATTAGCAGCAGTACATTTTTGATTCCTCTGAAGCCTGAGCTTGCTTGTTTATTTATCTGAAGAATTTATAGTTTCCAAACTCCAAACCAAGTGACATAACGTATGTGTGAGCTCTATAAATAATCCTATTTCTAATTCTGAGATCAAAACTAAACAAATTAACCAATAGGGCTCATTCAATCTGGCTGTTCTTCCAGTCTTTGGGGTCAGGAGGTTGACCCCCAAAACTGGGGGAATAGCCAGAAATGTAATGCTTTGCATAAAGCCAACAGCATTGGGGCCATTTGGATCTTTGGGGGGAAGCCGTAGGGCAGAAGTTGTGATAAGAAAGGCACAACTCTTGGGTCACGGAAAATTACACTGAGTAATGTAATGGACTTGAAGCATGACAACCCTGCCATTGTTGGTAGCACAAGCAGAGACAATCAACATAATGGCTCCACAAATAATCTGGCCCTCTGTGCTATTTATTGGTGAGGGCCCACCAGACTTATTGGTGATAACAAACACTTTGTATTGCATCTAGATGCATACAGGAAGCCAATGCAATGCACACAGCATAGGTTTTATGTCAGAGTGTTATGAAATGCCACATATTGCCCATGCCATGCATTCTGGACCAGTTGCAACTTCCAGAGGCTCTTTAAGATAAGCCCTATGTATGGCATATTAGAGTAAACCAATTGTGAGGGAAGTAAGACATGAATCACCATAAGTAGGGCCTCTCAGTCCAAACATGGAAGCAATAGGTGCACAAGGCAAACTTGTGCAAAAGCCCTTATAGCCATGATCTTCATCAGGAACCATGAATCCAGGAGGACCCAGCTACATGCAAACTTTGGGTGAACCTTGCTCAAAGCCAGAGATAGAAAGTCCCCAAATCTGCGTGGGGAAGGGTTCAAAACTCACAGTTGCTCTATTTTGACAGGATTGAGCTAAAATTTATTCTTCTCCATTCAGACCTCTACAGCCTCCAGGCACTGGAGTAGAACCTCAACGGCATCTCCTGGATGGCAGAGGCAATGCCATCATATTGGGTATCATCATATTTATGTCTCACTCTGTGTTCACAGATGTCTTTTGCAAACCCTGAAAAGCAGGAGCCCTGGACTCAATTTTTCTCTCCATTCTGTCAACACCAGTGTTAAAAAGGACAAATCCTCAGCCCTGTTGCTGTTCCATCAGCCAGTCCTATGTACTTGTTTTCCAGAAAAATAAAAGTTGAAGGCAGAACTGTCTTTGTGCATTACCGTCTTTGTGCATTACCTTTATTCAAAACTTCTGTTTAGCTTGCTGGTAGGTATCACACTGTTAATGAGCAAAGGCCCATCTTGGAAACAAAGTATAGATAACAAATTCAGGCAAAGTCCTTGAATTGTTAACTTGGCTCACGTTAAAAGTTAAAAAGGCAAAACACAAACTTTGGGTAGATCCCCCTGAATATTGTGGCAAATGCTTTCCAGATGGTTTTAAGTTTTCTCTATATGCTTATACTGGTAGTTCTCGTTTAATGACATTAACTGGGACTGAAAACATATGGGATTGTAAGTTAAAAAAACAACAACAACCACGTGACTTCACTGCTTAGTAACAGCAGCTTAAACAAAGACTGTGTGGATCTTTATATGAGGTCCTCACATGACCGTGATTTCCAATTTCCTGCAGGCTTCCCCTGCTTGAATTGCTTGTGGGAAGCCCGCAAGGAAAGTTGCAAACAGCAATCACATGACCACAGATATGGTGAAATGGCCATAAGTACAAGGTCTGGTTGTAACTATCACTTGTTCAGTGCCATTATAATGGTCGCTGAACAAATGGTCAGTAAACAAGAACCATCTGTATAACATGAAGAGCTGTTACAATAATCAACTCTCTTAAGCCTAAATACTTTGGCTTTACACATGTAGTACAACACCATACAGGAAGAGCTGAATACAGAAGGAATGTAGCATCTTCATCAACCTCTTCCCTCTCCAGCTGCACTCTGAAGTCTGTATTGGCATACAGCTAGATTGACTCTTAAGTCTTAAAATTCAGAATCTGGCATATATATCAAAGCTTGCTACCTGGTGTCTAGTACATTATTTCCTTATTTTACTTTTTTGAAGTTTTTGTTTTGTTAAAGTCTCACTAAAAAAGAATACCTTCTGTATTTTAATGAACTTGGTCTCTGAAGTCCATCAGATCCCACAGCAGGCTTCTATTCTGATTGTTTGTTGTGTGTTTTACTCATGGAATACCCTGGTTTTCAGTAATCATTTCAACTGGGAAGTGAGAAGAGGGTGTATTATTAGATCTTAACCTGACATCAACTGGAATTAGCTATGAACAAAGGAACTGGAACCATTGCAACTCTCATTCCTAGTCCCTGGAGTTGGGGTTCAGAAAGACATATGACTGATGATGTTGAAAGAGAAGTCAAGGAGGGCCAGGATGCAGTAGCCCCATTCTGAGCCTAGGTGAAGTTACAAACAAGCATAATTGAAGCTATATCCAGGTCTGAATCCTGACTGAAAAGAGTCCAGATAATCCATTCCCTCCAGGGCTCTTTGGATGTGCAAGCAGATCATCTTCTCAACAACTTCCTTAAAAAGGGAAGGTTGGAGACTGGACAGAAATTGTCCAGTTCCATTGAGTTAAATGATGGTCTCTTGAGGAGAAGGCAGATAATTGCCTCTCCAGAGCAGACCGATGAACTTCCACTTACAAGGAAACATTGAACAGACTGACCCAACTGTACATGCCTTGTCCAATGGGGGGGGGGAGGAAGGGGGGACATGTACTAAGTCACAGGTAGTCAGAATCACAGCTGCAAGGATCAGCTTATCCATGTCATCAGGACTAACAGGGTCAAACTCTGTCTTGAATCACATTGATCTGCAAGATATCTGAATGAAAGCAAACTTCCCCTGAAGCAGAGAAAATCAGAATCTGAATCTTTCTTAAGCTTTGTTATTTTTTTTAAAAAAGATTTATACAGAAATCAAAGTTACAATATTTCTATGAAAAGTGTCAGATGTTAATTGCCAGCTTTGTGATTACAGTACATTCCAGATCCCAGATTATCCTACTCCTTTTGAGCTTAAAGGTTGATTTTAAGTGTGAATACCACTGTTGAAACAGCACATTTCACTACTTTATATCACCATGGAGTGGTCTATGCTGATGTTACACAATGCTTGGCTGCCTTGTCCCACCTCCCAGCTCTCAGTATTCCAGTGTGGTCAATGAATATCAGAACAGGGGAAAGGATTCTAAACACAGCAAAACAAAAGACAAAGGATTTATGTTTCAAGGATAAGCAAGAGGTTAGTTGAGTAAGTTAGTTGTTTCAGGGATAAGCAAGGGGTTATTTATTTCTGGTCAATGAGTCCTGATTGCTATACTGGTTCTCTACAAAAACAAGTAAAGATGCCCATTTCTGTTGCATCCTCATTATCTTCACAAATCAAAATAGCCTCCTACATTTTTACTGTAGAATCAGAAAACTGGATTTTCAGAAAGGCTGGTAATCTACAAATAGTCATATTTTTGGCTGGTTTTCCCATCACAAAGCTTTGGGATGAGAGTTGCTGAATGATGATCTATGCTAGAGTTCACCAGGTTTTGTTGACTTTCTATTTTGCTGGCATCTCTAAAAACTGGACAGTTACAGTACTGGACGTTTGTTTATAAAATACAAGAAGACATTCAGGTCCTTTCATCTTAGCTACTAGATTCTCTGTATTCCCGTTTTTGCACAATGTGATTCTGGTGCCAGTCAAACAACAACAATAAACCTTCAACTCTCTCTGTGTGTGTCTGTGTCGGTGTGTGTGTAGATAGTTAGCTTCTGCATCTATCGTCCTGCAATTTGTACATACATTGTATCCTTCTGAAAATTTGTAGGTTCCAACATGCAAGATGTTCACATCTTTTAGCAGTAAGATGCATTGCTCCCACAATTTTCCCTCCTTCTACAGGTAGTCCTTGACTTATGGCTACAATTGAGCCCAAAATTTCTGTTGCTAAGCAAGACATTTGTTAAGTGAATTTTGCCCCATTTTACAACCTTTCTTGACATAGTTGTTAAGTGAACTATTGCAATTGTTAGGTTAGTAACACAGTTGTTAAGTGAATCTAGCCTCCCCATTGACTTTGCTAGTCAGAAGGTCACAAAAGGTGGTCACGTGACCCCGGGACTCTGCAACTGTCATAAATATGAGTCAGTTTCCAATCATTTGAATTTTGTCTATGATGGGGATGTTGCAACGGTCGTAAGTGTGAAAAATGGTCATAAATCACTTTTTTCAGTACCATTGTAACTTTGAACCGTCATTAAACAAACTGTTGTAAGTCGAGGATTACCTGTATTGCTCTCCTTTGTGCAATGTGATTTTCTTGTCAACTGAGCAAAAACCCAAAACGGAAAAAATAAAACAGTCTTGAACTGCAGGAAAGAATCAGCAGGGACACTGAAGCTACTGGAGGCCACACAGGGGACTGAGAAGTAAACTAAAGCGATAAACGATACATGTGAAGAATACACTATGATCTACCAATCATGTGAAACCATAAAAATAATATGGTAAATGGAGAAAACCACTTCAGGATTCCACTCTAGAAAGTCCCGAACTAAAGTAGTTGCAGACGAATCGAAACTGTGAACAGCAATGCTGGAGAGAATATTTATGACAAAAATAAATTGTTCTCATTGATTATGTATCAATAGTTCCCAACTACAATTTATTAGACTTTCAGGCATAAGAAATTATTCTAATGCCTGAATAAAAGATAGTGGGAACAAAGAAAGTCAGCATGGGCACGATCAGTTTAAATAGTGAATCATAGTTCATAAACAGCAGGATGTCAGGAAGGAAGGAAGGAAGGAAGGACATATCGCACAAAAATACATCTCTAGGCCTTTTTGTAATATTCTGATTTTTTTTTCTTCAAATGTCAATTAGAACCTAATTACTGTTTAAAGAATGGACTGGTAATGCATAAGAGTCACCAGAGCATGTGTTTTTCTGTGTATTGTAGGATCAGATTAAAACTCCACCTCTTCAGCTTATTTTGTCACGATATCAAGTTTGCTTCCCATACTGTCCCAGATGAATCAACAGAGCGAAAACAATTCTTCTCCTCTCTCCTGCAATCCCTTTGCATCACCTTTTGCATAGGCCATAATGAAATGAGAAAAATCTTCTAATACCAATATTATGTTCGTTTCTCTCAACTACCAAATATGATCACCAGTTTCTGAAGAACTCGGGATATTAACTGAAAGTTCTGAATTGGTTTAAAATTTCAGTTTATTTTGAAACTGATAATTATTCTTCCAGGTTCAGCAAATAGGAAATTTAAACGTTTGAGATGGTTGCTTATCGCAAGTGGAGGAATCAAGGGGCTACCTAGGCAGGTAAACAGGTTTTTCTTATCTGTCCTAGATGAGCCAAACATAATAAACCAAATCGGCTGACCGCATAAGCTATTTTTGTCCAACCTGTTCCTTTTCTGAATGCCTTTTGTTTAATCCTTTCCCCCTACAGCCAAGGAAATCAGTGTTCACATGTGCATACATTTGTCGATGAAAGTTCTCAGTAATCGAGGTAGAGTTGTCTGGAAATTGAGTCATGGAAACTGGCTACTTGGATAAGCAGCGGGACGTTTCAGACCAAAAAAGAAAAGTTCAGTTGCCATGATTCAACTTCCAGACATGTATATTCATTCATTTCCCTTCCCTCTTGCTTCTTTGTCTAACTTCTTCTCTTAATTTGGGGAAAAGGAAGGGGAAAGAGAGAGAGATAGACAGACAGAGACAGAGAGAGAGACAGGGAGAGAGACACACACACACACACAGAGAGAGACAGAGAGATAGAAATAGGGAGAGAGAGACAGAGAGAGTAGCCACTTTTGAACATTTTGTCTCTTGCTAATAGCATCGTTTTACTAATTTTTTTACAAGGTGATTTTTTTTTTTACCAGCTAGAGAGTGAGTGAGTGAGTGAGAAAGAGAGAGAAAGAGAGAGAGAGAAAGAAAGAGAGAGAGAACAAGCACTGGTCATGTAAGTGTAACATCAACACCAAAAGCATCTTAACCTACTAGAAGGAGAAGCACAGCAAGGTGAGGAAGTCTGAGGCTGTCCCCAGCCTTTCATGTTATGGGCGTACACTTGGACATAATACCTTTGGCCCTGTAAATGAAAAATAAAAGACAAAACTTCAAGTTTATATACATGGCCAAGGTACATTTTCTGAACTCACAAAGGTATGCAGTGGCAAAGGTGAACGTAGTGACGAAAAAACATTCCCTCCCCCTCCCCCAAGCTATTTATATTAGGATATGCCAATTTGGCCAGAGCTTCAACTCCTATAATTCAGCAGAACAAACAGCATTTGAGGCATCTTGTGGTTGTTATCTAGGACAATTTCATGTCAGACAGGAGTGCCTTGATATCAGGCAGATCTCCACTCCAATTGGGATTACCTCAGTGGTGGGATTCAGCCAGTTCGCACCGGTTCAGTAGAACCGGTAGCTAATTTTTTGTTGCCCAGGCCCAGAATGGACTTCCGGAAGCGGCATCCACACAGAGAACTGGTTGTTCACATATTTGAATCCCATCACTGGATTACCTAGCATGGTGGCAAATGAGGCCGAGGACAATCTGAGGAGAAGAAGAAAGAGAAGAAAAAGAAGGAAGAAGAGGAGGAGGAGGAGGAGGATCATGCAAGAATCAAAACCTGAGAAAAGACAGAAAGAATGCTTTCTTTTTTTTTCTCTGCTCTTACTAGCCTCAGCCTCCTTTGCTTCTTACCGGAGCAATTCAAAAATACATGAGTCCTAAGTAGCTGTGGAGAAGACATTTAAACCTTTGTCTCCTCTGCTCTGTTACTGAGGAAAATGAGGGAAATAGTACAATACTGGCTTTGGGGGGAAAATAATCTGTGGGCATCTTCTAAGGCAAATATAATTTTCAAAGAGAGCTTAGTCTGTAAACCACAGTAGCAAAAGAAAAGATTAAAATCTCACTTCTGTCTGCTCTGATTCTGCTAAATATTGGCTTCTCATCTTGGGACACATTAGATGCAAAATGCATTTCATATAATGTACTTTGGGCCAGAACATTCATCTATCCCTAAAAATTACCCACCTCTTTGTTTCTGTATTTTTTTTTTTATTAGCTTACAAAACCAGCAAAAAATGTTTGTATTTTCACAGATTTTTGAATATTTTTTCCTTAGACAAGCGCACACATTTCCAACTACTTTCCCCTAATATATATAATTTCCCCTTAATTATGCTTATTTTTGGGTGCCCTTGTCCTCAGGGTTTCCATTTTGGGACTTATGATACATAACACATAATTTTTTAAAAAAAGGTTTTTCAGTATGTAGGGAGTAATAAGTTTGGGGAAGTGCAAATTGAAAAATTATTAGCATTTACTTCCATTCTTATTCCACTTAAAATGTATAAGTTTGGTAGTGATTTGGAGTATATCCTCCACAATCACAAATATCTCTTTTTTTCCCTAGTTAGTCAAGAAAAAATTGAAATTAACCCACCCTGCTCTTTGTCCCTGTCAAAATTTCTTTCATCCCCAAAACAACCTCTCTCATCAACTGTTCTTTCTTTCTTTAAATACTTAACTGCTGGGTATTCGGCACATCAATAGATCAGCTGAAGAGGGAAAATATTTTGGAAACTGAGAAATGTAGAAGTGAATCTTGAAATTTTTCCTGGTTGATATTTTAATCTAAGCCAAGAGGACAATTAGGGAATGCCATTCCCCCCCCCTTATTTAGAGGGTAGCATCATAAACCCCCAAGGCTCATATCCAAACCAGGGATGTATAATTTTGAATACATCCAATCTTGTTTATGCAGGACTGATGTCATATTCCAGCTGCTTTAAATGAATGAATGAATGAATCAACCCATCCAAGGTCCATTTACAGACAGGGAAATATTGGACTTACTTTTGAAAATGTACAGAGTGGCTGGGGCTTTGTGCTTTCTCTTTCTTTTAACAACAAAATAGTCAGTCCAGGAAGTCCTGCAAAGGAGAAGCAGCCTCTGTGAGAAACTCCAGACTGCTATGACAAGATGGGGTGTTTCTGCTGCTAAAAGAAAAACAAAGGCCTAGATCCCTAACCACCTTTTAAATTTTCAAAAGAAAAATAGACATTTCTTGGAGGGAATGATGATCACCTGCCAAGCTTTGTTTTAACTAGAGTTTCCTTTTGTCTGCCCTTAATCAGCACCAGGATATGATGAGATTTTCTGGTATCTCTGCCTGTCAGAAGGAGACCATCAGAGATCTGGAACCAAAAGGGGTGTATTGAAAGCTCAACTGCCAATGCACTTCACTTTGGAGATATAAATGATTGAACCTTCAAAGTTTTAACACTCATCTTGGGTACTGCTTCACCACAGTCCTCTCACAAACATTCATGTTATCTCTAAGGCCTAAGGAAAAAGCTCTATGATTTACTAATATTAATAATAATAGAGTTGGAAGGGACCTTGGAGGTCTTCTAGTCCAACCCCATGCTCAGGTAGGAAACCCTATACCATTTCAGACAAATGGTTGTCAGTCTCTTCTTAAAAACTTCCAGTGTTGGAGCATTCACAATTTCTGGAGGCAGATTGTTCCAGTGATTAATTGTTCTAACTGTCAGGAAATGTCTCCTTAGTTCTAGGTTGCTTCTGTCCTTGATTAGTTTCCATCCATTGCTTTTTGTCCTGCCTTCAGGTGCTTTGGAGAATAACTTGACTCCCTCTTCTTTGTGGCAGCCCCTGAGATATTGGAAGACTGCTATCATGTCACCCCTCGTCAGTGGTGGGATTCAGCCAGTTCGCACCAGTTCAGTAGAACCGGTAGCTAATTTTTTGTTGCCCAGGCCCAGAATGGACTTCCAGAAGCAGCATCCACACAGAGAACCGGTTGTTCACATATTTGAATCCCACCACTGCCCCTCGTCCTTCTCTTCATTAAACTAGACATACCCAATTCCAGCAACCATTCTTTATATGTTTTAGCCTCCAGTCTCCTAATCATTTTTGTTGCTCTTCTTTGCACTCTTTCTAGAGTCTCAACATCTTTTTTACATCGTGGTGACCAAAACTGGATGCAGTATTCCAAGTGTGGCATTACCAAGATGTTATAAAGTGATATTAACACTTCACATGATCTTGATTCTATCCCTCTGTTAATGCAGCCTAGCATGTGTTAGCTTTTTTGGCAGCTGCAGCACACTGCTGGCTCATATTTAAGTGATTGTCCACTAGGACTCTGAGATCCATCTCACAGTTACTACTATTGAGCAAGCTACCACCTATACTATACCTGTGCATTTGGTTGTTCTTGCCTAAATGTAGAACCTTATTTTTTTCACCATTAAATTTCATTTTGCTAGATAGCGCCCAATGTTCAAGTCTGTCAAGATCCTTCTCTATCTTAAGCCTATCTTCTGGAGTGTTGGCTATTCCTGCCAGCTTGGTGTCATCTGCAAATTTGATGAGTTCCCCATCTATCCCCTCATCCAAATCATTGACTGGGTTACTAAATAATCTGGAGAGGAGTATTCGAGTATTCGAGGAGGTCAGTATTGCAGTTGCCCAACTGTTGGTCTGTAGCTGAAAACTTTTCTCACAGATATGGCCCTAAGTAATTACTTGCTTGGCACAAATCCAATTTTGAAAACATCTTAAAAATAAGAGATTCAAACTTGGAATGTTAATATCATAACAAAATTCAATACAGGCAGCAACAATAAATTCTTAGTTCGTAAGCAGTTTCAAAATCAATAATGTTCCTGTCCTGATTCTGACTCTCTGGGATTTGCAATAGTATAAACGCGTTATGAACTAAATGTTATCTTGATTGGAAGTATTGTAAACATAGGCTTGGAGATTATAAACATTTGTTTATTTAACCACTTTGTAAGTGGAGAATGTACTTGATTTATTTTCTGGTAAATTCATTTCTGCTGCTGATAATGATGCTGTTCTATTTGCTTTTTTTTACTACCAGCCAAATCCACACTCAGCTGTTTATGAAGGACCAACGTGGAGGTAAATATGTTCACTCTCACCAGATTGTCTGTCGAGAGATCATCTGATTGCCCATCTTCCATCCACTTTTAATCTTTATAAAAACATACTTCTCCCCTTTTAAGTTAGTCCGTCTAGTGACTTTTGTTTCCCCAACGAAGCAGTGAAGACAGAATTGTTATTTTAGCCATCAGACATGGAGTCAGAATTGAATCTCTCAAAGCCTTTGATCTGCCCTAAGATTAGCCCCCTGATCCATGGCACTCTTTTCTGATCTCTCCCCGCTAATATAGCAACTCACACAAAAAGTGATGGGGCTTTCCTACTCTTTGGTGATTTGGGGGTGCTGGATGCCAAGCAGAATGTGTTTAACGACTTGCCAGAGAAATGGCACTCAACTGCTTCTCTCCATTAGAGATTTCTGCTAGCATTTAAAAAAAAAAAAGGGCAACCTGAATTAACAACTTTTCATTTACCATTGTGAGGCCGGTAATAGTGCATCTCAAAGACTGAAGGTTTTCCATTATGATTTCTCCAGCCAAAGGAGAAAAGTCTTCGGAACAGCTCCATTCCACTAGAAAACAAACCAAAAAGGTGAAGGTCAGATTGGCATGGGTTGCTTCAGAAGGAAGTCTGTAAATGCTAAAGCACTTTAAGGCAATTTTTGCCTTCCAGTTTTCTTAGTCATTTTTACTATTTTTAATTTTAAAAATTGCACAATCTTATGCAATCTCCGTTGGCCTGGGCACAAGCCTAGTTGCAGTCAGTGGGATTTATATTTAAGATACGTCTGAGATTATACTATATAAACTAAGCAATTAAAAACAGGAATACAAACTGCAGCTGTATCTAACAGATAAAATCTAACAGATAAAATCAGTGGTCTACAAGGAGAAAGCCTCGGAAATGAAACTAACTAATTTTTTACCAGAATTGGGTAACTAATAAAGGAAAATTAAATCCTGAGTATTAATTGGCTCCAGTTTCCAAGATACAGCTTCAGGTCAAAATTGCATCAAAATAATTCAAAATTATGAGGGGGATTGTGCGATTACACTCTATACCTTTTCTACAAAATGTGATGTAGCAATGAGAATGGTGCCACACCAATCATTATAAATTCATCTTTTCATTGATACCAATAACATAACTTTCCATTCATTTATTGGTTTTTCATGTAACATTTTCATGCTTTTCCACTCTGCAAGAGGTTCCACTATTGTAATCTGGAGCCTAGTAGTTCTGCCTTACTCTTAGGCAATTCCAAATCCCTGACCAGGTCATTTAGTTCACTCTGTGAAATTAGATGCAGTTCAGGAGGAGCATACAGTGGGCTAAAGTTTGAGCCCACTGACGTTAGACGGCTCCGGATCAGCAGCATCCTGCTCATCGTCTTTCTCATCATCTGAGTCTAGAGATAGGATTCTGGTGGATCTGGGTACACCATGGGGTACAAGACGCAGTGAGGATGGAATGTTTGGATATTCCATGGTCCACTTATTCTTTCTTGAGATCCCTTTTGCAATTGGGGGAACCATACAAAAAATAGCAGTTGCTACTATGATTGGTGGGTTCCCTCCACACCATTGGGACTATGAAAGACATGGACTTTTTCTTCTTGTTTAGCCAGTGATGCAGATAACTTGCACATGTAGTACAACAATAATGAGGGGCCCAACTCTTGTCCTGATCCCCTATTTTGCATCCAAAATATAGGTGGTATGTCTTTTTTTATCACTGCTGTCATACTGCACTTTTGAGATGCAAATGTAACCTCACCACAACTGTAGTAGAAGATATCTGCATTATTTACACAATTTCGAGACATCTTGGCTTCTGAGGGAAAATATCACGCAACTGTTCCTTGGAAATGTTAGGCAATGACACTTTCACAAGCCACCAGATGTAAGTATATGATACATAGATCTGACCAAGACAAACGTGCCTTGTAATAAAAGAACAATAAATTACAGTTAGATAATAATCTTTAGTCTCAAAGTGAAGATAATTTTATACATTTCTATGTGGTACCATTTTCATTATTCTACCATGCTTTGTCGAGAAGTTATGAGACATCATGATCATTAGACACCTCCCTCCCTTGTAGGCAAATATACTCGCCTGTATATAAACCTTTATTGTGAATGTCTTGAAAACTTTAGCCAACCAGCACCTTTACCACCTGCTTTCTAATTCATCTAATGTAAGAATTAACATATTTTATCTAGGAGGTCAATAATTTCCCAACATTTGTAGACCAGTGATATAAGAGAATAGGTTATATTTGTTGGACTTCATTTCTTATCATTATAGTTACCATTTTAGCTGGCAATACTGGGAGGTGGGAAAAGATGGAAGTGGAATCCAAGACATTTAAAGACTGGGAAATGTTTGCTTGATACCTAATGTAGGCTTATCAGATTTGGGCTGCCAAAATTCAGATAACCACTAGATATCAGCAAAGGGCTGAAGTTTTCTCTGCCATCATCTGGTAGCTTCCAAATTTCTACAGCCCAAATCTGGTACCACATCTAAAGAAAAAACACAAGTTAAATCTAAATATGAATGGGAAAGGAATTCCATAAGGCAGTACCACTGAGGAGGCCTCTTCTCTGAGAGATCCTTCATGTTGAATAAGTTCTACCTTCTCTTGTATTCTGGCCAAGAGCAGTGATACATTTCTTCTAGCAGAATAACAGAGTTGGAAGGGACCTTGGAGGTCTTCTTCTTCAACCCTCTGCTCAAGCAGGAAACCTTATACCATTTCAGACAAATGGTTGTCCAATCTCTTCTTAAAAACCTCCAGTGTTGGAGCACCCACAACTTCTGGAGGCAAGTTGTTCCACTGATTAATTGTTCTATATTATGCTTCCTATAGGTCTTTAGATCGAATACTCTCTTCCAAGAATTGGCCCTCTTCAAACCTACTGTGAGAAGTAATACATCCATGTTAAATAAATGTTAACTTTTCTCTGCTAACCTTGCATTCCCCAAGGCTTTAACAACATAAGTAGCAGAGACTTTAGCCACAGCACTATCTCCAGCCACCATTATGAAAGGTTGTTAATCGCACATCTTGTAGGGGTTCTCTCTTTCCTATGTATAGCTGCCATTCATTATAACGTGCCTGTAAGTGTCATTATATTTGATGGCCTTTCACATTTTCCATTGTAAACCACAATTTTTCTGGGCTTTATAACATTTGCTGCATTAAATCACCTAAAAGCAAAGCTGGATATACAAACTGCCAAAATAGACAGGTTCCATTACAGTGCCAGCATAAATTGGAGAAGACCATCTTAGTTGTTTAATGTCAAACAAAAGGGATGTGCTGCCTTGTCAGAAAACCTGTACTGGGGTGGGGGGTGGGAGGGGGGAGCCTACAATTTGAGACCATTCTTTGTATTTCATTACACATGATAGAAATGTGCAGTGTAGGTAACTGTTAGAAAGGAAGCAATACATCAAGAATAATCAAGAACCAAGACAAGCTATATTTTAGTAAGTTTTGGCCAAGTGACTAGAAATCAAAACATTGGGGAGAGGAGAAAAAAGGGAAGTAAAAGAATATAAAATGTTATAATTTTAAAAATGTTCGCTCTTATAATCTTAAAGAATAATTGTGGCATGCCGTATGTGTTTCAGAATCCACCTTAAGTCAAATCTCATTGAAAACGACAATGGACCAATATCAGTGGGCTTTAATTAAAGTAATATGAATACAGTGATGCAGGAGAATATCCATTACAGGCTAAGAACATCAAAAGAAGCCTCTTTCAAGTGTGATTTTTTAAAGGAATGGGCTGATGAATTTTGAAAAGGAAAGATAAAGCTAAAAATAATGCATTTAAAATAAAGAAAATATTTTGCCTGTATGTAGCATGCTCAATATTTTTTTCTTTTTCACAAAACCTTCTTGGGATTAGAGATGCCAAGATTGTCTGTCAGATATACAGTATTTCTGCTTAAGCTATATTAATTATATCTTATAAAAACTACTGTATGTCCTCTTTTATGATTGATAGGTGGCCCTCCTCAAAGGGATGTCCTCACTATGTCAGCTTCTCTTGCTTATCAGAAGCAGAAAAGAAAATCACTATGTTTTATTTAGAGCTTGATTTTGCTCATACCGAAGCAGCAACATTCTTCTCCCAATCACTGCCAGCTGTCTTGAAAATCAGTTCTTTGTTACTACTGAACATTTCATTCGTACTGTATTGGTCAGATAAAGAACAGGGCTCCTGAACACTTACTTTTATCACATGAACAGCTTGAGAATGGAGATAAATTCATGATTCATAAATTCACACACATTCAATTTTGCAACTACTAAGATTGTTGGACGAGCAGGCACAAAAACAGACAGGGAAGTGATTGAAGCTTGGGAAACAGGCCCCTCGTCAGTCAACAAGAGTGCTGATTTACCACCAGCCTATCAAGTACTTAGAAGATGAGGGCTGGGCAGCACAAGTAAACAACAGCTAACCACTTAAAAGCCAACCATCAACACACCCCGATCAACATCTAAAAAGCCACATACAACAGGCACCATATAAATACCACATAGAACTGCCCAAAATACACATTCTGGCTAGAGAGAAGTTCCCTGAGGATGTTCTCCTGCATGAGTCCGAAAGCTCGGAAGATAAAACCTCTGGTCCTGGTGACCGACCCAGATTGGATCCTGCAACATTATCCTGGGACATGTCTATCTGCTTTCATTCGTGTTAAATTCATGAGTTGTTTCATAATAACAACTGAATGACAACTTGGTGCTAAGATAAAAAGTCAGAGGAAACCCTCTATTTATACAGCTCTAGTCCACATGGCATTTTGTCCTGCGTATCTGATGAGATAATCCACACAAATACTGTCATAAGGAGCAAAGCAACAGTCAAAGAATGCAAATTTGCCTCTGAAGAATGACTGGGATGACCAGAGCCAATTATTGCACATTGTACCTTATTCTTAAACAATAGTTTATGTATTTTTTCATCCTGCCATGACTTTTTAAAATTATATTATCTCGTGGTGGTAAGCAGAACTCAGAAAGCATTATTTAAAAGTAGCTGTTGTTACAGAAGCTCTTGGAAACACTCTGTGAATTAGTTCTAATTTTTAATTTTGCCCATAAGAATAGCAGTCTTATGTCCAAATCAAAACCAATTCGATACCTCTGGAAGCCCAGATATAGCAAGAATGGGTAACAAAGATAGATAGATAGGCAAAGATAAACACATCTGTCAGTTCTGCTTTCTTACATTGCACTTTTAAAATATTGTCTATGATGAAACGTGTGAATTGTATTGTATGTGGGCATGTGTGCATTTCCTGTCTATCTGTATAGTCACATTCATTAAGTATAGATAAGTTTGGAAAGTGCCAAGTTCTATCTGTTGGAAACTATACAGTAATTTAGTACAACATTTATTATATGAATGCCCATGAATTGAAAATCAGAGCAATCCAAGCTCTTGGTCTAGATCAGACATGTCAAACACAAGGCCCGGGGCCCGGATGCGGCCGCGACGTGGTTTCATGTGGCCCGTGAAGCCATCCTGGAAACAGTGAGGGAATGGCCCCCACTGCCTTGGCCCCGGCCCAGGCCACCCGGGAGCCAATGTACAATTTTGTGGTGGTCAACTATGCTGAAACGCATTCAGTCTTAGCTCCAAAAGGCCATCTGGAAACAGCAAGGGACCGGCCCCTGCTGCGTCGGCCCCTGGGCGCGCGCTGGGGAGGTGTCACCCTTGTGAGGAATGAAGAAATGCACCATCGCCTGGAAATGGCCAGCAAATGGCCCTCGCCTACTTCATATATTTGGCTTGATGGGCTCCGGGGGAGGGGTTTCAGCAGGCAGTGGGGCGCTGTCCTCACAGCACCGAGAGGCTGAGCCAGGCGGCGCGAATCCAAAAAGAAGTGCGACGCCGCTCAGCCCCCAGCCTGCCTGATTTCAGCACGTTGCTCATGGCATCCCCTCCCCCAAAGCCCACCAAGCCAGATATGTGAAGTAGGTGAGGGTCATGTGCTGGCCACTTCCAGGCGATGGTGCATTTCTTCATTCCTCATGAAGGGTGACACCTCCCCAGCTGCGTTTCTTGCCTGTTTTTCTCCCTCCCTCATCTCAAATATTTTCCCACCACTCTGTTCTTGAAGGAAGGAGAGGAACAGTGAGGGTCTTCCAGTGGACCATGCCTTGGCACTTGCCCCGGTCCCACCCCCTTCTGCCAGAGACCCTCAGATCTGTTCCACTCCTGCCCAGGCCCCCACAGGCACCCTTGATGCGAACGATGTAGAGCTGGCCATGCCCACCCAGTAGGCCACACTCATTCCAGCCACGCCCACCCAGTAGGCCACACCCATCCTGGCCACACCTACCCGCCCCCCCGAGGACAACCGCAATGCTGATGCAGCCCTCAATGAAATTGAGTTTGACACCCCTGGTCTAGATGGATGAATATCTGCTTTGCTTTCTTCTTCATGGTATTCCATCCCATCCCATCCCATCCCATCCTATTCCTCGAGTTCCAGTAACCTTTAAATGGGCAAATCAGACCATCATAGGGCAACAGTTTTTGAAGCAAGTACCTCAAATTGGCTAACTTACAGAATGCATCCCATGACCAAAACCCATGATTTCCGTGAAATTAAAATTCAGCAAGTTTTATAAAACATATTACGATATAAACATTATTATAAAACAGCTTATGACATAATACAAAATGTCATAAAACATATCCTGTGCTGATTGTTGACTGTGCTACACAGTTCGATAATGGGCTATTTTCAAAGGAATGGGACAATTCGCCACGGTCATCTCATCCCAGCCATCCACAGCGACTCAGTCAAGCCAAGTTGTCCTTGACCCATTTTCAAGGCAGATACATCTCTGAGTGTATCCTGAATTTTTAAGAACTTTTCAAGTATATTAGAAGCTCTGCTATTATTAAAGGCACTGAGGAATTTGATATCTCTGAAATGATGATCCAATGGGTCAGTTTGTCTAGTTCAGACATGTCAAACTCGCAATGTCACGTGATGTCGCGCAACGTATCGGGACAGTTTTGCCATTGCCGGCAATGGGGTGAACGCGGCTTCCACGTGACGCGTCTGGCCTGCAGGCCGGCAGTTTGACATCCCTGGTCTAGTTCTACAGCAGGTCTATTTTTTGATTTCACATGTTGCTCATTACATTTTAAGAAGAAATTGGTTTAATTCCAGCCTCCTACGAAAGAAATGGGGATAGTCGATTAAAGGCCAGTGTGGTACCATATCAAGCTTAGGCACAGAGCTTACCATTACCATTAGCTTAGGCACAGAGAGACTCAAGAGTTTGCCCATTCTCAATCATAGGCACTTACTTTGTACTAGCCATGCTCTCTTAGCCCAGCCTATCTCATAGGGTTGCTACAGAGGAAAATCAGTATGAATACTATGTATTAATATGTACTTTGAATTTCAGAGGTTCAATGCACATCTCCTGAAACTCCATATCTCATGTTGCAAAGATATTAGTTCCCCAATTGGAGAACTACTATCTTTGGTAAACACTAGAGAAAATCTGAATTTTTCTCCACACCTGAAAAAACACAAATTTGTCAGGAGCACGGACTGGTGTTTTTTTGTTTTTGTTTTGCCTTTGTAGCATTTCATAAGACATATTATTTAGTTCTCTAGCTAAAATAGGACTTCAGGCTTCTGATTTATTGCTCATACATAGAGCCTCCTATTAATAATCCCAAAAAGTCAGTGGCTGTCCTCATTCTCCCCTCCCCCCATCATTAAGCTCTAAAGATCTTGTTGCTGCAATATGTGTGTTTAGATTAGCCATTTATTATGCTCTATTTCAGCGTTGAGCTTCTGTTTTAAGCCTATGTCAATGACCTTGATTGAGAGGTAGAGGACAGTACAGGAGTTTTGATGAACATATATCTTAAGCAGGCCTTTTCCACTCTGATGCTCTTCAAATATATTAATACTATATCTCCCTTTACTCATAGCCATCACAGCAAAACCAAATTGATGGGGGGGAAATGTAGGGTTTAATGCCATTTGTTTCTTGTTGTGTTCTTTCCCTGTTTCACTTTCTGAGAAAACACAACAGGGGATAAATGGCATTAAACCTCACATGAAAGCCAAGACTTATCTAGCTCTATCTAGGTTTGAATTTTTTACATTGACTAATGGTGACACTTTCTGTGTACAACTGCAGCGGGTTATAAATGTGATTGACAGTAAGATAGATGAGAGACAGAGAGAGACAGAGAGAGAGAGAAAGACAGAAAAAGATGGAAGAAAGAGAGATAAATGATTGATAGCTTGTGAGGTGAATGTCAAGAGATGGGCTAACATGCACAACCTCACTTCCCCCCAAATAGGGCTCTGAAGGGAGAATGGACATAGCTGAACTGGGAAAAATAGCTTTGCGTATGCAAACATTCAATCCAACGCATCTCCAGATAGCATACAACAGGAAGAAAACTGCCAGTCAAGATAAATGACACAAGTCTAAAAATACAGCCCAATTCTCAATACGGTGGCTTCCTATGTTTTACTTTTAAAAATTGTTATCGTTAAAAGTGAAACAGAATAAAAAATGCATAGGATGCAAATAGCACTCACTTAACAACTACAACTGGGACTGGATGCTCCCTCACTAAGTGATGCAGTCATTAAGTGAAACATCATGTGATGACACTAGATGTACAACATCTGTTCCACTGTGGTCATTAAGCAAATCACCTATGGTCATTAAGTGTGACATTATGTGAGCACAACTTGCAATTTACTGCCAGCTTCTCTGCCGAATTTGCTTGTTGGAAGCTGGCTGTGAAGCTCACAAATGGTGATCATGCAATTGCAGAGCCTATAACTGATGTGAATGCCTGCTGATTTCAAAGAGATGCTGCAATAGTTGTAAGTTCAAGGACTGGTCATAAGGCTACTTTTTTATCACCAACATAAAGTCCAATATGTCTATGGAGATTCTCAGTCACCCAGCTCATGGTTGTCCCAAAGGTGCTTTTTCACGAGGCAACTGGACTTTCTTTTTTCTCTTTGAAGACGTTTCCCTGCTCATGCAAGAAGCTTTTCAGCTCTGACTGGATGGTGGGGAATGGGAGGATTTATATTCCTTGCAGGCAGCTGGTCATTTGCATTCTTTTAGAGAGTCCTTGAGGCCATCTGGAGACTTATCTGTGTCGTCAGGGTCATCTGAGTGGTGCAAATGGATGTGGAGCCTTGTTGGAACTGTTGAAAGGACTGTGTTGTAGACTAGAGATAGATGAGGGATACTCGAGGGGGAGGGATGTGACATCATCTATCTCCAGTCTACAACACAGTCCTTTCAACAGTTCCAACAAGGCCCGCACCCATTTGCAGGGGGTTGGACTAGAAGACCTCGAAGGTCCCTTCCAACTCTATTATTCAGTGTTCTAAATAACCAATACAACTGTTGCCAATACACTGAAATTTTCCCCCTTTCTGACACATTAAAAATTGCAAAGGGCGACTCAAAGAAACCATTCCTGGGCCATATGATTATAAAAACATAGCATCACAATGAACAAGAAACAAAATCTATAGTGATAATTGGAAAGCCATTGTCATGCATGTCAATTGAACAAGCTCTGGACTAATACTAAAGCATGGCCTAATGACAATGAATTATAATGCTAAGTCCAGAAAGAAAGAAAAAATATATATAGGCCTTAATGTATAGGTTTTTCCATCAGCGCTCCTGATAAAATATGCCTCTCTGGCACACTCAGTGGATGGACCCTGAAGAAGCAAACAGGTCTCTTGTTTAGTTCTGCCATGTTTACTTATGCAGTATGAATCTTGTCAGCAGCCTGAAAATACTATCCTTTGCCAACTCATTGAAAATTTTCTGGAGAAAAGCTTGTGGAGGGATTCCATTCTCTTAGCTAACTGTAGCTTATTTGCCAACAGAAAATAAGTACCAAGTGTGGGTATTGGCTTGACTTATTACCTCACTATGTCACAGGGCAAGAAACAGGCTGAATTTTAAAAAGATACAGCCCTAGTGATGCAACCAGTGAGGTTGAATAGGCTAAGTCAAATAGTTCTGTACTATTTCAACCACCATCCCATTTTGAAAAAAAAAAAAAAACACCACTCATAAATTTATATCTTCTCCAGGCTTCAAATCTAATGTTAAGAATTAGTTTGGCAAGAAGAACTGGACCATCTAAAGAAAATTTTTGAATAAGAGCTCTTTTAATGAAAGAACTCTGTCGGTCTCCCAGAATGTATGCCAAAATTGTACGTTTCACTTCCATTTCCCAACTGCAACATACATACTCATCCAGTACTATTACCCCCCCCCCCATCTCTCTCTTACATTTAGTCTTTTACCTCTTCTGAGAGACCTACTTATTTTCTGGATAGAGAAAAATGGGCCTATTTCTTCTCAGAAATTCAGCATCTTTCTCCATTTCAAGATCAAGGAAAGATATATTAAACTGACAATGTACCTGAAACCTTTTATTAACTCCAGAAATATATAACTTTAGTAACCTATCATGTATTATCCACACATATTGCATATTACTACAGATCTAGCAAATAAATATTCTTCTCCTTAGTTTGAACGTTCACCTTTTATTCATATGAGCCCCAATTAAAAAAACAGGAGACCCATGTCAATGTTAGAACTAATTTCTAGGCAGAATCTTCTGGGTGTTACAATCCAATCTGCCTGGAAGGCCTAAACTCTGCCTTTGCCACCTCGTTTTCTTTGGTTTACCAGGAGACCTTTACCATCTCCAGAGAAGCTTCCAAGCAATGTACTGGCATGGCAGGGTTAGCTTCACTTCTTCCGAATGTTTCTGGAGCACATGTGGTCCAGACAGATTCACAGAAGTAAACGTGATGAGCAGCTGAGGTGTTCTTCCCCTGTACTGATGGCCACTTGAAACGTAAAGTACATAAAATAACTTCTGAGACTAGCAGGAGGAATTGTGGGTAAGAGTGGCTGCGCTAAGAAACACCTTGCAACTTACTGCTAATGCTAATGTCAGTTCACACACAGAGTAGCGAGATGAGCAGACCCTCAAAAACTAACTTAGCAACTACACTATTTTGCCTAAGATTTCCTCGTTCACAGGATTTAGAAAATTGTCCGCACGTTTACACCTAAATCTCTTCTGTCTATCCTCCTTTTGCAAAGTGAGAATATTTTCTTCTCCAAATCCCGTTCTCTGCCAAATTACAGCTCAGGTATAAACTTCCCATGCAATGAAACATTTTTTAATCTTTTTCAGAGGTACTTCAAGTGACATACTCCAAAATGGAGGTCTTTCTTGACAGGAACACACTGAGTATTTCTGCTATTTTTTTTTTCTTTTCTGCCTAACAAAAATACAGCTACTGAAGATGGTGCTTGGGGATCAAAGAAATTCTCTCCTCAGCATGGGGCCTTTTAAGCTGTGAAATCTTACTTTCCCTGACAAAGTTTCACTGACTTTGAGGTGAAGAATGAAAATCAGAAGCCTCCAAGACTGGAGAAAGAGACCAGGGTGGCAAAAGCAAGCATAAACACCAATATAAGCTTTTTAATATCAATTACTATTATTTAATGGACAAGGGAGCAATTACTCAGAATCAGACCACTCTTTTATGGCATTATCTATCTCAATACATAGAATAATACAAGGAATATGCAGACCAGTCTAAATCAATTCAGTATTAGGATGCTATACTCTATCAAAAGTTCAGTACATTGATTAAAAAAATCTCAGTAGTTATTATAATGTATATATTTTATGTGAATATTTGTCTATTACACTCTGGCTTGTATTTATGATTCCTTCATAGATGCATCTTTTATTTTCAGTTATCCCAAATATGTATACATATACATGTAGTGGGACTTGTGGGGATCTGTAAATGACAATGAACGAACTTTTATAAATGAATATACAGTTCAGGTAGTCCTTGACTTATAACCCCAATTGAGCTCAAAATTTCTACTGCTAAACAAAACAGTTGTTAAGTGACCCTTCTTGCCACAGTTGTGTGAATCAGTGAAGGTGTTACGTTAATAACACCGTTATTATGTGAATCTGGCTTCCCCATTGACTTTGCTTGTCAGAAACTTGCGAAAGGTAATCACATGACTGTGGGACACTGCAACCATTATAAATATTGTGTTTCCCTGAAAATAAGACCTATCCCCAAAATAACTCCTACCTTGATTTTTCATGCGTGTGCCTAATATAAGCCCTACTCCTAAAATAAGCCCTAGTTTGCGACGAGTCGCACGCATAAAAACTCAAGCTGGGGTGGGGGGGCTGGAGATGCCCCATGCACCCCACACCCACTTATCTTAGGACCGCTGCAGCCAGGCCTCCCACACCCTGACACCTGTCACGCCGCTGTCTGAGTTCTGCAGCCACTTGCGGCCTCATGCCACATGGCGCATCATGCTGCTGCCGCCACTCTCAACAAGAGGCTGCATGGTTCGTTGCAGCGATCGCGCCGGTGCCGCTGCTCTTGGCAAAAGGCCACGTGGCTCATGGCACTAATGCACCGGTGCCGCCAATCGCGGCAGGAGGCCACATGGCTCATCACGGCGATTGCGCTGGTGCCGCCGCTCAAAGCAGGAGGCCCCGTGTGTATCGCGCCGATCACACCGGAGCCGCCGATCGCGGCAGGAGGCCATGAGGCTTGCTGTGCCAATTGCGCCGCTGCCGTCGGTCATGATCAATGCGACGAGCCTTGTGGCCTCCTTCCGCGAGCGGTTGCACTGGCACGATTGCTGCAGTGCACCATGGGGCCTCTTGCTGCGAGCAGCGGCACCGATGTGATTGCGATCAGTGCGACGAGCCACGTGGCCTCCTGCTGCGAGCGGTTGCACTGTTTGTAACTTTGAATGATCACTAAATGAATGGTTGTAGGTCAAGGACTACATGTACACCACTTTTGAACTAAACATTATTTCAAAGTGATTACTAGCAGATTTCATAAGTTACATAGTCATTCATGTAGTGAAAGCTTCTGCATTGGTGGATCAGAGGGTGTCATCTGAAAACAAACGCCTGACAGACAATTAATCAATGGCACAGTTTGCCTCCCAGAGTTGTGAGTGCTCCATCACTGGAGGTTTTCAGGAATAGACAAGACAACCACTTGAGAAGGTCTCCTGCCTTGAGCAGGAGGTTGGACTAGAAGACCTCTGAGGTCCCTTCCAGTGCTATGATTCTAAGTTCTATGATACACACTACCAGCCAGCCAGCCAGCCAGCCAATTTACAGAATGTAGCAAACAGGCAAAAGAACGTTTTTAAAAATGAAAACCAATCCTCACAGGCACAACTCTGCTTTCACCCCTAGAAAATCCCTGAGTTTAATTTAAAATCTGTTATCAGATACTTCTCTCTTTTTCCTCCTCAGATCCTGGGACTCTGAGCCAACACTCTGACAAGATAAAACAGATAATTGTTTTAACTTTCCAATCTAGTGATACCATTACTGCCTGAAGATAAACAAATCCAGCCAGAAAGGCAGACATTGTACATCACACTTTTCCAATGAAATTTTCTTAATGTTTTCTTTTTGAAATCCTCTTAGCCAATTCTTCTGCAGGCACTGCCACCCTAGCCTATTTAACAAGATTAAGCTACCGTTTAGCATGCTCCCTTTTTGCAATCCATCTGCCAGGCACAGCCTCAGTAAAAGCAACTGATGGCTATGGAGCTTCTGAATTACACGAATCACATTAATATTGAAGCTACAAGACCCAAAAGCATGCACGCAGGGCAACGCGTCGTACTTGAACAATGCAGCTCCTTTGGATTTTTAAATGCATCTGGAAGCTCAACATCAATAGTTCACAAAAGTAAACACGGCATGTGCACACATATGCACACCAGTGGCAACCAACCCAACCCTATATTGGTAGTCTATATTTGGCAACCAAACCAACCCTATATTTGCAATCTCAGTAGCATTACCCAAACTATGAAACACAGATGTTTCCATAGACACCTGTATCCTTTTCACTACCTACATTCCAGGTAGTGTTTCCCAGGTGAACCCTAAGTTGCCCTTTTTAAAAAGATAGGAGCAATGTCTTGCTGTTGGATGCAGCCTTCTCTTTCTGCTTCACCATCAGCTTCGCTATCGCCTTCCTCTCCAGATTTCGCTCCTATATTACCCCATCCAATTTAAACCGACAGCACCAGGGATTTGATTAGCCCTGCAACCCAATCACAATCACAAATTAGCAAGCATCCCAATCACAACCTCTAAAATAGCAGCTCAACCGCATGCAGACCTTGGGAATAATCAGAACAGTCGAAGCAGCTAAATTTTATCCCGAGCTTGAAGCAAAATAGCTTATTTTGGTCTGACCTCAAAACAAAGACCTTGGAGCATATATATTTTGTTTCAGGCTTAGAACACTTCAAAGAGCCATTCTGAGGTTGGATTACTTCAAGGTCTACTAGTTTTCTGTAAGAAAAATTCCTACGAAAAGCAACGGTTGAGAGATGGATTCCCCCCCCTCTCGGATTATTTCCTGAGCATGTCTTCCCAAGGAAGGAGAGGTTTGCAATCTATACCCTTGCTGTAAATAGGGGTATAGTTTAGTCCTAAGCTTGAGCAAGAAAGCATAAATAAAATAACAGGTTGAGAAAGATTTGTGACAGCTACATCCAAGCTAGTGCCTCAAATACTGCACAGAGAGATCCCAGATTCCATAGTTCCCAATCACTATGGCCGATAGAAACTGAGAGATAATAACGGGTGAGCCATCCAACACATTTAAAAGGCACTACATTGGGGGAAGTTAATTTGGACATGCACTCAAACAATGTAACAAATTCCACTTTTAGGCCAGAGCATTCTTGTGGTTATAACTGTATATGGCTCTAGAAACTGAAAAATCTAGATTTCGGTGAAATGGGGTGGTAACTCCAAACACCACCAGGAAGTAGCGGACAAGTAACTAGGTGGCTCTTGTGATAATCCCTAGTTACTACTGAAACAAATATTCCTGCTCATATTTATTTATTAATTTAATCTCCTGCCTTTCATATAGGAATTCGGAGCAATGTATACATAGCGATGCCTCCTCCTGCTTTTCCCCATAATAACACCTTGTGGCTTTCATTAAGGAATGCCCCCCCCACTTTCAGCTTTCTTTCATGTTTTCTCATCTGGGATAGTATCAATCGATAGGTGAATTAAGGGAAGGCGAATATTTAAGGACTTGTGAAGAATAAAGGGAATTCAAAATGAAGACAAACTATACTTAGTCAAAACACTATTTTCCCCAAACGATGATGGGAAGTAAAACATTGTGAGCTGTACATGCTAACAGAAAAAAGGACTAGCATTCAGTGTTACAAATGTTCAGCTGTGAATCCTGAAAAAAAAACAAAAAACTGAGGAGTGAGTGTCTTCAGTTCTCCATTTCAATATCATATTGAGATGTTCTACCTGGGATATATGTGGCTGGTATATAAGAAACAGAAGGCTATGATCTTCCCTCCCCTCCCCTCCCTTCCTCTCCTCTCCCCTCCTCTCCCCTCCCCTCCCCCCCTCTCCTCTCCTAGGTTTGGGCAGGGAGGGTTCTGTGTCTTTTCTAGCTTTTCTTAATTACTATCAAGACCATGTTAGGGCTTAAACATGCTTTCATTGAAGAGAGATACAGAAGAGGGAGGGAGGAAGTTTGAGGCACGTGTGGCTTTAAGGTGTCAGATTGTCTTCCCATTACTAAAATAAATCAAATATAGTTCATATCTAATCCAAGTCAGATTGGGGAACTTCTTTCAACTACAACAAAAAAGATATAAAGCCCCCATTTCGTTTAACACGCATTCATGAAAGCTTATGAAATCGATACAAATCTATTACCTTTGTATTTTGTCACCACTGCTGAATTGATGCTATGAGGCTCTTGGAAAGTGACAGTGAGTGATGTGCTGCTTGTTACCATAAGGCAGATGTTGGTTGGTGCCTCAGGGGCTCCTGCGAACAGAGGAAAAACACTGTACTCCATGCGGAACAAATACTTTTCCAACCCTGCCCTGGGTCATTGAAGAAAGGAGTCGAAACCGTGCAACCTGGGTGAGCTTTCTACTGAAGTCGCTTGTGTTTGTAATGAAAACAAGGCATCTATGCTAATGAGACTGTTTGACACCATGGGTTTCCCTTGTTCTCTTCGTCTGTTTGGGAGAATACAGCGTATTCTTTAATGGCATGTTCTTATATGTAAGCACAGTACAAGATTTAGAATATCAGTGTCAGACGTTTCCTCAGTCATCCAGGCTCTGCCAAGGGGACAGAATAATGGAAGAGCTAACTAATTTCAATTCGTATTTAGAATTATTTAGACACCGATTGTACTGTATGTTTAGATATCATTTATTTTAAAAACAAATATAAGAAGCTGTTTTTAATGCACGTTTGTGAATTTGTCAGACTGGCAAAGTTTTAGCAGTTAAAACTTTCCTGCATGTGAAACATAGATTATTTGTTAAAGATTTCATATTTTCTGACATCATGACTGCACTGGGTATGAAACATATTTTATTATATCGCAAAGCAAGATGTCCTTCTACTGTTTCAAGCTGGTTCCTTAAGAAGGTCTAATAGTTGCTAACCTTCTTTATGATAAATGTCCATCTCCACGAATAGACAGCTGAATAATTCTTTTCTAATCGTGCACTTGTCTTATTTTAGGAGAAGGCAGGTTGCTGTTCTATCTGTAACCAATTTGTCAAGCAGGTTAGCTGCTCAACTGAAACACTAAGGAGGAAACCCAGTCTGTGTTATGAATTATTTCTGTTCTACACATTTTACTCATCCAAACATTTCTCCCATGGCTCTTACTGGAATGTTCAAAGCTGGACTTCATGCGTTTGTAAAGCCGGTATCTCCACTCCCAGGCTTTCAGCTGCTTCTCCTTCTCAGAGCTGTCTGTGCCGAGACTTTCACTCATGACTTGTGTAGACAGGTCACTCACCCGTTGCTGAGCTTCTTGGACTAAGTTGCTCAGATGGACGGATCTGCCTTCCACACTGACAACTGCTAGGAAGAGGAACTGGGTTAAGTTCTGGGACTTTTCAAAGGAAAATTTGGAAGTTAATCAGCTTTGAGGACAGAGGAGTTTATACGAGATCATATATGAGAGAATATAGTGTATGAGAAATATGGGTACTTTAAAAAGTATTACCCTGTCTACTTGTGAATAAACCCAGGGATGGAGACCAGTCTGTTACAATAACCTGTAAAGGTGTCATCTACTGTTCCAGAGAGAACCAACTGGTTCTCAGTCAATTAAAATACTGTACGGGTAGTCCTCGTTTACTGACTACCAATGGAGTTGCCATGCAATGCAGTTGTTAAGTGAAATATCATGGGATCCCAACTTGCAATTTTAGTGCCAGCTTCTCCATTGATTCTGCTTGTTGGAAGCTGATGGTGAAGCACACAAATGACAATCAAGTGACCATGGGGTGCTGTAACCGTTGGAAACACCTGCCGTTGTATAGTATCTGAATCTCAATCACATGGCTATGGGGATGCTGTAACGGCCATAAGTGCGAGAACAAGCTGTAGAGTTATTTTTTCAGGATTGTCATTAACTTCAAACACTATTAAACAGGGCAGTTGTGAAGTTGAGGTTTTACCTGTATGTGGATGAAAAAAGTACAACATAACATTTGAATTTCTGTCTTCTAGATCTGTGGTTGACCCTTAACACTTTGCAGTAACTAATAGCTGGTTTTCTATCTTATCAAGGGTTCCTTTAGCATCTACAAAAACGAGCATCTTCTCACAGATGCGTCCCTGAATCTTCGGCTGAAATCCTTCTTTGGTTCTAGCATCAGTCAGTAATGCTCAAAGATATGGCTCTGCAGTAAATTTGGGTAAAGGAATTTTGAGATGATGTTGGGGAAAGTATGAAAGAACCATTAAGAAGGGGACTTGAAGAAAGGATTGTACAATCCAGAAGCAAGTGTGAGAAAGAAACTCAAAATAACTGTGCCTTTTTTTTTTTTTTTTAGCCTAGATGGGACAGAGAGAAATTTGGACAGATTTTCAAGATTCTGTTATTATACTTTCATCAATAATGTCCCTGGAATCCCTGTGATGTTTGTTTCTTGATTTGGCCTCCTTTGAAGGGCTGATAATTTGTTATATTGGTATGTTGTGCAGTTGTGACCTTTAGGGAACTGCAACGTTGTTGCTGCATCCTTAAACAGCTTACTTGCCACTCCATGGAGTTGGCTGCTTTTAATATTGCACCCAAAAGCAATCATGTGACCGTTTTAGCACAAGCCATAAATATTTTGCCTACATTTTTGCTTTCTGGATAGAATGATTATTTTTTTAAAAAACAAACAACCAGACTGTATTAAAGAAGATACTAAAATATAGTTGAGTTCATGTGCAAGAGGATTACAGCACATAAATGTCATGTAGAGATTGTTCCAAGTATATACTAAACCATTTTTTCTTTATTTGAGTTGATACATTTCATCTGTAAGATTTTGACCTCACACATTATATACATTAAAAGCACCTTTATGAAGATAATTCCTTTTCCTAACCTTCTTTGTTCAAATTACTGATTTACAGAGACTACTCTAATGCATTTGATCTGAATATCATCTCCCTAAAGATTTATTAGATTCAGCGTTTTAAATTTTCTACATTTTGCATTGTAATATACAATATATATTGCATTGTAAAATTGTAACTCTGGACCTTGCTCGTTATGTTTAAGACCACACTGATGTCATTTTTGATGTTAAATTTACAACAATAATTTAAGTTAGAATAAAAGGCATTTTAATGAATTGTAGGAATTTTTCAAAGATTCTTTTTCTCATTTTGTTGTATAAATTTTTTGACAAAGTACAGTAGTACTTTGTTTAATTTGGTCACTGTGTTTATAAACCAGTATTGTTAACTTACTGTGTTTGCAAATCCACCAATTGCTGGTTATTGAGTGATTAAATAGACTTTTAAACAGATATATACAGAATCCCTTGGCAGTTATTTAAACTATAACCGCACTCCACTGTCACCAACAATTTATGGTAAATGCAAATACCCTTTCATTTCTTATAGAAACATGTCTTTAAATACTCTGACAACTTCTTAAACATTTAATTGTATTACAGCAGGGCTTCCAGAGCATGTTAAGCCATGGTCTATTTTAACTGTAGTTTGTTGAATAAGCCAAAATAAATAGGCTCACATTTCACGTGAAGTCGCAAAACATAATATTTAACCATACAGATACAACCGTTCATTTAGTGACTCTTCAAAGTTACAACAGCACTGAAAAAAGTGACTTTTGAGCGATTTTCACACTTACATCTGTTGCAGCATTCCCCGTGGTCACGTGATCAAAATTCGGGTGCTTGGCGACTGGCACTGTCCCGGGATCATGTGATCACCATTTGTAGCCTTCCCAGCCAGCTTCTGACAAGCAAAGTCAATGAGGGAAGCCAGATCCGCTTAAGGACTGCATGATTCACTTAACAACCGTGGCAAAAAGTTGTAAAATGAAGCACAACTCACTTTGCAACTGCCTTGCTTAGCAACAGAAATTTTTGGTTCAATTGTGATTGTATGTCGAGGACAACCTGTACGGGCTGAATTTCAAAGCAAAGCAAAGCAAAGCAAAGCGCCACATAAAGGATTAGCTCACTTCATCTAGTTGATACCAATTTGCATCCCATCTTAGCTATCAGCTTTGGAAGAAGGACCCCACTTGCAGCAGTGATCTATTTATAAAATTCTCCTCTTCAGGTTTCCAATGGATGGAGATAGCAAATGCAAATGCTGATCAGCACAGGGCATTATTTAACCACGGAAGTGAAGTGGCTATAGGTACCTGGCCTGCGTTCACAGGCATGTTTGCATTAAAGGCAGGAAATGAATACTCATTTACGATTGCCCCTCCGTGCCATCAGTCTGCATTTATTTATAGATGGTCAATGAAAAATCAGCTCAGTAGTGTGTGTGTGTGTGTGTTTTTTAATTGCTGCTTAGAACACTCCAGGCTGTGTTTTCCTGTAGATTTGTCATGCCTAATGAATGTTACTTTAGCCGTCAATCACGAGCTTTATTCCCTGTCACCTCTGATTCTTTTTTTTTCCCCTCCAGTCACGAACCATGACAGAAAAATAAACAAATAAATATTAAATGACACAACTCTTTTCACTGAACAGCTACAGTAACCAAGGAGAGAGAGAAAATCTCCCAGGAAAGTTAAAGGAAGCCAGTTTTTTTTTAAAAAAATGCCAGAAAATTGTAGCCTCAAGGTACAACTTCCTGGAGCACAGAGACTGGCAGATCCATACTAAAAGTTATTAATTTAACTAACTTTAAATTAACAGCAGAGTTTGCTAAATTCGAGCTCTTGAAGACACAGTTTCATTATGGGACTAGAAGACCTCCAAGGTCCCTTTCTGACTCTGTTATTCCATGTTCTAAAAGTTCTAAGTAAGATGTTAGAATCTGAGTCTCGGTTTAAACTACGGTTAGCTAATTCCACAAATCACATGCTCTCCCCTTGCAAGCACATAGACAAGGGGGAAAAAATGAGGTGGGACGGTTCCCTGAATGGAGACAGTGGGCAGTGTCATCAAGCAGGTGAGCTGTTCCTCAGGTACTCAACGGGCCTGGCTTTGGACAAGGGTCAACCGAGAGCAGTCTGTGCTGCACCACAGGCAAGTTCCAAGAAGGCCTGTGGTTGAGGGTTTATCTTCCAGCCAGAGCTCAGGTATCCTCTCTGGGGTCCGATGAGCCCCAAACTCTCTCTCTTGGCTCTAGGTTGTCTGCTTATTGACAACTGCCATTGCTTGGTTTCCTGTGAGGTTTGTTGCTATTGAAAATGAATGCATCCTATGGGCAGTTGAACTTACTGAGGACTGTTTTCAGTTCTAGATGCCAATGAATTCTCGTCTCAGATTAGTCTGTTGATGAGGAATCCACGGGGAGCTCCTTCTGATAGGACTGAACCCCAGACAGCTCTGAGCCACCAGGGCTAAGGTGGAAGCTTTGGTTTGGTCACCTTTAGAGGACCCCGGATCCCCTGTCTCTGAATTGATGGGAGAGGGACTGTTGTAAAAATTTGATAAATAAAATAAAACAACACATCATTGTTCCTGAGATATACAAACACACACACATATATACACACAAACACACACATGCAGACATATACACCCACACCCACATCTACCCATATATACACCCACCCACCCATATAAACAAGCACCCATACATACAGACACATACAGTAGGTAGGTAGAGATTCACATACAGGTAGTCCTTAACTTATGACCAATTTTCACACTTACGACCATTGCAGCATCTCCATGGTCATGTGATCAAAATTGGGGTGCTTGGCGACTAGCCTGTATTTATGATGGTTGAAGTGTCCCAAGATCATGTGATTACCATTTTGTGACCTTCCCAGCTGGCTTACGACAGCAAAGCCAGTGAGGGAAGCCAGATTCGCTTAAGGACTGCATGATTAAAATGAGACACAACTCACTTAATAACTGCTTCGCTTAGCAATGGAAATATTGGGCTTCATGGTGGTCGTAAGTCGAGGACTATCTATATACATATACATCCATACACACATACACACATACATGCACACACATGCACACACTTTTCAAGCTGGCAGCACTTACAGAATCTTAGATAAAGTTAAAAGCTAAGCAGGGCCAGATTTGGATAAGAGACCATCAGGAAATCTGAGGGCTGTAAGCTAAATTGGGAAGTTGAAAAAGTAGCTTGAAGAAGGCAATAACAAACAGCTTTCATGCTGTGATATATGGACATATCCTTATAATTACAAGAATTCAAACTTCACTTGAAGGAAATTTATTTTTATTGCCAAATGCAGGATGTTGCCGTACTAATAGGTAGCCCAAAGACTTTTTATTCATTACTGCAAAATAACAAAATCATGTGTTTGGGAGCTACATAATATTAAAAATACAAGTAGCTTTAAAAAGGAAGTAATCGTTTAGATTGTATTTTGCAAGCAATGTAAAAGGGGAGTTTTTCAGTTAGTGTATCTCACCCAAGCAAAATTCTGCTGGAAGGGATTTTTGTCTAATCTTTGAATTTTTATGTATTGCCAGTTTTTGTTTTTCAACACAGTATTTCAAAAACCATCTCTGCAATCTTTCTATATCTCTATGATTTATTCATCATTTGTATGATAGTGAAACTTATACATTAATATAAAAGCTCGTGCTCCATCAAAATTTTGCCAGCAACGCATTTTGGTACAATCATATGCCACATGAGAGTCTGGCCTGTGATACAAACTACTATTCAAGAATGCCCATTTGCAAACTGTTTGTTTTTTTACTGCAGTTGTGGCTTAAAATAACTTAGTTCATTAAATCCTTTTCTCCAACCACGTATCTCCAATCAGATACGTACATGAAGATACTTTGAAGAGGTGTGACAAAAAAAAAGGGCAGTGCGAATTAAAATTTTACAGGTTAAGCATTTTAAATTACTGAAATATATAGGGAAATGCTGCTTTATAGCATCTCACAGCACCACTTCCTTCAAATCATTAATCCCAGATTCAAATATGGATTTGAATGAATATCCTTAAAATGTCCAGGGGGACAAAAACAACGAGTATTAAGCTTGACATCCAAATGAAGTCAAAACTTTCCAGGCATATCCACAGGGCCTTTATTTACTAGTCACATTGGAATCAATGGATGATTTAAATGGTTGTTATTGCCTTGTTCCATTCTGTCCTCCTGCCAGGCCAACAGCTGGCTGCAACCACAACAGCAGGGTCTGTATGCTTTCTTCTTACAGAACTGGGGAAAAGGTATTTTATGACTAGCACTGTATTCCATTCATATCCGTTCAAAACAAAATTCCACTGGCCAGCTCTATAAATTATATTAGGCTACAGTTGCTTTTAACTCTGGTTTGCCATGATTTACACACCACTATGGCATGTATGCATTGTGCTCAATTATTATATAGCTTGTGAAGTTATACAAGGCTTTTGGATCTGAATGCAAAAAGCATGTTAGAATACAGTGACAGGGGCATATAAGTAGTCCTTGACTTATGACCATTTGTTTAGCAACCTTTCAAAGTTACAGCATAGCTGTAAACATAGTTCGATTTAAAAAAAAAGGTCAATAATAGAATCATGATTGAAAACGGTTCCAAAAGACAGAATTAAAGAGAGGAATCTTGACCCCCACCAAATGTAAAATGGAATGAATGGGACAGGCACGTACAAATCCTGAGGAAGTACATTTAATAATAACTGTTTGGTATAAACACTTTAGCCTTTGAGTAGGCAACTATGGAATATCTACCAGTTCTCCATGATCCAGATAGGATAGGATTCCTCTTCTTGCTGATTGATTGTATACAAGCAAAAATACAAGTGGCTTTAAAGAACTGTGTGCTACTTCCCCTTTGATTCATTCAATCTTTTTAGTATGATTCAGCTATTTTTGCATCCTGCGATACTTACAGTGTGGACTCTCCTTTGCACCAACTTTCATGAGGATCTTGGCAATGGGCACATTATTCGTCAGGATGGCGATGTCCAGAGCTGTTAATCCCTCACTATTAGGTATGTTGAGATCCAACTCCTCCGGTGTGTATTGGTAAAGAAGAACCTGGACAGCATCCAGGTCCTGTTGCTCCACAGCCTCGAACATGGCTTCGCAGCACTGGAAGTTCTGTTGGTGAAATAACTGGGTGTGCCTTATGGACTTCTACATCAATTTTAAAAAATGTTACACTAAAAATATTATTTAAAGGATACTCCACATTTTTGTACATTTCAGTAACTATATGAAAGTAGACAACTAGACATTTGGTATCGGGTTGATCTTGAAATGTGTCAAAACAAGATGCTGAAGCTCTTTTTCTGATGGATGTAGGGGGCGGGTGGATAATGTAAGAGTAAATCCAGCTTTATCCATGGGCAATATTGAGACAATTGTTGTCTCAGGCCTTGTTCACAATTCTGTTCTGAAACTTGAGATTGATTGAAATGGATACATGCTATTCTCTCTCTCTCTCACTTACTCACTTTCCTTCCCCTTCCCACCATTTTCTAAAGCCACAGTAAGTGCCAATTACGGTAGAGCCATAGTTTACTTCAGAGAGTGAATCTGACAATGCTATATGTTTGGTCAATTGTATCTCAACAGTGAGAGGGTGACATTTATAAGATTCCCATAATGCCTAGAGCAGCATTTATTGGAAGTGAACCGGTGTTTCAATTAAGGGCTCTTCAGACTTGGAGCCCGCCCTGACTGCCTTCCTTCAAAGTACTTCCAAATGATCACCTTTACTTTCAAGTGACTTTCAAAAGCAACATGAGTTTAGTTACTATGTTATGGTTGGTGAATTCTGAATTATTAGCTGTAACTTTGTACCATTTATCATACTTCTTATGTATTACTGAGATTTTAATTATGACTAGCTTTTGAAAAATACCAAGGCTGGAAAATCGCTGTAAATAAATATTTCAAACAAATGAAAATATGCGTAATTTATTTACCCTGTCAGTAATAGTTAATTCTGAAGAACAGGGCTGGACTAAATGGCTTAAATAAATCACAAAATCTATCTATCTATCTATCTATCTATCTATCTATCTATCTATCTATCTATCTATCTATCTATCTATCTATCTATCTATCTATCTATCTATCTATCTATCTATCTATCTATCTATCTATCTATCTATCTATCTATCTATCTATCTACCTACCTACCTACCTACCTACCTACCTACCTACCTACCTACTTACCTACCTATCTATCTATATCATTTATATCTATTTATCTCTCTCTCGCTATCTAATCATCTATATTTATCTCTCTATCCTCTGTCTTTCTTTCTCTCTCTTTAATCATCTTTCTCTCTCTCTATCTAATCATCTATCTATATCTATTTCTATTTCTCTCTAATTATCTATCTATATCTATTTCTCTCTCTCTCTCTCTCTCTCTCTCTCTCTCTCTATCTATCTATCTATCTATCTATCTATCTATCTATCTATCTATGTAATCATCTATCTATGTAATCACCTATCTATATCTATTTATCTCTTTTTCTATCTAATCATCTCTATCTCTGTCTGTCTGTCTATCTATCTATCTATATCTATTTATCTCTTTTTCTTCCTCTATCTAATCATCTATCTATATTTCTCTCTCTATCTATATTTCTCTCTTCCCCTCTTTCTCTTTCTCTCAGTGTTCTTTTAGATATGTTTTACAACATTATAATGGATGGCTTCGCTTAAGCTAAATCAAAGAAATCATTTTATGGCTTACTATAATGTGTGAACCAGCCTTGAATGAATGAATGAATGGAATGAATGCTTTTTAATAATTATTATTAAATATTTTTAATATCAAATAGTTATTAATAATAATGAAATAATAATTTTCAAGGAATGAAAAATGCAGAGACATCTATCTGCAAGCGCTTCATCAGAATGCCAAAAGCTGGGTTGCACCTTAAGCTCTATCTCTACATGTGCATGATTTACAAATATACAAAAGGGGTGTTGTGTTGGTGTGATACTAATTTAGTAATTTGTCCCATCTTGAACAGCCCTCTCCCTTTTTCAGGCTGGCATCTTCCAGCTATGATGAGCCTCCAGTTCTGAATTCAAGCCAAATTGCCTTTGGGATATTGTGATCCCAACACATCTAAAAGACTACCCAAGTGGGAAGGTTGGTGTAGAATAACTTTAGAATAGATTTCAGTTGAAGAGAATTTAGTACTGAGATTCAGATTGTAGCAGCCTTTCAGTTAAAAAAATAATAATAATGATGCTTCATTTTTAATTAAGAGATTTTGTTGTTGATTGGGTTTCAACTGAAGAGAATGGAGAAAAGAATTTAAGATCCAACTCTATATGACTCTACCCGTCACTTTGCATTGAAGATGTGGAGTTGTTTATTTTCCTTTTGAAATGCAAATGGACTGAGCTCAGGAATTTACTCTAAAACAAATACTAGCTTCAGAAGAGGGTTGCCCTCTGGAATTCCATCCCTGAGCTAATCCCAGGAATTTGGTAGCATAAATTATCAGTTCCCTTAAAGAATATAATTCACACTGGAGGTGAAAAAAATCCAAAGGTATGAAATTACATATAGCACTCATTAAAACATTGGATCTCAGAAAGTTTGGGCTTATAATCAGCAATGGTGAATAACAAATATATGCTAATATCCTATGGCAGAGGTCCCCAACCTTTTGGGCACCAGGGACCGGTTCAATGGAGAGAGGTTTTTCCATGGACCAGAGGAGGTGTGGTTTTGTATGCTACCTGCATCCTGCAGATGGGGCTTTGCTTGTTTGTGCGGACCAGTTGCTGGCATGCCGTGGACCGGTACCGGTCCACAGACCAGGGGTTGGGGACCCCTGTCCTATGGTATATTTGGCTAAAATAAAAATAAGTAAATAAAAAAGAAAGATTTTTTTAGCCATCATAGCTAAAAATAAATCAGGATTGTGATAATCCTGAGAAAGAAAGTCAGGTTCAGAAATGTCCCATCATTATCTGATACTTCTTTATGAGAATTAAATCTATAACTCACTGGACAGATCTACTGCAATAGACGTTCACACTCCAACAATTAATGAAAACATACCTATCATGATGTGCCATTTCCAGAAAATCTCACTATGCAGAAGTAAGTGCCATATCAAGGATCCAAACATGCCATCACCCATCGCATTCTTTATGTCACACCAATCATCCCTGTGATCTGATATTTCCAGATCATCCAGAACATGGCTATATATGAAGAAGGAAGGATTGCCCAATGTCACGTAGCTGCACTACATAGCTTGGTATTTAAGTCCAGAAAAAAAAACCCATTAGATTTAAAAGGCAGCTTGCTCAGATGGAAAAGAACAACCACAGGAAACAAATCAACCCATCTTCTTGCAATTGCACTTGAAAGAAGCAGGTACAGAACCATGTTATCATCCATAAGGTTTTTGCTGACAAAGACATCTATCTCAACAGCAATACTCAGCAGTGGTGACTTGGAGGGTCTTACAAAATTCCCCTTTCAGTATCCCTTTGGGATAATTAATAGAATAGAAAAGAATAGAATAGAATAGAATAGAATAGAATAGAATAGAATAGAATAGAATAGAATAGAATAGAATAGAATAGAATAGAATAGAGTAGAGTAGAGTAGAGTAGAGTAGAGTAGAGTAGAGTAGAGTAGAGTAGAGTAGAGTAGAGTAGAGTAGAGTAGAGTAGAACAGAACAGAACAGAACAGAATAGAATAGGAGCTGGAAGGGACCTTGGAGGTCTTCTAGTCCAGCCCCCTGCTCAAGCAGGAGAACCTATACCATCTCAGACAAGTGACTGTCCAGTCTCTTCTTAAAAATCTCCAGGGATGGAGCACCCACAATTTCTGGAGGCAAGCAGTTCCACTGGTTAATTGTCCTCACTGTTAGGAAGTTTGTCCTTAATTCCAAGTTGCTTCTCTCTTTGGTCAGTTTCCAACCATTGTTTCTCGTCCTTCCCTCTGGTGCCTTGGTGAATAATGTGACCCTCTCTTCTTTGTGGCAGCCCCTCAAATACTGGAATACTGCTATCATGTCTCCCCTATTTCTTCTTTTCTTTAGACTAGCCAATTTTTTTTTTAAAAAAATGGCAGGAGCTGTATTATTCAAACAACAAGATCCAGCTGAGCATGCTGGGAGGTCTGAAAAAAGTTGCAACAATATTGTGAGATGTTTGACCAAACAAGCCTACTTACTTCTGGCCATATGTTATATGTTATTAGGAACAGGGGTACTATTTTCCTGCCTTTAAAGACCACTCATAAACTTTACTTGGACAACATGCTGCAGTCCATGTGCTAAGAGATATCCATCCAGAGCAGATCTCAGCTGACTGCTATTATTTTTCAATTTACGTATGTGTGTGCATGTATGCCTATGCACCTTCACAGCATTGTTGGTTCAGCCCTTCACGATAATCCTGGTTTCTCACGTGGCCCCTTGGGAAAATTAATTTCCCACCCCTGCTCTTTGTTGTGAGTGTGCAAGTTCTGGAGGCACTATTTTCTGAGAGCCCTTTTGCTTAAAACTGTGATTGTCTCTTTACTCAGCGCAAAGAATAAATGTTTGGGCTTTCTGTCTTCATTCAAATTTGTGTGTCACCCACCTCGTCTAGAGATGACACTGAGTGGTTTACAAACAGTATGCAAAGAGGAAAAGGCTTCTGGCAAGGAGAAGTGAAGAAACAACCCTGGCCACAGGACCCAGCAACTGCACAGCTTCCCGGCAGCCCTTCTCCCATTTACAACATTGGATCCTGAGTATTGGGGCAACCTCTGGAAAAGGAAGGGAGAGCAAAGCATTGGAAGAGAGGGAAGGATAAAGAAACTTCCCATTGCAGAAGTAGAAGCAAGCTTGTTTCATGTGGGGAATAGAATAGAATAGAATAGAATAGAATAGAATAGAATAGAATAGAATAGAATAGAATAGAATAGAATAGAATAGAATAGAATAGAATAGAATAAAAGCTGGGAGGGACCTTGGAGATCTTCTAGTCCAGCCCCCTGCTCAAGCAGGAGACTCTAGTCTATACCATTTCAGGCAGGTGACTATCCAGTCTTTTGTTAAAAACCTCCAGTGTTGAAGCACCCACAACATCTGAAGGCAAGCCTAATTGTTCTCACTGTCAGGAAGTTTCTCCTTAATTCCAGGTTGCTTCTCTCCTTGGTTAGTTTCCATCCATCGTTTCTTGTCTTGCTTTATGGTACTTGGGAGACTAGGCTGACCCCCTCTTCTTTGTGGTAGCCCCTCAAATGCTAGAACACTGCTATCATGTCATAGAAGTTCGACCCCGTATCCCCAAAGCAATTTTTCCCTTTGGGAACTGGGGTTGGGTCATTAAAGGAGGGTGGGGAGAAACAAAGATTTTGCTCCCTGCAGGGGATTTTCCTTATTTTGTGAGCTACGTGGGTTAGGCCGAGAGTGGCCAGAAGTCATTACTTATATAGAATGGGCTTTCCTGGATGGGAAGAAAACGGTTCAGTCTTTATTCTGTGGTGAGAAATGTACCACATGATATGTTCTTACAGAATCGTGGCAGAAAGCAATTATTCCACAAATTTATATGCTTTCCCACAATGCTCCGAAGAGCTGCCTGAGCCACGCTTGAGCTTTCCTGCTGGATGTGTTTGTGAAGTTCACAGAACGTGCATCTCTGGAGAAATTAACTGACACAAAAGCAACTATTTAAGGGGAAGGGGGGGGGGACCCTCCACTTGAAACAAGGCAGATAAAAGCAGAACTGACCTAGTTAGAGGCTGCAGTTGACGAATCCAGTAAATCCTCTTCCTCCCTCTCTCTTCAAAGCCAGCAAGAGCTACACGCCACAGAGAATTCTAATCTAGCCTTCTCCTTCACGTGAGTCCCTCACCTGCTATCTTACGTGGTGGTATAAAACAATTTTATCACTATCTACAGTGTGTGTGAATGGGTCCAAAGAAGTTAATTTTCTACAAGAGAGCCAGTTCAGTCTAGTGGTTAAGGCACTAAGCTAGAAAGGGGGTGGACTGTGCATTCAAGCCCCGCTTTACATATGGAAGCAGACTGGGTGACTTGGGGCCAGTCACTCTCCCTCAACTCAACCCACCTCACAGGATCATTGATGTGGGGAAAATCAGGGGGGGAAAGGTGTGTTGAGGTGTTTGCTGCCCTGATTTATTTGTAAAAATAATGGAGGCAGGATATTAAATAAACAAATGAACAAATAGGGCAATCCTATGCTTTCCCTGTGAATCCTTTTTATGATAAGTTTTAGGATTAATTTTATTGCCAGGATTCAGAACAGGCACAAAATAGCCCCAAAGCCTATAAATTCATAGGAAAAGCATAGCTTCATAGCTAGCAAACACTTGTCTGCGCTACTATACTGAAATTAAACAGCACCATGCTCTTTTTTAGTTAGCTTTGGCTGCATTTAAATTAATGTGAACATTGACTGGTTTGTCTTATAAACCATTATAAGCCATATGTGTATATTGTGTATGTCACTCTGTTTTTAAAAGTGAAGTTCTTACCAAAAGTATGTGGAGTTAATTGGAAATAATAGAAATGCGGTCTTGGATTGCAGTTTTCAATATAACTTAGAATTCTCCTATCACAAGGGAAAAGGGGAGTTTTGATAAAAATGGGAAAGAATTAAAAGGAATCATTTCCTTTGCAGCAACAGAGTGGGAGAAAAAAAATGTTGCATTACTCCCACACGTTAGTTAAAACTACAAATGCATGATAGGGGTTGAATGTCTCATGTAATACTGTCCATAATGGCACCAATCAATGTTAAACAATATAAATTGAATGCATCCTTTGTCTTATGATTGAGTATCTACAGCAGGGGTCTTCAAACTTGGCCCTTTTATGACTTGTGGACTTCAACTCCCAGAATTCCTCAGCCAGCCTGGCTGAGGAATTCTGGGAGTTGAAGTCCACAAGTCATAAAAGGGCCAAGTTTGAAGACCCCTGATCTACAACAACATGAGTGAGAGTTGAATCCAATCCCTCCTGCCTCCTGGGCCATCCAGACTCTGGGGTTCAAGAGCATCAGATGCTACTGTCAAGTCTGTTGAAAGATCTTCTGGAACAGACCCTGCTGCCATTTCTGTGTCCATCTACTACATAACTTATTCCCTCTGGGTTCCTGGTTGCACAGGAATCTCCCAGGAACATTGAACCAAGGGATTTTCAGATATTTGCCAAGATATTCGGGTTGGAACAGCTGGCACGGAGATCCTTTCTTTGCCCCATTGCTTTACTATCACCTTTAACGACATGGTTTTATCCATATAATTGATTAACAGAAGCTCCTGAGATAATATTTTGTTGATCTGACTAAAATTCAGTGCAATCAGTGGATTCATTTCCTTCAGATTCTTAGAAAACTGATATATGAGTAACGTTCTGTAAGCAAATAGTGTATAAAAATCAAATATGTGTATGGCTAGATATATCTTTTAATTACATTTAATATGTTCATGGTTGAGCTGGAATTTTTGACTACAAAATGAACAATATATACAATGCCATTGATAAATTGATTATTTTTCTCCAGGCTAATCTATCCCTAATATGGTCCTCAGGTTAGGGTTACAATGACCTAATCATCCCAAAATAGGATGAAATATCTTTACCTCTATTGAGTCAATTTTTCTCATCTTCCAAGATAGTTTCTCATCTGAAATGTATTAGAATATAATACTACCTTGGAAAAGTGACTCTTCGTGCAGTTATTCCAATAATTTATAACATTCCAGTAAAAGACCACTGGATATCTGTTTAATAACCAATCACCTGAATTTTCAGAAGACTTGTTAGACCTGTTTTGCTTGAATAGCATTTGCCAAGATCAGACAAGATGCCTCTGTGAAAACCAAGGATCCCTGTTCCCTTTGCAACCCAGGGCAAAAGGGTCACAAAGGGCAGTGCTTAGTGACCACAGGGGAGGGGCATATCTGCAGCAGAATTAACTCAACCAGTCACCAAATGCTCAGCAAGTATCAGTGTCTGACCACACACAATTCACCTCCAAGGTCCCTTCCAACTCTGTTATTCTATGTTCAATTACCAAAACTATGAATAAAGCATTATAGCTCATTCACACACCAAGGTTTATCGGGATGGGTGGGATAGAAACACTACCTGAAACTGAAACAGCTAATCTTGGCTGCTTCCACGAAGAGCTGTGTTGGAGAGAAGGGCTATATCATAAAGGGGAGTAGTGTGTCTCAGAATCACGGTCACTCAGAAGAGCCATAACATTAAGGAATTGCACTATAGCATGAAGCGTAAGCAGAGAAACCCTATGCAGTATTGGGATTTATATTGGCTAAGGAGCTATAGCATTAGGCAGAAGCCATATGATGTAATGTATGATAAAGTTATGCAAGCAATGTGATTTCAATATGTAGAAGGGATGTGGCAGGTCAGGGACAATTGCCCCATAATGTCCTGCATTCAAGTCTGTTATTGTAGTGGTCGATCCCTTCTTTACACACGGACCCCCAAAATCAATTCAGAATCTCTTGGGGGACTTTGAAGCCTTTTCTCAAGAGGGCGATAAGTAGTCTCTGCTAGTGTCCTGCCTAGGGAAGAGATGGACACTGGCATTAGGAATCTCCTTCCTTCCCTCGTGTGATGAGTTCCAAATCGGTATTTGTGTGAGAGAGATATGAGTTCAAAGCTTTGCCTAAAAGGATGCCTCTGGGTTTGACACTGCAGCTAGACCAGGGGTCTTCAAACTTGGCCCTTTTATGACTTGTGGACTTCAACTCTCAGAATTCCTCATCCAGGCATGTGCCTGGCTGAGGAATTCTGGGAGTTGAAGTCCACAAGTCATAAAAGGGCCAAGTTTGAAGACCCCTGGTCTAGACTGCTGGCAATGCTCCTGTGGCTGATGCAAAGTAGCCAATGTGGTATAAACATTTGTGCATTGTAAGTGTTGTGAGGTGGGGACTGTGCTGGGTATATCTTCATCACTGAATGAATTACTGTACTGCAATTCATATTTAGAAGCAGGGGGCTGTCTTTACTGCTATACTCTGGTACATGGACTTGGGGGATATTTTCAAAGACATGGCTGCATTTGCTCTATTGGGTTACTTGGGGATTTTCTGAACTGGGCCAAGCATGTGTAGGAAAAGCAGGCAACCTGTGAGCTGTTTTGAGGCTAGCAGAATCCATTTATTTATTTATGGTCCCAGATCAATAAAGGCAGAGTCTATTAGATTATGCCAAAGAAATTCAGTGGTACATATTTTGATGGGTTGCTTGCTTTTATTAAAATAGGAAAAGAAGTGCATATGGTAAACTTCCGCTAAGTTTAATGCACCTATCTTACTTAAAACATCCTCACCCATAAGTTTAAAAAAATCAACCAGTAATACCATTGCCATGACCCTTTCTGCCCTTGGTGGACATTTTTAAAAAAATTAAAAACGCACCATTCCCACTATGGAAAACTTGCCTATATATTCCTGATGCATAGTATATATGGAGAATTAGGTTGTAGTAGCTAAAGGCATCAGCTGCAAACCATTACAAGTCCCACTTTAGCCATGGAGCCAGCTGGGTGACTTCGGGACAGCCTAACTAACTACCGAACTAACTACTTCCCAAAATATGATCAAGAAAACCTCAGGGTCTTCTCTAGACAATATTGGCTCCTACTCCAGAGGTTGTGGGTGCTCCAACACTGGAGGTTTTTAAAAGAGATTATATGTCCATTTGTCTGCAATGGTATAGGGTTTCCTGCCTGAGCAGGGGTTGGACTAGACAACCTCCAAGGTCCCTTTCAACTCTGTTATCCTGTTATTCACACACACACACACACACACACACACACACAATCTTATATTGGCTATTATATACCAATCTGGTAATGGTGTACCTCACCCATCGAAGCTAAATTATAGAATAGCTGTGTAAATGAGATTAAGCCTTAACAATATAATTTCCCCTCATATTTTTACTGGAAAGGCCTGTAATTATCCTCACTGATGCCTCCAACATCTCCCTGATATAGTATTCAAAGAATTACATGGGCAAAAATTTGGTGAAGGAAGTCGGCATCACCTGGGGAGAGGAATGTAAGAACTATTGGAATGAACCATGAACAGATATGACATTAAATTGTACGAATGGACAAATGCAGGAGATGCCGAAGACTTACCACTGAAGACTTTCGGAGACTGAGACGGTCTGTCCGGGCTCTGAAATACACTTCATCAAAAGATGAGTGGCTTCCCTTCAGCTTCTCGGAGAGGTTCCGATAGAGACGCTTGGCAGCATTGGGAGAAGATGGAGGGTTATTCTTTTTGGTCTGGGAAAGTTGTAAGCTCTGCATTTGCTGGGTCATTTTTCACTGGGCAGTTCCTATGAAAGAGGAAGGGACAATTTTGCTGTTAGAACGAGAGCACTCTTCAACCTGGCAAGTTAGTTCATTAGAAGTAACCTATATTAGAATCTTAGAAATCTAAGTTTCTACATGAGAACAGCTATTTTTGCAAACAAAAGAACAAATTATCCCAGTGGTGAATATTCGCCCTGTTTTCAGCCTGCTTTCCCAGTCCCAAATCAAATTATTTTTGTTCAATTTCTCTGGAATGGAAATAATTTTGAAATTCCTCATCTTGATTGATGCACTTGTCCTTATTAATACTGATAGGGGCCTTTTTAAAACCCTGGAGTAGAGCGTTTATCTGAGCACCACCCCATTCCATGTTCATATTTTTGCTTTCTCTCTGTCACTGTAATTTCATTTTCCTTTATTTTTTAGAGCCAATAGCCCAATTTTGAGAGTGGGCAGAGAAATCTGAAGCGCCAAAAGCATTTTTGGTAGTCTATTTTAACTGGTTTACATTGGGGGCCTTGACTAAAACATACTCCTCTGATCATTTCATCCACGGCATTGGACTTCAGATGGGATCCTTTCCTCCATGGGTGGGACCCAAGCAGCTGCCCCCGCTTTAAATAAATAAATAAAATCGTTGGTTCTGTTGTTCCAGGACATTTTGCAAAAGAGGGCCAGGAACGACATGCCAGTGACCAAGTAAACTATGATTTCTCAGAACTTCGCAGGAACTCTGTAGCTCAGAGCGATGGGATATATACTTGCTGGACCTAAGAAATTTGGTACCTCCATTTGAAAGAACCCAGCAACTGAGAGGGAAAACTTTGACCAAATACCCAAGAGAGCTGCTGTCCATCACAGTAAAGTAATATCAGGCTAGAGCAGGGGTCTTCAAACTTGGCCCTTTTATGACTTGTGGACTTCAACTCCCAGAATTCCTCAGCCAGCGTGCCTCCCTGGGCTAGAGGGAGCAATTGTCCAGCCTTGCATTAGGGCTTTTTCAATGTTTCTTTCATGACCTGTCAAAAGATGCCCTGCTTCTTTCTATTCTCGACACTGTCTCTCTCCTCTCATTTTCCTTTGCCTTTGATCTGATTGTGCTTCCACCATAAATGATTTTTGCAGGGGGAAAAAAAAGAAAAACCAAGTTTTTCAACATTTAAAATAAATGCACGTATTTTCTCATTGCTTGCACATGCACCTAAAGAACAAATTTGTCTTGCACTCTAGAGTCAGGCAACATTTTGGGGCTTTAGGGACACTTGTGGGCAGTCTAATAAAATGATACCAGGAGTAATAGTGGTGTGACTCACAAGATAAGGAGTTGATATTTAGGAAACAACCACACAAACTCTAGCTCCCCTGTGCACCTTTTATTACACCAGACTGTTGTTACCTGCCTACGCTTTTGGCCAGCTCTTCAAAGGGGACCAGGTCAAGAAAGAGACTCCCCAGGTACTGCTGCACTTATGCTTTATCAATATAGACTATGGTAATAAAATCTTGAAAGCCTGATATCATTTTTCCCTCCTTTCCTCATATATCCCAGAGCGTTAAGGCAGAGCTAATTTGAAAGTTCATCCCATTTTCTTCCTGATCTGGACTTAAGTCATATAAAACTGCCGTCACAGTTTTTCCAGACTCATCTCTGTGGTTCTCTAAAGAAAGCACTATCCTATACTATCCACCCATTTGATGTATAATCAGTGTGTTAAAAATCACCCAGATTTCAATGTTCACTTTATAATTGGAAAGCGAGTGGTTTTTTGTGTAACCTAATTCAGAAATTCAACACTGGGATGTGCAGGATGAACTGCTTGCTTAGAGTAGTGTCATTCCTTCCTTAGATCCAGTCCATAATGAAGCCTCAGCCTTGCTTTGATAACCAGACATCAGAGGTATTTCTATTTTTCTTCCCACCGAACCCTTCTCACTAATTGGTCATACAATTCAGCAGAGGCACAAGCACTGGTACCACTCTCAACTTTCTACCTGTTAAAAGTGATGGTGGCAGAGGTCTGAAACCTAAATTGGCTTAAATTACAAATAGCCTTGCACGCTTCCAAGGCTATTGTAAACAGATGAATTCTGTAAATGGCTAACATATGCCGGGAGACAGGCTAATAATTGGTATGCTCACTGAAGAATGTGCTTCATTAAACTCAAGTGACGGTTCCTATAAATGGAAAAGGAACCTGAGAAGTGCTTCCCAGCACATGGAAAAGATAGGAGGAGTGAGAACAAAAAGATAGGTGGAATCTTATCTTGACTTTTTAAAATGTAGCAACTTAAGACGTAGGAGAAGCAGAGGCAGATCTCTTGGTTATGTCTCTGAATACCCCAATTATCTCTTGGCTTTAAAAGAACTGTCCAATCTTTTCTTCATGAGATAGAGATAATGTATGCTGTCCAGAGTCACTTTGTGTGAGATGGGCAGCCTTATCAATTTATTAAATAAATTAAAAAGGTAGGTAGGTAGTAGGTAGGTAGGTCGATAGAGATAGATAGATAGATAGATAGATAGATAGATAGATAGATAGATAGATAGATAGATAGATAGATAGATAGATAGATAGATAGATAGATAGATAGATAGATAGATAGATAGATAGTCAGTCAGAAAGACAGAAAGACAGACAGACAGACAGGCAGGCAGGCAGGCAGGCAGGCAGGCAGGCAGGCAGAGGGATAGACAGACAGACAGACAGATAGAACAGGCAGAGGGATGGATGGATGGATGGATGGATAGATGGATGGATGGATGGATGGATGGATGGATAGATAGATAGATAGATAGATAGATAGATAGATAGATAGATAGATAGATAGATAGAGAGAGAGAGAGAGAGAGAGAGAGAGAGAGAGAGAGAGAGAGAGAGATACATGATAGATAGTTCCTTCCATGTCTGAAAATAGATATTAATTTTCATAATGTTGATTTCTATTTTGAAGCTTAGAATGTAACCTTTTTCTCTTCAGCCCTCATCAACTTCAGCAGTAGAGAAGGGTATTATTAATCCCACCCACCTCTTTTATTTATTCTCAGGCTTTCCCCTGCTATACTGCGTAGTTCTAAAGCAGGGCTCCTTTTGGAGATGGCATGTTACGGACACTCCTATAAAGTAGCCCTATCCAGTTAAAACAACTCATCCTTTACTAAAAGGCAAGGTTGCTTCTCACTAACCCCTCTAGCTTCTTATTATGCTGTCTGTCACCTCAACTTGTCTTTGTAATTTTTTTTTCTAGGCAAATGAACATACGTCAGAAGAAGCCTGGCTTGCTGCCATCTTCTATTTTTATTTTTAAGGTGACTTTGGGGATCCCTGTGAGAGTGTCTGTTTCAAGTGAGAGAAAGCTGGCTGAGCACCTTTGATGGAAGGAAAATTGTGGGAAAGTGAGCTTTAGAATGAGAATTAAAAGAGAGGAATTTGTTTTGTCAGGCTTATTGAAATGAAGACTTAAAAAAAGTGTACAGATTCCAGAACTAGAGTGATTTTGAAACTAGCCAGGATGTTGGATCCAAGATTATGATATTGGCAGCTTATGCAGCAGAGAGGGAACCAATCAAAACAAAAGCATTTTTTGATGTCATATACCTGGAGGTAGGCTACACATAACAGAGAACAAACAGTCCATCTGCAATATTGGTCTAGGCGAGACTATTCTCCAGCATGAGCATATTTCAACATCTGGCAGGTCTACTACTCTGACTGGGTTGGCCTCCAATTTTAGCAATAGGCATATAGGGATAGGCAAATAATTCCCTTTTTGTTTTTAACTAGCAACCAATATAAGTTGCCGAATGGGCATTTAACTCAAAACTGGTCCTTTTCTAGAGAACTCATATTGTGGGTTCTTGCTCCAGGCCAGGGATGGCCCCTAGATGATCTCCCAAATACCTTCTATTCCTTACATTCAACAATACTATGAACTTAAGGTAATAGTTCATTTCCTTTTCTTTTTCTACCTTCCAAATCTTTTGTGGATATCTGTTTGCAACAGGTATCCCCACACACTTTCTTTCTGTAGAGTCATCTGCTACCAATATTCTAGACAATCATAGATTCCTATAATGCAATTTAGCATCCTCGTAGCATTCACACATATTCTGTTGTATGCTTAGCATATTTCCTGAATATGAGGAATCATTATCTTATTTTAAGTAGCTCTGTCTGAGTTCAAGTCATAGGCAGTTATCTAAGTTCATTTGGTTCACTAATTCAGTATAATGAGGAGAAACCAATTATCACCTCTAATTACAGCTACCCAATTACAACTAACTGGGGATCTCAAGTTTTTTTTTAAAAATATGATGTGTAATACATGCATCCTTGGAGAAATCCGTTATGAAGAAAAATGTAGCATCCAGAACACCAATTTTGATTGATGTGCTCCCTGTGGTTATATTATGTAAAAATATTTTATTAGGAAAGCTAATTTATGCAACCTGCCTGTAGATTGCCAAAGAAATGGTATTTTTCTAGATACTGGTCTCAGCTCATTAACCCACAACTTATTTACTGAATCACATGAAAATATATGAAAATCACATGCAACTACAATAAGATCTGAAGAAAACTTCCAATGCTACTTAAAGGTCAGCTGTTTGTTGAAAGGGAACCTATTAATCTTAGGCTCAAACTTGATAAGACCCAGAAGGATTCTACATGCCCACACAGGTGAGCGGGAAACAGACTAACTGAAAAAAAGAAAACAGATGCATTTTCTTTGGCGTACATTCTTCCAAAAACACAGAAAGCCTGTTTTATGATGTTGAGCATTTGGAGCTAGCCACCCTGCAAAGGAAACTTAGAATGCATATATTATGTGGAATTAACAACTGTGTAAATGATTTCCTAAGGGGAATGCTTTCAGATGTAAAGTTATTTACAGTTATTGTTATCTTTTAACCTCTATCTAATTCTAATTATATGTAGAGTCCGGTAACTTATAGGCATTCCTCACCCAGGGCAGACTAGAAAAGGGGCTCTTGTCAAGGGTAGAGCACCCATTTTCTGGGATGGGTTTGAGCTGGTGACTCCTGAGGAAATGGGCAGGGCTCATATTGCTGTCAACTTGGCCACCCATTTACTGGATCCGGGTCTCTTCTGGGTCATGAAGTCGTCAGGGAGGTCATAACTGGGCCTATGGTGCTAACCTCTCTGACAGAGGGATGGTGTCCCCAGCCTTGAAAGAGGCAGTGGTGACACCCTCCTCAGAAGGCCAGGTTTCAGGTTGGACTTTAGTACTGAGACTGCTTTATTTATGCTTGCCAATCACCTATGGCAGAACTGAGATGGCGGTGGTGCATCCATCCTTGTGCTCCTTGATCTCTCAATGGGTTTTGATAGTATCAGCCATGGCATTTTTCTGAACTGGTTCTGTGGATTAGGAATTGGGGGCACTGTTTTACAAAGGTTCTCTTCCTTTCTCAAGGGCTGGTTTCAGTAAGTGTTAATGTGTATGTGTGTATGTGTGGGGTGGGGGAGGGGGAGAGATTGCTTCCTCACCGCACCTGCTTGGGTGCTGCAGGATTCTATTCTGTCTCCCCTCCTTTTCAACATCTACATGAAGCTGCTGGGTGAGCTCATCCACCAATTGGGGCTTCGGTATTGTCACTATGCTAACCATACCCAGGTCTATCTTTTGACTCCTGTACAGCCAAATATATCTGTTGAAGTTGTGTCCCAGTGCCTAGAGGCTATGTGGGTTTATGTGATGGAATCTAGTGCAGAGTTGCAAGAGGGAGAGAGTCTTTCCCAAGGACCTAAGAGGCAAATCAGCCTGGAATCCTTGGCATGCAGGAACTGTATCTAATAGTTATGCAGATTGTGCTTTAGTCTGGCAAGATTCGTGTCTACAGACGAGTAACGATAAAGAAACTACTCTGAGTAAATCATCGTGTCATTCTTGGTTCCTTGCTCCTGACAGTTTATTAAAGCTGAGTGGCTGTGGGTGTTTGGCCCACCCAGGTCTGGGGATATTCCAACTCCTGATCTTGAATGGGGTGGCACTCCCCATTCAAAGGTTGTGCAAAAGTTGAGGGTCTTCCTGGGCAGACCGTAGCAATTGTTCAAAGTTGTTCAACAATGCTAAAAATGTGACTTTCGATTGGTCCTCACACTTGCGAACGTCACAGCGTCCCTGTGATCACATGATCATAATTTGAGGGGTTGGCAACCGCTGCCCATTTATGATGGTTGCAGCATCCTGTGGTCACACGATTGTCATGTGCAAACTTCCTAGCTGGCTTCTGAGAAGCAGAATCAATGGGGAAGCCAGCAGGGAAGATTGTACTTATTGTTGTACTTATGTGAAGTCTTGCTTAATGATCACAGTGATTTGCTTAACAAGTGCGGCAAAACATTCATAGAATTGGGAGCAGTCATGTGATGCCTCACTCAACAATTGCACTGCTTAATGATACATTTTCTGGTCCCTACTGGGGTCATAAGCTGAGGACTACCTGTATTCTGCATTTCAGGCAGAAAACTTTTTCAGCCTCGGCAGGAGCCACAGCTGAACCTGCAACCTAGAACCTTTTGAATGTGTGTGCATACACATTTTTATACCCAATTTCGTCTAAACGTAGGCATTTCAGCCACTATATACTTCTGTGCATTATCTTCCATAATACATGCTTTCTTTTCTTTTTTACTTTGAGCATGCTTTTTTAAAATTAGTACTGAACTACAAAGTACAAAGGTAAAAGGAATCTGAATTTTGATTTGCATTTTGAAACTGTGAATGAGGTAAACATTCAATTTGTAGTGAATCAACCCAATCTCTACTGTTTCTCGTGGGTTGATAGATGGCCACAGTCAAATGTTTCTCAATGTGTCCAACTGTCTTTTTAGAACCGCAATAATGCAGGACTCCGATCACATCAGAAACCGGGAGTTGAGGGGAAGTATACTTAGAAACTTTGTGTTTCATCTAAAAGACAAGTCTGCTCATCAAGAGACATGAGGGATAAGGGTGCTGTGTGCAGACACTTAACTTTCATACAATCTATCAGACTGAACAGGATTGCTATAGTGCAGGGCTTTTCAACCTTTTCACCCATTGTACCACTTTTAGGATATGGCAACATCCGAGTACCACCACTCGCCTAGCAAGGTGTCAAAAACTTGATGACCAAAAAAAAAAAAAAAAGTAAAAAAGTGATAAAGTACAGGTAGTCCTTGACTTACAACAGTTCGCTTAGTGACTGTTCAAAGTTACAATGGCACTGAAAAAAGTGCCCCCCAAGCCACAGCTGAGCAAGACACCTGCCTGCCCGCCTGGCAGCGCTCTTCCTCCTGTCCGAGGTTTCTATTGTTGTGAGCATTTCTGTTGAGGATTGGCACTGGAGGTGGGGTGGGGGGGTATTTGGTTTTTATTCCCCCCGTCTGCTGGGTGGTTGCAGCAGGTTTTGGTCACTTCACATGACCCTGGGACACTGTGACCATCATAAATATGAATCAGTTGCCAAGCATCTGAATGTAAATCACAAGACCCTGGAGATGCTGCAACATTCCAGCTGATCGGCGCTTCTTCTGGGCTCAGCAGAAGCTTCAGGATCAGTGCTGCTTTCCAGCTGATTGGTGCTTCTTCAGGGCTTAGCAGAAGCAACAGGATCAGCACCGAGCTCCAGCTGGAGCCTGGCGCTGGTCCTGGTGCTTCTACTGAGCCCTGACAGCCCCGAAGAAGCGCCGATCAGCTGGAAAGCGGCACTGATCCTGGCGCTTCCACTGAGCCCTGACAGCCCTGCAGCTCCAGCCATCTCTCACTCAGGCTTGTGCAGTGCTGCCACCGGTTCAGCTCATTCCCCTCCCCCGCTACCACTTTTCTAGGATGGTCACGTACCACCTGCCAGGTGCCAATGTACCACAGGTGGTACCCGTACCACTGGTTGAAAAGCCCTGCTATAGTGCCTTGAATTACGCCTTAATCAGCAGAGTCCAGAAAGTACACATACTCAAGCAGCTAATTGGGTAGCCTCATTCTGACTCTAAATATTTGCCAACGTCTCAAAGAATGCATGAACCTTTGTATTTTTAAGAAAAAGAATAAAAGTAGAAAGGTGTGAATATGACAATCAGAGGGGGGGAAAATAAAAGAAGTGAAAGCCAAAGGAAAGTAGAAGAAATGATGTGGATGTGTCGGATGTCGGAAATGACAGTCAGAATTCTCCAACCCCCTAGGAATAGCAATAGCCCACAAACCCACAGCCACACTCTGCCAGGAATTATCCAGAACCAAAGACAAGAAGGATGAAAGAAACAATGTAATCTATAAAATCAGCTGTAACCATTGCAACCAATTCTACGTGGAACAAACATCACGTCAATTAAAAACCAGGATCCACGAACACTGGCTGGCAGTCAAACGCCACGATCCTAAATCCTTAACCTCTACTCACACTGACACCAAACATCACCAGTTCAATTGGAGCAAAAATCATCGGCCACGCTACCACCTGCCACGCTCGTGAGTTCATCGAAGCCTAGCACTCCACAAGCAATTCCATCAACAGACACATCAACCTACAACCAGCCTAAGAACCCCTCAGAATCCAAATCAACCACACAGCCAACCAGAGACAGCATTGACCCTCACCCAGCCCATGCAAGGCCCCTTTTCCCCCAGCAGTTCACCTCCCAATGACCCTGACCTGATGTAACCTCCCCATCACAGGACCCATCACAAGACTCACTGATGAATCACACCTGACCCATCACAGACCCTCACTTGACACACCCACACCTGAAGCACTTATAAACAGAAGAACACTGACACTGACATCCCCTAAACTCTGCTGAAGATGTTACCTAGCCTAGTAACAAAATGTTCATAAACCAACCCACAAGCCTGGAGAACGAACCTTCATCCTCAAAGTAGAAGAACAAAAACAAAGACGTATTAAGACATTATAGAGGGCTGTGAAACCATCTGATTATCTCTCTTTCTGTCTCAAGGTCTTATCACATTCTTTGTACGGTGGCTGAGGTTTCTTATATGGGTCGAACTACAGAGAGCTGAGTTCACTAGATATTTGCTAGTGTTTTTCCAAAAAAAGAGATTTTCTAAAGGATGAGAGTCATTCAGAGTTAGATGAATCTCCTGCATGGAAGCTGTTCCAAGCATGAACGTTCGTCTAGAGCAATAGAACAGAGATTTTCCTTGCCTTCGTGCTGTAGTTATGTAGGGCTTGTCCAGAAAGAGTAATATCTGATTTGTAAGAATTGTCCCCTCCCCGATATTTTGCTTCTTGGAAAATCAGCAGCCACAAGCCTATACTGGGAAGCTGCAGGGTTTTTATGAGACTCATTGGATCTCAACATTTGAAATAAAAATGGCACATATATTTCTATAAATAAATAATATTTAGCACATCAACATCTTATGCAACTCTTTGGAACTTATGCAACTCTTTTTAAATGATATTTTACCAGTTAAACAGCTACAGGCTTGGACCCTAGTGTAAGTTAGCTTAAAGACATGGTGGTGCAGTGGTTAGAATGCATTGTTGCAGGCTAACTCTGCCCACTGCCAGGAGTTTGATCGTGACTGGCTCAAGATTGACTCAGCCCTCCCTCCTTCCGAGGTCGGTAAAATGAGGACCCAGATTGTTGGGGGCAATATGCTGACTCTGTAAACCGCTTAGAGAGGGCTGCAAAGCACTATGAGGCGGTATATAAATCTAAGTGCTATTGCTATTGCTAAACAACTTCAAAGAAGGAAAGTTTCACATCCTCTCTATCTCCATGCACTCAGCTGTGCCCATCTAGCTCCTCCAAGTTTTGTGGTGGCCTATTTTAGTAATAGATGATCCATTATAGAGTGAACAATATGGTATACAGGAGGATATGTATGTATTGAACTGATTTATTTGGCACCCACTTAACACACAACTGTATAACGCTAGTCATTGTAAAACCTAATCCCCAAAGTGCTTTTCCAAAAGGCAACTGGACTTTCTTGGGGTCCCCCCCCCCGAAAACATTTCACTTCTCATCCAAGAAGCTTCTTCAGTTCTGACTGAATGGTAGGGAATGGAAGGATTTATATTCTTTGCAGTCATCTGGATGAGAAGCTTGGATGAGAAGCAAAATGTTTTCAAAGAAAAAAACCTCCAAGAAAGTCCAGTTGCCTTTTGGAAAAGCACCTTTGGGACAACCATGACCTGGATGATTGAGAATTTCCAAAGACATGTAAAACCTAATGTAGTTCTAAAATCCAACAATTCCATAGTGGTTTTGACTATGCGCAATATTCTTTAATTGAGAAAGCCAATCATGCTTCCTAATCACTGCTATATACTGTAAAAGCAGAAATTCAACCAACTGCATGGGGGTGATAGAACTCATATGTCTAGTATGGAGTCCATGCTTCCTTTTTCAGCTGGGTGTAGCTATGGTAGTCAAAGTTCTTAAACCCTAGAATGAAATGTTTCTCAACCCAATGTTGAGATACATTTTGTAGAGCATTACTTGTTGCCCTACCTCCTTTCCATCAATTCCATCAATTCCATCAATTGCTTCCCAATCTTCTCTCACATCCCTCTTGCCTTCCTAAGAACATCTTAAACCTTTGTCTCATGATTTCAGCCAGCAAGAACGATATTGCTTTATTTTTCTCCCATTTCTCAGGCTTGCTAGCTGCATGAGCACATACACGGTTTCCTCTCTTCGTACTACTTTTTGGTATGGGGAACACCGACGAGATTCATGGGATACAGCGGATACAGTTGGGTCCTGAGCACCTTGTCCTGCAACATACCTTCTTCACTGATATCACTGCTTGGTGGGAAGAATAACTGGCATGGCTTCATTGCACAAACTAATCACAGTCAACGCTAGATGGAGCAATGAGTCAATGCACTGGAAGGCTTTCATCTCTGGAGACATCAACTGTATCAGGAGTGGGTCCCAGGTGAGACCTGGCAATCTGGATAGTAGGGACCATCCCAAATGATTCCTCATGCTTGGGTTCCAGGCTATTCAATGCTGTAATCAGAGCTGGGGGAATTGTCAGATAGCCGGGACATCTGTGGAACGCAGCAAGGGGACATGCATCTCAGTTGCTGACATGCTAATTGTATTTGGCCACCACTCTTTTGGTGCCTGTCCCTAATGTTGAGAATTAAACATTATGGCAATAAAGGAATGATAACTGTAATAAATATTTCAGTAGCTTAACTATTGCATAAACCTTACGCTGCTAAAGTGGGGAGGGGAGGAGGAGGAGGAGGCAACCCTCTGCATGCTGCATTTCTCATAATCACTACAATTAAGCACAAATCAGCAGTCTGCAAACTCTCATGATCCACAGCACAAAATATATACTGGAAACATCATGCCGATCAGACATCCTTTGGAAGTAAGGATAGGTTTCTTATAACACATAGATGTATCTTATGCCAGTATATTCAGATAGGTATAACCTGAATTTTAAGCGTTGGCAAAGTAGTCTGTCTCCCTCATGCCAAGTAATTTCTACACAGTTTTCTAACTCAGTCTGGAGAGGGAATTTCCTAAATTTTGTTTGTGCATCAATCCACAGAGGTATGTGCCAAGCCTATGCAACTCAGGAAAGAGCCTAGTGTCACTGGTGGTTTAACAAGGTACCCTGAAAGATACATGCACAACAGGTAGAAGAACGTTATATAATACTACTATAAAGTCCATCAATTTGCCAGGCTTCTCCCTGCCTCCCCCTCCACATGTTTCCCCCAGCTTTGCTTGCTGTAAACGAGAAGACATGCATGAGAAAGAATAAAAGATCACTCACCAGTGTTTTATTATGAAGCTGAAGAGAAGTAAATTAATGGTCCACGTTGTTCATTCAGTAAGATCACATTGATTTCTCTAGTGTGATTAAGCTTCTGGACAGAGAGACTCCGGATCTCTTCTCCACAATGAGTGACTAATTAAAAACAAACATGCATACATATTGGCTATGAGCAATTGCTGGAGTTGAAGCCTGCCAGCGTGAAAGCTTTTCCAAAACACAAAGCAAGCAAGGAAAAAGAAAAAGAAAATCCTTTGCAGCAACAGAAGACAATATCCAAATAAACACTACTGGATTCTTGAAGAGTTGGTGCCCTCCTAGCACTGTAGCCCAGACCTGCTATCAAAGAGTCTTATTTGTGTTGTCAAGGAAGCCCCTGCTATATGATGCTATATGCTATTATCCTCTTGCTTCTCTCACACTCTCTCTTTCACAACTGATCAGCCCAGCAAGCAAGTAGGAAAGAAAAAAAAATAGTAATCATTGTCCAGAGTAAAGAAAGGGAAGAAAAAAAAGGAGAGAAAACAGAATTGTAACAACTGCCACCCAGACAGATCAAATAGGCATTACTCGAGATGCCATTTAAAAACACTTAGTTTTATGTGAAATCCATAAGAGCGAAACTAGTCCAGGTCCTGGATGTTGGTCGAGCAGTTCACAATCCCATCTCTCCTTTGGCAAGGCTCTGATAAAGCTGGCTGCAATCCAGCCACAAAAACAAGGAGCCGGATCCATCATACTGGGACATCTGCAAAATCACCCAACACTCGGATCCTCCAGTCAGCATTAATTAATTAGCTTTTGAAAGGTTATGAAATCTGTGTCGGTACACTCACGCTAAAGCTGTAGCGCAAACCCCAAACCATGCCTGCCACACTGCCTTAAAACTATATGATGAAAAAGAAGAGCTCGAGTAAAATGAGTAATTTGGGGAAAAACAATCACCCTAGGTGAAATAGGATTGTGAGAGTGCAGAATGCTAAAAATGCAGCAACCCCTTTTTGTTTTGTGTTTTAAAATCTAAAATAAACGTCATCAAATAAGGGATGCTATATGTTCTTGGTTCATTGCAACCAGCCATAAGAGTCCTGTTAAGCACCTAGCAACAGAATAAAATTCAGAGCCTTTAGGACATTTGTTTCAAATCCTGTCATTTTCAATTGTCTGCCACATTATTTATAATATTCACCTGTTTTTTTGTAGCTCAGTTATGCAAGACATAATACACAATGTCAATTCTGGGGAATCATTGGGGCCAGGCGGAAACCCTATGAAACAGGGAACAATCCTATCCCAACAATTGTCAGTATTTTCTGAAACGTTTGCTGACACATGTTCAGCGTTTCCTAAAATGGATTTATTCTGTAATGTAAAAGTGTAACATCAGATTCTCAAATCAGGATGCTTGAAGAGATAAGAGATAAGATTTCAATTACTCTTTAGGGGTGCAGTTTGAATATTAATCTACAAAAGCAATTGTGAATCTGAAAATTAGGACTGCAGGTGGCACTTATTCTTATCAACCAAACACCTAAAGAATTCCCGCCTTCCCCCAATTTAATGATCATTGCAGGAGCATGGTTTCTCCATGGAAAACTTTACACTGTACTTTAACAAAATGGGGAAATGAACTGCAGTATATAAGCCACGGACACGCAAGAGCTCTATTTTGTCCTATGGAACAAAATGGATTGATTAGAATCCCAGCACTTTAGTAAAAGCAGAGTATTCCTAACTATTTATTATGAGAGGGGAAAAAATCAGGCATGGGATCTCCCAAATATCTATGAAGATTCTCAGTCATCCAGGTCATGGTTGTCCCAAAGGTGGTTTTTCAAAAGGCAATTGGACTTGAAGATGTTTGGCTTTTCATCCAAGAAGTTTCTTCAATTCTGACTGAATGGTGGAGGATGGAAGGATTTATATTCCATCTGGCCACTCTCTCTGAACACACTCCTTTCAGCAATTCCAAGAAGGTTCCACACCCATTTTCACTACTCAGGTGACCCTGAGGGCACAGATAAATCTCCAAGTGGCCTTAACAACTCTCAGAAAAAGTGCTAACGAACAGATGACTGCAAGGAATATAAATCTTTCCATCTTCCACTATTCAGTCAGAACTGAAGAAACTTTGTTTCAAGGAGAAACAAAGTCCAGTTGTCTTTTGAAAAACCACCTTTGTGATCTCCCAAATAAAGAGAGGAGAGGGTCCTTTATGAAAATAAGGCTTGCAAAGCCAAGCACTACAAGATTCTTCTGAGTTTCAGAGGTAAAAGATGAGGCCAGTTCAACAACAGAAAGAAAAATTTAGGGCAGGAGGCAAAGGAACGTAGGAGAAAAAGACAAGGAGGAAGATTTGCCAAGTGTGTGCATGTTTATGCTTGGTTTAAGACTCTGCAGTAGTGATATATTCCCAACTGTAGCCCCTGGGTGCGTTTGACTGCAATTCCCATCATTCCATATTCATTTCCAGAGCCAAGGAAGGGTTCCTTATCATAATGCCCTAGACTAGAGTACGGTTGCAAAACTTCCATCTTCTTAAGGGCCATATCCAAAGCCTGGGTTTCTTCAGAATTGGAAGTTTTAAATCAGGGGTCTTCAAACTTGGCCCTTTTATGACTTGTGGACTTCAACTCCCAGAATTCCTCAGCCAGCGTGCCTGTCCGAGGAATTCTGGGAGTTGAAGTCCACAAGTCATAAAAGGGCCAAGTTTGAAGACCCCGTGTTTTAAATGATAGAACAGGGCTCTTAAGTAGCTTTAAGCTTCCATGTTGCTCTTCAAAACCCACAAATTCTCCAAACATAATGAAGGCCAAAATATATTGTCCTACCACAATGGACAATATAGGGGTGCTAAGGTCTGGGTCATACTTCTTATATCATTGCCCTAGGCTTTCAGCTTGCCTACAGAAATCCGTGCTTAAAATCATCATTTCATAACTTTGGTATCATTTTTGCCCCCAGCACAAACATATCTTATTATAACATATAATAAGTTGCTGGTCCAAGGTTCAGATATTTTCACAAGTATTGAGTTAGGTTTTTTTACCAGATATCTAGGGGCTGGTTTTAGACACTGTAGTTGTGAGAAATCACATGTTTTAAAAGAAGCAAATATTAATAATCTTACTCATGTGCAAATCATGCAAGGATAATTTTAACACTCAAACCTTTATACCTTCTTAGTGAGCTAGCACTAAGCTAGCACTGCAGGCAGATCTTTTTGCCACTCCCTAAAAACTATCTACAAAATTCAATGCACGATGCTGAGGCAATGTAGCAACTTAGCAGTTGCAGAATAAATGGAGTAGGAGTTTTTATCAATGGGAAACCAGACTCTGAAGCTCCAGAAGCTGCAATTAGAGTTACATTACAGGTGAGCGGAAGGAAAAGCACCCGAGCTGCTCAATATTGATGGCCTGGGATCAAAGGAACAAGGTACCAATCTAGGAGCATCACCAAAGCTCCATGTGAAAATGCCTCAAGTTGAAAGGAAAACTGAAATGGAGCTGTCTAATATGCTACAGTGGGTGGGACCCAGGGGGTCTACAGCGTGTGAGCCAGCAGGTTTATTTGAGCATACAAAACTGCAAGGAGAAAACTTTGATCACAGAATCATAGAACTGGAAAAAGCCATTTAGGGTGACTGATTGTAACCCCTTGCTCAGTGCAAAAATCTACATTAAATCATCCCCCCAAAGATGGCTGTCTAGCCTCCATTTGAATGTGCCCAATGAAGGAGAAGCACCATCATCTCACTGGATAATTGATTCTTCTGTTGAACTACACTTATTGTCAGAATGTTTCCCCCCCCCCCCCAACATCCTAATGAGAATCTGCCTGTAACTTAAAATCATTCTTTATCCTGGGATTTCGAAGCACAAGGAACAGGTCATGCTATTCTTCTGTGTGATATTATTTCAATCATTTGAAAAGGGCTACAATATCTGTCCTTGGTCATGTTTTTTCTCAAGGTTTTCTCTCTCTCAAGGCTAACCTTTCCCAGTCCCTTTAATGGCTCATAATAGTTTTTAGTTTCTTGATCCTCTTCATTGCTCTTATCTGAATGTATTCCAGATCTTCTATCTAAAGCACAGTTATCCAACCTTTTGGCCTGCCTAGGCTGCACTGAGTGAAGAGGGATTGTCTTCGGCTGCCTATAAAATATAAGGTATAGTTAATGTATATAAATCACATAATAATGTTCAAAGCTTATGATCTTGTGGGGCCGCATTATGAGTTATCCGGGGCCACATGTGACCCATGGGCCATGGATTGGACATGCCTGTTCTAAATAAAGGGTGGTGCCCAGAACTATAGCAGATACAATATTTAAGGTGAGCTCTGAGCAGCACAGAATAAAGCTGCTATTTCTCGTGTTTTAGTCTAATGTTGCATTTGTATTTTTTATATTGCTGACCCATATTCAGATTATTCCGGATGTACTCCCAACTCAGACATCTGCCATTCCATACCTGAGTATTAGATTTATGGTTCCCCAATAATTTTGCATTTGTCTCATTTAAATTGCATTCTGATATTTTTCAGCTCATTTTCTTTAATGGATTTATTTCTGTTCTCTGTTAACCCTTGTATATTTGATAAGCATATCCCTCTATCTTTTCATCCAGGTCAATAAAAATATTGGAATGGAATGGAATCCTATAGCATCTCATGCTATATTTCAATTTGATCAGAAACCTTTGATGGATATGATATCCAGGCTAAGCTGTGAATCCATTTAAATGTCAGGTCAATACCATCAGAAACGGAGAAGTGACTGCTAAAAAGGATCATGCACAAAAAACCCCTGAAATATGGACAGATCTCAATGAAAGAGTGCTCTGGCCGCCATCATTCAAAAGAAAGTAGGAAATGCATGCAAATCATGGTTCCGAGAACCCTTTCCAACCCTTTATAAATAGGTCAGGCCTGGGTCACATGACGAAGGATGGGAGTGGCCTAGATAGGAGGACCTACAACATTCTGATCCACTGCCCAGCTGCCTTCCGCACCGGCTGCATTAGAGAATTTATTTGGAGAAAGAAATCTGCAGATTTTTCTTTTTTCTCTGTATTTCTAGCCCATTTCTGAACTTCATCTTCCTTTTGTCTTTCCACATGAAATTTGGTCCAGTTCTGCTTTGCTTTCAGGGTTCTCTTGTTGGCAGACAAGAGAGAGACGGACGGACTTTGGAGTCCCTTTATATAACTTCTTTCCAATATTCTGTTGGGTTGGGGAGAATTAAAAAGCTGTGAAGGTGGTCTCAAGGGCACAAACTCACTTCAGGTAGGAGTGCAAGCAAAATGGCTTTCGATGAATTCAGGAGAGAGACTTACAGAAAAACTGACTACTTTGAATTCCTCGCTGTTTTAATTGAATTGTCTAAGTATCACAAATAACGTGCTTTGAATGTCACTTAGATTGCAGTGTGTGAACGGTGTCACAAGGGGTGCCCAAGTGGTGCTTTATCTATGGAAGTGAGAGCATTCCAGGATTAGACTACAATTTTAGCCAAGTCTATAAAATATCCAATTAAAAGTAGCTTCACAGTTTGCCTGATTAGGCTGGTGATCTGATAGTCAGGAAAGCATTCTATTCCTTTTAACCTAATTTAAATGGAGTTAGCTTGTCAAGCAAAAATATAAATTATTAGATTAGTGACCACAGGACTAAGGATCATCCAAGCATTCAAGAATAATTTATCTGAGATTTAAGTCGATGAAGTCATTTATAGTTGGTTTTATTAATATAAATTTTGCTAAAGGATTTAAAGAAAGGATAAAAAGCTAACAAAAATAATAAAGAATAAAGAAAATAAAGAAAAAAATTACAGAAAGAAAAGATAAAAAGAGATAGAAGCACTTCCAATTTCCTTTCAGCAAATACAAGTATGATTATAAAGTTATCTCTTATTCTATGGTTACTCTATGGTTACAAAAAACCCTCACTTTTTCTATTATTTAGTTTTCCCCCCTAATCATAAAAACCACAAGTCATTGGTCTATTTTTTTCTGTTTCATGTAAAATGTCTATAAGGGGTTTTCCAGTCAGTCATAAATGTAGATACTGTCTTTTGTATAATCAAGGAAATCAATTTAGCCATCTCAATACGTTCCATCATTTTCACTGATCATTCCTCTACCTATTGTGGGTAGGGTTGAACTTTTTTACACATCCACCATACGTAATAAAATGTCCTCTCACGTTGTTCACATTTCCAGCATAATTTCAAAGTACCTTTATACATTCTAGACCAGGGGTCTTCAAACTTGGCCCTTTTATGGCTTGTGGACTTCAACTCCCAGAATTCCTCAGCCAGCATGCCTGGCTGAGGAATTCTGGGAGTTGAAGTCCACAAGTCATAAAAGGGCCAAGTTTGAAGACCCCTGGTCTAGACAATCTCTCTGGTAACAAATACCAACAGTACATCATTTTATAAAAATTATCTTTAAGACTACAAAGTGAATTTCAATCCATTCATTTGTAGTTAGTGATGATGTACCCAATCATTATGAAATCTGATTGGAATGGATGAGAGTACCATCTGTGGACGTTCAGAATTTGGACCACCCTGAAACCTGTTCTGGAGAGAATGAAAGCTAGCTCAATTATTTAACACTGAGATGTTTGCAATTTGTCTTCTATCAAGAGAGACAGAACCCAATACAGATATTTCCTGGTTAACAACCATTAATTCAAGTTCTGATGGCACTGAATGAAATTTATAACTGTTCTCAAAGTTGCCACTTTGGTGGCAAAGTTACGCCGTTGCACCTTATGGTGGCATGATTATCATTTGAGTGCTTGGCAATTGGCTTGCAATTACAATGGTTACAGCCTCCTGTAGTCGTGAATTCCATTTGTTGCCTTTTTTGCTGGCTTCTGACAAGCAAAGCCAATGAGAAGTCAGCAGAGGTCACAAATGGTGATTACATAGCATTGTGCTTAACAACTGCACATGCTTCATTTAACTGTCACAATTGAAACTGCTGCAACTATCACAACTGCCACAACTATAGAAGTCACAAATGGCCATCGTAAGTCAGTACAGGCTTTGACACTGCGCTTTATGGCCACTTTGTTTAGCAATGGAGCTGCTGGTCTCACTTACTGTTGTTTAGGGAGGACTACATATAGTCCTTAATGAATATGGTTTGGGGGATTTTAAGGACTTGCTTAAGTTCTTGCTGCAGTGCAAAATTCTGATTTTATAAGAACCTATGTGTTTCCCCAGCTCAGAAACATAAAGGAATTTGGGAGTGAACTAACTGGTTTATTCTCATTATTTTCCTATTATATGTTAACTAGAAATAGAAACTGACTACCTGAACAAGGCTTAAATTCTTTATTTCATGCCTATCTTTCCCTGTCCCTACCCTAACTCTATATGCTAATGACTTAAGTTTTCTTCTGCAAAGGGATCCTACACAACCTCCCCAACACCAACAAATCTGGATAAATGGGAGCAATAATCATATTTGCCTCTTCCTACACAGCAGGTGTAGCACCTAGTTAATCTTAGTTGTTTCTAAAAAATGCATGGATATCCCAGAGCTATAAGCTAGGCTGTGAGGTCAAAAAACATCACAGAAAGTATTACTAGCAAGCCACTTAAACACTACTAACAAGAAAACTATATGGAGAGTCAATGAAGTCATCAGGATTTGAAGTCATCATGAAGGAGTCAGTATGTTTACATTACTTGTGTAGATGACCATAGAACATAGAATAATAGAGTTGGAAAGTACTTTTGGGGTTTTCTAATCCAGCCCCCTATTCAAGCAGGATATTCTAGACCTATACCATTTCAGACAAATGGTTGTCCAGTCTCTTTTTGAAAGTCTCCAGAAGGCACCAATCCTACTGGAGGCCAAGAAAATGAGGAATGAAGGATATTTTTCTTTCTCAAAGTCAAGCAAAAAAAAAATTGCCCTTGAGGCAGGAGTTTCTTCCTGGCATTTGCAGTTTATAGAAATAAAACTCTTGGGTAATGGTCTTCGTTTGATACTTTCTATCTTCACCTTTAGTCCCTTTCCATTTTGGGGGGGTCAGCATGCAGGTTCGAGATGATTCTCTTATGTGGGACAATTTATTTATAGGAATCTAATCTAATTGCAGTAATGCACTTGAAACATCCTGAGCTAGAAAGTCTAATATCACTCCTTTGAGCTTCAAACAACCATACATAGAACTCCTGAATCTATCCCCACCTTTTCCATCTTTCTGTTTCTTCTTTCTATTCTCCCACTAATTCAGGGCTCCTGGTTCTTATTGCTGCAATTTGTTTGCACTGATATTGCTGCCATTTTATATACTAGATTACTAGATGTTAATACATTTATGCGTGGAGAAAACAAGTACTGTAGGGTCGACGGAGGTCAAGAAAAGGGGGAATGAAGTTAATAACTGCACCTCAATCTGGTTGGATTGATCTGCCAACATAGTCAAAACCAAATGAGGAGTAGAAACAGCCAATTGATTCTCAAGCTATTCTTCATCACTTCACTCTGAGAATTGAGATAGACAATTTGTGCCTTGGGCACTGCGATACCAGAACACTCTCTCTACTTCATTGGGCATAGGAATCACAGTACACTTTCCCTTGTTTTGGATGGGTCAGCTTACACAGAAGCTCAAACCTAGAGACAGTAACTTGGTTACTGTTTCTTGGCAACAGAATTTATTAGAAAGCATTTAGGATAGGATTGGGGATTAGGACCTTGATTCGTATTCATTTAATAAAACTAGCTGCGTTTTGCAAGTATGGCCTGATGCCTTCATGGTATTTTGTATTTCAGTGGCCAGAAACCCAATTCTTTGACCTTGCTGGTTAGTGCTGAAGAGAACTGTGATGACAAAATAAAAAATAAAATTCAAAGTCCAGATGATTTGCCAACCACTTGAACTAAGGGCAATTAGAAAGGTAGAAAAGAATTGTTGCTAAGTGAACATGAAGAATTTATATATTTTAGAAACACTTTTTACCTATATTCTGGGAGCAGCTAGGAAAGGAAAATTATTCACACACAAACGACAATCTCATCTAAGGTGGCTAATTAGTCACATAAAATCTGCATAACTCCTTTTGGGGGGGAAAAACAATAGTTGTGATTTTTTTAAAAAAATGGAAGTGGAGCTGTGATGGGTGAGTATGCATGAATGAGTCTGGGGCTCCCACTTATTTTGGCAATAGAAGTAGAGCACTTGTATAAACAGGTTTTCTCTTTCCCTGAAGTTGGCTGCATTATTGAAATCAACTCAGCAAATTTGGAACCAAAGTCTGAATTGGCCTCATTCTGGGCATTCTTTCACAGGGGTGGGGGGCAGGGGGGGTGAAAGAGAAAGAGGTGGGAATAATATGTGAAGCCCATGCAAGGTTTTAAAATCCACTTCAGATCGCTAAGGAGATAACATATGAATCTTATTGATATCACAGATTAGGCTGAACTATTGAGGGGGTCAGGTTGTTCACCAGAGCACCAGAGGGAAGGACGAGAAACAATGGTGGAAACTGATCAAAGAGAGAAGAAACCTGGAATTAAGGAGAAACTTCCTGACAGTGAGGACAATCTACCAATGGAACAGCATGCTTCCAGAAATCGTGGTGCTCCATCACTGGAGATTTTTAAGAAGAGACTAGGCAATCACCTGTCTGAGATGGTATAGATTCTATTCTATTCTATTCTATTCTATTCTATTCTATTCTATTCTATTCTATTCTATTCTATTCTATTCTATTCTATTCTATTTCTTCTGGCACAATACAAATACCGGTAGTGCTTGACTTACAACAGTTTGTTTAGTGACCATTCAAAGTTACAACAGCATTCAAAAAAATGACTTATGACTGTTTTTCACACTTACGACCGTTGCAGCATCTCCATGGTCACTGGCTCAGACGCTTGGCAACTGACTCATATTTATGACGGTTGCAGTGTGATCACCTTTTGAGAACCCCTGATGAGCAAAGTCAATGGGGAAGCCAGATTCACTTAACAACCGTATTACTAACTTAACAGCTGCAGTAACTCACTTAACAACTCTGGCTAAAAAGATATTAGAATGGGGCAACTGAGCCCAAAATTTCTGTTGCTAAGTGAGATAGTTGTTAACTGAGTCACACTTACAACCATTGCAGCAACTCCATGGTCATGTGATCAAAATTTCAGACACTTGGCAACTGACTCATATTTATGATGGTTGCAGTGTCTCAGGGTCATGCACCCTTTTGTGACCTTCTGACAAGCAAAATCAAGGGGGAAGATTAATTTAACAATCACGTTCCCAACTTAAGAACTGCAGTGATTTACTTAACAACCATGGCAGGAAAAGTCATAAAATGGGACAAGACTCACTTAACAATTGTCTCACTTAGCAACAGAAATTTTGGGCTCAAATTTGGTTGTAAGTCGATGACTCCCTGTAGACCAGGGGTCTCCAAACGTGGCCCTTTTATGACTTCTGGACTTCAACTCCTAGAATTCCTCAGCCAGGCACATGCCTGGCTGAGGAATTCTAGGAGTTGAAGTCCACAAGTCATAAAAGGGCCAAGTGTGAAGACCCCTGTTGTAGACAATGTAAACTGCTCAAGATGTTGTCAACAGAGTTTTTCCTCAAACTGAGATCAGTTCAATCTCCCAAGAGCCTAGCTATTTTCTAAACCCCCAGGCAATCATGACAATGTGTGTCATGCGCATTCCTATGCTTAATCTTGTTGTACTTGTATTAATGTACCTTTCCCCCCAATTTCCCATGGCATAAAGATCACATGACAAGGCTGTCCTAGTGGAAAGGTGTGATTCAGAATGATACATTAATTTCCGTGATGAAGACTCTTTCTGATCTACCACCAGGGATGGCTTGGGTAGGATGAGTCAAACGTTAGTTGGCATGAATGAAACTGTGAGACAAACATAACCATCAGCAATTTTATGCACCATTTAGCACCAGGGTGGAGAAAGATTTTCAGTCTACCACCATTACTGGCATGGCTCCCTATATGTTTGCGTGTATGTCATCCATCCACACAAGTACACACGTACGGAGAGATACATCCCTCTCAACCCAAATCCCTTTCTATCAGTGCAGATCAATCCAAGTAAAGGCGTTTTCTTTTCCCAGGGCTGAGGAAGATTCCGTTTTTTTCAGAGGTGAAAATATTTTCTGATCTGCAAGAAAGGAGAATCAAAACTCTTTACCCGACTTGTCCTTGGGTAGAGTTTAAGATTGGTGAAAATGTTAAGCAGGCTAAATGAGGAAACTCCACAGGCCAGACGCTCTAATAAGGGAATCAGATTGGAGGGTCTAGATTAGCTTCCAAATATTTGGAATCCGTTATTTAGTTTATTTGACCCAGATGTGATTCTTGCTTCTGAAGCTCAATGCTGGTGAAAAATTCTCGAAGAATTATCTGATGTTCCTATGCCAGTAACCCTTCTTATTAGGAATTGGAAAGAAAAAAAAAGCTGATGAAATTGATATAATTTATCTGACTTTGGAATAATGAGTTTAAATAGCCTGTCATGATAAATCAATGGTGGGTTACATTTAACAACGTGAAATCAATTTCTTATGATCTTAAGATGAGGTTAAAACAACAACCATTTTGTTTTAGATATACTTAGAATCTTTAATAAAAGTTGGTTATGATCATCCCACTGCTGGAGATATAAATCAGGAGCTGGAACATTAAACCACATAGTTTAGTCTTCTCTTATTATTGTTGAATTTGGGCTGATATATCTATAGGCTTGTTAACATGACTCTGGATCAATGGTTGCATTTTACCAATGCATATATTCTTGGCTATACCCATAAGGATTTGGAAAACTACTAAAAATATAAAGGACTGTGGAATTTGGGGATATGGGAATTGATAAGAAGAATTATTACAGAAGGCAAAGTTTATCCCTGATTTACAGCAATGGATTGTTGATACGTGTACACCGTTTACATTTGACTGTTTTTTTTGTTTGTTTGTTTGTAAAGAACTTGAACAATATAGAATTTTTGAAGCTGTTCTCTTCATAATTTTTCTTTCAGTGTATATGTATGTATATGCATCTATGTGTGTATAATGTATATAATTATCATTTTGAAGTTATGCTAATCCTTTAATGTTGATATAGTATTTGTATTTTTGTTTGTTGATTAATTTAGCATAACATAAAATATAACCCATTTTAAACGTATTTTTCAATGCATATAGTCATGCTGGCCACATGACCACAGAAGCATCTTTGGACAGCACTGGCTTCCTTGGCTAAGAAAGGGAGCTGAGCATCGCCCCCTAGAGTCGGACGCGATTGGACAGGGGCAACCTTTACCTTTTCAATGCACTCGATGTAAGATCTGATTGTTCCACAAATTACGGGTAGTCCTCGACTCATGACCACAATTGAGCCCAACATTTCTGTTGTTAAGTGAGACATTTGTTAAGAGAGTTTTGCCTCATTTTACGACATTCCTTGCCACCGTGGTTAAGTGAATCACTGCAGTTGATAAGTTAGTAACACGATTGTTAACTTAATATGACTTCCCCATTGACTTTGCTTGTCAGAAGGTTGCAAAAGGGAATCACATGACCTTGGATGGCTGCAACGGTCAAAAGAACGAGTCAGTTGCCAAGCATCTGAATTTTGATCACACGATCATGGGGAGGCCACAAAGGTTGCAACTGTGAAAAACAGTTATAAGTCATTTTTTTCAATGGCTTTGTAACTTTGAACAGTCACTAAATGAATTGTTGTAAGTCAAGGACTATCTGTATAACTACTGCAAAATACTGGACCTAGGTTGCTGAATGAGACGATCCAAAAGCATCAATGCTGTCTCTAGCCTGCTTCTTCAAAGTCCAAAGTTCGCTTCCGTAGAGTGTCCTAACAGTCACAATCGAAGCCACCACTTCAGTATCTTCATTTTCAACCATCAGCTTTGGCACAGCCTTAAGGCATACTTGTTCACCTAGGCTTTTTGTTAGGGAAGCGGTACCGTCTCTTTCTAGTGGTCTATTATAGTCAACTCACAGAAATTACACATTTTTAAAGATTTCTAACGTTTTATTATTATTTTTTTATGAAGTTTTATTTTAGTTTGTTTCTAACACTGTAACCTTGTTGTTTGTTTTTAATGGAATATAGCCAAGTTTCTAAATAAAAATAGAAGGCAAAAAAAAAAAAAGCATCCCAATGCTTCTGAGATGCTCAGACAATTCTCATTTCCCCAGCTGCTTCTGTGTCGGTCCCAATAACAACAACTATTATTAACTTTTTTTTTTGTCATCAGCAGTATAATTTCTCAGAACAAAGCATGGTAGCAAATTCCTCACTGCTTTCTAATGAAGTCCATACTTCATATTGGCCCCAATTTCTTTCCTCTTATGGGTGTCCTCCCTCCAGTGTCCAAAACTATGTGCAGGAGATGACCAGGCTGACCCCGAAGGAAGGGTCAAACACGTCATCAGTCATGAATCCCTGCATGCCCACAAGAGATCTAAGTCCAGCCCATCTTGAATTCCTTCTTCTGCGAATTTCCTTTGATTGTTAGTACTCGATTTAGTGACTGTTCAAAGTTACAACAGGATTGAAAAAAGGGACTTATGACCATTTGTCACTTATGACTGTTGTTGCAACATCCCTGTGATCATGGGATAAAATTCGCATGCTTGACAACTGGTTCATATTTATGACAGTTGCAGTGTCCTGGGGTCATGTGATCACCTTTTGTGACCTTCTGACAAGCAAAGTCAGATTCACTTAACAATCGTGTTTCTAACTTAACAATTTCAGTGATTCTTTAACAACTGTGGCAAGAAAGGTCATAGAATGGGGCAAAATTCACTTAACAAATGTCTCACTTAGCAACGGAAATGTTGGGCTAATTTTGGTCATAAGTCGAGGACTACCTGTAGTTTCTTGTAGAGAACTTAAGCTTGCAATAAATCTTTATACTCATTTGAACTGCCTGAATCTCCCGATTTCCCCGGTGCTTATCACAGCATTTCACAAAACCAATCAGATGCAGGATGCTATACCTTGATTAAATTTCTCAGCTTTTATTTATGCAATTTAAACACATGAGTTATTTCACTTGTGCTGAAAGACTGATTAACAACAACAACCATCACAACAAACAGATCCACCTCTCCCACACTATTCTCTGTACTGTACTGTATTCTAGTTGAGAATTCTGAGGTTGTACTTTCAAGACTTCTGGAGAACATTATATAAGGAAGGCTGGTCTTAAAGGTCTTAAAGCTAAGGTACAAATATAAACTACTGTAAAATCTGCATGAAATGATATGAAACATGACATACTGGCAATGACCATTGACCTGGAATCAGCTCCTGTTGACATCATTGCATGTATGAACTCTCCTTAGATGTCCTCTGAAGCTCATGGGAGGAACAATGAGGCATGGTTTTATATTCCTTTAAGCCAGCATTATAAATGATTAGCAATGTTATTAAATACTTGTTTAAAACAAAATGCACATGTTGGAATAAGACTACTAAGATATGAGGCCTTTGGAAAAGAGATAATAAATATTTGCAAAAAAAAAAAGTAAGCAATTTCAGTGGCTTAATTAAAGAAAGACTTATGTTTCTCTGTTAGGAATTAATTTCCTCCTGAATCAAAATTTGGTAGGTTTTCAGCTCTTACTCAGCTCTCTGAACAATTTGCTGTATTTAAATAAAGTTTGAGAAAATGGATTAAATGCTACTGGAAAAAAACTCCCCAAAGTGAAGTAACCCTCCATGTACAAAACCACCCACTTTTCCCCCTAAAACATTTATCTGCTTGTCTTCTACGTACAAAAGCAGCATAATAAAACACAGAGAAAAGAGCAGATATTATTAGATAGGACTGTGCATGTGTGCAAACACAAACATATTGTTTTACAGACTCAAATTACAGAAAAGGAGAGATTGGAAAAGCTCAGTTTTCCCTTCTCTGAAAAATGGTATGTATTTTACCAGCAGTTCTTTCATAATAATCGTATATTATTTGCACATGGACAGGTCTTATATAACTTTCAAAATCTCAGCAAATATGAGCAAAGATCTTTCAAACATCTTTATTCCAACTGAGAACAGGCAAGTTCAAATAGTCCTTGACTTATGATCATAACTAAGCCCCAAATTACAGTCATAAGTTGTTATGGTTATAAGGCATAAATGTGGCAGTCGTTAAGTGAATCCATTTCCTCCAATGGAGGTTGGAGAAATGTGGCAGTCGTTAAGTGAATCCATTTTCTCCAATGGAGGGTTTTTTGTTGGAAACCGGCAAAAATGTTGCTAATCAGTAGGTCAGTTGCCAAGAACACAAAATGTGATCATATAACTGTGAGCAGTGAGTCTGCAATCATCATGACTCTGAAAATGGGTCATAAGTAGCTCAGCAGATTTTTGCTTGTTTTCCTCAATCATATTCAATAAGTACAATTGTGTCTGGAGATGCATAAAACACTTTTTAAGTCCATCCCACTTCACTGTCTGCATTAGGCCAGCATTTCAACCTATTGGTGATCTTAGCAAAAATGGCACCTACTTAAACTTGCATTTGCCCAGATCTCCCAGAATCCTTGTACGTCTTTCCTAATCTATTCAGTTATTAGTAAGGTGGTTGAGGGCCTTTTCCAGTTTCGTTGATGCAACAAGAAATGGAATGAACATGTTGAGAGAAATTGCACTTGAATGAAAGATGGAGGTGGTCATGGTGAGGGTTGAAAATTCCAGATAGGAGATAGATCGACCTCTTCTACATTACACTTTTTTTTGCAATGTGGGGGCAAGCTCTGCACACATATCTCTGGTTTTCCAAAACCTATAGCCAGGAGCAATTTTAATCAGCTTAGGTTGATATGCCAACTGCAGTTTGTTTCCAAAAGAGAATGAGTTTCACTGAGGTACAAATCCTGGTAACTGTGAGAGCTAGTTCTCACATTAACGAGAAGCTCCAGTAGCCATTTCCAAAACAATCAATGGTTGCAGAGTACCTTGCCTCCAGTACAACTCCATTACAACTTGCCTCCAGAAATTGTGAATGCTCCAATACTGGAAGTTTTTAAGAAGAGATTGGACAACTATTTGTCTGAAATGGTATAAGGTTTCCTGCTTGAGCAGGAAGACCTCCAAAGTCCCTTCCAATTCTGTTATTCTGTATTCTGTACTTTGTTTTCACAACAGACAAGTGTCTTCCATTTCACACTGAAAAAGTGAGAGGTGAGCCAGAATCTTGCTACTGTCAAAAGAAAAATCTTCATCAGGGTCCAGTCCAAGCTGGGAATAAGCAAAGTGGAGACTGCTTTAGAAAGAAGTTGGAGTTGGAGTTTATTGAAGAGCAGAGCCAGACAGCAATGTGGCTCTGGGAAAGCTGACCACATGTAGTCGGGAGTGGTGGGTTTTTAATACCTTCTTGAGCTTTTGTTTGGAGTTGTTCCTGTGGCATGAACTTTGACCTGAGTCTGAGTGTGCCTTTCTGGTATTCTAATGGTGGTGGCTTAATCCTGTTATGTCCCAAAGGTCATACCCTGCTTCCCTGGGGGGGGGGGGGTGGCTAATGGCTATGTCCTGTGTTGGATTTTTTGGTGTGAGGGATTGTTGATTCTAGGGATCTTTGTCTTTCTAATCCAAGCTTCCTGGCTCCAATCTTTCTGACAAGATTATCACATCTGCATTTCTGTAGACCTGGTTTCTGTTTGGGGCAGAGAGACTTGGGGGGGGGGGGATTTCTGCCTTTCAGATCATTTGGGGAAATATAATATTCTGCTTTTTAAATATTCCCAAAATATTTCTTTCTCTGGTGTGCTGTCCTCCCACACTTCCTAAACTTAATTATATATACATTTTTAATTTGAAAGAATACTTGCTGGAATTCTTGGGTTTTATCCTTAACCCGCTTTCTAAGAAATATTACAACTCAGAGTTCTTAAAAACTTGTTCTTGTATTAACTGCTTCCAGTCCAGTGGAAGGGAAGCCTGGCAATAAATTACAAACGTGACGATGAAGATACATTTATGTGGGGACTGTCTTTGTAGTCTAGAAACTTCAGGTGAAGCTACCCCAGAAGGTCTGTCTAAGATATACTTCAAAACAGGACATTGGGTCACCACCAAAACATTGAATGTTTGTGTGTGTGCCTTTAAATTATTTAATAGTAAGTTATTTAAAGTGAATAACACAAATTATTTTCAAATGAATGCATTGATTGATTAGTAAATATTCAACTTGCTCATAAGCACACCCTGTAAACAACACTTAAATATAACTTTAAAAATAATTTTAAAATACATGAATTACAATAAGTAATCAGGAACAGTAATCAGTAAATGAACTCATTTGTAAAATCAGAGAACAAATATTCTCAAATTTTGTGAGGCCCTGTAAGTTGTGAGGCCCTAAGATGTAGCCTGTTTAGCTTATGCCTCAATCCACCACAAGCATGCATGCCTTAAGTGCAGGCTATTTGAACAAGTTTCTTTCTATATGAACCTCCCATTTACAGAGATCATCTGAGGAGGCTTCCCGAGTGAGGATAGGCCATGCACTATTTCAAGAGAGCAAGAACATATATTGTCCTCAGCCCATCCCTAAGTTGCTAGGAAGATGACCTCAACCTGCCGGTTTTTTTTTCCTCCTAATAAGTAGCTTTTTTCTTCTTTTGCCGATGCATCCTTGTCAGCTTTTAAAAGGGCCCTTAATTTGAAGAAGGTTTGATCTGGATCAATTGCTCATTGTAATTAACTGTATTTGTTTCCATTTTTATTTTAACAATTGTTAAAACCCTTGTTTTAGTTGTTTGTTTGTTTGTTTGTTTTAAAAAATCTCAATGGAGAAACTTTAGTGGTTGGTGGTATACTATGCTTGCTAAAAAATAAATCCCCATTCCAGATTTTCACTGGGAAAGTATGGTCTTCAAAGATTAAAAACATTTCCTGCTCCTGGTTTAAGCTATCAAAGAAAAACTGTCTGGTTTTTCAAGGCATTCTATCTCCTATCCTTCTAGGACAGGGGCCTTCAAGCTTGGCCTTTTTATCACTTGTGGACTTCAACTCCCAGAATTCCTCAGCCAGGCACGCTGGCTGAGGAATTCTGGGAGTTGAAGTCCACAAGTCATAAAAGGGCCAAGTTTGAAGGCCCCTGTTCTAGGAGATATAGACTGCCTCTGAACATCATTGCTGCCATGGAGCTTAGAAGTCTCCAAGAGAATTTCCCACTCTTTAAACATGCAGTCTATTACAATTTACCTCAGACATTGGGGATGTCATCTCATACATCAGCTAACACCATTGACAGCAGAAAGAAAAAGGATTCACCATTCACTGAATCAAGGAATTCGGATAAATACATACCTCATTCTGATTTACATCAACTTTGTAATAGAATCTTGTGCAATGGGAAATTTGCCACAGGTCTCAAAATCCCACCATGTCACCTTTTGCAAAAGGAAAAACCACTACACAGGCATACGGGGATTGTGTGGCATCACTTTCCTTCAGAAAGCAAATGGTATTCAGCACAAGGGGAAAACATGCAGATATTATTCTGAAGTTGTTGATTAATAGCATCTGCATCAGTTCATGCTCATGCTATCAACTGATTAGCTGAGGAATTATAGTTTATATTCTTAAAATATTTAAAGAAGGGAGTTCTACTCAAAAAAAAAATAACACTGTGACTGGGAAAACATATTTTAAAAATCTCCCCCCAACTACATTTCTTTGATTAAGACTGTATAGAAAGATTCATGGAATAATTTGAACACCACAGGAAAGAAATGTGTAAAAATCTGGGATTTTGCAGAAAACCTGGAACAACGTAGCACATTTCAAACTATATATATTTCATTTCCGAAGTGTAGCTCTTCGTGCTTCATTTTCTCCAGATTTTGAATAATCACCTGATGCTGACAATTAATACCAAATAATGGAAGCCCCTGAAGACCCATTGAGACCAATCTGCATTACATTTTACAAATAAAACTGCAGTGTTGCATTGTAGTGCTTTGAACTTCACATTGCCAACAGAATCAGAGATGAAAGCAACCACAATGCCACAAACTTCTATTACAGATTTTGTTAGGTTGTGCAACCTGGGCCTATGAATATTCTGCCCATCTTGGTTATTGAAATGTGCCAGAGAACATTTCCTTTTCCGGAGAGGGGGAGGGGGACTTGATTAACCTTATAGGTTAGTATCCAATTATTTCAGTAAGAAAAACATACTGGAAGAGGAAGAGTCACCTGCTCAATGAGATGGATGGCACAGAAATTTAATACATAGATTAAAATAAAATAATAAATATTATATATTTAGTTTAGGAGCAGAGAATACAACCCTCTTAATTCTCTTTGACTTCTCAGTGGCTTTCAGTACCATGGCATTTTTCTAGAATTAGACTCTACGGCAAAACTCCTATAGTTTTTAAAAAGAGCTGTCTCTGAGTAGGAGGGACTTTTCATCCTGTGGCCCAAGCACGTGAAATGAATCTCAACTACTATACTGAAATTTTGGGAGGAATCACCAGGCAATTTAAAGTGTGTTGTCGGAAATGCTGATGACATCTAATTCTCTCTGTTTCACACACCCCCCCCCTGCAACTCCCATTGAAATCATGGATTACTTTAAGAGGTGTCTGGACTTGCTTTGCAATTGGTGGAGTAGCACCAGTGGTGGGATTGAAATATGTGAACAACCGGTTCTCTGTGTGGATGCCGCTTCCGGAAGTCCATTCTGGGCCTGGGCAACAAAAAATTAGCTACCGGTTCTACCGAACTGGTGCGAACCAGCTGAATCCCACCACTGAGTAGCAGTAGTTGAAGATGAAACAGATAACGGATATGGCCATGGAAGTAGGGAAATACAGATAGTTCTGGAGAAACAATAGGGTTCACAGTCTGAGGGGAGGTTTTGTTGTTGTTTTTTTTGACTGGGGTTGTATTGTTCCCAGAAGGACACATGGAGGTTGAGGCTAAGAGTGTCTTCTCTCAGCTTAACCAGTTTGGATACTTGGGACTTGATCTATGCGAGCATCTGGTCCAGCCATGCATATTGTACTCAGTAGTATCCACAACAGTCTACGATAATGGATCCTGGCTTTGAAATGATCACTGTTGCACAATATTGCTGAGGCCAAGCAGTAAGAAGATATTACAAGTATTTTTAGATGTGTGCGAAACATTTGAGTTCTAAATATTTGTTTCTAGTATTATAATCCAGCGTGTGTATGCTTTAATAATTTTTCCCAATTGCTATTCCTAAAATAATTGATCTGATTTGTTCTGAAGAAATGCTGCCAAAATGAAACAAACATATATGGCTCTTATTTCTTGTACATCCTTACTGGATTTTCCAATTTTTTAGTTCCAGCTGAATATGCCAATTTAGGCATTTGAACCTGCACCCATTTGCAACTTTTATGTCTGGGCTTTAAGATGTAGGGTTTCTCCTCTGTTGGGTTAGAATACTATATCAGGAAGAGAACGGGTTCCAACTGGTCCACTATCATTGGAAAAATAAAGATACAAAAGGAAATAGAATGGGACACCCCCCCCCAAAAGGCTCACATAGGAGGAGTTTTAAAATTTCTGATGTCAGAGCCCTACCCCATAGGTAGGATGACTTCATTAGTATAATATTTCATTTGCCTACCAATTAGGAAAAGGCTAATGGCCCAAATGTTTGAGATAGAAATAAAAATGTTGCTATCAACTTCTGTAAAGGCCTTCCTTAACTCTAGGATTAGGACACAAGGCACTCTTTAAAACGGGAGGTGCATCCATGTATGTCTGCAGCTTGTAGCATAACCCAGCCACAGATCCACGTGTACAGACTAAGTCCAAAACAAAACAAAAACCCTGCTCTTTTTGTATCTCAAACAAACATTTTGAACTTTGTGCTAAGGCAAAGAGGGAAGGAGGGAGAAAAGCAAAGCGTGGCAATGCCAGGCAGTGCAATTGGCTGTGTTTGAGACTGAAAAACCCAGTCTACTGTTGTTCTCCTTAGTCTGTTTCATCAACAGCAATTTGAATAAATGGAACAAAATCAAATGCTCTTTTGTATTGAGCTTAGACCCCACGGCAAAGTAATTTGGTCAAGTTTTGTTTTGAAAAGTAGATTTCGCGATTATTCTCCCTGATGGTACAGAAGTATATGAGACTGCCGCTCTCTTATTTTCTCTTTTAACTCCAAGGAAGCAGCCCCAGCAATTTACTGCTGAATAACATTTCATGGTAGGAAAAAGCAGACTGGAATTTTTTCTAACTCCCTTACTGACAGCAGCCACAGGAGGCATCTGCAGACCACTTATGAGATAATGTGAGCTTAAAGCCAAGTAGATTAACAGGACTCCAGGCTGTTTTGTTTACATTTCGTCTCTTCCTTTCTACAGTATGGTCTTCGGTGCTGTAATTTTTGAGAAACTAGTTATACTATTCTGTATTTCAAGAGGATATGACAGGGTTTAATTCCCGCATACTTGAGAATAATAGAAACTTGCTAAGCCTTATCTGAGAAATAATTTGCTATATTATTTCCTATAAATGATTGCTTTTAATTATTATGTAGTATTTTGCAGCAAAGTATAACAGCACAATTCCACTGATATAATTGGAACGATGTGCACTGACTGAGGTGATATGAAAATTAAACTGATAAGTAATACAATACAAAAGGCACTAAGGTGTGAAAGCAATTATAATGAAACAGTTATTCAGTATCAGTTACGCATGAAATGATACTAACTTATTGGAGAAACCATTCTATGATAGCCTATCTATAACTTTAAAGAGTCCTACTTTTTCAAGAAGAATCCAGAAAAATTTTAAAAACCGAAGAACAAAAGATCTCAAAAATCAGTGATATATATTTTTTTAAATTCAATATTATTCATAGGCCCTTATATTGTTCAGGATAATCTACCATACCAAGTCTTGGCAATGAATCACAGATCTCCTGACACTTAATTCTTCGTCAGCCTTTCAGTTTGACTTGACAGAAGACTGGCAGATGGAATTTAGCTTGTTTCCTTTTTTTTTTCAGTAGAAAAGGATGAAACCAAACAGAAGAGTTGATTGACCCCTGCCAGTGAGAAGATGCAAATAACTTTTATAGCCTTGGGATTTAAATTTGTGGCTTCTTCCTCCTGTCTTTCTGCACTGACGGACATATAGTATAAAGCATGGTGGTCTTGAAGCCATCTCTGGCTTGGTATTACCTGATATTACTGAGTCAATTTACTATCCTCCTTCTCCCCCTCCCCCAAATAAGTACAATGGCTACGAAATATTTTTGAGATGGCCTAAGCCAGGGGTCCCCAACCCATGGACTGTAGTTCACTACTGGGTCTTGAGCCTTTCAGAACCGGGCCACGGAAATGGTGGGCAAGCGTGTGTGAGCAGTGAGTGAGCTAGGCTGCCACTTGGACTTTATTCTAGTAAGACACAATTCTTCTATTGCCCTGGAAGAGGTGGTGAATAACACCGTGCACCCCACATTGTCCTTTAACATCCCTGGTATTCCCACACCAAGAATTTGCTGCTTCACTTTTGAATTGCAACCTTACAATTGCAAGGTTGGCTCTGTATATTTAACACTTATGACTATAATGACTTGGAAGAAAAAGACGAGACCTTGATACGTGATTTGGGTAGCTAGCTAATGAAGGATGAGTTGGCACAAATACCAAAATCTCATAAATCTATCTGCCTGGTATATCTTTTTCATACAGGTTGAGATTCTGGGCAGAATCTCAAGGGAGATCATCAAGGCCATTTGGCTTGCCACAAGTTCAAATCTCTGTTTTTGAAAATTCGGTTTCTTTCTTCCTTATGTCTAAAAATGACTGAAATCTATCTGTCTTATGCTTGGACATGGGCACCAAGGTTCCCTTGGGTCTGTGTAGACAATCAGGCTTTATAAGATGGATAGACCTCTGAGGTTGGTTCTTGTGTTGAATCAAAGCTCAAACAAACTAGAATGATCAGTTAAAGTAAACAAAGGAAGTCCCATCCCAAGTCTTTATTCTCGTACACTGTCCATTGACGGGGCCAATGATCCGTTATCTCTCTTCCTCAGCTGAGAACATAAGAAGTAGCTATAGAACTGAGCTCCTGATTATGCAACATCAGCAGGGAGGAGTTAACATAGAGAGACTCAGGATATAGAAAGACAATGGGAATAAGTTTGAGAAGAATCCCATCTATCACCTGCAGCCTATGTAGAATCGAATAAGGACCCTTCTAGACTAATTTTTTATTTATTTATAGTATCAAATTTGTATGCCGTGACTCTGATACAGTGACTCTGGGTGGCTTACAATATAATAAAAAGTTTTTAAAAAGGTAATACAAGGCAGGTAAAATTAAGCAAGGTAAATAGAAAAGCTAAAATCCAAGATGATGGGGGACCTGGAGGCAGATACCCTGGACCCATGCCCTACATGCTTGAGACACTAACTTGCTAACAGTTTACTGTATGTTAATGGATTGGGATAGCAGTGTTTTTCACAAGAAGCAGACAAATGCTAGTGCTTCAGGGGGATAAAACAAACCTATTGTGTTTTACCTTCTGTTGACAATATAGACCTGCTGTGTTTATGTGGAAGAGCAGAAAATATTCAATCTAACCTGGGGACATTTCAATAATGCAAGCATCCCCCCTCCCCCTTGCAGGACTAAAATTGTAAAGGCACATTGCTTTGGGAACTGTTTCATTTCTGATGTTTCATTTCCAAACTGATAAAGAAAAAAGAAGTGCAGGTAGACCTCACTTATTGACCATTCTTTCAGCAATCTTTCAAAGTTATGACTGTGCTGAATAAGGAGACATGACCTATCCTCAAAGTTTTGGCCATTACAGTGTCCCAGGGTCATATGATCACCATCTGCAACCTCCACAGCCAAGCAAAGTGAATGGGGAAGCCGGCAAGAGGTCGCAAGTTGCAGTTATGACATCACCTTTAAAGATCACAGGTGATTCACTTAGCAAACATAGTCAGAACTGACAAACTGCCATCGTTAAGTTGGGTGTGATGACATATTTCATTTTACAACCATGTGGCTTAGCAACAGAGTTGTCAATCTCAATTGCAGTTGGTAAGTGAGAACGACCTGCATAGAAATTATCCCTGTTGATACCATGCTTGGAAATCTCTTTTCATTTCCTCTGTTTTTCCTACAAACACACACACACACACAAACACACCCTCCTTTCCTTTTTTTGCTCTAATCTATGTGTTTCCTGGTTTCTTCTCTTCTACAGTACTCCATTGACCTTTGTCTGTTGAGTTTGTTAATCATGCTACTATACCTAGTTTGAGAATTCAGGCTTTGAAGTCTTAGGGGAGGGTTTTGTTGTTGTTGTTGTTGTTTTTAGAAACAGTTTCATAATTTAGAATGCGGTTATATATCTATTTTGGATGGAAAGTTTTACTTACAGGTTCCTTAGAATTCTGATTCTCTTAGAATCCCAAAGTTATTGTAAGGGTTTAATTTAAAAAGAAGAAGAAGAAGAAATCTATAGCATTTATTTATTACATCATAAAGCTATATTGACAGATTTTAGTGACAGATTTTATCTTCCTGGGCTCCAAGATCACCACAGATGGGGACTGCAGCCAAGAAATTAAAAGACGCTTGCTCCTGGGGAGGAAAGCTATGGCAAATTTAGACAGCATACTAAAAAGCAGAGACATCACCCTGCCAACAAAAGTACATATAGTCAAGGCCATGGTTTTCCCAGTTGCAATGTATGGCTGTGAAAGTTGGACCATAAGAAAGGCTGAGCGCCAAAGAATTGAGGCCTTTGAACTATGGTGCTGGAGAAGACTCCTGTGAGTCCCCTGGACTGCAAGGCAATCAAACCGGTCAGTCCTAGAGGAGATCAACCCTGACTTCTCCTTAGAAGGCCAGATCCTGAAGTTGAAACTCAAGTACTTTGGCCACCTAATGAGAAGGAAGGACTCACTGGAGAAGAGCCTAATGCTGGGAAAGATTGAGGGCAACAGAAGAAGGGGACGACAGAGAATGAGGTGGCTGGATGGAGTCACTGAAGCAGTAGGCATGAGCTTAAATGGACTGCAGAAGATGGTAGAGGACAGGAAGGCCTGGAGGAACGTTGTCCATGGGGTCGCGATGGGTCGGACACGACTTCGCAACTAACAACAACAACAAAGCTATATTACACATCAGCACCAACAGATGCTTTCTAAATTTCAGTAGGTCTGAGTAGATAAAAAAGCAAATATGAAAACCCAAATGATATATTTTAATGAATAAAATGTTTTATTCATCTCAAATTACATGTACAACACCAAATGAGCTATTGAAAACAACAGAAATCCAGGGCTGAGATGCAAATACATAACAGGGTATTTATCTGTGAGATGCAATAGAAGATAAAGCAAAATAAAATCATTGCCAAGGGGCATAAAGGAAAAAAAAGCATTAATAGAATCTGAAATTGCCTGGCAAACCTTACAATTGTCGACAAGAGTTAAGATAGCTCTCCTCTTGCTTATACTCAAGGTTAATAAAGCAACTTGTGGTGTAATTACTCTACCTTGCCCATTGAGATAAAATCCATGGAGTTGAAAGAACGATCAGCGAGACGCTCCAGCTAAAACAGGCAGAAGAAGGTTTCTGTAAGATAAGAACCAAAGAAATAGAGTATGCCTGGTCCTTCACCCATCCATTTTCACAAACAAGCATCCCATCTCCCATCTTGGCCACTTAAGAATGGCCCTCCAAGCACTGCATTTGTCACTGTCTAGTTTGTTCTGAAATTCTTGTGCAGCTTAGTCTACAAATCTGTTTTAACTCTCAGCACTGTTTAGCCAAGCCCATTTCCTGGGAAAAGGATCCGAGAAAGCCAGTCAGACTTATCTGGGCTATGTTCGTACCTCCAGGTTATATGCAGTCATATCTTCAGTATGCAACCATTGAGAAATAATTCAAAACTTTAGGGGGGAAAAAATCACTCAGCGATTCCATTCCAGCATCTATCATTTCCAACCACAGAAGGGGGCTTATTTGTTGCCTTTTTTTAAAAAAAGAAAAATCTACTCATATAGATTTACATATTTATTTATTTATTTGAAACATTAATATAGCTGCCCATCTTTCAATCCTGGGCAGCTCCCAAACAAACATTAAAATAAACCCCATAAAATCATTTTTTTAAACTATAAAATACAGCCAGCTAAAACATAAAACATTAGAAACAATGAAAAACCTGGTGCCAATCTATGCTAAATGTACCATAAGAGCCGTGGTGGCGCAGTGGTTAGAATGCAGTATTGCAGGCTGACTCTGCCAACTGCCAACAGTTCGAGTCTCACCGGTTCAGAGTTGACTCATCCTTTCATCCTTCCAAGGTTAGTAAAATGAGGACCCAGACTGTTGGGAGCAATCTGCTGACTCTATAAACCGCTTTAGAGAGTGCCATAAAGCACTGTGAAGTGTTATATAAGTCTAAATGCAATTGCTATCATCTAATTTCCTAGTGCTTGGGGGAAAACCAAGGTCTTTAAGGCCTTATGATAGGCTAAAACAGGGGTCCTCAACTCCTGGTCTGTGGACCGGTCCCGGTCCGTGGCATGCCACCAACCGGTCCACACAAACAAGCAAAGCCCCATTTGTGGGATGCAGGCAGCACACAAACCCATCATTCTCCGGTCCGCGGAAAAACTTTTCTCCACGGAACCGGTCGCTGGTGCCCAAAAGGTTGGGGACCTCTGGGCTAAAAGGGTGCAGGCTTGACAAACTTCAAGGGGCAGAGGGTTCCATAGGGCAGGGACTGCCCTGGAAAAGGCACGCTTTAGAGCTCCCATCAGATGACATTATTTGGAGGAACAACACAGGAGCATGCCTACCCTATCTGACCAGATAGGATGGGTAGATCTCCTTAGGGAAATTCTAAATGCATACAGTGCTGTACCTACATATATATGTACCTAATAGGGGCAGGCCTATTTCATGTAGCAGGAGAGATAATGATCTCCCTGGGGCAGCAGGAACAAAATTATTGTTCTATTGTTCAGAACTGGGGGAAATTCACTCACAATACAGGAGACTTGAAACCCCTATTTGAGGGTTAACACACACATATCAACATGTGCACATACATGGATCTACACCCAATATTCTGTCAAATTTTGGCTACCTGCCACCAAACTATGGCACCACCATGTTGGGAGGGCTGGTATATTAGTCTGTGTCCTATCAACCTCATCTGGTCCTGGGAAAGTCCTTGTTCTCTAAAGAACGTAATTCTAGGGCTCCGTGTGACTTCAAAAACTGAAAATACAAACTGCTATTTGCACCAAAAGGTCCTGGTTTGCATAGCAAAAGCTTTCCCAGAATCGCAGTTGGATTTATTAGCCTTTTAAATGGTGAATTTCATTAATCTAACATACTCATTCAACTGCGTTTAATTTAATGGGTATTAAGTGTGTTTCAGAAAGAAAAATGTTTGTTGGGGGGGGGGAGGATTCATGAGGCTAATCGCTGTGAATAATGAAGCCTACAACATTTTTTTAATATGCAGTAATTTGCGAGAAAAATTACGGCCAGCTTTTGAGAAAGTGGGCATTTAGATAAGAGAATCAATGGTTGAATTTTCCAGCAGTGCAAATAAGAAGCCATTCTGCTTGGGCTAAGTGTGCAGGTGCATATATATCTAAATCAAATTCACCTTTAGCATCTACTCAAAAGAGAAGTTGCCTTGGGGCTTGGGAGCTCAATTGTTGCAAAACGGTCTCCTGAATTTTATTTCTATTTTCAATATTCAGCTAGCTATATTTTACAACCCAGAAATGCTCAGAGCTTAGCGTAACATTACATAAAGCAAAACATTACATGTTTATAAAGATTTTTCTCCATTACTAGCACTTACACCTACTACAACTTCATTTGTATGCCTGTCGCTGTCACTTCTTTTCACGCAATCGCTTCTCCAAATTTTTGTTTTTGGTCAAGAAGGAACAAAAGAGTGAAAATGAGGAGATCTTCACTTTGCTTGGGAGCCACCCAGCACTAGTTATAAGATGGGTGACTATATCAATGTTTTAAATAAATAAATAAATAAAATAAATGAAGAGAAAAGCTAGGGAGGTAAACAGGAATGTCTTGAGCCAAGCCTTACTAACAAGGCAAAGACCTATTCAAGCAGAAATAGTCTGCCTAATGAACACAAATATGTATGAGGAGCCACGAACTCCACATCATTAGCTGTAAGCATGCACCGAAAGGAAGACCATGCCTTTTCTGATCATCCGGTTTGGCCACTTCCATAAAATCTTTCCACACCCTATCTGTGAATAAATTTAATGTCAAAATGGGCCGAAGCAAATACAAAGCAGGGTTGAGGGAAACTTTGCAATGCAGCAATCTTTGGAGAAGAAAGATAGAAAAACGTATTTTCCTCATCTTGGCAAAGGAACAGCCTTTTTTATTTTTTATTTTTGGTCTTGCAGCCTGTAAGCCAGTTTGATCTAGCAGTTAAGGCACCCGGCTAAAAAGTGGGAGATGGTGAGTTCTAGTGCCACTCTAGGCCTGAAAGCCAGCTGAGAGACTTTGCTGTGGGGAAAATAGGAGGAGGGACTATTTGCTGCCTTGAATTACAGGTAGTCCTCGACTTACAACATTTCATTTAGTGACCAAAGTTACAACAGCACTGAAAAAAGTGGCTTATGACTGTTTTCCACACTTACAACCATTGCTGCATCACCATGGTCATGTGATCAAAACTCAGACACTTGGCAACTGACTCATATTTATGACGGTTGCAGTGTCCCAGGGGTCATGTGATCACCTTTTGTGACCTTCTGACAAGCAAAGTCAAGGGGGAAGCCAGATTCACTTAACAATCATGTTACTAACTTAACAACTGCAGTAATTCACTTAACAGCTGTGGCAAGAAAAGTCATAAAATGGTTCAAAATTCACTTAACAAGTGTCTCACCTGGCAACAGAAATTTTGGGCTCAACTGTGGTCGTAAGTCAAGGACTACCTGTACTGATAAAGTAATAAAGGCAGGATAAAAATAAATAAAATAGAGATATTGTCCAAATGTATCTCTGCTACTCCAAATGTATCTGCTACTCCAATTTTGTACCCGCTTCTAGGTGTCCTCTCTTTGGAACTGTTCAAAGAGCTGATGCCACCACAATCCCACATTCACTCCATTACTCTGCAGTTGACTTGAGCAAGGTAGCATTTGCAATGTGAAAACAGAAATCCATTTGTAATTATGATACCATAAATGGATATGAGGACAGGATTATTTATGAGTTTGAAGTTGTTGTGGATAATCCATGGTATCTATTGAAAAGGGAAGAGAGAACCTTTCAAGTTCCCAGGATTCCTGACTTCTTTTTTTTTTTAAAAAAAAACTTCATTAAAAAATGGAGTGTTGGGTTAAATGTTCTAAGGTAATGTTTCTCAACCTTGGCAATTTTAAGATGGGTGGACTTCTTTGCTGGCTGGGGAATTCTGGGAATTGTAGTCCACCCATCTTAAAGTTGCCAAGGTTGAGAAACACTGTTCTAAAGTGACGTGATAATAGAACAGTTATTTGACAATTGGCTAGGACTAAGAAATTATCCTTTTCAAAATATGACACTGGATAGAACTTTTAAAGCTAATGCTTCTTATTCTGAAACACTACCAAAAAGAAGTGAGTGTAAAAAGTAAGAGAGAGATTCTTTTTAATGCAAAGTTGAAAATAAGATTAGAAAGTAGAAATAGGAATATTAGCACTGTTTTGGTGCTTTTATCTTTGCCAATGACACAACATTCCAAACAAGAAGTAGCAGTTCAATTAAATTCTAGGGTGGGAAGCAATATCAACAAAGGAGTTTGGGGTTTTAATAGCTGTTGCTCCTGTCAAATGGCTTTGTGCAATCCATGTGGAAAATATGGCTATTTTCATTGTGATATTTCCAAAATAATCTTTCCATGGTTCACTCTTTGCAGTTCCAGTCTCTAAGGATCATTTTTCATTTATGCCAAAAAGTCTATTATTCTTTGTTCTTTTCCTAGGATACCATACTGTACTGTTTTATTTTGGAAATTTTGGTTTTGTTCGGATAGTCTACATATTTGGGATGAGGAATAATTCTGCCATTTTCCTGATTCACCTCTGCTTCCTTTACCCCTAAAGAAAATATGTCTGATCAGGCATCAGGGTGTTCAACAACATTGAAATGGGGGCAGAACCTGGCAATTGAAACCCTGTCACTTTACAATGTCTGTTGTTTGCATTGCACACCCTTAAAAAGATAGGCATTGTGCCTACCATTTTGATTCCCAATGAAGCCACTTTTTTGTGATCAATTAAAAATGTATTGGAGTATATAATAAATACATACTTTAAATTATTTCTATGTTATGCGCAGCTTATTTCTTATTTACAAATAGCAGAATATCAGAATATGATTTTTGAAAATGGGGAAAACTTGATTTCTGTCTTTTTATGTGTATACAGTACACATATCACTTTACAAAAATCAGTAACAGTACACTGTAGCTTATTTATAGATATCTCTAAACATGTTTGCAGTCACAGAAACACACAAGCTGTAGTCATATATAATAATCTATAATACATTCTCTCTCTCTCTCTCTCTCTCTCTCTCTCTCTCTCTCTCTCTCTGGAGGCAAAGTTAAAGCTACATGCTTCCCTTGATTGCACAGATTGGAACTTTTTCAAAGATACCTCTACTGACTTGGATGAACTCACAGATACTGTATGTTAATGTCAACCTCCAGCTTGAGTATCCAAATAAAGTCCAGGATTTCTTTCATTTCTGAAAATCTTACTGTTTTGTTGAATACATCATGGTATATAGGCGAAGGAAAACTAACTCTAACTAACGTCTGCAGAACTGGAGAGGTTTCGTTTCTCTAACTAATCCATTCGAAGCCTCATCTCTCCCCCCCTTACTCTCTAATGATAAGATGAAAATAATAAGGCATGTAGCTGCCAGGTTTCCACTCTTGACAGTTAGTTTTTGTGAAGACCTATGTGTACCAACCAGTAACAACAAGCCTTGGTTCACAGCTAAACTCAAGCAGCTATGCCATGTCAAAGAGGAAGTCTACACGAAAGGACATAGAATGCTGTATAATCAGGCCAAAAATGTATTAACAAGGGAGTTCAGAGCAGCAAAAAAGAAGCTACTCTGAAAAGCTGAGGAATTGGTTCTCAACAAATGAACCAACAAAAGCTCTTAAAAATATCATTGGTTACAGCAAACCTCCTTTCCATGCTGAAGGGAATTGACAATTGGCAGATGACCTGAAAGTATTTTCCTGTAGGTTTGAGAGGAAACCCTGTCAATTATTGCCACCCTCTCCATCTCAGATACACTAACAACAGTCAAGCCTCCTACAACTGACCCCATCCCTTTGCACCCCCCCCCACCTCTGATCTAGAAGAAGAGATCTATTTCACAGACAAAAGCCTGGAAAAGCACTAGGCCCAGACAAGATAACTCCTTCTTGCTTGAAAGCTTGTGCTGACCAACTGGCCCCCATCTTCACCCGCATCTTTAATGATCACTAGAGATGTGTTATGTTCCTTCTTGTTTCAAACACTCTACAATCATCCTGGTGCTGAAGAAACCCTCCATTAAGGAGCTGAATGACTACAGACCGATTGCTCTGACATCTGTAGTTATGAAAACCTTTGAAAGGTTCGTGCTGGCCCACCTGAAAACCATCCCGGATCCGCTGTTAGACCTCTTGAAATTTGCCTGCTTCTCTTCTCTCTATATACCAACAACTGCATCTCAAAGGATCCCTCTGTTAAAGTACTGATGATACAACAGTGATTAGTCTCATTTGAGACAACAACAAACTTGCATTTAGATGGGAAATTGAACAACTAGCCTTGTGGTGTGGCCAGAACAAACTTGAACTGAACACACTCAAAACTGTAGAAATGATAGTAGATTTTAGGAGAAGCCCTCCTATTCTACCACCTCTTACAATACTAGACAACATAGTATCAACAGTAGAGACCTTCAAATTTCTAGGTTCTATAATATCTCAAGACTTAAAATGGACACCTAACATAAAAAATGTCATCCAAAAAGCACAACAAAGAATGTTCTTCCTGCGCCAACTCAGAAAGCTCAGATTGCCCAAGAAGCTGCTGACACAGTTCTACAAAGGAATTACTGAGTCTGTCATTTGTACCTCTATAGCTGTCTGGTTTGGCACTGCAACCAAACTAGACAGACACAGACTTCAACGGATAGTTAGAACTGCAGAAAAAAAACAATTGCTACCAGCCTGCCTTCCACTGAGGACCTGTATACTGCAGGAGCCAGAAAGAGGGCTGTGAAAGTATCTACAGACCCCTCACATGCTGGACGTAAACTGTTTCAACTTCTTCCCTCAAGACGATGCTACAGGGCATTGCATGCCAAAAAAACTAGACACAAGGACAGTTTTTCCCCCATGCCATCACTCTGCTAAACAACTAATTCCCACAACACTGTCACATTATCTAGTAGGACTGTATTACTATTCTCCTTCTCATTTTTTCTATTACCCATTCCTTAACTTTTTATGACTATACCTTTATTGCTTATATTTCATGATTTATATTAATTGTTTTATTTAGTATCCTATGACTATTACTGACTGTTGTATCTTATGATTTATGACGAATGTATTTTATGATTATATCATGATTTATCACTTGTTGCTTGTACATACACTGAGAGCTTATGCACCGGAGACAAATTCCTTTTGTGTCCAATCACACTTGGCCAATAAAGAATTCTATTCTATTCTATTCTATTCTATTCTATTCTATTCTATTCTATTCTATTCTATTCTATTCTATTCTATTCTATTCTATTCTATTCTATTCTATTCTATTCTATTCTATTCTATTCTATTCCATTCCATTCCATTCCATTCCATGTGTATCTCTATCTATCTATCTATCTATCTATCTATCTATCTATCTATCTATCTATCTATCTATCTATCTTCTATCTATCTATCTATCTATCTATCTTCTATCTATCTATCTATCTATCTATCTATCTATCTATCTATCTATCTATCTATCTATCTTCTATCTATCTATCTCTATCATCTATCTATCTATCTATCTATCTATCTATCTATCTATCTCTATCTATCTATCTATCTATCTATCTATCTATCTATCTATCTATCTATCTATCTATCTTCTATCTATCTATCTATCTATCTATCTATCTATCTATCTATCTATCTATCTATCTATCTATCTATCTATCTATCTATCTATCTATCTATCTATCTATCTATCTATCTATCTATCTCATTTAGAGGTTAGTTGGTTGGTTTGTTTGTTTAGATAATTATTTCCCATTGACATTAATGACATGAAACATTATTTACTTTCTACCAAATATGTTAGGAAAGGGTTAGCTTGATATTTCCTTATTTGAAAACTAAGCAACGTTGGCTAGAGTGGTATAAGGAGAGGAGACAGGCATATGACTGAGTAGAAAAGGCGGTGGGTGGGGTGGGGGAGAGGAGACTATTATGAGAAGGAGAAAACAAAAAAGAAAAGATTTTCTGGATTCCATATGAAAGATCATAGGTCACCTTAAAATGCGTGGCCAGGATTAGAATTGGATACATCTTGTACCGAGGAGAGTGCAGCCATGGCACCTTTGTGATTCGATCACCCTCCTCCACAATTTCAGCCGCATCCAAGCCTCCTTGTGAGCCACGTCAAAGCTCAGAAGCAGGTATCGGAGCACTGTGACGAATGAGTTTGTGTGTTATGCGAGACTGTTTAAACAAACACATGAATGCTTTCAAATACAGCCGGAACAGCTAAGATCTTTCCGCCACCCTCCTCCTGCCCCCTCCTGCTTTAAAACAGAAGATTAAGCTTGCCATAAACATGAACCGATGAAAAGAATTCCCGTTGAGCTTTGAGTGGTGCCACAACGAAGGGCCGCTAGAGAATTACAAATTACCTTTGGAGACACTCGTCTCCCTTTACAGCACATTTAACATAAAAGTGCACATATCTTCTTTCTATAGGTTACTAACCTGTAAATTAACCTTTAATGGAGTAGAAATGGTGTCCTGAAAGAACTGCTTATGCAGCAGTATTTATGATCTAGAAAATTGCAAATATTTACAAGATCATAGGTGTGAACAGTCTGTCAAAAGTGTTTGTGCATTGCACACACGTTAGACCAAATTACATACCCCTAAATTAATAGCAAATATGCTTTCTTTCCAGAGTTCATTTATTTCTATAGTTCAGCACTGTCCTCCTGTGTGCACTGTCTGTTACGTGATACTGTCCGAAGGGAAATTAATCTTCTGTAAAAGGCCTAAGGTTTGTTCAGAATTGTCTCATAATCAGAGAGTGATTTCAATGAAAAAGAAAAGCTGAAGGTTCAGGCAGATGCAGGCCACCGGATGTAATCAGTGATTTAATCTAGAATAGGGATTAAGAAACCCACAGCCCTGGAAATGCTGGTGAACCGTGACTATAGCATCCTTTATGGAAGCCAACATTAGCAGCTGATGTTACATAATCAGTTTTCTCTGCTGAAGGAATGCTTGAACAGTCATAGATTTCTTCTAACAGTTCGTTCTGTTCAGACTGATATTTATTTATGTGTGTATGTACATACGTATGTAAGTACGTACGTACGTACGTATGCATGTATGTATTTAAATTTTATGCTCCTCATCACACCTATAACCAGGGCACGGTGGCTCAGCAATTAAGATGCTGGGCTTGAAAGCTGTAAAGTGGCAACTCAGGTTTGAGACCAAGCACCACACAACGGGGTGAGCTCCCATCCTCGCCCCAGCTCCTACCAAACCAGCAGTTCAAAAGCATGCAAATGAGAGTAGATAAACAGGTACTATTTCAGTGAGAAGATAACAGCACTTTGTGATGTCATGCTGGCCACATGACCATGGAAATATCCTCAGACAGCGCTGGGTCAATGGCCTTGAAACGGAGATAAGCACTGCCCCCTTATAGTTGACAACGACTTGTTGTTGTTGTTAGTTGTGAAGTCATGTTGCGACCCCATGGACAACGTTCCTCCAGGTCTTCCTGTCCTCTACCATCTTCTGGAGTCCATTTAAGCTCACGCCTACTGCTTCAGTGACTCCATCCAGCCACCTCATTCTCTGTCGTCCCCTTCTTCTATTGCCCTCAATATTTCCCAGCATCAGGCTCTTCTCCAGTGAGTCCTTCCTTCTCATTAGGTGGCCAAATTATTTGAGTTTCAACTTCAGGATCTGGCCTTCTAAAGAGCAGTCAGGGTTGATCTCTTCTAGGACTGACCGGTTTGAACACCTTGCAGTCCAAGGGACTCGCAGGAGTCTTCTCCAGCACCATAGTTCAAAGGCCTCAATTCTTTGGCGCTCAGCCTTTCTTATGGTCCAACTTTCACAGCCATACATTGCAAATGGGAAAACCATGGCCTTGACTATACGCACTTTTGTTGGCAGGGTGATGTCTCTGTTTTTAGTATGCTGTCTAGATTTGCCATAGCTTTCCTCCCCAGGAGCAAGCGTCTTTTAATTTCTTGGCTGCAGTCCCCATCTGTGGTGATATTGGAGCCCAGGAAAATAAAATCTGTCACTACCTCCATTTCTTCCCCATCTATTTGCCAGGAATTGAGAGGGCCGGATGCCATGATCTTGGTTTTCTTAATGTTGAGTTTGAAGCCAACTTTTGCACTCTCCTTCTTCACCTGCATCAAGACGCTCTTTAGTTCCTCTTCACTTTCTGCCATTAGAGTGGTATCATCTGCATATCTTAGGTTGTTGATATTTCTCCCAGCAATCTTAATTCCAACTTTTGATTCATCTAGCCCTGCCTTTCTCATGATGTGCTCTGCATATAAGTTAAATAGGCAGGGCAACAGTATACAGCCTTGCCGGATTCCTTTCCCAATTTTGAACCAATCAGTGGTTCCGTGTCCAGTTCTCACTGTTGCTTCTTGACCCGCATATAGGTTTCTCAAGAGACAAATAAGATGGTCTGGTACTCCCATCTCTTTAAGAACTTGCCACAATTTGTTGTGATCCACACAATCAAAGGCTTTAGCATAGTCAATGAAGCAGAAGTAGATGTTTTTCTGGAACTCCCTAGCTTTCTCCATGATCCAGCGTATGTTGGCAATTTGATCTCTAGTTCCTCTGCCTCTTCGAAATCCTGCTTGTACTTCTGGTAGTTCTCAATCCACATACTGCTGGAGTCTAGCTTGTAGGATTTTAAGCATAACTTTACTAGCATGTGAAATGAGTGCAATGGTGCGATAGTTTGAACATTCTTTGGCATTGCCTTTCTTTGGAATTGGAATGTAAACTGACCTTTTCCAATCCTGTGGCCACTGTTGAGTTTTCCAAATTTGCTGGCAAATTGAGTGTAGCACTTTTACTGCATCGTCTTTTAAGATTTTGAATAGCTCAGCTGGAATACTGTCACCTCCACTAGCTTTGTTGTTGCTCAGATTTCCTAAGGCCCATTTCACTTCACATTCTAGGATGTCTGGCTCGAGGTCAGTGACCACTCCATCGTGGTTATCTGGGACATTAAGCTCGTTCTTGTATAGTTCTTCTGTGTAGTTTTGCCACCTCTTCTTAATCTCTTCTGCCTCTGTTAGTTCCCTGCCATTTTGGTCCTTTATCATGCCCATCTTTGCATGAAACGTTCCCTTCATATCTCCAATTTTCTTGAAGAGATCTCTGGTCCTCCCTATTCTATTGTTTTCTTCTATTTCTTTGCACTGTTCATTTAAGAAGGCATTCTTATCTCTTCTAGCTATTCTCTGGAATTCTGCATTCAATTGGGTGTATCTTTCTCTTTCTCCCTTGCCTTTCGCTTCCCTTCTTTCCTCAGCTATTTGCAAAGCTTCCTCAGACAGCCATTGCTTTCTTGCATTTCTTTTTCGTTGGGATGGTTTTAGTTGCTACCTCTTGTACTATGTTGTGAACCTCCGTCCATAGTTCTTCAGGCACTCTGTCTAACAGATCTAATTCCTTAAATCTATTTGTCATCTCTACTGTATATTCATCAGGGATATGATTTAGTTCATACCTGAGTGGCCTAGTGCTTTTCCCTACTTTCTTCAATTTAAGCCTAAATTTTGCAATGAGAAGCTCATGATCTGAGCCACAGTCAGCTCCTGGTCTTGTTTTTACTGACTGTATAGAGCTTCTCCATCTTTGGCTGCAGAGCACATAGTCAATCTGATTTCTGTGTTGACCGTCTGGTGATGTCCATGTGTAGAGCCGTCTCTTGGGTTGTTGGAAAAGAGTGTTTGCTATGACCATCGTATTCTCTTGACAAAATTCTATCAGCCTGTGCCCTGCTTCATTTTGTACTCCAAGGCCAAACTTGCCTGTTATTCCAGTTATCTTTTGGCTTCCTACTTTAGCATTCCAATCCCCCATGATGATAAGGACATCATTTTTTGGTGTTAATTCTATAAGGTGCTGTAGGGCTTCATAGAACCGGTCAATTTCATCCTCTTCAGCACCAGTGGTTGGGGCATAGACTTGGACTACTGTGATATTGAATGGTTTGCCTTGGATTCGCACTGAGATCATTCTGTCATTTTGGGGATTGTATCCCAGTATTGCTATTTCCTACTCTTTTATTGACTATGAAGGCTACTCCATTTCTTCTGAGGGATTCTTGCCCGCAGTAGTATACCTGATGGTCCTCTGAATTAAATTCACCCATTCCTGTCCATTTTAGTTCGCTGATTCCTAAGATGTCGATGTTCAGTCTTGTCATCTCTTGTTTGACCATGTCCAGTTTGCCTTGATTCATGGATCTTACATTCCAGGTTCCTATAGAGAAAAGATCTTTACAGCATCGGACTTTCCTTTCACCACCAGATGCATCCACAGCTGAGCGTCCTTTCGGCTTTGGCCCAGTCACTTCACTCTTTCTGGCGCTACTAGTACTAGCCCTCGGCTCTTCCCCAGTAGCATATTGGACACCTTCCGACCTGAGGGGCTCCTCTTCCAGCGTCATATCTTTTTGCCTTTTGGTACTGTCCATGGGGTTTTCATGGCAAAGATACTGGAATGGGTTGCCATTTCCTTCTCCAGTGGATCACATTTTGTCAGAACTCTCTGCTATGACCTGTCCGTTTTGGGTGGCCCTGCACGGCATAGCTCATAGCTTCATTGAATTACGCAAGCCCCTTCGCCGCGACAAGGCAGTAATCCATGAAGGAGTGACAACGACTAGTGGAGTAAAATCCGCAGGGGCTCCTTTTTTTTTTTAACTATCTCCCCTATAAGGTTTTTAAATTATGTGGGCGGCTTATAAGATATAAGTAAAAAATGATTAAAATATTAGAACATCAAAACTATACAGATTATAAAAACTATACTAAAATGGACTAGTTCTGTGAACAAAATCCATACCCTTAAAAAAAAACAAAGTTTTTAAAGAATCCAACAGGATCATTAGGTCCTGGGGAGTTCAGCGATGTACCACATGGGTTTTCAAATGCTTTTGGAGGAATCTTAAATTCCCCGGTAAGGCTGCTAACTGTGGATGAATTCTCCTGAAGGCATCTTATATCCCCTGCTATGCAGGACTTTATTGCAGAACTTGTGAGTGTATTCTTAGAGAAACTCTTTTGTTGCAGACATTAAGTAATTCAGTGATGTTGGAATCTCAAGCCTGGATCCTCAGGGAGAGGTGCATAGCTCTATCTCGCATTAAAGCTTACAAGTAGGGGAAGGAGCAGACAAAAATTCTCCTTCTAAACCGAGAGACAATGTCTAAAAGGTCTAATAAATCCATTTCATACTTTTAGCACAGAAAATATTTCATGAAAATTTGAAAGAAACCATTAAAGTCAGATGAAATTCTGCTCCAGCCATCACAAATTTCATTCACTTTCTTTTCCCATTTAGTTGTGTAGCTTTGTGAAAGCTGAAGCATAAATATTTTTTTACTGAAGGCCTGTTCTATCATTTAACAGAGACAAGAAACCATCTTGTGCAGCTGTTCTGGCAGTTCATAAGAGGGAAGCAAATGGTTAGTTATTTTAGCCGTTATTGTGGTATTTTATCAATTTAAAAATGGGTACTATGGATCTTGCCTTGAGGGAGGCACATGTTGCTCTTTCTCAAGTAAAGCCAGTCTGTTAACGTTCGTTAGCCGAAATGGACTCTGGCCTATACTGAACAGTGCCCCCTTCTCCTATCAGCCCTTTGTGGTAGACAAGATCAACAATCAGGAGTAGTAGGAATTTCGGGCTTTTTTTAATTGTTGTAGGATAGAATAACAGAGTCATGAAAGCCCATCAGAGTTTCTCACTGCCCCTTCTTAACAAAATGAAGGCCAGGTGATTTTGATTTTCATTCTTGTGCTTTCCTCTTTCTCTGGACCGAGTCAACTTTCCTGCAACTCCAACTCCTCCTTTCTCTTCCCTCTTCCCAAGGCTACATCAACCTTCTTTCACAACATCTCGTCCATCATCAGAATCACTCCTAGGTGCAAGGATGGGCCAGGAAATGCATCATAGGCATGGACACATAAGCAACCTCCCCTCTCCTGATAAGAAGATGCACCTGGCAGCTGATCAAGGTCAATCCTTGAGTCTAACTGCTTCCCATCTAGATGGAGATGGAAAGTGCCCCTTCATCTTTTCCTTATTTCCAGGGCTAGGTCTACACCACATCACAGCTGCTCCCGAAGGAAGCAGCAATGGGGGGGGACCTTGGAATTTGGGGGCTTCCCGCAGAAGATTCATTTTTATAATCTATGGAAAAGAAGCTATATCAAATGGCATTTTGGTGTAGCTGGCTGCCTGGCTAAGGGGAGAAGGCCACCAATCTGCTCACCCTATTTTTTTCTTTTATTTACTGAAACAATACCAAAGAGGGAAGAGCGTGTGCCCTGGGCTATTGCTTGATAATGCCACTGCTTCAGCTATATAAAGAGCCCAGGATGGACCACTATTTTGCAGATTCTGCTGCCTGAGGCAACTTGTTCCTTCTGAGTAATGATAAGTTCAACTTAACCTCACAACCATACAAAGAGTCCTCTGCCAAGATTCTCAGTGCATCCCACTCTTTTTTAAAAAAACAACTGTCTCAGGACAATTATTTTTTTTATTATCGACAAATACACCAGGGGGGTTTATCAGAGACTTGGTGGAAATAAAAATAATGATTTCAAAGGTATTTTATTCACACTGGACTGTTTTGATTCTTTTCTCAGCAAAACAAAATATTATTAGGAATACCCAAATATTTTAAGAGTTTAACATTTTAATTCAGTTTCTTTTAAAAAAATGTTCCCATACTTTGTTGGGTAGGTGAGATATGTGCAAAGCTCATTTGCTAAATAATTAATGGAAGAAATAACTAAACAAAATTTAAGGGCAAACAGGCTAGTTAAATTCTTCTGTTCAAACTACAGGAGCAGCTTCATGTTGGTTGCTCTTTGTAAGCACACTAAGCCTGCTTCGTAAATGTAATGTACTCAGTTGTTTATGGCAGCAGGTGCAGGGCAACGGCCACGTGGCTGCTACCGAGACAGAATGTCTGGGGCCCGGGCAGACTCGTTAATTAAAGCGGGAGAAATACTCTGCAACTATTGGTTGAGATTAACCAGAGCTCCGTGTATAAAAGGGTGGATCCAGTTTCATTTTCTGTTCTGTTCTGTATCTGATTCTAAATGAATAAACCTTGTTATTGTTCAACTTCATCTCTTAAATGTCTACCCAACTGAATACAGAACAATTGGCGATGAAGGTGGGATTCTGCTGCCACCTGAACAAGGGCCCTGAAGCACCGTAAAGGAGGGCCAGTTCACGTTAAGGGACGGCGTTTCTAATTCGACTCACTCACCTGCCGGTACGCAAACGCTGGGGGAGAGTGCTGCGAGGAACTGCCCGGGAAACCTCTAACGAGTGGCAGCACATGGTACACGAGAGACTTTGTTATGGCCAAGCTGGGTTGGCTAGCGGAGTTCAACGTTGCTCACCCGGAGCGGTAGAGCTCGTACGTCGCCCGGGCCGAGAATTACTTCCGCGTTAACCAAGTCGCAGAAGACAGGCTGAAGGCCGCCACGCTACTCTGTGTGTGTGGCCAAGCCATCTTTGACATCGCAGAAAACCTCGTGTCCCCAGTGCCATTAGAGACAGTGCCCTACGCCGAGCTTAAAAAGATGCTCAAGGAGCACTTCGAGCCAAAGCTGTCGGTCATCGCATGGTGGCATGCCTTCGAGCAGAGGGACCAGCGTCCAGGAGAGTCCGTCACAGAATTCATCGCAGCCCTCTGACAGGCAGCAAGGCTGTGTGAGTTCAAGGACTTAGAGGAACGGTTACAGGACCGTTTGGTTTGCGGGCTACGGAGCAGAGAGCTTCAGCAAAAGATCTTCGCAAAGGAGACGGTATCATTTCAAGAAGCGTTGCGAGAGGTCACTGTAGAGGAAGCAGCCGGCGGAGCTGTAAGGGCCTTGCGGCTCTCAAAGAACACGTCCCCATCACAAACCGTCCACCAAGAGGACGTTGAACTTGAGGAAGAGGCCAAGTCGGACCAGGAAGTTGACCTGGTGCGACAAAAACCGGCAAAAGGACTTCCGAGACTCCTTGACAAGGCAGATCCCTTCCCTAGGTGCGTGGGGTGCGGGGGTCGGCACAAACAAGCTGACTGCCGGTTCCGGACTGCTAATTGCCGAGCATGTGGCAAGCAAGGCCATACTGCTGTTGTTTGCTTAGGTCGTGGAAAAGAGAGTTCCAAGAAAGAGTTGCCTCGGAAAGGTACCGGGGTACCCAGCCAAAACAGGGTGGGGTTCTGTGCCAGCAGGCGCAGTGTCCATAGAACCGGGGGGCATAAGCCCTTAAAGAAAAAGCTGCAAATTGAAGTAAGGTTGCAAGGGGTTCCAGTAAGGATGGAACTGGACACGGGATCCGCCGTGTCCATCATTTCCCAGAGCACCCTTAACAGGATCTGTGGGCGAAGCGGCCAACGGATAAAAATTAGGCCATCAAACCTAATATTGACTGATTTCCAGAATTCCCCGGTCAGAATTAAGGGGGAAGCCACTATAAGGGTGAACTTTCGGAAGTTCATGGGAATGCTGAATATAGTTGTGGTCGATGGGAACAGGACAAGCCTGATAGGGCTTGATTGGTTCGAGGCCCTGGGAATCCAGGTAACGGGGCTGAACAGCGTAAAAATGGTCAGTTTGGAACAAGTCTGCAAAGACATCGCAGACGTGTTCACCACTGAACTGGGAGAGTATAAAGGGCCACCAATTGCATTAAAGTTAGATCCTTCTGTCGCACCGATTAGGATCAAGCCTCGTCGGGTGCCGTTCGCTCTAAAGCACAAAATTAATGCAGAATTGGATAAACTTTTGCATCAGGGCATCTTGGAGCCTGTGGACCGCAGTCCATGGGAAACCCCCATAGTGACGCCACTTAAGGCCAACGGAAAGGTCAGAATCTGCGCTGACTATAAGTGCACGCTGAATAAAGTGCTGCAGCAACACTCCTATCCCGTGCCAGTAGTCAGCCATATTCTGGCATCTCTACAAGGGGGTTGCATTTTTGCTAAACTTGATTTGGCCCAGGCCTACCAACAGCTGCCGGTGGATGAAGCCACGGCAGAGCACAAACCATTGTGACCCATTGGGGGGCTTTCAAGGTGCGGAGGCTACAATTCGGCATTAACGTAGCACCAGGTATCTTCCAGAGTGTCATGGAGCGAACGCTCAGAGACCTCCCGGGCATATGCCCGTACTTCGATGATGTCCTCATCACAGGGGAATCAGTAGAGAATCTAGCTGAGAGACTCAAGGCCGTGTTGTTGCGGTTTTGCAAAGCGGGCCTGAAACTCAGGAAAGATAAGTGCAAGATTGGGGTCACATCCACAGAGTTTCTGGGGTTTCGCATAGACGCAGAAGGCATACACCCTGCTCAGTCTAAGCTGGAGGCGATCCAGCAAGCACCCAGTCCCAAAACAAAAACAGAACTCCAAGCGTTCTTGGGACTGTTGAATTTTTATCATGCATTCCTCCCCCACAAGGCAGCCGTGGCGGAGCCGTTACACCGGCTCCTAGACAAACAGGCTACTTGGGCATGGACGAGTGTCCACGAGAAAAGCTTTGCTGCAGTCAAAGCATTGCTTTCCTCAAATGCGGTATTGGCTCATTTTAATGAGCAGCTCCCTGTTTGCATAGCGTGCGATGCTTCCCCGTACGGGATCAGAGCTGTTTTAAGTCATCTTAAAACAGATGGGACTCAGGTCCCGATAGCATATTACTCCAGAACCCTGTCTGCCGCAGAGCGCAATTATGCACAGATAGATTGAGAAGCATTGGCAATCGTAGCGGGCATCAAGAAGTTCCATGACTTCTTGTATGATTGCCGTTTCACGGTCTTCACAGACCACAAGCCGCTGTTGGGACTGTTTACAACTGAAAAGCAGACACCCCACATAATATCTCCTAGGATGTTGATATGGTCCATATTTCTCTCTGCGTATGATTTTTGCTTGGTTCACAAGCCAGGCAAAGAGATGGGCCATGCAGACGGCCTCAGTAGGTTGCCATTGAGAAATATAGAGCCTGATCCGGCACCAGCAAACCACATCCTGTCTATTCAGGATCTGCTTGAATCCCCTCTCCACGCAGGGGATGTAGCAGCGGAGACAGCTGCTGACAACACGTTAACACGCGTGTTGAACTAGGTGTTATCGGGATGGCTGGACACGTGTCCGGGCACAGAATTTCAGGGATTTTGGAGGAGAAAATTGGAACTCTCCATTTTCAAAGGATGTCTACTGTGGGGCAGTCGGGTAGTCATCCCGACCTCACTGAGGACTAGAGTCCTAGTATCTCTGCATGAGGGACATCTGGGAATAGTCCTAATGAAGGCGCTTGCGTGCAGTCACCTGTGGTGGCCAGGGCTCGATAAAGAGATCGAAGCCCAGGTCCAAGGCTGTCACGTTTGCCAACAGTCCAGGCCAGAAATGCCCCAAGCTCCCATCCATAGGTGGGAAACAACACAGGATCCTTGGTTGAGGATCCATATCGACTATGCTGGCCCCTTTCAGGGGCAACTCTTTCTTATTGTGGTAGACAGTCACTTTAAGTGGCTGGAGGTGGTTCCAGTGTCCGCTGCCACTTCCACTATCACCATCAGGGTTCTGCATGGCATTTTTGCCACTCACGGACTTCCAGACGTAATTGTCTCCGACAACGGAACTCAATTTACTTCCTCGGAGTTCCAGTCTTTTCTGCGGGCAAACCTAATCCGCCACGCAACGTTGGCGCCATTCCACCCGGCGTCAAATGGTCAAGCAGAACGCATGGTGCGAACTACGAAAGACTCTTTGAAAAGACTAATGCACGGCAACTGGCATCACCGGTTGGCTGACTTCCTCCTGTGCCACCGCACCACTCCATGTACTGCAATGGGCAAAAGCCCCACCGAACTCCGATGGGGTCACCGGCTTATCACTAAGCTGGATAGGTTACATCCGGATCGCGTTGCATCGCAGGTGTCCCAACCACAGGCGCCGCGGCGGCTGAACTTGGGCGATCCAGTTTGGGCTCACAATTATGGCCCTGGTCACTTGTGGGTGGTGGCTGTCATTTGTAGGGTCACCGGCCCTCTTTCCTACAAAGTGGCATTGGAAGACGGTTGGGTGCTGTGGCGCCATATCAACCAGCTTCGCTGACGGTTGCCAAGCCGCTCTTCTGCTCCTGGCTCTGCTCTGGGGGGGGGAGGAAGCTTCCGAGATTGATCAGGATGGTCAACAAGACTCTGAATATGGCTCATCGCAAATGGTGAATGAGGGGTTTGCCATCGAGGCGGCTCCTGACTTGGGCACCACGCGCATGAGACATTGCATGAGATCGGTTTTTCCAGCCTCTCCATGGGGGGGCTTGCCCACCTGGGACACAACCCCCTTTCGAGCCTTTCCACGGGGGGGGGTTGCCCATCCGGGACACGACCCCCAACCACCTGCTCCTGCAGATCAGGGGAATATCACCCCTCAGGGGAACTCCACCCCAAATGGGCACGCAGAGCTGGACCAACAGGTCAGCCTGCATATCCCAATTCTGACCATTGCAGACGGGTTCCCAAGTCCTGGTCTGCTGAGCCCGGTGGGCAAGCTTGCAGATCAGGCAAGATCCCCAAGTCCTGGTCTGCCGAGCCCGGTGGGCAAGCTTGCAGACCAGGCAACCGCGGCACTTCCGTGGAGATCTGAGCGAATCCGAGGACCTCCCAAATTCCTAAAGGAGTACGTGAGGGTTCTATCGGCACTGGCATAGCATTCAGCATTCTGGATAGCTAAGCATTGAGGCGATCTCAAAAGTACACTCGTACTGTTGTTCAAGCTGGCATTGCCCAGCATTGTTTTCAATGCTTCCATTACCTGCTTGCGGGTTCAAAAGCTTTAATGAACAAAGGAAGGCAACATGTCCTACAAGGTCACAGGCTGGGCTAAGGTTAAGGGAGTGAATGGGTAGCCTCCTTTGGTGGGCGGCTTACTAAGCAACCTAATAAAAGGGGGTACAGTATGCTCCTCACTATGGGGGGGAGGGGTGTAATGTACTCAGTTGTTTATGGCAGCAGGTGCAGGGCAATGGCCATGTGGCTGCTACCGAGACAGAATGTCTGGGGCCCGGGCAGACTCGTTAATTAAAGCGGGAGAAATACTCTGCAACTATTGGTTGAGATTAACCAGAGCTCCGTGTATAAAAGGGTGGAGCCAGTTTCATTTTCTGTTCTGTTCTGTGTCTGATTCTAAATGAATAAACCTTGTTATTGTTCAACTTCGTCTCTTAAATGTCTACCCAACTGAATACAGAACAGTAAACAAGGGTTTAAGGCTGCTTTAAACAAAGGGTAGATCTATACCTAAAAAGTCCTAAGTTGTAGATTTAAAATAGGAAAGAATCTGGTTCTGCCAGCTGTATTTTATGCTGGTTTGATCACAAGTATTACACTGGTTTTGCTAGAAGGGGTTTCAGATTGTTGTAGTTTGGTAATGGGCAGAAGGAATAACCTTGAGGAGGAGAAGGAAGAGTCACAACCAAGACTTCAAGCAAACCATATCTAAATCCTGGACTGAAATGTAATTTGAGACCCTCCATGATTCTCACCAAGATGAATGGAGGAAGGAACTTATTCAGACTTGCATTTTGTTACTGTAACATTAAATGTATTCATTTTTCCCCCTATGAGATCCAGTTTGGTCTAGCTAGCAGTTAAGGCTCCAGGCTAGAAACCGGGAGACTGTGACTTCTAGTCCCGCCTTAGGCGTGAAAGCCGACTGGGTGACTTTGGGCCTGTCACTCTCTCTCAGCCCAACCCACCTCACAGGGTAGTTGTTGTGGGGAAAATAGGAGGAGGAAGGAGTATTAGATATGTTGATTGTCTTGAGTTATTTATAAAATGTTTAAAAAATAATAAAGGTGGGGAATTAATTAATTAATTAATTAATTAATTAATTAAAAATAGTGTTAGCATTCATAACTTGGGTATACCTTGAAGGGCTGACACATTTTCACTGTTTTTATTCAGGACACCATTTTCCTAATTTTCTTTGCCATTTTCCTAATCCACAAGTTATTTCGAGGTGTAGGCGTCTATGATCCCATGCTGCCAGATTAAAGAGACTGATTGCTGGCGGTTCTTCCCACTAGTAATCAACACTTAGTGTGAGGGAAAACAAAACGTAGGGAGGCCATCAGTGACTTCCTTGATCTTGTCCTGCATTAAAACTGTTATGACAGTACCACCCGGCAGAACAGGGTTAAGTAATCAAAGCAATGATTTTAGACTGACATATTTTTCTACCAGTTCAAAGACCAGTAGGCTGCCCAGTCTTGTCACGTGCCTGTTTCCAGAATAGCAATGATTTACATCGTCAAAGCATCTAAGCCTATTTTTTTTTAAAAAAAGTTTATAGTATCAATAAATCAACTCATTTCCTAACTTCAATAACACAACCACCAAGAGACACATTATTATGCGAACCCCAGTGGCTAAGCACCAGAACGTGCTCTGCTTTTCTTACACCAAACCATTGTTTTAAAAAAAAGCTAATCATATCTCACTCTTTCACTCATCTACCCCTCCCAAGTACGCAACACAGACAAAGCATTCCAGAAGAACAATAAAGGTTTCAGTTTCTTTCCAATCACAAAACACTCCGAAGTGTCTTTGAAATACAAGACAGTATGTGTGGTTATGTCTCAGATTTGAGGTTTTGTTAAGATCCTTAAATGGCATGAAGCAGCAATGATAAAATGCCCATTGACCACAACCACTCTGGGCCCCTTCTCTTGAGTTAGGTAAATGGGAAGAACTGGCACCTCTAGCAGAAGGATCCCTTTAGCCATAAAGGGGCTCAATCTCAAAACAAAGCATTAGCTGAAGCTACATGACTGAGTGCATACACTAAATGAACCTTAACTGCCTCCCTGTACTTTAGCCCTGATTTGGTCAAGTGTACCTGACTCCATTGCCCAGTCAATAGATCATCCCCAACCCTCCAAGCTAGGTCTACGTCAAGCAGAGAAACCGGGAAAGAAGCACTGAAATGCTGGAGAATAAGCCCACCAGATGAAAGCAATAAATGCGAAGCGATCTTTAACTGACGCAACGGAAAGAGATATAATCCACTGTGATGCAGACAAAGGTAGGCTTGCTCATAAAACACACCAAGACAACCACCATTTGGGTTCTCACAGGATGTATATGTGATACATAAATCCAGCAACGAAGGTTAAGAAGAGCAGGCCAGTCAAGGTTAGATTTGAGTCTCATGGTGTCTTCTCAGCCTGCCTCACAAGCTTAGATGAATACAAGGCGGAGGTGAAAGAACCATATGTTTTAGACCAGGGGTAGGCAACCTTGGCTCTTTTATGACTCGTGGACTTCAACTCCCAGAATTCCTGAGTCAGCCATGTTTTAGACCAATCTTCTTGGAGGAAGATGTTACAATGACCAAGCAATGATTAATCAATACACAAAACCTACAAAGCTATGGTCAGTTCAAATGGCATGTCTTTATTTATTATAAATTTTCTCCTGAAAATAAAACACACACGAGGAATGCCACTCCTGGCTCTTTGGTAGCAGGAGGTTTAAGAGCTCGTTCTCTTAAATTCAGTGGTCTTCCAATCCTGCCATTCTCAAAACTTCTGCTGTCATTTCTACGTGGCCTTGGTGCATCCATCTGTGCGTGAACTTGAGCAGATTGGCTCAGGTTCATGCACAAGCCATGGTCTTCAGTTTTGAAGAGTTCTTGTTTTCCCAAAGTGAGTTGTCTCAGGTCCACCCGCTAGCAAGAGAGACAAACTAAAGCATGGCAGCTCTTCCTTGAGTTTGCTTCTGTTTACCCTGACATGTGAATCGTGAGGCTTGACTTCTCTTTCTTGGTCAACTCAGAAATCAAGCCTCAATAAACTATGGTTTCTCACTCTGACTCATCAGACAGAGAACAAACTAAAACTCTTGATTCATGTGTCAATGATCAACAAAGGAGAAGTTTCCTTTTGGGGGGGGGGGTTGGTTGGATATTCCTTGGGACTGTTTCTAAGGACAAAAACAGCCAACAAGAGTAATTAAGTACCCAAACTGTTCATTACAGAAAAGAAGATTTCCTCCCAGTTTGGTCTTGTGGGTCACAAATGCAGCCGTAAAGAAAAACATACTCCTGGGAACCATTGCAAGGAAAACAATTTTATAATACCTATATATACAGCTATGTTTTGATTCCATGCTACCCCCAGAGATGCCCACATGCATATAATTTGGGTTATGACCATGAGAGTTAACAGGCCCTAGAATTTGCTACCATCACATCTAAGGGAATACAGGTAGTCCTCGACTTACAGCCATTTGTTTAGTGACCATTCAAAGTTACAACAGCATTAAAAAAGTGACTTATGACCATTTTTTATGACGGTTACAGTATCTCCACGGTCATGTCATCAAAAGTTTGGACACTTGGCAACTGGTCTGTATTTATGACAGTTGCAGTGTCCCGGGATCGTGTTGTATCACCTTTTGTGACCTTCTGACAAGCAAAGTCAATGGGGAAGCCAGATTCACTTAACAACCGTGTTACTAGCTTAACAATGGCAGTGATTCACTTAACAACTGTGGCAAGAAAGGTCGTAAAATGGGGCAAAGCTCACTTAGCAACTATTTCACTTAGCAACAGAAATTTGGGGCTCAGTTGTGGCTGTAAGTTGAGGACTACCTGTATCCTATAATAAAGAGCCTTGCGTCACCTTAGAACTTTACTGAACAATTAGTGCTACTCCTTCCAGGATACTAAAATCTTTAATCCATAATAGAATAGCCAGTCACAATTTCAGATTATCCCCTGCCTGGGTGAAATGAGGGATATTTTCATCTGCTCAACTTACCATGTGCTTTATGTGTAATGTGATAGTACCAACTCAAGAATGGATGTTACTATCTTATATATTTAAAAACTCTTCCTCTTTGGCATTAAAGAAATCTGATTGTCCTGTAGACTATCAAAGTTCTCAAAATTTCTTGTGTCTGGTGCCACCATCTGAACTAAATTAGTGTCATGAAACTAAGATTTCAAGGCAAATAAAAATACTATATCATCTTAATAAAAGCATCATGTGGCATGGGAAAATGAAGGCAAGAAAGATATAATTTTATAGGCCTTGCTCCAGCTCTTCTTACTGAAAACTGAAATTTAAAACTACTAAGAGAAGGCACACGTCAGCAGTCACATAATCAATCTGCTACAAATATTGGTGCTGGTTTTTCAGCTCACTTTAGACAAAAGCCTTTGGAAACAATAAGGACACAAATAACCCTCCTGGCTTTGATTGGTGGGTGGCAAGCAATTTCTCTCTCATGCTCTGCCTTTCCCTCTCTGATTGTGTAGTTTTGTGTGCATATGTGTGTGTGTGTGCATGTGTATGTGTGCACATACTCTCTATTTCTCTTTCTTTGTATATGAGGAATCCCACCCACCCTGCTTTCTTGCATATCTATCTATTTGTCTGTTGTCTGGAGACAGACAGACAGGCAGGCAGGCAGGCACACAGACAAGACACACACACACACACACACACACACACACAGAGAGAGAGAGAGAGAGAGAGAGAGAGAGAGAGAGAGAGAGAGAGAGAGAGAGAGAGAGAGAGAGAGAGCATGCAGGGTGGGTGGGATTTCTCATATACAATTATTTCACGACAGATGCCAGAAGATGAAAATGGGGTCATAAATGTAACCCTTGGTTTTATAACATCCTTATAAAATGATCACTGCTCTTTGGACACTATTATGGGGTGCTGCTTGAGAAAAAGGATAAAAAGAAACAAAAAAGGTAAGATCACAGAAATACATTTAAAAAGGACAAAATATAGTACTGGGTTACAGAGCAGCAAGAAAATGCGTACCATATACTAAATAAGACAATAACCTCCCCACCCCCACCTTTTAAAGCCAAGAGCCAAAATAGACACTTTAGAAGGAATGATATGACTGTGGCAAGATCATTGCATCTCCCTAGTAATGGCTATTAAAAGATGCATGATGGGAAAACATTACAGGGACAAGTTACCCATGCACGCTTGCAAGCAATGAAGTGCAAAAAGCAGATCATGAGCCTGATAGGACTGTAACATACATCTTTTACTTGCCATTAGAAGGGGTAGGAGGAAGGAAACAGCCATATCTGTTTCGGTAAAAGCCAGTTATACCCTGAATAGTAAGGCTGGAAATGAGCAGGGATGTTACCAACACTCAGATAAATCTGAATTTCAGCAATGGGTTAGAGGACATCCCAGGCAGGAAGCAGACAAGAGCCTTTATTGCCTGTGTTAAACAAGAATGAATTAGTAGTAGGAAGCTCATAACTGGTCCAGTACCACTGAGTAATAAGATAATGATGCTACCTCATAAAGTCACAGTAGGCTTTGGCAATAGTCAATAATGTCAGTAACCTGCATTGCTATATGAGATGGAAAAATATCCAGATACTGATCAGGAAATAGCCCACTTATATATTGTGTTCCCTACTTCACACAAAACCTGGCTACAGGGAGAGCATTCTAATGGAGGCATCTCCCTTGCTTTTTTGGACAGGGAAGGTGTGTTGCAGATGAAGCTACAAGTACTCCTGTAGTCCTGGTATTAGCAATGGCACTTAGACTTATATACAGCTTCCCCATGCTTTACAGCCCTCTCTAAGCTGTTTACAGAGTCAGCCTATTGCCCCCAACAATCTGGGTCCTCATTTTACCAACCTCGGAAGGATGGAAGGCTGAGTCAACCTTGAGCTGGTCAGGATCAAACTGCTGGCAGTCGGCAGAGTTTACCTGCAATACTGCATTCTAACCACTGCAGTAATTAGCAGGACTTAGATTCTCTATCCCCCAACGTTCTCCTCCTGAAAGACTGGAAAAGCTAAAACTGAGGAGCTTCTGCTTCCAGGAACATGAAGCATTGGACAATTTCAGTTCTCGGTGAGCCAGCTTTGTTCTACTTTCAAACAGGCAGTGCAGGAGATTCAGATCAAGCAAAATTGGGCCATCTCCCACTATAACAAAACTTGCAGGTTTGATATGACTGAATGGCCAAGTTAATAACTGAAATGCAAGTTACACTAATCAATATACCAATATATCCACTTTCTTGACCACTATTTTCTACCCTAGAATCAGACAATCTTTTGACTGTTGTGTAAACAGGGGAGCTTGAAACAATATACTGTAGAGTATATTGATTATATACTCTACAGTATATATATACATGATTATATATATACATGATTATAGAAACTTAAAGGCAAAGCAGCCCAATAGCACAGGTAGTTTTTATCTGTTTGTTGATGATGACCATTGTTATAACAATGATCAGACTTGACACATTTAATGAATAAATTCAGTGCAATGGCTGAAGCTCCAAAGACCCATTCTTTTCAGCTTTATTTCTCAGGGTGTTGGAGTTTGACCAAAAGATTTTAAGGGTGGGCTTGGAGGGGAGGGGAGAAAGACTACATGTTGCCCACCTGGCAGGAAAACATCAACAGAACAGCAGAACTAGGTTAAAACAAGAGAACTGCCCATTATGTTATAAAGCAGCCTGCAGGAAGGACCCAAAGCAGTTCTTTTATACAGTCCTGATAATGTAGAGTGGTTTATACATCCCATGAAATTGTGATTTGCTTAACTATGGTCTATTAAACAAGCACAATTCCTTGAATTCACACATCACACTATCCCACAAGCATTGTTTATAAATCATAATTTCTGAGCTCACCTACTGCTCTAACTCAAAACCAAACAAATTGTATTTTAGCTGAGGGCAGTGTGCAAACCCAAGTCACTTGCACACCATAAAGTTTTCATTACCTTCTTTCAGTGTTTTCTCAACTTTCATGGTGGAAGCTCTTATTTTTAAAAAAACTCCATAGTTTAACCATATGGCCTTAATTGATAAGTTAATACAATATGTGAAGCCCAAACCAAACAAACCACATTTTGTGAAGCCTACATCTTATTAAAACTATTTGAATTAGACTAATCTGTCTTCTTGGAGCATGGTTAAATAATACTGGCTGACAGGGTCTGTAGAAATTGTGGAGGCGGTAAGGCTGATTCATACTGAGAAATTTGGTGTCCTAGTCTTGTTATTGCCTTCATGTAAAGCAGAATTTCCAAACCTTAGCAACTTGAAGACACATAAATTTTGAATCCCAGAATCCCCCATGGTGGCTGGGGAATTCTGGGAGTTGAAGTCCATCAGTTTTAAAACTGCCAAGATTGGGAACCCTTATGTAAAGGATCACAGGTAAACAATACAAACCAAAATCATGCCCTTCCCTGAGGTATGGTCTAATCACAGTTATAATGATCAATTAAGCTAAAACAAAACCAGAAGTCATACAACCATGAGACACTCAACATCATGATATATTTACAGTTGACATAAAAATAACACTTAAAGAAGCATAACATCCCACATCTGTAACCTGACACTTTGACATACGACCTAACTAATAAGATTTTCTACAGTATAGCTCTCTTATCTACTTTTACTAACTACCATTCTCAACATCTACTCACAACCACTTCCAATAACTGACCTGGATTACTAAATGACACCAGGGGTGAAGTGATAGCAGTGTTCCAATATTTGAGGGATTGCCACAAAGAAGAGGAGGGCAATCTATTCTCCAAAACACCAGAAGGCAAGACAAGAAACAATGGATGGAAACTAATCAAGGAGAGAAGCAACCTGGAACTAAGGAGAGATTTCCTGACAGTTAGAACAATTAACCAGTGGAACAGCTTGCCTTCAGAGGTTGTGGGTGCTTCACCACTGGAGGCTTTTAAGAAGAGACTAGACAGCCATTTGTCTGGAATAATACAGGGTCTCCTGCTAGAGCAGGAGGTTGGGCTAGAAGACCTCCAAGGTCACTTCTAACTCTGTTATTCTGCTATTAAATAAATAAGTTTTCAATCTGTCTTAAGTGCACTAAAGAAGCGGAGTAGAAAAGGAAGAAAATTTCATTATCGTCGATTCAGGTCCTGAAATGTTGCCGAACAGGATGGAGCAACATGAAAAAAGAAGGGGAAGATATTCCTGTCCTGCCAATCATATAGTATAAACAGAATAATATATAGGCAGGAGAGGGGACAGATAGTGGTGAATGACTACCTCAAGATCTTGATGTAAAAGTTTCCTTTGTGCTCCAATCATAATAGAAAACTGGTAGATGGAAACATGGCAAGAAATCAGGAAGCTCCATAACAAGCATGAATTTGTAATGTTTTCCACTTTGATTTAGGATGGAGATTCCATTGCTGACTGACTGGTACAAACAATTCATTATTAATACAAAAGACTGAACTCCAGACAAACAACCAAAGATCAATATTGTTGCAGCCAATTTGGCACAGGAAAAGGTATTCAGTAGCTGTGCTCAGAGGAAATGCTGAAACCAAATGCACATGAATACATTTTTGACAAATGTGTTAAGGCAACAATTTCTAGCCCCCTCATATGAAAAATTATGGAGGGGGAAAAAGAAACAATCCTTTTTGATGAATTACCACTGCTTCATTTTCATTGAGCTCCACCTCTTCCAATTCACACCAATTAATTTTCTAGGCTGGGCAATAGCAAAGTCATCTTAGCATGGGGATAGTGCCATTATTTGGGCATATTTCAGCTGACAGTTTAAAGCGGTAATTATTATCTGCCAACCATTTGTCGACATGAAATTTGTAATGCAAATGAATTTCCGAGAGAGTAGACAATGAGCTCTGAAACAATAGGCAAAAAATAGCGCCAGAACTGAAAAAAAATCTAATTCCAGTGTTTAGGAAAAGGTAGAAGTCATTCACGCCATCCTTTGAAATATAGAAGGAAAGCCTGAAACATCCAGGAACCCCCTCCTTCCTCCCCACAACCCACCCAAGCTATTCAATTAGATTTCTTTTTTTTTAAGTCAGAAGACAGCAGTACGTTTAGTTCTGAGTAACAAAATATAGGAGTGTACCAAAAAGAACCTTAATGATGTATTGGGAGGGGCCATAAGTATACTGAGCTGATTATTAATTTTTTTATAGATTTAAAAAAATATAGTGAAAAAAGAAATGTCTTCCAACTTGTCACCAGTGGGAAGAAAGGATGCTGAAATGTTTGAAACGCCCTACATTTTTAAAAAGTGCCACTCCCTTCCCACCAGGTCAGACCAGGTCACAGCTGAAATTTTTGGATGTTCTCATGGTCTCTATTTTAATAATGGACTTAGTGGATACATCTGCCAATTTATTATTTGGTACTTCAGCCATACTTGTCAGGCACAAGAAACCAGAAATGATATGAGGACCTATTCAGAGTGATATGTTTATTCTTATTCGCCTATAGACAGGAATCTTGCCAGACTAAAGCATTCAATGTATAACTACTATATAAATACTGCAAAGTTTTAGGGAAGATCTTCCTTTAGCCCCTTCCTCCCCACAAGTGACTCAAGGCTGGTCAGCCATTTAATTCCTTCCCTCAACCCAGCACCCAATTCCACCACAATACTACAATATTTCTCCATTGACTAGATCCTCAGAAAATCTCTCCAGTTCCCTAGATATCTGAACTCATTCAGACTATTATGGGTACTCCCTATGTATTTCTCTTAAGCTGGAATCCTGCTCCTTCAATCAACTCTTCACAAGTGTCTGCTGGAATGCATATTTTCTGTCCTGATAAGAAAGATTCAAAACTGAAGTTGCCTTTTCTTTATTATCTACAATTCTTTATTATCTGCAGTTCTTTTGCCAGCTTCACTGAGAAGCCAACACAATGTTCATTTTATTATTTAAACAAATCTGAGTTAGCCACTGTTGTTATTCTTAGCATCTCTTAACCTTAAGAACATTGGTTTTCCTCTCTGATGATGATGATAATATCCTTTCAGTCATGTCCAATTCTTGGTGATTCTATTGTTGAAGGAAAAGTCTTCATCATGGTTCAGTCCAAGCCGGGAATAAACAACATGGTGACTGCTTTAGAAAGAAGGTTGCAGTTTATTGAAGAGGAGAGCCAGACAGAAAGATGGCTCTGGAAGAAAAGAGTGTGAGCACATGTAGGGAATGGGTTTTTATACCCTCTGGAGCCATTTGTTTGGAGTTGTTCCTGTGGCATGAACTTTGACCTGAGTCTGAGTGTGCCCTTTGGCATCTGTGGATTAATCCTATTATGTCCTGTCTTAGAGTTTGGGTGGGGTATGTAAATTTTAGGTGTCTTTGTCTTCTTAATCTAGCTTCAACCTTCCTGAATGGTTTACATCTGCATTTCTACAGAGCTGGTTTCTGCTTGGGGGAGGGAGACTTGGGACTATTAAGAAAAACTGGGCATGCTTCTCTGCCTCTTTAAGATCCTTTGAGGAAATATATTTTTCTGCCCTTTTAATATTTCCTCCTCTGGGGGGCTGACTTCCCACACTATGGACCAGGTCTTTCTACATCTTCTGATCTTGCATTATTTCTTTGAGTTTTTCTATGCTCTGGGTAGTGTCAGTTTTGATGGTGTCCAGCCACTGTGTTCTTTGATGGCCTAGTTTCCTTTTGCTAACTCCATAATTACTTTCTCCAGTGAATTGTATGTACCAGGCTAATTGTATGTAGTTTGTTTTAGTTACCTATTCCTTTTTGGACCTCCTAATATCCTTTTTAATTTTCAGATTTTCCCTAAGTTCTTTGTGTAGCGACATCGTCTTTATATTTTCTTCCTTCGTTCAGTTATGTTTTAGTATCTTTTTTTTTTAAAGAAAATCTCACTAGCTTCTCCTACAAAGGAAAACTATTGATCATTGCTCCAGATCTATTTACATCCACTTTCACGAAGACCAAGGAACATATTTGATTACGCTCAGTTTCAGTTTCCTGTAACATCAAGAACTCCACCTTACACCGTTATTTCCTGCTTTTCCCATTTCACAATGAAGTCTTCCTTATTGGTTAAGAAAAATATAGCTGACCTTTTTCTGCCTTTTTCACCCTCTGAAGGAGAAATATAAATTTTGAATTTCCAGGAAAGACCAAAGTTACAGGGATTGTATTCCAAGAGATATCAGGATAATTAAAGTCCTCCATTATTTCTACTTCGGACTTCCTTGAATGATTGGGATTTTGCTTTTGAAAAGCATCATCTCCTTGGCTGCAGGCAACAGCAGATAACAATATTTTAGCCTAGTACTTCTTTTTCTCTATCCCTGGGTTTCTTGCATTTCTGGGCAGATTTTAATTTAACTTGGGTTTCTTCCTTGGACTTCTATACAAAGTTGCTTTTTAAAAATATATATACACACATTGCAGTTCCTCCCTTTCTTTTCCTTCTTATCAAGTTGTATTCCTCAATTGCTATATTGCAGTCATGAGAACTTCCCCTCCAACTATCCAGCTACCTAAGACAAGCAAACTGAATGAATCTCTAACTGGTAGCTTAGCCCATAAATCCATACAATAAAGCTGATTCCAAATAGTGAATTCACACTTTTTATACTAATACTAATATCCATAGGTATATTGTTACTCCTGAATCGCTCACTCAGAACATAGGAATGCTGATCACAACAGACTACTTTTTCATTATAAAGGAGGAAATAGAAGCCATTGGAAATGACTAACCTTGAGGAGAAAAGAAATATATCTCTGGGTTTTTTTGCTTTTTATGTAGAACTTTTGCTAGTACTGTCACCTGATATTCCCTTTCTCCCTTGACATTGACTAGTGAATCAGGAAAGCATAGCCATAGCCCACTTCCTGACACTGAGTATCTTTAGTAACTAATTTAAAGATAGAGACAACAGCAACCAGTCCTGATTTAGTAGCCTTGAGCTCCAGCTGTTGCAATATTCATCAGAACTGAATCACTAGTGCTGAGTACCAGAATACTGGAAAAGAGAACGGGGGGGGGGGGGGGAGGGCTTGATTTGAGAGACTGTCAGAATTGCAAAGGTTATGGGAGGCAGGGATAGTCCAAGAGATTTTTCTGCTCCACATCAAAGTCAGTTCCTCTCTTTGGCATTGGACTGCCCTAATCCAGGTGCCTTCAACTGACTTCAATTTAGAGCTTTGTGTCCATCTAGGACAGGGGTGTCAAACTCGCAACGTCATGTGACGTGTCGTGACGTGTCGCGACTTTTTTTGCCATTGCCGGCAATGGGATGGGCACGGTTTCGCTATGATGCATCCGGCCCGCGGGCCAGCAGTTTGACACCCCTGATCTAGGAGCTCTTCTGAATATTCTATTTATCCTGTCCCCAGACAGCCCAATAACTGAGCCTGGGGCAGACAACATCCTCAAGCTGCCCCTAGCCTTTTCTTGCCCCACACCCATATCGGTGATTTCTGTGCTGGCATGGTGATGTTACTTTAACCTAGATTGCTGGACTGACTGCCTCTTATTGCAGGGACATTCTCACAGGGGACTGATGAAATGGTGGGCTAACCCCCTCCCCCTGTAAAGTTCTCACACTTTCCTCTTCTAGTTCAAGTGATGGGGGGGGAACATAAAACGGTGTGAGAGGTCCTTGGTGCTCTCTGAGCTTGGTTGTTTTCTTGCAGTCGTTTCATTACCCTAATTAGGTAACATCATCAGTGCTAGCAGGATGATGTGCTAGCGACAACCAAGCTTAGAAAGCACCAAGGGCTTCTCATTTCAATGTTTTCCGTCCCCCTCTGATCAGTGGAAATGCCACACAAAAAGTGCTGAGTGTGAGCACTCATAGAAAATGTCCATCGGTGAAAAACGTGTGCCTTCAAACACCAGGCCACAGAAAGGAAAGCAATTGTTGCTTTTGGCATGGGTGGGGGGAGTAAAGAAGTAGAAGAATTCACACCAGTAAAGGCCAAACCACTTGGCTAGCATGGCCACTGGCAAAGTTGAAGAACAGATGGAAATCCAAGCACCAGCTTCTTAACTTTCCAGCCATTTTCAGCACAAGAGACTAGCTAGCAGCTTAAGGCTGCCATGCAAAAAGGGCCTTATAGCAGGAATGAGTAACGTATGACCCTCCAGGTCTTTCTGGATCAGTCTATGGCTGATGAAAGTTGGAAGTTAACAAGTTACATACCATATTTCCTACTTCTGATCCAAGACTCCACAGTAATTTAAAACTATACATGATGCGACTTAATTCTTCGTAATTAGTATATTAGAGGGGCTATTAATATAGATAGTGACAGATTTTATCTTCCTGGGCTCCAAGATCACCGCAGATGGGGACTGCAGCCAAGAAATTAAAAGACCCTTGCTCCTGGGGAGGAAAGCTATGGCAAATTTAGACAGCATACTAAAAAGCAGAGACATCACCCTGCCAACAAAAGTACGTATAGTCAAGGCCATTGTTTTCCCAGTTGCAACGTATGGCTGTGAAAGTTGGACCATAAGAAAGGCTGAGCGCAAAAGAATTGAGGCCTTTGAACTATGGTGCTGGAGAAGACTCCTGCGAGTCCCCTGGACTGCAAGGCGATCAAACCGGTCAGTCCTAGAGGAGATCAACCCCGACTGCTCTTTAGAAGGCCAGATCCTGAAGTTGAAACTCAAACACTTTGGCCACCTAATGAGAAGGAAGGACTCACTGGAGAAGAGCCTGATGCTGGGAAAGATTGAGGGCAATAGAAGAAGGGGACGACAGAGAATGAGGTGGCTGGATGGAGTCACTGAAGCAGTAGGCGTGAGCTTAAATGGACTCCAGAAGATGGTAGAGGACAGGAAGGCCTGGAGGACCGTTATCCATGGGGTCGCGATGGGTCGGACACAACTTCGCAACTAACAACAACAACAATTAATATAGAGTCACATGATTGTAAGTCAAATCTGTCTGAGAGAAAAAGAGGGGTGATTACAAAGCACAATTACAAGGTTATTTGTATTTAAACTGCACTAACTTCAGTGAGGCTCACTGCCTTGCGAGTGTGCATACTGAGATAAAAGTCATATATGCATTATTAAACCCTTAGAAAATGTAAATTTTCTGATATGAGTGTGTGAAAGCATAACTATCATCAGGGTGATATTTAACACTATTAAAGAGATTGGTGAATGTAATTCGGGATTACAAAAACCAATATCCTCATTAATACTCATTCATCAACAAAGGAGAGGAGTCATTTTTTTCTTTGTAGATTAGTGTCAAGACCATGACAGAATTAATCTCTGCAGATACCAGTGGAGAAGATTTAAAACAAAATATCAACATATCTTTGTTCTCCTTTATGATAGATGTTTGTAAACATTTTTTCAACAGAAGAGTCACACAGCTTTAAATTAAATGAGAAATGAATACAAATAATGCTTTACAAATTGTCCGGCCCATGGGATTTCTCCTAATTCCACAGGAGAACAAAGGTTTTTTTGTTGAAATAGAAGAAACTTGTCTTGGTGGAACTTCAGCCAACTTTCCAACTTCTCCCACAGTGGATTCCAGGATCAAGTTATAAAATATGGAAGTCTGATAAAGGATAATATTGGTTGGGAGAACCCACAGTAAAGCTTGATTTCTTTAGTTGCAAGATTCCTTTTGTTCAACTGCCTTGTATTGGCTTGCATATTTGCAGCTTACATGGCAAAACATGTGGGCTTTTTCACATTACATTACTTTGATCGATCATTGTATCCTCTCCCGGTTTGCAGTCCAACTGCACTGGGCAAGGCTAATTTATAGCTGATTGTGAAGATGCTCCAAATTACCAGCAGGCTCCTCCCTGCCGTCCATCAGTGCATATTAGGTGAAACTTGGCTCAAAAACAGTAACTGTGAGAGGAACCTTGGAGTCCTAGTGGACGATCATTTAAATATGAGCCAGCAGTGTGCGGCAGCAGCCAAAACAGCTAATATAATCCTTGGTTGCATAAACAGAGGCATAGAATCAAAATCACATGAAGTATTAGTACCACTTTATAAAACTTACTAAAGCCACTAATCTGAAATACTTCATCCAGTTTTGGTCACCACATTACAAAAAAGATGTTGAGACTTTGGAAAAAGTGCAGAGAAGAGCAACTGAGATGATTAAGAGCTTGGAGACTAAAACATATGAAGAACGGTTGCGGGAAATGGCTAATCTAGAGAAAAGAAGGACTAGGGGGTGACATGATAGCAGTATTCCAGTATTTGAGGGGCTGCCACAAAGAAGAGGGGGTCAACTTATTTTCCAAAGCACCAGAAGGCAAGACAAGAAACAATGGATGGAAATTAATCAAGGAGAGAAGCAACCTGGAATTAAGGAGAAACTTCCTAACAATGAGAACAATTAACCAGTGGTACAGCTTGCCTTCAGAAGTTGTAGGTGCTTCATCACCGGAGACTTTTAAGAAGAGACTGGACAGCCACTTGTCTGAAATGGTATAGGGAGTGATGGCGAACCTTTTAAAGACCGAGAGCCCAAAACCCGCCCCCGCCCCCCCCGCTCTATCCCCACCCCACCCCGCCTGCCCGCAGGGCCATTCACCGCCTCCATGGCCTGCCGCAGCAGATCACCCAGGCAGCCCAGCAGTGCCATGGCGGCCATGCCCTCTGCCCGCGCCCCACAGCATCATCTGTGCCCAACGGGGCGCAAGGGCGGAGTCTTGTTCCCGCTGCCCAGCTGCCATGTCCTTGGCTGTGCTGCTCCATGCGGGCCGTGCCCGGGGACAACTCTCCTCCGGGGGGGCTGCTGGTGAGGAGGCCGTGGGGGGAGGCAGGGCTGGGGCGATGGCGTGCATGCCCACAGAGAGGGCTCTGAGTGCCGTCTCTGGCACGCGTGCCATAGGTTTGCCACCATTGGTATAGGGTCTCCTGCTACAGCAGGGGGCTGGACTAGAAGACCTCCAAGATTCCTTCCAGCTCTATTCTGATTGACTGACTTCATATTAATAGGTACTGCTGGCTTGTTTTCTTGTTGTCTGCTGCCAGCCACCACTTGCCTTGAAAAGAGAACAAGCTTTTCAAAAAGTATGTAGAGGGTCACAAAGGGCAAGTTATAAGTGGTAATGAAAACTCCCCCCCCTCCAGATTTTAAAAAGCAGGAAGTTATGCAAGTATGAGAGAGTGAGAAATACAGAAATAGACCAAGAATCTGCAATGCAGTGCCCTCAGATGTAGGGTAGAGGCGTCCTAATTCCAAATAAAATAAAATAATGTTTAGACAAACATTTAGACAAATTCCAAACAGTTACATAAAAATGGTACTTGGAGGCCTTTGAAATCTCATTAGCAGTATACAGTACAAATATAGCTACACCCACACAAGATTCCTATTAGCACCCTGATGTTGGTGCCTGGGGGATTACTCAGGTCTTCACAACCATAATTCAACAGGGAGGCTGTTCCACAAGACAGACGTTGAGACAGAGAAGACCTACAGATAGTTTTCAACTTATGACCAATCCCTTAGTGACCATTTGACGTTATGACCAACCCAAAAATAGGTTCTTATGACCTGAATATGAAGTTACAAAGGTCAGCCCCTTCTGCAGTTATGTGACCAAACTTTGGGTGTTCAGCAACATGGCAGCATTGATGGTTGTTTGCAGCATCCCACAGTCACATGATCACGTGTTTTACAATGCTTTTTCGCGAAAACTGAAATTTACTTCTGGTTTTTGACCAAACCATGCCCACAGCAAACCACTGGTCTGCTTAATGACCTTGCCATTAGCTTAATGACCACTGCAGAAATGTCATAAAATCAGGTCCAGGCTCCATTACACTTGTATGTGGTGGACTACCTGTACTTCCTAGGATACACCAAGTCAGAGGCCCCCAACCTTTGGGGCACCAGGGATCGGTTCTATGGAGAAAGACTTTTCTGTGGACCAGAGGGGAAGTGGTTTCATGTGCTGCCTGCATCCTGCGGATGGGGCTTCGCTTGTTTGCGTGGCCCAGTTGCTGGCATGCTGCGGCCTGGTGCCGGTCCACGGACCGGGGATTGGGGACTCCTGCACCAAGTGACACTGTTTCACCAATGGGATCCAGACCATGCCCACAGTACTCAATCTGGTGGGATGGGAAGAAACCGTTGGAGACAATGTTGTCCCACAAGTAATCTAGCTCCATTGTATCAGGTTTTAAAGGTGACAATCACCACCTTCAATTGCACCTGAACATCTACTGGAAACCAGTGAAGCTCACATACCAGTGATATTATGTGGCTGTGGGTAGCTCCATACTACAGCTGCAGCTGCATTCTGGGCCAAACACTCCCCCAGAAAGAGTTGGTGCACAAGTTGGTGCACAAGTTGGGAGTTCTTTTGAACTCACAACTCCTGTTTAAGGAACAGTGGGTAGCAGTGGCTAGGAGAGCCTTGGCACAATTATATCTTGTGTGACACTTGTGCTTGAAACAAGAACAGGAAGCTCTGCTCACAGTCACTCATGGCTTAATCACCTCCTGTTTGGACTCTTACACTGTATTCTACACAGAGCTGCCTTTGAAGGGGATTTGAAAGTTGGATTTTAGATAAAAATGAAATTCTCACCTTTTCCCTTGTTCCCTCCCTCCTCTTTCTCACACTGTCCTTCAGGATTTCATGCAATGCAAGGTTTACCTTCAATTCTTTAATTCTATTAAAAACTGCCTATCTGAAAGACGGCTGCCAGAATTTGCTTAGAATTTAGTAGGAATAAAGTACCCAACTTTTTTCTCACTAAGATTCCAAACAAATTTTGTTTTAATTCCCGTTTTTGTCTGAGCAATACAGTTTTTTGTGCCAAAATGCCAATATTTGATGAGAGTTAAGTTGTTTTCATTTCTCACACAGCTGAGGTCTACTTCTAGAGACATAACTCCTACCAGTAGCTTTACCAATAAAAAAAAGCTGGGCAGTAATTCCATCTTTTCTTTTGTAACGGTTCTCATATTTTTTTAAAAAAAAAATATGGAAATCTGGTTAGAAAATACAGGAAGGTGGCAAATGGAAGATGATGGCTTTTGCACAGTCCACAAAATAACATGAGCAAGGTAGAGCAATTGCTCAACAGAACTGAACAAAAAATCCTCTTCTCAAGATACTTGATGTTCAATCTTTGTCGTAGATCATCCAAAGACAGTTAATCCTTCATATAACTTTAAACACATTCCTGAAGAATATTAGATGTAGGTTACAAGTTGATTCAAAGACCAGGACCTCATAGACCTAAAATAATACAGGAAGAAGTTAAAAATATTTACACTGAAGGAAAACACCAGAAAGTACATAAGAAGAGCTAGAAAAAAATAAAGGACACACTGGTTATAAAAGATATGACACAAATTGTAACTATAGAAATATTAAGGAAAGAAGACTGGTGAAAGTAAGAGAAAACTACGGAAAAACTGGAGAACTGAACCCCCAGCTGAAAGCAAGAAGAGATAAAGAGATCAAATATTTGAACTTGGACAGATGAAACAAAATAACAAAACCGGGATCTACTTAGGAAAATTAGAGAAATACACAGGAATATTCCAATGTCGACATCATAAAAGAACAAGCATGGAAAAGACTTAATAATGCAATCTTTTGAAAAAGACGGAAAGAATACATGGAAAAATCTGTAATAGAAGCCCAACTCAAATTAGACTGTATTCAAGAGAGCAGAGTTTGAAGATGAACTGGTGGTGCTTGAAGAGGGAAGCAGATGAGTTATTAACCAACCGTCAAATAAGAAAGTCCCAGGGGTGAATGAAACCTTATGTAATTCTTGGAGGGCAGCTTGGAAATAATAAAGATTATGACCATCCTTTGCCAAAAAAATATGGAAAAAAGCACAATGGCCAAACTAGAAAATGTCTACCTCTATTCCAATCCCTAAAAAGAACGATTTCAAGGTATTAGAAAATTATAGGAGAATTGCCCTAATGCCAAATGCTAGCAAGATGCTGCTGAAAATCTTTCAGAAAAGATTAGAGCCTCTTAGCCCAGTAGGCAGACCAGACTGGAAAAATCAACTCCACAGGAAGACTAGAACTATACTTTATTGTGGTAAATTATAATAATAGAACCTTACAAGTTTGATTGTACTCTTCTTTCTCCCGCTTCTTTTATTCTAGTAATTTAGGAAAGTGTATGCTTGAGTCACATTCAAATATTATTTTGTTTTCCAGAACTTAAAGAATTATTCAGTCCCCTTTGCCTTCTGTCAAGTCTAACCCCTCATTCTCTACTAACTCTTTATCAAAAAAATGTGACAGTTGGACAGATAGGCTTCTGAAGCAATAGGGGAACACAAGATGATATATAACAGGTGAGTAGTGGGGGGAAAAACAAGATAATATTTTGAAAAAATTCTGCTTCTGTTTAGTGACTTCTCTAAAAGTTTTGATTATGTCAATCATTCGAGACTTTGGATGTCATTCCGTGCAATGGATATTCAAAACATTGGATTCTTTTGTTAGAGAAGCTCTACAATAACCAGAAAGACACAGAGAGAATGAAATTTAATAGTTAACGGTGTAATGTCAGAAAAGAAGAATATTTGATGCCAAACTTTTCAATTTATAGAGTCAACTTTAGGAAGAACTGGTGTCAAAATTACTGGAAAGACTATCAATGGCATGAAATATGGGGATGATACTGTCTTGATTAGAAAAACTAAAGAAGACCTAAGAATAAACATCATCAAAGTAAAACAAGAGAGCAAAAAGGCCTACCTTTTTTTTTTGAACCTTGATTTATTTATAAATAATAAAAATGCAGGATTAAAAAAATCAGACACATAAAATAAATTATAACATCAAGAAAGCAAAAGCATTTTCTACTGCAAAACTAGAAGAATGCAAAATAAACATTGAAAGAATAGAAATGGTTGATAGTTTCAATTTTCTAGCTTACAGAATGATAGAGGTGGTGAAATGTAAAAGAGACTCAGAAAAGAATGATGATGGGCAGAAAGGCATGGGGATGCCATATAAACTCATGGAAGACTGTGACACCAATAGAATATCTGGGTTGAACTATGGGGTCCTTGGTGCTCTCTGAGCTTGACGGTTTTCTTGCAGAGGTTCCATTATCAAACTTGGTAATATCATTGATAATGTTACTTAGTTTGCTAATGAAACGCCTGCAAGAAAACCATCAACTTCAGAGAGCAGCATAAGACTCCATAAACTGTGACATTTCAGTTAAGTGGTCTCTTTATTAATCTTCCCTGTTATGATGAACAGATGTAAGGCATGGACTCTGCAACAGCAAGGAAAAAAGATTATTGTAACTCCTTTGAACTCTGTTGCTGGAAGAAGCTGCTTCATATTTCTTGGGAAGCCTAGGGCCAACCATTCCGTCCTAGAAGAAATCACGTCTGAATACTCCTTGGAAGCAAGGTCCACAAAACAAAAACTATCCAACTTTGGGTATATAACACAGGCTGATGCATTACAGAAAAGCTGATAATGATTTCCGTCTGTCAAGGAATTCCAGCTGACGGGGTCCAAGAGAAGAGATTTTGTTTTGCTATGGCTCCTGCCCTCCAGAATGTCATGCCCCTCCAGGTGAGATCTACCATCCTGTCCTTCCAGAAGGACCTTAAAATCTGGCCCTGCCAATTCGCCTGGGGTTCCAAATGGGGGCATTTCAAACCGGAGGTGGTTAGTGCAGTGCTTTTCAACCCGGGGTACGCGTACCACTGGTGGTACTTCAGCTCCTGGCAGGTGGTACGCATACGATGGGTTGAAAAGCACTGTAAAAAAAGTGTAAAAAAAGTGTAAAAGTGTAGCGGGGAGATAAGTTCAAGCAGCGGCAGGGCTGCACAGGCCTGGGGGAGAATCAGTTGGAGCCGCGGTGTTGCCAGGGCTCTGCTGAGCGCCCAGGATCGGCACGGGGCTCCAGCTGATTGGCGTGCAGTGCCAGCTGATTGATGCTTCTGAGATCAGCGTGCAGCCTAGGGGAGAGGAGTCAGCTGGGGTTGCACTAAAGAGAAAAGGAGGAGGAGGGAGGAGAGAAGAGAGGATATAAAAGGAGGAGGTTTTGGCAGGAGAGGGAGAAAAAAAAGATGACAGGGAAAGAGAAGGGGACGGAGAAAGAGAGACAGAGGAGAGACTTCTTTGAGACAAGCAGAGGGAGAGAAGGGGATAGAACAGTGGAAAGATTAATGTCAGAGAAACAGGCACAAGTTTCCCATTAAAAGTGTGGTAATTGGGTGTACAGATAGTTCTCAACCTACCACCCCAATTGAGCCCAAAATTTATGTTGCTAAGTGAGAAATTTGTCAAATGAGTTTTGTCCCATTTTACAACTTTCTTGCCACATTTGTTAAGTGAATCACTGCAGTTGTTAAATTAGTAATACAGTTTTGAATCTGGTTTCCCCATTGACTTTCCTTGTCAGAAGGTTGCAAAAGGGGATCACATGACCCTGAAACACTGCGATCATCATAAATATAAATCAGTTGCCAAGCATCCGAATGTAAATCATGTGACCCTGGGGCCATGCTGCAAAGATCATAGGTGTGAAAAATGGTCGTAAGTCACTTGTTTCAGTGCCGTTGTAACTTTGAAGAGTCACTAAGTGAACTGTTGTAAGTCAAGGACTACCTGTACTTTATCACTTCCTTGGTCATCAAGTTTTTGACACCTTGCTAGGTGACTGGTGGTACTCGAATATTGCCATATCCTAAAAGTGGTACAACCTGTGAAAAGGTTGAAAAGCACTGGGTTAGTGGATTGAGAGAACATTTTACCTCTATCCTGTTTGTATTTTGTTTTCTTCCTTAGCCGTCTTAGTTAATGTTTATCATTTTAATGTTTTATATTGTTTTTACCTTGTTGTAAGCCACCTAGAGTCACCTGAGGGTGAGATGGGTGCCATATAAATTTAATAAATAAATCATGCTGGACAAAAGTACACAGAAGGAAAACAGCATCTTCAACACCTGAGGTGGCTGGATGTAGCACTGGAAGCTACAGAAATGGACCTGCAAGAATTGCAAAACTGGCAAGATAAAAAGAGCTTTTATCCACAGAGTCATCAACCATTGGCTATTGACTCAGTGGAACATAACCACTTAATGATCCTTTCTGGCTGTTTCAATAACTAGAGAGCTCGTCTCTCACAGCCCTTAAAAGTGTCAGGTAGATGGATTGCATAGCCCTGTTCACTATGGAAAGATTTACATTATAGCTCCCATTCACCCCCTCTTAGCCTCATCGTGTTCAATTCCTGAATGTATTATTGTATAATTACATGTATATATGTACAATCAGAAGCCTTCTACAAAAATGTTAAAATACAAAATATCCACCATAAAACTAAGCCTTCCTAAGCTATGTTCACATCCAATGGATCTCAACACCATTTCTATAGCACACAACATAGCTACCAGTTACTTACATCCTCCCAGAATGATAAATAGAGCACTACAGGAGTAATTGTGCAATAGTCTACTATAATTCAGTGTATTAATATATGCATAAATACTATGGGTGGGGGCCTGAGTAGCAGGTGGGGAACTTCAAAAGGGGGAATCTCTTTACTGACATAAATTATTTCATTCATACGAATGATATCAAAGGAATGATTTCAAAGAAATGTAATCCTCAAACTGTTAACATTTAATTTACATCACTGCAGACTCTTATTCGTTAAAAGCACCTTAGAAAATACCCCTGAAATGAGTTCAAGTAAAGGCAGTCTGGCTTTGATAAACTTCTGAAGAGAGAATGTGTGAAGACAAAATAATGAATTGTTGGGATTACTGTCTTAGCCAATATAATTTTATTCTACCTTTATTACCCCAAACTCATAACAAACTACTCTTTTTATCAGTTCCTGATCTGCATGAGGTATTTCCAAATAATGTTGACAGAAAAAAATAATGTTTGTTGATAGCATTGTGTTTAAACTCCTAGTAAGGAATGAAACATTTGCCCTGCAAAACCAGAAGTGTGAACTTTAATTAAGCATCCCCCCCCTTTAATTTACTATTACTTCTTTTAATTCCCATATTGCAAAATGTTAGCAATGAAGATTTTTAAAGATTATTTTTAACCCTATCTTTATTATTTTTATAAATAGGCAGTGAGCAAACCTCCTTCCTCCTCCTATTTTCCCCACAACCACAATCCTGTGAGGTGAGAAGGGGTGAGACAGAATGACTGGCCCAAAGTCACCTAGCTGGCCTTCGTGCACAAATGTCCTAGTGATGTGATGAGAGGGATTCAGTCTTATCAGCTAGAGTGAGGGTCCCACAAAATATCTTGATGATGGTGATGATGATGATGATGATGATGATGATGATGATGATGATGATGATGATGATGATAATAATAATAATAATAATAATAATAATAATAATAATAATAATAATAATAATAATAATAATAATAAGAATATATAATAATGGAAGGGACCTTGGAGGCATCTAGTCCAACCCCCTACTCAGGCAGAAACCCTATACCATTTCGGACAAATGGCTGTCCATCTCTTTTTAAAAACTTCCAGTGTTGGAGCATTCACCGCTTCTGGAGGCAGGTTGTTCCACTGGTTAATTGTTCTAACTATCAGGAAGTTTTCTCCTTAGTTCTAGGTTGCTTCTCTCCTTGATTAGTTTCCATCCGTTGCTTCTTGTCCTGCCTTCAGGCGCTTTGGAGAATAGCTTGACTCCCTCTTCTTTGTGGCAGCCCCTGAGATATTGGAACACTGCTATCATGTCACCCCTCGTCCTTCTCTTCATTAAACTAGACATACCCAATTCCAGCAGCCGTTCCTTATATGCTTTAGCCTCCAGTCCCCTAATCATCTTTGTTGCTCTTCTCTGTACTCTTTCTAGAGTCTCGACATCTTTTTTACATCGTGGTGACCAAAACTAAACCAAAAGTTTAGATGTTCTGAATGCAAGACCATAGCACGTTGCGTGAACAATTAAACCCACAATGATAAATACAGAATTAAGCTCTGAATAATTATCAGACCTGGTTCTGCCTGTCCATACATCAGTTCAATTTTGGGAGTGCCTTTAAAGTTACTTACAATATCTTCTAGTGTGATCCAGTCATTGCTGGATCAAAGGACAGTTCACTTCCATAATACTGTTATGTCAATTGCTAGTGGGGAAATTGCCTTAGTGCTGTTTGCTGTTCAGCTTTAACCATTGTATGTTTCTACCCCCCAAAAAGAGAATAAACAAAGCATCAAGCAGCTGGCATTACATAAAGGAAATGCCTTCGGCACCTTTGCTTGGTTTCTCATTTGCCCATATTTTCCCAAAGGGAGCTGCTCATATCAAATTTTACATGGAGAACATAAATCATACAAAACCTTAATAAAACAACCCACTAGAACTTATGGGAGTTATTCAAGCCCACTGGATCTTAATTTGATTTTAACACCCAAGAAATTGTCCAAACCAGCTCAGTTCAGTCTGGAAATCAATCAGATCTGATGCCTCTTACAGAAATTGTGAGGCTAAGGCTGCCTACTTCAATATTTACCATTTTTTCACTGCTTATTTAATAACAGAGAAACTATAATTATTATCTCAAGGAGCTTAAAAAGTCAGTAAGTGGTGCTTTTACAGTCCTGAAGATTATATTATATCTGAAATTGTATTACATGCATTGTATTTTGAACAACAACATGACATGTTTGTGCCAAAGTCTTTTTCAGCTATTCATTCACTGATTCGTATACAAGAGAAAAGAGTAGCAGCATAGTCTTTTGACAAACCCAAGAACAATTAAGTATTCCTGGGAGAATCAAAAGTTTATCATACCTTTAACTGTTCACAATCACAAATGTGAGAATTTAGATAGGCAGATTTATTAAGAGTACTTCATTCTAAGGCAGAGAATTTTATATCTCATCAAAGCTGCTGAATGCCGTCTTTCTTTCAAATAATGCCGCCCGATGAGGCTTGCTGGAATCACATCTTTGTACTTTTAAGTGTGGCTAAAAAAAAAAAAAGGAAGGGAATCTGCATTAATTCATCTTCATGCAGACCTATGTGTTGATGCAACCTCAGGAAAGTTGTGACTTAGGAATTGGCATTTATCATGAAGACCCTTTCTCTGATTTCTCTACCTCAATCCTTGCTGGTTGAGAGAAGGTGATCATAGAGGAGAACTATAATGGGCTTGAGCCTTAGAATGGAGAGGTCAACATAAATATTATCTCCCCCCTCCCTGCACACACACACAAGCACCACACACACACACACACACAAAATGAGATTGCTCTCCTTTGAGGGATTTTGAACGTATGACCCAGAGCTCAGCTTGCTGGAATTATATATTTCAGTGTTTCTCAACCTTGGCAGCTTGAAGATGTGTGGACTTCAACTCCCAGAATTCTCTAGCCAGCATAGCTGGGTGGGGAATTCTGGGAATTGAAGTCCACACATCTTCAAATTGCTAAGGTTTTAGAAACACTGATACATTTAACATTTCTCCTCTTAGCAAAACTTTTTGTTTAGGAATACTTATTTTAAAATATTCCTATGACATAAAATATGTTAAATATTTTAAAAGGGCAAAAGAATATAGCTGGAACCGACAGTAGATGATATAAATGACTGGATGTTGAATATCATGAACGGTGGCTGTTAAAGGAACTATAAATGCTAATAGTGCAGCTACATGCACCATTAACAATATTGAGATGATCAGACACTTGAAAGGATGAAACTGATAAAATGATTGACATGCTTCTCAAACTTAAGTTCACTGTCAAGCTTGTGTTATGCTATCAGTCGTTAGCACTAATCCAGCAGTTACTAATTTATTTATAGTATTTGTAAAATTTATTTTATTTGTAAAATTTATTAGACATCCATCTTACTGTGTGGTAATTCTGAGTGGCTAATACAGAAACAGAAGTGTTTCCACAGGCAAACAAGATATCTGTAATTAAATATGGGTGATAATAATTAAACAGGGGAAGGCAAGAAAAAGAATGAGACTTTTTTTGAGAGGGAGAGGCAGGGACCAACTTGAAAATCCATTGTAGTACAGGAGAAAGGCATTTGAGCTTTTTGACATCATATTAGAACAAGATATGTATGCCTTTTAAGATATCGTAGAGATGCCCCAGCAAGCATTTCACTTTAATCACTCTTTGAAGTGTTGCATTCAAATTCAATATCATTAATGGACTGAAATGTTCAGATCTTCTTTCAATATAATTCAGTGAGTGCATTTATCTGACATGGGCACCAGTCTCATGCTGATTTGGGATCCTGCCTTATTCATGAAGCTGTATCATCAATGCAAAACACAGGTTATTCTCATCTTCCAAGCTAAAAGAAGGCTGTGGGTGCAATTTTCAGTGGGTTCCTGACTTTTATACTTTCTATTACACTTTCATAAGTACCCCCAAAAAATTTCCCAATGTAACCCCCTTATTATATGCTGGGAAATCAGCTCCTCTGACTTCCAACCAGTACCCATTACACTATTGCTATTGGCATTCCTTCTTCCCTAATCTCTATCCACTTCTTTATGTCTGCCTTCTCCACAGCTTTAAATACTATTTTGTATGATTCATAAACAGTTGTGTGGCTTTTGATTGGGGTTTTTTTTTTAAGTAGAAACACACAGAAGTGAAGAAGCATAAGTCTTCCAGCTGCTATTGAACCACATCAATCAGCAGATCAGTCAACATGGCAAATGCTGGGGAATAAGGGGGAAATCATTAATCAACAATGATTGCAGGTGCCCAAGTTTGCAATCCTAGACCTAGATGATGAACCACTACTTAACCCTAAAAGCATGTTTGCCACCATTTGAATTTGACCAGAGATAACATATCAACAAGTTGGCCCTTGAGTTTGTGCAAGACATACGCAATTATTTTTCAGAAAAGTTAAAGACGGATCTCCATGTCACAATAATCGTACCCTTGGCTTTTGATGCCTTTTGAAGGAAGCTCAAGATTCCCTGTGCGGACCGTACCTTTGTTTAAACCGCAGGCAGTTGCTTCCCCGCAATGTGGAAACCAAGCCTACATTTTTGCAGTTTGCAAATGTGCCTAGATCAACTAGCTTCCACATCCATTGCTTTGGTTTAAAGGAAAGTGGGGAAGATTTCCTTAAGGCCTAACAACTGATATTCTGTTGCTAGGGGCTAGTAGGGAAAGAGATTCCTGTAATTATAGCAAAGTAAATATCTGTACTATTCTGTGCTGGAAGAAAACTGCAGCAAATTAGTTTTTTTTATTAAATGTGTAATGGCGTTCCTTGCATTCAGCATGGAAAGAGTTGCTTACAGAAACCTCCCAGTGTCTTTTATGTGATTTTTGCGGGTGTGACCAATTAAGTATATAATCATATGGAGGGATCTGAGAAAGAATGCAGAATAAAATGTATTTCTATAAAGAAAGTCATAGGCTCCTGCAGCGTGGGAGATCCATCCCTGTGGAGTAGCATTTTATTTCACACTTCAAGAGCTTAAATGGTTTTTTTTTTTTCATCCAGAAACCTATAATAAATGTATGTATGACAAGGCAATGATTCTAGGGTACATTTTTGTACTCTGTGGAAGTTTTTCACAATGCCAAATTGTTGTCGCTTATGAAAATCATGATTTCTTTTCTTGGCATCTGTACAAATTTGTTTCCTGTCGATTAACATTTCTAAACCTACACTTTATGTCTTGGGGTGCCATTACAGAGAACCCTACTGTGTACTCTTCAATCCCTAGCCTTTGAATATTAGGAATTTCCACGTAGGGTACAAAGCAGTACCTCAAATTTGAAACGGCTTGAATGTGTTTCAGGATAATGAAAATTTCAGTGCCTTCAGCCTAACATACTGTATCTATCTGCCTTAGAGTAGCAACAGCAGCCAATATCTGTCAAAACGAAAGGCTGAGATGTGCGTTAGGTTGCGCCAGACAGTGGTATTAAATGACTCGGAGACCAACTCTTCTTCTTCTTGTAACCTAACCCAGTGTAGGTTCTGAGTTTCAAAGAGTAATGTGAGGCTAGCAGCCAACCCTTAGTGTTACAGATATTATGCGCAGTAACCAGGCTGGAAGCAAAGGGTTAGATGGATCCGTCCTTTTCCCTACTGCTGGACCAATCCAACTTACAGGTGAATCTAAAGTGGGTGAGACTGGGCCACACCTAAAAGCATCAGGCTAATTTAGGAGCTTTTAGGCAGACCTTCTGAAATGATCAGCTAGGACAGGGTGTCAAAATGGCGGCCCGTGGGCAGGATGCATCACCCGCAGGCCACGCCCACTCCAGCTCTGCAAAGGAAAAAAAGTCGCAATATGTCATGATATGTCACATGACTGATATGCAGGTTCTGAGGTTTTGCTTGATAAAAAATACAGGAAACCAGAAGTTGCCTTCAAGCTTTACGTTTTTATTCAGCTGAACAAAGAACGGGCTTCTCTACAAAGAGACAAAAAGCCCCAAATATCAGAAAAGCCTTATTTTTATACCTACTTTGATTACATAAGCTATTCACCCAGCAAAGCTGACACACATAAGATGAAGACTTCACCCTTTAAAGCTGGCACACTATAGATAAGAAGGAAGAAAGCAGAAGTAGCTAGTATGTTCCCATTTGGATGTTTCCCCGAGACACCATATGTTCACTGTTGGGTGGTTTGGGTGTTTTCCCCAAGACACCAGCTGTTCCCGGGTGGGTTAGAATATTGGGTGTTTCCTTTACTGTCCTTTCATGACCCTGCATTCACGGGCCTGCAAGTGGCCAGAGAGAGCAGGGCCATCTGCACATATTCACAACTGATACTGTCCCGTAAGTCCTGGCCATCATGATGCAATCGAGTTTGACACCCGTGAGCTAGGAGGTAGTTACCTTTCCACCTCACATCTATGACTTGAATCAACCACTTTATTTTTTCTTAGGGTTTAGCAGTAAAGACAAAGCTGCTTACGTGATTTCTTTGATAAATGATGATACGGTGCTGGACATCAATTCTGGCTTTAAAGCTCCTGCTAAGAAATACAACAAATCCGAAGTGACACGCCTGAATTAAATTTCCTGATTAATGCAAGATATAGGAAGTTGTTACTAGATTGCAACATAAAACCTACATGTCATACAGAGATCACAATTTACATGCAAAACAAAGCTTTTGCTTTTCATTCTTCAGAGTTACCGTAAGAGCTTTATACAATAGTCTCTGAGGACAGAAAATCTGATTTTAGTGCATGGCACCAGAGGTAGTACTTGGCAAGGGCTGATGGAGCCTGCAACTCATTTAATCCAGCCTAGGAATGCTGGTAAATCATGCATTTTGTTCTATGTCTTCCCAGAAAACCAAAAGGACACATTTGCCTCTACTCTTATTAAGTGTCAGACTGCTGGCTGCACTGCTCATGCTCCCAAGCAGATAAGCAAATGTCTTATCACAAATGTTCAGATTCATATCTGAATGTTGATAACCCCAGACAAACATTTCAAAGCTCTCATTTGTTTTTCATAGATTCAGAGAGAGAGAGAGAGAGAGAGAGGAGAGAGAGAGAGACAGACAGACAGACAGCAAGCCTACAAAACAGTTTCCTTTCATTTAGAATCCTACAGTTCAAAAAATGTAAGGGTTAAGATAGGGGTCCCCAACTGGGCTGAGGCATGCCAGCAACCGGTCCACACAAACAAGCAAAGCCCCATCCGTGGGATGCAGGCAGCACACAAACCCATGCACTCTCCGGTCCACGGAAAAACTTTTCTCCATGGAACCGGTCCCTGGTGCCCAAAAGGTTGGGGACATGCAACAAAGATGATTAGAGGACTGGAGGCTAAAGCATATAAGGAACGGTTGCTGGAATTGGGTATGTCTAGTTTAATAAAGAGAAGGACGAGGGGGGACATGATAGCAGTGTTCCAATATCTCAGGGGTTGCCACAAAGAAGAGGGAGTCAAGCTATTTTCCAAGGCGCCTGAAGGCAGGACAAGAAGCAATGGATGGAAACTAATCAAGGAGGGAAGCAACCTAGAACTAAGGAGAAACTTCCTGACAGTTAGAACAATTAACCAGTGGAACAACCTGCCTCCAGAAGCGGTGAATCTCCAACACTGGAAGTTTTTAAGAAGAGACTGGACAGCCATTTGTCTGAAATGGTATAGGGTTTCCTGCCTAAGCAAGGGGGTTGGACTAGATGACCTCCAAGGTCCCTTCCAACTTTATTATTATTATTATTATTACAATGAGCTGCAGTCCTGCCTTAGCCATGAAAGCCAACTAGGTGACTTTCGGCCAGTCACTCTCTGTCAGCCTATGATGTCAGCTTGAGCAACAAGCCAGTTGGTCAATTCTTGTTGCAACCAATGGTTCAACACTTGGTTGATCCTCCCCCAAAAAAGATTTGACCCTGTACTTGCAGGAAAATGTTAGGAAGAAAAAAAAAACTTCAAAGAGTGTTCCTTAATCAGTTTATGATTCTTAGAAAACCACCACCGGAAAGAGCAGATTTTGCAGAGCTATGAGCAAAGATGGCTTTAGGTTTTTTTAAATTTTCACTACCCGAATTTTCAAGCAAAACTTTATTTAGAATTATTAATATTCATAAATTAAAAATACCCACATTGCCATAAACTGTTGATATCTAGTGTCATATGTCTACTTTGACACATTTCTCGAAACTGTTAAAAACAAAAATCTATTTCTGAAACTCCAATATCTTCTAATATCCCACCAGTCTATTTAAACCCAATGATTCTGTCTGCAGTATATAAACAGATCACACATTAAAAAAAAAAAAACTAAAATGCTTTCTTGATAATAAGTCCTTAATTCCAAACGATCAGAAGATAGGCATGTAAACTGTGGCATCATCAATCAGTGTTATGCTGGGTAATTTCAGGCATTCCTTGTTCAAGGAAAGAAAGGCTAGACTGTCCACCTAGCCCAAGTATGACTGAAACACCTTTTGACTGTTCTGGATTTATCCTAATAAAAATACATTCAGACAGAGTAGGACACTGGACACTGCAATGGCATGGGGCGAGGGGAGGTGGTCCATAGGCCACAACAGGAAATTCCTTCTCTGAGGTATTCCAGCTATCTGACAAGTTGGAATTTTCAGTCCTGCAAATTAGGCCACACACATATCATAAAAACAGGCACAGTGTCAATTAGACTGGTTTAGTATCAGCCTCCTTGATGACTTCTTGGGATCTACCACTCAGACAGCAGTTCCTGTTCTTTTAATTCAGCCTCAATTCCTCCGGCTCGTCCTGCTCATGATAACTAACATTTTAAATGATTGTGCCAGGTAGAAAATATCCCTCTGGAACTACAATCTTTCATCACTTATTCCATTGTATTATGCCTTGTGTGGTTTTGCCCAAATATATTGAACTGAAGAGCAGAATGGAACACAAGCTTGACTGCCTGATATCTTCCAGTTGTATCCATATAGAGCAGGAGTGAGGAACTATGGCCCTTTTATGACTTGTGGACTCCATGCTGGCTCAGTAATTCTGGGAGTTGGAAGTCCACAAGTCATAAAGGGGCCATAGTTTCCCATCTCTGATATAGAGGAATAAACTTGTATTATTTCCTACTTGAGCTCATTTATTTCCTCCAAATAACAAGGATAGAAGATAATGTTTTCATAGCTTGCCATAGAAATAGATAGCCTAATGTCAGGAACCTGTCAGTCATAGCTATCAACCAGCAAGATCGAGAAGGGACAGGAGGAATTCGAGTTGTTACAAGCATCATGGTGCAAAAGATATGACTTTTGAGTTTATTTCAAGCATCATTATGCACATACTGAGTTGTGTCCTGTGTTCAGTGCCCTCTGGATGCATACGTCATCATTTTGCAGCTTACTTTAAATGCCATCTCTTTTAGAACTGGGAAAGGAAAACAAATTTCATCACTATGGTATGTCATATTCAAGGAACTGAAGGATGTGAAAAATTGCCCTTATCAAAATTTTGTTAACTTCAAAAACAATTCAAATAGCCTTATGCTAGCAAGGCAAAACTAAAAATAATCTCAAATCCAAAATAAGTATAGAACAGACACAAACCAAACACTTAGCTATCGAATTATGTGAAATTCAGATTTGGAAAAGTAGAGAGCTTCAAATCCTGTGGCAGCATAATTGCTTAAAGCACTGTTTCTCAACCTTGGCAACTTGAAGATATATGAACTTCAGCTCCCAGAATTCCCCAGCCAGCAATTCTGGGAGTTGAAGTCCACACATTTTCAAGTTGCCAAGGCTGAGAAACACTGGCTTAGAGTGTTACATTCTGGTTTCTTTAACTAAACACACAGTGGCTGGCTCATATACTACGTGAAGCCGCAATATGATTGTGTGACACTTGAACCCAACCACTGTGGAATAGAAACATTATTTATGGCCTAAAATTCTGAGTAAAGCAGGCCATTGAGCTTGTTCTCCAAGCTAGGACTTAAAAAAAAAAAAGTACCACATATTGGTACACTCTGCAGCTCCAGAGTTTCTATCAGGCCTCGTGATTAAGGCTAAGGATGAAATATTCTGTTCTATTATTTACACCTCACATATTTTACTGATCACAGGTTTTGTTCAAATTTACATCTATAACACTTAACATATTTGTCCTCAAAAGTATTTATATAAATTGTTATTCAAACTTCTCACAATGTACGGATGTTTATTCTTCTCTATTTAAGATACTCAGGTTAACTTTTCTGACAATTCCTAATGGCCCTCTCTGTGCAATATTCAAACAGAATTGCTTTATATTGGAATAGCTCCAGCCTGTCTTTTATTTCCAAGTAACTCTTCAAATGAAAAAATCATTTTTCTAATTTTAGTTCAAATATTGTTTTACAAACCAGTCAAAAGTCCGAAGCAAAATTAATGCTCTGAATGGTTGACATCTAACAGATGGTTCAGGGAATAATATTTCATTCAATTTTATTTTGGATTTTGGCTGCTAACTCTGACAGCCAGCAATTTGCCCTTCCCAAATTTCTCACAATCCATTTATAGCCAGCAACCCCTGTTTTGGAATGGCTTGTGAAAATAAAAGCAGGTATAACAACTTTCACTAAGTGTGGCTTGTTCTCCGGTTCCATCAGAACGGTTCTCAGCTGTTTCCAAGAAGGGAAATCTTCCCAACCCCCCCCCCCCCACACACACACACACATATTCCCAAAGAAAGTTTCTAGTTAGCATCAGTAAGAAAAATTGTGAAGGTTAAATGCAGTAAATTCAACACACGGCTCAAAAAATCAATTCTACAAATTGTGAAAATGAGTGCTGGAGCATATGATTTATCATGGGAAAATAACCCCCAATTTCTGGTCAACACATTTAAAGTCTTCAAGATGGTTAATTTGAATGGCTAAAGAAATAATTATGTTTCCTCACTAGCAGCTCAAATTCAATGGAGATCCAAGCAAAAACAATTACTTACAATCAACTTACAACTCTTTGTTTAGCGATCATCCAAAGTTATAACGGCACTGGAAAAAAATAACTTAGGATCAGTCCTCACACATACAATCATTGCAGCATCCCCATAGTCACATGACCAAATTCAGGTGTAAATGGCAACTGGTGTGTATTTACAACAGCTGCAGCATCCCAGGGTCATATGATCGCCATGTGAGACCTTACTAATCGGTCAGTGGGGGAACTCAGATTCGTTTCACTTAATAACTGCAGTGATTTGATAATTGTTGCAAAAAGATCATAAAATCGATGCGATTCATTTAACAACCACCTTACTAAGCAATGGAAATTGTGGTCCCAATTGTGGTCATAAATCAAGGCTTATCTGTACTAACAATGCTATTTTAAAAAAGCTATCTTTATTCTAAGGTTATTTCTCATAACGTCCAGTGCAGAATTTGAAGCTTTAATAGCAGCAAGAGTAGAATATGCCGTCTGGAGTGTTTCTGGAATACTTATTTTCTACAGAACATATAAAACAGGGCTTTTTTTGTCATAGAACGCCCAGAACGGAGTTCCGGCACCTTTTTTGGATGGAACCTTGTAAGGTAGGCAAGGCGGGTTGTATGACATGTGTGAGTTCCGGTACCTTTTCTTTTTACAAAAAAAGCACTGATATAAAATATAATCTAATCTCTGAGGGAGGTCATTCTCTCCCCTCAACCCCAAAGTCTGGAGAATGAACATCCATGAACAAGGAGATACAACGTTTGACATCTGGGAGCTCTGTTAAAATACGTTAAGTCAAATATTTTTTTTGACAGATCCATAAGGATTTTGCAACAAAATAAAGTTGACTAGATCAGTTTTAATCTCACAGGAATCAGAAAATAGTTAAAAATACAAAAGCTGGAGTAGATATGTTTTTATAAGAAAATTTTCTAATCTGTTGATTTAAACCAATGTCTTAATCCTTGTCCCAACCTGACAACATCTTTTTCACTTCTAACTAATGGAGCTTGAACTGATCTCTGAAGGGACAATATAAGCTACTAATGGAATATTTATACAATCCTATTATTCATGTAATGTAATTAACCCAGCAGAGTTTAAAATCTTACTGATAGATCTCCTGTGCTGTCTATATAATATTAGATAACCTCATTTAAATTGCAGAAGTTTTTTTTAAATAAAGAACTGTGCACATGATTAAAATAGAGGCTAATTTATATATTCTGCCCACATCTAATCAATTAGGAAGGGAATATAATGTACCAAGGATACTAACCCAAAAATAATTTATCAAGGATTCGTTAGCTTTTAAACTTTTAAATATTATGCTATAATTACATTGAGAGCCAGCTTGGTGTAGTGGTTGAGGCATCAGGCTAGAAATAGGGAAAACATTAGTCATAGTCCCATCTTACGCACAAAACCAGTTGGGTGACCTTGGGCCAGTAATTTTCTCTCAGCCCTGGGAAGGTGTCAGTGGCAAACCACTTTTGAAAACTTTGCCAGGAAAACTGCAGGGACTTGTCCAAGCGGTCTCTGAGAATCAGGTACAATTAATTTGAAGACAAAAAAAAATCATGTTGACCGATGCATTGATATAATGAAGAGATATTCTGTCATTTGTAGTAGTGCCAGCTAGTCCCTTTCTTAGAAGCCAATCATTTATAGACATACATGCTATATGATAAATGCTGTAAGGCCACACACATTTTCAGAGCAAAGAGCCAAGACAGCTATGAAATGTTGTCTGACTCTGAAGAATAAACTTCCTTTTATGTTGTTCTTACTCCATGTTTTTCATTCATGATGCATGATCATTTCAAGAACGTCAATGATTTCATCAGGCCAGTGAATGGCAATAAGAAAGAAAGTAGACCACTCATATTTATGAAAGTTCAACTTCTCTCTGGTTCCTTCTCTCCTGCTAATCATTATGCAAAAACTACCAATTTTAAACATAGATCCCCAAGCTTAAAATCCTCTTTCGACCTTATCTCTTTTCTTTTTTTGATTATAGGTCTGAGGTTGTAAATCCACAGAGGAGGAGTCCTTCCCTTCTTTCATTCCTTTCTATATAAGCCAATATAAGCTGCTTCTTTTTTTTTTTGCAGAAGAAAAGGATAACAATTCATGAAACAAACATAAATTATCCAATGATTAAACAATCACGGCTCATTGCTACCACAGATGTAAATTTGCAATAGATGTTGCAGATAAATTAACTAGGATAAAGAATATTCCATGTACAACAAAATTATGATACTGTTTGTGTTATTGTTGCCGCTAATTCCTCAGCATCATTTTCATTGTAATTCAGAGCTCCAATTTTCATAGAGAAAGATAGGATCTGAATTTCTAAAAAAACTGTTTTTCTAGCAAGCTGATGACAATATCTGACATTGGTATACACTAAAATATTTATGTTTCGCAGCAATTTGGGGAGAAATCCCTTTTCTCCTCTTGATGAAATTTAGAAGTTAAAGGAGGTGCAGAAACAGCATATATTTAATTAATGTAGAAAATTAATGAGCTTTCCTCGCACTCACAGTGAAGAAAAGATTTCATATCCATTTCTCACCCCTATTGTGTAGCCGTAGTTCAAAGCAGAGGCAACTTGTGAGGCAACATGGATCTGATTCACATACAGGTAGTCCTTGCGTAATGACTGGTCACTTAGCAACCAGTCGAAGTTATGACCAATCTCCCCAGCACTGTCTAGGACCCTGTTTTCAAAGTTCTGATGGCCACATACACACACACTTATGATTGTGTGATCATATTTTGGGCATTTGGAAACTCCCCTCTGGTTCATGTCAGAGGCACCTTCTAAGGCCCTTCTGGGTTGAAAGGATTAGCCAGTGACATCACTGTTGCCCTGGGGACATCTGTGGGGGCTCCTTTCATGTCTCTGTCAAGGAGCTGAAGTGAGTGATAGGTAGCTCACCCCCGCCATGCAGCAGGACTCAGGTCTCAAACGCAGGCTTGCTAGCCTCCAACCCAGTGTCCTAACCACATGAGCTACCACGCTCCTCATTTGGCAACTGGTTAGCATTTACAGCTGTTTGCAGGGTCCCAAAGTCACGTGAACAAAGTTTTTAGCGTGTTCTGCCAGTTTCCAGCATTTACTTCCAGATTCTGGCAAAAACATCCATTGGGTAAAGGGTTTATTTAATGACCAAAAAAGGTGATAAACTCAGGCATGGTACATGGTGATCTGCTTAAAAACTCCCAAACTTTATGACCATAATTCGGGGCTCAATTATACTCGTACGTTGAGGACTATTTGTATGCTTGTCCATCACTTAATGATTGCATCTTCATAGGATGACTTGAACATATGCATTTTTATACAAGTTGTAAAGGAATGACGCTGGTGTTGCTGTCTGCAATTGGGAAAAGGAGGTGTAGCTGGCAGAAATGCTTCCCACCCCCACATCCCCAAGGACAGACTCAGCTCATCCCTTCTCCCAAAGGGCAGTAAAAGTTTACATCCTCAGAAACTTGAGAGGAGATGGGCTCATTCACTCATTCATTAATCCCCCCAGTCACATTTACTTACAAGCATCCACATTGGTGCTCTGGGTTTCTAGCTAATTGAACCACACCTTGGCATTTCTAGGAACCTGCTGACATTCAGAGACAGCCTTGCCCCACTCAAGTCCTTAGCCTACAAAAGTGTGGGTCATGTAGGAGAAAAAAATCCCACAAGTAGAGACGAGAAAGCGATGTCTGGGATGTGTGACTATAAAAGGCAAGCAAGAGGGCTATCAGTCAATTGCTAGGACCGCAAGCTTTGGTAAACAGCCCATTGTGCTGTGATTCCTGTCTGAAGCTTGGCCTGAAGCTCGGTAAAGCAACTACATGAAGGCAGATCCTAATCCCAACAAGTGCAAGAACTTTTAAAGGGAGGCAAAGGTTATATGCCACTGAAATACATGTATTTCTTTCAAAGACTAACCATCAAAGATTTATTTATGTAGCTACATCAATTTGCAAAGCCTAGGAAGGTGGAGTTAATCTAAGGCAACAGGATAGGTGTGTGTGCTACCATAAAGCATTATGTACAATTATATTCAATGCTGTGGTGTGTCCAGTTTTTGGAAAGCAAAGATCCTTCAGACACATGTTCAGGCATTTGAATGGAGACAATGCAAACAGTGAACAGGAAGAATAGTGAACAGGAAATAGCTGAATGGCAAAATGTCAGTGGAGATTCTCAGTCATAGGACATAGTTGTCTCAAAGGTACTTTTTCAAAAGGAAACTTGACTGTTTTTTCCCTTGAGGAGGAAGAAAAAGATGCTTTGCTTCTCATCCAAGAAGCTTCATCAATTCTGGCAGGATGATGGGGGGCAAAGGAAAGATTAGTTCCGCTGAAAAAGCACTTTTAAGATAATTGAATGGCACTTGTTCATTCGACTATTTCCTGTTCACTGTTCTTAGTTTCTACAAAGATGAAGAGAAATCAAGAGATGGTGCACTATATATGCATGGAGCACGTGCGCACACACACACACACACACACAAATCATCATCATCATCATCATCATCATCATTCTTAGGTATCAGATTTTTTTCCACCAAGCAATTAGTTACAGCATAAGCAGTAGCTGTATTAGTACACAACTAATGTGTAAGATTGGTGCCAAGTACCCTGTTCCTTTGTATACTTATTTTACAGAAAGGGAACATGTATGGAGACTTAGTATGCAAACTTGAAACCTGATTTATTTTCAAAATAATCCAAGGCAGTTATAAAAAAAAATGAGACTATGAAACTATTTGGGGGCTACCATTTATTGCAGATGTATTCTTTCCTACACAGAAGGACATAAATTGTAAAACCAAGCACAGACATTCAAAGGTGCCAACTTCTATGCTACAGATTTTTTTGCCTTTATGTAAGCATAAATGTTTATATGGGCATGATTATTTTTGATATGTTGAAAATCACAGCTTTCGGATTTTTCTTTTAAAGGTCTCCAGACCTGACAAAACCCATTTTGTTCATTTTCAAAAAAATGTGGCTAAGAGTGGAAAGTACTGGCTATCGAATGGTCTATTAAAAGCCATTTCCAATTCAGTTTGTTCTGAATGATTAGTGTTATTCCAATACAAATAAAAAAAAAACTGAAAAGACTCTTAGATCCAAACACAAAGGGGAACAAACATTCTTAAAACTTGAATAAAGTTTCTAAGCACACAGTTGAGACCTGTTGGAGGGAAAGGACAACTGTGCCTCACCTGTCACATTCTTTTTGTCTTTATTCCACTAAAGTCCCCCTTTCTTACTAACTAGCCATCTATCATCTCTTATATTTAACAATATAAATCTTGAAAGTTTCTATCAGACATGTAATTCAGAGCTCCTTTGGCTTGCAAAGGAGACTCATCATTTTTATTTCTAAACAAATCATATCAGAGAGGACCATCCCTAGTCTTGGGGAGACTAAAAGTAAAGAGAGAGATACTTTCAGAGTTTTGAGATTCTGCTAATTTAACCTTTCAATATCTTCTATCCTACAATAAAGATAGAACAAGTACTTCTTATTGTGCTTCTTGTCTGGGCTATCTGGCAAGACTAACAACAGTCTTGCAAGTCTGAAAGTAGCCCTCCCTTCCTTCGCGATTACTTTTCTGAAACTAAGGAGAGTCCCTTCTGAGACTCTTTGATCATCTCTCCTCCTTCGGACTCAAATTTCATTTGACCAAATGACAAAATTAGTGGACCAGAGGAATGCTGTGGATATAATTTACTTGGACTTCAGTAAAGCATTTGATAAAGTAGATCACAACCTACTACTTGATAAGATAGAAACATGTGGGTTAGACAGCTTCACCACCAGATGGATCCGTAGCTGGCTGACCGGCCGTACTCAGCATGTGGTTCTCAATGGAACCGCATCTACATGGAGGGAAGTGTGTAGTGGGGTGCCCCAGGGCTCTGTTCTGGGCCCAGTGCTCTTCAACATCTTCATCAACGATTTGGACGAGGGGATAGATGGGGAACTCATCAAATTTGCAGACGACACCAAGCTGGCAGGAATAGCCAACACTCCAGAAGACAGGCTTAAGATACAGGAGGATCTGGACAGACTTGAACACTGGGCACTATCTAACAAAATGAAATTCAATGGTGAAAAAAGCAAGGTTCTACATTTAGGCAAGAAAAACCAAATGTACAGGTATAGTATAGGGGGTACCTTGCTCAATAGCAGTAACTGTGAGAGGGACCTTGGAGTCCTAGTGGACAATCACTTAAATATGAGCCAGCAGTTTGCTGCAGCTGCCAAAAAGGCCAACACGGTGCTAGGCTGCATTAACAGAGGGATAGAATCAAGATCAGGTGAAGTATTAATGCCATTTTACAATGCCTTGGTAAGGCCACACTTGGAATACTGCATCCAGTTTTGGTCACCACGATGTAAAAAAGACGTTGAGACTCTGGAAAGAGTGCAGAGAAGAGCAACAAAGATGATTAGGGGACTGGAGGCTAAAGCATATGAGGAACGGTTGCTGGAATTGGGTATGTCTAGTTTAATGAAGAGAAGGACGAGGGGGACATGATAGCAGTGTTCCAATATCTCAGGGGCTGCCACAAAGAAGAGGGAGTCAAGCTATTTTCCAAGGCAGGACAAGAAGCAACGGATGGAAACTAATCAAGGAGAGAAGCAACCTAGAACTAAGGAGAAACTTCCTGACAGTTAGAACAATTAACCAGTGGAACAACCTGCCTCCAGAAGCGGTGAATGCTCCAACACTGGAAGTTTTTAAGAAGAGACTGGACAGCCATTTGTCTGAAATGGTATAGGGTTTCCTGCCTGAGCAGGGGGTTGGACTAGATGACCTCCAAGGTCCCTTCCAACTTTATTATTATTATTATTATTATTATTATTATTATTATTATTATTATTATTATTATTATTATTATTATTATTATTATTATTATTATTATTATTATTATTATTATTATTATTATTATTATTATTATTATCAGATCATTGTCTAGACTGCAGCTCTTCCTCCTGTCTCTCAAGGTTGTCCCCACATACATGTGTTCTAGGATAACATCAGAAAATTTATTCCTTTATCCAAAATTCAGATTAATTTACAAGAGGTAGCAAATTTACCATAACAGCCTTCTCTTCAGTGGCATAGTGGAACTTCCAGAACATGTAGCCAGTCTATTATATTTTGAGGCCATCAGGCGGTGAAGGCTACATTTAAAGGAATTTTTGCATAACTAATCAGACAGGATTAGAACTCAGGATTTACAGAACTGGCCTGAATAAATCACTCTCCAGTGTACCAACACTGCCCTCTTGTGGACACTGCAATCTATTTTAAAATATATTAATTCACAGTGCAATCATACCTGTATCTAAATCTCACTATATACTCATTCCTAAGCAGTTTTGCACATTAGGATTTTCAGTTCCCATAACTTCAGCACTGTATCCCCATTTCTTTAGTCATAACAAAGTGTAATAATCTGATTCAATAGCTGGAGCAAGTTACTGTACAAGTAGTCCTTGATTTACAACCATTTGGTGAGCATTCGACGTTACAAAGGCACTGGGAAAAAATGACTCATAATCATTTTTCACATTTACGACCAACATGGTCACATGATCAAAATTTGGACGCTTTGCAATTGATATGTATTTATGAGAGTTGCCGTGTACCAGAGTTATGTGATTACCTTTTGTGACCTTCTGTCAGTGGAGAAGCCACATTCACTTAATAGCAATGTTACTAACTTAACAACTGCAATGATTCACTTAACAACTATGGCAAAAAAAGACCTTAAAATGGAGCCAAACTCACTTAACACCTGCCCTGCTTAGCGACAGAAAGTTTGGGCTCAATTGTGGTTGTAAGACAAGGACTACCTGTGTTGAAAATAGTCATGACTTTTTAATATAAAGAAATGGGATCAGCTAAAACAAGAAGAAACATTCTTAGAAAATTAAAGTGTTCCAAGAAAAATCTAAACCAAAAGAAACATTTTAAGCATTACTTTGAAGGCAATTCAAACCAGATTATATGAATCCAAAAACCTTGAAAATCTAGAGAAGGGAGAAAATGAAATGAAATAAATTTCACATTTTAATTATCATTTGCACAGTATGTTAAGACTATCTGAAGAACTACTATACACGTAAAAGCTGAGGAACAAAACTTTACATTATTAAAACTTTGCACAGTTTTTTTTTTAATCAACCAGTAATTGTTAGGTTGCTCTTTCTTTGTTTTACTGCAAAGGACATAGCTGTCCCCACCTGAAAGAAATAAAGAAAAATATAATAAAGTATATATATATATATATATATATATATGATGTGTATGTATATGTATATGCTTCTCTTCTTCCTCAGCCATTCAAACCATCTCCATCATCCTATTACTTTTTTTGGTAAGCAGCTTGATATAAGTGCAAAAAAGGTGTAAGAGATAGGAAGCCAAATAAATTAAAGATAATTTTAGGGGGGAAAAGGAAAGGAAAGGAAATGTATGCCATGATAGTCAATGGATAAGTGCACTGATTTTTTTCCTGCTACCTGTCATGCCTTTGGTCAATCAAGGCTTTCAAATTATGTCTTTTAATAATACAAATTACCTTATTCATCAACTCTATTCCGTGCACCGACATTATAATGAAGTACTGTAAGATTTTAACAGATCACTGAGTTACATACTTTAGTGTGATTATGCAATAATCCATCTAGGAACTTAGCTTCTCTGTGTCCCGCAACCAACAAAATTTAGCTATCACCTCTCCCAGAGAAGCAATTTTAAACAAATATATTTTTCTGCATGTGGAATTATGTTAAAATATGCAAATTACTGTCTGTAAAGATCAGCAGTGATTCTAACACAGTAAACCATTCATGCTTATTTATCTCTGGCAACTGTGCAACTGACGGCATGAATCATGCAATCATTCCTAACTTTTGGACCTTCATTTGTTCTGTCCCCAAATCACATCTCCGTATTATCTTGATGTTTTTCCAAGCCCCTCTCTGCAGACATCCATCCATCTTGATTTCAGCACTCCTGTCATCTTTTCCTTGGCATACAGTATATATGCAATATACAAGAGAAAGATGCCTCGGGTAAGAAATGTCAGGGAAAGGTTTCAGTGGCTGAGGGAGAAAAGACATTATCACACATCGCACAAGAAGTGATCCAGCAGTCAGATCAGCTGCTCTGGGAAATAATGTACCTGATCAACTAGAGGTAGCAGTAGTAGTAATAGTAACAATAATAACAATAATAACAATAATAACAATAACAACAACAACAACAACAACAACAACAATAATAACAACAACAATAACAATAATAATAATAGTTGGAAGGGACCTTGGAGGTCATCTAGTCCAACCCCCTGCTCAGGCAGGAAACCCTATACCATTTCAGAAAAATGGCTGTCCAGTCTCTTCTTAAAAACTTCCAGTGTTGGAGATTCACTGCTTCTGGAGGCAGGTTGTTCCACTGGTTAATTGTTCTAACTGTCAGGAAGTTTCTCCTTAGTTCTAGGTTGCTTCTCTCCTTGATTAGTTTCCATCCGTTGCTTCTTGTCTTGCCTTCAGGTGCTTTGGAGAATAAGTTGACCCCCTCTTCTTGGTGGCAGCCCCTCAGATATTGGAACACTGCTATCATGTCCCCCCTCGTCTTTCTCTTCATTAAACTAGACATACCCAATTCCAGCAACCGTTCCTTATATGTTTTAGCCTCCAGTCCCCTGATCATCTTTGTTGCTCTTCTCTGTATTCTTTCTAGAGCAGGGGTGTCAAACTTGCAACGTCATGTGACGTCGCACAACGTATCAGGCCGGTTTTGCCATTGCCAGTAATGGGGTGGGCGCGGCTTCTGGATGACGCGTCCGGCCCGCGGACCGGCAGTTTGACACCCCTGTTCTAGAGTCTCAGCGTCTTTTTTACATCGTGGTGACCAAAACTGGATGCAGTATTCCAAGTGTGGCCTTACCAAGGCATTGTAAAGTGGTATTAATACTTTCACGTGATCTTGATTCTAGTCCACTCATTCTTTCTGCCCTCTCAATATTTGATATCGTGCAGATTGTATACCCCACCCCCCAGGAGACCTGGCCAGCCCCACTGTGAAAAGTTTCCACCATAAATTAAAAACCTGTCTACTGATACAGACCTTCCCTTGACTTCTTTTCTCTGCCCCTCTGCCAGCAACTCTAACAAATGTTTATTTATTGTTTGGCTTTTTAAGCTTCTTTGATGTCATATATGTGTTACTGTAAACATTTATAATGTTGATAGTTCTTTTAATGAATCGTGGAATCTAAATCCCACCACTAGTAAGTAAGCAGTGGCAGCCAGAGGCAGAGACTCTTAAAGAGAAGGGGGGGAGAACCCTACTCACAACAGTGGCACCAGAACTAAATCATTAGAAGTCCGTACACTCTTTCAGAGAACACAATAATAATAATAAAAAGCCTTTCTGAGCCGCAGCTTACTTCATTACGGGATGGCTAAACTGATGTAAGACTTAAACCAGGATGAGGTGGAGGGAGGGGGAAAATGACAATTATGCAGATGCAGGTTACATATGAGGCAGATGTGGTGAGGTACATTATCAATTAGCGACTGCGATGTGTTAAAAACCCACTGTGTTTGTTGAGACCTTCTGAAAACTTCCTCTTTCTTCCTCCCCCTCTTATCTCCATTTAAAATCCTACATCGATCTAGATACTTTATGCATCTGAAAAGTAAGCTATAACTCACGGAAGCTTCTGCCTTTTAATAATATGTGTTACCTTGAATAGTTATTTACTTATTTAATTTAAATGCCACCCATCTCACTGGGTGACTTACAAACAGTAAAAAGGTGGATAAAAAAACAATTTAAAAAAGTTGTATTAAAAACTAGAACCAAGGGGATGGACGGAACTCGGATAAGAAGGTCTTCTTACCCCCTAATATCAAACTCCTGATTTGAGGCTACCACAGATTAACCCAGCTCTCTTCCTACACCACCGGGGTGATTCTACCATCTCCAGAATATACATAATCTATAAACAGGTCTGCCCAAGAGTTTGTTCTATAGTGGATAATGTACAACCAAACCACAGCCGCATTCATTGGTTTCTATTTTTTAATATTCCTTTCCTCCCAAAAGCTTTGGTATTTGACAGTGATCCTCCAATAAAGCTGTTTAGACATATCCATCAGACTTTTACAAACCAAATTTGGTTGCAAGCAGAGAGAGAGAGAGAGAGACACACACACACACACACACACACACACACAGAGAGAGAGAGAGAGAGAGAGAGAGAGAGAGAGAGAGAGAGAGAGAGAGAGAGGACTGAGCATGACAGACATTAAATCACATCACCTAAATGCACTCCAGGGAACAGCCTGCCTGTTACAATAGTGACAGTAATGTATACATTGAAGGAGAATGGAAGAGGCAAGCAGGGTGTTATGTGAAGAGGACACAGGCATGAGTTGCAGGAGTAGCATCGAAATTCTTGTTTTAATAACCATACATAACCAAGCATTTATGAGCCGTACAATAGCCATTGTAATTATTCCCGGGTTAACTGCCTTTCACTCAACTCCTGAAAACTCAAGGCTGCTGCTTGAGATTCGGTTCTGAGATTCACACATGCTGTCACACACACATTCACCTGGATATGTGAACAACGATGTACTTCAGGCATTAGATGGGAGATTAATAGATCCAATATTGATAGAGGCTGGCAACTGGAGAGGAGAGGAATGCATTACGGGCATTGTTGTGCTCTGTTTTCATTCAGTTACATCAGGATAAAGGAGAGTTTGATGATACTTCTGGTATCCAGGGGTACATCTGGGCCAATAACAAGCCCACCCTGTTGAGTCAGAAACTGATGTTGATAAAATCAATCACCATTCTCTGATAATGGATACAATTTAGGACACAATAACCCGTCAAGAACTGCAGACATATGTTGCTTGGGGAGCAGCAATGTTTGCCATCCAATTACAGCAAATGGGAGAAGCAAAGTGTTTCACACAAAAGCTGTTGAAGGGACGAAATCAGGGAAACATGTAGCTTTCTGCAAGAGGCTCCTGCCTGCTTTCAGAGGCGCTTGTGTTGTTTGTTTGTAGCTGGTTGTTTCCCAGGTCTTTGGAGGTACAGCATGTGGTGGTGGTGGCTGTGGTGGGACTAGTCCTATTGCTTAAGAAGGTGAGAAGGGTCTGCAGCTACATCTGGAAATAGAACAGACTGCCAGCCCTGGGGAACTCATGGACCAAGGAACAGCAAATATGTTTACTGTGAGAATTTAGTTTGGAATTTTAATTTTAAAATTTAGAGGTTAGAAGGAAATGGAGGCTGTAGAGATGTATAAAACCCAACTAAATGACTACTTTGAGTTACTGGTATACACAGTACCATTCTAATTGGTTGTTCTAGAACTGGATATTCTCTAGGTGCTGGGATGATGCCATTTTATTTCAAGTGACTGCTAAAAATGGTAAACTGATAGACCCTTGGACTTAAAAGAAAGCCAGTGGATCAAAATTGTCACTCAAGATGATGATGATGATGATGATGATGATGATGATGACGACAATGATGATGATGGCCCCCAATGTTTGTTGCTGGCCTCCATATTGGCAACCTTCTCTCTGCTAAGCAAAGATTTTAAGGACTGTGCTGTTTCAGTAGTGCTGGTAAAAGGGGGTATAGAAACTATTAGAATTAGCATGAGTATTGATTCAATTGAAGGAGCAATCCTTTCTCCATATAGCTGACAATGAATGGTTGAGGTTATCCTACTAAAAATTGAAGCACTCTGGCCCAAATGGACAAGAATACTCAATGTGATTTAAGATGAAAATATGCATTTTGGAAGCAGAATAGATACATTGGCCCTGAGGTAATTTTGACAGTGAATGGGGGATTAATAGAAAGCAACATCATCCATTACTGCCCTCCAGTAACAGGTATCTATGTTTTCTGGTGATAGGACACCCAGGCAGGGCAGTTAAGCCTAAAGGCAAGAGATCTTTTTCTCTGAGTATCCAGAGATTTTATTCTGTTAATGAAGTCTTGCTTGTGACTTCAGCAACTGATAATTTAAAGAATCGCAAGCTCCAAGCTGGCTGGCCTTCAGAATACAAGTTAATTTCCTAGGACAAAGGGCTCGGCATATTTAGTGTACATCCAGCCAACTTCAGAGAAAAAATCAGTAATAGTTTTGGAGTTCATTTGTCAGTTGTGCAACTGGCATCTTGACTGCCAAAAGTGAACTTTCCGTAATCCTTGGTCTACTTAGTTTCAGCACAACCTCCATGTAGCCTCAAAACACAAGCATTATCCAAGGTGCACAAACTGCAGTACCTAAAATTGCTAAACGTCCTCAGAGAGCCTTCAAAAGTTGATTCTAAATTATAGTTTTTAGACAGAGGATAGGGGGTATTATCGAATAGATGAGGAGTCAGTGTAGCTAATACATTAATTTTAGTTAGAGTTTGAATTCATTTAAAAGGTATTTCATGTCCTGGCTTACGCTTCCCTTCCCTGTCCCCCCAAACCCTTCTGGACCTCTGCTGCAGACAAGTAAAATGAGACCATTTCTAATATTTCAGATAAAGGTTTCCTAGTCCTACCGAAACGCAAATCTGCTGCATATGCGTAACTCTTCCATGTCAAAAGTTGTGGGACAAGTTTTTGCTCCCATTTTCTTTAAACAAAAAGAAATGAAAGCTCACCTACAACTTCTCAGCAAAGGGAGAAAAAAGCTGCGAGCGTAACAAACGTCACACTCATTCCATAGACAGGTTCTTACTGTCTCACCACGATTGTGCTTTATCATCGTTTAAGTCTCTTGCCCTCTGCTTGTTCCCTGGGGATTGTCCAGGTTTTTACTCATTTTGAAAGACCATCATCCATCATCATTTTAAAAGGGCAGCCAGAGATCTGAACAGAGTCCCATAATAAAACGGCAGAGACAGAGAGCTAATTGATTCCTATAAATAATGTGTAACTGTAAAGATATGAACAGTGGTTAGAACTGCAGGCATTAATCTTCCTATTTGCCATCAGGGACTGCACTGGCAGACTGTGGCAGAGTACCCCGTACATTTTGTATGGACAATACAATGCAACAATTATGGCATATTCCCCACTTTCAACCTTAGAGTCTCCCAACTATTTGTTTTATCCACAATGTTTGCAGCATAGTTTAAAACAGCTTTTACGACATGGGTTGAAAAATGGAAACTTTTGCTTGTTTGTTTTCTTCAGCACGAAGTGGTTCAATAGCATTGGGGCAGACTCAGATACCAGGCAGCAGAGTAGGAGTCTGTGTCAATATCATGATAAAATTAGACTCAGTCACCCCAGCAGAGAGGCAATTTATAAGCATCACTCCCAAAAAGAGTCATGAAGTATTCTGGCATCCAATCTTATGACAATTTCTCAGTGTTCTGAAACTGCTTTTTGCAGACACATTGGAGAAAGGCTTCATCAGCCGCCTACTTGCTCTTTCTTCATCCCGACCTCGGCCTGTCTCTGTTTGCTACCAGTTCCACTCATACACAGCATGCTCCGAGGACCAAGACCAGCCCACCTGGTGCTCTTAGGAGAGAGGGTATTTTACTCTATCAGAGATTAAAGCCAATATAATTAGCATGCTAATAATATCAAATTCGTTCTCCCTATGTTGCCAATACAAATGCTTTTTCAACAAAGTCTCTTGAGTTATTTTAAGGACTAATCAAGATCTTATTTCATAAACCTCATGGTTCAACGCCCACTTCATCAGATAGATGAAGTCCTTCATCAGATAGATGAAGTTCCTCAAATTTGCACATTCTAGATGTGTTGGGAATTCTCAGGCCAAGTATTTTGGGTTTTGTACGCTAAATGCTACCAGATTGGAATAACTGGTCTTGTTGTCTGTGATTTGATCTCAGTTTTCTGAGCATTCGGAAACCTGTAGCACGTTGTTTATATCATGTCAGACAGATTTGTCAGTCTAACCTAGAATTTTCTTATCTAATTGGCAGCATTTTCCCATCACCAGGTACCTTATTATTTTAAGCCAAACTGCCATGGGTATCATATCAGAGCTAGTTCGTTAGCCCAAGGCCACAAAACTGAATCCATTTCGTATCTTGATACAAATCCCTGTAGTGAGTATATCATGAAGGAAATTAAGACTACTGCAGTAGGCTATTAAGTAGGAATACAAAGCATGTGCTAAACCATTGTGCTTCAAAATAGGCATCAAAAAACTATTTTGCAGTTCTAAGATGTGCTAGAAGGGAACACTATCCATGTAAGATGTACTTGTTCCTCATTTCTTTATCCTTTTTTCTTGATAGGACTGTGAGAACTACACTCACAATCTGTTAAACGGGAACATCCCCCGCTGTAATTAAAAGAGCAGATTGGCAGAAGCAGTTTATCCACAATATCTGGCTGTTTGCACCCTCCGTTTTTACAAAGATAAAACCAGAGCTGTACAACTGCTTAGCAAATGAATGACTGCCTTTACGTGAAAGCGAAAAGAATTGTCTAAAAGGCAGCATCCAGTGAAGTTAGTATTTTTTTCCCAATGGTTTTGCAAACATCATATATATAGCTTCCCAGGTATGAAATGTCTTTCTTCTTCAATGTGGTAGTAAATTTTAACAGTTCCTGAAGAAATTCTAAGTCGATTGCATAATCTGATTGCAGTCGTCCAATGTCAAAATTCTTTTTAGGATGCATACTTTGTATTTAATGCATGTGTTCTTTAGATATTGGTTTTCATCCACTTAAGGTACTTTTTAAAATGTTAAATCTTTATATAATTTATGTAGTTCAGGCAGACGGATCAGATTCAAAGGTTAAACTACATAAAATATATTCTGTTTGGTGGTTGGTGTTTATGTCCTTTCTCTTCTCTATCCTTTTGAAATTCTCAGTTTCCATTTGGTTCTGCTTCCATGAAGTCAAAAGAGCTGCTAGAGAATCCCTGAATCCCAAATAAGACTTTTTAATAGAGTACAGATATAGTTATCATTTTTCTGTGTTGCAAGTCACGTAAAGAGTCAGATCTTTTGCCGATTTTCTAGCAGAAAATTAACAGAAGTTCCTGGGTAATCTTAAAAAGCTTCCTCAAGGTAAAGATCAGGCCTTTCTCTAACACACAGCAAATAGCAGAAATAGCTTTCCCATTGCCTTCAGTGCTACCATTGTGTCTAACATTCCCCAGGCATTTTACAGATTTGCAACATACAGTATGTAAGCATAGCAATCTCTGCCTGCAGGTTTACAGTTTAACCAACAAAACACAAATAGAAAAAGAATGGGGAATGGAAAGCAAAGCAACAAAACGCTCATACCATTATAGGCAGTCGTCCACTTAGGACCATAATGGAGCCTGCTTTGAAAATGGCGGTTGCTTCCAGGATGAAGCCACATGGCCCTGGGATCAAGCAGTCCATTCTGTAGTCTGTGCAGTGCTGCAGAAAATTCTGGAGCTTTCTGCAGGGCTGTGCTGACTGTTTTGGGGAAGCAGAGTCAACCATTTCATCCCTGGGCCACATGGCTGCATTTCAGCATGGCTGCAAGGTATTGCGGTCGCTCTGAAAATGGAGGCCAATTCTGGGACATAGCCATGCAGCCCAGGAATGCTGAGGGACAGTGGCCTGCCCTCCTTCTCCAAGGTGAGGTCTGGAGCTCTGGAGATCTTCAAAGGGTAAGTATGTGATGAGGTGTGTGAGGAGGGGTGGGACAACATGGGGTGGGAAGCAGCCCCAAGGCCTGCAGGGACCCAGTGGGGCAGGATGGGGGGGAGAAATAGGTGGGAGGTGGCTACAGGGTCCCTGTGGTCAGTTGTAGGGGCAAATGATTGTGAGAGTCATTGGAGCAACCATAACTTCTAAACAGGGTTGACAGTAGCTTTTGGGAGTCTGTTGTAACTTTGAAAGGTTGGTAAGAAACGTGTCATAAGTTGAGGACTACCTGCATGCAAACTCTATTGAGGCCTTCTGTGACATGTGAACAAACATATGAAGGTGAGGAAAAAATGGCTAGTTCTGAACAGTCCACTGCCATCCTTGACAACCAAGAAAAATTTTGGCAGCAGAGAATTACTGGTATCTAGGTAAGTTCCCTACAGGAAGGGGACCCTGAAGAATCAGGAGTCCATATCAATTTCCATGTCTATGTCAGAAAGTCTTTCTCTGCAGAACTAGCATAGGACCTCAGCATATGGAGGTGATAAGGAGAATGATGGAGGGAACAGTAAGGTATTTGTGGTAGGGTCTTTCCACTTGGGTTCATGAAAGTGGCAACAGAAGACCTTGGAGTCTCTCCAAGTCCAGGCTCCTATAGAAAGAAAAATCATCAGGTCCAGTCCAAGCCGGGAGTAAATAAAATGGAGGCTAAGATGCTGGAAATAAAATGGAGGCTGCTTGGGAAAGAAGGTTCTTGTTTATTTAGTTGCCAAAAACTTCAGTGACACAGCATGTTTCTGGGGTGGCTGACAAGATGGAGTTGGGAGTGGTGGGTTTTTAAACCTTCTTGGGCTTTGTATTTGAGATTGTTCCTGTTCCTGTGCAATGTACTTTGACCTGAGCTTGGTATTCTAATGGTGGTGGGTTAATCCTATTATGTCCTAAAGGTCATGTTCCTGTCCTTGGAGTCTTCGTTTTTCTAATCCCATCAGCTCAAACCTTCTCTGGGGCTGGGGCTGAAGGCATTTTGTTTATGAATAGGTGGCCCCAAATCTGCATTTCTAAAAAGCTGGTCTGCTCAGTTTCTGCCTGGGGAAACGGGCTGTTTCCGCCTACCCTACGAGATTTTCCTCCATTATTCCTTTGGGAAATTATAATATTCTGCCTTTTTTTAATATCCCCCAAAATATTTCCTTCTCTAGGAGGGTGAGTGGGTGCTGACTTCCAACAATCCCTCACAGCCAGCTTTGGCTGTTCCAAGCCTGTGCACTTCTGGAGCGCCTGAAAGTGCACCTCTTTCGGGCTTCAGCTGTAAGGAAAGTGTGAAGATGAACCAGTAGCATTAGCTCCCAGTGCCTACTTCCTCATCTCTTTTTCAGACAGGGAGAAGTTAAGGAAGTTAAAATAAAGCTAGGATTATGGACATCCTCAAATTGGATAAACTGGAAGCACCAGCTTCTAAGTGGGGGAATGCAAATGATGAGGCCCGGGGGAAGAGTCTTACTTGAGGAATATGACCCAAAACTCTAGTTATGAGGGTGGGCCAGAGATTTCCTGTTCCTGAAACAGAGGACCTTGTCCAGATCCTTATGAAGAAGGGCATATGGACGTTCTGCCTTTTTCGTTGTTCTTGGTTCTCAGCTCACTGCCTGTTTCTTTCTATAGTCATGGCTGGAATACAAGATTGCCAGAGGATAAAGAAAACAGGCCTCCTAGAGCCTCTGCATCTGATCCATCTGCATTGGCTACCCAGTACATTTGATACTATAGACTTGCTCACTCTGCCTTAGTGCTGTATTAATATCCCTGTGGGGCTGTCATAACATGCAAGCTCTGAAGCCATTTCAGTAATGCAGTGAGGATGGTATTGGCTATAATAAATATTTATGCAATGAACAGGAGCCACAAATTAGTGTGATATGTACATCATGAATAGGAACTCAGTTTTCATTTCAGTATAAACATACCTCACTCGTGCTTTTCAAACTAGCATGTAAAGCAAATTGCAATTAAACTCTATATAATCGGAAGGACGATAACCCTGAATTCAAGATGGCCCTCCTGATGTGAAAGAGCAAAGAGAGCAAAAAAAAAATTACTAACCCAGACAAAAGTCCTGTGGCAAGTTCAACCTTGAAATCACTCTTGGAATGCAAATTGCAAATAAAAATTAATTGGCTGCAAAATACCAAAATTATTATTACAATTAATTTATCTGTTTGCATAGACCATCTTTTTCTTCTCTGACATGCAAGTCACTATCATGTGCAGAAACATATATGTACATACATATACGTTCCCTTCCCTTCTTTTCTACTAGAGGAGGGAGATGCATAAGAGAAAAGAATAGAGGCCAAAGGAAGGGAAGGGAACTGGATGACGATAAAGCTAGGGGAAGAGGCAAATTGATATGGAGGAAGAGAAAACAGATTTGAGAAAGTATTAGTGAACTTCTGGTCCATGGTCATTATACTGTGTTTTGCTGCAGTGCTTGTTCTCCTTCATGCCATTTGACATCTTTATGAGGCTCCTGAACCTACTTTTCCATCCTTATTAAGTATGTGAGCTCCCTGATTAGTTCTTGCCTTAAGTGGATTGCTGTTTGGATGAGGAGCAACAGATTGAAATTGAATCCCGGCAAAGTCTGATGGTTTGGTGGTACAGGGATCACTCAGTCAACTTGAGGGAGCTTTTCCCATCCCAGAGCAGACATATTCTTCCCCTAGAAGATCAAAGTTGAATTTTGGGTGTGATCCAATGCCTGTGTTGCCCCAGCAAAGTGGCTAGGAACTGCCAATGATTTACTAGCTATGCCTCTTTTTGATAAGGACCGACCTAGCCCCAAATGCTCTTTCAAACCAGGGAAGAGTAGACTAGGATGGTAATGCAAATGAATATGGAGAAGTTGCTTACCATTATAAGAAGCAAAAACTCATCTAAAATATTGTGTGGGGGGGTATAAACTGAAGGATAGGAATTGATGGATATATGAATTTCTTCAAGTTCTTTTTAACTCACATATCAAGCTCCTAATAAAATTGTGAAACACCAATTTCCATTTTTGGGGAGGGCCAGAAAAATTATATTTGTAGCTCCAAAATAATATATTTACAAATTGGTGTATCAGGCATTTTTAGGGGAAAAAAATATATTTGGCATGTATCCTTGCGTTGAACCAATTGCTCACCGTGGATTGAAATTGAATTCAAGTTATCACATTTATTTACAACGATCAATGTAGTACTATTCTAGAGAAATTCAAGCTCTCATTTTTCATTTTTCTTTCTAAATAAATGTATGTTGTTATTTCAAATTGGAAAGAAAATAACAGTGTTCCCAAATGTGTGACATTTATTGACTTGTCAATAAGCCCCATTTGCACAATATGAAATATGCACTCCTCTTATTCTCGGCAGTGTTGCATCATGCTGGCAGTCCTACATTTTTTAAAAAACAAATTTCTTCAAGAAAAATCTTCTGTATCGGACAAACAATACTGCATAACAATAGAGAATAAAATACTCGTCATAGTGATTTTCTAATTTTCTAAATCGGAAATAAATATTTCAGATATATACAATTACCTCCCTTGTAATATGAATTTAGCCAGCTTGTAATATAAGAATGGGTTTATGAAGTGACTAGCTATTGCTGTCTTCAGCAATAGTTTCTTCCAGTTCCAATTCTGTTGCCTACCCATTAAGAACAGAATTGGAACCAGAAGAAATTAATACACAAGTTCCTGATTCTGAAATTAAACTCACTTTTTAAAATTAATTTGCATACGGACCTCTCTGTACTCATGTCAAGTATCCTGTCCATTTTATGGCTGTAGAACCATCAGAACAAAAGGATGGTCAATCACCACAAAGAGTCATATCTCTAAAACAGAAATTCTTGGCCAAAAGAAAGACTCACACCACCTGTAGGACAATGGGAGAAGCTTCTTTAAAGTTCCAACACACAAAGCCTCACCTACTATTCCTAGGCAGTGACTTCCTATCAATCTGATCTGTTTATCTCAAATTGCCAAATTACAATGTGTGTGAATTGTGATGGAATTAGCATTGAAAAAAATACATTAAGGTTGCTCCAATGTACAAGGCTTCCCCAGTGGCATTAGTTCACACATGAAGCTGAGAATCAGAGACTGTACAGGGTTCATGTACAGAGCAAGCAGTTACTCAGGCAGGCAAATTTGTTTAGAAGACAACAATTTTGAAAATGCAAACATGCCACAGGGGTGGCATTGTGATGTGTATAGAAGGTGGTGCAGCAGGATTGTGTGAGTATCATCTGCCACATGCAATTATACTTTGGGAGATACACATCATTACCTCAGCTTGTTATAGTGGTTAAGGCACCAGGCTGGAAATTGGGAGATCATGAGTTGTAGTCCCAGTTTAGGCAACTGGGTGACTCTGGGCAAGTCACTCTTTCTCTCTCAACCCTAAGAACAAAATAATGGAAAACCACTTCCAAAAATGTTGCCAAGAAAATGGCAAGTTCAGAAAATCACCAGGAATCAAGACTGACTGAAAGATGAGTGAGAGATAGATACTGTAGATCAGTGTTTCCCAACCTTAGTCATTTTAAGATGTGTGGACTTCAACACCCAGAGTTCTCCAGCCAGCATGTTGGCTGGGGAATTCTGGATTCTGAAGTTCACACATCTTAAAATGACTAAGGTTGGGAAACACTGATTTAAGGCATGATAGAGTAGTGACCTGTGACAAGACTGCTCTTTGAATTTAAAATACTCTCCCCAAAGAAGCTTTCTTGACTGAGCTATTGGATCTCTTTTCAAGGCCAAACACTTGCCAGGCTTTTTATGTGTTTCAGTTTTTTACTGCTCTTCTGTAGAATTTCCTCATTGTTGTTATTTTATCATAGATAAATAGATTTATTTTCTCAGATGTTATATAAGCCTCTTTGAAGGACTTTTGTTTGACAAGGGTTCTGAAAGAAAACTCAATAAACAAATACTGAGACAACTGTGAGATGAATTACCCAATACTTCACCTTTTCTTCTGTTCTATTCCTGCTGGCATAGAAACCCTGGATTGCAGCTGCTCTCCTTCCTTTACAAACAAAGTCTGACTTCAGGGGCCTTTTCGTATGTTCTGTTTCTTCAGGCACGCAGCTGATTTGACTTTTTCCCCTTCACATCTCAGAAGTCTTAGCTCCTCAGCAAAAACCAAGGGTAGACACTTGACTCCAAAATGAGAGGGCCAATTTGACCTAGTGATTGAGGCACCAAGCTAGAAAGCGGGATACTGTGAGTTCTAGTCCTGCCTTAAGTATAAAAGCCAGCTGGGTCAGGGGTCCTCAACTGTGGCAACTTTAAGACTTATGGACTTCAACAAAGCTGAGGAATTCTGGGAGTTGAAGTCTACAAGTCTTAAAGTTGCCAAGGTTGGAGACCCCTGAGCTGGGTGACTTTGGGCCAGTCCCTCTCTCTCAGCCCAACCCACCTCACAGGGTTGTGGGGAAAATAGGAGGAGAAATATTAAGTATATTTTCTGTCTTTATAGTAATAAAGGTAAAATATAATAATATAATATAATACAGTATAATACAGTATAATAATATAATATAATATAATATAATATAATATAATATAATATAATATAATATAATATAATATAATATAATATAATATAATATAATATAATATAATATAATATAATATAATATAATATAATATAATATAATTAATATAATATAATATAATATAATATATACAATACAATACAGTATAATATAATACAGTATAATACAATACAGTATAATACAATACAGTATAATACAATACAATACAATACAATACAATACAATACAATACAATACAATACAATACAATACAATACAATATGCCATTCAGTCTGAATGGCAAATATAGACTCTCCAAGATCCAAGCAGCAGTTGCCATATCAAGACTTGAATTTCCAGCCTGTGGGCCTAATCTGATCAATGTATATTCCTATCGAACTTGCAAATAGTTCAGAATGGCCTTGACTCCTCTCCCAAGATCTTCCACTTAGACGCTGGCCTTCATTTCTTTCCCCCAGTATACACAAAGTCTTTCCTCTAATCCAGTGTTTCTCAACCTTGACAACATTAAGATGTGTGGACTTCAACTCCCAGAATTCTCTAGCCAGAAAATGCTACACATTTCTGCTTTAATCAGAAAGGATTGGAGAGAAGAACTTTCTATTATCCCTGCAAGAGACTCACTGTGTTCCATGCAGGTTACTTTTAAACACGCACGGAAAGTGGCATTTTGGAAAAGAATCACTGCTCCATTTAGCCTTAAGAAAAATCACCTCTCACTATTACACAATGAAACATTGAGATACCCACTGATTTTAAAGTCTCCTTTGCTATTTTGAAGCGAGAGCGGGCTTATGTTTTTCCCAGTTCCCTTACTGATCACTAACTGAAATTCCATTGCAATCTATGCTATCTGGGAGTATTATCTCTTAAACTTAATAAGAATTCCAACTAAGTGTATACAGTTGAATGATGGAATACAGGTAGTCCTCAACTTACAACAGTTCATTTAGTGACCGTTCAAAGTTACAACTGCACTGAAAAAAATGACTTATGACCGTTTTTCACACTTATGACCATCACAGCATCCTCATAGTCACCTGATCAAAATTCATATGCTTGGCAACTGGTTCATATTTCTGATGGCTGCAGCATGCTGGGATCATGTGATCACCTTTTGTAACCTTCTGATGAGCAAAGTCAATGAGAAAGTCAGATTTACTTAACAATTGATACTAACTTAACAACTGCAGTGATTTACTTAACAATTGTGGCAAAAAAGGTTGTAAAATGGGCAAAATTCACTTAATAAATGTCTCACTTAGCAACAGAAATTTTGAGCTGAATTGTGGTTGTAAGTTGAGGACTACCTGTAGAGAGTTCTCTTACCATTCTTTGTTATGTCCTCCTCATAGTTCTCCTGAATTTCATCCCATTTTTATCTAACCCAAACAAGTACAATTCCCAGACTCCTTAGCCAAACAAAAAGAATCGACTTCATAGCAACAAAACAAGGCAACAAAGTTAAGAAGCTAGGAGCACAAGTAGTGTTCTCATTAGTGCTCCCAACAAAAGGCCAACACCCATTGAGGGGAAAAAGAATTTTAGAAATAAACCACTGGCTAAAGGGTTAGTGTCGCCAAGAAAACTTTGGTTTCCTGGATCATAGACTGCATTTCCTACACGAAGGACTCTCTATATGGGTCGATATAAAATAGGAAAAAAAGTGACATTACCATAGGTGTATATTACAGGCCACCCAACCAACCAGAAGAAACAGATGAACTCTTTGCCAATCAATTAACAAATGTATGCAGGAAGCACACCACAGGAGTAATGGGAGACTTCAACTATCCAGATATCAACTGGGAGACAAACTCTGCAGTGAGTGGGAGATCAAACAGATTCCTAACCAACCTAGCTGACAACTTTGTCACTCAAAGGGTGGAGAAGGGAACTAGACGCAAAGCTACACTGGACTTAATCCTTACAAATAGAGAAGAAGTGATAGAAGGAATCGAAATTGCCGGAACCTTGGGTTAAAGTGACCACATCATACTGGAATTTAATATAATGCAAACACTAGCAATAGAAAACAATCCAACCAATGTCCTAAACTTCAAAAGAGCCGACTTTGACAAGCTCAGAGAGAACCTAGGAAATATCCCATGGATGAAAATCTTAAAGGGGAAAATAACCCAAGAAGCATGGGAAACCCTGAAAAACACGATCACAAAAGCCCATATCAGCACAATACCATTGAGAAAGAAAAACAAGAAATCCAGGAAGAAACCAGCATGGCTGCACAAAGATCTCACTAACAAACTAAAAGACAAAAAGAACAAATACAAAAAATGGAAAGAGGGGCACATAACCAAGGCCGATTATCAGCAGACAGCCAGAACATGCAAACAGAAGTCAGAAAAGCAAAGGCTCAGAATGAACAAAGACTTGCAACAGAAATCAAGGACAATAAAAAAAGTTTCTTCCAACACATTAACAACAAGAAAAAAGTCAAGGAAACTGTAGGCCCACTAAAGAGAAGATGGCAAGGAAATTACAGGCAACAGGGAGAAAGCTGAGCTGCTTAACTCATATTTTGTATCAGTCTTCACACAAAAAGAAACCATAGCCCAACACACCAAAAAAAACACTGCAAAAGACATACTAGAAACAAAAATCAAAATAAGCAAGAAAATGGTAAGAGAATACCTATCCAATTTTGATGAATACAAATCACCAGGACCCGACAGATTACATCCCAGAGTTCTGAAAGAGCTGGCAGATGTTATCTCAGAACTGTTGCACCACATCTTCCACAAATCCTGGAGCACCAGGGAAGTACCCGAGGATTGGAAAGGGGCTGATGTGGTCCCCATCTTCAAGAAAGGAAAAAGAAACGGACCCAGGAAACTACAGACCAATCAGTTTAACATCAATACCTGGGAAGATCCTAGAAAAGATAATCAAAAAACAGATCTGCGAACAACTAGAAGCAAACGAAGTCATAACTAGCAGCCAGCACAGGTTTGTTAAAAACAACTCATGCCAGACCAATCTGATCTCATTCTTCGATAAAGTGACTAAACTAGTAGACCAACGAAACACAGTGGATGTAGTATAACTAGATTTCAGTAAGGCATTTGACAAAGTAGACCACAACCTACTCCTTGGTAAGCAGAAAAAAGTGGAATAGACAACATCACCACCAGATGGATCTGTAGCTGGCTGACCAACCGTACTCAACGAGTAGTCCTCAATGGCACTACATCCACATGGAGAGAAGTAAGCAGTGGGGTACCATAAGGTTCCGTCTTAGGCCCAGTACTCTTCAATATCTTCATAAAGGATTTAGATGAGGGAATTGAAGGGGAACTCATCAAATTCGTAGATGACACCAAACTGTCAGGAGTAGCCAACACCCCAGAAGACAAACTCAGGATCCAAAAATATCTTGACAAACTCAAACAATGGGCCCTATCCAACAAAATGAGTTTCAACGTGGAGAAAAGCAAAGTCTTACACTTAGGCAGGAAAAACCAAAGGAACAAATACAGATTGGGCGAGACCTGGCTTGGAGGCAGCAACTGTGAGAGGGACCTTGGAGTCCTGGTGGACGATCACTTAACTATGAGCTACCAATGTGCAGCAGCAACCCAAAAAACTAATACAATCCTGGGTTGTGTAAACAGAGGCATAGAATCAAGATCACACGAAGTACTAGTACCACTTTATAAAGCCCTAGTAAGACCACACCTCGAATACTGCAGCCAATTTTGGTCACCATATCACAAAAAAGATGTTGAGAATCTGGAAAAAAATCCAGAGAAGAACAACTAAGATGATCAAAGGCCCGGAGACCAAAACGTATGAAGAACGGCTGCGGAACTTGGGTTTGGCCAGTCTAAAGAAAAGAAAAAACAGGGGAGACATGATAGCAATGTTCCAGTATCTGAGGGGCTGCCACAAGGCAGAGGGGGTCAGGTTGTTCACCAGAGCACCAGAGGGAAGTACAAGGAATAATGGTTGGAAACCGATCAAAGAGAGAAGCAACCTGGAATCAAGGAGAAACTTCCTGACAGTGAGGACAATAAACCAGTGGAACAGCTTACCCCCAGAAATCGTGGGCGCTCCATCGCTGGAAGTTTTTAAAAAGAGACTGGACAATCACCTGTCTGAGATGGTATAGGTCCTCTTGCTTGAGCAGGGGGCTGGACTAGAAGACCTCCAAGGTCCCTTCCAGCTCTATTCTATTCTAATCAGTGGAACAGGTTTCCTTCAGAAGTTGTGGGTGCTTCATTACTGGAGGTTTTTAAGAAGAAACTGGACAGCCACTTGTCTGAAATAGTATAGGGTCTCCTGCTTGAGCAGGGAGTTGGACTAGAAGACCTCCAAGGTCCCTTCCAGCTCTATTCTGATTTGATTTGATTTGAACTTGCCGGATTATACAGAAAAAATAGTTCCCAGCTGAGCTGCACCTCTTCACCCTCCAACTAAAAAAGAGATTGCTACTGCATCGTATTGCCTTGGATGAGACCCAAACATTTGCCTGATTCTTTTTGCAGCCGTTGTCCCCATAATTATATGTTCCACTATGAGTCCTTCTGGGAAAACTGTGTATATTTTCAAAAGATAAATTCAGTCTAGATAGTTAATTATTTCATCTTTAAGTCCTCTGAACAATGACAACATTATCATGAACTAGTGATAAAAGCCAGAAAACAGGCCTGTAAACCATTATCTTTTCTTCTAGGCTGCAAATTCTCCAATTCTTTGGCCTCCAGCCACCTATAGAAATGTCATTTTCTGCCAGTCACAGACAGAATTCGTTTCATCTGATGTTGGAAGGGCAGAGCAGGGGGTAATGTCTTCAAGATCGCAGCTAACCTAAGATGTTTTTCTAGTTCACAGACTTCATTTAAAATAAAATAAAAATGTTCAATAAGATCCATGAATTTTCAACATTCGGGTCAGAAAAAAAAATCATCATTATAAGGCCATTCTTCAAAGCCATTCATCTTCAATATCCTTTAAGTTTGTTCTACAATAAAAGTGGCAATTCTCAGATGAGAAACTTCTAGTTCATAAACCATCATTTAAGGTTGTTTTTTTTAAAAAAAACACCAAACCCCCCCCCCCTGGGAACCAGCATAATCTTCCCCATCATTTATTTCTCTTTTCAAGTACTGGTTTTAGCATTTCAGCCCTAAGTACTTCAAACCAGGGTATCCCTTTTCATTCAAAATGGTAAATGTTCTCTTAATATTGATTTGCTAATTAGGCTCCGATATTTCCATTTCATCCTGGTTTAACCTTCCACTCAGCAAGCTGGCATTAAATGACAAATCATGGCTTTCCTTTCATAAATAAGTGTAATGGTATGTCCAATGGCCTGTTAAGAAATCAAGAACTGATGGAGCACAGACATCTATATAGTTGCTTGGGAATCAGGCAGTTAGTCTGCTGGACTTAAAAGGATATTAGAAAGAGATTGGAGAAGACTCTGTTCTAACCAACTGAAAGAGGAATTGAACTCCAAAATGTTATTGAAGCTTCTGTAACCTACTCTCTTTTCTTCTTCATAAATCTTGTCAAAGACAACTTTGTCAGAATCTTGGTAAAGCTGGCTGGCAAGAGTCTGACAACAATAGAAAATTATTTACCAAGAATTTACGATGCAGCCCTGTTCATTCTACTACAGTTCCCGATTTGAGTAAACCTAGATATAACAGACTAGTGAGATTCAAAGAGAGGCTGCTTTAGCTGAACAGCTACTAAGGCTGCAAGTACCTCAGCTATGATGACTTATCAAGATCAAGATCACGTGAAGTGTTAATACCACTTTACAATGCCTTGGTAAGGCCACACTTGGAATACTGCATCCAGTTTTGGTCATCACGATGTAAAAAAGATGTTCAGACTCTAGAAAGAGTACAGAGAAGAGCAACAAAGATGATCAGGGGACTGGAGGCTAAAACATATAAGGAACGGTTGCTGGAATTGGATATGTCTAGTTTAATGAAGAGAAGGACGAGGGGTGACATGATAGCAGTGTTCCAATATCTCAGGGGCTGCCACAAAGAAGAGGGAGTCAAGCTATTCTCCAAAGCACCTGAAGGCAGGACAAGAAGCAACGGATGGAAACTAACCAAAGAGAGAAGCAATCTAGAACTAAGGAGAAATTTCCTGACAGTTAGAACAATTAATCAGTGGAACAACTTGCCTCCACAAGCTGTGAATGCTGCAACACTGGAAGTTTTTAAGAAGAGACTGGACAGCCATTTGTTTGAAATGGTATAGGGTTTCCTGCCTGAGCAGGAGATTGGACTAGATGACCTACCAAGTCCCCTCCAACTTTATTATTATTATTATTATTATTATTATTATTATTATTATTATTATTATTATTATTATTATTATTATTATTATTATTATTATTATTATTATTATTATTATTATTATTATTATTGTTGTTGTTGTTGTGATGATCATCATCTAATTTAAGTCATGATGTCACTATGTAAATAACAAAAACACATCGGTAGCACCAATATGCCATTTGTACAACAAAGTCATTGTACCATTGATGTAATGGGTCCTTTATGTGATTATATCAATATGCAGTGATATTCACGTCACATCAGATGCAACAGCCTTGTCCATTTTAGGAAATTTTGTCTGTTGCATCCAAAGTCTGTTAACAGAGCATCCATTAAATGAATGTTTATAGACCAATGTTTATAGACACTGGAGTCCATTGTTTGATGATTAATTTCAAAGAAAAAATTAAGTTTAAAAGAGAAAGCAAGATTTAGATCCTTCAGGCTAGCACATGACGTAAGCTTTCAAATTGTGGTTTATAATCTCATGAATGCTATGGTAAAACTAGGTTAAGTAGTCCAAGCTGGTCTTTTTTACTTTCTTCAAAATAATAGATCTTTCAAAGGCTTGTGTTCAGGGAGACCATAATATCTTACGACTGTAATTCTTGACTCAATTAGAATCATAATTTGAGGACTACCTGTAAAGCTAATGTAGTTTTCATTATCAAAGATACACAATGTAATAAGAATTAACATAAATTAATGCATGACCAGATAGCACTTCAAATAACTTTCAATGTATATGAATATAGCGTTCATTTACACACATTAAACAGATGCATAGCCCCTCCATAAGCAACCATATCCATATTTTAACTTGTCTCCTATGCTATGCTAATAGCTTACCTTTTTGCAACATTCTTGTAGTATTTATAGCATTTTCAATTTAATTCCTTAACATAACACTATCATTCCCATACAAATCCTTAAAATATTATTTCCACCATTCCCCCAAGTAGTTTCAATATTTTTATATTTCTATTCAATCTGCTAGAACCTCCTTATTTAGCTCTTTCCATTCACTTCTAAAGCAAGTTTTTGTTGCCATTGAAGTTACTATTTATTTTAATTGTAAACGCTCTTTTGACTCAGTTATTTAGACTTAGCCCTCTATCTCTGTCTCTATCTCTATCTCTCTATCTATCTCTATCGCTAGCTAGCTAGTTAGATATATATAGAGAGAGGTAAGTCCAAATAATTGAGTCAAAATAATATTTATATATATAATATATATAACATACGCACACACATTATACAGTATCTTTCCCTCATTCTCATTTTTCCCCTTCTCTTATATGCATTTTTCTCCTCAAGAGCCTCTTTTCACTTCATTGTTCAACTGAGCATTATTTTTCATACTTCCCATCCGTGTAATTCCACATATTTCTGTGGCAATTGTATTTTTTTTCACTCTGTTTCAAGCAGCTTCCATATCCTTGCTCTTGCAAAGAAATGAGGAAGATTGGGACTATGTGATTTGAAAATGTATTTGCTGCTTGGTTTGGATGAAGAAGTGGGTGCTGCTGAGAAATAAGAGAATTTTAGAATTAGAAGAGCCCCATCTGAGCTTTGGATGGCATGGGTTTCTGTGGTACAATTAAGGTTAACATAGTTTTTAAAATCACTGTATTAGAAGTGTCACATTGAGAATATGGAATAGATGTAAACCAGACTGTGCCCAAAAATGCCTTTATGAGTCTCAGCACAAGAAGCATTGCACAGAAAAGAAACAGTAAGCAAAGAGAGATGGTTAACCTATCAAGAATTGTTACAACAAGAGCTTGGAGAATATAAATTGAAATCAGGAAATCAATTGACTGGAAAGGAATTTGGTTTTCAGTGGCTTTCATTTGCACACTTAAGAGAAAGATTTAAGGTAGATAACAGGACATTTGGAATTGAACAGCACAAGACAGAATTTGAAATTGTATATAGTTGTATATAGTATGTTTTTAGGTGTGTGTCATGTATGTGTGTCATGTATGTGAGAGTGGGCAACTAAATTTCATTTTTGATGTGTGCCGTTGTGCCCACAGTAAAAAAATGACAATAAAGGTTATCTTATCTTAAATTGAATGACAGTATAATGCTGAATATGCAGTTGTTAAAATGTATAAACTTTTGTTGAAATTTGAAATGGAAGAACAAGTAAAACAGTTTATGATAAAAATGGTCTAAAATTTTGGAGATAATATACTAATGGAACAATGGGAAAATATCTGGCTGAAAGGACTGAAATTTACATTATGTTATCATTTAAAAAGATTTTTTACGAAATGATGTACCATTTGTACATAACTGCAGAAAAAATATCTAGAATGTATATAAAGGTATTTAAAATTTATGTTAGTAATGTAGAACCCATGAAGGGTCCCTTTCTTCATACCTGGAGAAGTTGCAAAAGAAGAAAAAGGAGAAGTTGTGTATGTGTGTGTGTATACATATATCCCAACTACTTCCTCAAATCATTAATGCTGCATTAATGCTATGGAGCAATTTGTTTATACACATCATTCAATTAACCAGAGATCTCTTCATATAACCTAATTGTCTTCTCCTAAGATAACCAGTGAGATAGAAACCCATTAATAGAAAAAGAATCAATAAGAGCCTGGTAAATACAACATTTAAAGCACAAGCTTGACCAAGCTTGACCAAGCACAAGAAATTCTAAACAAAAAAAAATACAAAAAGGTTATGACTCCACAACTCTTTCTCTCACCACATTTTCAAATCAATTATTCATAGGTGTAACATAGCATAGTTCAACTTTTCCATGTTAAATAGGTCAGCATCCCTGGATATGTTGACAATGATTTAATTCACATGTTGCTTGGAAATAACATCTCACTGCATTGCTGGGGCTTATTTCTTGTTAGGCATGCACAGGATTGCAGCGTGAGTGAATTTAAATGGTATATAATGACACATAACAAACCTAGCTCTTTAGTTAATAGTTACCCATTTCACAGATGATGGGACTGAAGCTCCAATTTAAAAAGCTGCTGGTTTGCTAAGGCTGATCAGACTGAGCCAAAGGTACATTAGATCTCCTAACTACTTCTCCTGCATTTCAAAGCTGTAAACCAGGGGTCTTCAAACTCGGCCCTTTTATGACTTGTGGACTTCAACTCCCAGAATTCCTCAGCCAGGCACACTGGCTGAGGACTTCTGGGAGTTGAAGTCCACAAGTCATAAAAGGGCCGAGTTTGAAGACCCCTGCTGTAAACCTTTTAACAGAGATATGGTGACATCGTAATTACAACATTTGTTCCAACACTAAATTACAAATAATCTGAGGGAGAGAAAGAGAGGGAGAGAGAGGGGGGGGGGAGAGAGAGAGAGAGAGAGATTTGAATGTTGTGACCTGAACTTTTTCATTCTTGCCTTTGGGAACTCCGCCATACTCACCAACCAATACCATTGTGTTTTTTTTCACTTTGAATGTAGAACCCCTGACTTTTCAAGCAATTGTGATTGTGATTGTGGATTTTTGGAAGGCCCAACTCAGTTTAAAGCCCAGGTCTCTCCAATGCACTGCCTGCTGTGCCAAAGATGCTAAGACGAAAGGCATAGGGAGGAGAAAAGCTTTCATCTGGTTCTGGTTGCTAGGGAACAACTCCCTTTGTCTGCTTAAAAACGGCCGCCTGGTTTTCAAGTACTGCAAACAGCAACGGCAGAGTCAGAACGGAAAGGAGGCAACTGTGTGGTGCTCAAGGAGGAAACCATGATAATAATTTTTGAAATCTGAGTTTTGAAAGATGTAATCTCTAATTAGGCTTCCAGAGAGGCTGTGGTTTCAGGAGATACATCTATTAGATCTTCTCTGGTGAATGTCCTAAACGCTGGAAGCTGGCTTTGTTAGAGAAATGACAGTTGGCCCTTGTTTTGCTTTGTTGTTGTGCAAAAGAGAGAAGAAGGGTAGAAAGGGGTGGCAAAGCAACTCAGACTTATGTGGTGTTATTTTGATTCACCAAGCAAAACCACCTACATTGTTGCAGGAACATTTTAAAAAAATCCTTGTACAAGAAGACTAGGTCCATACTATCTACTAAGCTATCAAAGCTAGTAAACCATGGTTCAGAACTTAGCATGCTGCATGAAGGCTGTCTGTAAGTGGTTAAAGCACCAGGTTAAAAAAATGGGAGATGGTGACTTCTAGTTCCACCTTAGGCATGAAAGCTGACTGAGTGATTTGGGGCCAGTCGTTCTCTCTCAGCCTAACCCACCTGACAGAGTTGTTGTGGGGGAAAATAGGAGGAGGAAGCAGTATTAAATATGTTTGCTGTCATGAGTTATTTATAAAAGGTGGGATTAGAAAAAAAATCAAAAAACAGCTTATCTTTTAGTTATACATATAAACAGGCTTACAGGTTGGATGTTGTAATCCAAGGCTAGTCCAGCTCACACCTCCTGGGATGCATGATCAATTAGAAAAAGACAAGGAAGTTTCAGTCCCAACAGTTTTGGCCCTCAAAACTAGCCTAATTTCTTAGACTACTTTGAATATTGGTCACCCCATGTTCAAATACTCAGCGGGAAAACAATATAGAGCAGCCTTCTCACATCTAGGCTATACCTTGCTTTACAATTCTCATAAGTCCCACTCTCTTGGCTATTGTGAGTGTCAAACTCCATCTGAAGAACTCTTGTCATTTCTGGTAGTCTCAAAGTACCAAACCAAAATCATAGTTTAAGTATATACCCAGCAACTCATCAGCCTGCAGATCGGCTAGGGCAATGTTTTTCAACCACAGCCACTTCAAGCTGTATGAACCTCAATTCCCAGAATTCCTCAGCCAGCTGAGGAATTCTGGGTGTTGAACTCCACATCTTGAAGTGGCTGAAACTGAGAAACCCTGGGCTACAGAAAATAAATCTAATTTTTAGTCTGAATCCTCCCTCCTTTGAGATAAGGAATCACATGTTCCAGCTCCTTCCTAGTGCATTTTCATTGGCTTCTTCCCAATGCTGCATATTTTTCATTGGCTAATGTAAGTTCTGGGCACACACCCCAGTACCATGTCTAGAACCAATGTAGTTCCTTGAATTGAGAACACGTGTTAATGGTAAGGGACAAATCTGCTATTCTTCAAACCTTTTTACAAGAATTTTGCTATTAAAACAACTATTCACTATCTGGCTACCGAATCCCCTTCCCCAGATTGGCCTGCTAGCAAGCTCTGTTTGCCACTGCCCCTTCTACCCATTCACAAGGTGTAGAAGATAGGGCAATTTGATTCTAGGACCTGCGCTAGCTGTCAGAACATATAAACAATACTCCTCTTTATTTGAATTAAAGACTCCTTCCCACAGGCAGTTAGCATCAATAAGACTGTAGTGTGTGCATTCCCCCCTGCCCCAGCTTGGTCTTCTCTAGATCAGTTATACAGTCATGTCTTAGTTTCTTAAATTTTTCACCTGGAGACAGATATTTATTTTTAATGTCTTTGTCCTGAATAATAAACAGCAGACAGGCATCGGTAGTGAAAAGGTTGATTGACAGGTCCACCCCAAGCTGCAATTTAACGTTATTTTCCATAGCCTCATTCTACAGACTCCGCTGCTTGTTTATTAAAGTAAATAAATAAACTCCACTCACGGTGTTGGGTGATTTCTAGCCGTGTGTGGGCACGGGTGTGAGAAGAAACTAGCATTAATAATGTCATAGCCCTACGTGAGGCTCTCCTGAAGGCTTGTGAGTGCCTTAAAGTTGACATTCCTATGCTAATGCCTCATGATACCCTAGCCGCCTATCCAGGACTTAAATGTTTTTTCTTTAATAGATGTGTGGAGAAACTTGGCTTTCAGGCTAAGCTTTTATGCCAGCTTTAGTCAATCTGGAGATGAGGGAACTGGCATTTTAATCGGACAAATGGTTCTGAACAGTGACAGGTGCAGCAAGAGGTTTTCTTGCAGGAAAAAAAGGGGTCTCTCACTCTCTCTCTCTCTCCTTTTATTTGCAAAGCGTGGCATCATTTCAGTGTCGCGGAGAAACACTGGTTCCTTTGAGATGTACAGCTATTTCTCACTTGACTTGTACTCCTGAAGAATAAAATGCAAAAGGAAAATCCTGACAGATGTAACGGATAAATATAAAGTAGCCCCCCCCCCGAGGGCACCACAATGCTGATGCACCCCTGGCACTTTGCGATAAATAAATGGGTTTTGGGTTGCGGTTTGGGCACTCGGTCTCTAAAAGGTTCGCCATCACTGCTATATAGCAATCAGTTCAGTAAACAATTCCTTAATAGATAAATTAACTCCTTCCTATTCACTTCCCAAAATCAGAATAACAACACTGCTAATGGGAGGGCAGATCTATACAGATATCAATTTAATATGCCAGCTTAAATTTATTCATTAATTGTTTTTAAGCCAGAATCCTGGGAATTTTTAAGGCACTTTAACCAAAATCTTTTGTACTTTCCTTGAAGGATTTTGCCTCATCCACCACTGGAACAGTTTTCCCCAGCTCTCCACTATCCATATCTGAGAAATATGAATTTAATATCTAAGGAAAATAAATTTGCCACTGATGTTGATGGGCTCCCAACTTTGAGGAAGCATGTTAATTGTGAGAAATACCCACTGGATATTACTCAGAATAACAGGATATGCAGTTTCAATAATTCAGAGCTTGTCATCACATAAAAATATTATATATAGATTGATTTATCATCTGATGTGACATTGGAAATTGTTTAATGCTCTGTCCTTTTATTTTTTAGGCAAAACCATTTTGGCTTCATCTTAAGTTCGGATTTTCTCTTCCAAGGGAGATTTACTTTGCTGCTTTTGAAATGGTCCTTCCAATGTATAGTTACAAAAACTCGTTTCTTCAGAAAAGCCTACAGGCAATGAATAATTGCCTCGTGGACTAATAGTGTTAAATTACAAACAGCTGCCTGCTTTTTTAAAAATTGTTACTTTAAACATTATTCTGCTATTAGGGTTTATTGTGATGGCAAAATTGGCTTTGGGAATAGGAGATATTTTCAGAGCTTGGGAAAAATATATTCTTCAAAGATCAAATCACCATTGGACATAATTCCTCCCTGTGGGAATTTTTCTTACCTTAATATGAAGTGAAAATCGAGACAGCCTTTTTTTTCCACGGGGAAATAATATAACCTTGTTTACAACAATGCTGCTGGACTCATGCAAGTTAGAAAACCACTGACTTGATGACAAGAATTTTACCCTCAGCAAGAACAAAGTAACCGCTCTATAATAGAAATGATTGCATAAAAGCAGTAGCATTATTCATCCAGTTTTTTAAGAAAGGTTATGAATTGTCACATGGCAGGAACAATTTTGGATCCACTCAAGCAGCCATCTGGATCTGTTGCAAACACCATGTCCCTCATCCTATACTCACCTGTTTAGGGAGCAACTAGATATGAAGTCTGCAATTAGTGAGCTCGTGTAATTCAACTTTTCAAAAATTTGAGTGACACACAAGAGGGAAAGGGTAATGGATCTAGAGGCAGTCAGGGTGCTGGGGAGGAATGATTTACTGTGCTAGGTTGACCTCGAATGGGTAGGTTATTCTAACTCCTTTGTCCTGCTCTTTTAAGTTATTGTGAGTCTCAGTCTAATAATAATAATAATAAAGTTGGAAGGGACCTTGCAGGTCATCTAGCCCAACCCCCTGCTCAGGCAGGAAACCCTATACCATTTCGGACAAATGGCTGCCCAGTTTCTTCTTAAAAACTTCCAGTGTTGGAGCATTCACCGTTTCTGGAGGCAGGTTGTTCCACTGGTTAATTGTTCTGTCAGGAAGTTTCTCCTTAGTTCTAGGTTGCTTCTCTCCTTGATTAGTTTCCATCCGTTGCTTCTTGTCCTGCCTTCCGGCGCTTTGGAGAATAGCTTGACTCACTCTTCTTTGTGGCAGCCCCTGAGATATTGGAACACTGCTATCATATCCCCCCTCATCCTTCTCTTCATCAAACTAGACATACCCAATTCCAGCAACCGTTCCTTATATGTTTTAGCCTCCAGACCTCTAATGTTGTCTGTGTTTGTCTCTCTGTGTGTGCATACATGCACACATGTACAAAGAAAGGAAGGCATGTGTGTGTGTGTGTGTGTGTATGTTATAAGAGATTCAAAGTCTTACCTTTGGAAACAATAATTTATGTGTATGATTGTGAGAAAAAAATCTCTGACAATTGCTACTTACCCAGACAATTTTTCAAGGCATGACTCAATGGATATGACTGGACGTGGCCTGTGGTACTAATGATGTTAACATTAACATGTTAATATATTAACATTTCCTTGATGTAGTTTGACCTTCATTTCTTAATGATTTGAACATAACTGGTGATGGCACAGAACCACTGTTTTGCCATTTCTGTCTTCCAACAATTCTGATTCCTTGCCATCCTTACAATGCCTGGTATTTTCTTCCCCTTTCATTGATAGATGAAGCTTATCTTCAAAAAAGTCTTCAAAATTTTTAGATCTTTATCTTCAGATTGGACCATCTGCCCCTTGGAAATACTATCTGCCACCTCTATTTCACTTAGCTCGGTTTTGGAGAAAGCCCTGGCATGTAGCTTTAATGACTAGTTATATCAGGATTTGCTTAGATATTGTGACCCATTGGGATTGTTGGAAATGTGTCATGATGAACAAAAAGCTTCGGAGCTTTTTCTGGTGTTTCCCAAGAATTTTAGAGGCTCCGAGAGTGGGATTACTTAAAGAAGAAATGAGAATCGCAGTGATTGACAGGCTTTTTCAGAGCTGGGTATTTGAATAATTAGACCAGGGGTCTTCAAACTTGGCCCTTTTATGACTTGTGGACTTCAACTCCCAGAATTCCCCATGTCCAGGCGCATGCCTGGCTGAGGAATTCTGGGAGTTGAAGTCCACAAGTCATAAAAGGGCCAAGTTTGAAGACCCTGAGTTAAACTGAGCAATACTTGGCTGAAAGGTCTCCTTGCAAGGTTAAGACCCATATCGCATGTAGGTAAGATCCAGAGATCATGGGATGCTGTGAAAGAAAACATGGATTGTTTTTAAAGCACAGTGGGGATGATCTGCAGATGGAAGAGTTGTTTACTTGGCAGAGCAATGTAGCTAGATCCTTTCCTGATTTTTTCCCAAGAGACTTAAGTTAATCTAAAGAACTTGGTTCTTTAGTAAGAATTCAAGGCTGAAACTTGGCTAAAATACTTGACACACTCAAAATGGCAGATCTTGATAAGAATCTATTGCAAACTAGAAAAAAGCCATAAGTTAATTTCCCCCTATTGGTATGAGAATTCAGTACTACCTTATTTGTTTCTTTGAATCTGTAGGAGGTTTTTTTTTCTGTCTGCCTTTTGTACCTTCCCATGGACTCTTTGCTTTAATGCTTCAGTGATATGGCTTACTGTAAACCCATGACTAATATACTGTATCCTGGCTTTAGAAAACAGCCATGGCTGAAGATAAACAGCATGTGACTCAGAATGATAGAGCTAGGACAGTTTCACCACTATAACACCTTTAACAGGGCTTCTTATGTTATCCCCAAATATTGTTAAAATGCTGTCTCAGGAGGGCATTTATTTTGACAGGAGTGGATGCCCTAACCTTGAAGGAGATAGACGGGAGATTTCACAACACCCCCTCTGCATATGTTACATGTCCATCGCATATTCTTTGGATATGGCCCCTGTATCACATATGGCACCTTGTGTTAATCTCCCCCATTTTCAGCTAATGCTTGAGCTGGCCGCAATCAGAAAATGTGGTTTTCCTACTAAGCCAATCTAGAGAACTACAGTTAAAAGATGTTGGTTCTGATAACTTGGGTCCACAATTCCCACACTAACTTATGAAACTCCATAAAAAGTAAAGAAGGGAAAAAAAAATAAGGGGAAAAAAATAAAACAATAGTAAAATTAACAACAATAATAATAATAAAGTAACCAGAGGTATCTCTGGTTACTTTATTATTATTGTTGTTGTTAATTTTACTATCGTTTTATTTCCCCCCCCCCTTATTTTTTTTTTCCTTCTTTACTTTTTACATTCACTTTCCAACCTACCCACTGTTTTTATGTGTTGCATCTAATTTCTTATTTTTTTGGTCTATGATTGTAAATTTAATAAATAAAGCCTTGAAGATGAGTTCTTGACATAACTGATATTTCTGCTCTGAGAACCTTTGACTCTTGGTTTAACTCTCATAAGTTGCCAGATTTTTTGAGGGGGTGGGGGGGTGGGAAGCCCCTAAAACGGCATATATGAATATCTTCTCAAATTTCCTTCAGCTCACTTACTATTTTTGGGGTGATGATCTTGTGCAATCTGCTGGAGTGAAATTAGCTTTGAGAACTGATTAAGCAGGAAGCAGGAAATACATAGCAGATATTTTTAGTGAAGAGGATGCCATTTTGCTGGCTAAACTAGAGTAATTTGTGCCAAATGTTACATAGGAGTATGGACCTGAAAATTAATATATCAAAAATCAAGGCAATTGCATTTGGCACAGAAAATGAAATAGACAATTTCAAATTATAACTAAATTGGGGGGGGGGAACCTAGATAGATTCATTTGTGTGCCTTAGTAGAATGGAGAAATTTTAAGAAGTGTAAATGCTTAAAGAAAAGTAACGGGTAATATGTGGAATCTGTTGTCGGCAATGATTGTTTATGGAAAGAAACAAAAATGATTATAACCTTGTCCACTATATTATAGTAAGAGTTGGGCTATGTCACGAAGAATACAAAAATAACTAGAATGCAGCAGCAACAGATAAGTGTGCATAGTAAAACATAAAGAAATAGGTTAAAGAATAGATAGATGCTGAATGAATGCATACAAAAGTAAGTGATCAGTACAGGTAGCCCTTGACTTACGACCACAGTTGAGCCCAAAATTTCTGTTGTTAAGTGAGACATTTGTTAAGTGAGTTTTCCCCCATTTTACGATCTTTCTTGCAGTAAATCACTGCAGTTGATAAATTAGTAAGCCGGTTGTTAAGTGAATCTGGCTTCCCCATTGACTTTGCTTATCAGAAGGTTGCAAAAGGTGATCACATGAGCTTGGGACACTGCAACAGTCATAAATATGAACCAGTTGCCAAGCATCTGAATTTTAATCACATAATCATGGGGATGCCACAATGGTCGTACGTGTGAAAAATGTTCATAAGTCACATTGTAACTTTGAATGGTTACTAAATGAACTGTTGTAAGTCGAGGACTACCTGTATAGAAGTATACTAAAGTGGTTTGGTGACATTGAATGATCTGAAGGAAGAACAACTCAGAAAGCTATGGACAGGCATAGTGTTAGCAGAAATTAGATTTAGCTGTATTTCCTTTTCTTATTTCTTGCTTTTTTATTTGATTGGTTGTTTTTATTTTCTACACTTTTGCTTTACAAAAAGCTGCTTTCCAAAAGCCGCTTTCCTCAAAATGATGGTATTTATGTATGTGGTTTAGCCACTGATGTATTATGTAATAATTATTAGACATTACCTATTGATCTATGTTCATCCACGCCAATGTCTTTTTAAAATTCTCCTATAAAGGGCCATTAAAGTTAGATGAATATCTTCCTGATGACTACAAAGAATAACGATGCTGGAATCTTAATCAAACAAGAAGATTAGATTAAACTAATAGTCTGTCTCTCTTAGTATCTTTCAGCTGTCAACTTTTTTGAGAAATTGGACTTGTGTTAGGCATCCAGTTAATAATGGTAACTGATTTTCAAGAATGCTATTTGATTGCCTTCCTAGAAATAACACTTGCTTTTAGAGTACTGCCAAATAACTGCTGCCCTCTCTTATCCATGGCACATGAATAAAGAAGCCACAAGGAGTCTGAATTAAGAAAATACTGCTTTTGATAGCACTGTTTTGTAAGATAGTCAAAGAGTAATCTTACTTTGTTTATCAGTGTATACATTTTTATTTAAGATGTATAACAAGAACTATGGGGCAAACGTGTATTTCTTTTTTTAATATATAATTTTATTAAACTTACCAAAATATAAAGATAGTGGGAAAGTGGGGGAAGAGGAAGGGGAAGAGAGAAGTGTGGGAGAAGGGGGGGGGGAGAAAAAAGAGCATTCACTTCCAAGTCTTTTCAGTGCAGTAGAATAAATGTACTAACATTACAGCCTCAATTTTTTACTTTTGCATACTTAGTATATGTTAATTTAGTATATGCTACTAATTTCTATAACAACAAACGTATCCAATCAGCAAATCCCAAAGTCAGTTTCATTTTTTCTGTCCCAAGCACAACATCTAGAAGAAGTTTTCAAGTAGAAATGAAACTGGATGTATTATTTTCTTTGATTAAAGCAGTTAATTTGGCCACCACTGCAGCAAATTATATTTCTTAAAAGTACATGTCTGTAATTCTATATAGTGTATCGGTAAAACACGTTCACCTAATGTCATTATTAGCACTACACAATAGTAGGCAGTAGTGAGAGTGTGCCTATCATGCCAGCTGGTTCCCTCTCCTAACAACATTGGATGGGTCCTTCCGTGATTTGATTACTGAGACAGAAGATTCAGAGACAAGCCAGACTCAATAGTGGAGTTGGTTTTCTGTTCTTCATTATAGAATCTGGTCTGTTTAAGAGGACTAAACCAGGGTCCCTGGTTCATACAGAAGTTTATGAAAAGCATGTTGGTAGTGTGAATTCAGTGCCATCAACTCTTTAGCATGAAATGACCACATAAGGTGAGGGAGGAACAAATAGTTAGGGATGCAGTCTCCCCTCTTTGTTCCTCTGCCTACTCCTTGTCTAAGATCTCGTTCACTTCCTTCAGCCTTCCTTGCCAGATTCACACATAGAGAACACATGCTCTCTGACTCTCCTTCTGTTAGGATGCAGTTAACTAGGTACTAGGCGTTGCCTTTTCCTGAATTCCCCCCCCCCCCTCTAATTTACTTTTTCTCTTATAACTACAAGACCTGCTTCAGTGCACCTTGCTCAGGTTAGATTCCCTTAGAGTGCTTCCACATAGATACAGAGCTCTTCTTTCACCTTCAATATAACGAAGGCACCACAAATGTTTCCATATAAGTTTGTTAACCAAATCCACCGAATTGATCAGAGCACGTATTGCTCCCTGGTATTCCTGAAAGATTCTGGCTTATTACTATAGAATAGTGATTCTGTTAATAGTTAAGAGCTACAGAATGTAGCCTCTGACTGACACTGCTGCCTGCCCCATTGAATTTTGGCAAATCTAATTCCTGATAGTCTTCTTGTGCTGGGAAGCCAATCCTGTGTTCATATTGTATAGAATTTCTGAGTCAAAACTTTGCTAGGATGGTTAGGCGCATTTGGGAAGTTGGAAGTTTTATGAACTCTCTGAACTCTGGAATTACCTCTCTCGATGGCTCTAAGACTGACTCTTCTAAGCATTCTTTGGGAAAAGACTGAGAAATAGTTATCAGAAGTGAGCCAGGAGTAGGAAACCAGCAGTTCAGAGCTGAGCCAGAGTTGAGGAACCAAACTAGGGAGTCTCAAAGATTTAACAACAAATTATGAAGCACACAAGCACGTCTTTCATTCCCCACAATGTATAGTGTTTGCTTCTCTCCTTTTTAGAAAATCATGGGACAATATTATATTCAGCAGTTCCCTACTCCATGAGTGGCATTCACTGAAATGGAGTCAGGGCAGACAAATGTTTGATGAGATGTGACACTCCCCTACATACATGCGTAGGCATGAATATGATCAGCACATTTTTTTCCTCTTACAATAATCTGTTTTCTGATGGAATAGTTTTATAAATGCTGGGTGCATTGCTTTAGAGGCAGGATCATAAATCTTTTATTCTGCATGCATTCATTCAGCCTTCCATTAAGAGATGTCAGTCAAGTTTTTTTAGTGAATATTTTTAAAAACAAAAATAGAATACTTTGCAGGGTAGGGGGTGGTGGTGGTTCTGAGTCTAAAGCTACTGTTTGCTCAGACTTTCAAGCAAAATCATGTCCCAAGTGAGACTTTGGGTGTAATCATTCTTGTCAGCTTCCAAAACTCATAATTCACTTATTAACCTCCAACACGTAATGCAATTAAAGTACATAAAAGCCTGTCTTTTTACTCAGCAAAATAACAGTGGCCCCTTTTTTCTTAAACCACAGGGTCTTAAATTATGACTCAAGGGCTACCAGAGGACTTTAAATTATTTTCAGAATTAGGAGGCAAATGCTAAATGGGCTGTAGTGTGCGTGTGTGTTTGTGTGTATAAATGTGTTTGCGCATTCTACCACCTGTTCCATTCCCCCCCCCCCAAAATTGGTTGAAAAATTATGAAAATTGAATGAGAAGGCAATTTTCCTCTTCAACAGTAGAGGTAAGAGTTGAAATTCCAAAAAAAAAGCATCTCATCTCATGAAAGGCATGGGGAGGCTGGTGCCCTTCAATTTTGAGGTGCGGTGAATAGTGTCTAGGACAGGGGTAGGCAACCTTGGTTCTTTTATGACTCGTGGACTTCAACTCCCAGAATTCCTGAGCCAGCATGGCTCAGCTTGGAAACTCTCCCTTTCCCCTCAGCATGGCTGGCTCAGGAATTATAATAATAATAATAATAAAGTTGGAAGGGACCTTGGAGGTCATCGAGTCCAACCCCCTGCTCAGGCAGGAAACCCTATACCATTTCAGACAAATGGCTGTCCAGTCTCTTCTTAAAAACTTCCAGTGTTGGAGCATTCACCGCTTCTGGAGGCAGGTTGTTCCACTGGTTAATTGTTCTAACTGTCAGGAAGTTTCTCATCAGTTCCCAGGTTGCTTCTTTCCTGCTAGTTTCCATCCATTACTTCTTGTCCTGCCCTCAGGTGCCTTGGAGAACGCTTGACTCCCTCTTCTTTGTGGCGCCCCTGATATTGATACTGCTATCATGTCCCCTAGTCCTTCTTTTCATTAAACTAGACATACCCAATCCAGCAAACGTTTCTGATATGGCTTTTTAGCCTCCCAGTCCCCCCCCCCCCCCCCCCCCCTAATCATCTTTGTTGCCCTTCTCTGCACTCTTGTCTAGAGTCTCAACAATCTTGTTTACTCGTGGTTGACCAAACTGGATTGCAGTATTCCAAGTGTGGCCCTTACCAAGCATTGTAATGGTATTAATACTTCACGTGAGCTGATTCTATCCCTCTGTAATGCAGCCCCATCACTGTGTTTGGCTTTTTGGCACTGCAGCACACCTGCTGGCTCATAGTTAAGTGATTGTTCAACTAGGACTCCGAGATCCCTCTCCAAGTTATACTATTGACAAGGTAACCCCCTATACAAGGGTTCGGCAACCCGCGGCTCCGAGCCGCAGGCGCCTCTTTGATGGCCTTACCTGCGGCTCCGGAGCCTCCTCCGCCATTTGGGCGGGCGCGCGCGCGCATGCGCGGGGGGGTGCGGGGGGGTGCGCGTGCGCAGGTGCGCATGCGCGAACGGCGCGCGCGCATGCGCGAACGGCGCGCGCACATGCGCGAACGATGCGCGCGCATGCGCGAACGGCGCGCGCATGCGCGGGTGTGCGGGTGCGCATGCGCGGGTCTGCGGGCGCGCGCGCATGCGTGAACGGGGCCGCGCGCATGCGCGGGTGCGCGCGCATGCGCGAACGCGCGGCTCCCAGCGTTTTTTTTTTTAAGCTAAATGGGTCCGTGCGGCTCATCCGAAGTTTCGGATGGCCGACCCATGCCCTATACTATACCTGTAAACATTTGGTTTTTCTTGCCTAAATGTAGACCTTACTTTTTTCACCATTGAATTTCATTTTGTTAGATAGCGCCCCAGCTTCAAGTCTGGCCAGGTCCTCCTGTATCTTAAGCCTGTCTTCTGGAGTTGGTGGCTATTCCTGCCAGCTTGGTGTCATCCGCAAATTTGATGAGTTCCCCATCTATCCCCTCGTCCAAATCGTTGTGAAGATGTTGAAGATCACTGGCCCCAGGACGAGCCCTGGGGCACCCCACTGCACACTTCCCTCCATGTAGATGCGGTTCCATTGAGGACCACCACGCTGAGTACGGCCGGTCAGCCAGCTACGAATCCATCTGGTGGTGATGCTGTCTAACCCACATTTTTCTATTTTATCAAGTAGTAGGTTGTGATCTACTTTATCAAATGCCTTACTGAAGTCCAAGTAAATTATATCCACAGCATTCCTCTGATCTACTAATTTTGTCACTTGGTCAAAGAATGCAATAAGGTTTGTCTGGCATGATCTGTTTTTGACAAACCCATGTTGGCTTTTAGTAGTGATTTTGTTTGCCTCTAGGTGTTCGCTGATTCGTTGTTTGATTATCTATTCTGGGAGTTGAAGTCCACGAGTCATAAAAGAGCCAAGGTTGTCTACCCCTTGTCTAGGACAAGGCCTTCTCAGTAGTAGCTCCTCCTGAAAAGCTCTCTCCAGTATGGTGCAGCTGGCATTATTGCCTTACTGATGCCATGTGATATTAATACTCCCAAGCATGTTTATACACCAGTGTGCTAATTTAAAACAATGCACAACCGGAAAACCTTTAGCTGCTTTTTTTTTTTTGTTACCGCTTTATTGTTTTTATTGTGCATTTTCACATTGTGTTTGATCGTGAATTTAATTATTGCCATTTTTTTATTTTTATGATTTTAGACTGTTATAAACCTCTTTGAGATTTTTTTTCTTTTTTAAATATGATTTTTATTGAAACTTTTAAAGATAAAAACTAATCCAAATGAATATAAAGGGAAGAAAAAAAAGACAAAAATCAAAGAGAAGACAAACATGCGGAAAAAAATAGCTTAAGAAAAATAGAAAAGAAAAAAAAGATATTTAAAAGTGGCTTCTGATATTCTTCACAGAAATGTACCAGCTATGCATTTTTTATTTAAATAAAAAATGTATATTTGGCACATTTTTCCCAAACACCTGAAAATTGCTACCCCAGAACAGGTGAAGAAAGAAAGTTCTTTCTGAAGACTGTTTTTCAGTTCCTAAACTGTGACAACTGACAATACATCAGCCATGCAGTAAATTCCTTGCACATCATAAACCTATTCATCTTGTTTACACTTATGTGAAGCACATTTAAAACCACATTTTATACTCAGTATGATACAGGTTTTAAGAGGGGGAAAGCTGCTACTGACTTTTGGCATGAAATTAGATGTACTGGGTTTTTACACAATAATTTTAAAGGCAAAATACTTGCTATACATGTGTATAAAGCATTTCATTCTTTCATATCTATGTTCAGTTGTCTTTTTTCCTATATTTGACTCTTCATGACCCATTTGGTTAAAATGAAATTTAAACGTCCACTGAATAGTATGTAAAATCAGGCTCTCTGGGCTATGTGGGAAGTGGGGACTCTTCTTTCTAGGGCAGGGGTGTCAAACTCGCAACGTCATGTGACGTGTCACGACGTATCGCAACTTTTTCCCCATTGCCGGAGCTGGGGTGGGTGCGGTTTTAGCATGACGCATCTGGCCCGTGGGCCGGCAGTTTAACACCCCTGATCTAGGGTGACTGGAACCTTAAATAAATTAACAACAACAACAACAACAACAACAACAACAACAACAACAACAACAACAACAACAACAACAATAATAATAATAATAATAATAATAATAATAATAATAATAATAATAATAATAATAATAATAATAATAATAATAATAATAATAATAATAATAATAATAATAATAATAATAATAATAATCGATTGCAAAAAGCAGCTTTACTTGCAAGAGCTTGCATCCTGCAATAATACATCATCAAACAACTTCTGCCTATCCCAGGTCCTTGGGAAGGACTCAATAAGTGAATAAAAATGGCAAATCCAGTGTAAACATCTGGCTGACTGTGCAGCCACCACAATAATAGTATCAAGATCTGAAACTCAAAATTGAAAAATTATGGCATAAGCCAGCTATGGTGTTTCCAATGGTTATCCACTCATACCAAAATATCTTCAACAGTACCTGGAAAATCTGCACCTTGATGGGAATTCCAACAATCATGTTGAAGACGGGATAAAGAAAAAAGCCTTAAAGAAGACTTACAGCTGGCCCACAAAGTTGTAGCCATTGCAGTATTCCCACAGTCAGGTGATCACAGTTTGGGTGCTTGACAGCTGGTTCACAGTTACAACATCACAGCATCCCATGGTCTCATAGTTGCCATTTGCAATCTTCACTGCCGGGGAAGCCAACGGGAAGTTGCAAATGGTGATCACATGATATTGCATTTAACAACTGTGTGGGATTCACTTAATAACCACAATCAGAACTGGTCTCAATTACTGTTGTTAACCAGCTACTATATGTGGTAAGACAGGATTTTGTTGATATATATCAAAACAATAAACCCAATTCATAAAAACAGCATATCCATAGCAGCAAACCTAACCTCCTGGTCCAAACAAATGGGGGAACAGCCAGGTCTTTTGTGCTTTACAAAAGGATAACAAGATCAAAGCCATCCAGATTTCTGGAGCAAGACTGCTACACAGTGCAGGCACTGACACAGAGAGGTCACAACTTGTAGGTCCAACAAGATGACACTCTGATTGAAGGACCTCTCTTTATTAGATCTGGTAAGCTGAACAAGAACAATGGGAGACAGGCAGCCACAGAAATAGCCTGACATATCTAACTGGACTTTGAGCACTTGGCAACTGGGCCATATTCACAGCCGTTTGCAATATCCCATCATTGGGACCATATATTACAATGGTTTTGCCCCAAACTGGCATTTACTTCCGGTCTTTGGAAAAACCAATCCATCAATTCATTTCACTATTGTAGCATTCATGTTACAACCATAGTGTTCACTTAACAACCACTGCAAAAAAGGTCATAAAATTGGTTGATCATGTGACCGGCCATCACAATTTATGACCACGATGGGCAGGGTCCATTACGTTAGTAACTCAAGGACTATTTTTATTTCATATAGAGCTTTATAGGAGAAAACCAGCACCTGGAAACCCACAAGCTTGCGGAGCAGCAGTATTGCATGGAGTATGAGAAGAACACCAAAAAGTATCTGGGCTGCTGCGTTCTGGATCAGCTACAACTTTCAAATGTTTTCAAAGGCTGCCCCATGTACAGTAAGTCCATCAGAGGATGGCTGATGCATGGGGTACTTGAGTGTGCCTGTCACTCCAGAAATGGGCATAGTTGGTGCACAAGACAGACCTGTGCAAATGTTTCCATAAGCATGGGAGAACTTTAGAGCAGGAGCCATGAGTCTATGAGGACCCCAAACTGTGCACCAATTTTGACTAGATAGAGTTAAAGATGGAATATCTCCAGAGCCAGCGAGCATTAAAACCCACAGCCATTTATTAGGTTTGAGTCAGATTCTTCTCTCCCATGCAGACCCACACAGGCTCTAGGCACCTCAATAGCACCACCTGGTCAGCCCAGGACAGAGATGTACAACCATGTAACATCAGAGTACTGATGAAATGACATGATGATTCCATGGTGACAAATCTCTCTCCAGACACTCTTGGCTTCCTAACAGCACACCAGTCTGAAAAACATAACCTGCCATCTGATCGTTCTTCCATTATGTCCCTTCAGATTGCAATGCCTTTACGGTGATACCTTGATGAACATTACAGGAAACTTAAGGATTTTCATGCACAACAATTGATAACTCACATCCATTATTATATGGTGGGGATAAAAGGGGAGAAAGTTCCTGTCATTTCAGATGACTGGCATCGCCCCTATTATCTATAGCAAAGGTGGGCAAGCCTGGTCCTTTTATGACTTGTTGGACTTCAATTCCCAGAATTCCTGAGCAAGCATGCCTGGCTCAGGAATTCTGGGAGTTGAAGTCCACAAGTCATAAAGAGTCCAAGGTTCCCCACCCCAATCTACAGTATACCCATCAAAACAGTGACAGGTCTGGACATTGGCCATTTTCCCCCATTTTTCATCACTCTGATCTCCTAATAAAAATGTAAATGGGCCCATTTGCTGTGACTCTCAATGAAGCATGCCAGCTTGTTGTCATCTTGACACGTAATTCCGCAGCCGAGTCCACACATTTCAACAGTCACTTAATAGACCAAGCCGCAAGCCTGGCCTTAGTGTGACCAGGACTGTCTGCCAGGAAGCTACTATGGCCCTTCAGCTACTTCTTCCAACTCAGGACACGAATCATTATGAATGCTTGCATTGCTGCTCTAATTAGGTCTGGGAGAGGTTGAACAACCCTGCTACAGTCTTGCTGAGGACCCATACAAAAATAAGGCCTTGTTCGAATGAGCAAGGTGAAAGGAGAAGGCCTAGCAGTCCTAACTGTGTGACCAGCAGTGAAAGAGTCCTAATCCACAGTGAGGTTATTTTGCTTCATAAACTGTGAGTATGTAATCTGCAGGAGGTCTCCCTGTAAAATGAATTATAGAAAGGGAGATGTGATAATTAACCGTGCATTAGCAAATATCATGAAATAGGGGGGCTTCTGTTTTCTCTATATTTTGATTAATAAAAGCATGAATTTGTTCAACAAATGATCATTTAGGCCGGGGAATACCAGGCGTACTGGAAGAACACAGTAAGCAACAGAATATCACAGGAGGATTCAGAATCTCCTTGCATAAAAGGCCGTTTAATAGGCTGACTCCATACTATGCCATTCACAGCACTAAAAAAAACAGAATGTTGGGGAGACAAAGGCAATAGGCATTTAAAATAACAGCCACCTTGCTGTTTGTCTTTCAAATGCTTTCAACATGACAATTAAAAGAAAAATCTGAAAAAGTATGCTTTTATTAAAAAAAATTTAAAAAAGGAAAGGGGATGGTAGAAATGTAGAATAAGCACCTTGAAATATAAACTGAGCAATTTCCATCTTCTTCATCATTTGCTGGAGTTAACCAAAATGGTTTTATAACGCTCAGCATAAAACTAATATGGACCAAGGCTAAGAGTAAAAAAGAGCAGGATCATATGTCTATGGAGATTCTCAGTCATCCAAGTCATAGTTGCCCAAAGGTGCTTTTTCAAAAGGCAACTGGAGAAGTGAACTGAAGAAGCTTCTTGGATGAGAAACGAAACATCTTCAAGGAAAAAACAAAGCAGTCCCGTTGCCTTTTGAAAAAGCACCTTTGGGACAGCAGGATCATATGATCACGAATAGTTGATTCATATTAGAAACCTGCAAGGGCTTAGCCTAGTATACTTTGTTAGCCTGATCTGTCTTCTACACAACACATGGCCAGAAGACCTAAAGGTCTTTCTGCTGCTACTGTGCCAAACTGGCAGAGATACATTAACCAGGTGATAGACAAATGCCACAGTGGCTACCATCTGCTTTGTGGTCTTCATAGATGCCATATCTACATATTAAGACCTTTTAGGCAATGAATTGTAAAAAAAATGGCAATGAAATATCCCAAGGAAGATAGTTTTTTGGGAAGAGAAAACAGGATTGGGCTCCCCTAAAATCTAGACTAGAGAAATACATGCCCAGAGAGAAGAAAGTGAGGAAGAAGGTAGGAATTAGCTTTGTTTTGGACTCTCCTCCATTTGAAAGCATCCTTTGTTTTAAAAAATATCCATACCTCATTTAGAGAAAAAGAACTATGAGAAGAGAGATCAGAGGGTCTGCATTTGCCCATCTACCGTTAGCAACTGAACATAGATCACCTACCCATGTTCTCTCCAATAAGATGTACAATATTACTCTTTAGCAATAGCATTTAGGTTTATATACTGCTCAATAGCGTTTTACAGCACTCTCTGGGCGGTGTACAATGTAGAAACATTAATTGCATATTGCCCCCCACAATATGGGTCTTCATTTTATTTACCTCAGAAGGATGGAAGGTTGAGTTAACCTTGAGCCAGTCAGAATCAAACTCCAGGCTGTGCACAGAGTTAGCCTGCAATACTACTTTAACCACTGCACCTCCAGGAGTCTTTATTATAATTATGCATATATTTACAGCTGTTAGGTGCAAATGTTTGTTATCTTTGGCAGGCAAATTTAAGCTCTCTTTTGTTGGACTGAATTTCCCCCTAATAGGGATTAAACTTTCCAAAGCTGGCCCCTTGGAAGTATCACCCCTTGCTGCCATTTTGAATAGCAAAAGTTTTGAGCCTGCACTAAAGGAAAAAATTAACAGAGAGATATAAAAGGAACAGAGATCTTTAAGAAGAGACTGGACAGCCATTTGCCTGAAATGGTATAGGGTTTCCTGCCTGAGCAGGGGGTTGGACTAGATGACCTCCAAGGTCCCTTCCAACTTTTATTATTATTATTATTATTATTATTATTATTATTATTATTATTATTATTATTATTATTATTATTATTATTATTATTATTATTATTATTATTCTAAGGAAATGTTTCTCAAGCTCAGTAATTTTAAGCAGTGTGGACTTCCATTCCCAGAATCCCTCAGCTAACATGGCTGGCTAGGAATTCTGGGAATGGAAGTCCACACAGGAAAAATCAGGAGATTCAGGCAGTTCAGATGAATATAAAGATTTTTTGCAAGCTTAAGCTCTCTACAGCTCTCTGAACTACTAACAATCAAAGGAAATTAGCAGAAGTTAAGAAAGGAATTCAAGGTGGGCTGGACCTACTGTAGATCTCTTGTGGGATGCAGGGACTCACGACTGATGACATGTTTGACCCCTCCCTCAGGCTCAGCTTTAAAGTTGCTAAGCTTGAGAAACACTGATTTTAGGAATAAAATTATGAAGCACCATTACAGGACTCAGACACCCAATATAATCATGTTTCTCACCAAGTATAACATATAAACATGAATTTGGGTTCTGAAGTCACACGTGGCATTAAAGGCTCTACAACGTTCAGAAACAGGAGAGACAAGAATATCTTTAGTAGCTGGATAGCAGAGACAAGATGTGAAAACATGGAAGGTGCAGCTGGGTACATCAGAGCAGAAATTTATTTCCTAAGTACAGATAGTCCTCAACTTACAACCATTCATTTAGTGACTATTCAAAGTTATAACAACACTGAAAAAAGGGACTTACAACAGGTTCTCGCACTTACAACCATCACACAATCGCCACAGTAATGTGATCAAAATTTGGCAACTGGCATGTATTTATAAAGGATGCAGAATCCCAGGATCATGTGATTGCCATTTATGACCTTCTCAGTTATCTTCCAGCAAACGAAGTTAATAGGGGAAGCAGGATTTGCTTAACAACCACTCAATTCACTTAACAACTATGAATCACTTAACAACTATGGTAAAGTAGGTTGTAAAATTGGGAACAACTCATTTAACAACTGCCTTGTTTAACAACAGAAATTCTGGTCTCAATTGTGGTTGTAAATCGAAGACTACCTGTAACTACTAAATAGTACATCTACAGAAGTACATCTATCGAAATAAAACTTTGACTACATGACTGTGGCCTCCATGTTAATTTTTAACTCCACGCCACCCAGACATCTCTATTGCTAAAGGCATGGCATCTATGTTCTGATCTACATCTCACCATCCTAACAAACAAAACCTCACATTTTTGTAATTTTCAATGTTATCACATTTTATATAATTTTAGATATTTCTTTATAACCTTTATGGTTATAACCTAGACATAAATCGCTTCTTTTGGACGTCACTCACAAGTTCTGGTCAGGCTGTCTTATAAATGTATTTAATTTTGTATTAAATTTTATTTACTGTCTTTTAAGATAGATTTATAAATATTCACAGCACACTCGTGGATACCTTGCTTGTACTGGTCTAAAACTGTAATAAACTGACTGGCTGGCTGGCTGAGTAACAAACCCCAAGCCCTTTTCTTAAAGGGATATATGTGATCTCTGATTTCTAGATGATTCAACAGATCCTTTAATATAGGCTCTTTCTCCATCCCAATTATATATACAATTAGGATTAGAATCCTATTGGATAGGAAGGAGATATTATGCCCTGAAAGTTTTTGTAGGAGCCTTATTTAGATAAAACATTCATATATCTATTATTTTAAATCTGTCTTTCCCAACCAGGAGGTTGGTGACGTCATGGCTCAGCCTGATAAGATTTGCAGTCAAATACATAACAGAGAGAACTAATTTTGTAGAGGTTTCTCAGCTACACAGCACCTGGAATTAGTGTCTCTTGAGGTGCTCTCAAAATATCCTATCAGGCACTAATATTTACAGAAAGGGAAATTATTTTAGATGTGAGCTTCAAGGGAAATTCAGGCTGTCTCTCTGAATTTTCTTTTGGCTGTCAAATGATACCAATCTCAAGTTAGTGTTGTTCCACAGTCCTAAAAAAAAAAATAGACCCTAGGAGAAAGTAAATATTTGTTCCATTTGTTTCATGAAGAATATGTATATCTCTGGTTACAGATGATGTATAATTGCCACAGGTAATAAATGATTAAAAAATAGGCAATGAGAAGATAGCTGGAGATGACAGGATAGCTGAATATATGGCAAGGATATCATGTTTATTGATAGATGTGGCCCTCATAGATAAATGTCAGAGGGAATCTCAAGTGAGGGGTCAAATTATGAAAGCAGTGCTGTCTCATTGTGATCCAAGCTCCACCCTTTTTGTCTTTATAACACGTGTGAAATGGCGGAGCTTACATTGTGATGGCATATTGCTGCTTTTGATGAAGTTTATTTATGTATTAAGATTTATCTTAAATATATTGTCATGCACAGCTAAGCCAGTTTGGTGCAGTGGTTAAGATTATTGGCCTAGAATCCAGGGGACCATAAGTTCTAGTCCCATCTTAGGCATGAAACCTGGCTGGTGACTTTGGCCCAATCACTCTCTCTCTCAGCCTAACCCACCTCACAGGGTTATTGTTGTGGGGAAAAGAGGAGGAGGAAGGGGTATTAAGAATGGGTGCCAATTTTAGTTACTTATAAAGTAATAAAGACAGGGCAAAAAATGTAATAAATCAGATCCTGCAGATTCTCCATGTTGATAAAACATATCCCATATTTCTTCCAGGAATGCAAGTAGCATACATGACTTACTCTTTCTCCCATTTTATCCTCCTCACCACTTTGTGAGTATGAGATAGCAATTGGCCCAGGATTGAGAAATGTTTATTCCTGATACTCTCAAATCTTGATGCAGCATATTAGAACAAGCTATCATGGTCTACATTACTCCACATAGCCATTAAGATGATGCTTTCAAGAAGATCAGCAGCAAATGCCTTTGCCCTATGGAGGCTGATATTAGTAGTTTCATTAAATACCCCAGAAAAAGATCTACAGCAGATCAAATATTTCTTTGTTGTTCGCCTTCTCTACAATTAATTCAGCTTCATCTAGGAAGCAAAACATGAAAATAGAGGGGGGGTTCTGTTGTCAATCAGAAATAAAGGTACCCCCCCATAGACCCTCATGTACCAACAACCAGCTCACACACTGTATTTTACACTGATGGATTGTGGTTAGGTGCCCACGCTGTGTATAAACATAATGTGTGAAAAATGATGATCTACTGCAATTTCCATGATCACATCACAGACTCTAGAAAATACCTTCAGAGAAATGGTCTATGGCCATTTCTGCAGTCAGATGTTTAAATTTTGTATGTCAACAACTAACCCCAGGATCCAAGCAGATTGTTCTGTTAGAAAGAGAGTGTTTAGCTATAAGCCTGACTAAAATAAGCACTGAGTGACTAATAGCCTAATCATACCTGGAAGATTTACTTGCTAAGGAACTTGGAGGTTTGGAGGACAGCCTTGCTGTTCCAACAAATATGGGAAATGCTGCAGTTATGATAAAAAAACTACCGGGAAGGGGGGCAACACAGATGTCCTGGAATATATTAGCAGCAGAATCTTCTCACTGATGATACTATGATATCAGAACAGCATAATGAGAACACAATGTAAGTGAGATAGAGGCAGTACAGGGAAGAACATCTGGACTCATCTGACTAGTTTAATGAAAAGAAGGACTAGGGGGTGACATGATAGCAGTGTTCCAATATCTAAGGGATTGCCACAAAGAAAAGGGAGTCAATCTATTCTCCAAAGCACCTGAAGGCAAGACAAGAAGCAATGGATGGAAACTAATCAAGGATAGAAGCAAGCTAGAACCAAGGAGAAATTTCCTGACAATTAGAGCAATTAATTAGTGAAACAGCTTGCCTCCAAAAATTGTGGGAGTTCCATCACTGGAAGTTTTTAAGAAGAGATTGGATAACCGTTTGTCTGAAATGGTATAGGATTTCCTGCCTGAGCAGGGGGTTGGACTAGAAGACCTTTAAGGTCCCTTCCAACTCTGGTATTCTGACTCATTCCGTTTCTTTTCCTGATGAGGCAACATTCTCTTGCTTTCTGTGGGAGCAGAAGGATCCCTTTAAAGCAGGGACGTCAAACTCACAATGTCACGTAATGTGTCGCGACATATCGCGACTTTTTTTCCATTGCCGGCAATGGGGTGGGCGCGGTTTCGGCATGACGCCTCTGGCCCGCGGGCCGGCAGTTTGACACCCCTGCTTTAAAGTAAGGGTGACCAGACATTCCAGTTTACAGGGACAATCCTGGGTCTATGGGAGGCATCTGGTGCCAAATGACTTGATTTCCAGGAATCCAGTCACAACAGTCAGCAAAATTGTTAAGGTATTTAGTAGCTGGAACACTAAAGTGTGTAATGGGCCAGAACACACAGTTGTACTTGATTGGTTGGAGAGTGTGGGCTCCTGCATGAGGCAATCTACATTATGATTGGTTGCTGGGTGAGAAGGGGGAGTTTCCCTTTTCCCCTGCCTTTTTCTTCTGTGTGTTCTGTATGCTGTTCTGTATGCTGTTCTGTGATTTATCTGATGATTTACTTCATGATGTAGTGATGTGCCTGACTCTCTGCAGTAAATATAGATGTTAAATATATTTATTTATATAAATCTTACAAGTTCATGTCAGCGTCTCTGACTCCATTTAGACACTTGCGGCACAATTCTCTGACAAAAATAATGGGAATTACAGAATGGGAAACAACTTCCAGATTCAAATATTCATAGAAAAAACCCAAACAGTGGATGGCAGTAAAAAGATAGTGTTCTATATCTTCTGCCTACCCTACTAGAGTTCAGCTGAATTTTCCCAGCCCAGATACAGTAGCCTAAATTACACTTAAGTATTTGAGATCATGGATTAACATTAATAAATAGATAAATTTACAGAAATCAATTAACCTGGATTGTACTCTTGGAAATTTGGTTACTCTTGGAAACGTAACTAGATGATCCACTCTCAGACATCTAGGAAATCCAACAGATTCCTAAATATTCTCAGGAAGCTGCCAAATGAAGTGGCTAATAGTTCTTTGAAGCCCTAATATTACAGATAATCCTTGATTAACTACAATAATTGGGACTGGAATTTCTGTCACTAAGTGATGTTCAGTAGATATAAAGCACAACATCATGTGACTATGTTGCTTAGCGATGACAAACCCTGGAGTCCCTGTTATTAAGAATTGCAAGTCATTAAGTGGGGAATGCATGTGACTGCAACTTGATATTTCCTGCCAACTTCCTTCAAGCAAAGTTAATGGGAAAGCTGGCAGGAAGTCACAAGTCTCAGGTGACTTACAAGCAGGCTGGTTGGCAGGCAGGCAAGTGATACAGAGTGCACCTGTGCAAGTGTGGGTTGGCAGGGAGGGGGGTTGCAGTGTATGTGTGTGGCAGGTGGGTGTCAAGCACTTGGAAATCAGGAGTCCAGTCCAGAATCTATAGGTTTATTGCAAGCTTAAGCTCTCTACAAGAATCTGAACTACTAACAATCAAAGCAAATCAGCAGTAGATAAGAGTCAGTGGAATTCAAGGTGGGCTGTATTTAGAACTCTTGTGGGGGCGAAAGGACTCGAGACTGATGAAGCATTTGACCCCTCCCTCAGGCTCAGCCTGCTCATCTCCTACAGTCGGCTTGCAGAAACAGTAATCCAAGATGAGCACCAGATATTGACCACTTGTAATGGGAAAGTGCAACCTCATTCAAGGGTAAAATTGGGATTCCCCCAAATGTGAGTGACCCTAATTTTCACAGCCATCTATCTTGGTACTAGAGACAATTCCTCCCCATCCTGAGTCATTGTGACAGCCTCCCTATATACTCAAAAACATAAGTGAGTATCATCAGCATATTTTTGATACTGAACCCCAGTCTGGGGGATGACCTCACCCAGCGGCTTCATGTAGATGTTGAATAAACACTTAATCTCCTGCTATGATTAGTTGGCCCAACATTTTATGGATAAAATGGTTCATATTTGCTCCAGTCTTGACACCATTGTTGGAAACAATTCTGTAGAGGTTTAAGAGCAAGAGAGCAGTCTAGAGCCTGCTTATATAGGAACAGTTTCAGCTTCTGTGGATTGAAGATATATGCGTAGGAGTTGGAGGGGATGGGGCATCTATCCAAGTACTTATGGCTTCTCGCCCATCTCATAATTCATTTGATAATATTGATCTTGGAAGCACACAGGCTTACTGAAGGAAGCAGCCATGTGATGATGATAATCTCATGACACAGGATTTTGTATTAATTTTTCCACAGTAACAAATAACCTGGGAAGGGGAGGGGCACAGAATAGGTTAATTTTCAATTCCTGTCACTCTTAGATACAAAGATTATTCCGATGCATTTCTGTAGGATATCAGCTCTGATTTTGGATATACCTTTGACCACCCTGCTGGATACCCACTGCCAAAAATGAAATCAAAAATTGCTCCCCATTTGCAGAATTCTGCTTTCACATATGTATTGCTTAATTCTAGAGACCTGCAGATTTTTATTCCACCACCACCACCCTTCCACTTTTATTCATATCTCTATGAAGCCACTGCTTTCGATTTATGATATTGGAGAAGACTCTTGAGAGTCTCTTGGACTGAAAGGAGATCAAATCAGTCAACCCTGACTGTTCTTTGGAAGGACAGATACTGAAGCTGATGCTCAAATACCAAATGAGAATAGAGAACTCACTGGAGAAGACCCTGGTGTTGGGAAAGACTGAAGGCAAAAAGAGAAGGGGACTGCAGAGGATGAGATGATTAGATAATATCATTGACACAATGAACACATCAGGAGACAGAAGGATGGGGGGGGGCTTGGTGTGCTACGATCTATGGTGTTGTGAAGAGTTGGACATGACTTAGCGGTTAAACAACAACAAAATGAAGCCACTAGTTATGAAAAAGGGACCCCAAAATGCACATATTGGTCACTCATGACAAAGGGATTATTTCAGATTCCATGTAAGGAGAAATCCCATCCACTCCCACCTCCCAATCTATTTCCCTTCTGTAGGCAGGAGGCACAGAACTATCAAAGTCAGTTTGTCTCTGCATAAATAATAGCAGCCTTTACTTTCTGCAGAAGAGGGAAAGAAAGCCCTGTGCCCTGCTTAGTCCTCTGAAGCAAGATTATTTCTAGCCAATGAGCTTCTCCTCTGTGCTGCTGGGCTCCAGTGCTCGCCTTCAGTACTCTGTGGGTGCAATTCACAGGAAGGATGAATAGATGAGGGGGAAGAAGGGGACTAGAAGGGGAATAGCTTTTAGATCTATTGGCTGAAAATTCCTCATGTCCGATATACAAAATGCTAATATTAGGAGAAATGCATATAATAATAGCAATAACACTTAGACTTATATACTACCCCAGCAGTATATTTACAGCACTCTCTGGGTGGTTTGCAAAGTCAGCATATTGCCCCAACAATCTGGGTCCTCATTTTACCGACCTCGGAAGGAAGAAGGCTGAGTCAACCTTGAGCTGGTCAGGATTGAACTCCTGGCTGTAAGCAGAGTTTGCCCTGCAATACTGCATTCTAACCACTGTGCCACCACGGCTCAAATAATGTGTACAAGTATTCATGTGAGCTTTAAAATGATCCTTCAGACTGATGGGGGAAAAAAAGACTGAGGTACCCAGACAGATTCATTCATCCCTATAGACTTCATCATCAGAATAAAGCAAGTCTATGAAGATGCTGAAGTGATGTCTAGACATGGAAATGAGTTGGAAGAAAGCCAAAACCTGAAACTGAATTCTGGAAGATGGCTATGCTTAAATGAGTTTTAGCTCTGGGAAATTGTTGTTAAATTGTTATTTTAGAGCAGGGGTGTCAAACTCGGAATGACATGTGATGTGTCGCAACGTATCACGACTTTTTTGCCATTGCCGGCAATGGGGTGGGTGCGGTTTCGCTATGATGCATCCAGCCCGCAGGCCGGCAGTTTGACACCCCTGTTTTAGAGTCATACTGCTCTTGAATGAGTAGGGATATACCGGTAGATAGATCAAACTTTGTCATGTAATACTCAGGAGGTCTTGATTATGTCCTTCAACAATTTCAGCTAGTTTAGGAATCTCTCAGCTGGCTTACCATAAGGCATTGCATGTGGAGAGTCCTTAAAGATGGAGTGTCACTTCAACTGCTCACCAAATTATTATTAGATTTTTATCCCTTTTAAAAAAAACTATATTTCCCCCACAACAGTTATCCCGTGAGACGGATTGAGCCAAGAAGTGACTGGCCCAAAGTCACCTAACCTGTGTCTAAGGGAGGCCTAGAACTCACAGACTCTTGATTTCTAGGCAAGTACCTTAACCAGTACACCAAACTGGCTCTCTCAAATCTGTCTGACATGGTCCTTGTTTGTGTGCATTAAGCCAATTATCAGTGATTTTCACTGGTCCTTGTTTCCTTCCTGATTTAAAGTAAGAAGCAGGAATTAACTTTAAAGCCATAAATGGAAGAAGATGGTTTCCAACATTCTTGTCTTATGAACAGATTATTATTCTACCAAATCCTGTGTCAGAGACACTCTCTTCAACAGCAAAAGAAAATAAATTAATTAAATTTAATTAAAATTAAATTCATGGTTACATTTGCATTGGTGATACTACTTTACCTCAATCCATGATCTGGCACTGGCACAGGAAATGTCCCTCCCACTAGCTTCAAGGAGAGAGGAAAAGGGTAAAATATAGTTGTCCTTATCTTGACAACCAGTACCATTTCAGAGTAGCAACAGAATTCAAAACCCAACAGCATTCTATGATTCCCATGTTTGGGAATACTAACTCAAAACATCACCTTTAGGTTCCATGATGAGTATGATGAGGGAGCTATGATGAGGGAGAAAGGCCAATTTGCATTCAGAGGAGAACTTTTCCCCAAACTACTCAACTTCATCTGGAAACTTGAGCGGGTAGGGTAGGGTAGGGTAGGGTAGAGTATAGAGTAGAGTAGAGTAGAGTAGAGTAGAGTAGAGTAGAGTAGAGTAGAGTAGAGTAGAGTAGAGTAGAGTAGAATAGAATAGAATAGAATAGAATAGAATAGAATAGAATAGAATAGAATAGAATAGAATAGAATAGAATAGAATAGAATAGAATAGAATAGAATAATAACCGAGTTGGAAGGAATCTTGGAGATCTTCTAACCCAATCCCCTGCTCAGGCAGGAAACTCTATACCATTTCAGACAAATGGTTGTCCAATCTCTTCTTAAAAACTTCCAGTGTTGGAGCACCCACAACAATCAAGTTGTTCCACTGGTTAACTTTTTGATTGCTTTTTATTGTTCCACTGATTAACAACTTTTTGTTTTTCCACTGATTAACATTGCTAAGACTTCCGTACTTAGAATCCCAGTGGATAATTTATCAAGAGATTCTAGATACAGATCTCCAAATCAAGTTAACTCCATGTTTCTTCATTAATTGGGTAATCAAAACACAAATGTTTGGGAGATTATTTCTGTAAAAACTGACTATCTTCCCAATTCAGCTATCAGATGGGTGAATAGCAGTCTTATTATCTCCCGTATGTAAATGTTATCATTTCAAATTCTATGTGCTATTAGGATTTTAGTAATCTGGGCTTGAACAGAAAATTCACGATCAAAATATTGATCCATATTTGATTGAATTTATTTTTTTAGTATCTTATATTTAAAAAAACATCCTTTGCTCTGATTAAAATCATGTTGAGACTGCACATCCAGTACACCACTCTACCAAGTATTAGACTCGGATATTAGACTCTACCAAGTTTTAGACTTGCTTCAGGTATGACACAGATGAGGCAGCAGAAAAAATAATAATAACACAGATCAGAATTATGACTGAAACTTAGCATGAATGGTTTTTCATAAACTTGTGAGCACTAGGATAATAATAAAAGACAATATATTTGCTAATGTTTTCAAAACCATTTTTCCCTATGCATTTACAATGTATTAGTTATCTTGTCTCAAAATTCTATTTCTGCAGCTGAAATGGTGTTGCATCATTTACCAAAAAGGTAACACCCAGTAGATAGGTAAGTGCCAGATTGCACATTCATTTAACAGGTGCAGATCAAATTATTTTACAGAGGAATGTGTAATTATTAAATTCCACTAAGCAAACTGGAAAAAAATGTCTGCCTTTTTCATTGGACTGATCTAATTCACATTTCTTAACCTAATGTATAAAGGGAATTGTGTCCTTTACTAATTTTTTAAAAACCCATACATTTCTATACTCCAATAATATAACCCCATCTGAAGAGCAATTGTGGCTTTATTCCATTTTGGCTGAGTCAAAAATCTGATCTCTGTCATAGAAAAAATGGGGGAAGTGCAGTACAATATCCATTCCCAGATATATTGAGCATTGAATGAACGAAATAATAGGTGATTGTTTATGTTTAGAAATGCGAGTGGCTGAAACAAAAAGGAAAGGCATCTTTTATTACTGAGTTGAGATAGCATGAAAATCTGGGTTGTCTTGTGGGCCCTATCAGAGAGAACTAAGCCAATGCACTTATTAACCACTGCATGAAAAAAATGCATGGTGTGCATTCATTTTGTAGGAACACCTGTGGTGGAATCTCCAGCTAGAGTAGAGGGGGAAGTAAACAGGCCATCAAGCTTGGAGTCACTCTGTGGGAGGAAGCAACAGACTCTAATAATAATAATAAAGTTGGAAGGGACTTGGTAGGTCATCTAGTCCAATCTCCTGCTCAGGCAGGAAACCCTATACCATTTCAAACAAATGGCTGTCCAGTCTCTTCTTAAAAACTTCCAGTGTTGGAGCATTTACCGCTTCTGGAGGCAGGTTGTGCCACTGGTTAATTGTTCTAACTGTCAGGAAGTTTTTCCTTAGTTCTAGGTTGCTTCTCTCCTTGATTGGTTTCCATCCATTGCTTCTTGTCCTGCCTTCAGGTGCTTTGGAGAATAGCTTGACTCCCTCTTCTTTGTGGCAATCCCTGAAATATTGAAATATTGCTATCATGTCACCCCTAGTCCTTCTTTTCATTAAACTAGACATACCCAATTCCAGCAGCCGTTCCTCTTGAAGCCTTTATCTGCCTGTTTGCAAGAGAATGCAGTTAGTCTGGTGAGATTCATTTAAATGGAGGAATAACAATAATGAAATTACTTTGGCCTATTCAGGAAGTTGTATTTGGTTCCTTGAGGCTGACAAGGTCCAACTTTTCATGAGAAATATGCTTCCATCCCTTTTGTTTCTTTAATAAGAGCATAATGATAAAAAGATATACCCATCCATCTTTCTTGTCATTTTGGAAATGGATCAAGTATTTTCATTTCCATCTTCTATGCCTGAACACAATTCTCATTTTCCAGCTTGTAATTCTATTTAATGTTGAGATATTTCTTTTTTATTTGCCTTTTTTTATTACCTATTGTTTTGTTGTTGTAAATTGGAGCAATCGTGTTGTCACTATTTTGTTTTAATCCAGAGATTCTTTTGGAGGGGAGGGGAGGGGGAGAGAGAGAGAGAGAGAGAGAGAGAGAGAGAGAGAGAGAGAGAGAGAGAGAGAGAGAGAGAGAGTCCATCTTTCTGAAAATAAGTACATAGTACATGGAAAGGTTGTGGTTGACCTTGTTTGTGATTTATGTAATACATTGTAATTAATTGCCAGTTAAAGAAGAAAACTTGATGTATTCAATAGAAAATAGGAGGTGGAGTAGAATCAGCAGACTTTCTATAAGGATGTTAAAAATCACAGTCAAAAAAGGAAACATAAGGAAATGATTGCTGCCTGAATTTCTGAGAGCAGGACTATGGTTTCTTCTTCTAAGAATCAAATAATTTGGTTAGATTTCCTATGTCAATCATTTATTTAATAGAACTCTATCTTCTATATATTCATTTCTGCTAGAACAATCAATACATTCCTCCTGGGTTATAATTATGAAAAGAAAAAAAAGTAAGCTGAACAATGTAATATGGATAGAAGATATCTGGTGCTAAACTGATGTGATTTAGCCTACATATGTATGCATGTGTATATGTATGTATGTATGTATGTATGTATGTATGTATGTATGTATGTATGTATGTAATGTATTTTAGTATAGAAGTTGGCTACAGTACTGCCTTGGCAGAGAGCAACACTGCCCCCTTTTGGAACTTTAGATTCCTGGAAAAAGGATATTATCTTAATACTTCTCAAGCTCTTTGTCTCATCCATAGAGCAGTTGCATTTCCTTCTATAATATTTTACTCTGATTTTTTTTTACATTTTTTAATATAGGAACAAGCACAGAAGAATCAACTAATCTTGCCAGCCACCGCAGACCTGTAAAATGCAAGTTTAAGTCATCTAAGGAATGCAGCACAAAAAAATAACCATGGAATATATTATTTTTGCCTGTTATATCCCCAATTGGATAATTTTATTAAAAAGGGGGCAGGAGATCACAATCTAAACTAAACTGCTTTCCTTTCTGAAAGATTCAAAAAGTGCCTACAAGAAATATCATTCATCAAAGAGCTTATCTCCAGAAAATTCCTCCAGTGAAACAATTCCATAATGTAATTATTTTTCAATTTCATATTTAATAGCAAAAACTCAGGACTCTAAATAGGAGATATGGTCAACTAATTTATACTTTAGGAAAAAAAATAGTAACATTGCCAGGTTCCACCACTTCGTTGACCTGTTTCTTTAAAAAAAAGATATTTAATGGAATGTTATTCATTTTTATTATTGAATTACTAAATTAGTATGGTACTGATCCTAGATGTATTTATATCATTTATGCATACAGCTCATCCTCTAAGCTCAGTATAATGAACAAAAGAGAATTTTGTATTTTGTGCTCACAACAGCCTAGCCTAGCCTAGCCTAGAACAGAACAGAACAGAACAGAACAATAACAGAGTTGGAAAGGACCTTGGAGGTCTTCTAGTGAAGTCCAACCCCCTGTTTAGGCAGGAAACCCTATACCATTTCAGACAAATGGTTGTCCAATCTCTTCTTAAAACCTTAGTCTCTCTTTTTTTTAATAGTACATAATGCTGATCATTTAGCCAAATTTAAATTATGTTTTCTCAGACCCTGTCACTAGTATGAAAAGTAACAAAAAATTAAAAAGGAGCCTATGGCATCCCCTTTGTCCACCAGAAAGCTGATGTAGCTGATATAGAGCCCCCTTTGCTGGATGTACAGTTGCTATTGTTTCGTTTTTAACCAAGGAAGATTGAAATGTCTACTTCCCTAGCTATCACTGACAACCTCTTTCATCGATGTTACATATGTGCATACCTATCCTACTTATTTTCAGCCCTACCATCCAAAGTCTGTTAAAATTCATATCTGGAATTTGCAGGACAAATGGTAGCAAGATCCCTTGCTTATGTGGTCTTAGTAATGTGTTGGAGAGTCCAGTTTCTCACTGCCCTCATCCCAGCCTTAGAAAGTGGGGTATAAGGCCAACAAATAAGCCTCTGTGAACACAAAGAAAGAGAACATCATTTGTACTATTTACAAAACCCTGTACTACTATTTAGGGAAGGGAAGGGAAGGCTAAGTCATCTTACACATATAGGCTGCTTCTGAGCAAGAGAAACCAGTGAAGATTCTTAACCATCATGAAATGGAATCCCAAGGTCCCACAAACTGGAGCAGCTTTCTTCTGAATAGGTAATATATACAAATAAGCCAAGCTACGTGCCAAATTTAAATCAAACATTAGTTTTGATTTAGTTTTATACATCTGCACTCTGCTATTCATATGGAGAGATTTAGTGACTGGTTCTCCAAGTGAATGGAGTTGCTGATAGATGACAGACAGACAGACAGACAGATAGAAAGATAGATACAGTGGTGGGATTCAAATATGTGAACAACCGGTTCTCTGTGTGGATGCCACTTCCGGAAGTCAATTCTGGGCCTGGGCAACAAAAAATTAGCTACCGGTTCTGCCGAACTGGTGCGAACTGGCTGAATCCCACCGACAGACAGACAGACAGACAGACAGATAGATAGATAGATACAAAAGCTCATGGTCTGTGAAGTTATGAACTGGACATTGTTATGTGGAGTTATGGCATGAACATAAGAGAATTTTGTATTTTGTGCTCACAACTGTCCTCCAGTTTGAACTTCTGCATTTGCTATGATTGTCAAAGAAATCTTGATCTTCCGATACTGTTCTGTGCCCCTTTTCTGAGAGGAAAAAAAAATGTGGTGAAATGCTCTCTCCAAGTACATTAATCTGGCGTTTTTAATTTATCCTGCTATTTTTAGGCATTTCGGTCAGCATTGGGTTCCTAAACTTTGGATGGTGAAAGTTAACTGAAGTGTTTTTATTATTTCAATTTTCTGCCTACGGTGCTATCTTGAAACATTTATGCCTTTTTAAAAAAATTATTTTGACAATTACAAGGAACCTTTCTTGAAAACTGTTCTGTTCTCAACACAGGCATAGAGACGAGGCAGTTTGTACAAAAAGATGTTCTTTATTTGGTACTTGCACTGAACAGAAGCAAAAGAGAAAATGGCAACATGCCCTTTTATACTTCCCCTGCAAGGGGATGCTCAACCAATGAATGCAGGCCATTCTCCCGCCTCGCGCATGGGCACGAGGCTGGAGACAGCCTGTCTGGGTCCCGGACAACTTATGGGCTGCCCGGGTCTATACAACCGGTCCCGGGCAAACACATGGTCTGCCCGGGCCTCTGCAGTTATCCTGCAGGTTGCCTGTGCCTTGCTGATTGACTCAGCAAGGCTCAGGATACAACAAAAACCATGAACCAAATGTTCCTGATCCAATCTTGGGGTAGATACTGTTCCATGCACCCTGGAAAAGCAGATCTTCAACAGGATTAGCAGGCAGGGAGGGGTAGAGGATCAGGCTTTTTTTGACAAGCACAAGAACTGGAAGCTGCATCCAAGGACCCCTGTAAGTTTATTGCAAGAACTAATGAAGCAGTTATGAAGGAATTCAAGCAACTGCTGTGCATCAAATGAAGTGAATTCAAGGTTAGATTCTTCTGTCTTTTTTTCTCCTGCTCACCCAATATAATGGGCCTGAAGCCTCTTTGGGGCAGTTTCTGCTTGTCCACTGCTACCGAAATGGATTAGTCAGTGTTTCAGGGGCTCTAGTGCAGGTAATTCCCCAGGTACGAACGTTCATTTAGCGACTTTTCACAAAAATGAATTTATTCCAAAAGGGTACTTCCGTTAGAAATTCAAAATTGAAAGCAAAAAGAGGCCTCTGTAGCCATGTGACTTGGATTCAGTTACTATTGCAGCAATGGCCGTTTTTTAACTCTGTGACTTGCCTGGGCTGGTCTGATTATAAATGCAATTTCCTGAAGATGGAAGGATGGGGGGGGGGGGGTTGGTCCCTGGTCACATGGCCAAACAAGAGCAGAGTCAGCCAAGTTTATTTTTGATTTTTTGGTGCTGGTGGAGAATCTGCTCCTGCCTGGGCTTGAGGACTGCTTCTGTAAGTATTTTAAAATATATATTTTTGTTACTTCTTGCAAACTGTTTGGTTTGTTTGTAAGTACAGTACTTTGCAAAGATAAAGTTTGTTTGCATTTTCTTGAAAGTGCTTGTAGAAATGCTAGCCAGGATCTACACAAAGCATTCTATAATGTTGTGTTTCCTTGCTTTTATTTTGGCGATTAGTGTACATTACTGTAGTTTGTAGGTTTTAAATGTAAATTGCCTCCAGAGGTTGTGGGTGCCCCATCATTGGAAGCTTTTAAGAAGAGACTGGATAGGCATTTATCAGAAATATTCTGTTGTGAAAGCAGTGGGTTCGACTAGATGACCTCAAGGTCCCTTCCATCTCTGTTACGGTTGGAAGCCGAGAGTTCTGCAAATCCCTCCCCCATCTCCCTCTGGATGCCTGCTGGAGACTCTTAAGCTAATTAGTGGCAAGTGGGTTTTTTTAAAAGCACTTGCTCTGGGCAACAGAAGATGCTTGAGCTAACTACTGTGTTTCCCCGAAAATAAACCCCACCCTGAAAAAAAGACCTACCCTGATTTGTGGGGGTGAGCCTAATATAAGCCCTACTCCAGCGAGGTGAGGTAGGTGTTACGGAAAATATAAGACACCGCCTGAAAGTAAGACCTAATGCCTCTTTTGGAGGCAAAAATAATATAAGACCGGGTCTTACTTTGGGGGAAACACAGTACCAGCAGTTGTTGTTTTTTAAAAAGCAACTGCAATGGCTGCAAACCCTGCTTGGAGGCAATTTAGTTCCTGAGCCAGCTGCACCAGAAACAGCTGATGGGCGGCGGGAAAGCCTCTCAGTTCAGTTAACGTGGCAACAATCAATTAATAAATCGGAGGAAATAGTAAGTCGGATCTTTGTTTATTTAACAACCCATTTGACTCGATTAATGAATTTGATTTTAAAAATTTGTAAAATTGAGTTTGATTCATTTGACAATTTTTTTAACTTACGAGCCTAATGGGCAGGTTCCATTAGGTTAGTATCTTGAGGACTACCTGTAGTTAAGACACCAGGCTAGAAATCAGGAGACGGTGAGTTCTAGTCCTTCCTTAGGCATGAAAACTGGCTGGGTGACCTTGGGCCAGTTACTTTCTCTCAGCCCATAACCTCATAGAGTTGTTGTTGTGGGGAAAATAGGAGGAGGGAGGAAGGAGTATTAGATCTGTTCGCCACCTTGAGGCATTTATAAAAATAATAAAAGTGGGATATAAATAAAATAAATAATAAATAAATAACTTTGCCAGAATGAGCTCTCCCAAATGAGGTTTCTCTTTCCCCACGGAAATGTAATATAAATGCAAGTATTAACAACAGTCTGCATGAGAGTATAAATAGGTATATGTGGGTATAGCCCAGAGGTAGGCAACCTTGGCTCTTTTATGACTCATGGACTTCAACTCCCAGAATTCCTGAGCCAGCCATGCTGAAGGGAAAGGGAGAGGTTTCCAAGCTGAGCCATGCTGGCTCAGGAATTCTGGAAGTTGAAGTCCACGAGTCATAAAAGAGCCAAGGTTGCCTACCCCTGGTATAGCCCAAAGCAGACATCCAACTCCAAACATTAAAACTGTATATTGAGAAATAAATCAACTATGTATCCTAATCAGGCACCACTCTAACTTAACTGATTTTAGAAATTTAGCTTGCAGTAAATCTAATACTTCGTTCAGAAAGTGCCCTAAGTCTACTTGTAATAACTAGAGGAATGATTCAGAAAACCCACCAGCCAGATGTAGGAAGTGGCAGAATCCATCCAGATCCAAACAATCAAGGACAGATTCATTTTAAAGTCATAACACTTAAAATAAAAGGAGCAGTACTGAGATGTCAAGTTTTGGACAAAGTATTAAAGTAAATACCAATGCTTTGCCAAAAACCAAATTAGCCTTATTCAAATTGTACTAAATTATATTAGAGTATATATTAAGGCGGGAGGCAAGAGACAGAAGTGGAATCATACAATCTTATGCATGCATAATCAGAGTTGAGTCTTAGGGAATTCAAGTAGGACTTCCAAGAAAGCAGATCACAGAATGAATGGGTCATAAAATATGAAAAATAGGAGATAGCATAAGAAGAGGAAGCTGGCTTGAGCTCTTGAATGAAAAACAGGATATAAATCCAATCAATCAATTCATCAATTTGATCCCCATATCTCTCACTCATGTGATTCTGACATGGCTGCACATTTATTGCAACATTTATTGATGCAAGAAATTTCATTTCTGCTGATTTCAGTAAGAAGAAAAAGATACAAAACTATTCAGCCCTCACCGCATTGACTATCACCATGTTGGCGATGTCACTAGATCAAGGCAACCTTTTATGGACCAGGGACAGCAATTCACTCCTTTGGTTGGCTGGTGTTGTGATTCCTCGCCAGCCAGTGGACCTGGCAGCTGGGTCTGAGGAATCAGAGGAGGAGGAGGGGCCTGGAGGGACATCAGAGTCAGAGGAAGGTTCTGAGGAGCTTCAAGACTTACAGTCTGATGAGGAGCCTGGCCCCTCTACTTGCGCTCAGGCTGAGACACAGCTGTGCTGGGAGTCTGGAGTTGGATGAATCACAGCTGGGAGATATCCAGGATGCACGTAAATGCCGACAAGAAAAGAGAGTAGGACAGGGGAATGCAATGGGGCGGCTCCAAAGGCAAAGGAGAAGGCATTAGGAAGCCATGCCTTGGCTGCATAATAAAAGGGAAGGTGTGGGAGGTGCTGGTTGCCAAAGGCAACCATTTGTGTTGAGGAATCGAGTTTCTGTGAACTGTGTTTGTTTGCCTTGGACATTGACTCAGGTCTGTGAATAATAAAAGGGGATTGGTTTTTTTCCTGCGGTTCCAGCCTGCTTGTTGGAAGAGGGGTTTCTCCTCGTGAGCTTAACAAGGACTCACGTAGGCTGGGACAGAACAGTTGGAGAGTATGGGCAGGTTCTAGGAGTTGCTGAGTTCCCATGTTAGGTTCTGGATGGAGTGGTACTATTTCATTCAAACTTGTTGCTTAATCTGGGGTTTCTCCTGGACTTGCAGCTCCTGTTCAAAGAGCTGATGGCAACTGTGGCCAGGGGACCTTTTGTACAACTGTGTCTTGTGAGCCAGTTACACTCATTCCTGGACTATGGAGGCCCTTCTCATGATCACTCACGCCTTGGTCATCTCTCAGCTGGATTATTGCAACACACTGTACAAGGGGCGGCTCTCAAAAACCCGTCCAGAAGCTTCAGTTGGTTCAGTGCAGGTAGTTATGTGCACATCTTATTATGCTGACTACTACTCTGAGAGCTGTACTGGCCCCCGATAGGCTTCTGCCTACAATGTAAAGATAATCAATTCAAGATTTACAGCCCTACATGGCGTAAGAACAGGTTACTTGAAGGACTGTCTTCTCCTAAGAACATCTGCCTACCTCACATGTTCCTACAAGGAGGGCATGCTCCAGGTTCCTTTGTTTAAATCTTGCCATTTTATGGGACTTAGATAGCATGCCTTTTTTGTGGTTGCTCCTGGTCTCTGGAACAATTTCCCCCACCTCAATATATGACAGGCCTCAACTCGTCTCAACTTTAGGGAAGCTGTTAAGACCTGGCTCTTCCCCCAGGCACTATGGGCTGACTGAGAGGGAGTGCTCCCACTTCCCCCCATAGCTGTTTTGTGGTATGCTTGGTTGCCATTTTACAATTTTACATTTATACATTGATTTTTGTTTCTTCTTGTCGATTTATTGTGTGTTTATGTTGTACACAGCCTAGAGTCATGCTTTCTGGGTTGGGCAACCTTATAAATCTTAAAATAAATAAGTTTATAATCCCAACATACTGGAGGACTCCAACTGGAGAAGTTCTAGAGAAGCTGTAATTTAATAATCATTGTGAATCCATCTCATTTGAGATGAGCCTTGATGGGTCCTTGAATTTCCCCCCTCTCCAGCCTTACAACTTCATTAGATGCCCTGCTTGGTAATAAGCCATCACAGATATTGCATTGAAGAATAGATGTTGCTGTCACAGCTTTCCCTTCATACTTCATCTTTGTTCTCTGATTGCATGTTTGTTTAAAGCTCTGCAACATGGATAAGAAGGAACATATAGTATTCCCGTTGCTTGATCATCAAATAAAGTAGTTTCACTTTGTAGACACACAATAAACCTCCAATTTCAAAAACTGTCCTCAGATAGCAGGCACCATATAATAAACACTACAGCTTTTTATTTAGCCTTTTCCCAATTGTCACAATGAGAAACCAGTCCAAAGCCCAGCTAAAAAGTAGGTCTTACAATGCCACAATAATTCATAGGGTAAAGAATGGGACCAGCAACTATATACATTAAGGGTTATGAATATTTAAATACAAATTATTAAAAAAAAAAAAGAATAGAAAAGTAAAGTTTAAAAGGCTGTGGTTCCTTTAGGCCATAAAAATTATTTCGATTTTACAAACTAGAATGAATTCATATCCTTTAAAGGTATTTATTAGATTGATGTTTCACCTTTATTGCATATAACTCAAGGTGGCATACAAAATGCTCTGTATTTTCCCCACAACAAACAACACTGGGAGGTGGGTTGGACTGAGACTGACTGGCCAAAAGGCACTTGGCTGGCTTTCATGCCTAAGGTCAGACTAGAACTCTTAGTCTCCCAGTTTCTAGTCCATCAACTGTGACAAACTGGCACTCTTTCATTGTCAGCTTCTAATTATTTCTGAAATACATTGTGAAAATATATCAGGGTGTGTGTATTATGCCAATTCTGACAGTTTTCTAGTTTTCTGAGCAAGGCAGATGGATGCATTACAGTTAGGGGAATGCAGAGATCCAAATGACTGCATCGTTATTATTATTATGACAAGTCAAAATAAGCTAGACCTTATGAAAATTAATGCAGGTTTTTTTAAGCTAGATATTTAGGTATCATTGAGTTGATTCCTTGTGATTATATAGGCAAGTGCTCACCTACAGCAGTCCTGTAATTGCAGTAATGGAAAATATATATAGCTCAGAATTGTTGGTTTTTGGGTGTTGCCTAAGTTTGGTTTTCTTCTTCCACGTGTTTCATTACCAGGTTAGGTAACATGGCCACTGCTCTGAAATGGGAAACAAGATTTTTGCTTTGTAGATATAACTCCATGTCTTCTCAGGCTTGTGTGGGTTTGGGCAGGATTGTGTTCATTGGTGGAGGGGTTTTATTGAGCATGTTATTGTCCGAAGCTTAGATGTGTTTGGACTGCCTGCCCCTTTCTCTGACTCTTGTTTCTTTCTTTTAGCTAATTCATAAATGGGGCTTATTTCTGTAGCTGATTACTAATTTGCCAGTGCACCAAATTAGCCTTGAATTTTTAGAAATTATCTTGCATTTTTAGACCTAAAATTGTTTATAGCTTCCCGGCTGAAATTATAGTTGAACTCATTATCTCCATGCTGTGAAATTAATGAATGTGCATCATGTCTTCTGACTATCAGTTGATGTTCACGGATTCCTTCTACCAATCTCCTACCTATTTGACCTACAAAGAAGAAACAGGACGTCTAATCAAGACACCCTGCCTAAACCAAAAGAAGGCTGGGAAGACAGGTTGCTCAATATTAACATCCATCTAACTTTTCCCATTTCACAACACTGATGATGTTATTTTATTTGGTCACGAAACTCTGCAAAAAGGAAACCAAGCTCAGACAACACCAAGAACCCAATTTCCTGTACTCTTCTTTATCCTATCCATCCCCTTAATATACTGTCTGTTCTTTCTTCTATTTACCTTGCCAAATATAACCTGTTTTTTTAATCCATTATCCTCTCATACTGTACATCCAAGGTTTGTGAATTTCTGCTTGCTGATCTCAAGAAAGTCTTTGCTTCTTTGCAATCAATTGTACATTCACTAAGCATGCTGATTGACATTTATTTTGTCTTCTTAATATTTAATAGTTAGTTAGTCCTTGACTTGCAACCACAACTGAGCCCAACATTTCCATTGCTAAGCAAGATAGTTGTTCAGTGAATTTTGCCCCATTTTACGAACTTTCTTGCCACAGTTGTTAAGTGAATCACTGTAGTTGTTAAGTTAGTAACACAGTTGTTCAAGTGAATCTGACTTCCCCATTGACTTTGATTATCAGAACGTCGCAAATATGACCCCGGGACATTACAGCCATAAATATGAACCAGTTGCCAAGCATCCGAATTTTGACCGTGTGACCATCGGAATGCTGCAACAGTGGCAACATAAATGTGAAAAATGGTCGTGTCGCTTTTTTCAGTGCTGTTGTAACTTTGAACGCTCACTAAATGAATGGTTATAAATCAAGGACTACCTGTATTAACAGGATTTCCACTTTCTATTGTTTCACTTTCATTGTGACTGCTCCTAATTCTTCCTTCCTTCTGGTAGATAAAGTAAGATCATCTGCACATGTCAAATAATAATTGTTTTAGCCAGCTTTTTGGATTCCAGCCATCACTGGTTCCAACTCTACCATTTTTATAATACATGAAGGGTTTAGGTTAAGTAGAGATGGGAACAATATGCATCCTTGTCTCAATCACTGTTTCTCAAATTCACTTCTTAAACTAGCCTCTCATTCACTGAAAATATTCTTCAGAATGTTCATAATAAGTGTTTCAGCACACCCATTAGCTGTAATATATTCCATATCTTGGTATGATCTAGTCAATCAAAGGCACAGTTCTACTATAGCTGTACTCAATAAAGCAATGTTAAACCTCCCTTTTGTGCTTTTGGTCTCCCTATTGTCCACCCTGGGTTAGCTGTTGATCCAGTGCCCCTCTGCCTTTTCCCAAAGCTGCCTCTTTATTTGCCATTTTGCAGTCCAAGGTGGCTCAATTCTTTTTTGTAAAATGTTAAACAAAGCTTTGCTGCGTGAGGAATTAATTCAATTATTCAATATTTTCCATTTTCTCTTGCATCTCCTCCTTCTTGCATATATATGTATCAATCTTTCAGATTCTCTAGCCAGATAGCCTTGCTCCATATTTATTTATTTTTATAATATCTTTGTTAGATTTCAACATCAAATATTAAAATACAAACTACCATAATGGAAAAGGGGAAAAGGAATAACAAAACAAATTAAAGTGACAAAAAGTATGCACCAAGCAAATACAACAAAAGCTATTTGTTGTTATTAACAATACAAACAATCCTCTCTAAACTTAATCAAACAACACCAACCTATAAAATACCTTAAAATACTAAGGCAACATTCTAAAAAAACAGTATTCATAGAATGCTATTCTCTTAATTTCATTTAAAAGATAGTATATTATCAAATGTAAATATCCTTATATTTAAAAAGCTACAGTCTTGCTCTGTATTTATTGATGTCAAGCCTTATCTACCATTTCTGCAGTTCTGAACAGCTGAACAGGTCATCTATGCCAGGTGCTTTCCTATTTGGCAATTGGTGTATTGCTTGTTCTTACTCAGTTTGTAGTGAAGTCTCTCTCTGCAAATGTTTCTGTCATTCTCTAAATCCTATTTGTAAAGGATTTCAGAACAATCTCATTTGCCTCTATTAGATTTCTCCAATGATTCCTTTTGAGCATTCTTACTTTAGCTATTCATTTTCCCCGTGAGTTCTCTGATCATCTTTTGAAAAAATCACCTGTTTTTATTTTAGCTCGCTCAATTTACTAACATTCTTGGTTAGGACATCTTCCCTTATCCTTTCTTAATTTTGAAAGTTTGCATTCAGTCAAATATCTTCATGGGCTTTCTCTCTGAGTAGTAGGACAGCTTGTTTCGAAAGCCTGTTGATTCTTTGTAATTTGGGGGACATTTTTTCCACTTGGTTTTTACAATGTCTCTTATTTCTTGTCACAGCTCCAGAGGTTCTCTTTGGCATGTTAAGCATACTGCAATTCTTTCCTATATTGATTCTCACTGTATGTCCTTCAGGCTGGCACACTTAACTCTCTTTTATGTTTCACATTTAACCTTTATGTTTGACAGCAATAATCCATTATCTCTTTCAAAAGCTCAATACATAAGTGTCTTGGTTTACTGGATTTCTCTTCTCTATCTTCTGTTTTCTGTTAAATAGGCAATTTGATTCCTGTATTGTGCATCTGAAGATGCTCTGCTTAACAATTGTTATTTTTTCCCCTTGTTGTGTGGCTGTAGCATCTGCCCCACCGCCAATCAGGAGTCCAGGGAAACAGACTGAGAACTGAATTTTACCGAAGGTCAAAATCAGAATGGAATAGTTCCAGTACACAAAATCTGGACCTAATTACTCTGCCTGATGATCAAGTCCTTGGTACAATCCAAAACATGCCCTTAATTATAAGAGGTAGAAAGATTAAAAACTACATTTTCACATACAAAGATTTGAATTATTTGAAACAGCTTATGTTTCCTAAGTGGAAAAAATGTTTTTCAACAAATCAGAATAGAATTTTAGAATTAGAATATTCGGGTCTCAACTCTGCTGAAATTCATTCTTGACATTAAACTTCTAGGATCTTTCAAGTTCTTTATATTAATTATTACTGATGAATTAAGGAATAAAATTAAGGAATAAAATTAACTAGCCAAAACATGAGTAAGAGATAAATGGATTTAGGCCTCCATCCTAAAACCTCAGATTGCCTACCTTCATCTTTTAACTACAAACACTGAAGAATTCCAATTACTGATTTTAACTTCTGAGGAATATACTAATATTTTCCAAAATGATGAAAATTCGCAATGTCAGAAAAAATTACATAGTGACAAAATTTTCATCTAGGCATCTCCTGAAATAATGACAGCTTCTTCATATCTGAAGTAGTCTATGTGAGCCACTTAAAATAACCTTAAATATATTATACTCATAGTGATTTAGGTCATTTGCATAATTATACCACTATGTAAAGGTCATAAATTACATTGATGATGTAATTTTCTATTTAACAGACATTCTGTAAGAACGGACTACAAGGGGTGAGTAAAATGAAAGGAACAAAACAATTTCCATGTTGTTACAACTTACTTACACAGTAAGTTGAAAAGATCACAGAGACAGTTTTAGGAAAGATGTCCCAGGCAGAATGGGAGAAGAAAGAGGTTAAGGAGGTGATAAAAAGATCTAGGAAATTATGGCATAATTTGGTCAAAAAGTTGATAGGAGTTTGAGGCTAGCATCTGTAAAGTATTAACTTTGGTGTTTTGAGTTTTATTGTACTACGTATATACCGTACAATGTATTCCCCTTCTTTGTCTTCATATTTTAAAGAATACCAATCTTTTTTCCATTAGAAAGAATAAATTTTGCTGTACCCAATTTGATTTGTTTTCTCTTCGGGTCAAATGGACCTAACTGATAGAACTTGGTTAATACAAGGAGTCTGGATTTGTCCTTTACAGGCCAAACCCTCCCCCAAAGGGTCTCTTAAATTAAGATCTTACTGTACTATTTCCCTAACCATTAACCCAAGTGTTTGCTAGTGCCTATTAAATGGGAATTGGCTGGATTATCCACACTTTTCTTACTGTTAGGAAACTGGCCCTAATTACTCAATGGGTTGAAGGCTTGATGTTACTTGCAATGTACAAACAAGCTGCTTAAAGGTTTGTGTTATATTTGGATGATTACAATGAAATAGAGCCACCCTTTATTGGAACTGTTGAATCAAACAGATTTCTCTATCTAGTCCTGAAAAATCCTTATATGAATATATATATAATTTTATTTGCTATTATTTATCTTTTTCTCTCTCTTTTATTATATTTTTGTCCTGTTACATTCTATAAAATAAAGTCATTAAAAGAACAAAAAAGTGAACTCATGGGTAAGATAATTTAATACCAATGTATACTTCTTTTGGCAGGCACCCTGTCCTGGCAAACATTTATTGTAGATATCTTTACTTAAAATGATTAAATGGGAAACTAGCAGCCTAAAAAAGTCCAGTATGCTGCCTCATATTTAGGGACCAAGGATTTCTCTAGATCAGATGTATCCAACCTGCAGCCCTGCACAGCTAGTAATGTGGCCCCAGAAAATCATAAACTTTTAACATATTTTTAACATTTTATAAACACACAGAGAGACAGGTTATATTATATACTTTATATGCAGCCCAAGACAATTCCTCTTCACTCAATCTGGCCCAAGCAAGCCAAAAGGTTGGATATGCCTGCCCTAGACTCTATATCAGGGGCCTCCAAATTTGGCAACTTTTAAGACTTGTGAACTTCAGCTCCCATAATTCCCCAGCCAGCATTCCCTGCTTCATATGGTTCCCATTAACGTTCTTAGAAAATAACATGTTGAGTAATTCCACCAGTCCTTCATTTGGAAATGTGACTACCGGACCAGAAAAAAGATAAAAGTAAGAGGAGCTAGTATGTAACTTTAAAAAAAAAAACTTTTTAAAAAAGAGATCAAAGTAAGGGGAGCTTGTATGTAACTAGCATGTAATATGTAACAGTTTGCTTCTTAGGAAATGAGTCTTTTGTGACTGGTCATTCTGTTTACAATAACAATATATAAGTGTACATGCACCCTGAAGTAAATCACTTTGTGTGAGGGCCTACAACATGCTCCCCAAATTCCAAATGTCTCAATTGGCGTAATAAGCTTGGTTACTGCTGTTTTAGACAGACAATTGAAATTTATAAATATGTTTACCTCATAGGGATGACATACATTCAGTCATCTTTTTCCCTAATGACAAGAAGAAAGTTTCTACCATATGACTTGGAGTTTAGAGAGGGCAAATTGTGTGTTTTTCAACCTCTTTTATAAAGTTAATCCTGCCCAGGTCTGAAATCCCTTCTAATGCAACTTTCCATTACAAGTCCCCAGGCTGTGGCTCCTTAGAGCAATTAGAAGCCACAAAAAGTCATACGCTAGTCTAAAAAGAGACAGATTTAATTATGATGCTAAATGTATGAATTTCATCAAATTTGATTAAAAAGTTGTCGCGTATTTGTTTTCTTTACATATATTCTCTTAGAGATAATATTCATACTCATAATGGAGCTACTGTGCAGTTAAATTTTGCAAATCCCCCCCCCAAACACCTATTTGCTTAAAAAGCCAAGAACAGGAACATACAAAAAGGTGGCTGTAGATTGCAGTCCTAACCATTTAAGCCACTAGGGATTTACCGCTGTGCCTTAGTTAAAACCAAAGCTAATAAGCCAACTTGTAGCTGGCCCTACAAAATGGATTCACTAGTTGTAAATAGATTACATAAGATACAATCAAAAGGGGATAAGTGCTGTTATTTTATCACAATGCTCCCCTGTGGTCTACTGCACTGTAGGCCAGACCACTCTCAAGAACGTATCCCAGTTATGTATTCTTTATAAATCAAACTACGAGAATACCAAAGGCAGCATGTGAATATTTTTAGGGTAACCATAGAGCAGGAGCATTCCTGCTCCATTAGTGCTGCAGTTTAGCAGAATCTCTTATTCTAGATTTTTTTTTCAAAACGGACAACAGGAGTCAACCTACACCTTCGCACAGGCCAGGGGTTTTCAAACTTTCTCAAGTCACACAGAACCTGGGTTTTTTGTTTTTTTAAAGAACCTTTGGTCAAGAGGCAAAGCTCTAGTGATAGAAAACAGATTGTATTTCTGTGACCTTTTCCCTCTTTTAGTTTTGCAGAAACCCATCAAGGTTTTTGTGAAACCTGGGGACTCTGTGGAACACAACTGCAAAAATGCCGACACGGAATTCTAACCCCAGGGATCTGAATGCCCTGGAACCATCTGAATGCCATTCCCCTTAGCAGTTCCTGTCCCCTTGAGGTCACAAAGAGATAGATGGAAAATTCTCTCCAGCTGCCTCTGATTTTCCTGGATGCCCTGTCTTAAACCCTAAATTGAAACCATGCCATATCCCTTGCTCCTCTTGCGGTCCTGGCAAATGCCCAACCTTGCTGTCTTCTAGAGACGGCTTTGGCAAAAGTCTGATTCACGGACCATATGTTTCATATGGAAAACACCTTCATTTTCATATAAGGCTCACTGCTTCGATTCTGCCTTCTGTTACACATTGCCAAAGGTTGTTCTTTGGATTTTATTGATTAACTATTTAAACCTATGCTTCTTCTTTCCACCACTTACAATTCCCAAGGCAAAATGAAACCAGTGAGGTGTACAGCTGGGTAAAAAAAAAAAAAAACACTGAAAGAAGTCTACCTTTACATGAATAAATGAAAATAGCAAGCAACTGAGGGGGGAAAACATGTAATACTGACAGGGGACAACAAAGAAAGTCCTACTTGAGCCACTGTGGAAAGTAAACACCGGACTCTGGATACCATCACAGGGAAGGCTCTTCCTTGTGTTCCATCCACAAACCTTCAGGTGTTGACAGGACATTAAGAAAGATGAAGCTGTATTTATTTCCACTGAAAAAACTCTACTCTCATTTCAAACCAAAGGATTTTTCTGGTAGTTAAAGATCAATGGGAAAAAAGAGTTTTTTGAACATCATTCCTTTAAAATATATATTTAACCTCTGTAGTGGTAAGGGCAGCAATGTGTTCAGAAGAAGCAGCGGAGAAGATAATGGTGCTGGACAACTCACTCATTTCAATTAAAGCAATAGAGAAAAAGTGTGATGAAGGACAGTGGAAGCAGATGATAAGCCCTCTTCCAGTACCTGAAATAGATATCACCTGTATTCTGTTGTCCAAGTGCATGGAAAATGGAAAACCGGTCTTAGGTTACACAAGGGCAGATTCTAGTTCAAGGTTAGGCAATTTTTAGCAATAGAACCAGTCAGAGAGGGTGGTATGATCTTCATTGGTTGTGATCAAACAAGGCTATGTAGCCATCTGCTTTTTCAAAAACTATGATGGAGAAAAGTCAGAAAGGATGCATGTACACAGCCCTGACTTTGTAAGCTGTTATATCCACGAGTAGTTTGTTGATATATACCCTTTGCTTCTTCCATCACTTAAGTAAATAAACCAGAAAACTGTATTTAAATATAACTTTCTATTAACTGGGATCAAAAAAATCCACAATAAATAAATAAGGTAACATTTTAGACTTAACAAAACCGGGAGTATATAACACTGACTTTTCTTCCACATGTTAGTGCTAATTTGGCTATTTTTAAAAAAGTAACTCATTGCCATGTAGACAACAAGCACAAGTTTTTATATCTCGATGGAAAGAATTAGATGCGTATCAGGAGTGGTACAGTGGTACTTCCAGCCTTGTGCAAATGTAGCATCTCTCTGCTATTCATTAAAGCAGTAACATCACTTTTGGCCTTCCGTTCAAGCCTGAAAAAAGACGTAGCTGCTTTAATGAGTTGTGGCTTGTGCACGTACACACACACTGCTATCTTCTGTTGTCTTCTGTTTCCCATTAGCTTTTCTTACCCTGGATTCCAAATTACCAGTGTTCTACATCAGGGGTCCCCAACCCCCGGTCCCTGGAACGGTACCGGGCTGTGGCATGCCAGCAACTGGTCCGCACAAACAAGCAAAGCCCCATCCGTGGGATGCAGGCAGCACACAAACCCACGCACTTGCCGGTCTGCAGGAAAACTTTTCTCCACGGAACCGGTCCCTGATGCCCAAAAGGCTGGGGACCTCTGTTCTACATTCTTAATATTCTGCTTTCTTTATATGAAAAAAAGTTTGCTTATGCTTGCTTATGCACAGTTTTAGTTGCCTTCTGAGTTCTTTGTCGTACACCCTATAGTAAGGCCAAATTATATGCTGCTACTTGTACGATGTGTTTAAAATTAATAGGAACTGCAGCTGGAGCTGATCTTGAATTAGACCTTAGCATTGGTAGATAAACCTTTGAACCCTTTGCTTTACAGTGGTCCCAATCCAAATTGGCAAATTGGGGTAAATAATAGGGTTGTGCACTGTTCAAAATGATTTGGAAGAAGTGCTTCAGGTGTCCTGCTGACTCTAGCACAGCATGTCTGCTGTTAGCAGCTCAACTTTTTAAGACTTCTACATCAGATGGGGAAAAAATGTGTTACTTGAAGGACTTGAAGGTTACACAATTCTTAAAGCAGTCACTTTTTTTAGGCTCACATGGAAGCCTGAAAAGGACCAACATTTTTTCTCCAGCCCTACTAAACACTGTCTTTAGTGAGAATACCTGGGGCTACAGGGGGTTAGTCACTGCCTCCATGCCATGGGACTGAACCACATTCATTTGTTATTGTTCCTTTTTAACCGCTACAGTAATTGTATGAATAACACCAAGCTTAATTTGACCCCAGGACTTTTTTCAAGCACTGCAGCAGATGTTAAATTAGATGGCATCCATGATAGGTCTTCCAACATCTTTTTGTGTATTAAATGTAAATGATATGGATTAAGGCCCTGGCATTGTCGAGGCAATTGAAATTCTTTTTCTCCATCCTTCTTTTTTAAGCTACCACTGCAGTTGCTTTAAGCCACAAAGAGACGAGAGACGGGTAGAATGCTAATGCTCGCCATTTTTTTCCCTTCTTCACACTTTTTCAAGGGAAAAGTTACCTCCTGTTGAGAAAAGTGGAGGGAAGATTAACTCATTTGCCTTACTTTATGGCTTCTCATAGATTTTGACCCTAGGCCCTCCCTTTATAGTGTATCAAAGAATAACTCAGCCAGCATCTAAGAATAATCAAAAGGTTATCTTGAAAACTGCACTCGGTTTGTTTTCAAACAGGGAGCATCCCAATTAAATACAGCTTTCTTTGCAAATACTCTTGGGGATCAGTCAGCATACACAATGCCCAGATTCCATTCTTTAACAACAGCATCGTAGGTATTTTTGTTTTGAAACAATAAGTTCACCGACATCAGACTGATTGACACATACCAATGCTTTCCTGTTTTTTAGTTACCTGCAACTTTTATAGTTATACTGCAACTTTTCAGAGAGGAAAAAACATACCTCTTTTCTAAAAATCATGCACCATTACTTACAGATGGAATGGCTTCTGCTTGCCTTTATTTTTTTTAAGCTATTCTGTACCGTCTGGTTTGACTGTTTTTCTCTCTACAAATGAAATAGCTCCCTTACCTCCTTGTGGAAAGCAGGCCTTCTTTTCCTGTCCTGGAGGAATCCTGTTTTATTCTGAGATTTCCCCAGTGCTCCATGACTCACGGAAGCCCATCTGGGAAGCCTTCATCTCTTGCTCTGCTTCCGCAGAACCTGCAAAAGCTTGACAGTGTTGCTCGCTGAGGATTAGCACAAAATAAGAAAGACAATGGATACCCTCAGAAGGCTGTGGAGGCTGCAACCTGAGAGGGAGATTCTCAGTTGCAATAATATGGTCAGAGGGAGCATCTGCCTCCGATTGGCACTTTGAACCCTGGGAAGCCAGCAAGCAATTATTTATGAATAGCTGCATGGATAAAGCTACAAAGAGGTATGATGGATGGACACAAGGATTTAACTACAGGATGGGGGCAAATTGCACAGGAAGACACAAGCGAATAGAAGTTACAGGTTTGACATATGAAAATGCACAAGGCTATTGTTTTTACTTCCTTTCTTCCTTCCCTGGGTTATACCCCACTCCTGTCTCTAGCATTTTAAATGAGTCCTGTTCCTTTTTTACTATTGTTGGAAGAATTTTAACACTAACTTTGTAACAGTATCCACACAACACAGTTGAGAAATCCATTAGAGGCCCTAGAGCAGGAATAGCTCATAAAACTGTTGCCCCGGGCATGATTCTGAGTAGACCTCCCCTTATTCCCATTGCAAGCGCCGCTAGTTGAATGAAAACAAAATGTTTTCTGCATCTCTCCACTGCTACCTTTTGGCCATCCAAAGTTTTGAAGTCCAGATTCAGAAGCTCCAACTTTGATGGTATGTTGTATTTCATTGTAAAAGGCTGCTTGAATGATTATAGCCAGTGTCCACAATATTAATTTTATCAAAGGACAGACTGTTGAGTTTGTCATCACTATCCTGTTTAGCCCTAAGGTAGCTTCTACGTTGATAGAACTGTAATGAAAAGTATCTTAAACAAAATTAGAATTGAATGGGCTAGGCAGGGATCTGACAGGTAGAGGCTGCCCTGGATACTATGCTGGTATCTGCACCATGATGTCTACCCCTGACTAGAAAATACAGTATTAGAACTTTTGTTGGTGTCGGTACAGCCCACTTATCAAGTAGGTTGAATGATTATTACTGGCTAGAGGAAGTTGGTGTGGATTCACTTTGAGTAGCCCCACCTAACAATTGGGCACAGTTGTTCCAGAAACAACACACAGGGTAGCATTTGAAAGAGGATCAATGCTGCCCTAAGTCCAACCGGGCTATACTCCATTGGCTTCTGTGGGAAGGAAAAGGGAAATGATGTCATGCATTATATGATGCCATTCACACAAATTATGCAAATTGTGTCATGACATAACTGATATAAATTACATAGTTCACATCATTCGTATGATGATATCACGATACACACAGTATCATGGTGGCTTCTATCGGGCAATGCCATCATCCCATTGCACATTACTTGAGCAATTTCCTTCTTCAACTTCGCAAAGATAACTTGGTTATTTTTATGAGAGGTGTTACCTCTCATAAACAGAGGTGTTACCTCTCATAAACAGAGAAGAGGCCCTGAAGGTTCTCCACCATACCATCAGTGACTTACAAACTACTCACCCAGAGGGTGCATTTAGTGACTTACAAACTACTCACCCAGAGGGTGCATTTAGTGACTTACAAACTACTCACCCAGAAGGTGCATTTATTGCAGTGGGAGACTTTAACCAAGTGGATTTGAAAGCTACCCTGCCACATTTCCATCAATATGTGGACTTTGCAACCAGAGGGGACAATACACTGGATTTTGCTTATTCCAACATCAAGAAGGCTTTCAAAGCTATCCCCCGCCCTCACCTGGGCTCCTCTGACCATCTCTCAGTGCTGCTTATTCCAGCATATAAACCTTTATTAATCAGAATGAAACCTACAGTAAAGCAGGTGAGGATTTGGACAGAGGGAGCTATAGAAGCATTACAAGACTGCTTTGAATGTACAGATTGGGGCATGTTTAAGGAAGCAGCTACTGATAACCAACATACAAATGTTGAGGAGTATGCCACCACGGTGTCTGCATATATCCAAAAGTGCATAGAAGATGTCTGTGTCCTGAAAAGCTTTGTTGTGAGGGCGAATGAAAAACCGTGGCTGACTTATGAGGTCCGCAAGATGCTGAAAGCACGGAATGTGGCTTTTAAATCTGGTGACATGCTGGCACTTAGAACAGCCAGAGCAAATCTGAAAAGTGCCGTAAAAGGTGCAAAGCAAGCCCATTGCCAGAAAATTCAGAACTTTTCAGGACCCAACAAACACCAGGCAAATGTGGCAAGGAATCCAGGCCATTACGGATTACAAGGTGGCTCCATCGAGATGTAAGGATGACACAGACTTCCTAAACAAACTGAATGCATTTTTTGGTAGATTTGAGGCATCAAATAGTACTCCTGCTAGGAAAGCTGTGCCCCATCCTGATGAGCAAGTGCCTAGCTTTGATGTCACCTCTGTCCGGAAAACACTGCAGACAGTTAACATTCGGAAAGCAGCAGGCCCAGATAACATCCCTGGACGTGTCCTCAGGGAATGCGCAGAGGAGCTGGCTTGTGTTCTCACTGATATTTTCAACCTCTCATTGCAGCAGGCAGTGGTCCCATCGTGTTTTAAGATGGCCATCATCTTGCCAGTTCCAAAAAAGTCTACAATTACAGGCCTCAATGATTACCGTCCGGTTGCACTGACATCCACCATCATGACACTATTGTATCTAGCCTCCCGCCAGCATTTGACCCGCTTCAGTTTGCCTACCGACCAAATCGCTCTACGGAGGATGCTATTTCTTCCGTTCTCCATCTGAGCCTGAAGCACTTAGAGGAAAGAAATACTCATGTGCGTTTGCTGTTTGTCGACTTCAGTTCGGCGTTTAACACAATCATTCCCCAGCATCTAGTAGACAAACTGGGCCTTTTAGGCTTAAACACTCCTTTGTGCAACTGGATTCTGGATTTTCTTACCAACAGGCCCCAATATGTGCGAGTTGGAACAAATACCTCTAATACCATTTTCTTGAGCACAGGTTCTCCTCAGGGCTGCGTCTTAAGTCCGCTGCTGTTCACCCTGTTGACCCATGACTGCTGTGCTAGGTTTGCCACCAACCATATTGTGAAGTTCGCAGATGATACAACAGTAGTGGGCCTTATTCAGGATGACAAGGTGGAAGCTTACTGCAAGGAGGTTGAGGGGTTGGTGAACTGGTGTAAGGAAAACAGCCTAGTTTTAAATACAGGAAAAACCAAAGAGATCATTGTTGATTTCAGAAAAGGCAGGCACAGCCACACTTCTCTGTGCATTAATGATTCACCTGTGGAGATGGTTACCTGGGGTGTGCATCAAATTCCTGGGTGTGCAGCTAACGAGTAGGCTGACTTGGTCGCTAAACAGTGAGAAACTGGTGAAGCGGGCACAGCAGCGCCTGCATTTTCTGTGCCGCATGAGAAAAGCACATCTTCCTTCCCCTGTCCTGACCACTTTCTACAGGGGGACAATCAGAGCATCCTGTCATACAGCATCACAGTCTGGTTTGGAGGCATCACTGCTTCAGACAGGAAGGCGGTGCAGAGAGTGGTGAGAATGGCCGAAAAGATCATTGGCAGTTTCCCTCCCTACCATCCAGGACATAGCACAGAAGCGTTGCTTGAGCAGGGTCCTAAGATTATTTCTGGGACACTACACATCCTCTTCACGACCTGTTTTCCTTGTTACCTTCTGGGAGGAGGCTTCGTGGTATCCGTAGCAGAACATCCAGATTCAGCCATAGTTTCATTCCATACAGCATTAACCTTGCGAACTCTCAAACTTCCTCCTTGCGTTATATATTCAAGATGGACAGTATTTAATATTTATTTGCTGTGTATATGTAGGGATGTGGGTCTATATATATGTTGTACATAGTATGTTTAGGTGTGTGTCATGTATATGTTTCACTTTGAGAGCGGGCAACTAAATTTCATTTTTTATGTGTGCCATTGTGCCCACAATATAAAAATAACAATAAAGGTTATCTATCTATCTATCTATCTTTGTGAAGAGTAAAATGTGAAGTTGAATATGCAGAACATTTGAATATCAATAGAAGAGAAATATCTATAGCTCAGGGTTGTGCTGTGAAGTCCTTGGTGCTCTCTGAGTTTGGTTTTGTGCTTGCAGATGTTGCGACTAAGTAACATCATCAGTGCTCATGATGATGGACTCCACAAAATATTTGATTATTTATGCTCTGTCTCGCTTTAATTCAAAGTATTTTAGTCAGAAAATATTCCATTCATTTTACAACTTGACATAATACCAAAGCTCTAAAGAACATGATAGAAATAGCAAATTTGTAGGTTGAGCATGTCAATGAACAATCAGTTCATTCTCTTCTTTGATTAGGATGATTTCCAGTGATTTCAGTAGCCACAAAGCTGATCTATCAATGCCTCTTAAGAAGAGACTGGACAGTCACTTGTCTGAAATGGTATAGGTTCTCCTGCTTGAGCGGGGGGCAGGACTAGAAGATCTCCAAGGTCCCTTCCTATTCTATTCTATTCTATTCTATTCTATTCTATTCTATTCTATTCTATTCTATTCTATTCTATTCTATTCTATTCTATTCTATTCTATTCTATTCTATTCCTTTGCCTTCTGCTGAATCAAGCTGGTCAGTTAACATCCTATGCTGATAAAAAGGCATTCCAGGTCACCAAGGGAAGACTTCAACCACAGTGCCGATTCCAAGAAAACTCCCTAAATCTGATTCAGATTCTTTACAGGGTTTGCAACTTCGCTCAGAACAGGACACCATTCAGTTAGACATCACTTCTCCAGACTGAGCCTGACTTTATTGGCCCTCATTCAGTTTATTCTTGTGTCCTGGTCCTCATTCAAAATATTCCTTTTTCTTTTTTAAATTTAAAACACATATATATGGCCACCCATTTTTCGACCAACTCTGAGTACCACATTTGGACGCTAAATAAAAGAGAGGTTGATGATACAAAGCTCACATCTCCAGATGACCTGAACAGTCCATTTCATATAGAATTCAGTGCAATTCCATACATAAATGTCACAAGACAAAATAGTAATCCCTCGTGCCATTTTTTAACTGACCTTGGAACTAGGAACAGAAGCACAGCTATGAAATAATTCCAGTAGGAATACCATGGTTAATTTTGTTCCAACCCTAATTGTCTGTATTCAGGTAGTCCTCAACTTACTGCCATAATTGAGCCCAAAATTTCTGCTGCTAAGCAAGGCAATTGTTAAGGGAGTTGTGCCTCCTTTTAGGAGCATTTTTTCCACAGTTGTTAAGTGAATCACTGCAGTTATTAAGTGAATCATGAGGTTGTTATGCGATTCTGGTTTCCCCAATGACTTTGCTTGTCAGAAACAGAACATTACAGACAGTGATCGCAGGACCCTGGGACAGTGCAACTGTCATAAATACATCTCAGTTGCCAAGTGCCCAATTTTGATCACATGACTATGGGAATGCTAGAGCAGTTGTAAGTGTGAAAGCCGGTCATAAGTCACTTTTTTCAGTGCTATTGTAACTCTGAACAGTCACTAAATGAATGCTTGTAAGTCGAGGACTACCTATAATTGAAATTTTTCAAGAAATGGATTTTTATATGCCGGTGACACATCTATACATCATTATTTAACAAACCTTGATTTTATTAAAGGTCACTCAGTGAGGAATAATGTGATATATCTGTCTATCCACAGATCCCCATTTCACCACCGCCTAAGAAACAGAAGTGGGCTGTCAAAGTTTTAAGCAACAAGTGCCATATGGAGTTCCATGAATCTGCTGTGAGATCCTACAGGAATCTGAATTATTAATGCATATTCTCATTAAGCAACTGAAACCTTAATGCATTATGATTTTACATTATTTATGGCCTGTCTGTTCTATGCATCAAGCAAAACTGTTGCGATTCTGAAGTGCCTCATTGAAAAATAATAGCATTTAATGTACCATGTTTCAAGGCAGTTCATGCCTTTGGACTGTGTGCTACCTGTATAAGCAAGCAGAAAAGTTTGCGTGTGTATGTGAGAGAGAAAGGGAGCGAGAGGAAAACAAAATAAAATTATCTCTTTGAATTGTGGAATTGACTAGACAAGTCCTCTGAAAGCAGGTTTTAGCCCAGCTAAAGTTTTTCATCCAAAACTTCTTCCAAAAGACATTTGAAAAGATAGTAATGACCTGTCACCCTGATATCTACAGTAGGACCTTTGCCTAGAAGTGCCTGTTCATTCTATGATGCTGAATTTTAATAGGCATTAATTCCACCATCTACGTTAAAGAACTCTGCTGAGGTTTGGAAAAAAAAAATGATAGTAGTGGGAAATTCAGAATATGTCAGTCCCAACCTGAGTCCCAGGCACATGACAATACAGATCCTTGTCTGCTCCCTTCTTCAGGGGGCCTCTTTGTGTAGCTCAGTCAAGGAGACAAAGTTTGTAGCTTTGGAGTTATTTGCTGAATCGAAAAGGCAGAAGCTCTGCAAGAAAGCAACCCTTTCCCGCCTCCCACTACCTCTGTTAAGAAACAATGAGATTAGAAGAGGTGAGTGGGCGCAAGTCAAACTGGGCCAAGCCTTCTCCCCAGCAAATTAACAACACGTAAATAATATTACCAGAAGCAGGAACACAGCAATAGCTGAAGCAAGCTCCCCCCCCATCCCTGCAGAGTCCCTAATAGCAGCAGAGATACCCAACAATCGGTGCTAATTGAGGATTAGATGGCTCCCCCAGGACCTATGCCTTAGTCAGTGCACAAGCAAGGACCTTTTAATGCAGAGCTGACATTATTTCTCTCCCTTTCTCTAAGCTGCCGGCCAAGAAAGAAGACAGGCAGAACAAAGGAAGCTGCAGCTCATTTTCTGGACTTTGGTTCATGAGGGACCCAAGGGCAGGAGAACAATTGCTAGGAAAGGCCAAGAGAAGAATTGTCTCAAAAGATGTTCTGAAAGCAAGATCCTCTTTTGCCTCCAAAGCTCCGTGCAGGATCTGTCATGTCCAAAGTGAGAATCATACTCCTAGAGCAGGGGTGAGCAAGCTTTTCCCCTCCAAGAACCATATGTGGTGCTGGTATATAAAATCTAAAGCTGCATGTATACAGGGCATGCCTACATGTCCATGTTTGTGCCCATCGCCTCTCCCCTGCCAGTCCAGTGATCTTTGTGCTGTTGAAATTACTAAGAAGATCAGTTAAGAGATCAGTCCTCTGCTCCCATATGCCTATCCTCTTGTTAATGAAGTTGCTGCTGGTCCAGATTTCTCCCACAGCCTAGTATCCACTATATTTTCTTAGGGCAGATGCCAGGGCATCAGATGTACTGGATTTGGCCAAGAAAAAGCTGTATGGTCAGTAAATCTTGCAAAAATAGGGTTTCTCCCAAAATCAGCAGAGGCTACATCTGCGAATCAGAAGGAAACAGGTAAAGAGGGAGAATGTACAGTTATGATGAATGGCCAAGATTGACAGCAGCCCTCAACCCTTCCAGTCATTGAGCATTTGCTTGCCTACAATAAAACTGCCACTCATTTGCTGTTATCCCACCTATTTTTGCAAAGCTGGTGCTTACATAGCTTTCCTAGTGTCCCTTTCTGCAAAAGATGAGCCTTGCACCAAGTCTCGTTTGCTGGTTTAATTTCCACCCCTGCATGCCACTCTGTGTGTAATCACAGAGCCCTCTTAGGACCGATGTCAGACTTCCTTGCTGAAATGTCTTGCTGGTCTTTGCAGAAAGAGGTGGGCCTTGCAACAAATTATTGGGAGTAGCAATATCAACGACAAAGTGGGGAGCTGGAACCTAATCTCACCTTCCTTTTGATTACAGTGTAGCTGAAGGCTTGGTTTATAAAGGTGCCTGCTTAAAGGCTAGTGTGTGGTTCATTCACACTCAAGCGCATGGGTGTATGGGTGCATATACTCGAGCATGCAACCTCCAACTAACTACGCAGGTTGCGTATTTATGCTCTGAAACATCCTCATACCACTGCCCAAATCACATGTTACAGGGAAAGATTGCTGCCAAAACTTCACTTCTTCAGCATTTCTGCAGTTTGGAACGTCCTGCAAGAGGACGGCTAACTCACACAGCACTCCTCACTGCAACCTGCAACCATTGGCCCCTGTGGGCTCTTGCCATAATTTGTACACCCAATACAAAGAAAGTTGCAGCAACAACCTGAAATTAAGAAATTATATTGCAGATATAACTACTCCTCTTTGCAATTGGTTTATAATCCATGTAATACAGCAGTTCCCAACCTTATTGGCTCTGTGGACTGGCATCGGCGGCAGCGGGGGGGGGGGGAGTGAATGGTTTCGCACGCATGCGCAAATGTAGCTTTACACACTCACCTGCTGCTTGCGCGGCCCGGTTCTCAATTGGCCACAGATTTTTCTAAGGAATCTGAATGCATTACATGTCCAAAATAAGACAGCCCAAGGGGGGCTGAAGTGATACTCTTAGTTTAACTTTGGGGTCAGTGTCTCCTGGATTCTGTTCAGTCAATTTTGAAACTGAGAGAAAAATAAAATTCTGGACTAATTTAATTTCTTCGTTGTCAACTTTTATCTTGATCTCAGAACTTGCAGCTGTTGTCATTATTTTAGTCTTCTTGATGTTTAAATGCAATCAGCTTTTTCATTTTCAGCCTTGACTTATAGGTTAAGTTGTTTTATAGTATCATCATTTTCTGCGACTGGAGTGGTAGTGTCTGCATGTCTTGGATTGTTAATGTTTCTGCTGCCAGTTTTTATTCCAATTACTAATTATAATCTAAGCTGAGATTCCTCAAAACTGCTTGTAAATTGAATATAATATAAATTGAATAGAAATATAAATTGAATAGAAGTGACAAAAAGATACATTCCTGTTGCTTCTCCAGTCTGGATCTGGTCTGTGTCTCCATGTTTTGTTCTGACTGTGGCGTCTTTCTTATTTATTGATTAAATCAATATTCTGGAACTCTCTTTTTGTATTTTATTTGGATTTATTTTAGAATCTATGTTCTTAATTATTTTAGACTCTTACTGTTTTTCTCTTATACATACATACATATGTATAAGTGTGTGTATGTTACTCTTTTCTGCACTCTGGAAAGTGTGCAGAAAGTGTACAAAAAATGGTTACAGGAACTGGGTATATCTAGTCTAGAGAAAAGAAGGACTAGGGAAGACATGATAGCAGTAATCCAATATCTGAGGGGCTCCTACAAAGACGAGGTCAAACTATTTTCCAAAGCACCAAAAGGCAAGACAAGAAACAATGGATGGAAACTAATCAAGGAGAGAAGCAACCTAGAACTAACTAAGGAGAAAATTTCTAACAGTGAGAGCAATCAACCAACAGAATAGCTTGCCTTCAGAAATTGTGAGTGCTCCATCACTGGAGGCTTTCAAAAAGAATTGGACAGGCATTTGTCTGAAATGGTATAGGACAGGTCTCCTGCTTGACCTGGGAGCTGGACCTAAGTCTCTTCCAACTCTATTATTCTATGACTTCTAATGAGATATACTTCTATATATACATACATACACTGATAAAGATGCAATATTTATTTTATTCAATATGTTGTTTGTATCCGGCTTCGGGGCCTTAATAAATACATTTGAATTTTGAATACTGTTTTCTCTCAGGTCCTTCCATCATTGTGCATGTTCAGGGAGATCAAAGACTTGGCTATAGTCAGCAAGGCAGAAGTAGACATTATTTTAAAATTCATGCGCATGTCCCATAACCCACTGAATCTTTGCAGTGTGGTCTTGAGTGTCGCTTCCTCTCTTAAAACCAGAGAAAAGCTCACACACTTCTCTTTGCCCAACTGGATCCCTGTGAAGGAATTCTCTCAAAAATGACACAGACCACTAAAAAGAGAGGGTCATGTCGTCTTTCCTCTGTTGGCAGGGAGGCTTTTATTAAACAAAGAGCAAACTTAATTACTTCATAACTTCTAACTTGACTCATATCACTAGACCAGGGGTAGGCAACCTTTGCTCTTTTATGACTCGTGGACTTCAACTCCCAGAATTCCTGAGCCAGCATAGGTGGCTCAGGAATTCTGGGAGTTGCAGTCCACGAGTCATAAAAGAGCAAAGGTTGCCTACCCCTGCACTAGACTTTTACTATATACTATATTAATGCTATTTATTTATTTAAATTTGTTGTAGCCGTCCAACTCCAATGGACTCTGAGAGTGTGCAAAAGGTCTCTTAGTCTATTCCTACATATGAACCTAAATCCTAAAAGAGGCCTATAAAGGGTAAAGGTTTCCCCTGTCCAGGTGTGTCCGACTCTAGGGGGCAGTGTTCATCTCCGTTTCTTAGCCAAGGGAGCTAGCATTGTCCAAAGACACTTCCATGGTCATGTGGCCAACATGGCTATGCGCCGAGATGCAGAGAAGAATCCTACAAACAATTCTTTTCTTCTGTGTTGCCTGAGCCACCCTAAAAATTTTCACTACCATTTAGCGTCCTTCAATTTAGTCGGCTTCTGTTGCTACTGTTCTCAACTGCTGCTGAAACACTGGCTTTTATCCATTTTATGCATTTGTCTTTCATACCTTCATACTGAAATTCAGCATTTAGACGTCATGTTTCATGTCTGTTACCCACGGTTTCACCTTTATTCAATAATTTGGATGGTTTCTTCTGACATGATTTTCTTCCCTAGTTGTTGTTGTTTTTTGAATGGGACTCTGGATAGAACTATGGTAAGAGGGGACCTGCTTTGTTTGTTTCTCCTAAACCAAGTTCTACCTCACTGAAATTTCCCATGACATTATCTTTTTTTCAGTGTTTTCCATAGTACTTCATGAATATCAGCAGAGAAGTGTTCTGTTTCTTCTTCAGATCATCTGTTCTTGGTGCATACATCTGAAGAACTGTGACATCCGAAGGTTTAGTCTGGACTCAAATAAACATTATTCTGTAATTTACTGCTTGGAAGCTTTCAAATTACTCGCATTTGTGAGGAATGCTACTCCGTTCCTTCTGATGTCACCATTTCTGGAATAGTATACCATAAAGTCATCTGACTGAAAGGAGTTGTCTCCAGTCCAGTTGATCTCACTAATGCCAAGAATGCTCATTTTGTTCCTTGTCATTTCTTGCTGGGTGATATCCAGCTTCCCCTGGCTCATGCTTCACACATTCCACATGCCAAACTTCTTCCAGATCATTTTCTTATTTTCTCATAGGCTTTATTAGCATTCTGGTTTCCCAAGGGGGATTCCCCTCGGGCAACGTTTCCTAGACTACTCATAGCCTATTGTTGCTCTTTTCCAGAAGCACGTTAGCTTGGGGCTCCCACTTTCCAATAGCATCTTTGGAAACCTTTCCATAATTTTTGGTGATCTGGTGACTGGATAATGTCACAGGGCTTTCTCCAGCTTTCCCCATTTATCCAGGCTTGGGACAAGCAAAGAGATGCATTGCCAATCCATTTGGCTGGGTTCTCCCAAAATAAAAGGATGTACATTATTGTCTTCTCACTTTGTCTTCTTGTGTTTTGGCTCCTCCTTTGCCTTGTAGTCTTGTAGGAAATCAGGAACCGGGAGGTGAGGCAATCAGAGATCCTCTCTAATGGGCACACAAATACCTTCTGCAAATGACTAGACTAAAATATAGCTTCTTCCGTAGCACCATTCACTCATATACATGTAGACTGGCAAAAACCGATTTGTGACTGCAATAACATCAAAGCATGACAGAATATGAGAGAAAAAACACAGTGGAGAGGCCAGTTGATTGCCACAGGGGTCAGCCTGCTCCACGAGTGGATTGGAAGCCCTGTTTAGTAGTGTTCATAGAGTGGCTAGCAGAAAAACAATGGCTTTCCTATGATGACAAGCTTCTTTTCCAAGATAATATTTTTATAGAGGAGACAAGACCGGGGAGATAAAAGCCTATTAAAATGCTGAAAACATATGTTCCTCACTGAACAACTCCACAAATAATGTATATGAACATCGGATACATTAAAAGAATGAGACAAGAGAATGAAACATTTAACCAAGAGACTTGATAAATAATAGCTTGCAACTGTTAAAAGAGCCCATTGTGAACGCAAGTGTCATTATACTGTTTATTTTCATATGGAAGATGGAAATTATCCCAGAAAACCTAATTAGATATTTGCAGGGAAGAAAAACTATTAAAAGTGCTTGTATTTTTCTCAGTGTGACTAGGAGGCTTTTAATATACATATCTAGTTAACTTATTATAATTCTGAAATAATTGCTTGGATGAATGAAACTGAACTACAAAAGCACTTAACAAGTGAGAAAACTGTTTAAGTCAATTTGTGCTTCTTCAAACTTGACTTTTAAGCCACACACATTGACCATCTAAGACAGGGCTTTTCAACCTGTGGTACGTGTACCACTTGTGGTACATTAACAAGTGGCAGGTGGTACGCAGTCCTGCCTAGCCAAGTGTAGTGGGGGAGGGAATGAGCCAGCACAGGCAAGGACTTACAGTGAGAGAGTCCTCTGGAGCTGCAGAGTGGGTGGGGCGAGACAAAGGCTCACCCTCCCCCATGAGAAAGGAGGAGGAGAGGGGTGGAGACAGAGGATATAAAAGGAGGCAGTTTGGGCAGGAGAGGGAGAGAGAGAAAAAGAAGCAGCCTTGGGAGGAGGCCGAGTCACCTCTAGCTGCACCGAAGGAGGAGCCTCCTCCCATCAAGCAGGCCGGCCATGAGCTGATTTGCAACTGCTGTGGCAGCCACCTGTGCTGGCAGCAGCAAACAGGCAAGAAATGCAGTGGGGGAGGGGTCGCCCTCCAAGAGGAATGAAAAAAGGTAGCAATGGCTGGAGGTGAGGCAAAGAGGAGGGAGGGAGGGGGGGAGATGGACAGTGGAAGGATTCTTATGTGCTTTTGTGGCTTTGAAGTTCTGGGATTTGTGCAATGTGGACTTTGTGTTCTTAAGGAGTGTTTGGCAATTTCTATTTGGCTGATGGCTGATGTCTCGTGTTAGCTTCTATTGCTCTGCTATTGTTAGCTGTAAGTTTTGCTGCAAGGGATTTTGAAGTATTTTTCTCCTGAATGGATTTTGCCTGTAGATTCCTTTACTTATGAATGGAGCCATTTGGGGAGGCTGCCTTAGCCGGCAGCCAATACTTACTACATTTTTTTTTCTTCCTTACTTTCCTTTCTAGCCAGTAGCTAATTCTTAAAGGGGAATGTGCCTTTTTAAGCTAGTTCACTCAGCAGTTTGTCTTTTCTGTTTCTGGAGGCTTTTCCTTGTTTGATGAATATATGGAAGAGAAAAAATATGGGGGGGGGGGGTTTCAAATTCTTCCTTCAGAAGGAGGTGGGCATGAGAAAGAGGGAGGGAGGGAAGTCCCGCCTTAGCACTTGGCCACCAGCAGCCCTGCCATTGACTTTACTTGTCAAAAGGTTGCAAAAGGGGATCACATACCCTGGGACACTGTGATCATCATAAATATGAATCAGTTGCCAAGCATCCAAATATAAATCACATGACCCTGGGCATGCTGCAATGGTCATAAGTGTGAAAATGGTCATAAGTCATTTCAGTGCAATTGCAACTTTGAACAGGTTTTTTTTTTTTGGTCATCAAGTTTTTGACACCTTGCTAGGTGGTACTCGAATATTGCCATATCCTAAAAGTGGTACAATCGGTGAAAAGGTTGAAAAGCCCTGATCTAAGAAACCATGCCGCGAATTTCAGGATCAGAAGGAAGAGGAGTAAGAGGCCCCTCCAAAGATATAATCTAAAGAAAAATAAAAAAAATATGATCTTATATCAATGGCAGAACCTATAGTGTATAAAATTAGAGACTTGAGGCATAAGATTTCTGAGACAGGCTGTCAACTCTACAATGAGCATGGCTGCCACCATTTTTTCTTCTCATTCTAGGTTGCCATAGGCTTTGAGAGATTTTGGAAAGTGGCAGTCATTCTGTCAGCATGATATAACTTTCCATTCCTTATGTAGGTACCTTCTTTTCTTTCACATTCTATTTAAATCTTCCCACTGTTGTTGTTGTTGTTTTTGCAATTTCTTCTTATTGGTTTGTTTGTTTTAGAGTAACACTCTCTGCTGTGCCAATAGCCTTTTTTCCCCCTAAAGCAGGGGTCTTCAAAACATGGCCCTTTTATGACTTGTGGACTTCAACTCCCAGAATTCCTCAGCTAGGCACGCTGGCTGAGGAATTCTGGGAGTTGAAGTCCACAAGTCATAAAAGGGCCAAGTTTGAAGACTCCTTGCCCTAAAGTCTTCAGGGCGTAGCCAGATAATCAAGTTACATGCTTGGGTAAGCAGAAACCCTCAGTTAGGCATTGGGTGGACACCACAGAAACCAGGTGTCAAAGCTCACCCCCTGGTGGGAAGGCCCGGTGACAAAATAGAGTGACTTTAGCAGGCTTTTTATCTCCTTTATCTTTTCCAATCTATAGACTTTCTCTTCTCTTGTCTACCAGCTGTCTCCTCCAAGCTGACCAGCAGCCGGTGTCCTTAACACCGCTGTATTGCATCTGAGCTTCTGCAGAATAAGGAAAATGTCTTCCTCTCCCCCTCTTGAAAAAGTTAATAAATTCAATTGCTATCTCCGGGATTCTTCTATGCTTATATTTGTTTTTTGCCTGTGATCTGTGTCCGGTGTGCATTTATTTATTTATTTATTTCTATCCCACCTTTATTATTTTTTCTACAAATAACTCAAAGCAGTGAATGTATCCAAACACACTTTCCTCCTCCTCTTTTTCCCCACAACCACCACTCTGTGAGGTGAGCTGGGCTGCGAGAGAGTGACCAGCTGGCTTTCACAGCTAAGATGGGACCAGAAGTCACAATCTCTTGGTTTCTAGCCTGCTGCTTATAACCTTCTCCCCTCAGCCCCTCCTCAGAGACTACTTTAGAATGATGGCAAGAGTAAGAGAAGACCGATAGCAAAAACATAAAAGAATGACCTGGAGTGTGACAGCTCCATGGCCAACATGGAGCAGCAAATCTGCAGAAGCTACGAATTAAAAGTATTATAAGAAACCATATAGATGTGGCTGCAAACCTGGTTTAAAATCTGTATTAGAGAAGCCATTTCCTTGAGGCTGGGAGGAGGGGAAGCAAAAGATCAGTTGCAAAAATGCATCATATGAAGCACAAAGACAATGCAAGCTCCCTGAAAAAAACCACAAAAGCCCCTATGGAGGCAGAAAGGAAAGGCTGCAGCACAGATCCCAGAGGATGGGGGGGGGGGGTGGAGAGAAATCCATCCCATGAAAAAGAGATCAGCCTCCTGAGAAGCTGCTGAGTTTCTGGAATGTAACACCAGTGCTGACAACATTGTTGTTTCAATATAAAAAAAGTCTTTTTGTTTATTATGAAAAAACTGTCGGTAAATTGGCACACTGCTGGTACATAAAAAATTATGTCTCTGTCGATAATCAAGTAAAACATCCCTGTTTATCTGAGAATAATTCTGTTGTCTGCTCAGAATCATTCCAATATTTCACCAGGGAAGGACTGTGATAAATATCTTTATTATGGTCTTTGACCAGCTTGTTATGAGAGTGATTGGAACATGGGATTAACATGCAGGCACTGCCACATTCTAGATTTGATCTGTGTTACCTGGAGAAGTAAGTGGTTCTGTCTGAAAGGCTGAAGAATAGTTTAGTAGACTGTGCTTTGTAATTTTCTAAGTTAAGTTTGAAAAGGTCCAAACCAACTTAACTTTCTCTCACTTTCTCCTATTCCATCTCTGGAATGTTAGGATTGCTTCAGATATTATGAAAAGTGTCCCAAGATATTCAGATACACACAATGATTGGATTCAAGTATCAGGCCTCAAACCATAATCTGATTTGTTAAATTTTGGCTTAATAGGGTATGTGAACGCAGCCACTGTAGTTTGTTAACCATGTTTTATAGCTTACTATTACTTGTGAACCAGACCACAATGGTTTGCTGAACAAGCCATGGCTTAGTAGAATATGTGAGCTTAGCCACAATAGCCTAGTTCATACAGTGACTCATAATGAACCACATTGCCTCAATCCATATACCATACGGAGCCAAATCCAAATAAGTCACACCGTATGAGTCTGTCTGCAAAACTGTTGTGCTACGGATTTCCTTTTGCACTGCACAATTGAGCATATGATGGAGGACCATCATTTGAAACATGCAAAATGAGTTTCCGGATACGCTCAGGTTTTTTAGACTCCAAAGAACTGGAGATAAATGGGAACGCTCCTGAGAAAATGTGAGGATGCTCAAGAAAAAGTGTCAATCTATGAGCTACGGTGGAAGCAACTCATCTGCATTTAACACTGAAGCCTCAGTAAAAGTGTTGGACTTCACCATCTACTAATACGATCAAACAAATAAAAGAAGTCTAATCTGAGGTTAATATCTATAATTCACTTGGCTTGGTGCTGCTTCCTGTGGCTGATGAGATTATACAGATTCTTTTGCCCCAAGGCACTAGAGTTTCCTAGAGTTTTTACGCCGTGCTCCCTGCTAATATAAAAAACATCTTAGGGTGGCCAGATTGAGTTGGCAAAAACAAATACAATTTTGAGAATTACCTCCCAAATGCCCTCTCTCTCTAACTCATTGCACAACAATATTGATGACTCAGTGTACTAGATTAGGGCTTTTCAACCTTTTCAGAGATTGTACCACTTTTAGGATATGGCAATATTCGAGTACCACCAGTCGCTTAGCAGGTGGGCGTGGCCTGCTCGACGCCACTCACTGGACATAGCTGACTCAAGATAGCTGGGTCAGAACAAAACAAGTCGCACCAGCTAACTCGATGTGGAAACAACTCGGTGCCCCACAAACTCTTCACCTCCCCAAACTGCTAGCAGCCAAGCACATGTGCACGCACACCCACACGCACACACCACATTCCAGGTTTGGGGACTTTTATCCACAGAGGAAGAAGAGGGCCTTCTCCCCAAGCCCAGGCATGATTGGCAATTTGCTAGTTCAGATGTGGATACAAGTCTCCAAGCTTCAAACGTTTGTGTGTGTGTGGGGGGGGGGGAATAGCACGCTAAAGAGATGTTCTTTTCCCAATCCCAGACATTGTTGGTGTTTCCCTGTCCGATGCCCCCTCCTGGCAAAGCAGGAGATGGAGGACGTTTGCAGGAAGCAGTTTCCTCCAAATCCAACTTCTGTCTTGACAGATCTCTGGAGAGCAAGAGGAGGTGGCAGGGGAGCAGCGCTCCTGGGTCCTGCACAAAGGAGGCTGGTCCTTCTCAAAAGGGAATTCCCATTTCCAATCGTGCGTGATAAGGATGCTGGCTTGTTGGGGCAGCCTTCCCTCACACAGTTCCCCTGCCACCCCCTCCTCCTCTCCAGAGATCTGCAGGGGAGACAGAGATCTGGAGGGCAAGGTGCAGCCTCCATATTGGCCACTTCTACCTCTCCAAGCCCTCCTCGATTAAACATACATTATATATAAATTAAAACACAGCCAAAAAGAAAACATAGTTAAATCACTAATTACAGCTCTTCACATATTTTCTGGAAAAACCACTTTTATTGATGTTAGGAAGGAAGAGCAAACCTTATTAAGGAACTCTTAACAGGAAGGGAACTGAAGACCCCAAAAGGTCTCGTTCTTTCTAATCTGCCTTCCCTTTGAGCCGTTAGTTCTCATTATTTTATTATTATGTATTTAAGAAGAAGATAAAAGGCCTCCGTAACTCAGGATACTCACCTTATAATCAGAATCCAGAAAAATTTAGTTAATCCATAATACCACCTTATGAAGAATGAAGATAATCTTTGGGCCCTGAGAGCATGCAGGTGTCAAGTCAGAATATTAGTGGCACACCTGTCAGCAACTGGAAGTGCAATAAGTCCATGTACTTCCCTGTCTCACAACTCAATCGATACATCCTTTAATTTTCAGACACATCTTTTTCTCATAAGCTCCTTTAAAAACCAACAAGATATACTGTAATTAGCAGGGAAAATAAATCTAGCACTTCTGAATTCTTTCCCCAAAGGGGAAAGGAAAATTCACAGCCTGCAGGTTGCTAGCAAAGTCATCAAAGAATTTAGTTATTGCTGCTAAAGAGAAGAATAAATCACGAATCAATTTTGCAGCTCTCTCCTGTTACTACACCCTCTTACCTCCAGAATGTGGCCTGGGATTGCACAAGGGGCTAGGCTAAAATCCGGTTGAGTAGTTTGCAGCCAGGTGTTCAGTACAGACCTTGCCAATGTGATTTTAATAGCCCAGGAAGGGATAGGAAAACCCGAGGAAAACTTTGCAATCAATAAACCATGGTGGACTATGCTTGTTTTGCCCTATTTTGATTCTCCTCCCCAGCAGCAGCCCATCGATTTTAGAACTGCATGACCACAAAGACAGAGGCCTTCAGCCTCCCAATCCCTACTTAGAGAGGGATTTGCATTTTGGCCATGGTCAGGCCATACGCCCCCAATCAAAGGAAAAACCTGAATCCAGCAGGCCAGAAGGCAGCCCAGCCACTGCGCCCCTCCGGTTCCTTCTCGGCCCCAGGGCACAGACGCAGTTGCAGCTCCTCGCCATAGCTGGGGTGGGACTTGCAAGTACCTCTGTCTGCTTTATCCTGCAAAGCGGAGCTTACCCAGCACTCCCTTCCGCCACCATGCCGGCAGCCCCGACTAAAGGCCGCGTGCTCCAGCCTCGCCCTGCCAAAGAAGGGGGCGGCAGCTGAGACTACAGCAGATTTGCAGCTTGTCAGGGGCACTCAAAGGCTGCCCAACTTCACTCTGGAATTTCGGGGTTGGAAAGCGGAATGGCAGCGCCGCGTTTGCAGGCATGGCGCCACCTGCTGGAAAGCCTCCTGCTTCCCCCCCCCCCCACAGCTACCTCCTTTGGAGCCTTCCTGATGCCGACGGGCCTGATGCCGCTTCGTCCCAAAGCGTAGCTCACCCGGTACTTCCCATTCCCACACCCACGTCCTCCAATATCCTTTCCTCCCTTCCTCCCTCCCTCCCTCCCTCCCTCCCTCTCCCTCTCTCTCTCTCTCTCTCTCTCTCTCTCTCTCACCGCTTCTCTGATAAAAGGCTTTTTTTTCTTCTCTCCCTCTCCCACCAAAACTGCCACCTTTTATAACCTTTCCTGTCTCCGCCCCCCCTCCTTCTTTCTCTTCCAGGTGAGCCGGAAGTGCCGATTGTGGGGCCTTGGCCTCGCCCCAGCCGCCCTGCAGCTCCTGAGTACTCTTTCATGGCAAGTATTGCGCTGCGCTGCTTTGGCTCGTTCCCTTCCCTGCTACACTTGGCTGGGCTGGGCAGGACCGCATATCACCTGCCAGGTGCCAATGTACCACCGGTGGTATGCATACCACTGGTTGAAAAGCCTGTACTAGATACAGCAGCTGACTGCTACGAGGTGGCTGTTGGCCATCACACCTCAACCAGGTTACAAGTACAGTTGGATGCAAGTGAGAAACGGCCCTAGGCAGTCATCTAAATTAAATTATAATTAAATTAAAGAAACCTTTCTTTTTTTTCCTGTATCACTCCTAGGTTTGCATAACACTAACACTAACCTTCTCCAAACTGGTGAAAAGTGTTCAAGACCACAGGACGGGATGGAACCTTGGAAAGCTTCCAGTAAACACGTTACAGATAAAATGAACTTAACTGCATTTCCCTTGAAATTGGGCATTACAGCATGAGTGCCATTGTGTATGTGTGTCCCTTCAAGTCAGTGTTGACTCTTGAAGTCCACAAGTCCTTGCAGTTTTATTGGCAAGATTTCAGAAGTGGTTTACCCATGTCTTCTTCCTAGGACCAAGAGGGAGGAACGGCTACATGTTCGCCCTCATTTTTATTTTTAAAATTTATATATACTGCTGCTGCACTGCATTCTAAAGCCTTTTAACTGCTATTTCAGTTCATTAGGTTGCGTAGTTAACTGTGGAAACCGATAAAGTACTCTGGTGAAACTTCAGATGATCAATACAGGTTTTAAATAAAATAAACAACCGAGCACAATCAGCTAACTTTTTATTTTTTAAAAAAAAAATATGTGCAGCACTATCTTCTTTTCCCCCAAGTATTTGCCTGAAGAGATCTTTCTTTCTTTCTCTGCCCCTTGCTTCCCCTGCAGATACATATGAGTGTCTCTGCTCCCCATATTAAATTTAAAAGTCAGGGTCTCCTTATTTCTGCTTCCTGATGAAAGAATGAGTTTTCACATTTCTTTCAAATAATGTGCCTCCTGCTTGCTGGGAGTTAAATCCAAGATATTTGGAAAGCGTCAAGAATGTGAAGACTGAATGGATAGTCCATTCTGGTAAGAGAGACACCGATGCGTGTTTCCTAGACAAGCCATCATAAACGCTATCTCTAACCGAGATAGGGGGCTCATTTGAGCTGTACTAATCTGGGTCCTTTTTGCGGTGAATGACCAGTTCCTACATCGGATTTAGCTCTCCTTGCTTAAAAGCTTGACTGAGGCCATTTTTTCCCAGAACAGAAAAGAGTTGGTTTGATAGAAAAAGGAACTAACATTTCCCAGTGAACTTAGTTCATTGGTATAGTTTTCACCTCCACCGAGGGAAATCTTCTCTATTTAATATCTTAATGATCTCTGACTTCCTCATAGCATGCATCTAATAGTATTGTTTATTTCCTAATTTTCAAAGACAAAAGCAATATTTATGCTGAAAATATTACAGTATGGGTAAATTAAAGCCCACTTGTCTGTTTGTGACCCCATTTCCTCAGCATCACAGCCACAAAAACCCAAAGGAATGGTTTTAGACTCCCAGCCCTCCTAGTTTTTTCATTCCAGCAGTTAGCAGTAATGAGACAATTTGACAACAATCTCTTTCCCTCCCAAAGTGGTTAGCAGCAATGAGACAATTTGACAACAAGACCATAAAAAGAATCCAAATAGCTCCCAGGATGATTAAAAGGAAATCGCACCAACACTCCCCAAAGTGCTTTTGTCACTGTAGTTGCCAACAAGTCCCGTAAGCACTATTGGAGATGAATCATAATTTCAGTGAGAGTTATCAATAGTAAATCACTTGACATTTAGCATGCATAAAAGAAAGACTTTACTAGGATGACATGTCCCATATAAAATTATGAAAAGCTACAACCTTTGTAGATTACTGGATACACTAAAGTGCAGCAATAAATGGAATGATTTGGACCTGAAGCAGCTTCTGAAACCTTCAAATTCCTTAATTTATTGGAAGATATTTTGGAAGATTATAAACCTATAGGGTTTTTTATTCTCTGTTATTCTCTTTTTCATGTTGACTGAATTCCCAAGAGATGTTTAAGAAGCAAGGGATGTCAAGATTTTTACGCTGGAGATCTAATGACTTTGAAAAGCTTATTGATAGATATGATTGCAGCTTTGTATACATTAGTTCCATTAGAAGCAGATACTCAAAACCATTGTTAATGAGAGCACAAAAAAGAAATCAGGTTTACAGGTCCTTGTATGGCAGGGGTGTCAAACTCTCAACGTCGTGTGACGTGTCACGACATATCATGACTTTTTCCCCATGGCCGGCAATGGGGTAGGCACGGTTTCGGCGTAACACATCCGGCCCACGGACCGGCAGTTTGACACCCCTGTTGTATAGTGTTGAACTATATACTGAACACCTAAGGAACTTCAGATTTAACAAGTTTAGAATGGAGCCAAGAAGGGGATTTGACGTTGGAAAAAAACAGTCATCTACACTTAAAATACTCTTCTTTCATCTTTTGGACAGCCTCTTTATCAGCCCAATAGAAAACAATGATCACTATGAATCTGCGTGGGCAAAGCAAATGCATTCAAAAACCTAAATCATTGTCATTACTCTGTTGTAATAGGTGTAGGTTTTGTTTTATTCATGCTTACGTTTTGGTTTTTTTTCTTTCTTGTTTTTCTTACAAAAACTGTTTTGTGAAAGTGTTTTTCTCCTTTTTAGTTGCTCATACATTAAAAGAAATTAAAACAAATTACAGAGAGCCCCAGTTATAATTCTAGAGCTGCTTCCCTAGATTCTCGTCCAGCTTGCTGCCAACCTTTCGGCCAAAAGGGGGAGCTCTAAAGTGTGGCTTCCCTCTTCCCTGGATTAACCAGCAAGAAACGTTAACTCACTACTCCCTGTGAACGTTTTGAAGTTTTTACTTGTATCCTTAGGCAAAAATATACAGGCATGTAAATAGTATGCACACTGCTGCAAGTAGGAACTTTACACCAAGTTCTTTAAGGAACAGCCCCAGTCACCAAGCAACTCTCCGCCCATTTCCAAAATGTACTCCTCCTATTGTCAAGTTCTCCCTACATCTGTTCCTTGTTGCAAATCAGACAGATAGACCGATATTGTGTTTTGTATGTATGTATGCACAGATATATCCATAGAATGTAGAAGTGTACCTTTACAAATTATTCTGTAGAGAATGCAATTATAAAGAAGTTCTGGGTTCATCTTACAATCTAACAACAGCATAAACACGCTAACCATTGTTAAATGCTATGTCCCCTTCATGATGCCTTTGCCTCAAGCCCAGCCCACAGCAGAGACAAAAAATGTGGTTGTTAATTGTTACAATGTTAAAGGTGGGATTCAGCCAGTTCGCACCAGTTCGGCAGAACAGGTAGCTAATTTTTCATTGCCCAGGCCCAGAATGGACTTCTGGAAGCGGCATCTACACAGAGAACCGGTTGTTCACATATTTGAATCCCATCTCTAACCATTTCCCCTCTTCTCCTGACATCTTTTTTGTCATGGATACAACCTAGTATGCTTTGACTATATGTGGTTTAGGATGTTCTCAGAAGAATAATTTGGGGTTCCAACTTGAGCCAGGGCTGCAAAAGGATAAATAAAAATGAGATCCAGACAGCTGTGAGGAAAGAAGAAATATTTATTCTAAAAGCAAAGAATACAAAACAGGGTACAACGGCAAACTTTTATAGGGGGAGCTTGTCCAGGATATAAAAGTGTCTATGTGCTGATTCTAGGGTGACACTTGAAGATTGTGTGTGTGTATATATTCTTGTGAACATGCAGTTCTGCTGGGAGACTTAATTTAATTAACTCTATTTGTGTTTGCAGACCTTAACCTTTGATATGTGGATTAGGTCTTGGGAGGTCTTATTTGGGAGTTTGAAGAAGTTTGTTAATTTTAGTTGATTAACTTAGTTAATTAACTTAGATAGAGGGCAATAGAAGAAGGGGACGACAGAGAATGAGATGGCTGGATGGAGTCACTGAAGCAGTAGGCGTGAGCTTAAATGGACTCCAGAAGATGGTAGAGGACAGGAAGGCCTGGAGGAACATTGTCCTTGGGGTCGCGATGGGTCGGACACGACTTCGCAACTAACAACAACAAACTTAGTTTCAGCTTGACTGTCAATTATCTACTGGAGACACTGATTCTCAGACCATTGTGTATTCTGTTAATATTTTAACGGAAGATGGAAACAGTATAAAGAATAAAATATATATGGATATAAAACTTCTCACAATGTAGATGGTCTTTCGACAGAGCACTATAATCCTTTTGAAAAACTGAGCAAAGAGCAACTGCCTAAAAGATTGTCTAGAGAAACTGCCTAGATAAGGTTGATTTAAACTAGGGAGGAAAGCCAGATGCTGCCAGCTGTGGAGGGCGGGTTCTCTTATTAATGAGTATACTGCAACTGTTTTATCATTTCTGCCAGTGAAGAGATCCACCCATCCATACTTCTTATTGTTTTCCTTACTTTGGAGAGGGGGCCTATACCTATAGGACTCTGCCTATTCCACCTATTTCATTTCTTAGCCCTGGCTGTGTACTGAAGATGGAGCTTGTTTCTGTCAGTTGCTCCTCTCTGCCTCACACACCAGAAGCGCAGAGGAAGAGGGAGGGGAGGGAGGGGGCCTGAAAACCAGGCCAATGATCTGTTGGACAAGTGGAGAGGTGGCTAAATCTAACATCCAACATTCACCAGCCCGACCTCAGCACAGATCTAGGACTAGGAGAGATAGCTTGTTTCCCACTGACAGGCGATGCTCCATGGAAGGGGAAATGAAACCAGGAGAATCCAGTCACTTTTTAAAAATTTGTTCTGCAATAGAAATGTAAGGTCCCAGTCCCTTACTTGAATTTGAGATACCATATCAATCTAATCAGATAACCCAAGCGGAGACTTCTTGGTCAAGCAGCACTTTTTTGATCAAATTAAGCAGCTGGGTGGCCAACAATCTGGAACGCTGGCAGAGTTACGTCCAGAAGTGCCACGCCTTAGAAAGTTGGTAGCATTGCTTTATAAACTTTGTTAGCCAATGAAAATCAGACAACAGAGCCATTACATCATAAGGAAGACATCAATCATTCCTGTACACTCCCTTATTCCCTCCTTCAGTATATCGCATCCATGTACATGTTTCCCAAGCTTGCATGAAATTTTTCTGGTGCAAAAGCTGATTACAAAAAGCAAGAAAGCAACAGGTAGACTAAACAATTTCTCTTTGTTCCAGAATCCTTCAAAACTATATGGGCATCACTACTTGCCAGCCTTGCTACAGAAGCAGAATAGGGATTGATCCTTGGGGCAGCAGAGTTTATGAGAGTGGAATATTCTCCTGTCTCAAAGGATGGAGAACAGCATGTTACTCTGCTCCTCAGGAAGAGAACCCCTCTTACCTTTCTGGTTCATGCATGTACATTTGTGGACTTTTTGCTTCTGTCGCTTGCAATTTCTGAAGGGGGTGTTATATCAATCTATTATTTTAGTTTTGCTTAGTAGAGCAAAACAGTGAATGGCTTGTTAAGCCAGTTATGGTTCTTTTGGCTGCTGCCACCATCCCTAATTGGGCTGCAATGAGTGTTTCAAAATCAAAACCTTCTGCCATTTGTAAATCACTGCTTGTTACAACATCCAAACCCAGTGTTTGCAGTATGAAAGCACAAGTGTCTGCCACCACACCAGTGTCTCTGGTATGAAATTGCAACTCACTGTGATGTAAAAATCAAAATTTGTCATATGAAATTGCCAGTCTTTGGTAGCCACACCAAAAAGAAAGAAAGAAAGAAAGAAAGAAAGAAAGAAAGAAAGAAAGAAAGAAAGAAAGAAAGAAAGAAAGAAAGAAAGAAAGAAAAATACACATCCTTTTCCCTTAGCAAATCTTTTTTTTTCTCTAGCAAAAAATCAGCCACTTTAGCAACTCTTCCCCTTCTGGCTTCTACTTAGATGCTTGCCTTCTCCTGCAAATAAAATTAGGAAGCATATTTTGCAGAAATATCTGGAAGCGCTGCCATTTTCTTCTGAATGTTGCATGCAGTATCATGCATGATGCTGATGTTTGCTGCTATGTGCAGCTCAATCTCAGATATTTAACCACGGTGCTTTTTTTGTAAAAAGAAAAGGTGCCGGAACTCACACACGTCATACAACCCGCCTTGCCTACCCTATAAGGTTCCATCCAAAAAAGGTGCCGGAACTCTGTTCTGGGTGTTCTATGACAAAAAAAGCCCTGTTTAACCATATCCTTTTTCTTCTTGGATGGCAGGGCAAAACAGGCATGGATATCAAACACATCCTGGAAAATCCAGACCTAAGTTAACTTTATATTTAATAAACCTAAATCTACTTAAAATAGAAATCTTCACAGTACACATTCTGTCACACAACAATTCTGACAGCTGTAATCTAGGATTTCTTGAAATCACAGATGCCAGAGGGATGGTACTTTACAATCTGTAATGGGTAGAGGGAATCACCTTGAGGGACAGGAGAAAGAGTTGCTACCAAGACAATAATCAAATATAAGTAAATTGAATCTGGACCAGAACTGTAATCTGAGAAAATGACTCAGACAAGACCTCCCTATTTTTTTACATAAATAAAGGGAGGGATTTGGAAGAGCATTCAGGCTTGCATGATAGCAATAGTAATAGCAATTAGACTTATATACAGCTTCATAGTGCTTTACAGCCCTCTCTAAGCGGTTTACAGAGTCAGCCTATGGCCTCAGGTTGAAAGGCTGAATCAACCATGAGCCAGTCAGGATTGAACTCCAGGCTGTGGGCAGAGGTTTTTTTGCCTGCAATACTGCATTCTAACCACTGCACCACCACAACATGATTTGTTACTACATTTTTATAATAAAAATAATATTGGCCTGCATGAATTTGGTTTCCTCCTGTGGTCTATAGTCCTGTTCCCAATTGCAGAGTACTGTTTTGTCTGATAAAAGCATGATCCTTTGATTTAATGTGTAAGTTGGGCTGGCTCAAGCTGCAGCACTGCAAAGTTGGCCAGTGCAAATTCATAATACACCCCATTGATCTGAATCAAAGGGACGGGTTTATTTTGATGTCAGAGTGTTATTGTACTAAGATGTAACTTCAGTTCTGAAAGTTAATTAGGATTTAACCAAACCATTCAGCAAATAATTAGAGCAGGCGAGCAAAGATAAATCAACACAACAGAGCAAAGCAGCCCTGAAAAGAAAAGAAAAGAAAACAGCCTTTTGCTTCTGCCTGTATTTCCCTGTCAAATGTACCCTACTAATTCCAGTTATCAAAAGAGCTTTGGGACCCAACAGCCTGCGTCATGCCATCCAAGCTTACAGCCCTTGCTATTCTCAGGATCTGCATTTAATTCAGAGGTGTGAAAAATAATTTCCAATTGCTTCTTGGTGGAAAACAACCAGTGGCTTTTAGAGTGATATAATATTTGGACTCATGAGCTAGCCTGTAAGCCAGGATTGTTCAAAGTGGTAGGGTGAAAGGTGTGGTCTGCTTCTTTTCTACCTCTGCCATGTGCACACGCACGAGGGGTGGAGTTTGCATCAGAGGATTACAAGGCAGGTTTTACCGTAGCATTTTGACAAAACTTCTGGATTTAGCAGACACTCCACCACAGGCCCTTAAATCTACCACAGGCCTCACATCCACTAGTTTTTCCACGCAGTCCTGATGTTAAAGGTGGCAGATGCCCTACAATGGCACAATTTATTGGAATAAAGTATATGGTGAATTATGATCCTAATCAATGAATAGGAGAAAAAGCCAATAGCTTATATCATAGAACAAACCCAAGAAAAAGATAAGAAAGAGGCATTAACTGGGAGTGAGGCTTCTGCTAGAAAAACCGGACAGCTATAAACAAGGCATAGTCTGAGGCTACGGCAAATAAACGAAGTTAATGCTGCTTAACAGGGAATCTCAGGGCAATTTAAAATTCTAATTTAATTTGTATTAAATAGTACAGTAAGCAAAAGTTAGGTTTGGGTGGTTTAAACACACACGTACAGAGACAAACTAAGTATGTATAACAGCAAATTCTTGGCAGCTGTCTGGGGAAATTAAAAAGAGAGTGGTCATAACAAAGAATGGTTCTGTTCTTCCCTAAATAAAGAGCAGTAAATAAAGAGTACAAGACTAGCCTTCTCAAGAAACATACACTATTTTATTTAATTTTCTTGATCGGTTTAATGTTAGAGAATATAGCAGCACTGAGCAAGAATTTGATGGGAAATATGAAATGCAAATATAGTTTCTTTGCCAAAATAAATGAAAAGGTAGCAGGTTTTTTTTTAGTGAAATTATTTCTTTTTTTCTCTCTCTCTACGTTTTTCTTCTGTTGTTGTAAATCCAGGTCCTTTAGCAGAACAGAAAGAAGCAATTGATCTCTTGTTTGGTCAAGAAAGGCACAATTGGAAAATATTTGCAGTAGCAGCCTGATGAAGGAGGCATGAAGATATATATAGGTACTCCTTTGGTCTCATCTGGCAAAGGAAAACCTGGGGAGGGAAGCCTGATTCCAGCTTGGCATCAAGCGATGAAACAAAACCAGGGCAAAGGCTAGATAGTTTATGGCGCTAAACTGGAGATGGCCTGGAAAGAGAGTCTATTTTTTTTTAATCCTTATCCAGGGGAATTTGATTGGGGGCCTCAAAACCCCTGAGTTTTGCAGTCCAGATACATCTCTTTAACAGGATCGTTGGAAAGTTACAGAACACATTTCTGTACTGAACAAATTTGCAGACGTTTGTCACCTTTTTCAGGCAGAAATCACACACACACACAAAAACCTTTTACTGTATGCCCTCCCTTTAACACTGCAGACCCAAACCCATGTACACACATAACCTAGGGGAGAAAATGAAATAAATCAGTCCAATCCACATGTGCAGTGTGGCCTTATCCACTGCAGCCTTTGCCCCTCAAAAATATTGTTGGCAGCAAAGCCAATCATTTAAAAAGAAAATACAATAAAATCTTTCCATTCTGTTCTACTCTTGCTATAATCCACCTCAACTAATATGGTTTCTCTATAGTGTATTCCTATGGCTTGTAGTGAACCAATTATATTTTATCTATGTTCTCTGTCACCTCCATTCAGTGCTGAAGATTACAATTTGTCCACTGCGTGGATGGGCAGAGACCTTCTGCCTCTCCATAGGATTAAAATCTACATTAGATGTCCATTGGTTGCTTTCTAAATTTTTATTCAGGTGTGTCCTGCTATACTGCGCTGCAGCGCCAAAATTGGCAAAGTAATTGTCTGCATGAGTAATATAGGCAGTACCGTTAATTGGGACTGGAAGTTCCATTGCTAAGTCACATAGTCATAAAGTACAACAGTGAGGATAAGTGAGGAACACAGATCCATTACTATTGATAAGTGAGGAACACAGATCCAGATAACTCACAAGTAGGCTAGCAGGCAGGTCAGTGACTGCTGCCAGGTGAGGTAGGGTGTGCAGGTGGCCTAAAAGTCAGTGGGCAAATCATCAGGGAAGGTCATAAATTGCTATCATCTGATCACTGGATATTGCAAACATTGTAAGGGCAAGCACCCAGATCACAATTATGTGACTGCGGGGATGCTGAGATGGCCAGAACTTCAAGGACCGGTTGTGAGTACCACCCATTCGGTGACATTGTAATTTCAAATGGTGGCTGAACAAGTGGTCTTTAAACAAGCATTACCTTGACAATGATACTTTAGTCTCTTAAATAAAAATTAGACACTAAACTTTCAATAAAAAAGATGGCTTGCTTTTCTATTGAGTAGCTAAGTTGGTGGCAACTTCAAATGACGTGCAGGCGGCTGAGAAGGTTTAACAAATTATGTGGGGTTTTTCCTAATTAGTAATGGTATAAAATAAATGAAATAAGAATCAATGCAGAAGTGGTGCACAATAGAATGAGGTGAATAACCTTATGACTATCTACCAAAAGACAAGTAGAATACCATGCATATTAGGATTGCACAAGATATTCTGATTTGAAGAGAAGGTTAAGGTTAGGGTTATTTTGTTAACTTGAACAATCCATTAAAAATCTTCTCCAGTATCATTATCTCTGCTAATTGCATGGTAACTGCTTCTTTTTATTTGCTGCATTACTCATAAACTCAGCAAGAAGCCATTATTACCCCATATAGTCTCTGTGTAACAAAATCACCAAACGCAACTGTAGGAGCAACAATTAGCACATTGTTTCAATGCTGCAGGTGTTTTCCCCAAAGTGTGAGGCTTTCGTTGATTATGGATTAGCCCTGGACATTAAACATGATGTGTTTTATTTTTGTTCTGGTATCTTGACTCCTGACTGCCTGGATTTGTCCCTGCAGTTTTCATGGCAAGGTTTTTTGGAATTGATTTGCCCTTGCCTCCTTCCTAGTGCTGGGAGAGAGGAACTGGCTCAAGGTCACCCAACTGGCTTTACACCTAAGGTACGACTAGAACTCAGGATCTCCCAGTTTCTAGTCTGATGCCTTACCTACTACACTGATCTGTTTTTCTTAAATATGTACAGAAATAATATAACACATACTCTCAAGCCTCAAGGCAACATTAGAGCACATACCTTCAAATGGCAGGTTGTGTCTCCATTGTGTCTACACAGAGCATCAGATGAGCGGTATGCCAAGTACACAAACCCAAAAAGTATTTTTGCAGCAAGAAAGTCTGCTTGAGCAAACCAGACAACAGAGATACATCTTCCCTGCTGATGTATTGCACAGCTGTTCTTAAACTGAATTGGGATTTGGAGTGAAGCTTGGCATGTTGTCAGTTTGGGGAGATTTGTTTTAGCTAAAATTACTTTTTTCTGGATGGGTTAAATCATTTTGTTAGTTCTAATGCTGTAACACAAAGAGAAACTCATCGTGTAGATTCAAAATAGGTCTTGGGCTTTGATCATCTAGTTTCAGTTTTAAGTGGGGGGAAAACCTTTAAAGCAGACACAAAATACGTCTGGAAAATCCCAAGAGCAAATGTACTGTTTTTCATCTATGCAATAAACTCACATCTCCAGAAGGCAAACTGAACAGGATTTAATTTTTACCTGAATCCCTTGAGAGCCTTAATATGTATTTATATTTGACTACCTATTTTTATTTAAATATAAACTGGAAAACCCAAGGCAATACATGCTAGGCCAGTTTTTAAAAAAAGGAAAAAAAACCCTTGTAGAAGGTGTAATCTCTATTTAGGAACGCTGAACACTTCTAACCCATAGAAATGGGTTATAATCTGGCTCTAGTTAGATACTGTAGATAATTGGATGTCCCCAGATCAAGTCTTCAGCTTTAGTGATTCTGAAAAGAAGACCAGCTGGGTTCAGACTGAATGAAAGACTGTCTACTTCAGCTATCAGGCTGAATCTGAACTGAAATCCAGAGCCTAAAGGTGTTCGTAACTTCCAAAAACTGACTAGCAAGGGGGAAAAAAACATGTGGCTCTAGTCAGGGGTCCCCAACCCCCAGGCTGCGGTCCAGTATCGGTCCGCGGCGGGTTAGGAACTAGGCCACGCAAGTGGTGGATGAGCAACTGAAGCTTCATCGCCACACCTGCGAAATCTGGGTCGCGCACAAACTCTCTCCCCCCCCCCCAGCCCATGGAAGACAACTGGTCCCTGATGTCAGAAAGTTTGGGGACCTCTGGGTCCAGGCGTTGTTGTTAGTTTTCTGTAAATTAAATTTGCAGGTTCTGTACAACCATCTGAAGATGTAGAGCTTTCTCATTTTCAGAAGAAATATACTGGAGCTAGACTGGATATACTAGGGGACTGGAGGCTAAAACCTATAAGGACCAGTTGCTGGGATTGGGTATGTCTAGTTTAATGAAGAGAAGGACGAGGGGGGACATGATAGCAGTGTTCCAATATCTCAGGGGCTGCCACAAAGAAGAGGGAGTCAAGCTATTCTCCAAAGCGCCTGAGGGCAGGACAAGAAGCAACGGATGGAAACTAATCAAGGAGAGAAGCAACCTAGAACTAAGGAGAAACTTCATGACAGCTAGAACAATTAACCAATGGAACAACCTGCCTCCAGAAGCGGTGAATGCTCCAACACTGGAAGTTTTTAAGAAGAGACTGGACAGCCATTTGTCCGAAATGGTGTAGGATTTCCTGCCTGAGCAGGGGGTTGGACTTGATGACCTCCAAGGTCACTTCCAACTTTATTATTATTATTATTATTATAGACAGATTTTTATGAAGCTCTGGATTGAAATTCTGAGATTTTTTAAAGGAATTATATCTAACTTACTGTAATTCATGACAAATTTATATTTCCCTCACAAGCATTGCTTCTCCTTGGTTAGGATGCATTTTGGAAAGAGAGGAGGGGGGGGGGCTAGCTGTAAAAGAAAAATCACTGTAGATTGGGGATACAAAAGGGATTTTCATAGCTTCTCTATTATTTGTTTAAAAACATCTATGAAAACTACAGATGTTGGATGTTGCTAAAAAAGCTGACAAATTGTAGAATATAGGTGTAAGACTTCTTTGCAAGCACCATTAATATTGATCACTCTTTTAGCTTTTAGGGAGACGGGAAGGACACGACAGATCCTGCACAAATGCTCTAAAATACAACACAGAAGAACTGCAGAATAATTGAACTTTTGACTTTTAGAGGACGGGTCAGAGTATGAATATTTGGTTTGAAATTGAAACCAAAGATGGAAAGTTGGACAGAGAAGGATTGGCAGGAAAAACCGTTAAGGATAATTCCAAAGGATTAAAAATTATATAGACGCAGCACACAACTCTCCGTTAACATCAAAAGTGTTACTGGCAAATAAGCCTACCAATTCAACCATCTATTTACATATTGGGCTTCTACTTTCATTTGAATATGTAAATTAATTGTACATTTTATTTATTGGTTTTTCATTCACGATGCTCACAGCATTAAGACTTAAACCATAAAGCAGAATAATACCAGAGAAAAGCCAGATACACAGCACTGCAATTTAAAGTTCATCACACTTTAATCAGAGATAACTAACTAAATAATGGTTTCAGTCTGTGGTCTGCTAATTAGTGGGGTTTTTTTTTTTTTTTGTCAAAGTAGAGCAGCCTGTCCCTTGTGCAAGTGCCAAAGCAAAAAATTTTTTTTAAAAAAATTGCCATAACCTTGTATTACCAAATATCACAAGATATAGCACCCTCACCTATGATTTTTTTTAACATGATAGAACATGGTGATGTCATATGATTTGATTTCCCCCCCCAAACATCAGATTTTGATCGTTGTTGTTGTTGCCATGTTATGTCATAAATTACAAAAGAGCTAGGAAAAAATGGATTTCCAGGAGCTGTGGGTTTATTTTAACAACATCCTAATTCAGGGGAGGACAACTATGGCCCCTTTAAGACCTGTGGACTTAGACAGCTAGGTTGACTCAGGAATTCTGGGACTTGAAGTCCACAGGCCGTAAAGTGGTGTCCTAATTCATTACATTAATAAATTAATGGCAATTTATAGGATTTGTCAGGATAAAAGACTGTCCAAAAGCCTCAGAACAACTGTGTGAGCCACACATTCCCAATTCAATGCCTTCTCTATTAAATTCTTGATCTTCAGAGCCTTCCAGCAAATGCAGTAAAATGTCAAACCAGTCTGCAAATCTTGTTGAATGAAGATGATTTCTAGTTTAATTGCTCAATAGGCAAATAGCAAATGCTAGAAGTACTTCAAAAACTACAGTATGAATGGGAAATTTAAAAACATGCAACAATTCTCTGGATCGCCCAAGTTTATATTTGGATATATGCCATTCTTTAAAAAAAATGCATAGGATATGTGGACATGTGGATACAAAATGAACCAGGAGACTGTCCTATTAGATATCTGTTCATCTGTGATAACCATTCAGCTATAAAAGCTTGTCTATGCACACATTACAGAATCAAGGTGAAGTTAAGCATGTGATTTGAAGACAGGCTGCTTAAAGGGAACAAAGCCTATGAACTGCAAAAACGAGAATCCTACCTAAATTATTCTCTATCAAATGCTCATGCTGTCTTCAACAATGCCATCAAATCAATCATCCAAGACCTTTATTCAAAAGTGTTAAAGCTTAAACAGTGACACCCCATGTTATGCCAGCCATCACATTGCCAATCCCTAAAGGTGCGGTCCCAAAAAACATTAAGAAGTGATATAATGTACATAAACAGAGTTAGGAAATCACTAAATAAAACTGATACAGACGTTACAACCATAATTAGCGAATAGCAGAAGTGGAAAAAACTGGAACAAAGATGTGGCTGTACTCCGGCAGAACGGTTAGCTGACTTCAGACTCTTCCTTTCTAATAGTAAAGAGCACTGATACAAACTGGGATGCACAACAGGTTGCAATTGTTCCTCAGGGTGTAATGGGGATGTGACAACTTTTCTATAAAAAATATATATTAAAGTTTATCAATACAAAGATAAAAGACTAATACAAACTAAGAAAAATATAAAAAAGGAAAAAAAAGGGAAGAGCAAAGAGATTTTAAAACAATAAAAATGAGGAAAAAAGATATATAAAAAGAGGGCCTCCCTTGCCTCCAGGCAGGTTTAACAATTTCAGTAACTTAACACCTTCTCTAGTATTTCAATAAAAAAGATCTCTTCTTCCCATATCTCATTCCTTATCAATAATCAAATTGTAAAAACTCATCATTCAGTCCAAATCACCAATGACTATTAAGAGCTGCCAGAAATAGTAACAGATATATTTTGACCTTACCCAAATAAATCCATTTTGTATTCTAACTCATCACTTTCTCTAAGAAATAAAGCAAAAGAAATCTTTCTCCACCGACACATCCGTCATTGTCATTCAGTCCTGGTCAAAAAGAAATGCCATTAATAGCTACCCCCCCTCAAGCTCTCTAGCTAGCTATCATCCATCCATCCATCCATCCATCCATCCATCCATCCATCCATCCATCCATCCATCATCTATCTATCTATCTATCTATCTATCTATCTATCTATCTATCTATCTATCTATCTATCTATCTATCTATCTATCTATCTATCTATCTATCTATCTATCTATCTATCTATCTATCTATCTATCTATCTATCTATCTATCTATCTATCGCACTATGGTGGGGTCTACTTGTCGGCATATTGGTCTCTATTTGGCTCAACCCAGGGCATCTTCAGAGGTGACACCCATGCATTTCATCTTCCTTAATGGAATCCATCCACCATTTCTTGGGTCTATCATGTGGTTACCAGTCATCGGGTCCAGACGCATAGCTCTCCTCATCACCAAGTCTTCTTTACTGCATACAATGTGTCCATATCATCTAAGTCTTCTTTCCTGCAGTTTTGCTATGATTGGCGTGACTCCCAGGCGACATCAGATGTCGTTGTTCATGGTATGGTTGAATCGCGTTTAGTCCAAGATACCATCAGAACATTCACATTTCCATCACATGTAAGGCTTGCTCATGCTTTGTGGTCACTGGCCAACACTCCGATCCACAGAGGGTGACTGGGTGCACTACCATTCTGTAAATCTTTGACTTGAGGCATAGGGGACTCCAGTCACCTGGTGCCACTTCATCCAGGTGGCATTGACATGGGTGCGGGCATCCGGAAAGCTATTGCCATTGCTGCGTATGATAGAGCCACGGTACTTGAATTGCTCTACTTTCTTCAGGTCTTTTGCACCAATGCTGATGATTCCAATGGTTTGGGGGCACCATTCCATAGATTCTGTTTTCAAGATGTTCAATCAAAGTCCAAATTCACCGAGCTGTTCATGCGCGCGCACGTACACGCACACACACACACACTTTAGATAAGTTCACTTTATATTCCTTCTGTTTAATTTTTAAAAGCTTGGTCTTTAATTTTTGTCAAATAATGTCTCACAAGTTGATTGCTTATCATTTACTTTTTGTGTCCTTTCAGGAAGTAGTTTTACATAACCCTTTTACAAATCCAAAATAAGAAAGCTTTCCAAATCATTCTTCTGATTTATTTTTTCTATATTGAATTTAATTATTAACGCCAGCCATTTTCAAATATAAATTCATTATAGCATCTATTTTCATATCGCTCCTGTAGTCTGGCATTTTTTAAAATCCATTTTCAAATTCACATTCCAATCAGCCTGAGTCTCTGTTTTATCCAGTAAAATCTGCTCATCTTCTATATCCTCTGATATATCCATTTTTATTGTACCAGACAATCTTATAAGTAATTTCTCAGTACACTGTTCTTAAGCAGCCTTAATTTCTTCTGCAGTCAAATAGTATTGCACCATTGTATTAATGGGTCCGACCTCTCCTTTAATTACAATCTTACAAATCTCTAATCAACTCTCGGTCCTCTCTTATCATATGTTTAAATTCCAATCAGCAAAAACTTCCCCATAGGAGGGTTTCTCACAGTTAATTTCAAAATCTTCGTATATTCTTTTATATAAGGCTGTGGAAATAACTTTGAGGAAGAGAAGGAAGAACCACAGCCAGGGCAAAAGTCAAATAAAAGAAATCTCAATCCAAAGCGAGAATGGAATCGGAAAAAAGCATCTGAGACTGGACCCTACCTAGATCTCTTTAGAAGAAAGGCAGGGAGGGAAAGTGCACTCAGAATTATGAGACTCTGTAACCCTATAAGCGTTACTCTAACCCTATGTCGCCCCCCAAACCATTGGAATCATCAGCATTGGTGCAAAGGGAGTTTCAGCATTCATGACTTTGATGTTCAAGTCTGGTCTACTCTGAAGAGCTGATATAGAACTTGGCACAAAAATAATTGTATTTTTGCTCCAGCTGTGAAGTAAACAATAGTCTACTCACTGCCTGCTAAATGTACTGTCAACCTTTCAGGAAGGAAGCAAGAACAGTTAGTATGGAACCATAGAAAGATATCTATTGCAGAAATAATGTATTGCCTGAGGAGCACAACAAGGAAGGAAGAAGGGGCGCTTTGAAGCAGTTACCCATCCATACCAAGCAAGCATGTATGCATACATACATGTGCACCTTTGGGTCAATATTGGTTCCTGACGACTGCCTAGAGAAGTCCCTGCAATTTTCTTGGCAAGTTTTTTGGAAGTTGTTTTCCTTTGCCTGCTTCTTGGAGCTGAGAGAAAGTGAGCAAGATCACCCAGTTTGCTTCTGCCTACATGGGACTAGAGCTCCAGGTGCTTTAACTAGTACACCAAAAGGGTCCTCCTTATAGTCCTACGTTGACTGAGCATTGCGGCTTTTGGAATTAACTGTTGCAGCCCTATGACTACAAACTAGCAGGTTTCACAATAGCTCTTTTGGCAGTTATTTATTTTTCCCCAAGGCACTTTCAACTTCACTTTCCACGGTGCAAATGAATAGTTCCACTTGCTCGAATATTGTCTTGGGATCAGCTGTAACGGCTGCTAATTGAGGAGCTGAAACAAATAAAAGAGGAATTCAAACCTGCTACATAACAGTCATCTGTCATAATCCAGAATTGACTTTCTGCATCTAACTCTTCAGCCGCCGTGCAATGAATGCTCTTCTGGATAATGAGTCTGTTTTTAAGACTGGGAAATAACAGACACTCCATGCCAAAGTCACTAAAGGGCTATTGATGTGCCGTGTAAAACAAGGGCCCTGGAACACAAGATGTCTAGCCTGCCTCAGCAAAACCTGTCATTTTATTGCCTTTTTCAAACTAAAATTTCCTTGAACAAAGAAGTGTGCCAAAGGGGGGAAAAATAATAAGAGCTGCATTTGATCTCATGGCCATCACTTTCTGTTAAATGCCAAAATAATTTCTGCAAGGCATTGATTAATTTATTCAAAGAGATTTTGTTTTATTTATTGAAATCATTTGACTTCCTTTCCATTTTCACTCCAGTTTGATTTTCGGCTGTGAAGTATAGATCTGACTATTTTGCTTCACTGAGATGTTTCATATTCTCTTTCAATTTTACCTGTTGTTAAATTCACACCCAACTATCCTCAGTTAGACTCGAACGTCTTGGATAGATTTATTTCAAGGTTAGGTTCAAAAGATCTTTAAGAATATGCTTTTCCTATTAAAAAAAAAACCAATTAGCAGTTGATTATACGCTGTGTAATGTATGACCACCAAATTAAAAAAAACCCATAAATACCATCTGTAATTAAACTGCAGAATGTTTTGGAGGATCTGGATGGATATTAGATCAACATTAAATGAACTACAAATGTCTTTTAGATTAATTAATTTCTTCATTTAAAAGGGAAGTCAAATACTAAGCTGGTGCAAGTTGTTAACGTACCACTTTGAATAAATACTTTGCTATAACAAAGAGGGAGCCAGTTTTCAGGAGTTCCAATATTTCAGGCCTAACTCCTTCCTATCACAGACTACTCCATAAGGATGACAACTGAATCATTTTTTTTTGTGATGACAAAAACCCCTGAAGCTCATCCCTTTAAGAGTGACACATCCAACTTAATGCAACTGGGGTACTCAGATTACAAAGGGAAGATACATTTTCTGGCCAATTACATTATGGAATTTTTATTTTTACAGCTCTCAGTGTAAAACCTGCTGGAAAATTCTACACAAGAAGAATACATGTATAACTCTGAATGCTGTCAGGACAAGGTTGGCACTGTGTTTTATTTTTTTTATGCAACAGTTGCAAAAAAACAAAACAAAAACAAACTGATACTTGGTTGTAAAATACAAGGGAGCACTTGGTCTTCTGCTCTCGTGGCCCAAGCTACGTGAAATCTGAAAGGGACCCTTCCTTTAATCAAGGTTTGTAGGCACCACATCGGAGTCTACCCTGGCCTTCTGCATTTTGCACTTACACAAAACAACTTGCCTCAGCCTTTTTAGGTACAATTGCTCTCCATAGACCCAACATTTCTTTCCCTACCCATCCATCTTAAATTCAGCTGTTTAACTACAGGAGAAATAAGGACTTGTTTCTCTGTTTTATTTTTTTGTACACGGCCCAAAGATGTGGGTGGGTGGCCCTGAAAAATGAATTAACTTTTCTTCTTCATGCCTGCCTCTCTCCTTATGACTTACAGAAATTGAAACTGCCATTGCTTTTCCACAGGGCCCTGTTTCCATAGTGCCTAGCAACTAAAGAGTCCTCTTGATGCAGAAACCAATATCAGACCTTCTGGCTTCCATATTGAGTGGGCTTACAGTCAGCGGATCTTACAGTGACCCAGTGATCCTTGTAATCATTGTTACGTGATTATAATATAACAATGTACACTGATCCTGGTCAATCAGATCCCTGTAAGGCTCAGGAAGAAACAGGTATGTCCTGGCACTAAGAATTCTGTGGTCACTGGGCTTTGCAAAACTGGGGGCTTTCAAAATTTTTAAGAAAGAGGCCACGACAGATGTAACATCAGTAAGTCAGCAGGGAGGGACCAGAGAGGTAGAGCAGAACTCCTATTTTTTTTAACTGATTCAACCATGCAAAAATTTTGATCTATTTGTTCAGCAATTGACAAACGTGTTCTCATATATATGTACTTCTCTACAGTTCAAGTTGGTGTGGTGCACAAGTTGCCTTTGTTACAGTATCAGCAATGTCCCGTGGATTAATCTCTTCTTACAGAGATTGCCCTCTAGACAGGATCCTGTCCAATTTGCTTACAGTTTCAAAAAAGAGCGGGGGAGGAGGGTACCCCAATGATTAGCTGACTGGAGGCATGAAGAGTTGAAGGAGGCAGAAACTCTGCTTGTGCTCCCAAGTCCAATGGTAATCACAAATAGAACAAATGGAAGAACCACGTGGCAGACCTCTGAGCTAAATCTGAATTTAATTTGCTACTTTGTTATGTTCTCATTTTCTTAGAAAGATGAATTTGACCTGGCTATCATTAAGTTTGGCCTGTCTGTTTATTAAAATATATATTTACTTGGGGAAACAATAACTGCACGTTGACCCAGAAATAATTTTCCCCCGTGGAAGAGTGATTTGAACTGTAACAACATAAGCAATTCTTTTCTGTTGACATTTTGCTGAAAGAATTAAGTAAATGTCAAGGTGGGGAGACACAGATCTCAAAACAGCAAGTAAATTATTCTCTAGTGGAGATCTGTAACTGTGCCATTCACACAATGACTTTCCTTTTCAAGATGCTTCTCCAGTTCCACCAGTACAAAAGATAGCAGATAGTACTGAGGAATCAGTACTCAATATAAGTCAGTAAAATGCTACTTCAGGTCTGGTAAAAGAGAAAAATATCAATATAATTTACCACACGTTCCCTGCAAACAGCAATCAAATTCTCTCTTGGGAACTGAAGACCTTGAACATGCCATACTGTTAACTTGTTTGCTGTACTCTCAGTTGCGTGAACTACACTTAACTACACCATGTTTATTGCTGGAGAAGTCACAGAATTTATAGCTTAACTGCTCTCCAAAGATGTTTTATGTAATGCAGGAAAGAGATGAAAAGTGATTGTAGTGATCTACAGTATGACAGCTTATTATATAATGGCCAATGATAATATTTATTTTTCATCATTTTAATTTCGTTAAAAGGCAACTAGCATCATAAAGAGTCTGATGGATTTTTCAAATAAGCAAAATTGCCATGTAGGGAGTAGGGACAGCTAAAGAAAGGAAAGGAGCAAAAGGAAAGGTATGGTAAGAGTATATAAAATTTCCCAGGATTGTCTCTCTTACATAGTCCCACAACCAGACTAATCCAATGAAGCTGAGAGTGGGAAATTCACACAAGGCAGTAATAATTGTGGTCTGTCTCAATACAAGATGTACTAATGGCCTCCTACCACGGGGTAGAGAAATTCATTGCAAGTAAGACTAATAATGGCTACTGATAAGGTATTTCCATTAATCATGGAAAAAAGGGGGCAAGTCATGTCAAAGGTCCCATGATATAAATGAACACATGATACCAGTTACATATGACACACCATTCCTTTCATATGACAGATGCAGATTACAAAGATCATCTCATTTACAAGATGATGACATGATTGACATCATGCCTTCTACCAGATGCTTCTGACTGGTATCTCCAACAACATACATCTTGATGCCAATTGCTGGTACAAGATGCGGAGAATGAAGAGGAGGAAGAGCTTCAGTGTTCTTGGTACTTTCGTAGCCTCAGAATGTGGGCAAGATTGGATTTCAATGGAAGACCAACAAATTCCAGGGCTAAACTGAGAAATGAAGGAAAGCAATGGTGAACCACTGTGGTTTCCAAGGAAACTAAATAGTTATGTCTATGAGATCAAGATATGAACTTGACTACGAGTATCTATTAATGAGTCAGTATGGCGAAGTAGCTACAGTCTGGAACAGGTTATAGCCCACTCCCCGCCGCAGAAGCCAAAACATGCTTTTGAGCAACACACATTCTTACAACCCAACCTATCTCACAGGTATGATATTGTGGGGAAAATAAGAGCAGGGAGCCACTTTGAACTACTAAACTAAAGACAGGATATAGCTGTATTCTGTTAAGAACAATTATTTAAAAAACAGTATCAGTTTCTCACAACTATATTGGAGAGTAAGTTCATACCATCCATGTGGCATCAGGAGGAGATGCATGCTTTCATTTTCCTACAAGAGAAAGGAATTTTTAAATTCCCAGATGTGTCCCTGCAAGGATATTTCAGAATCTTGCATATAAGCAAGTGCATTGCTTCAGGTAACACACACAGTTCATTCCCTCCTCACAGCCGCTGTGCTGTGGTTTGCACTACAGAATGCTTCCTCTGAGCCTGGAGGTTATCCTGCAGGTTCCCAACTCACGAAGTGGAGCAGCCAAGTTCTACAAACCTAGCTATCTGCATCTTTCTCTTCACCCACCCACCGCCTTGGCTTTCTAAGCAAGCCACTCCATTTTTGCTCCAAAGCTTGGAATAAAACGCTCCATTGTTCATAATAATTGCACAGTGCTTGATTTTAATTACTCCTTTACCATCAAATTTATATCCATTAGTACCAAAAATGGGGTTTAGAGCTTCTATCTAAAGTATTAAAATTTTACACTGAAGTGAAAAGCCAGTGCCCTTCTAGAAAGGTCACTGCAGGAGAACTTTAAGACGTGTCCTTCCACGATCAATTCCATGATAGCCCTTGAAGATCAAGGTAAAAAAATGTTGTTATTTATCTGGAAACCCTCATTAGAATTGCAGGATGAAATAGGAAGCTCTGCAGGCCACAGCCTAACTCAGAAATGGATCATAAAGAAATAGGGATCCTGCTCTGCAATAAGCCTGAGCCATCCCACCCCCACCCACCCCCCAGAAATGCAACTGATTATGGGCACAAGTTCAACACCACAATCTTCAGATTTAGACAAGGTGTACTTAGATGTACGGTAAGAGGTCAGGCATTAAGGATCAGCAATTGAAGCATAGGAGTGAGTCTGAAAGTTTTGGAATTATAAACTCTCTCAGTTCAAAATATCTACGTAAGTCTGTCTTCTGAAATCCTATTTTATTTTATTTTATTTTATTTTATATTTATTTTATTTTATTATTTTATTTTATTTTATTATTTTATTTTATTTTATTTTATTTTATTATTTTATTTTATTTTATTTTATTTTATTTTATTTATTTATTTTATTTTATTTTATTTTATTTTATTTTATTTTATTTTATTTTTTTATTTTATTTTATTTTATTTTATTTTTTTATTTTATTTTATTTTATTTTATTTTATTTTATTATTTTATTTTATTTTATTTTATTTTATTTATTTTTTTATTTTATTTTATTTTATTTTATTATTATTATTTTATTTTATTTTATTTTATTTTTTTTTTTATTTTATTTTATTTTATTTTATTTTATTTTATTTTATTTTATTTTATTTTATTTTATTTTTTATTTATTTTTTATTTTATTTTATTTTATTTTATTTTATTTTATTTTATTTTATTTTATTTTATTTTATTTTATTTTATTTATATTTATTTTGTTTATTTTGTTTATTTTATTATTTTATTTTATTTTATTTTATTTTTTATTATTTTTTATTTTTTATTATTCTTATTTTTTTATTATTTTTGCTTTTGGAACACTTGTCTAAGTCTGGCTACGTTCTTGGGCTTCAGCTTAACTCTGTTATTTCAGTATATTGAATTCCTGGCTTTTAAATCTTTCCTTTGGATTCCAAATACCATATTTCAACTCAGCAGGATGGAGGTGAAACCTCTCACATTCTGACTATGGTAGCTTTGGGACAGGACAGATGACTGCGCAGAGCTGTGTCATAAAATAATCTTATAGCGTATGTCCCACGTAGTTATCAGTACCAGGATACCATTACATTTCAAATGAAGAGGGATAGACATAATCTTAGTTTACTTTACTTTTTTAAAGGGAAAAACAATCAAGACTTTATATTTTATGGGATAGAACATGAATGAAAGCTAGGGATATCTGTGTTTTGACCAGCATTTGTAAGATCACTGGTGTCTTGAACTTCAGTTCTAGGAGAGGGTACAGCTTCAGGTAACAATTATGATAAAACTATTTGAACCAAGTGTTAACCATTTGAGGAAGAGATGATGCTAGAGGCAGAATGTACTAGCTGCTATCTTTGGGGGGGGGGGGGAAATCTCTAATTGTATATAGATTCTAAAAATATTTTATCAATGAAACAAAATTCCCCAAAGTAAAGACTTGATGGGTTTTGGAATCTTCATGAACATAACAAGCCAGTGAAAGGACTGGTTTATAGATAACAACTGCTGACTACAAAAGCTATCCCAGCATTCAGCTTATGGTTTGGATGGATAATAAAATGTAAGAACCTAGCCAAATGGCTGCATTCAGATGTAATCTGTCAGTCCTTGAGCCAGAGGATATGTTGTGATTAGGCCTGCAAATGGCAGGTTCAGCCACCTACTGAGTTACCTAACTGACAGGTCAGGAGGAAAGTTACTCCATGACTCTGGTTGCCTATTGGTCTCTTTCAGCCCTTTGTTGTGGGCCAGATCAAGGAACAGGTATAGTTGGGATTTCAGAAATGCTTTGTATTGCAGCAAGGTAGAAAAAACAGAGTCTTGAAAGCCTGTCCAAATTTCTCCCTATCCTATCGTTTAGAAATTAAAATCAAGGCAGTTTATAGAGGAGCGTGAAGGTGGCTTTGAAGAAAATAGGCAGCAACTGTTAGTAAAACACGAGCTTAGCCTGGGAAAACAGGAAAGCGTGAGAAAGAAACTTAATACTGCCCCACCTTGAATCTCTTTGGCATAAGAGGAGTGAAGGAGAAAGGCTATCAGGCTTTCAAGATTCTGTTATTACAAACTGTATCAACAAAGCAGAGTTCTGGTATTACTTATGGTGTCTGTTTTCTGACACTGAGTTATTTTTGAATGTCTTTCTCATGCCTTCTTCTGCCTCTGAACTCTGTAATCTCCTCTACAGTGTCCCCTTAATGGCCACTCTCATACTTACCCCAATGTCACATTCCTTTGTGTTCATTTCACATGGGTCTAGTAGTCTTTTGAAAGAGTGATAAGTTCGTGTTTAGAAATGGCTCAACAGGACCCAGGCATGGATAAGAGACTGAGGTGCATTGGGGTGCTCCCTTATGCTACACCATACATGAAGCATACCAGATACCACATCCACAACAAATACTATTTTGGAAAGAGATGAGAAAGCCTATTTTAAAACAACAGTGATTTCAGCTGCCTCAGCTAGCACTGGAGATGAGAGTAAAGCAAGGTCATGAGGACAGGGTCATATAAAATCAGGGGTCTTCAAACTTGGCCCTTTTATGACTTGTGGACTTCAACTTCCAGAATTCCTCAGCCAGGCACGCAGACTGAGGAATTCTGGGAGCTGAAGTCCACAAGTCATAAAAGGGCCAAGTTTGAAGACCCCTGTATAAAATGGTTGGTGGGGCACATTTGGGTGATAGTTAACAGAACAGGAGTAAGAGCCCTACAAGAAGAACAGCAGCTAAAGGAAAAGAGGAAATTCAGTGACTTCCAGAGAAAAGGAAGAATGGGGGGTACATTAGGGGATGGAAAACAGCTAAACTGTGAATGTGGTGCAATTGAAGAAAAGTCAGGTCTTACCATAGCAAAGGATTCAATACTCCAGAAGACAACTCAGCCATATCTTTGGTGGGGCTAAATCTCTTGCACCCATCATTTTGCACCTGCTGTGGGTCAATCGCACCTAGGCTACAAAATTCAGGTGACCATGAAATAATATCCTAATTCAAGAGCAAGTGATATCCCATGAATTACCTGTCTCCCTCCAGGAAATCCTTTATCTCAGAAACAGCAAACCCAGACATCTGAAACTCAAGGGAACAGCAGAGGTGGAGATCCCAGGGAGAGATTTGGCAGGCCCACTACCGCTGTTCTAGCAGAAATTTGCATGGATGCTCCACATCTGCAGTTAGAGAGTATAGTGGAGAAGGAAAGAAAGATAGATTAAAATACAATAATTTACAAACTTTTAGGAAACATTTGGGTGGCCATTCCACAGAAAAGGGAAATTTGGGGCTATCCTTTAGGTAAGGCCTGACACTCTACCAAACAGCCCAATTTTATTGACCCAGTTATAGTTTATGTAACTAAGCAAGACTGTGATTTGATGTCTTTCACGGTTTGGTTTGGTTTCAAATCAATTTCCATTTTACTGAGTTTTGTGAAGCCTTTTTCTGACGAGGCTACTGTTATGCCTATGGCTGTATCCAAAATTTGAGAAAATATTTGTTAATCTCTTTTCCTGGGAGAACTTGTAGTAGCAGAGAATATTGTGCTTTAAATCAAACTACAGACTATTTCCTGGCTTCAGAGGCAAAGCCTTCTAACTAGAAACCCACCCCAGGAGTCTCTGCAGAGAACATTCAGGCTAATTGTCCTTGTGGCCATAAAAGACCCTCTTAATCTTCTAGCATCAGCTTAACCCCATAATTAGGAAGATAAAAGCAGTCATCTCAATTATTTATTTACTTTATTTGATTTTGTACCCCCCCCTAATAATCATGTAATTTATTGTATTTATGGGATTTCCTTCTCAGGTGACAGAATCTGGTCAGCCATAGATATAATGCCACTGGTGTTATAAGGAAAGGTTTGTATCATTTGCTGTTCTATTTATGGTAGGAAAATGCCTTGGGTTGCCCCATCATCTTCCCTTCCTGTTCTCTGCTTCAAAGGTGCATTGGCAGTTACTTGAGTTGTGTGTACCTTCCACCTTCCTTCAACTGAAAGGAGTGCCATGTCCTCTTTTTCAAACCAATCTTTCTCTCTCTACACAGCATATTCCAGAGAAATCTCCAATTTGCCTAGTTATTAACTCCCACAAAGAGATATTTTCCTACCCGTTCTGAAGCATCAGCCAATAGCTGGCTAAATAAAATGCTTGCTGAGATCTACCTTTGTAGATGATTTGTAATAATATGATGAGACCAGGTGCGGCATTCTATGGCTGTCAAGTTTTCATTTAAAAAATGCTAATCCACTGAATGACAGCAGCAAAAAGATGCAACATCAAACTCAGAAATTCAAGATGGATTTATTTATTTACCTTTACATGGTGCCTGCTCAGGTAAATCTAGGTGGCTTATAATATTTAAAACTAAAATACCTGTATAAACAATTCACTAGAAGTAGAACTGTCTTTGGAGATTCTCAGTCATCCAGGTCATGGTTGTCTCACAGGTGCTTTTCAAAAGGCAATGGGACTTTCTTTGTTTTTTCTGTAAAAACATTTTGCTTCTCTACCCCTTTGGGGTAGAAACAGAACTGATAAATAAAAACTGTTGCTGCTAGGAAGATGCTCTTGCCCACTTCGGCAGAACCGGTAGCTAATTTTTTGTTGTCCAGGCCCAGAATGGACTTCTGGAAGGGGCATCCACACAAAGAACCGGTTGTTCACGTATTTGAATCCCACCTCTGTTTGGAGGATATAAAGGGGGATGGCATATATACTGCTCAGGGGGATCAGAGGCCCTATTCTTCCAGGAAGAGAGGATTGCCCCTGAGAATATTTTTCTCTAGGTCCCAAGCCCCCAGTCAATTTATCTTAGAATGGCTTCCCTGTCAGCTCTTTCAGGCAGGCCAGGTCAAAAAATAGGATAGAGATTCTAGGGGTGTTTTTTATTGTAGTAAGGTAGAATAACAGAACTTCGAAAGCTTGTCCAAGTTCCTCTTTGTCCCTTCTTATTCATTCATTTATTTATTGTTATCCCTTTATTAATTTTAAAAGTAGCTTACTAAACAAAACCAAGGGTAGATTCATTTGAATTTCTTCCTCACTTTTCCCTCTAGCTCAGAACTGTTCTGGAAATATCCCTTTAATTGCTCTCTCATGTCTTCCCCAAAATCCGTTCTACATTCCTTTACAGACCCAGAACATTCTCTTCCTGGGCCCTCTATTATTGTGTAAGGATTGAACCTGGAGAAGACTGGTCTAGAAATACAAGGATATAAAAGGAATATTATATGACCAAACTAGATGACCAAACCCCCAATGCTATGCTCCGTACATTGGACTGCAACTCTAATCTCTAGCAGCCAACATGGCCAGTGGTGGGATTCAAATATGTGAATAGGTTCTCTGTGTGGATGCCGCTTCCAGAAGTCCGTTCTGGGCCTGGGCAACAAAAAATTAGCTACCGGTTCTGCCAAAGTGGTGCAAACCGGCTGAATCCCACCACTGAACATGGCTCAAAACTGGGTTGGTTGGGAAAGGGAGTTGTAACATAAGCATTGTGGATAGCACCAGATTGGATAACACTAACAGACTATGGATTGCTTTAAGGGAGCTGATCCCATGGCAAACTTTTTGTCTCCAAGCTAGGCCAATTCTGTTAGCTGACCTTAACCCTAATCCTAATACCCTCTCTGCAAAAAGTTGAATAGTAGAGGTACTATTCAAAGGTATGAGATCCTGATGCATACAGGGAAGAATACAATAAGCAAAGAATGTATCTGTGTGTAGTGGAGCTGGGGTGAGAATGGGGCCGGCTGAGAGGTTTTGCGGGAGGCCTGCCGATCCGGCAGGGAAATGAGGAGCTCCGGCAGCTGCTGTGGGTGTGGTGGCAGGGCATGGCTCTGAGGAGAGAAGAAAAGGGAGGAGGAAGCCGATGGGAGGGGGGAGAGAAAGAGACTGGAGGGAGGTTTTTGGCAGAAAATCAGGCGGAGCCAGCTGAGGAAAAAGGAGAGAGCTTAGCTTAATGGAGCCTGCTGTCCAGAGCTAGCTGAGCGAAGAGATAGAGAGAGAGTAAGAAGGCCAGACGAAGAGAGGGAGAGAGGATAGGTTGGGGAGTTTTATTTCTTCTCCCTTGTTGGAGCCAGCTGGGCGAAGGGTGAACCAGGAAAGAGTTTGACCGGGTTGACGGTATGTCTTTTAGTGGGAAGTAGAGGGGTTTTTATAGGATCCGCTGGAGGAGGCAAAAAGGGGATAAGGAAGGGAAGGGGGGATTACATATAGTGAGGACAGAGAGAGACGAGGAGAGTGGAGTGAGCTCCAGAGAGGGACTGATTACCATCGTCTTAGGCAAGTTGCTGTCACCAGAGACTGATTACCATCGCTCAAGGCAAGTCGTTGTTCCAAAGACTGACTAACATTGTCTTAGGCAAGTTGCTGTCACCAGAGACTGATTACCATTGGCTTAGGCAAGTTGCCATCACTAGAGACTGACTACCATCGCCCTAGGCAAGTCGCTGTTACCAGAGACTGACTAACATTGTCATAGGCAAGTTGCTACTATCAGAGACTGGCTAACATCGTCCTAAGCAGGTTGCTGTTACTAGGGACCGACTACTACTCTTGTATGCCAGCTGCTGCTACCAGGACTTGACTACCATCGTCTCCTGTAAGTCTTACTGCCTGAGGTCAACTATCATCATCCCGCATGAGTTACCATCGAAAGACATCGACCATCACCACCCTATGTGCGTGGCTGCCAACCATGACTGAACATCACCGTGCTACGTGCCCTGTTAGGCAGAGGTGCCAATGTGAGAAACTCTTTGGGTCGGCAGCCAGCCGAAGAGGAGGCCAGGAGGGCCCGGATTTTAGTGGTCCCTTCGGGGGTGGCACTACATGTGCATTAAAGAAATCCCTAGGAAGGAAGATTAGGGCCTTGAGTTAATATCCTATATATCTGTTCTTGGAATTCACCATAGAGCAGACAGAAAGTTCCTCTTATAAAACTTGTATTTGGTGATACTCATTAATGGTAATAAATTAATAATTTATTATACATTAATACCACTAGTTTAATGCAACTGAACACTGTATCGGTGAGAGGGGCATACATAAACATAAAAATAAATAAATTCTCAAACCAGATACAGCAAATTATGAACCAACGCCCTTCCCTTGCTGGGACACGATGCCAAATGAAGTCCAATTCATTCCTCCAAACCATCTGGCTCAGTGAACTGTTTAGCAATGCAAAAATGCATGAAAAAGTCCTGAACAAATGTGAGATCCTTGAAAAAAGACCATTCAGGTGTCAGCCATATAACACAGGGATTACATTTTGCCCTTTCTTCATCACCCTTCTCTCTGCTTCAAGTATGGAAAGCCCAGCAAAAATCAGATATTTTATTAGATTAGCATATGTAGCAACACTCTGTTTGCTTCTGAAATCTTAGGGAAGTTTCTAACACTTTAAGGGAAACCCATGGCCCCCTGTTGTCACTTGCAAAGACTGGCAATGTGGATTTCATTAATTTCTCCCATTACTATTACACTGCCTTCTCTTTCATTCTTCATAGACACACAAGGCCCCTTCTGTAGCCTCTAGAACCATGTGTGTCTTGCTCTTTGCTAGCTTCCAGGGACCATTATAAGGAGACAGGTGAAACCTCTCTTACTAAATAGTTTTTCTGATCTCTCTCTCTCAGTCTCACTGCTTTGCTGGGGCAAAACTTTCTGGCATCCACTAATTAAAACAGCCTGAATAAACTCTCAACTGTACATTGTTAAAATAGGAACAATAGTGTTCAGGTTGGCATTAGGAGTAGGCCAGGGAGAGAATGTTTTAATTTCCACTTTTCAAGTTCCACTTTTTCCAATAAAATAATTGTGGTGAAAACACTGGATTAGAATCCAAAATACTTGGGCTCTGTTCCCAGGGCTACTTATCTTTGTGTATTGTTCCATCTCCAAGTGTCTATTCCTACATCCATTATCTGTGAAGTTGGAATGATAGTACTTTTACTTTCTGATACCCACTAGTTGCCTTCAGACTGCAATGTGTCGTGCTTTATCACAGACATGAGCAACCCTTAGTATAAGATACAGACATTAAGAGACTTGAGGCATTGTTAGGGCAGTGTAAATAGAAAGGATGGAAGGAGAAAATACCCATCAAACGGAATAAATAGATAGTAGTATATCTTTCTTCCCTAAGCGAGGTGTCAAAATGCAAGAGATCTGAGATCAGCTCTGCGTAGTATGAGAACTAGTTCTGGCAAGCTTAAAAATAACAGCTTGCAATCATCATAACAAGAGACAAGGGAAAACGCTTTCTACCACCTGAAGTTTAGAGCCCCCTGCACTTTACAGATGGGAAAAAAGTGCAAGAATTTAATATTGACTTTGTTGTAAATAGGGCCTTCATAAAATACACAGCAGACATTGGAATTCATTTCTAGCAGTTTCATTTTGTCTTATGTTAGTGGTTCATTAGATTTTTATCATAAACTTACTTATCAGAGACATGTGTCTTTGAATCCAGTTCTAGTTCTTGCAAAGAGAGGTTTGACACCTTACCTCCTTCCACCGTGCATTGGCACTTCAATTAGTTTTTCAAAGGCAAACCATAGAATTGTTCATTTTTCCTCTTCTAAATTGAAAATGATAATTTTGTAGTACTTCCTTTGCAGCTTTAATTTCCCATTAAAGTGCTCCTTTGCTCTTGGGATTTTTCCCCTCCTTTGAGGAAATAGGTGCTACACCTTGACAACTTGTTTTGTTCCCCCATACCCATAGTTTCTGGCTGATCTGAGCCTCTGTTTGTCAGTCTTCTGCATACTGATTTTTCCCCCTGGCAGAGGACAGATCCAATAAGATAACCAATATGCAGGAGATTGACATAGAATTAGGCACTTGGGCAGATCATAATCCTTTAAAAATGACGTGGAAAGAAATACAAAAAAAACTAAGATGAACCTTGAACCAATCCATATTAAAAGAGAAAGAATTTATAGAATTAGCAACAAAAGAAATGGAGCTATTCTTTAAAAAAAATAAAAAAGAAGATACAACATTACAAAATGTATGGGATACAGCCAAAGCATATTTTAGAAGCGTAGCTATAACATATATGGCGGGGGGAAAATAAAGAAAAAAGACAACAATATATTCTGTTAAAGGAAGAATTCAAACAATTAGAATTAGAGCTACAAATAAATCCACAAAAGAAAATACTGAAAAGACAAATGAAAATAATAGAACATAAATTTAATAGAATCAGAAAAATTGGCACAGCAAATTAAAAGAGCAAAAGAAAACTTTTTTGAAAACGCAAATAAACCAGGAAGATGGCTAGCCTACAAACTTAAAAAACAGAAGGAGAAAAAATTGATAAACAATTTAGTAGATGAAAAAGGCTGTTTGCAATTCAAAAATGAAGAAATAAAAAAGATAATTAAAGAATATTATGAGAAACTGTATGATATAGAAGAAATTTCATGGGAGAAAACGATTCAATATATGGAAAAAATAATTTACCAAAAGTGTCAGAAAACTTCAAAACTATGTTAAATGAAAAAATAACAATGATGGAATTGACAGAGGCTATAAGAAGACAAAAAGAAAAAAGAAAAAACACCGTGACCAGATGGGCTCCCGGCAGAGTTGTACAAATGTCTACAAGATACATTAAATGTACCATTGAAAGATGTATGTAATGAACTTTTGTTGGAGGCTAAATTCCCAAATACATGGACAGAAGCAAATATTATTTTGATACCAAAAGAGGACTCAGATTTGACACAGATAAAAAATTACAGACTGATATGTGGACTATAAAATCTTTACTTCAATAATAGCGGAGAGACTGAAAAGATTTCTAACTGAATTTATACATCCAGATCAAAACAGATTTCTACCAAAGAGGCAAATAAAAATAACTTAAGAGTTATAATGGACATATTGAAATATTATGAAATGCATCCAGGGAAACAATTGGCACTAGTATTTCTAGATGCTCAAAAGGCATTTGATAATGTTTCCTGGCAATTTATGACTCTAAAAACAATGGACTTTGGACAAAATTTTATAAATATGATTGAAACAATATATCACAAACAAACAGCAAAAGTGATTGTAAATGGAGATTATACAGAGAACTTCGACATAAGAAAAGGCACAAGACAAGGATGTCCACTATCTCCATTGTTATTTATCTTAACTTTGGAAGTTTTAAATAGAAATATTAGACAAGACCCAGAAATTAAAGGACTAGAAATGAAAGGTGAAATTTATAAACTGCAAGCATTTGCAGATGACCTGGTATTCATCCTAGAGGAACCTGTAGAGATGATTCCTAAATTATTGGAAAAGATAGAACAGTTTGGAGAGATAGCAGGACTGAAGATAAATAGAAAAAACTAAAGTGATAGTTAAAAATCTTACAGATAAACAAAAAAATGTCAGAAAAAAATAGAATTACAAATAGTCAAAAAGGTTAAATACTTGGGAATATATCTAACAGCAAGATGTTCAACGATAAAAGAAGATAACTATATAAAATTACTGAATCAAATAAAACTTGACCTGGAAAAAGGGAAAAACTTGCAACTGTCGATATTAGGAAGAATTGCTACAGTGAAAATGAATATATTACCAAAAATATTGTTTTTATTCCAAACGATACCTATAAAACTGGAGAAGTTTTTTTTTAAAGACTTAAATTCCTTAATTTTGAAATTTATCTGGCAAGGAAAGAAAGCTAGAATTAAATTGAAAATGTTACAAGAAGCTAAGGAAAATGGAGGTTTTGGTCTACCAGAGTGGGTTTTATATTATCAAGCATCTGTACTAACATGGGTAAAAAAATGGATAACTCTTAGAAACAAAAGGTTGTTGTATTTGGAGGGACATGATTTACAACTTGGTTGGCATGCTTTCTTATGGTATGGGAAAAATAAAATTCATAAATATTTTCAAAACCACTACATTAGAAATGCATTATTAATAACATGGGAAAAAATAAAATGTAAAATATACTTGAAAATTCCAAGATGGCTTTCAACAATGGAAGTATTTGTACATCCAAATCTAGTCAGTTTTGAGAAAATATGGACATATAAAGATATTCTAAATTCTGAAGGGAATTTAAAATCTAAACAAGAGATGGAAAATCAGGGTATTGATCTATCATGGTGGGCATATTTACAAATGCAAGTGAGATACAATAAAGATATTAAATTGTACGGATTTTATAAAGAGCAGATCTTGTTTGATCAGACATTATTAACCTCTGATGAGAAATTAATTAAGAAATTGTATAACTTTTTATTGAGCTTAAAAATGAAAAATGAACAAGTAAAAGAAACAATGATAACATGGGCAAAGAATTTTGGATATAATATAGATTTAGAGAAATGGCAAAACCTGTGGGAAAGAAATTATAAATTGACAGTGTCAATCTCTTACAAAGAAAACCTATATAAAATGTTTCATAGATGGCACTTGCCACCAGCAAGATTAGCAAAATGTTTAAAAATATGTCAGATAGATGTTGGAAATGTAAACACAAATCAGGTACTTATTTTCATGTATGGTGGACATGTGTTAAAGCAAAGAGATATTGGACAAAAAACATACTTGGCTAGAAAATATGTTGGGAAAACATGTAGATTTTAAACCTGAACTTTTTTTTATTAGGTATAATGCCAGAAAAGATTGATAAACAAAGTATATACTTGATTTTACATGTGATAACAGCGGCAAGAATCATATTCGCACAATATTGGAAAAATGAAGAAATACTACCAGAGGAAGAAATAATTAAAAAAATTACTAGATTGTGTGGAAATGGACAGACTTACTCTGAGGTTGAAAGAAAAAGAAGAAACAGAATACTATCAAACTTGGGACTTATTTTATCAATGGCTGGAGAAAAGAATAAGGGATTAGGAATTAAACCTGTATTAGTGAATGATAAACTCAGACAACACGTTTGTTGAACAAGTACTATTGAATTGTATGAAAAAAACAATAAAAACTTAAAAAAAAGATAATTTAAAATGTTTAGGGAAGCAATGGCAAAACCATGACACGTGTGTCAAAGGGGGTACACCACAATGTTTTGGCTGACCCGCCAGCATTCACCAACACCTGACAATAACTATTCTTGAAAGTACACCCTGTTTGCACATGATTTTCCGAGGCTGCAGAGGCCATGCGAGTGGGCCCAGCTCCTGTGTGGCCTCAGAAGCCTCTAAAAATGGCAGGAGAATGGGCTATGCTTTCACACGGTTTTTGGAGGCTCCAGGGGGCGGTGAAGAGTATTCTCCAAAGAGGCTTCAAGAACGAAGACCTTGTCCAATTAGGAGCAGACTCAGGAAGGCTGCAGGGGCCCGTGAAGAGAAAGAGAAATTCACCTGAAGGTAAATGGTGCATGGCAGATCCGGGGGGGCTCTGGGCCATGCGGGCAATTGCACTGTTCCCCAAGGCTCACATTCCTTGGGGAACGGCATGAGTCGGCTTTTTTGAGCGGCAGTGGTGGCTCTAGGGCTGAAATTGAGGCTTGAGCCTCTACTTCAAGCCTAGCCTTAGCACTGCAGTCAAGTGCCACTGTTCAGGGTGCCTAGATGGGGTGGGGGGGTGGGGAGAGAGAGAGAGAGAGAGATATTTTTTTTTCTTTTGTTGGGGTGTGTGTGACACACCAGTAGAGTCAAGTTAACTTTTTTAGAATTTTTGACACATGTGGTCCAAAATGTAGAGAGAGCTGACCTCTGCTCTCTTTTTTCCATAACTACAGACTTCTTTTTTAAAGGAGAAGGCAGAGCAAATGCCTCTTCTAATGGGCCCTGGGTTGCTTCATATATTAGTTTTTCTTTTATTTCACAGGTTGAGATAGATGTTTTTAGTACTAGGTTAAGTAACATATGGCTGTAGAAATCTATTTGGAAGAGTTTGATGGATGAAAATGTCCTGCATTAGCCTCCTATTTTGTGTTAACAATGCCAAGCAATGTTCTGCCCATTAGCTTTTTTCTATGTAATGTCTGATTTACACAAAATACTGATGAGTTGTCCAGAGTTCTGCTATTCCCAAGCAATGTGCCTGCACAAAACCAGAGTCTTAATTTCTACCCCTCCTTTGGTAAGTGATGAGGGCACCCCTCTTTCCCTGCCTTTTCCATTGAGAGCCATGATCGTTCTAATCTTGAATCTTCCTGTCTTTAGCCTTCCTATTTGAAATAAAGTTTTTCTTGCTTGCTACAGCAACACCTCCCTTGAAGCGTGTCTATGCAACTGCTGCAGATTCTCTGCAGGAGGCTGATGATCTGGGGATAGGCTGCAAAACACACAGATATGCGCTTGGTCCTAGAAACCCATCCTGTGCCTTTAGTTTAGGAAATCTCTCTCAGATGGCCTTCCTCCCACTATGGTTGCGGTGGGGATAAAATCAAGGGAGATTCCCATTTAAGCCTATTTTCAGGAGAGCCAGATATAAAGCAAACCATCATCCTCACTGCCAGCAGTGTGAACAAAGAAAACATCCCAGGAGGGCTGATATGCACAGAGAGGACTCCACTTGTTGACGAGGTGACCCTCACAGACCTGTCAAGAACCCCACACTCTCTGAAAAAGAGAAGGTGAAAAAGAAACCCAAGGTTTCCACAATCTATCTCACCCCAACCCATTAAGTGTGGATTGAAGCTTAAAGACAGATTGTCTAGATATAACATTTCTGCTCTCAGTGTAGCAGAAACGGTTGGGAAACTCAAGTTGCCATATCTAGAATCGGAAAGAATACTAGGATTGACTCCAAATCTGCATCTTCAGAAGAAGAAAAAAAGAATTTTTATCACAAATAAAAATAGGGCACTTTCACGTGGGCTTTTTTTTTTTTTTTGCCTGTTTCAGAATCAGCTCCAAATCCACCTCTGCCCCATGAGGGCTTATCCAAAACTGAAATCTGGGTTTTCTCTTTTGCAATGCTGCAAGTCTTGTGGATGGTTCATTTTACTCTGTTGGCAGGATTTGCCTCACCCTGCCTCCAGATTCAGCTCTTCTGTGCCTTGTTTCTCCTTGCCCCCAGCTGATTCTAGCCATTCTACCAGCTAATGGTAAACATTCTCACATTGTGAGAATGTGGACAGGGACACACAATGCCAGTGTGGGCAGGGACACACAATGCCAGTGTGGAAGTGCCCTTAATTGGAAAGGATAAGAAAGAACTCTTTTCCTCCCCTATCTCTCTTTTGTCAAACAGGAGGTCAAAACTTCCTGATTTTAAGAGTGGGCATCCATAGGTTAAAAAAAAAATCTAATTTTTTTAAACCACCATTTTACATTAAAAAAAGAATAGCTGAAGAAGGTGCCTAAAATGTTTTCCTTCTGACATATAATTCTCCTCTCCACCCCAGTTTTCATTTTCACCAGCTCTGATGAAAAATTTGTTTTGCAGCCTCATAAATATTCTATTTTATACAAATCTAAGGAATCCAGCTTTAGAAACATTATTGTACTGCCCTCTGGTGTTAATAATATTTAGGGGGAAAATGTTTTAAAATATTTTGCCTCTCCTTATTCTGTTAGATAGTACCATAATTGCTATGGCATGATCTATCTAGCGATAGCATCCTGAACTTGTAGACATCTGGATAATGGATTTCAGTGGGACAGATTTAAGACTAGATTTATCTCTTTTACTAGACTCTAATTAAGGGTTAGAAATGTGTCACCTTTGCAAGGTAGCTTCAATTCATGTTTATGTTTTCTTTTAAAATGTAGTACATTGATACCACTAGCTAATAAAACGTTTCCAGATGGACTGTTAATGCCAGGAGAACTTTGGACTACAGATCAGACACCAAATGAACAGGAGACATAACGCCAAACAAGGTGGTTTTGTTTGTTTAATATGAATGTAGATATCAGCAGAGAAAATCTCCAATCATGATAGCATATTTAACATATCAATAAAGCAACTTAAACATTATAAAAAAGGAAATTATTTCCTTCAAAATCTGTGCATCAGATTTTTATGTGCATATATAGCAAGAAACATAATCATAATAAACATAATAGAAACAGAAATATGTTGCCCCACCATTGGACTGTGACTAAACTCGTGTGTCTCTGCATGTATTGTTATAATAGATTTTTTTGTCTTTAAAAGTGAACTTGGAATTGGTAGGCAAGAACTTAAGAAATTGCTCTAAGGAGTTTATACTCTAAAACCTGAGACAGAGGGGAGTCAGATGAGATGGATGTAGAAGCAAATAAGACAAGGATATGTATTGAGCACAGGACACTCCTTTCTGGAGTTACGTTTACTTACATAATCATTATCTACTTGGGGGGGGTGTCTGTACAAAACTACAAAAAATCTGGAAGGACTGTACTCAAAGAGTTTTGGGGAGAGAGCAATAAGTGGTATTTATCTATGGCAGAGCCAGCTGTGGTTATTTTTTCTGACTATAGCCTTGTTACCCTTAGGTTATCTACTGTGCTGATGTGCATTGGCTCTGTGGCTCCCCCATTGGCATCCCAAACACATCGCCTCCAACGCTTGATATAAGTCAAAGACTTCACTTGAATGCAAAGCATAGCAAAAGGCTTGTACGAAGATGAAACTAGTGGAAGGCTAACCAATACAAAAGTGAAAGAGGATTGAGGACTGTATCTTTTATTCCCCCCCCCCAACATTAAAATGCTTTGTCAATACTGAATGCATGTACAACTAGGTGGAGACTTGGACTGTGCTGCTGGAACTGCCTTTAAAAAAAATGGTGACATCCCCACTCTCTGCCCTCTGGTCTTGCTGCAAACACTGCTGATTCAGTATGCTCTACTTTCTCTCCCTAATTTTTATATCTGAGAGGACTGATATTAAAAAAAAGTTTTCAAAAGCTTGCTTTCTTGCCTGTCCATCCACAAGACATAATGAGCACAAACAAGAGAACCTAAAAATGTAAGACCTAAAATGGTATCTCCCTTCACCTCCCAGTCTGCATTTATATACTATTTAATACTTAAAAGGGTCCATCAACCCAGCAGATCAGATTTGACTATGGGAAGGGAGGGGAGTGTCCTGCTATGGTGTCCGTTGGTCCTACTGTGATGGATTATGATGCCCTTTAAAAAAAAAAACCCTCCCTTCAGCAGCCTTGAAATCTGAACTAAACATAGAGAACATCTTTTTCTTATTAAAAAGAACAAAGAAAAGAGAGGAAAATGGCTTTTCATGAAAAAGGATCGATGTTGCTGATGTTCTTGGCAATAAATGTGTGAATAAGGCAAACCTGTATATGTTTATTGACCAGATCCAGTGATGGAAACAGATTCAAGGGGCAACTCTGCACTGCAGTCTAAACAGTGCTCGTCTCCCGTGCTACTCCTGCCTTTTTCTTAAGCTAACCTCAGGAATTCTATTCCAGATTTCAATGGGCTGGCAATGGGACCAGGTGGGTGCTCTGTCCAGCTTGCAGCCACTATAAGACTTGATGAGTTATTCCCCTCCATCTTGTCCTTCCCATCCCTGTAGTAATCTCACTTGCTGGCTCTTGCATGGACCAGTCCCCGCATTTCCTTTTAAGGATTATTCCTTTCTCACTAGTCCCTTGTACCTTTGTTTTGCTTTCTAGATATTTGCACATTATGTTCTCCCACTCTCCTTCTCTCCCTCTGTCTCTCACACATATCTCTCTCACACACACACATACACACACACACACACACTCACACATACACAGAGAGACAGAGAGAGGGGGGGGAAACATCCTCTGACACTAACGGAGATTCTTCCCCACTCTTTTGTTGTTTTTTTGTTCCATTGTTGCTCTGAAGCTTCAGTAACCAAAGCAAAGGGAAAGGGAACATTTTGTTCTTTCTTCCCTACCTTCCCAGGCAGGTCCATGAGTATTCAGAAAGAAGGAAAACCTGATAGTTCAGCTTCACAGAATCAAGCTAGTGATGTTCCTACCTTGCCAGTTAAAGATTTTAAAAAAACAAATGGAAAGGAAGCTTTGCGGTACTGTAAAGAGGGGGGTGGGAAAGCAAAGGGAACATGTTGCTCCCAGCTTTGGCCAGAAAGATGCCCACTGGGAGACATAAGCATTGAACAGAGCATGAGCTTCTAGGGTTGAGGACAGTTCATCAGTTGCAAGTTTATGCAAAATAATAATTGCTAACCAACAGAGCACATAGCTGTGCAGCAACCCGGGACAAAATGGGTGCCCAGGGCAAGACCAGCCATAGGAGGGGAAGGGGGTATATTTGCCACTTCAGCCAATTAGAGCTGGGCTGTTACCAAAATGGAACGATGTGCTGGGGAACATCCACTGTGAAGGGCTTAAGACAGTTTGGGTTGGCAAACAGTGATTTTGAATCAAAGATGAAAAATACAGGCATGGATCCATTTGCAATAGGATGGGAATGGGAGGAACATGCCATCATCTGAGTGGACCATAGGCAAAGGTCCAAGCAGAAAATGAAGATCTGCCCAGGAGCCCCCTGAATCTTTGCTCCCCATTGCCCATCATAACTAATCACAGGAGGGAAAGTAGTAAGCTCTATCCCTTATTCGTGCTTATTTAAGTCGAGGGAAGGCAGTTTTTTTGGTCCTAAGGGCCAAATATCTGGCAAACCAGTGAGATGATTAAGGGGGGGGGAGTTTAGGGAGGAGAGGTCTGCTTGGCAGCAGCACTTCTGCATAGTGTCCTGCAGGGCTCCCCTACTTTTTAAAATCTTCCTGAGACCATTCAAGAGGTTATCTCTTTACTCGGGCAGCTAATTTTTCTTTTCATTAAATGCATTTGATTATTTTTTTGTGGGGGTATCAAAAAAAAAATACCCTAGTACAGGAGAAAGTCACAGCATGCAACCAAGCAGTCTTCAGCAATATGGAATTCTTCTAATGTATTCCTGCAAATTTTGTTAGCCACAGCCACTGTGGATAAGATGCAGTCGATCTGATCCGGGTGAGCAAGCTGACAAAGGTTACCAACCGTTCCAACTGATTCAGTGCTTTTTCTTGAAAGCTTGTTCTCCAAATAATTAAGTTTTAAAATGGAAGATTAGATTTGCTGAGAATATGGAGATGGATGGGTGTGTGTGTGGGAGAGGGGGGGGAATTCTCCTGCTTGTTGTTAGGCCGGGTGGTAGTGGTGGAGTAAAATAATGTTTTGTTTAAATTCAGAGTTATCTTTCTTTCAGTGTCTAAGATCTCAGATTTTTAGACTCAGTGAGCACTAGGTGGCAATAGCAGGTTACGGCCTACATGTCGTGCTGCCCGCCCATCACTGCAAAATTCACCGTCTCTAAACTATGTTTTAAGAAAATAACTTGTATAGTGAAAGCTGATTCTGAAAGGCGAGGTGCAATTATTGTCTGAAATTGATATATTTGTCATGCTTCTTTCAAACCTCTTTTAGAGCCAGGAAAAGAGAAATGGATTCTTTCTGTAGCTCATCATGAGAAAATGTATGAATTGCTTACAGTTCTGATCAATGAAAGAAAAGGGAAAGCCTCCCTCTGCACAGATTATATCTCATTCATTGGTTATATGCCATCCAGATTTCTAAAGAAAATCTTCCAATTAGGATTCACATCACAAATTGTATATATGCATACATATATAGAGAAAAGTAAGCTGTTTGGGCAACAATAAATAAAAAGTAGGAATCTTTCCATCTTTATACTTTCAATGTATATAATATCCACTTCTGTTTTCCTAGTTTTCAAGTCATTGTTGTATAATTCACATGAACACTTTTAAAAATGAGCCTTTGAGAGCAAAATTAATGAAAACTTATCCATGCTAGTCAGAGACCGCATGGAAATCAACTGCAATTTTGAGGATCAATATTATTTTATCTTCCTCCTGCTCTGCTTATTTCATTACCTCAATCAATATACTTAAGAATGAATAAAAAGAGACGGTTTTTGAAGTCTTTACAATAAATGCAAACTGCATTTTATATAAAACCTTGACAGCCTGACAGCATTTCTCCTCCCCTCCCTCTTATGCCAAAGAGAGTCAAGGTGGGGCAAATCTTGATTTTTTTTTCCCTCATGCTTTCTTTTTGTCTGGACTGAGCTCATGTTCTGCTAATGGTCTCTGCATATCTTCTCCAAGGACATCTCTGTGCTTCTCTACACTTGAGGACAGTGGGCCTTTATGGTGAAATTTCCCTGACAAGAAAAAAAAAAGCTTCAGGGAACAGACATCCTTATTCTTATCACCAGCATCAGCACCACTACAGGATTTATACAGCATCATTGAAATTTGTTCTTATAGAGCAAATTATCAGGATCTCCAAGAGTGGATGGACTCAATTACTAGGGTGATGGCTACACTATTGGACGATCTGAAGGACCAGGTTGGAGACAGATCACCATACAGAAAGTCTATCTATATAGTCACTAACAGGTAATACCAATTTGATGGCACATAATCAAATCCAGTCATTAGGGTCTCAAGAAGCCAAATCTCATCTCACAGATACAGACATAGCTGAAGATCCAGGTTTAAGCTCATGCTCAACGAGTGTTTATTGGGTGATTTTAAGCCAATCTCCCAGCTTAATGTAGCCTAGCTCACAAATTGTGGTTAGAACAGACATGTCAAACACAAGGCCCGGGGGCCGGATGCGGCCCGCGAAGTGGTTTTATGTGGCCCGTGAAGCCATCCTGGAAACAGTGAGGGAACGGCCCCTTCTGCCTTGGTCCTGGCCCAGGCCAGCTGGGAGCCAATGTACAATTTTGTGATGGCCATCTATGCTGAAACACATTCAGTCTTAGCTCCACAAGGCCGTCTGGAAACAGCGAGGAACCAGCCCCTGCTGCCAGAGACCCTCAGATCTGTCCGACTCCTGCCCAGGCCCCCACAAGCCCTCTTGATGCGAAGATATAGAGCTGGCCATGCCCACCCAGTAGGCCACACCCACTCCATCCACACCCAGCCAGTAGGCCGCACCCACCCTGGCCACACCCACCCGGCCCCCTGAGGGCAACCGCAATGCTGATGCGGCCCTCAATGAAATTGAGTTTGACACCCCTGGCCTTGAATTCAAAGGTGAAATGTATAAAATAAAATAAAATAAAATAAGGAGACTACAGTCCTATTCAGGTGTGATACTGCTGTTTGCTCTTACAGTTACTATAAAAAGGCTTGAGGTGGGATAGTAGAGGTAGTTTCTCCATCTCCATAAAACTTTTGATGCAGCCCTAGATCTGGCTTATCTAAGCATGTGTGCAAACCAAGTACAAATCAGACTGCACGTGCCTGTTTGCCAGGCTAACCACACATCAGCTTATCTACTTGCCTTGCTGTACTTTTCTATTCTAATGTGATCATAGGTGGTCCTTGCTTCCTCAACAAGAGCCCTGCTTCTATGCTGGAACTTAGCCTAGTTTATAGCTCTATTGCATTCTGCCACTCCTTCTTCTATCAGCACTATTTATATATTCTGCTCATGAATAATTGTTCCATTTAAGAGCAATGACAATATGTTGATTGAGTTGTTATGTTTTGGGTATAGGGAACGGGCAACTTGGGTGGTGAAATCTCTACATATAGAACATAGGCTGTTACCTGTGAGGTTGTGGAATGCTGTCTTAAAGAGTTCTCATTCTAGTATTTAATACCAAAGCTTGCATTTTACACTTCTGGTCCAACTCCTTGATGTGTAAGAGGCAGTGCATTTATTGAGTGATTTATATTCCTCTTCTTTCCTCCACATTAGAGGTTTCTAAACTTCCTCAGTTCATGGTGATCTTGATATCTCAGTAATTTTTTCACAGTTCCCCCTGGCAGTTCCAAATGCACCCTGGGAGGACACAGTGAACTTACTGTTTAATAAATAGTAAAATAGCCATCAGTACCTCTGAGTTTGCTGCAATCCTCCAAGGCTCCATGGTTCGCAGTTGGAGAACCATAGCACTATACAATCCTCCTCCACAAAACCGTGAAATACAACCTTCCAAACCATGATGATGAGCTTCTGGGCTAATAGGCTGTGATCTAATTCTCAGGTATCCTGACACTTCACCAAGCAACTGCGACACCGACCATGAAAGTTTGCACTGATTTATTCCAAGCCACTATTTTAACCCGTAACTGAGTTAAACTGTGAAAAAAAAATAGATGATATGTAACGAATTGAAACCTAATTCAAAAGGTGTACCAAAATGTTTCCACCTGGTGGAAGAAGATTAACCAAGAGAAAAGTGGTTTGAGGTTTCTACACAAGGAATATCAAAATTTGGGGACACCCATTAAGAATGCTCTTTCATCAGTTTCCAGAAAACCATACCGGTAGTACCCCTTGTACAAAACAGTTGTGCATCAGATAAAACAACTAGTCAATCTGCTATTTGAATTTGAGAGACTTTTTCAAAAATTGAAATGTTCAAATAGTCTTGTAGTTTACACAGCTGCAAACTGGTTTGCTTATATTATTACCATTAAGCTAACATGCAAATTAATAATTTGAAAAATCCTTTCTTTGCAAAAAAAAAAAAAAAGGGGTGGGGATATTTCTTATTTGCCCCTGGCTCAAACTGCCATGATTTGCAACTTATCTTCTTGCTAACAGTACACTTTATATGTTTCATAAATGTTCATTTATATCAAAATAGTTTTATGATCCTACTAACCTAGCTTTATTTAGAAATCAGCATATCTCCAACCTTGACTGGTCTTATAAAATAATTAAGCAAGATCAGACCAAAGTAATATTTTTCTGAGACATGGCCGGGAAATTCCAAGACTGACTGAGAAATATAATAAGCAAATAATAAATCATCAAATAAGGCAATGTTTACCATTTCTTTCCTTGCAAACGAACATGTACCTCTTCAAATATCTGGTCCTATAATAACCCATCTTTGTGCACGATGGATACAGAGTTACTTCATGCTGCCAAGGTACTACAATTCAGAAGGAAGAAGTCTAGCTGTCACTAACAGAAATCTCCCATGCCTCTGATCACCCAAGACTTTCCAAAATTATTCTAAGGGGGGGTAGTAATGGGTTCAATTGGTACCATCGATAACAAATGGACATATATCTTCAGTTCCACTTTTCCCACAGGCTCCCTGAACCTTTTAGAGTTCTCAGGAGAACTTGCCAAGTATTTGTGAGTTACTGTCACAAGGATTTGAAGAGCACCAGGTTGGTGAAGGCTGCTTCAGAGTGTCTGATCCCTAGCTGGCAATAGAACTTTTCTGGACTTTGACCTGCCTCCAGATATTACTGTCTTTTTTTATTGCAACTATGGAAAACAATGAGTACTAAAAACAAGCCATTGGTAGTTCTGGTTTTAATTGTCCTTTAGGGGACTATAATTTTTACAATTTCCTCCCACACCCACTGCAAAGAACTCTCAAAGCAACTCCAAAATGTCAGGCAGATGAGATTCACATTTCTCAAAATCTTCACCATTTTGTCGCACTTTTATCAATGGCCTTCAGCAGCCAGCCCAAACATCTTGTAAGATATTAAAACAGGAGAGGATTCTTTATGAGATCAGGTTTATATTGCCTGCCATCTGCAACCCGCACAAATGGCAGCCTACAAATGCTTCTGACACTTTAATTCTGCCAACAAAACTGGGAGATATAGTTGCAGTTATTGACTTTCAGATCCCAAGTGGTGGAAACATTATTTGAACTTCCCTGTTCTGTGTACTCTCTCCCCCTCCCTCCCTCCCTCTTCCCAGTGTGTGTTTAGGACAGCAAGGGGGAGGGTATACTGTTTTGTATCATGAAGTCCATTCCAGATTTCAATGATATAATTCATGTTTATGTGAGTGCCTTCTGTGCTTGTATATTATTGCACTCCATCAAGCAGACATAGAATGCATTTTGTTCACAATATACATGTTTAATCCGAGACATATCTGGCCCATATGGGATTTTTATTTATTTAAAATTCTTGTATGCCCATGCATCGTAAAACCAGTTCTCTAGGTGGCTGACAATTATAATATAAAAACAGTATCATATACAAAAGTTAAAAGCAAAAAACAACAAGAACAAAAACAAGAAAACCCCAGCTCTACTAACCAAACTCCCTTGATGCAATCCACAATGCCCTCTTCCAACTCAGCTTCACACTATCCTGACACTTGGATTAAAAGTCAGCTCTTCACAACTTTCCAAAAGGTTCAAAGGGTCAGAGCCTGTTAGATCTCAAGGGGAGGGGGGTGTTTTATAGGACAAGAGCTGATGTGAAAAACCATGCTTCCCAGGACCCACAAAATGGCAACATTTGAGGGAAGAGACTTGAAGCCTGCCTACTCTATTCAATTTGATTAGATGGGCAAAATCCCACAGGGAGAGGTGGTCCTGCAAGTAACCAGGCCCTGTGCCATGCAAAGGTGATAACCAGCACCTTGAATTGTAGATTTACTTATTCTTTTAACGTATCTCTATGTGTTTCTTTTCTGTCATAAGGGCATTTTATTTTGCAGGATCTAATAATACACCCATTTGTGTACTGTTCGAAAGGGTCTTGGGGCATTTCTTAGGAAACTTTTAGAGCACAGGTCAAGGCATAATAATAATAATAATAATAATAATAATAATAATAATAATAATAATAATAATAATAATAATAATAATAATAATAATAATAATAATAATAATAATAATAATAATAATAATAATAATAATAAAGTTGGAAGGGACCTTGGAGGTCATCGAGTCCAACCCCCTGCTCAGGCAGGAAACCCTATACAATTTCGACAAATGGCTGTCCAGTCTCTTCTTAAAAATTTCCAGTGTTGGAGCATTCACCGCTTCTGGAGGCAGGTTGTTCCACTGGTTAATTGTTCTAACTGTCAGGAAGTTTCTCCTCAGTTCCAGGTTGCTTCTCTCCTTGACTAGTTTCCATCCATTACTTCTTGTCCTACCCTCAGGCGCCTTGGAGAATAGCTTGACTCCCTCTTCTTTGTGGCAACCCCTGAGATATTGGAATACTGCTATCATGTCACCCCTAGTCCTTCTTTTCATTAAACTAGACATACCCAATTCCAGCAAACGTTCCTGACATGCTTTAGCCTCCAGTCCCCTAATCATCTTTGTTGCCCTTCTCTGCACTCTTTCTAGAGTCTCAACATCTTTTTTACATCGTGGTGACCAAAACTGGATGCAGTATTCCAAGTGTGGCCTTACCAAGGCATTGTAAAGTGGTATTAATGCTTCACGTGATCTTGATTCTATCCCTCTGTTAATGCAGCCCAGCACTGTGTTGGCTTTTTTGGCAGCTGCAGCACACTGCTGGCTCATATTTAAGTGATTGTCCACTAGGACTCCGAGATCCCTCTCACAGTTACTACTATTGAGCAAGGTACCCCCTATACTATACCTGTACATTTGGTTTTTCTTGCCTAAATGTAGAACCTTACTTTTTTCACCATTGAATTTCATTTTGTTAGATAGCGCCCAGTGTTCAAGTCTGTCCAGATCCTCCTGTATCTTAAGCCTGTCTTCTGGAGTGTTGGCTATTCCTGCCAGCTTGGTGTCATCCCAAATTTGATGAGTTCCCCATCTATCCCCTCGTCCAAATCGTTGATGAAGATGTTGAAGAGCACTGGCCCCAGAACAGAGCCCTGGGGCACCCCACTGCACACTCCCTCCATGTAGATGCTGTTCCATTGAGGACCACACGCTGAGTACGGCCGGTCAGCCAGCTACTGAATCCATCTGGTGGTGATGCTGTCTAACCCACACTTTTTCTATCTTATCAAGTAGTAGGTTGTGATCTACTTTATCAAATGCCTTACTGAAGTCCAAGTAAATTATATCCACAGCATTCCTCTGATCCACTAATTTTGTCACTTGGTCAAAGAATGCAATAAGGTTTGTCTGGCATGATCTGTTTTTGACAAACCCATGTTGGCTTTAGTAGTGATTTTGTTTGCCTCTAGGTGTTCGCTGATTCGTTGTTTGATTATCTTTTCCAGAATCTTCCCAGGTATTGAGGTCAGGCTGATAGGTCTGTAATTTCCTGGATCCATTTTTTTCCTTTTTTTGAAGATGGGAACTACATCAGCTCTTTTCCAGTCCTCCGGTAATTCCCCAGTGCTCCAGGATCTTTGAAAAATATAGTTCAATGGTTCTGAGATCACATCTGCCAGTTCCTTGAGAAACCCTGGGGTGTAATCCATCTGGTCCTGGTGATTTGAACTCGTCTAGGCTGGACAGGTGCTCACTTACCGTTTTTGCCTATCTTAACTTGCATTTCTATTCTGTTTTTTATGGCACTATTTTTGGTAGGTTGGTCTGTTTTTTCCCTTTGTGTAAAGACAGATGCAAAAAATGAGTTAAAATAGTTCTGCTTTCTCCCTGTTGCTTGTCACCTTCTTGCCACTTTCACCCACTAATGGACCAATCATTTCCTTCACTTTTTTCTTTTTTTTACATGTTGAAAGAAGCTTTTTTGTTATTTTTGACTTTGGTCGCAAGCCTTAGTTCATTATGAGCCTTAGCTTTCCTCACTCATCTTTGCAGGCTCGGGCTATTTGCTGATATTCTGTCTTAGTTATGTGCCCCTCTTTCCACTTTCTATACTTGTCCTTTTTATCTTTCAATTTATCAGAGAGTTCTTTATGCAGCCATGCTGGTTTCTTTTGAGAGCTGTTATTTTTCCTCTTTGTTGGTATTGTGCTAGACTGGGCTTTTATTATCTCGCTTTTCAAAATTTCCCAAGCTTCTTGAGTTGTTTTCCCCTTGAGGATTCTCATCCATGGAATCCTTCCCAAGCCCTCTCTAAGTTTATTGAAATTAGCTCTCTTGAAGTCCAAGACTCTAGTTTGACTGTGTTCTATTGCTTGTGCTTCCATAATGTTGAATTCCAATATTACATGATCACTACCTCCCAAGGTTCCTGTGGCTTCAACACCTTCTATCATTTCATCTCTTTTAGTGAGAATTAGATCCAGAATGACTAATTCCCTAGTTCGCTTCTCTACTTTTTGGGAGACAAAGTTGTCTGCTAGGTTTGTCAGGAATCTGTTTGATCTTCCACTTGGTGCAGAGTTTGTCTCCCAGTTGATGTCAGGGTAGTTAAAGTCCCCCATTACTATTGTGATGTGCTTCCTACATACCTTAGTTAGCTGACTAGCAAAAAGTCCGTCTATTTCCTCTGTTTGGTTGGGTGGCCTGTAGTATACACCTATGGCAATGTCATTTTTTCTCCCTTTTATATTGACCCAAATGCATTCAAGACAGTTTTCATCATTGTTGTGCTCTATTTCTGTAGAGATGTAGTTATTTCTTATATATAGAGCAACTCCATCTCCTCTTTAAATGTATTAGTCCTTAACGTAGCCCAAGACTTTGCAAAAGACCGACTAGGCAATCCTTCTGGAAGTAATTTCTTACCTATCTTAAAGATAAGCTAATATTTACATCATGTTCCTTCAACATATGGAATGGATTGCATTAATTGCTGCCCTCCACGTCTTGGTAAAGTCTGTTTGGGCAGGACATGTCATTTCAGCCTCAAATCCCTGCCAGTGATTTTTATCATCTTACTTGAAGGTAGATTTACCTAACTGCACATATGTCTCTACACATAATTTGGACAAGCAGCATACTTCTGCTTTTTTTTTTAATCTTTCCAATCTCTCTTTTCCTTAATTTCACTCTATATAATTTCATGTTTACCTTTTGCTTATGTGAAAATCTTTAATAAAATTCATAAAACGTGTATGCTGCCCGATTCTCAGCAACTCTGAGCAGCTCACAGCAATCAAAGAAAAAAAATTACAATACAATTAATAAAGTTAAATGTTGGCATGCGTGATGAAGTGAGGGGTGTCATTCTCCCTCCCCAAAGGCCTGGATGAAAAGAGCCTTTTAAACAATAGCAATGATCAATGAATTAATGATTCATAATAATTAATGATTCATAATGATTATAACTGAACAACTGGTCATGATCCCATAGTCCCTGCTTCATACACAAATACACCTCAGGCCACTACCTCCACAATCTTGCTCTGACTACTGTATTGTACATTCCTTGATACAAGTGAATGGATATCCAGGACACTTATAGAATTCCAATAAACCATCAGTCACAACAGCAGTCTGTGAAAATCTCTGGCCCCAATTGCTGCCTGATGAAGTTTTGTTTTAAGTTGCTTCCTTTTCCTCATTTGTCATGAGGTCATAATGTGGTTATGGTGGCTCCTATCCCACTGTCCTCTGAACTATAAAAGGCTCTTTTTTTCCCCTTTCCTCATTATGCCTTTCAGTCCCAGAAGTGAACTGTCTGAAATTATTCGTCTGAGTAATTGCCTCACATTTCCTCTTGCCAATTGTCATTTTCTCTATCCATAGAATGAGTTAGCAGAAATGCTGTGGCTTATTTTTCGGCTAGATCATCTGCCTTTAAAGAAGGGGGGGGAAATTGGCTGGGCTTCTTCCATCCCAGGAATAATATCAGGAAAAAGGAAACCAAACGCTGACGGGACTGCTTAGATAAAAGCTGTTTATTGTGCACACACCACTTTCATTTCCCCAGTGGCTTGCCATTTCAGTCAGACAGGGGTGAGTGAACGATGGTGCCCTGGGATCTTACCCTCTACTTCCAAATGTCTCTTTCCTAATGCTTTGATCCTCTTTCCTGGCTTCCTCAATTCCAGTATCCAGCAGCTTCCTCTAGACATTCCTCACCACTACCGTGACATTGCCCCAATATTGTTTCCCTTCACTTAGTTGCAGGCATTTTCTTTCCAACATGCAGTTTAAGTAAAGTGACAGCAGTATATTTCAACCTGGTTGGGTAGGTGGGGGAAGATTCAAACCCAAAGACAAGCAGCCAAAGCTCCTCAGCAAACTTATTCACAGGCCTTTTCAGTTTGGGCTCATTTTGAAAGGGAGTAAAGTTTGTGTTATTACTCCTTCTGACAGGCCTTTTCCAAGGGGAATCCCCCGACTTGAAAGGGCATTGGCCTTGCGACAGAAGGGGCTTTGAGCATATAGAGTTGTCATTTCTAGAAGCATGTGTGTGAGAGATACATTGTTGCAGAGATACATATTTTTGGAGACTTCCTGGCTTCGGTGACACATCTACTCTAGGCCTGTTGGTAGGAGGAAGTGTAGACTACAGATCTTATGATTGCCTTTGCTTCAGATGCATTAGGGATCACGTCATTCACCTTAAATAATTCCCAATATTTTATCAGAAACCAAGTTCGCAAATCAAACTAAGCCACCATTTCAAACTATGTTTTGTTGAATAATCTACAGTTGCTTTTCACATTTTAAATTAAGCCATAGATCAAGGTGTGCAAACCATATTTGATTTTACAATATACCAGGTACAAAAGAAGCCAACTACAATAGAGGTCCCCAACCTTTTGGGCACCAGGGACCAGTTACGTGGAGAGACATTTTTCCGTGGAACGGAGGGGGCGTGGTTTTGTGTGCTGTCTGCATCCCGCAGATGGAGCTTTGCTTGTTTGTTGCTGACATGCTGCGGCGGGGGTTGGGGACCAAGGGTTGGGGACCCCTGAACTACAATATGACTTAACAATAGAACTGTCACTAAAATCCTGAGTCTATGATCGTATCTGAGCAAATTTTCAGTTTGCTCTCCCTCTTAGTCTAGTAAGAATGCATCTTTAAAAATAACTTGAACAATGTCCTTACACAGTCATGACTGGAACGGGGGGAAATCTTATGGAAAGAGAAATCAGGCCTATTTATTTGAGAAGTAATCACTGGCAGGATTCCTCTTTTCTGATACATTCTTCAAATTACCCTTAAACTGTAGGAACATTTTCCTTCGTATTCTTTGTACTGATCCTTTCTTTGGAAAGAGTTAAGTATAAATATACAGGTAGTCCTCGACTTACAACCACAATTGAGCCCAAAATTTCCATTGCCAAACAACAGTTGTTCGGTGTATTCTGCCCAATTTTACAACCTTTCTTGCTACCATTGTTAAGTGAATCACTGCAGTTTTTAAGTTAGTAACACAGTTGTTAAGTCAGCAGTTTCCCAACCTTTCTGGCTCAACGAACTGGCAGAAGTGGCAGCGGTGGGGGTGGGTTGGGAGAGGGGATGGTTTCACGCACACTCGCCTGCCTCTTCTGCGGCCTGGTTCTGAACGGGCAGCAGCCCAGGGTTTGGAGACCCCTGAGTTAAGTGAATCTGGCTTCCCCATTGACTTTGCTTGTCAGAAGGTCACAAAAGCGGATCACACGATCTCAGGACACTGCAACCATCATAAATATAGGCCGGTTGCCAAGCGCCTGAATTTTAATCATGTAAATTTAATCATGTAAAATTAAATTTTAATCATGTAAATTTTAATCATGTCATACAGCATCACAGTCTGGTTTGGAAGCATCACTGCTTCAGACAGGAAGGCGGTGCAGAGAGTGGTGAGGATGGCTGAAAAGATCATTGGCAGTTCCCTCCCTCCCATCCAGGACATAGCACAGAAGCGTTGCTTGAACAAGGTCCATAAGATTATCTGGGACACTACACATCCTCTTCACCACCTGTTTTCCTTGTTACCTTCTGGGAGGAGGCTTCGTGGTATCCGTAGCAGAACATCCAGATTCAGCCATTCATTCCATACAGCATTAACCTTGTGAACTCTCAAGCTTCCTCCTTCCATTATATATTCAAGATGGACAGTATTTAATATTTATTTGTTATGTATATGTAGGGGTGTGGGTCTATACATACGTTGTATATAGTATGTTTTAGGTGTGTGTCATGTATGTGTTTCATTTTGAGAGCGGGCAACTAAATTTCATTTTTGATGTGTGCCGTTGTGCCCACATTAAAAAAAATGACAATAAAGGTTATGTTATGTTATGTTATGTTATGTTACCTTACCTTACCTTACCTTACCTTACCTTATCTTATCTTAACTTAACCACGGGGATGCTGCACTGTATAAGAAATGGCCACGTCACTTTTTTCCAGTGCCATTATAACTTCAAACGGGCACTAAACGAATGGTTGTTAAGTTGAGGACTATCTGTAACTAGGAACTATAACATACTGTAGAAAGAGCTCTCTGCACTTCTATCATTGCCACCCTGAAAACCTACACGCACATGCGTGTTATTATGCACACCATGTATTTTGGGAAAATCAGGATGGGGGCAATATAAAAACTTATTGCATCTGTACATGTTTGCACGTATGTGTGTATGTGGAAAAATACAAGGTGAGCTGCCTAAACTTTGTTCTGGGTCACGTGATTAGGAGGAAGGAAAGAGGGGGCTTAAAATGGAGGAATTGGCAGCATCCTAAGCCAATTCTCCCTTATAGGGATGTACTGAAGGGAGCATTTTCTTTGTAGCCTCCTCCACCCTGCCCCCCCCCCCCCCCCCCCCGTTTTCAAGCTTAATTTTTCTTTTGCCACGTTCTCCTGCCACACCAGATCTGCTTGTGCTCTGTTCAGTCTTTGGAGAATCACCTGCTGATAGAAAGGTAGACAGAATCATGAACCCCTTTCCGTAATTTCTTTCTAACATTTTGCTGGTTGGAAAAGAATAACAAGTGTCTTTAAAGCCTTTTACAATCCTTAGAACAGATATGTTCTACCAGGGGATGCAGACGTAGTTTGAATAAATTGGCTGGATTCTTGATTTGACAATTACTTTCAGAATTTTACATTCTTTGGCAATTTTTCTGAATACAGCACAACTAAAATGACCAAGTGATTGGAGCACCTTTTTTATTTGCTGGGTGTGAAGAACAAAGACTTATCTTTTTCTCTTTTTCAAGGAGGTAGAACTTCCCTAAGCCACATCCACATGAATTCCTCTTCCCATGATGCGTTTGCCACACTGTTTCCGACCACGTCTTCATAATTCTGCCTGTATTTCAAAATCAGTCTGCAGCTGGATCTCTGTGAAAATGTGGTCTGGTGCTCTGTTCCAGCTGCAGTGTCTTCCCTGTTACCTTCGTTCAAGACTGCCTATCTATTTGGCATTTAACTTGGGATGGCAATTTGCTCAGCTCCGTCTGGCAGGTATGCTGTGGGACTTGAGGCTGGTCCCTGTGCTTGTTACCTATTCTGCAATCCTGGTTTGGCTGCAAGGGAAACTTAACAGATTGCTATAAAGCCCTGAAATTAAGTCCATCCCTGGCTTAATACATGTAACTGAATGCATTATCAAAAGAAGTTGGCTTTTGCACTTCTGTAGTGTATATGACAGAAAATTCGGTGGCTGCTACTCTCAGGGAAGCTTTTGGGTTTGGGTTTTTTTGTTTTGGCTTTCTCTTCTTGGATTTTTTTATAGCTTTCTTCTCTCAAACTTCAGCTCTTTTAACGATTTTATTCAGCAGCTATATTTCAGCTATAAAGTTTGGATGACTACTAGATACCAGCCAAGAGTTATCCTGCGATAAAATGGGCAGCCAATAAATTTGATAAAGAAACAAAACAATAACAACCTTCTTTAATGGCTAATAACTGGTCAATCCATAATTACAAGGGGTTTTTTTTCTGTTTAATGTGAACTGGACTACTGCAAAGAAATAAAAGGAAAGGAAACAAATGGAGTTCATGGACTAACAGAGCATTGTGCATACTAATTGGAAGAGGCTTTTATCCACCAATTGACGGATGACACTGGCTGGCTGTGGAATTTCAGTTAAGGGAACTACCAATAACAGAATTTTGTGCATAGCAGCTGTTTTGAACAGTAGCACGATACAGACCTGTTCTGGGGACACAGGATGATGATAGCAACATTTAAAAAGATTTTCTGCCAGCTCCAGGGAGAGGCAATAGCACAGCAAAGCAGTTGGGTGGGTGTGGCCCTAATGAAGTTCATTGCAAATACATCCAGAATTATCAGAACAAAGTGATTGTTTGGCCAACATCAAATTCACTGAAGAGAACTCACCAATTAAGCAATAATTGATGCTCACCACTTGTTTAGATGGATTTAGAAAGGCTTAGATAGATACACTGAGGATAAATTTAACTAAATGGCTAGTAGTCATGGAGATTCATCTGAATACCAGACTCTGGAATAAACAAACAACAGACAAAGGTCAGCAGCTTCACATGTTATAAAGCACAATATTTCTCATGTTCACTTCATAAGGATTATAACTCAGTCTCTGTACTGTTGACACAAGAATAAAGAAAATTCAGAAATTGACTTCCAAAGTCAATTTTATTATGTTTCAAACTCAGTCTCCCACCCAATACATCTCGTTGCCCGTTTTGCAAAACTTAATTGGTATAATCATATGATTCAATGAGTCTTCTGGTCAGATTGTCACTTAATATACATATGGAAACAGAATCTCCATGAACACAGGTGAAGAAGTGACCACCTGAACCAGTAAAGAACCCTGACAGGAAACAAATATTTGGTCAATACAGTGTATAGTCCAAACTGTAGAAATTAGAGAGAAGTTCCCTGAGGATGGGCTCCAGCACAAGTCCGAAAGCTCGGAAAACAAAACTTCTGGTCCCGGTGACCGACCCAGATTGAATCCTGCAACATTATCCTGGGACACGTATATTTGCCTTCATTCGTGTAGAAATTACTTCACAAATTAATACATTTTTGTCCCTAAAAGTGCTTCATCAGAGAGTTTTAATTGCATTAAAGTAGAGGTGAAGATGTTGCTGAACTACAACAGGTAGAAGCCTTCCCTACTTAGCCAACAGTGATGTAGGGAATATTCATAGTTGGGTTTCTCAAACATCAGGAGGACCATAGGTTGTGCAGTTAGAGTCTATTTTCTTTTCCCCCATGTGGACTGAAATTCTTTGTATTCTTTCTTGATATTTGTAAAAATCTCATAAGAAATCAGAAAAGGGAGCAAGATTGCAAACTCATCTGAATGCAACCATATAGAGTGAGTGAGAGCAGGAGAAATGTGTTACACATAGATTCCTCTTATTACGTATCTGAATTACAAAACACAGCAAACAAGAGACTAGTAAAGGCATCTATTCTGCAAAAGGCTTTCTTATTTATAAATCTGTTGATAATTAAAAACTTTTTATACCTATAATTATTTTCATATATTTTTATCCATATTTTCAAACAGGTCTTATTTTAAAAATCTATCAATTTTGTGAAATTCTAACATTTGAACTCATTATAACTTCATCTCTTGCAAGATGACATGCAAAGGGGAAACAGAACTCTGTTTCTTGTTCAGGAAACATCTGGCCAACCTTTTAATTCTCACGCAGGTCACTGGCCATTTCAAAGCTAATGGAACAGAAAAGGGTGGGAAGACAAAGGTACATCTCTCTAAGTATCATCACACAGTATACCAGTCTGAATCCAAATAGGTTCTGGAAATGGCTTTTTGCTGATTGAGGGGTCCTTGGTGCTCTCTGAGCTTGGTTGTTTTCTTGCTGAGAAAACAAGTACCAAAACTAAGTGACATCATCAGTGCATTTTTGCTGATTACTTTTCTCCCGATCAACTTTTAAGCTATAGCATATGGCTAGAATTGCAAATTTCCAGTGGAAGCACTGAAAATAGGCAGTGCTTCAGAATTAGTTGAACTCTGAATTATGAAGCAGATCCAGGCAGAATGGAATGGCTTTCTTTGAATTTTTAAATAGTCTGTATCTTTCTGGCTCACATAATGATTAGAAAATAATGCATTTTAAATTAAGTAACAGCTTGTAGTATTTGTAGATTTATGACAACCTTATTCACCCACATCCACATTTCTATCCATTCACCCTCACCAATTAGTGCAATATGCAATCTCTCTTTCCAATAAATTAGAGTTGCAACCCATTAGACCAAACTCAGCAGATCAGTTGCCTCTGGTGTTCACTGAAACTCAATTAGCTTCCTGTTTTGACTGTCTGTCTCAGAAATGGTGTGAGGGGAGCAAAGAACAGAAATGTCAACTCATACCTGGCAAACTGTATTACATCACTGTTGGAAGGGGCATAAAATCCACCGGACATAAGTTACATATGATTAATCCAAATCCAATTGATTTTTATGGGTCTGCTTTAAATATGACCAATGGACAAACTGTAATAAATGCATAGGATATACAACTACCTATGTGTTTGAAGGGGTGGGTATATATTACAGGAAATATAGAGGAAGGAAGTTTAATTCTCCTCCTTGCCAGACTGTGATTTTATAACATTCCCTCCTTTCCATTCATCTGAAAGCAGAGATCCACATCTGGCACGGTGTATTCCAGGTGGCCAACTGGAGTGCTATGGCTATTTTGTCTTTCTATTTCCCTAAAGTTGACCATTACAGTCTAGCTGCTTTAAAACTATTTGAAGTAGAAATAATGGCACAGCAGCTGTATGGTGAAAATCATGGCTTTACTCTTAGTTCCAGCAGAAAAGGTGCAGTCTAAGTTTAAGAGCACTTATGCAAGTCCCTCAATAGCTTTAAGATTAGGACTGGGAATTACAAAAACAGTGGCCAAAATCTGGATTGTGTTTTTTTAATAACTGGCTAGAATTTATGCTTATCCCAAGAGGGCTAACTCTTCTGATAATCAAGGGTTATTTTCAATCTGGGGGGAAAAGTCTCTTTCAGAGAATATATTCTGTCCCTTGTGAAACATTACACAGGATGGGATATAATAAGACGTAAGACGGCACCAAGCCAGCCGACCTTCTGAAATATGCCAGCTAACTCTTGCCAATCATTAATAATTATGGATATTGAAGAACATAAAAAGCCATTAATGACATATATTGAAAGATTCTCTCGTATGAACACCTCTGCCCGTGTGACTCTGCAATTTGTCCTTTGTTTCTGCTGTAAGACCTTAGATATGGTTGGTTACGGAGCCCCATGGGATTGACAATCAGAAACATTTTTTACCGACCTCCACAAATTTGTTGTAATAGCAAAGTTTAGGTATTACCGGAGTAACAGCACTGTCCAATAGTCTCTGAAATTTAGGCCAATTGGCTTTTTTAAAGTTATATCTACATTTGAAGGGGATACTGTGAGGTTGAACTACAGCAATAACCTGACAGATAATTGGCTAGTGTTGGGAATTTGGGCTAGATGGGCACACTACTTTGACACATTGCTGAATTATACGGTCGCTCACAAATATAAAGTCTGGGTTATATCCCCTGTGCCACCTTCCACTGTTAAATGAAGCTGGTAACCTCTTGTCATGTAAAAGAGCCAGGTTATTCAAATCGGCCCACTGTATAACAGCCTCCCCATTTCTGTCATCATCATCAGGATAGCCCCAGATGCTGCTGTGACAATTAAAGTCTCCAGTGACAAAATTTATTTTATCCTTATTAAATGTATTAAATCCGTCATCCTTGATCTGAGTTAATAATGGTTTGTATACATTGAAGTGACCATACAGATGCTCAGCTCTACAGTTATTGCTTTTATGTTATTTATTTCTGATATTGTTGTGAACCGGACCTGGATCCCAGCCTTCACAAAACTATGCTGCCATGCTGTCAGTGAGGCGTCTCTGCTACAAGCTGCATGCTCTGTATTTTACATATTCCCTGAAGATGGTCTCTGTGGGTCTCCTGTATACACAGGACATCAGAGTTATACTTTTGGACAAACCCTGATGTTTACTGAAATACTCATCTGTGGAGCTGAAAAGGTCCTTTTTGGGGATACACATAGTGTCACAGGTGGAAATGAGCACCTCACTATGCTTTGGATGCTTCCGGATTGAAAGGATTAGCCAGCTATAAACTGTTCTCCAGGGGACGCCCAAATGTGTTAACAGCACACATTCTTCGGGGGGGCTCCTTTCATGTCCCCCTCTAATTGGAATGAAAAGGACTTTCAGTTTTAACGAGTCTATATGGTTTTTGTTGGAGAAAGGCCAGGGTTTTTTTAATGATTAAATATAACAAAATTTCTAAGTGAAACTCCCATCTGTTTAACTTTCAAGGAGCTGCTTAAACCACATTGCTTAGAAGATATAAGATTCAAAACAGATGAAATTCCCATGAAGAGAACAAAGTAATGGCATGTATCAGTGTCAGATGTACTGTATCCAAATTCTACCCTTTCCCATTTAATTTCTCAGTGAATCATGAAAAAGAAAAATGCCCAGACAAATCTGAAATACTGCCAGATGTATTTTGGATATTCTTTCTACTATACACACAGAAAAACATATACATGCATACATAATACATGTGTGTTTATGTGGGTGTGTTAGTTTATGTGATTACCCTAGTACTGGCTTTTTACTAAGCAATTACTCCTTAAATTCACTTTTTTGTACATGATTTTCCTAAATATATTGGTTTGCACAACACTGTATTAGTTTTAGGCAGGTTTCACAATATATATATGCGTGTGTGTGTAGCTTTCCCAAATATACACTAGTCTATATGATCTTTCTTTGCTAAGGACAATGGATAAAAATGTGCTATTTATTCCTGCTGCTTTTAGAGATATCTAGGCTGGGGGGAGAGAGTCAATGAAGGCAAACACAAAAGCAGGATTGAAAGTTATTATATAAGCTCTGCACCTTTTATAAGTGTGTTATGAAGTTGCACAAAAGTAAGAAAGGGGCACAGCTTGCATTATAAGTGCCACACTGCTTATATCACTTTGTTGAACGCACTGGATCCTGTGGATGCCTCTGGAAGATGGTCACGTCCAGAGGGAATTGGCTTTGATGGACAGCAGCTTTTTTGAGTCAAAGAAATGCGGAATAGATTTCTCTCTTTGAAGCTGATATTGGAAAAAGAAGCAGGACTTGAATTCAAAGTACTGAGTTGCTCCAACAGTTTAATTCGTGGGATAAGCTCTGCATACTCAACTCTCTTAACACAGCACTGATTCCAGCACTGGCTCAATTTCTCCAGCCTCTCTGATGTCAAGGAAACATGTCACATCAGAGTTTAGCTCAAAGAAGAGAGACACAAACACTTAACTGTGTTTTCAAGCCATCAAAAGTAAAAGGAAGGCGTGACTGGAAAATGAAAAGTTTAATAAGTTCCATTATCATATGCCTGGAAGCTTCCACGGCTCATGATTATCATCCCCAAAGGCAGCTGTTATTCAGTGATGTCTCATGACTATATCCACATCAATGACCAACTTTGGAAAGTATATTTGTCAGTCCTTCAGATTGAATACAAAGAGCCATCTATCTCTTACGATAACTGTGGCAAGCTTTCTGCATGTCTTTCAAGAAGTTGGGAACACCAGTCTGAAACAGGAATTGAAAAATACTTATCCTTCTATATTTAATGGTACACTAAGTAGCAACCAATTTTCTTTGCATTTCTTTTGCTATTATTTAAAAAATAAACATTCATTTAAGTCACCCATCTCATACTTTGATTTACAGAGAAGCATCACACCAGGGCTTAATATTTGCATTAATTCTGGGGACACACTCACTGGATTGCTGGCATCTCTTCTACAGTAGCAGCCAGACACTATCATCCACACTTTTCAAATTATATAATTATATATGAGAAAAGGCAACAACAAAACAATATTCCACATTTCTAAGAGCCCATGAATCAAAATGACTCATTGATTTAACCTACAGCATTAATTCTCCAGAGCTTCAACTACTCTGCTTACCTTAGCTGCCCAATTGACAACCCACGAAGGAAGCCTTCCACCAGGATCATCAAAATAGGTCATGAAAACTTTTTAACCCAAAAAAAAGAGAGAGAAAAGAAACAAAGTGCAATTTAAGTGCATTGTTTTAATTTATCTAGTAAATGCCTGAAATTTAGAATTAAGGATAGATGGAACTTATTCCACTGGAGTATTATTTCATGTGCTGAAATTCCACATGGGTTTGTGAGTACATTTTATTCCTTTTCCGTCCCCAAATATCAATACTTCCCCCCCTTCTGCATAATGTCCTCATGTGGATTCTATTCTAGGCAACTTATTGCACATAAACCCAGTCCAGAAACAAAAGCAGTAAAGAATAGAGATGAATCTGAAAAAGTCATTCCCTTCCTTAATTCCATTGCCTCACCTATCCTTTGTAGGAAACCTAAATTTGGCCTTTACCAAATTATTCTTTTTTTTTGGGGGGGGGGGCAGAGATAAGGAAGGGAAGGGAAGGGAAAGATTACTGTGGTATCTCCATTCAAAAGTGTAAAGAATCTTAGTCTTGGAATCATCCCCCCAAAAAAGAAGAAGACTGGATGACACTAAAAACCTATCTATCGCAGTATGTTATTCTAGTGTCCAGTCAGTTCTATAAGCCCTATTCAGTTTTAATTCCACAACTGCTATTCAGAGATAGATGACCTCTGATACTGCAAAAACTAGACTGTCATCATGACTGCCAGCTACTGATAATCCTTCCCTTCATAAGTTTGTCCAATCTCAGTTAAATGCTTCCATCATATCATTTATCAGAACCTGCACTAAAGGAACGAATTAATGAATTAATATAAATTATATGGCTGCCTATCTTATATAACACTACTTGGAGCAGCTCACAAACATAAAACCAGCAAAACAGAAAAAGCAAGATCTGGCACCTCAATCAACAATCTATTATACATCCAGCAATAAAATTCCTGGCATCCTCACCCTATTCTAATTAAATGCTTGCCACTTAATTGTGTGCCCTCTCTAAAAGTACTTATGGAATATGCCCCAAACCTCATTTCTGCTTAGTCACTTTAGTGTAAATCCCATCAGCATATATGTGATGTGAGAATTTTTCTTCTCAAATGTGCATTTCCTCATGTTTGTTTGCAATTAAGTAAATTTATATTGAACTATATTTGCCCTACCCATTCTCCAATTAAGAATGCTTAAATGCTTTTAGGCATTCTAACTAATCTGCCATGATTAGCTAACGTAGCCATCTTGTTGCTTTTCAATTTGCCCATAATTGTTTTCAAACAGTGAAACAAATTTTTGGTTGCTATTTCTATTTTAAAGCCATTTGTTTTTTCTTTCTGTTTTCTGTTCTTTAATAGGTTACCAATCTTCCAATTCCATAATGGTGAGTTCACTCAGGAGCCTCTGGCAAGCCTTGTGAAAGTAAAAAAAGAAAAGAAAAGAAAAAACTGTATCCCTATAGGACATATGGATACGACATCCCTATCCATAACCTAAATACCTTCAAAGAACTTTAAAAGGTCAATGAGGCAGAAATTACCTTTCCAGAAAGTTTGTTGATATTTCTTCAGCAAGCTTTGATTTTACATTATGTTCTCACATGATTACATGGTCAATTCAAGAAGTGTTCGAGAAACCTCTACCCTTCGTAGACCCTGATGCTGCTGTGAATGCACCAGGCATTTTAAAAGTTAAAAGAAAGGTAGAAGAGACTTCCTTGGCCACCACATGCAGTTTTAAAAGTGTATACATCCCCTCCCACAATTGTTGCTAGCCAAATTATTTTTCAGTTACTAGGCATCCCATTAAAAATCTGACAGCAGCAAATATTCAAATTCACTTCCAGAGGGATCCATAATAAATATTTTTTAATCCCTAGGTAGGAGACAAAGAGCAACAGAAAGAAGCAAGATGAAAATTAAATAGTAGAAATTGGTTAGCTGGTGACAGAGAATTATCTGTATTGGAATTTACAAACTTAATCATTGGCTGTAGGCCTGCAATACTACTATGCACACATTCTTTCAGCAATATGTTTATCCAAATCTCTAACCAAAGACATGAATTAATTTTTACAAAGGTATATAGATATTTGTCAAAGTCCTGAATTAGAATTTAATTTTTTCTGATCAAATTAACCATTCCTATAAAATTATGTATTCATTTCTTACCTTTGCACCCTTTCTTGCCATCACTTGCAAAGGCCACACCTTGTTTATAATTCTTTGCTCTAACAATCCCAGGCTTTTCTGAGAATTTAACAGTATTCACACTTTTAGCCAATATAACACAGATCTTCTGCCCATCAAGCTCCGTATCTCGACGTTCACGAACAAAAACATACTGTACTGAAGTTTAAGAAATAATCAGGATTTTAAAATTCAACATACATTATGTGTCCAGACATATCCCAAATTTAGGGAGCACAGATTCAATTGCATTTTTGGACTTTAAATTATTTGGTTATTTTGCTTTTCAAAAAAAGTGTAAGATGAAACAATAGCATCTATATAAAGATCCTACTTTTTTAGTTTCTAACAAGGATTCATTTGTACACCGTTAACATTTTCAGAAACTGAGAAAAACTGAGATCATAGCAAGGTTTGTAACTATTAAAGCTAAAAGTAAAATTACTGTCAAATAGTTGAAAGGATACATCTCTATTTGCCAAGGGGAAGGGGAACTTCACTTCCCAGTAGATAGCTGTTTTGCCATCCTGAGTTTTCTCACGTACATCTACAAAGCGGTGGTAAAATGTATGAGAAACATATTTATTTCACTAAACAAACAAATGATGACTAGAAAGCATTTAATGAAAACGCTACAAGTCAAACATAAATCAAGCTAGGTACGTGCGATACCTCAGTATGTGTCCCTTTTGCTCTAGGCAGTCAGCATCTAGGGCTTTAGGTGGGGAGGCAGGATTCAGAGCTGTTTAAAGTCATGTGGCATCATTCAAAGTTGTTTAAAGTCATGTGGCAAGCAGGTTTAATGAATCACCATTATTATATACACAACAATGTGAAATCACAGCTGCAAGTTCTTTAGCTGGTGTTGGCCTTCATGCACAGCAAGTTCTTTTTTATTTTATTTATTCATTAAATTAATATGCTGCCCATCTCACTAACCAAAGCAATCCTGAGTTCTTCCCAAGAAGTTAGGATGACATAATGTATTAGCATAGTATACGTGTGGATCCAAGCAGTTTGATCTTCTGCAATGCACAGATTTTCTAAGTATTGTCCCAGATTTGGCATGGTGCTCAGTGTGCCGTTAATCGTGTGGGACCACCATGGCAGGCTTATGCCATAATTTTTCAACTATGATTTGCAGATCTTATACTCTGTGATCTTCTCCAATTCTTTGTCTTCTACGGGTAGTCCTCGACTTCATTTAATTCATTTAGTGACAGTTCAAAGTTACAATGGCACTGAAAAAAGTGATTTATGACCATTTTTCGCACTTACGACCGTTGCAGCATCAGCGGGGTCACGTAATTTACATTTGGCTGCTTGACAACTAACTCACATTTATGACCGTTACAGTGTCTGGAGGGGGTCATGTGATCCCCTTTTGCGACCTTTCTGACAAGCAAAGTCAATGGGGAAGCCATATTCACTTAACAACCGTATTACTAATTTAAGAACTTTCTTGTTATGAGCCACGGCTTTATCCGTTTGTATTTGGAAATCCCACAATATTTTAAACATTCATTCTCGACTATTTTTTCAACTAAGACGTTCCATCAGTTTTTTGTTACTAGCACATGATAATTTTTATGGATTATTATTATTCAGAATAAATTGCAGGTTAATGAAATCAAGGCCAGAAACCATGGCAGCAATTATGGAATCACTACATCTTAACTGCTTCTCAGTGGATAGCAGCTTTAGCTTCCAAAAGTAACCCCTGAGAAGCTCAGAGCCACAGGGAAAATAAACCCCCCAAACAGTCCTGACTTTTTAAAAAGAATGCATCAGGAAAACGAAAAGTTCTACAGAGGAAGAATAGGAAAGAATATTAAGAGAAATTATTTATCTATCATCATTTGTTTAGCCTCATTAAAGAAAAACAAAAAAGTACTTCTGACTCTGTTGCACTGGGGAAAAATATCTGTCATGAAAGGAGAGAACCATGCTGAGCAATTATGTAGAATCAAGATGTGTTAAGTCTCTGCCTACAGATTGCTTGGGCCTAAAAGGGTCCCAAGTAAGGTTCATATACAATAACTCCTTCAGCATTTTCTTGCAAATTTTCTCTCTTCCTCAGTACTCCATTCACCTATATCTTTAGTCTCATGTTGCCCCCAAAAAACCCACCTTCAACATACATACATACATACATAGCTGTATACAGTTCAGATTCAAAGAAAAGAAACAATTTTCCAAGCAACACAGTGGGATCTAATAGAGGCTGGACTTTAATATACAGTAGGTTGTGTCCCCTCCAATTATACTTCATCTCCCAGAATTTTCCAGCCAACATGGCCACTGATGACAATTCAAAGATCCACCTATTTGGAGTGCAACCAGATTGGGAAAGACTAGCTTATCAGATCCATAACATCTAACAATAAATTGCCTTTTCCACAAGAAACAGAACAGAACAGACAGATAAATAAAGCATAGTGTCTCTGGTGGAATGATTAAGATGTTGGGCTAGGCCTGGAGAGGCCCAGGTTCCGGTCCAGCTCAGCCCTTTGAGCTAATGATTCTCTCTCTAGTTACCTCACATTTTAGGGTAAAAGTGAAGGAGGGAATGAAGGAGGGAATGCTATGTACACTGCCTTGAGGAAAGGCAGGTTATACACATGACAAATTATATACATAAGATAAGAATAGTAAGTATCTGTCAAGAGCCCTCCTTTTTCCAGTAGAAAATCCATGGCTCTGTAACTTGAGCCCCTAGGACTGTCTCATCCTCATGATGAATCCTCTTCTGGCCATCTCAAAACAGCAAAGTACTAGGAGATACAAAATGGAGAAAGCTTTTTCTTGGATAAGGTGAGGAAAAGAAAAAGAGACAATTCTATTTCTTCTCATTATTTCTTCTAGCAGTGGCTCTATTATGAAATTCTTAGGGTGACAGTGAAGCAAAGCAGTGGACACAAAATCTTTCTCTTCCAATATATATATATATATATATATATATATATATATATATATATATATATAAAGTATAAAAAATATAATTATTCATCAAACTAGAACTCAATCCAAAAATGCTACTAAATCTCTTTCAATATAGTTTTTCCTTTCTATTGTCAACAACCATAGATAATTTATGTAGATATATTTCCTAAATTGTGGCCTATATTTCTAAGGCCCCAATATATTTTTTTTAGTTTTTCAAGCCGTCTTGTGTAACCTAGTTCCTAAAATTAAGTTATCAGTTAGTTAAAGTTAACTGCTTTTCTATCAACACAAATTAAAATGGTTGATTGCTTTTCATAATAATTCATTAATTTCTTTTTAAAGAAATTTAAATTTAAAGAAATTTACTTAAAGAAGTTTACTTAAGTAAACTTCTCCCTAAAAATAACCTGTAGTCAAAAAAAACAAACACAAAAACACAAAAAACCACAAAGCAATACAATTGGTGCTTTTTCATGTTTTAACAAATGGTATATTTCCAAGTTTTATTTTTGAAGAATGTTCCAAAATTGCTGCACCATTGTTGGTCTTACCCACTCTCAAGCTCCCGTTGGAATCACTTGACAGATAGCGAATGTCATGCACCTGACTGATGCAGTTTATGGGTTGATACTAGAAGATGCTCTTGAATGTATTCTCAGTATTTTTAGACAACTAAATGAAATGCATCCTGAACAATAATATCATACTGATCTTAAAAGTCAAAAAGGCCATTTTGTATTTTTCAACTAATACTGCTACGGGGTGTGTGCGGTGTGTGTGTGAAGTGACTACAGATGCTCATATCAGAATGAGAATTCTCTTAAATTCTTAAGACTTCCTCACAAACATATGGAAGGCTTAATCACATGTTGCTACTCTGAAACATCTTATTTTCACAGGATTTCATATTCAATGCCAACTTTCTAATGGAATAGAGTAGAATTCCCAGAAAACAGTAAGTCATATGAATATCACATTTTCCACCAGAGGTCACTGGCGTATTAATTTGGTACCAAACAAATGTATACTTATATCCCCAGGCAGGACATCTCTAATCTTACACATCTATCCATAAATATATTAAACAATCAATGGAACAGCACATTTCTATTTCTTTTCCTGCTCAATACTGAACCATTTTCTAAGTCTATTTATTCTTATGCATGCTTTATTTTCATTGTATATCACTCTTACAGAATTCAGAAATCATTTTTCAACACCATATTTGTGCAAAACAAGCCTACTCAACTTTACTGCATGCTTTCTTTAAATCAACAAATACAGAATTAATTCTCTTTTCATTTTCATATAATTCCTAATTCCTGAAGAGTAAAAATCAGCTCCATATAACCGCTCTATGTCATAAAACTGCATCACCCTTTCCACATTATAATTCATTTTAAATTCTAGTATTCTTTTAGTCACAATTCTGCCAGTCACCTTTCCATCTTTTCTATAATTAATAAATTCTCCCACAGTTTCCCGTGCTAGGTTACCCTCTCTACAAGGAACCCTTAGTGTCCTTCTTTCAATTATAAGGCCTTCATACAATATTTAAATCAAACAGCCACTTCATAACCAGAAGAATTTTTCCAATTACAAAATGTACACCTACAGCCTTACTACATACATTGTAGATATAAAGGTAGTCAACAAATTGCATGCAAAAGGAATGAACCGCACATTGCATGATAAGAGAAGCAGACAATGCAAAAGTAATATACTAAAATTGTCTGTATTATGTTTCCATGCCTTAATTTATGTTAATTTTCATTATCCTGAGCATCTGTGATTTATAGAATACACACACACACACACATCAAAAATTTTCAGTAGGCAAAATAAAATTTTGTTTTAGAAGATTTTAGAAGATTTCCTCATACTGAGGACCAGTAAAGCTAATGAGAATATCACTGAAGGATCAAAGAGGGTTGATTGAAATAAATGGCTATCTATTTAGTTTCACAGATAAATACCTACACTTTCAAAGTTATTTTATAAACACTAGAAGGGCATTTTAAATAGCATTTGTATTTTAAGGAAGAAAAGTTCACTCACTGAATTAATCATCTTTGAATTTAAAACAGTGGAATGAAAGAATCTTAGAAATGATAGCAATACAGAAGAAACATTAGAATTATTTACTAACTTTTAACATATTGGTCCCATTTTGTTCTGTAGTTTAAGTCCATATAAACTTCAGCACATAGTTCTGGGGAACAATCAGTAAGTATGCTGTAGATTTTATATTCATAGAGCCCCGATTTCTGGAAATAAAAATTAAAAATCAGTCAGATAAAAAAGCAATACCTGCTTTGTAGTACTATTTCTGTCTAAACTATTACTTTGTATCAACCTTCTCCCCAGTGTCCCTCAGCAAAGCCATTGGTTAGAATCAAGGAGTGCAGTGTTCATAATCAAAGGGTACCAAGTTAGGGAAGGCTACTTTTACCAATCAAACCTACTTTCATAAAATAAATTTACATTAGCATCTCAAATAGAATATTTGTCTTAAAGCAGGGGTCTTCAAACTTGGCCCTTTTATGATTTGTGGACTTCAACTCCCAGAATTCCTCAGCCAGCGTGAAGTCCACAAGTCTTAAAAGGGCCAAGTTTGAAGACTCCTATCTTAAAGGATAGATATTACTGACCCTTTGGTGAAAGGCCTAAACTGTCCTTTTCAAAATACAATATTGTGCCAGCAGGTTTCCATTCACTCATGCAATGATGCCTAACCTTCCGCTCCCCTCCCCCCCATCTGCTTTGAAGTGATGCAAAAAGATGTAGTACAAGAGAGAATGACTGTGTTTGGCTGGCTAGGCTGAAAGAAGTAAAAAAAAAAAAGGGGGGGGGACAGGATAAATGAATGGATAGCAGGAAAGACATTGTTGGAATGTCCTTGAAAAAGCTGTATGATATTATGGAAGACAGGTTGAGATGGCAAGCATTTATCTAGGAATTCAACAGAAATTGAACTCAATGAATGGTACCTAATTATCTATTCCATTTGTGGAAGTACAGTTAGATTCAAGCTAAAAGATTCCATCCTGTTAGAAAATTTCTTCATATAGTAACCTTAAGGTAATTCTGCATGGCAGCCTTAAGGTATTTATCTTCGATGCTAATACTAGCTAGATATGAAACCTGTCTAGTTTTCAAGCTTTGACAATGATCCAGGCCAGATGTTCTGTTTAAACAGCACTAACCATGGCCACTAGCTGGTGGATTGACCTTCTTCACCACTTCCTCCAGCGTTGAGAAAACAAGCACTAATTGTTGTTGTTAGTTGCGAAGTCGTGTCCGACCCATTGCGACCCCATGGACAACGTTCCTCCAGGCCTTCCTGTCCTCTACCATCTTCTGGGGTCCATTTAAGCTCACGCCTACTGCTTCAGTGACTCCATCCAGCCACCTCACTAATTACTTTTCTTTATATAGGCAGATCTTTGAGGACATGTGGTTTTCATTTGCAAACATCCAACAGTCAACGAATCATTCAGCTGGGAGGAGACTTAGACATCTAATTCAACCTCATGTTTAGTGAAAGATTTGCTTGCTCACAATGAACATATCACCAGATTATCAGTGGATCACTGAAGAAAAGTACACCATAGTTTCACCATTCAGTATTCTTATCATTTGATCTAGAAGGCAAAACTGGCAAACTGCTCTTAATTTTATCCCAGCCCTTACTTGAATCCAGAAATCCCTTCTGCCAGCATTGGCCTTTGCAAGCCCAATTCGGAGAACTTTTATATATCAAAAGCATTAATGGGGTCTAATCTTAGGAGAACTGAGAGGCACATCTGTACTGGGAGAAAGGAGGAAGAATTTTTTTCTCTCTTTTTTGCGACTGACAATTTGCAATTGATACTTGGCAACAAATTATATATCTTCTGGCATTTCATGATTTAGTTTGGTTCCTCAGCAAGACTTGGCAGAGGTTTTAGACATGAATTGGCTGGTAAGATTCTTTACATGAGAATTAAGCCATATAAAACAGTGCTCTTGATTTTGAAACCCATAAAAGTTTAGAGCCATTGTTTCTTCGTCCCATTCCTTCCACATACCCTTGACATAACATGCAGTGGCCTTAAAGCCACATGAATATTGATAACTGTCATTTTTTAACTGAGAACTATCTAAATCCTAACTGAGAAAGAGGTGATGCTACAAAGAGACTCAGGATCTGTTGTTTTTTTCCTGCGTTTTCCTGAATCCTTTCATTGCTTTAAAATGACATTAAGACTACTTTAGGACATTTTAAAGTATTTCCTATCTCTAAAATGGTAGGAAACATATCATCAGTTTTTGTGTCGTGTTCAAAAGCAACTTGAAGGCTCCAAAAGCATTAAAGCAGTAAATTGCCTGCTTTTAATATACAGCGGCTAATTGTTGATTCTCCCAAATAAAAGCAGCAATAATAACCATATTTCTGTTATGATGTTTAGCTACATAAATATATTAGAACTTTTGAAGCAAAAATAAATAACTTGCTATTATTAATATTAGTCATTGTAGGAAGTCTAATTCAATGCATTAACAAATTCAAATGTTTTTCCTGATGAGATGAGAAACATGCCCAATATTATATATGGGTAGAATTTAAGTGATTACTATCACTAAAATTACCCTTTCTCTGAGTTCCAATGCTTATTAAATCTAATTTTATTCTAATTCTTCTATTGGAATTTTGAATGTAACTATAGTAACCCAATTCAGTAGACATAATTTCATCCTTCAGTACAATCAGCTAGGGCTTTCATTAAACCATCATTTGAAGAAAAGGGGTAATTTAAATAATGGTGTACGATTCACACAGAATTTTATAGTGGCATTAAACATTTCCACTCATTTATTATTTATTTTCAATACATTTTTACAATACTGCTTTGAACAATAGATGCAGATGTTGATGCAGTTCCATTGAGGATACATGCTGACCAACCGCACTCAGTGTGTAGCCCTCAATGGGCTACGCACTCAGTGTGTAGCCCTCAACATGGAGGGAAGTATGCAGTAGGGTACCCCAAGGCTCTGTTTTAGGCCCAGTACTGTTCAACATCTTCATCCATGATTTGGATGAGGGGATAGATGGGAAACTCATCAAATTTGCAGGCGACACCAAGCTGGCAGGAATAGCCAACACTCCAGAAGATAGGCTTAAGATACAGGAGGATCTGGACAGACTTGAACACTGGGCGCTATCTAACAAAATGAAATTCCAATGGTGAAAAAAGTAAGCTTCTACATTTAGGCAAGAAAAACCAAATGCACAGGTACAATATAAGTGGTACCTTGCTCGATAGTAGTAACTGTGAGAGGCATCTCACAGTCCTAGTGGACAATCACTTAAATATGAGCCAGAAGTGTGCTGCAACTGCCAAAAAAGCCAACACAGTTCTAGGCTGCATTAACAGAGGGATAGAATCAACATCACATGAAGTGTTAATACCATTTTACAATGCCTTGGTAAGGCTACACTTGGAATACTGCATCCAGTTTTGGTCACCACGATGTAAAAAAGATGTTGAGACTCCAGAAAGAGTACAGAGAAGAGCAACAAAGATGATCAGGGCACTGGAGGCTAAAACATATAAAGAACAGTTGCTGGAATTGGGTATGTCTAATTTAATGAAGAGAAGGACTAGGGGTGACATGATAGCAGTGTTCCAATATCTCAGGGGTTGCCACAAAGAAGAGGGAGTCAACCTATTCTCTAAAGCACCTGAAGGCAGAACAAGAAGCAATGGATGGAAACTAATCAAGGAGGAAAAACAATGCAGAACTAAGAAGAAATTTCCTGACAGTTAGAACAATTAATCAGTTGTGAATGCTCCAACACTGGAAGTTTTTAACAAGAGATTGGACAACCATTTGTCTGAAATGATATAGGGTTTCCTGTCTGAGCAGGGGGTTGGACTAGAAGACTGCAAGATCCCTTTCAACTCTGTTATTCTATTCTATTCTATTCTATTCTATTCTATTCTATTCTATTCTATTCTATTCTATTCTATTCTATTCTATTCTATTCTATTCTATTCTATTCTATTCTATTCTATTCTACTCTACTCTACTCTATTCTAATTCTAATTCTATCATTCCAGAAGTGGAGGTAAATCCACTCTTTACAGGCGCTTGAATATATCTGCATCAAATCTGCTCCTTCAGAGGTAAACAATTATATCTACTCTAGATATTAAACTAAAACTTAATGTTTGTATTATAGAAAATTACAACAGAAATATTTCGTTGCTTTAAAAACATCTTAAGCTTTCCCACGGCTTTAGGGAGAATCTTTCAAAAATGAAATTGTCAATACAAATGGATATAATATATACTAAAATACAATTTTAGTAGCCTGCTCCTAGATGCAATCAGTAGTTGAAAATAACAGAATAAAATATTTGGAACCAGCAGCCTGACTGAAAAAAATATAGCAAATATGAAGGAAAGAATGTTTTTCACTGAAATCAAGAGATAAAGTAATCAAGTTCTGAATACATAACCCAACCTTGATCTGAGCATACTAGCTTAATCTAATGAATACAGTTGCATTCAGATGGAACAGCAATTGAAAATACATTTCATTAAGAATTACAAATACCAAAACCTTGAAATTCTTAAGTGTGATCATCGGGACCATGGCCTTTGACTCAATAAAGTATACATATACGGTGTTTCTTACTTATCGTATAACTTATACATAGGGTTATAAATTAATGTAAGTTTATAAGTTATACTGTATCATTTAAAACCTTACTTAGTTATAATCAGGACTGTAAATCAAAAGTATTTATATATTTCTGACATGATTATACAAAGTCCTTCTCCGAGGGAAATTGGCAGTTAAGAAGTATGAAATATAAATTAAAAAAATAAAAAATATATTCTATTAACTTTTATTTAAATCAATAGTGAATTAACAAGAAATAATAAACACCAAAAATCTGGCAAAAACCACCTACTGGGTATAATGGGTTCATTTAACAACTGCCATGTTTACTTAATGACCACCATGTTCGTTTGACTATGGCATTTGCTTAATGACTGCTACAAAAAAGGTCATAAAATCAGGCATGGTTATGCGACGGCCTACTTAATCACCACCACAAACAGCTGTAATTCTGGCCCAATTAAAGTTGTAAGGCCACGACTACCTGTAATTATTTCCCTTTTCCTACCTCTTTCAAAATATACATAACCCAGGAGTTAATGGCTGAGTTTCACTCTTTGCAATCATTAAGATTCCTAGGAAATAGTGTCCTAATTAGAGTCTTAGGGGAAGAGAACGAGCCTCTAATATTTTCAGGAAGGGTAAGAAGCATTTACATCAAACATACCGAACTTCTTCCCCCATTACTAAGAGTTATTTTATACAGGTAGTCCTCAATGTACAATTATAATTGATTCTGGCAATTATAGTCATAATGCAGGTCGCCACATGACCGGACCGGATTTTATGACTTTTTTTTTTACGGTGATTGTTATGCAAATCCATTGTTTGCTCTGTGGTGTTTTTTAACAGAAACTGGAAGTAAATAATGGCTTCCGGCAAAATCATCATAAAAGATGGTCACATGACTGCTGCAAACATCTATAAATGCGGGCTAGTTGCTGAGCGCTTGAAATATGGTCATGTGACCACCAGGTGGCGGGGGCCAACATCAAAACTTTGAAACCAGGTCATAAGTAGCTTTTTCAGGGTCTGTCATAACTTTGAACAACCAATAGCAACCAGTCATAAGTCTGGTCTAGGTAAGGACTAAACTGTACCACAACACTATCAAAAATCTTCTTCAGCTGAGGGAATCAGAAAAGGGAGATAGAAATTTGGTGTTCCTTACTCTTAAATAAAAATAGGAGCATTTGTTGGGTATATCTAACAAAGAAAAAAAATAAGATTAAATTTAAAAAAAAAATCTCATTTTTATTTGATAAAATATTGGAGGAAATAATTTAAAATCCTATCTTGGCCTTTCAGATTTCAGGAGCTGACAGTAATTGTGATAAAGATATTATACAGAGTTTTTTTCTCCTGAAAAAATAAATATTCAATAAGAATAACTTTTCTAAAATGTAAGAGATCGATTGGGCTTTGGAGAAATAATTATTTTTAATTCCCAAACCTAAATTATTCTTTGTATTCTTTCAGCAGGCTCTATAGAATATGAAGAGGAGAGCAAAAACTTTATTTCCAAAGATGTAAATTGCATGGGAAGGGAAGGTAGGAGAAAATTCTGCCTCTACCTATACTCCAGGCATCCTGCTCACCTCCCTGACCAGCTCAACAATGCTGCAGAAAAGCCAGACTTGCAATAAGAGCTAGATCTGCATCCCACAGCTTCTCTAATTTTATCTTATAGTGAACATCCCCAAGTGAAAAGGAGTAAGGAAAACAGAATATTGTTGAATATACCCATGATTAATTATGATAAATCCAAGCCGTTAGCCCTCACTTTAATCTCATCTCAAGTATGGGAAACAGAAGAATGAAAGAAAATAAAAATTGTAGGATCATAGCATCCCGAACGTTGAAGGACAGGATGACAGAAGCAGAATATTCATGAAAAATGAAGATGTCTTTTTGGGCACTTGCCAATAAACTTTAAAAAAAATAAATGCCATTTAGTCATAGTTGCTCAACCTATAAAAATAAGCATAAGTCTATTCTTTTTTATTAATCTGCCTATCTTCTATGTTAGTTCCCTTAATAGGACAAATCTATCAATGATTATTACTCGGCACAACTGGTCTTTCACTTTAGCATGCTTTTAAATGCCAGGGCTACTCTTATCTAGGTTGCAAACATCTGGACAACTGAATGGCAGCAAAGAAATACAGAAAACATTATAATTGTATGCAAGAATTCCTGAAGGGTCCTGGCTAGTGACTATTGGAAATAGTATTGGACTTGAATAACCTTTGATTTTGCCAATCTTCATAGTTTATGATGGGGACATATTTTGTGTATGTCCAGATACTTTAAATTTATTTCTTCTTCCCAAAAAACATGGCAAAAATATTGACAGACTAAAGCTTTCAGATTAAAAAACTGTACCATCGTATCTGGTGGAACACACTTGACAGTCCCGTTCTTTCTACAATTTTGTTCATGGGTAAAGTGGTTAAAATGTGGGAGCCTGATAAGGGAGTTCCAAGATTCAAACCTCTGCAACCACCCAAACCACCCAGTAAGATCTGGGATCATAGTCCGCCTCTTTCCATTGAACTTCCTTGTAGGGTTGTTGTGAAGTAACAGGTGGGAAGCCACTCTACAGGCCTCCTGAACACCTTGGCAGAAAGAGGTGAGGTTAAACATAATTAAAAGTAAAGATAAAATAAAGGTCTTTTGTAAAATTAGCTTGATTGATGGAAATTACATGGATGCATCTATTCTGGCTTCTCTGAGAAGGCGATTCCTCCTGCCCCGTTTGTTTTCCATTTCCTTTCCATTCTTTTTTAAATGAGCCAAGGTCCACTAAGGACTCACCTAGCTGGGCAATATTCTAATAAAATGCGGAACATTTCAGTTTCTATGGTAATAATGCCATAACTGAACTGAATAAGTAAATTAATTAATAAGACCCTCGCCCTCTCCCGCCTATCTCCAGCGGGCAGCGGAGTCTGGTGCGGCGCTTCGCACCTCGTCGAACAGCCGGTAGATGCAGAGGCCCTGGACGTTGGTGAGGACCTGCCAGGAGGCGTCGGGGCGCCCGCCAAGGCTGACCAGCTCCTTGGAAATGGCCAGGAACTGGTCCTCGGAAAAGACCCCGCGCGGCTGCTCCGGCCTGCGGAGATGGGCGGCCGAGGAGGAGGCCGCGTTGCCGATGCTGCTTCGGGACATCCCCACCGAGAAAGGGCAGGCGCAGTGCTCGCCGCCCTCGTCCTTGGCCGCCGCCGCCTTCAGCAGGCCTCCCGGGCGCCTCCGGACCAGGCTGCTAAAGATCTCCGGCGGGCACATGGCCCGGGCCCAACCAGCATCGCCGGCGGAGCTCCTGGCGCGCGCAGCTCGGCCTGGCCTGGCCCGGCGCGGCGTAACGGCTGCACGAGGGGCGCGCGGGGACCTGGGTTCGAATTCCCCTGACGCGAGGGGCAAAATGCATCGGGCCGATGAGGGAGACGAAGAAGGAAAGACTCCCTGGAGGCGGGAGGGCCACGGGCCCCAGAGTCTGCTCCCTCGCCGTAGCTCGCGTGATCTGGGGGAAGGGGATCCTCTGGGAGAGCTCCCCACCAATAACGACCCCTCCCCCGTGTCATGTTTCTTCGGACGGCTCCTGTCAGACGACCTAGAAAAAGTGCAATGGTTGTTAGAAGCAAAGGCCTCTAAGGGGCTTAAAAGAATTGTCAGCCAGGATTACTCTTGCACGGTCTGTAAACTGGGCTAAAAGCCAAAAGTACAACAGATCTAAGTAGCTCCTTTCATCCAAGAATAATTGCCAACGGGTCATCACAGTTCAGTCAGACACTTTGCCTAAGAATCACTTTGACGGACTCTGTTCCCATGACACGCTCGGTTAATCCAATTCCGAGTCTGTATGTATGACATATGCAACCGTAAACTAACCACATGGCTTGAGTTTCCATAAGTGACAAGCCTAAAATGTGATTGGCTTGTTGATATTTCAGACTGTCATGTCAGTGAAGGGCAATACTGGTTCAGAGGGTTTTTAGAAATCCAAGAAATGCTTAACAGCAGTGAAAGAAATATAACACCAAAACTGAGCAGACATTTAGGCAGGCAAAGATTTGAATGTCCTGAAATTGTGAAGCAATGTGAATATCTTTTCCTTTGGAGGAGCTAACCCCAAGAGGTAAGATGGACCCCATCTCTTTTAATATTTTGGACTACTGTAAGGACCTGGCTTTTCCAAAGGGATAGAAAGAGACTGTGATGATCTGCTCCTGAGATGGAAATTTTATTATTAATGTGATAATGGATGCTTGTTAATGAGGATTTTTAGAGCTCATTTTACCAATTATATTGTTAGGATTTATATAAATAAGTTCAAGTGGTTCTCGTTCAGTGATTGCCTCGGACCCTTTACAATTACAGTAGTGATGAAAAAATAATTTTACGACCAGTCGTCATATTTATGACCTTCACAAGCCTGTATATCAAAAGAAAGCTGAAGTAAGATCAAAAGCACAGTTGTGATTTCACTTAGTGATTACCCCATTTAATAACTGAGTTACTGTCCCAATTGCAATTGGTAAATGAGGACTATCCATTTTATATGGTACTTTAAGGAATTTGTCAGTAGTTAAAATTATTCTGGTGAATTCCTCCATAAGGAATGGCTCTGTTACACACCTTAAATAGTAATCATATTCAGTTGGTTATATTAATTTTATGCCAAAGGGCAATGTTGCTACAGTAATCCTCAACTTACAATCACAATTGGGACCAGAATTTTGGCCACTGGGCAATGTGGTCATTAAACGAGATGCCCACATGACTGCTTCACTCAACAAATGCAATCCCAGCTCTTCTAGTTGTGGTCATTGTGCAACCATATGTGTTGTTAAGTGGACAGAGGGAAAGAGCTGCTTGCCAAAGGACAGCAGGCAACTCCTCAGTGCACAGAAAGGAATTCCAGTGGCAGGCCGTGGAAAGGAAATTCAGATCATGAAGAGTAGAGCTTCAAATAACAATCACATGATCACAGGGTGTGTTTGGCAATCAGTTGTAAGATCAAACAGGTTGCCAAGTGACTGAAATGTGACTGCAGGGGGCAGGGCACTATCGTAACTTCGAGGACAGGTCGTAAGTAGCTTTTTAAAAGTCCGTTGTAACTTCGGTTGTTACATGATCGGTCAGCAAGGACAACCTGTATGCAAAACTTAAGAACAATTCCTTTGAAAACATCCAGAATCCTGTTTTTAAATGACTGATTATCATAAGCATTATTTGTATTCGGAAAGACTTTTGGTGAAGAGCCGAAGATATGCATATGATTGGTTAAAAGCATAAAGCAGCAATTGCAAGATGAAGTGGAAAATTTCATTTGCTTCAAAAGACACAACTTGACAAATTGTGAATCTGCTTAACCCAGTAATTAAAGCCTAATCCTATAATTAAACATCTTAATTATTTTGGCTGTAATTGAGTATGTACCAGTTTCTGCATTCAAAAAGAAATATGTGTACCCTAAGGTACACCTAGTATAGCTCTAAGGAGCACGTTTTGGAAAAAATCCATTTCATAAAGAGCAGAAATTGCCCTTAATACTGTTACATGCAGAAAACAAGGAACTAGCACTTAAGCAAATCAGTAAATATTACATAAGATTAAAACAGAATTCTTTTAGATAAAATCATTAAAAAAGGATTTGACTGTATACTGTTAGGCAGAACACAAAGGAGCTTCCATTTTCTTACTTCATTAAGATAATGACATAGGAAATGTGAAAGGAATATAACAAGGACATGTTCAGAATGTTAATTTGAAATAAGTCATACCTGCAAGTTTCTATTTTCTATATGTTCATAAGACTTTTCTCATTTGCATCTCACTGTAATATTGACATAGCTTGGTCCTTCCTTCCTTCCTTCCTTCCTTCCTTCCTTCCTTCCTTCCTTCCTTCCTTCCTTCCTTCCATCCTTCCTTCCTTCCTTCCTTCCTTCCTTCCTTCCTTCCTTCCTTCCTTCCTTTATTTTGGTGTGTCCTTATGAAGCTGCCTCATCTGATCTGAAATTTAAACTAGGACAAGTATTACTCCCTCCCTCCAGGTCTCTATTCCAGAGTTATTCTCTTCTGTGTAGTAGAAGATTCTACTTCTTTCAGACCAGGCTATCCCCAAAGGCTACCAGGTACAAGTTCAGGGACAGGGAATGAATAATTTAGAGAGAGCATAGGGAAGGGTTATAGACAGTTGTTGGCTATAACATAACCTGTGCACCAGAGGTCCCCAATCTTTTGGGCACCAGGGACCAGTTTCGTTTTTCTGCGGACCAGAGGGGGCGTGGTTTTGTGTGCTGCCTGCATCCCGCAGATGGGGCTTTGCTTGTTTTTGCGGCCCGGTTGCTGGCATGCCACGGCCCAGTACTGATCCATGGACCGGGGGTTGGGGACCCCTGCTGTACACTATAAGGACAGAATAATTTGCTCCATTGTACCTATGACAATATAGAGATTACCAGTGGGAAGAGCAGATTTTTATGTCAGTTTAGTTTTCTGCTGGCAGAACGAGTGATAGGTAGCATTTTTAACTCAATAATCCTCTTATCTCAGCACCAAGACGTCTCTTTGAATCACACTTTGGGATACTTTGTGCAACTGTTTGCTAACCTCTGTTGTGGAGTAACGGCTACATATTTTTTTAAAGTTTTAATTAAACATCTTTTCAAAAACACTCTTAGAGCAAAAATGATCATTGTCACTTTGGACAATTGCCACGCAATTTCTCATTGTAAAAGAATTGGAAAGAGGTGTTTATTCTTCAGTAAATCTCTTTACACTGGCATATTTCAAAAACACTGGATCTTCAAAAAATCTTTTCTTTTGTTGACATTCTTACAAAGCACATCATAATTATGAACAGTTACACCCTCTCAGAATTGTTCATTCTTCAGGAAAAGAGCCCTTGTTTTGTTAATAAGAAGGAGGTACTAGTTTTATTGCATCTGGCAAATGGTATCTTAAGAAATTAAAGATTTGCTCCTTATGCTCACATTCAGACCTTTTAATTCTGCCTTCTGGCCCCTGCTGGGAGTATCCCATTCTGAACATCCTATGGTACTTACTGAAGAATAAACACCTCTTTCCAATTCTTTTGCAATGAGAAATTGCTTGGCAATTTCAGCAGACCAAAGTGACAATGATCATTTTTGCTCTAAGAGTGCCATTATTTTTTAATTAATGATCATATACAGTAAAAGCAAATTATTGCCATCTCTCTCTCTCTCTCTCTCTCTCTCTCTCTCTCTCTCTCTCTCTCTCTCTCTCTCTCTCTCTCTCTCTCTCTCTCTCCAACCATTTCTTTTTCAGAAGGCTGTTTCATTATTTCATCCTTGGTTATTTCCCCAATTTGGGGGAATGGTTTGTCTTTTTCAGTTGACAGCCAACATTTTGAACATATTAAGAAATCATGTCTTCACAGAAAACACACAACAGCTGTTTCACATCCTTACTGGCTTTGTTTTCATTACTTTTTCTTTTTGGGGTCTTTGACTCAGTATGAACTCATGGCAATTGCCTGGACTGGTTCCTGCTATTTTACTGGTAAGATTTTCAGAAGTGGTTTGCCCTTGCCTTCTTCTAGAGCTGAGAGGGGTGGAGTGGTCAAAGTCACCCAACTGGCTTTGTGTCTGGGGCAGTACTAGAATACATTGTTTCCTGGTTTCTATCCTAGTGTCTTAACCAATACACCAGACTAGCTATCTCTCATGAATACTTCGTCATTATTAGCTCATGTTTATTCATTTAACCCATTTTCACAACTTGCACATTATATTGAGCCCTCACCAACCACATGAACTGAGCTTGTTCAATATGCTAAGCTAGAATACGGTTGAGTAGTTCGTGAGTCAGTGTGACACATGCACATTTGTTGGGAATTAAAGAACCCAACACCTTTTGATCAGTAGCATATTAAAACATGTAGAGCTCTTCATATATATACCTTCCTTTTCTTCCAAAGAGTTGGAGACATACTGATTCTTCTGCCTCCTTATTTTTTTTTCTTTCATAGCACCCTTTCGAGGGTGGTAAGTGTGCAAAATAATGACTGGTGCAAAGCTACACAATAAGTGAAGGGTGACCCAAGATATGGATGTTAGCAGAAGGGACAAGAGATGACAAATAATGGAATATCCTTGTACCATATATGATGTGATCAATGCAAATTTTATAATTGAAACATTTACACAGTAACATATACAAATGTCACCATTTAGATGTAACTGTGGCTGTAAGTGACACCTAGGGCCTAGAAGTAGGAAATATGCATATGGCTCCCAATAATCTGTGCCAGCCAACCAGCCTGTCTATTTTCCCCCATTATAATTAGGAAGCAGGTATAGTAGACAAGATGGATATCAATAGATACAATATAACATCTGATAATTTTTATAAAGCCTGAGTGTAAATAATCATAAATGACCATAGAAAGTAAAAGCAAATTATTGCCAATTTCGGAACAGCTGTGGTTTCCTGAAAGGTAGATAATTACTCAGATGTCCTGCAGCTATTGATTGCTTGCAGGAGGGGACTCGTCCTTGTTTCTATAAGGAGATACTTTTGCCCCTTACACAGTCTCCTGGAAACCTTTCTCCAAACGAACAATTCTCAGTTTCCCTGCTGTTGTATTCTGTCATTAGCAAAAGATGAATCTGCTTCCCCAGGCGCCCCTTTGTGGTGATTTCACTGGGACCACCCAGAATTAGTAAAGTTTACCACAACCCCCCCACCCCCCACCCCCCAGCAGCTTGTTCCCTCCAAGAACCCTTTTCATTTAATCTTGTGAAATTGACTCCGGTCCCTTGATATTTTTTTTTTTTAAAGCTCTGGCTCAGCCGTTTGTTTACCATCCCTAGCTTCCCCCTCTTCGGAGTGCTCTGGGCAAGTGCATGTTCAGTTCTTCGCTGATCGAGCGGAGAGGTAAGCTGCTCACCCGGCTCGGTTTTGGCTCCTGGGTTGGATTTAAAGGGAGAACTAGTGGAAACTTTTCCGGGCATTAGACTCTCCCCCCCCCCTTCCTAAATAAGCTTATCTTTAAAAAGTAACTCCGGTTCTCGGTTATGAGAGGGAACTAAAGGGGGGGGGGACCCTCGAAAAACGACCATAGAGCACCGGGGAACTTCAGGGGTGGGATATTGAATGCAATCGGGATTTTTAATGTGGCTTTTTTTTCCCCTTTTGTTCCTCAATAGCTGTAGGCAGTTCTTTTAAAAAAAAAAAAAACTTTGAAAAGGATAAGTGCTTTCAGATAGGTTTTTTTCTCTTTCCCTCCGATCTCTCCTTAGGCTACATTTCCCCGGCATTTAGAGATATGACACTATAGTAACCGAAACTCTTCTATATAACTGCGCTGCTTTCTTTCAGTCTTAATATTGAAATAAACGGCCCGCGATATATTTTATTCATGCATTTATTCGTCCGTTTGACTACAGACGATGAGCGAAGGGTTTGATTTACCGCCCTGGCCCCGCTTTCCTCACAGCTAGATTTCCAAACCGCGTTGCCTTACATGATAGGATCTTAATTTTTTACAATGGGGCTTAAAGACAAGCATGTAAAGTTTGGACCGCACAACCGGAACTAGCTTTTGGAATCGTGTTACACAGATCCCGGGAATACCCAGAGAAGGGCAAGAATAGTAATAGGCAAAATGTTACTTTCCTGTGGATTTTCTTTTTCTTGAAGACTCGGGTTTCGATAACCTTCTGAAATGCAGCTGAATATAGTGGTCTAATTTGCATTTAAGTGTTACTTGACCATCCTGAGATTGATGTCTGGACTGTTGGAGGTGGTGTGTCATTCTGTACCTCAGCTAGGTCAAGTGTAGTTGAATTTTTTTTTAAAATGCAAGATGCACCTACATGAATGTTAAATTGATGCCTGGATTGGGGGAATGCAGCAATGGTTCTCAGCACACAAATTGAATTGTATGTCTACACATGATGAAGTCTATTAAAGGATCTCATGCTAAAACGGGTGGTGTGTGTGTGTGTGTGTGTGTGTAGAAGGCAAGGAAGCAGCAGATAGATTGTTGTCTGGGTTTCTGTGCTGAAGGATTTTTTGGTTCTCATTTTCTTACCGAACAGGTATGTATATATTTCATTTATAGCTTTTAAATACAGACAGGAGAGAAAATTTGATTTCTTTTCTCATAATATTGTTATGCCATCAAGGTTGTACATGATATTTTGGAAGTAAAACTCTTTCAATGAAGCAGAGCTTACTTCTGAGTAAGAACATAAAGCAACCCCTTATAACTACTAATAAATGCTATATTCAGCAAGGTTTTTAGTTCTTGATCCATCATTAATATTACTGTGTTTCACTTTACTTTTTTTTTTTTTTACTTTACTTTAAAGTATCCAGCCTTGAACATTCCTGGAAGCCATAACTTTCTTTTTAATCTTCTTTCCACAAAATGTCACAGTTAATACTTAACAGTTCTTTTACTTTTTTTTTCAATTCTTCAAACAATCTGGGGCTATATTTCATCTGGGATTGAGATTTTATAAAATATTGTATAAACAACTCCCCCTCCCCATCTGCTATTACAACCTCTGCTAAACATCACTAAGGATGACAAATGGATTGATACTAGTCAGGATGTAGAAGTACCTGAAAGTTGTGCAGTTTAGTTAAGACAAGTAGGGATAGAGAAAATGTTGGAGGCAGGAAAGGAATGAATAAAGAAAGGTTTACAAAAACAGACTGGAATTGTTTTCTCTGGCATGAAAGATCAAAGGGGAAAGCTGTTTTTGCAAGAAGATAATTCCCCAGTACAGGCTCTGTTCCTAAAGTCTCTCATGCTTTAAAAGTTGCAAGTCTTGTCCAACCAAAGATAGGAAGAACATTTAACAGTACTGTTAGTATATGGAGAATCATACCTCTTTCAAGATTGTGACAATCCTGGTGTTGTCTCTTTCCATCCTTGGGCAGAAAAATATGTCCTAAGAAAAACACAGAAAAAGTTAGGAAATATTGAAATGAGGATCTCATGGCAGGAGGGATGAGGAAAGAAGGCCAAAAGATCATTTTCTAGTGTCCAAGTTTCTTTGCTTCATATCAGCAAGACTTTACTTCAGATTAATTATTAATTTTAAGATTGCTCTATATAAAGTGTGATCTTTGTAAATGCATACAAGCATATGGACTTGTGAACTGATGCAGTTAGAATAGAATAGGAGATTCAGGTACAGAGTCACAAGTATATCTATTCTTCTCAATCAGAAATAATGACTTTAAAAAAAATAATACTGGAGTTGATTAGATGAACAAGGTTTACATTTTTTGCTTGTACGATTTTGATTATTTTTGAATACTTCATGCAGACACCGGTCATGCTCATAGTTTGGGACAGGCTCATACAAAATTTTACTCAGTGATGCTATGAATTAAACTCAGTGTTTTGGGCCTTCAAACTATATGCTCTACCACAGAATAATGGCCCTCCTTCTCTTAAGTTTTCAGAATGTGGTGAAAGCTGCCAAACTATTCAATATTTGGCTCAAATGTCTGCATGTTCTATGGGTTGTTGTGGGTGTGTACTTCAGTACATTATAAATCTATCTGGCTTTCACGCCAATGTCCTCTGTACTGATGGAGTTTGTATTCTGCAATAGTGCTAAATCAGACATCACAGGACAGAGAAGATGTGATTTTCTTTGCCCTCACTATAGGTTCAATTGACTGGCCTAAGAGTATAGTATTCAATTGTATGTATTTTGTACATCATAAATAATGTGTACCAAAATGGACCTCAGCTACTAAGTCTTCTGCTCATGCATCCTTTATACTTGAGAATCAGTTTGTAATAAGTTGTCTTGGAATAAGCTGTAGATATTTCAGTTCTCCCTTAGAGCTCTGCTGTATTTTAACTAGTCTCAGAGGTGATGAAAGCCATGTATGAATGTGAAGAGATAGAAAATGGTGCATCCTTAGTTACCATAGCTCATTCTGTGCTTTTGTTTGAGTCAAGTTTGTCTTGGGTGATACTTTTATGTAGTTGTAATATTCAGAAATTAGACTTTGCCAACATCATTTTAACTGGAATGGCAGGACTATAGCATACATTTGTTTAATTAAAATATTTGGCAGAATGTTGGGATATACCTCATGTGTTTAGACAGAAAATAATTTAAGTAATAATGTATATAGCAACACCTAGACAATTCAAAAGGTCTGGCATTAGAACGATCCACATTCCCCTTATAGCAGTTGCCACACAGCCACACTTAGCAACCTTCTCAGCTAAGAGCAGCCCACAAGCAGGAAATATACATCTTCCTCATTTGACTAATCCAGTCAGCTAGCTAGCAGGGACATTATAAATATGAAGTGTCATAACTGATACTTGAAACAAGCCTGTTGATCCTTGAAAAGAGGGAAAGAGATTATCTTTTAGGGAGCTGTGATTTTATCTGCACTTCAGAAGCATAAATGCTGTACCTTTAACCTGTGGAAAAGCTGTTCTTTGCTTTGGCAGCACACACACTGAAATTGGATTTTATTGAACATGTCTAGTCCTACATTTTGTCTGTCTTTCAATTCTGTGAAAAATAATAACTTTATAACAGGTTAGATAATCTGTTTAGCTCAGGATTGGCTTTTCAGAAAATTCTCAAAGCTTTTGGAAATAGAGATCTTTCATATAACTACTTGCCTAATCTTTGAAATATGAAAGAGAATTTAGGATATATTATCAGTGTGCAAAGCCACAGTCTATGCATTTAGACCTTTTCCTCAAGGAGCCAAGATCTCTAAAAGGTTTTGTAAATCTGAATCTCCTTTTATTAAACTGTGAATTTTATGTGTAAGAAAAAGAAAGTGAGAGAGAGGGAAAGAGAGAGAGAGCAAGAGAGAGCACATAAGAACTGTTAACTGCATTATAACTCCTAAACATAAAGCAAATTATGAGATGAGGATATCCACCCACCCCCGCCGCCCATGAATTACAGTCTTCAAAATAACACTTGTGCATTTTCTTTTCTATACTGCTACTGCAGATGTCTTATTGCCATATAGCAGCCATCTATGGGCAAGCGTTGTCTAGATGTGTGCACTACATTTCCCATCACTATAAGCCAGGGGCTACCCTAGCAGCAAACGATGGGAGTTCTACTCCGATGCATCTGAAAATACCAACTGGAGTCATGTTGCTATTGAAAGTCCAGTCTTGTACTCTTATACAAGAAAATATTTTAATGTTAATATTCAAGGCTGTGTTTTTGAATACGCCATTGACAATTACAGTGAGGATATCTGTCGTCAGAAAACAGGATCAGCCCAGCATGGTGTTTTGATCCACTGCAGATAGTATGGAGGCAGTTATCCCTCTATCTCTTCCTCACATTTCTTGCTAGCTTGGTCTGAGGCCTTGGCCTGCAACGTTGAACTGGCCAAAGTGTCCTCTAGAGCCTTTCAGGCAGAGAAGAGGAATGTTGAGTAAGCTTAGTAGCAGATCTTTTGCAGGTTCAGAAGGTTAACCTGACTGCCTTGTGGTTTCACAGCTGTTGCTCTAGCTGACACCGCTTTGGCTCTTCCTTGCTTAGGAAAATCGTGGAAAGCGTCAATCTGGGATGTAGCTGTTAGAAATGCAGGTGTTCAAGAAAGCTTGTCATTTTAAATGGGATCAGCTTGAAAGAAAGCAAAGAGGCAGATTGTCCTTTTTTCTTCTTCTACACACTGAAACTGACAAGATCTTGCTTTCAGGACTGAGCAGGACAACCATCTGTCTCCATACCCGAAGCAACAAGTTCATTTAGCGAGCTAAGAAAAAACAATGAGGGACACATCTCTTTCTAACCTCACCCTAACCTAAGATAGCATGGAAGAGCAGGATGGCAAGCTGAGAAATTGGCATCTTGCTCCTTGGCTTCTCTCAGCTGAAGTAGTTTCTCATTTTCCTTATGGACAGGGCTGTATATAGGTAGAGTCTACTTCAAGGAGAGAAATGCAAGTGTTTTATTTTAAATGCTGCGTGAAGAGAAGCTGCTCAAGTGATTTGTGTTTCCTGTTCCCTCTGGATCGCTGTCATATTCGAGGCCTCTCTGGTCAGATGAGCCAGGCTGAAAAAATTCTTTGGAGCAGTTGATGAGGAACAAACAAGGATGAAGTTACCAGATCAAATGGCATAAATAATGGAGCTTCTAGAGCTCTGGTGTCTATTCTGTGGAATTCTAATCTGGTGGGCTGAATAATGTCGAACTCTTCCAAAGAAAGGTAATTCCCTTGAAAAGGGAGATAACTGGTAGTGTTTACTTCCTGATTTTTTTTTTCTTTTAATGAACAGGGTTTAATTAACAAAAATCCATCAAAACTGGTTATGTTCTTTTTAATTTGATTGATGTATGTGCTTATTTGTCATATATTGCCCTGCCTTAGGAGCTGTTAGCTATAGTCTTGACTAATAAATTTTGCACTGCATGCTTTATTTAATAAGCAGAAATCATGAATGAATACACACACACACACACACACACACACACACATGAATAGTATATGTGTGTGTGTGTATATATATATATATACACACACACATAAATGCGTATGTGTGTGTATGTGAAAAAGTTTATGCTGTTGCTTATATTGAATATTCCTATCATTTGTGTAAGTTCACACTTTTGCAGTTATCATTCTATCCAATTTCTTTTCTCTAGGTCCCACTGTAGAGTGTCTGGTTTTCACAAGAAAAAAACAACAAAAACACTTAGAACCGTCAATTTTTGCTGTTCATCAACTGATTTGGAGAATAAAAGTCTGATTTTTGGAATAAACCTTCACCGTTGCTTGCTAAAACAAGCCATGATAAATGTTTTACAGAAGAGGTATGTGGAAGCTGGCTTTTGCTTGTGTGCATGAACAATAATAAATCATTATGGTCTTAGATCAGAAATGTGCATCACTATAATTCAATATCTGAAGAAATAAATACAAATGTATCATTCAATAAGCTTTTTAAACAAGTTTGTTAATATTAAGATGAACAATCTCTGCCCTATATAGTTATAGTACAACATTTGATTTGTACAACCCTAATTTGTATTCTATCACAAGGAATTTTTTTCTGTTCTTCTGATTTGAAGAAATTTTGATATTCACACTTGCCCCATGGAAGAGGAAAAATACAGAACCATGCATTTGCAAAAAAAGAGAAAGGAAGAATGCATTATAAGACATATTTAAAGAATGAAAGTGGCACTCCAATGTGTGTATTATCTTGATTTTCTCACTGTCAGTTGTTAAACAGTAATCTTTCTGAGGGGAAATAACTTGCTTAGAAAACTTTGCAGAACGTGACATACATTGATGCTGCTGAATGGATAATAAGTTGTTAATAAAAATATTGAGGCCTCTGTGTTTAAGGATACCTTTAGTTTTCTGAACTGAAGAAGTGACAGCAGTATAGATATGGATAGTAAAGATGATATGGTATAATAGCTTAACTCAGGTTTTTTTATTGTGGTATGCAACAGACATACGACACTTGCACTGTAATTAAACCAGACCTGTCATAAAAGGATATCCAAGAGATTATCCAATTGACAACCAAGCTTGTAATCTCTAGGTTTGTTTTTAGGTGAACCTCATAGCCTGTATTGCTCACTTTTAGAGTGGACTGGTTTTCTTTTTTCTTCTTTAGAAAGCAAAACGTTATTCATTTTTATTTGCTTTTTTTAAAGATCAGATATACAGAAATTTACTTGCCAAAAATACTGGAGAGCTACTATCAGAATAAATGATACTCGGATAGATGGATAATCTATGAGTCACAGCCCCAACTCATGTAGGAGTTCATGTGTTAGACTTGATGATTGCTTGGAACAAATGTGATATATAAATGTTAACATCTGCCCTTTAATGTGGTCAGATAACTAATTGCTATGAATCTGACCAGCAGTACCAAACAGGAAGATAGACTCATTTGATTGGCCTGGCCCAAGAGCATAATGGATCTACTTGGTTTCCAAAGAATGCTTGGAGGGATTTCTAAACACTGGTGGGTCTCTGTGCTGAAGTGTTGCTCTCCAGCTGGGAATACTTGGACAGGTGCAATTTTGCATAGAATTACACCTAGGTGGCTTCTTCCTGAACAGCAGTTCATAAGAACTCCTTGGATTACTGAGAAGCTCCAGAAAGTGAAACAGCAGAAGACACCTAAAGCAACATCAGGACAAAGAGCAAGCCTTCCTGGACCTTATAAGCTTGAGCTTACATGTGCTAATATGAGTGCTAAAATATTTATCTGATCTTACTTATCCATAGTTTGCTGTTCAGTAGCCTCTTTAAAGTTACCCTTACCATATTAAGTAAAGATGAGAAAGATAAAATCACTCAAATCCACTTGGAACTGGGTGCTAAGTGGGCAGATCCTATTGAGGTAACTAAGATTGTTCCTTGCAAGGTTAATCCGGAGAATTTGATTCTTTTGGCTCTGAGGAAGGGGACAATGTTTTCCACAGTATTGGCTCTGCCACCTGTGGTTTGGATATCTATCTATCTGCTTGGTGAAAACTTCCAAGGAGCTATCAGGTGGCTGGGCCTGGGTAGTGGTTAAAATACCCTTGAGAGAGGCAGTAGTACTCCCTGTCTTTAAAAAGGTAGTAGTGTACCTTCTTCTTAAGAAGCTATCACTTAATCTAGCTATATTTGGATAACTATTGTCCAGTCTCTAACATTCTCTTTTTAGGGAAGGATATTGATAAGATTGAAGAACAGTGGAGGAAATAGACCGTCTAGATGTTTTTCAGTCTTATTTCAGGCCTGTAAATGAGCCTGGGATAGTGGAAGTGTGACTCTCCTGGTCTTGCTGCACCTTTATACGGTTTTTGATACCTCTGTTTATTGTAGCCAAACTTCAAGAGTTACTGTAGGGGACATTGTTTTATTACGATTTTCCTCCTTCCTGAAGGGGAGTTTTCAGTCAGTAGTAATACTTGATACTTCACCCCTCCTATTTAATATCTATATGAAGCTGCTGGGGGAGGATATTCATTGGCATGGAGTCACATATCATCTGTATGCTGATGATGCTTAGTTATATATCTTGACATTGGGCTGAACAAGAAGTCTTGTCCTAGTCCTTGAAGGTTAATTAGGATCTGGTGAAGAAAGAACAGACTCAGGCTCAACCCTGACAAAACAGAGTAGCAATGAACATGGAGAATCTTCAGTACCAGAGACATTCCATCTTTGGTTTTACTTCCTTTTTTGGAACTGGTTCATAATCTGATAGTCCCTCTGGACTTCCAGCTTCTGACAAAGAGTCAGTGGCAAATCTGACCAGGTTACATTTGGTATGTCAGATGATCTCAAGACTGGCAGACATTATTCTGGATCACTTGTACCTTAGCCACTTATTGATTGAATTACTGCGATATATGTGGGGCGTCCCTTGAAGAGCATCCAGAAGCTCAGACTGATTCAGAATGCATTGGCCTGAATAGTGGAGAAAGCCTTACATTTCTCCCAAATGACACTTCTATTTCAAGAGCTGCATTGGATGCTCGTTCTTTTCCAGGTATTATTCAATGTCATCTTTAAAGGCCTCTATGGCTTAGAGTTGGTTATTTATGGGATTGTCTTCTTCTATGGTAGGATGAGCTCTCTCTTTTAAGGGTTGTCATTTTAAACGCTGAGGGAATGAACCTTCTCAATCCCAGATTTCATTTTTGGAGCAGCAGATTCCAAAAATTAGGTTGTCCTCCTTTCTGTTGGTTTTGAGAAGGGCCATTAAAGCATGACTTTTCAAGAGCACCTTGAGTTGGAATGGATATCAGTAGTGAGCCTCTCTTGCTATGTATTTCTTTTCATAAGATGTTTTCGCTGGTCCTTGACTATTGAAGTTATTCTACCTGTAATCCTTATTCCTTTGTGTGCTGTTGGAAACACGTCTCCATGAGTCCATGTCATGTAATATTTAAACAACTGCATCGGTAGGTCTTATTAGATTATAGCCATATCATGAATATAAAATGCAAAGTGTTTTTATCTTACTAATAAAGAGACTGCAAGATGGATTTTATCAAATACACCTTTGATTATATATTTATATAATATATAATATGTTAGGAACATTGGGTGCATCCTTTTGAGATACTTGGACAAATATTTTAATTTAAACTTTTTGTTGGCATTTTTACTGTTGGTTATGACTGAGAAAATAGTTGTCCTCTTAAACAGAATTCTTTTTTTCTCAAGATTTGTCCAACAGAAAAAGTTGTGAAGAACTGTGCTTGATAGCTGATATTATCCATTAATTATATAACATTTTCTTTAAATATTGTCACTGTTTAGATTCTCAGTATAATTGGTAGTTTGTGTCTGTGGGTCTCTATCTATAGGACTGTTGGTGTCTGTGGGTTTCTGTCTGCAGGACAATCTGGCCATTCAATATTTCAATACAGATACAAGATCTTGAACTGGAAACTCTGCTGCTTATAGCCCTTTCTCTTTTTGTAATATATTATACTCGGTTTGTTTATATCTTTATATTAGAAACCAGTAAAAACTTATTGCTACATCTACACTATAGTAGGGTAGAGAACCAGTTTAATATAGTGGTTAAGGGATAGGGCTAGAAACCAGGAGACTGTGAGTTCTAGTCCCTTTTTAGGTATAAAGCCAATTGGGTGAGCTTGGGCCAATCATTCTCTGTCAAACCTAGGAAGCAGGGAAGTGGGTTAATTTAAAATGGGAATAAGCTTACAAAAGGTAGTATGCAGTAGTTTCTATAGACTGACTACCACCCAAGAATTTGCTGTAAGAATTAAAATTGGCCAGTGATGATGAATGCCTGGAAAACAGTGTTAAGCAATCTTTGGTGTTTCTGTGCCTCAGAAGATTGCAAAAAAATACGATTTTGTTTATTTTGGCTATATTTTGTACCAATTAATGACATCTATTGATTTAGACAAAGTATCAGGCATGAATAAAGGTTGATGGGTATAAATGAGTATGGAATGCAACAGTATTTTTTTTTTAATTAAAAAAATCATATCTGCATTTTGGGAATACGGAAACCATATTCCCCCCTTTATTACTGAATGAAAAATAATCTTTATTACAAAGTAAATTAAAAATCAGTATTCAATTTTGGATGGCTGTGGTGTGGTGTGTGTGTGTGTGCAAGTACAGTAAGCTAGTTCATTCATAAGGCAGAGGCTACGTATTCTAAACTAAAATGTCTAATATTAAATAAAAATCTAGAAACCTTGTTATGTGATTTTTACTTTGCAAATGGCACCTTTCAACGGGGAAATGGAGAGCCAGTCTGATGCGATGGTAAAGGTGCTGGCCTAGAAACCAGGAGAGTGTGAGTTTTAGGCCTCCTTTTAACATGAAAGCCAGCTGGGTGACTTTGGGCCAGATCCTTCTCTCGGCCCAACCCACATCACAAAGTTGTTGTGAAGAAAATAGGACTTGGGAGAATTAGGTATGTTTGCTGCCTTAAGTTAACGAAATATAAAGATGAGATAAAAATCTTAAGAATAGTAGTAAAATAGACATTCAATGGGGTATAGCACTATGGTAGCATCACTCCAGTCCCACTGTACTAGATTAATTCATGTTCAGTTATTCTCCAAAAACAGGAATGAATATTTCATTAAAATATTTTTATGCTGAGATTATTCCTAATTAGGGTATAAATAAGGGTGTTGGTCTAACAGGTATTTGATTCCGTTGCCTTAAATTGGAAATATTTTTCTCCTTCCTATTACCTCTTTCCCACTGAGTTTTCTAGGCTGACCAGGTCATACCTGGGAAAGTCCCAGTGATTTTGTAAAAGCCAAAATTAGCAGGTATTATAAACAGTCATGCTCCTTGCTTTTCTTCTATCTGAAGGAAATGACTGTTTGCAAATGACTAGTCACTAGGAGAAGGCTGCATATACAAACAGTAGGGGATCAGTTTGCTTTGTGTGAGCTATGCAGTCTAGTAGTCTGAAAAATCACAAATAATTTTGTACTTTCATTGCTGGAAAGTGTCTTAAGGTTTGGAAAGGCCCAGAGTAAATGTTTTCAATAAGTAAAAGATACCTGCAAAATATATTAGTTAGTTCGACTGAGGCACTAACCTGAACAAGTTAAAACTTGACAATTTTACACCAACTCTTTCTCTTTTTCTTTCCTTGATTTAAATAGGATCACTAGAAACCCTCACACTCAAAACAAAATCAAATTTTATGTGATATTCCCAGATCAACCTGTATTGCTTTAATTTTTTCAAACCCAGTCTGAATCAGAAACTTCAGGATTAATTAAACAATTCCACAGCAGTCACTACAAAGGAACATAATATTAGGTTTTTAGTATGTTCTATTAAAAATCCAAAATTGTATAAATAACCTAAAATACATTAATCAGAATTGAAGCCAGTGAAATTTTGTAGACAAGGAACGTTCTATATTTGGATCACCACAGCTAACCAAGCCCTTCCCAACAGTCCTACATATCATATAGTATAAGTTATAAAGAAGAGCAAGGGCCATCGGAAGAAGTGATCTACCACTGTTCATGGAGAAAAAAAGATCTTCAGCAGAGGACCTTCCCTTCACTTGCTGTCTGATACATTGTGTAACTAGAGAGACCAAAGTTTGTACCTGGGATCTTTTTACTCTGCATGCAAAATACTATAGATATGCTATAGAACAAGTTGGAACTATCCCTGTCCTGTAGAGGAGATGTAGAAGAAATTGCTGGCCTTGACACTTTTTTTTTGTATCTTTCAATATTATGATACCATTCATGCCATAATATTTAAATGAAACCAGTTGCACTTATGTTGAACTATTCCAACGATTATTACAGAAGTTAACAAAGAATTCCTGTTACCCCTTCAAAAAATATTTCCTTATGCCGTTTTTGCTACTCTAGAGTCTATACTCTAACTCACATTTGTTGAATTACCACAAATGAATCACTACAAAATTTTAGTAGAGAAATGTCTGAGATTTAAGTTAAAAATGTAGAAACACAGAAGATGGCTCCGAATTATATTTGAAAGGTTCATTTTCTCCCAGCTTCCAACATAGGCAAATGACAAAACTTGCCAATTACTCCCAGGTTAGGAATAATAGCTGTGGGAAAAAATTATTTGTCTCTCCCAATGGTGATCTGGAAGTGGAGTATGGTCTTAACATTATATGGGAAGGAATAAGGGGCCCTATAGGAAGAGTTGAGGCAGATAAGTGGGTCCAGATTATTCTTGGATTTGCGAGACGGGTTAGGATGCTGCAGCTGATTTCATGTTATTTTAAGACTTTTATGGCTTATATTGCAGTTTGCTTTCTCATTTCAAAATGCTATCAACTCTGGGTTAGAAAGGGCTCTGGGTTTTAAAAAGATGTGGGGCTGCAGATTGTCCATCCTGTTTCTAGAGGTAGTCCAGAAATATTCATGCATTCAAATCCATTTCCTTTTCACAGCTGAAACATTTCAAACGACACCCATTCAAGCTTCAGCATTGATGTAAGAGAAGCTAGTCAAAGATTGCAAGATGACAGATGAGCCGATTAAAGAGATCTTGGGAAGTTCCAAGTGTCCTCAGTGTGCAACACAGGAAAAAAGCAACAACAATGACTACAGGGTAATAACTGTCCCTTTGGTGAGTGAATGCCAACTGACGGCTGCTACAGGGGGAGCTGAACTCTCCTGTTACCGCTGTACAATCCCATTTGGGGTGGTGATCCTCATTGCTGGGGTGGTGGTCACTGCTGTGGCGTATAGCTTCAACTCCCATGGATCCATCATCTCCGTGTTTGGTTTGATTCTCTTGTCGTCTGGACTCTTTTTGCTGGTGTCAAGTGCATTATGCTGGAAAATCCGCCAGCACCACAAGAAGACCAAGAGGCGTGAAAGCCAGACAGTTCTAGTGGCTAACCAGAGGAACCTGTTTGCTTAAGAACTACATTGCAAACAAGAGGCTAAAAAAGAAAGAGAATGCAATGGGTCACCGAGTGCACACGTCTTATTTATTTTCATTTGGGCTACAGGATGTCTTTTATTAATGACTGTTTGGATTGATCAATGTTAAGTAAAGAGTTCTTGCAAAATCAGGAATAATTGGTATCCATAAACATATTTCAAGATGCATTAGGTTTAGTAGTTTCTTCCTTCCATTTAGTCTCCTACCCTCATTTACCCCTCTCCCCATTTGTATTATAAACTTAAAAGCAAGCCAAGCTAAGATGAGAAAACCTATTATAGTCAAAGATAGCAGTAGGCAATGGATAATGCAAATATATGCACATAAGAACAAGATAATTCTTTGTTATCAGCTATCTCTTTTCATAGAATTATTTGTTTCAAGTATATATATATGTAACAAGAGCTTACCTTGAATTACTTTCCTGAGAAGCAACTTTGAAAGTGATTGAGAAGAGGAGCCTATGGACAATTCTATCATGGCTAAGAGTTGCAAATAAATCTGTGTCACTATAGTGGTAAATAATTCTACATTTTTCTTTCCTACAAAAGGCAGGGAAGTACCTAACTTCAGCTGTTTTTCTACTTCAGATTCCCCTTGAAAAATCAGCTTATACCTGCTGTTTACCTTTGTGTGGAACAAAGAGGTCCTGCCTCAGTGCCATTTCCCAAACTGAAAATAGCAATTTCATTGCATGCTTCATTGATTAGCATGTTTGCTTGATTTACAAAGGGCTGCAAATAAAGCAATTCCCTTTTTCCTTCTACATCCATTTGGCAAACCCATCTTGAAATGTTATTTACCTCCCCATCATTATGCTTTGCCTTTGCTTACTGCCCTCCTCCTCAGCCCTGTCTTTTGCACCAAAGTTTTTTTTTTAATTCCAAGCTATTCTGAATGCTTGGATAATGTTGAAAACAGGAAATTTTTTGAAGGTGATTAGAACACACCTAAAAGTGCCAAAAGCGTGCTCATGGCGTTCTCCTCCAATTTTGTGGCATTATGTTTTCAATAGATGAAAAGTTCATATACTTCTTTCATCAACATATTTTTTAAGGCCTACAAGTAGCTGCATTAGTGAATTCTCAGATCACTTCTCTACTCTTTGTTTTGTTCCTAAGAAATGTATGGTACTTTTTCAAGAGAAATATCAAACTTTTTTTTTTTATTTTTGGGTGCTCAGGGGAGAGGGATTAATACTTAGACACAAATTAATCTCTATGCTTATTAGCCCAAAGTAAACAACAAAATACCTGTATAGTTAGAAGTGACTTTTTCTGTAAAGTTCATTATTATAATGCTCTCATACTTAGCACTTTGGGGTGGTTTTGATATTTTTTTAATGAACCCTTCATTTTAAAAATAATAAACAATTTCTGCTGCTAGAGCTTCACAAGGTTTAGTTATTTCCATTCTGATCTGGAACTTTTTGTACAGATACATCCCAGAAGACCAGTACAGATATGAATAATACGAATGCCCAGCCAGAGATGGCTTCAGTGTAGTTTGTTCATCCCTGCCCCACTGAAATTCTAAGGAACATGTGAAACTACAGAGGAAGTAGAATGAACAATGCAGATGGAACTTTTATCCAGTCCCTGAAAGCTTGTACAATTACTGATTATTAAATGCAGTTGAACCTCTAAAAGTCTGCTAACGTTGAACTTTCTGTTCTGCATCTTTATTTAAGAAATGTATGGGGCAGTGTATGCAAAAATTATGTTAACAACTTAAAATACAATAAAAGATCGTATGAACCAAGCCTAAACCAGTAAAATTTTAAAAAGCTGAAATCAAACACAAATTGAGATAGTAAAATGTCTATACAAATTAAATTGCAAATAAAATGGTTCTAGCAGATTGTTGAATTGAATTCAGAGTGGATGCCAGCTATGTTTCATTGGTAAGCCAAGTGATGTTGTGGCTGTGTTTCCACAGTACCTAGAGGCTGTAGGGGTCTGGATGGGGGACAACAGGCTTCTACTGAACTCTGGTAAGATGGAGTAGCTGTGGAGTCTTAGGATCCAGAGGTTTATCATCTTTAATTCTGGATGGAGTGGAGATTTTCCTAGACTCGTGACTCCTGCTCAGAGACCAGGTGGCAGTCATGGCTAGAAGAATCTTTGCACAATTTTGGATGGTGTGCCAACTGTACCCTTGTCTGGATTGTGAGGCCCTGCGCTCAGTCATTCATGTTCTGGTCATCTCCCATTTGGATTATGCGTTCTACATGGAGCTACCCTTGAAGAGTGTTTGGAAGCTACAATTGTTCCAGAATGCAAGAGTGTAGACACTTTTGAGGCTCCTAGGGTAGCACATGTAACACCACTGTCACACAAGCTGTACTGGCTGCTGATCTGCTTTCAGCTAATTCAAGGTATTGAATTAACTATCTTTAAAACCCTTTATGGCATACATCCACAATATCGGAAGGACCATCTTTCCTCAATGGGATTGGCCCATCCTTCATATGCTAGAAAAGTATCCTATTGCGGACTCCATCAGGCAAGGAATTGCAGCTGGTGGGGGTCTAGGAGAAGAGTCTTTTCTGCCCCTGCCTTTTGGAACATCTTGCCACTGGAGGTGAGATCTATCCCCCCTCTCCTGGCCTTCAGGAAATGCCTTGTAACTTGGCTATGGCTGTTGGCATAGGAAAAGCTGTTGGCTGGAGATGGCTAGTGTAGTAACAGAGAAGCATCCACCACCTCTCCACTCCAAACTGGTGGGTTTTTTTAGTTTCTTTTAATCTTTTGTACTTTTAATCTGTTTTTATATTTAATTGATTTTATAGCCATATATTTTATTACATTATAGCCTCTCAGAGTCACCTCAAGCCATGAGATGGGCAGCATATAAATTAAATAAATAAAATGTTTCCCATGGGACTCCATTTCAAAGTTAGGATATTTTCCCTGGTAAGGCTTTCTCATTTCTAAATAGTGAGCGCATTTCTTTTATAGAAAAGACAAGTCTTGGGCTGTAATATAATGCATGAACAGTACCGGTAGATAAGACAAGGGATGCAAGTATCAAATAAAACACTTCATGAAGAACAGAAAAAAAGTGGAAGTATTTTAGCAGTTGCACTATTCCAGACAGATGCTGTGATTTATATAAACATGCAGAGTTGCTTTTAAACTTTCCTGTAAAATCAGGAAAGAAACCACTATTTCTATCAAATCACAATTCATGGAATTCACTGGCAGGCACTGATTTCAAGTTTGGAAATAATGTCAGTCTGTTGCAATGTAAGTAATCTTCGTAAGCAGCAGTAAAGAGGAATATCTGTTGATGCTGACAGCTATTGGGCTTAAGGGGAGAGATAGGCAATATGTCGCACATGTGGCTCATTGCTTAATTTCATATACCTTCAACCTAATTTCAACAGCCTCTTGCAGGAATAAAATTCAGACTTTGGGTAAGTGATTTCAACTTTCCCTGGCAGCCTCCTCTCTAGGAGTAAAAGAGCAAAAGGGCAACAAAGAGACTGAAAAAGCATGCCAGAAAGAGAATGGCCCTGCTTCGACTCACTGTTGCTTTGCCATTGAACTTCACTGATGTAATCCGACTCCCAACCAGACTATGCTTGCAGAGATGTGTTCCTTGGTCAAAAAAAATTTGTCCCCCAAAATACAAAGCATGAACCTCCGATACATATAAGTTCTTGTACCTCAAAACAGCACTTGAGGTGAGGGACCATGTCGGTGTCAGAATTCTGTTTCTTCTATCTCTACATGCTAAAGAAGCTGTAATTTGGGGTATGTCCAGGACTTGAGTGAAAGCATCTCAGCCTATTTCCAGTGTTAAGACTCAGTTCTGTGGCATGTTAGCATGTTAAGTAGTAACAACAGAGTCTATCCGATCATGTTCAAAGTGTCATTCCTTCCTCGGTGTGTAAGATTCATCTGGGAATAGACTGAAAGTTTCCAAACCAAAAGATGTGACTTTGAGTTGGGCCACGACATCCTGCACTGTAAGAATGTAATAGCAGAAAAGATGCAAGTTGTTTGTGAAATTGGCCATCGTAGTCCTACATTTTAAAGATAGAACCATAAAGTTGATTAAGAATCTGCTCTCCTGCAGATGGAAGCAAACCTGTGGCTCAGTTGTATATACAACTGAAATGCCCTATTTTTTTTTGTCCAATAGAATTTGCTTGTAAGCAAATGTGAATAGGATTGCAACTTTTAAATTACAACTAGTGCTGAAACGGTCTGTGTCTAGAGAAATGTAAAAACAAGCCCCAGATATTTCCTCTCAGAATATTACTGGCTTTCTCCAGATGAAGGAATGGAGGAGGTAGATCATTGTATGAATAACCCCAACCCTTCTATTAAAAATGTGCACATGGAAACAGTGCTCACAATTGAGGCCCTAGCCTTCTAAAGTGCAAGCTGTGATTTAAATAGAGCAGCAGCTATACATATGGGAGGGGATGTTTAGACTCAGTATTTGTGTTGCTACACTCCACAGTTACCAGACACTATAATAAAATCACTTGCATCAGAGGAAAGCTGACCACACATTTTAGCACTTTTCATAGCTCGAACTTAATCACGGCAGGAAGCTTTCCTGCTACTGGGGGAACATATTGCGTCACTAGAACATCTGACAGGGGTATCTTATGTCAATCACTTTGCTTAAGGTCATTAAAAATATTAGGGGGTGTTCTCTTACAATATATAGCTGTGGCAGAGAGTGACAATTAGCAGGACATACAGCGTTGCTAAATCAATAGGCAGAGGATTTAAAAACCCACTCTTATTCAGAATGAGGGCAGTGGTTAACATCTGCAAGGCAGAGGGGATCACTCCCATACTGAAGCAATAACTGATCAAGCTTCAACTAGGGAAACAAAGACAGTGTGTTCTGGCGGTAATGTGCTTTTTTTTTTCCTGCTGGAATTTTGTTTAGCCAAGCAATTTGACAGGGTGTATTGTAAAATTCAGGTGCACGGAAACCACCAGCCAACCGTCTGAATGGCACACGAGTATCGAAGACAAAAATACTTCTCTCAAGGATGGTATGATAGAGCTAGCCTTTTTTTTTTGACCCAAATTTTCATCTCAATATTATTCAAGGCTTTTCAGGTTTGGGTCAGGTTTCAAACTCCTGAACTCCTTGGGCCAGAGGTGATTGAACAAGAACTCTTATGCAGATATATATAACAGACAGTAGCTCTTTTGCAACCTGTATGTCCTGCTCATTGTCACTCTGTGCCACAACTTTATATTGTAAAAGAACACCCCCAAATATTTTTAATGACCTTAAGCAAAGTGATCTCTTATTGGTCATTTATTTAGGCAAAATGAGTATAAGAAGCATAATTCAATGAAAAATGAATTAGGGAGGGATGATTCCTGGAAATGAAATGGCTTCCTATGCACTGGTGGGCTTGCTCAGGAAGAGGTGATTTCTTTTTCAGATGTCCTTTAATTTTCTGTGAATGTTCCCTTCTTTGTTGGCCTCATTGAAAAAAATAATGCCTCGAAAGGTATTACCTAATCCCACCCAGTTCCCTTCTGAAATTCCCCCAACTCAAGATGTTCCCCAGTGAGATTTACATCTGGTAGTGGCCCTGCCTTATTCACAGAACTGAAGGGAATCCAAATAATGGCACCTTCCAGTTTAACTACTATACCCCCTATCATCTCTTTTGACTTTAACTTCAGGCAGACACAATGTTTTAAGCAGGAAAGGGCAAAAGACACCTGGGGTGTCTTTTGATTGGTTGGACTAGAGCTGTCAGTCTGGAAATATTCTAACTGCCCATCTCAATGCCTTGGTAAGGCCACACTTGGAATACTGCATCCAGTTTTGGTCACCACAATGTAAAAAAGACGTTGAGACTCTAGAAAGAGTACAGAGAAGAGCAACAAAGATGATTAGGGGACTGGAGGCTAAAGCATATAAGGAACGGCTGCTGGAATTGGGTATGTCTAGTTTAACGAAGAGAAGGACGAGGGGGGACATGATAGCAGTGTTCCAATATCTCAGGGGCTGCCACAAAGAAGAGGGAGTCAAGCTATTTTCCAAGGCGCCTGAAGGCAGGACAAGAAGCAATGGATGGAAACTAATCAAGGAGAGAAGCAACCTAGAACTAAGGAGAAACTTCCTGACAGTTAGAACAATTAACCAGTGGAACAACCTGCCTCCAGAAGCAGTGAACTCCAACACTGGAAGTTTTTAAGAAGAGACTGGACAGCCATTTGTCTGAAATGGTATAGGGTTTCCTGCCTGAGCAGGGGGTTGGACTAAACGACCTCCAAGGTCCCTTCCAACTTTATTATTATTATTATTATTAACTATCATAGAAGTGTTCCCAAAACAAACTGGTGGAGGGAATAACACCAATAATCCTTTAAATGTATCCCCAAATTAAACCCATTATTTATTCTTTCCCATTTATTCATTTCTACGTTTACATCTCTATGTATGCCAAATAATATCAACTTGTTTTCATATTGATTCCACTAGGATTTCTCTGGTTCATTACATGATTCACCAAATGGGCAGAGCCATATCCTATGAAGAAAAGTCCACCCTACTTCCATTCAGGAATCAAATATTCTAAAATAGAATCTCCCCTGCATTGGATAAAGCTGGGTTACCAGAAAGATTTCCTCTCCTCTTCTAAAAAAAAAAAAAAAATCAGAGATGAGCATTCCCACTCAGTTAGATTCCCTTTCTGTCTCAAGAGCTCACTTTGTGAATTGAATTAACAGCTTTCCTGGAAAACTGGCTCATGACATGATTTCCTTGTGAACTCCATCCACCTGTCATGTCAGAGCTTGGAAAGCTGCCAGAATTGGCAGGAAATAATAGGCAGCAGGATACTGGTGTGTGTCAATGGCCCTGACCCTCCCATTCCTGAACATGAATAAGTTTGATGCTTGCAAGGCGTCAGAGCCCATCAGCTTCTGGATTCACAGAAGCCTATGGGTGGGATGCACAGCTCTTGAAATAACATCCAGCCAGTAGAAAGCTTTGCAGCCTGGGAAGCAGAAGGGGCTGCATTCTCTTTGGCTGGAGTTCCCATACATCCCTTTGTTCTTTGGCTTGATAAGATTCCGACTGGTTCTAATTGAAGAACGAAACACAATCCTAATGTGAGCGGTTGCTTGACAAGCTAAAATAAAAGTTCACCCAAGGGAAACATGAAAGCGATGGTTCATAATTTCCATCTTTCAAAGCACTTCTTTAAAAGGAAATGCGGTCAGTGGGATGCTGAAAAATACCCACATGGAAATTTATTTCCCATTGATCGGTGAGTGGGTTTAAAAAGAAAAACCAACTCATCAATTTGATTACATTTAGTCAATGAAATTCTTTATTAGGGTGAAGCATATCCTGAGTACTATAGTTTGTATATTATGATATCTACGCCTTCAAAATAAATATGCATGATGTGGTATCTCACATATGTTGGGGCAATAGATCATTGATTGTACATTAATTATGATGGAATAGTTAATTCAAGGTTCCTGATGTCATGTATCTGCAAAAAAAAAAGGTGTCATTTTTGTTTCCAAATAATGTACATCTCATGTTTACCTTACCCATTTTTACTTCAGACAAGCAGAAGGCTGTTTCATATTGAAAATGCAATTATTTAAATGCATTTAATATTCATACTTGATAGGATGACTTGATAGTCCAGTTTCTATAGTATATCGATTGGTTCTTGCAGTATTGATTAAAGTATTGAGTCCATTCAGTTTTTATGGCTGCTGAATTTGCCACCCAAATATAGTAGAAATTCAGGTATGAGGACATGGCATCTTCAAACAGACTGGAACCCAAAACGGGTAAATGTTTGGCAGCATCCATTTATTTATTTATTTATTTATTTTACTTTGGAGCTGGTACCTTTGGAAATTTGCATGTGCAAAATCTGACCTTTCCTTTTCTAGGAAGGAGTCCATCTATTTACTGGCATCTATCTTGCTATATAAATCAGACTAACATTGAAAGATCTTTTAGAAAATAGTGCCAATAAGTTAGTAAGTCACGACTGAAAGATTGCTTCTTGTATATAAGCTTTTTTATATTGAAAGAATCAAGATTCAAATTACTGGGAAAATTTTCCTCTACTTTCTCAAGGTTATTATACTGCAGGTGGAAAGTGCATTTCCTGGTTTACCTGGAAGGGCCTCATGCTTCATGCTTGGGTGGGATAGATAGGCTCCTCAGCTGAATAGGAGATGTTTCCTGTTTAGGTAGGGATTGGGAAGCCCACAGTCACCCTATAGATCCAAAGTGTCCAACCTTGGCAACTTTAAGACCTGTGGAAAATTTCTGTCTGGATGAGGAATTCTGGGAGTTGAAGTCCACAAGGCCAGTGGGGGGATTCAGCCGGTTCGCACAACTTTGGCAGAACCGGTAGCTAATTTTTTGTTGCCCAGGCCCAGAATGGACTTCCGGAAGCAGCATCCACACAGAGAACCGGTTGTTCACATATTTGAATCCCACCACTGCACAAGTCTTAAAGTTGCCAAGGTTGGGCTCCCCTTCTGTAGATTCTCCTGATATTCTTCACATCAGACTGCCAAGATTAATGCTAGAGGGGCGGTAGCAGGAGAAACAAGTTGACCTGCCAGAATCTATCAGCCAGCCTGAGAAGCAGCTGACAGGCTGGGTTAAGACTGACATGACGAAGTGAGGGAGATCCTGCTTCACCACATAGACCCTGAAGCATCTGTCAGGTATTTCTTCAGCTCACTTTGGAACTGTTACTGTCATCATTTTACATAATTTATCATTACTTTTACCATTCTAAAACAGAATATAGTGGTGGGTGGATGTTAGGAGGGATGGAAGAACTCCTTCCTTCATTAGCTCACTACAATTGCCCTTCTTCTGTGCCTATCTGCTTTTTATTTCTAAATTCTCTTTCCAAAGATAGTGAAGCCATGTTTATAATGAACATGAAAAAGCAGCTGAAAAGATCTGGATGAAAGATATGGGAAAGCAGGAGCTCTCTTACTTCAGCCATTCCACAAGGTTATCTGCTCATTTTCTTTCTTTCTAGATATATTTAATCCCATCTTTAATATTTTAGAAATAACTCAAGGCAGCAAACCTATCTAATACTCCTTCCTCCTCCTATTTTCCCTACAACGGCCACCCTGTGAGATGAATTGGGCTGAGAGCGACTGGTTCAAAGTCACCCAAGTGGATTTTTATGCCTTAGGCAGAACCAGAACTCAACTCTCTCAGTTTCTAGCCGGGTGCCTTAACCATTAGACCAGTGATGGGGAAACCTTTGGGCTTGACGTTTCAAAAATTCAGAAAATGCCTAAATTGACTGTGCTGGGGTGTAAATCCTCAATCAAAACAATTCTCTCCCTCCTCAGTCTAGGCCATCCTGAACAGCAGCACTTTGCAGCACCTCTGAAGCTGGGCCTGAAATTAAGTCCCAGGCCTCAACTTCAGCCCTATCCCCACCGCTGCCATTTAAAAAGGCAGCTTTGTGCAGTTCCCAAGGTGTACAAGCCTTGAGGAATGGTGCAATTGCCTCATAATCTACTGCTCCTCAAGATCTGCTGCAGCCCACTTACCTTCAGGAGATGTTCCTCAACAAGCCCGGCGGCCGATCTGCTCCAAGTCACACAAGACCTTCGATCTAGAAGCAGCTTCAGAGTGTGCTCTTCTGTGGCCTCTGAAACCTGGAAAAATACATCCTGTTCTCACACAATTCTCATGAGAACAGAAAGCATTTTCAAGAATAGTTGTTGCAACAACAGAATAATTACAAAGGAGCCAGTTCCCTAAAATTGATAATGGGATGCTCTCCCTTGATTCAAATGATATGTCGAGGAATGAAGGGAGACCTATCTAATGATATAGAGGCTCTGTTATGGAAACCTGCTTGGCATAAAAAGAAAGCCAGAGTAAGACTTAAAAATGGGATTTAAAATTTTACTTAATGGGTTAAAAAGACTTTTTAGACATATGGACTGATTTAATGTTTAGGATTTAGACCCATAACCGAGATGAAAATTATTGGTCAGATTATAGTTTGGAATTGTAATATGGAAAAGGTTTTAAATGAGGAGTTATTAGGATAAGAAATAGAATATATATGTGAAATAGAGTAAGAATGTATTTTTTGGAATAATATGTTTATCTTAGGTATGATAATCACTTTGTAATGGAATGAGAACAAGGAAATGGATTGTGACAATGGAAGACATGGTATTAGTAAATGAGGAGTTATTAGAATAAGAAATAGAATATATTTGGGAAATGTAAGAATGTAACTGTTGGAATAATATGCTTATTTTAGATATTATAATTATTATGTTATGAAACGAGGGAAATTAGGGATACCCGAAGTGTAAACAATATGTTTATTTAAAGCTAAATTGGAATATGGTAATTATAGTAAAGCTTAAAAACAGGATTTGGACTTGTATAGGTAAAATGTTATTGATAATTCTATTGATTGATTGAATTTTATTTAGAAATGTATTAATTTGAATATGCTATATTAATTGAGGGAAATAGAGAGGGAACTTTTAAGGAGTTAACCTGAGCTATACATGTATGACTTCGTTTTTGGATAATTGATTACCCCATCACCACGTTGTTTCCTAAGCACCTTGATGTAAAAATTGAAAAATTAATAAAACTTGTTTAAAAAAAAAAAGAATAGTTGTTGCCAGGTGTTGGTGAATGCTGGCATGTCACCCCAAACATTGTGGCGTGTCATCTTTGACACACGTGTCATAGGTTCACCTGCTCTAAACCAAACTTTTCTACAGTCCATGACAGTATTTTGCAAGTTGGTGATTGGGGGCGGGGGGGGGGAGAATTCATCCCAGTAACGAAAAAGGAAAATTGTGTTCTAATAGTACAACAAATTGTGTTTGTCATATCGGCTACTATTAATTTGAAGTCAGGCTTCTAGTCATTCAATAAAACTCCTAAATCTGCCAACATTATGCTCTATTGTGGATATAGTAGCCATTAAAATGGGCAATTAATAAATAAAAAAATTAGGAGTGAGATCCAACAAGAAAAAAATATAGCAAGCAATTAGAAATAATGTTATTGAATATTATCGATTCTTTTTGTTCTAACACATTAGGTTTTTCTTGCAAAGGGGTCTGTTTAAAAGGCATATTGAGTAGAAAAGATACTTATTTTCCAGGAAGGAAAAACAGCCAGATTCATACATGTGTTGAATTCTGAGCCTTACCAACTAATGGTGGATAAACAGTATTATTCACTTAAAACCACCTGTTACATTACACACAGCTTGCTTTTTTAGTTTTTAGAACTTCATACATCACGGTTCCCTTTAAATATGCCTCAGTTAGCTCAGCCAGCCATCTGTATTTAATCCTCCAACAGTGTTCTTAATCAGCATTGCACTTATTCTTCCATTGTGAAATTCTTTTGCATTAATCACCTTCCAAGTGTTCCTTATAATTTGGAAGCACTTATGTGTCCTCCTCCTTTGAGGAAGCTTAATCTCTACCAGTGAATTTATTTTGGATGGCCCTGCATGTACCTAGGTTAGTGAATTCATCATATGAGAATTTAAACATTACCGTCTCCTTGTACACTGAGTCTTTCAGGATAGGATAGGCTAAGAATGGGAATACAGTGTTTGAACTATACGTGACAACATTGCCCATCAAAAACTGGAATGGATTTGCTTCTGAATTCTGGAGGGGAGAAAGTTCTTCCTCTTTTCCAGACCAAGACAGATAGCTCAAAGTTGGACATGCAAAGCATGCAATTGAAAAAGACCCCTTATTTCCGGGGCTAGTGGAAGAGAGCCAGAATATTTTGGAATGGCATCTTGGGATTGCAGCTGAAAGGAAACTGTTTGTTTGTAAGCAAGCCATCCTCCTACTTTTACTCCTGCTGCTAAAGAGAGCTTGATCTGCAATCCTTGTTCTGGGAAACCTCCTGAGTGTTTCTTTGAGAAAAAGTCAAGACAAACTCGGATTACTTCAACTAGTCGTTTATCCTAAACTGCTTTAGCTGTGATCAGTAGCAACCAATATATATAAAATACATAAAATATTATAAAATATAAAAAGTATACATAAAATACATGTCACAAAAGTAACCGAGGGAAAACTTGGTACTAAATTCTTTAAACTGTCCTTGATGAACAAAATTTGTTTATTTTTATCCCACTTTTATTATTTTTTATAAATAACTCAAGGCTCTCTGCACAGGCATCGTTCTTTCAAGATTAAGTTTCTTGCCTTCCTGATGAAACCATAAATGCCCAATCAGACCAAACAAACCTTTGTGAGGCATTTTCAACTCCTCATACAATGTAATAAAATGTACAAATAATGGACAGAGTGCAGCCAACATTTCTTTAGCCCACTTCAGCAGCACTCACTGGTTTTAATGAAAAAATTAAATATGGGGTTAAGGTTGCAATCTCATGCAGACTGATTTCAGGGAACCACTGAACACAGGAAACTTTCCTTTTAAAAGATACGCAAAGGATGCAATCAATGTCCCTTCCTAGTACTTTGGTTCAATCTGTTTAGAAATCCTCCAAATCTTGGTATTTCGTTTTGAAAGAAATTACTTTTAAATTATCTGTTTGTTTCCCATCATTTTTTTTATTATTATTTTTATTTTTCATTTTTCCAATTTACAAAACGATAAACATTTTTTTAACAGTACTGTGTCATGTATCTCTTACAGTTATTTACATTTATTGCTATACATTTTGTTTCTCTGTTCTAACCAATTATACCACTTATCCCACACCTCATAAAATTCTGTTTCTTTCTTGCCTTTCATTTCTAGCATAAGCTTATACATCTCAGCGCATTCTAATATCTTACGAATAATCCTATCATTAGCTGGTATATTTTCAATATGTGCTGCTGTTACTATGTGTACAATAATATATTGGAGTTGCTTCTTTAAATTATGTTTCCCATAATTTAAGGGCTTTGCCAGCTCCATTAACTTTAAGAGCCAATGGTAACCGACTTCAGCATCACTTTTTTAAAAATATGTATTTTGGTCCTTCCATATTTTCTATCAAATAAGACACCAATATTCCTCACTTCTATTTAAAAGAAATAAACAATAGTAATAAAAAAGATGTTAATACATTTTATGAAAAACTTCTGAATCGGGTGAAAATGCGGGCAGAAACTATTTGTTTATGGTGTATATTTTTTATTTAAACTTTTAAACAAAAAGATAAAAACTAACACTAACATAAAGTAAGGAAGAAAAAGAAAGGAAAAAAATCAAAGAAGAGGGGAAAAGTGCAAGAAAAGAAAAGTTGAATAAAAACAGAAAAGAAAGAAAAAAAATAGAAGTGGTTCCCAATAATCACCACAACAGTTATAAATGCAAGTATATGTTAACCTTTCTAGGAGCTATATTATTTAAAATCACTGCAAGATTTACAATCACTTCAACTTCTTTATCCCAGAATGAATAAGTTCCACTTGTTAAGGATATACTTCTATTGTTGAAAGTTGCACTCTTATTTTATTGCTGCATATATATATATATATATATGTAGGTCTTTGGTAATTCGGGTTTTTATATATATATAACACAATCCTCGATCTCCGGGAGAAATATAAACCAGCTGTTTTAAAACAATAAAAACAACTATTTACAATATTAAAACAACTTAGCTTTCGCTGGTCCCCTGCCAGCGTCCTCAGAGTAAAGTTTTGGGGTGGAAATTACTTTTATAAACCTTGCTAGCCTAACTGCTTACTCATTGACCGTGTGATAGGGCCATCCGTCCTGGCTGACCGTAATTGCCTTAATTGTCCCGCCTCCTCTTTTTTGCACTCCAGTTCTCCAACCTTCCTCCCTCCCATCCTTGTCAATCCCCTCCTTCCTGGCGTTGCCGCCGTTGGCTTGCTTTCCAGCTGCTCCCCCGTACTCGTTCTGGGCCTTACACCCAGATCCAGTGTCTTAGATGCCTTCCCATTGCCGCTCCCCTCCTTTCCATCCCGTTTGTCTGCCCGTTGTTCCTGTCTTCCACTATCTATCCCTATTAGTGCTATTTCCTCCGATTTCCTTCCTGAATTCACCTCCTCTCATCTTGCAGATCCTATCCTTCCCTAAAGTTGCTGCCGTTGGTGCGTTACCCAACGCTCACTTCCCCCCTTTCCTTCTATCCTTTGACCATCCGCGCAGCCTGCTTCCATTATCTATCCCCCTGGTCCTATTCCTTCCAATCTTTCTGCATGCCTGGGGTGTGCGCATGCCAGCCGCATCCTATCCTTCTGCCTCATCTTGCTAAGCTCAGCTGAGCCACCTTGCCTCGCCTCAGTTCACCCCCTCTCCCTTCCTTACCGATCTTATCCTTCCTGGTGTCCATCGCTCCTGATGCGCCTTCCACCCCCACCCCCACACGCGTTTTGGTTCGCGACGGCTAGGTCCTGGGCAATCTTCACTGCCCCACCATGGCCGCTTTCCGGGCCGCCCTTCCAGCTATGCTTTTAATGTCTGATATGCCGGGGGCAATTCTACTGTCGATTATCGAGCCCGCTCTGAGAACCAGGCCTCCTTCAGTAGGCACCCTCCCTTGAGGCATCCTGGGCGATGCTTTTGCCCCAGAAGTCACATGATTGTCCTTATTCACCATATGTGTCCATATTTTGTGAATACTGCCCTGCTTTTGACGGCCAATTTGTGTAGGCCAGACGAGTCAGAAGGGACCCCACCTTGATGATATGGCCACGACCACGACCGCGATCCAAACAACAGCAATGCAACTCTCCATCCAAATTCCCCTCAACTCAGACAATCCTAGCACAACAGGGCCACCACCCAGCAGAGCACACACCCCCATCCAATCAGTCAACTTCCCCCTGCAACTCAGACTAATCTAGCACAACAGGGCCCCACCCAAGCAGAGCACACACCCCGCCAATCAGAGCACAGCCAACCCCCCATCCAATCAGAGCACAGCCAAGCCCCTAACCAATCAGAACACACCTCCACCCAATCAGAACACAGCCAAGCTCCCATCCAATCAGTTCATACCTCCACTGGCAGTTAAAAGGAAGAAACAGCTGCGATCACACATTGCTTCTAGAAGCACGAAGCCGAAGACACCAGCCTGAAGATGACGAATGGGACTTCGTCGAAACGTTGCCAAGACACTTTCAATTTTACGCGGGAGAAAACCCGAATTACCAAAGACCTACATACAAACACCCGTGAAAACCTCAGAAAACACAATATCGTACCTCTACGGGGAGGAAATCTACCATCTGACCAGGACCTATGAAAAACTTGAAGTCCAAAGAGCTTCCACTTTATGTGACCTCGCATTCTTACGCAACTGCCGAGATCAAAATTTAATTCCCACATGCTTCCAATTGAAATTCCACTCCAACTCTGCAGCCACCAAACGCATCCTGAATTCTTATGCAACTGCCGAGATCAAAATTTAATCCCCACATGCTTCCAATTGAAATTCCACTCCAACTCTGCAGCCACCAAACGCATCCTGAAAAGAACAGAGTTGGCAATCAGAAATGAACTTCACACAAAAAGATTCCTCCTAGACCGAATCAACAAAGATCTCCTCACACTTCACCTCAAACTCAGCAACAAGATCCACCCCGCACTTTGGGACAAATCCAAACAACTCGCCGTCTGGAGAGCCGAAACACAGACCACCCTCAAGACAGACACACACACCAACAAATTCCGAAGACTACAAGAACGCCAGAAACAAACCCTCCTCCCTCACAGCCACACATGAAACAAACAGTGCATAACATCTCAGATAGGATCCTCACCAAAGCCGAAACCAATGTCCTTTCCAAAGGATTCAACTTTGCAGTCGCTCCCAAACACAACCCCACTGAAACCATTATATGCGGAGTTGAAACCAGCCTGACCAAAATCAACCCCGATGACGCTAACAGAATCAGACTCGAAATCACCAACATCCTCTGCACCAGCAAACCCCCCAAAAGCAACTTACACAAAGAAGAACAGACAGCACTAATTAACCTGAAAGAAGACACCAGCATAATAATCCTACCAGCAGACAAGGGCAACGCCACGGTGGTTATGAACACATCTGACTACCAAACCAAATTAACCAACCTGCTCCAGAACTCCACATACAAACCCCTAATCACAGATCCCACCACCTACCTGGAAAAAACCACTAGATCCAAAATAAAAGCCTCCCCCATCAGCGAAGAGATCCAGCAAAGAATCATTCCCAGAGAAAAATCATCCAGATGCCCTAAGCTCTATGGTCTCCCCAAGATACACAAAGAAGGAACCCCACTTAGACCCATAGTCAGCTCCATAGGCTCACCTCTACAAAACCTAGCCAAATTTCTCGCCAAACAACTACAGCCCTATTCAGAATCCATCACCTCACACGTAAAAAATTCATTCCAATTCATAGAGATCATAAAAAAACAAAACTTACAGCCCAGCGACCTACTCGTGAGCTTTGATGTCATTTCCCTCTTCACCCAAGTGCCAATCCAAGAAGCCTTGACAGCTATCCAAAACAAATATAACCCCCCCAAGCACATCCTAGATCTGCCCAACCATTGCCTATCCAACACATACTTCATCTATAACGGACAAAAATACAAACAAATAGAAGGAGCACCCATGGGGTCACCCCTCTCACCTGTCATTGCAAACCTCTACATGGAACACTTTGAAACCCAAGCTCTAGAAAAATCTGATCACAAACCCAAACTCTGGCTCAGATACGTAGACGACATCTTCATAATCTGGCCACATGGGAAAGAAAAACTAGACAACTTCCTCACACACCTCAACAGCCTACACCCCAAAATACAGTTCACCATGGAAACAGAAGCTAACAAGCAACTTCCTTTCCTGGATGTCTTAGTCTACAAAAAATCCAATGGCTCCCTAGGACACACCATCTACCAGAAGAAAACACACACAAACCGCTATCTGCACGCACTCTCACACCACCACCCAGCACAGATCAACTCCGTAGCCAAGACACTCATCTCGAGAACAAAACGCTTAGCTGACGAACAACACCTAAAAACCGAACTACACACTCTCACTAATGTACTAACATCCAATGGATTCCAAAGAAATAAGATTACCAACTTAATCCAAAAAGAAACCCCCACCAAAATCCAAGACATAGAACAAGAAAACGGCAAAGCCCTCCTCCCATACATAAAAGGCACCACAGACAAAATCAGCAAGATCCTCCACAAACACAACATCAAGACAGCATTCTGCACAAACCGAAAAATATCTACCATCCTAAGAAACCCCAAAGACAAAATTGAGTTAGAAAATCAAGGAGTATATGAAATCCCATGCACCGCCTGCCCCACCACATACAGCGGACAAACCAACAGAAGAATAAGCGCACGCATTGAAGAACACAAGAACTCAGTCAGAAAAGAGGAACCAACTTCCTCCCTGGTCCAACACCTCAAAGCCACAGGACATAAAATTGACTTTAAAAATACCAGAACTATTGCCAAAACTGAACACTTTAACAACAGAATAATCAGAGAAGCCATCGAGATAGAAAAACGCCCACACAGCATGAATAAACGAGATGATACCTCCCGCCTACCAGCCATTTGGAAACCCAGCCTTATTGACAGACGAATCCCTAGCACAAGGAGCGACACTGGACCCACACTCATGAAGACCACACATGATGTCACCACCACACATCCACGCAAAAAGCAGACTCAAACCCGCACCGATGATGAGGCACGACCGCGGACCAGAAACCAGACCACAGCTGCATCATTGGCCATTTTAAACCCCTCCATTCCATACGTGAAGCAAACTGACACCCACCTTGAAGATGTGGCACGACCACGAACGCGAAGCCAAACTACAGCAATGCAGCTCTCCATCTCAAATTCCCCTGCAACTCAGACTAATCCTAGCACAACAGGGCCCCCACCCAAGCAGAGCACACCCCCATCCAATCAGAGCACAGCCAACCCCCCATCCAATCAGAGCACAGCCAACCCCCCATCCAATCAGAGCACAGCCAAGCCCCTAACCAATCAGAACACAGCTCCACCCAATCAGAACACAGCCAAGCTCCCATCCAATCAGTTCATACCTCCACTGGCACTTAAAAGGAAGAAACAGCTGCGATCACACATTGCTCCTAGAAGCACGAAGCCGAAGACACCAGCCTGAAGATGACGAATGGGACTTCGTCGAAACGTCGCCAAGACACTTCCAATTTTACGCGGGAGAAAACCCGAATTACCAAAGACCTACATACAAACACCCGTGAAAACCTCAGAAAACAAATATATATATATATATACACAGTATATACTTCAGTTTAAGCACTGTTTCCACTGTTGCACAGAGGGAAGAAAGTTACTGGAATATGAAAATTAAATGAGAGGATTAAGCTTTTATTAAGGTTTTTAGAGTTTTATAAAGAATTGCGAAGTATGAATGGAGCAGATTATAATATGATATTGTATTAATATGTCTATGTAAATGTAGTGGAGTTGGGGTGAGAATGGGGCCAGCTGAGCGAGTGACCATCACTGCCCCATGTGCGTGGCTACCGATCATGACTGAATACCACTGTGTTACGTGCCCTGTTAGGCAGAGGTGCCAACGTGAGAGACCTCCTTGGGGAGGTCGGGAGGGCCTGGACTTAAGCGGTCCCTACGGGGGCGGCGCTACATAAACATATGGAGAAAATAGGTAAAATCTGTGCATATCAACAATAAACTGGGATTTTATTACAGTAATTCAGGATGACCATAAAATATGGTTTACAATACACATTTCTAAGAATTTGCTGAGCTATAGAGTATTTAAATCCATTAAAAGATACTGCAATCCATATAATCTTACAACAAAATAGTTACTTACCCAAAAATAGAGGTCTTTGTATAAAACTAACTAGGGGATTGAAAGGGAATATTAACTGTAGAATAAACATGCATTTACAATTCATGTATCTTAAAAGAAATTAAATCAAATGTAGCTTTGGACTATCCCCATATACTACTTTTGGGAGTGATGTCTCCAATATACCACTCAATGGCAAAATTCAGTCTTTGACCAAATAAATTTTTGTATCTGTACTCTAATATGACACGGAGGCTGAGAAGAAATTCAGGTCCGGCCTTCCTAATTCATAGGCACTTCCATATTGGCACTGTTTTCACTTTTCAAATTCTCAGGATCAATTTGAAGGAAGATAAAAGACATCCTTGACAAGTTCCATGTCACATCTTAATTATAGTGGAAATATTTCCATCAGCATTTATGCAAGCAGGAGTTGCATAATAAATGTTTATCCGTGAAAGAAAATATGATGGAGATTCAAGTTTCTTTTTTTTCATAGATTGTTCTAGAAACTTAATTGGCGCCACATCAAGGACAACTAAAAAAGCAGTTCCAGCTGTTTCATTACTATCAGAATACTCGTAATACCGTCAGAGACTTCACATCCTTTCATTAAAACCAGACTGTGCTGGCTAAATTATGGAAAGTCATACTGCTGTAATCTTCATGCCAAAGTAGCTGTCAAAATCTTGGCAACTACATTTATCAAAGCCATCAGATCATAACACTCACAATTTGTGGGCTCCTTTCCCTTTTCGAAAGCCACTGTTATGTAAAGCTCAGAATACAATAAGAGCAATAGCCTTTTTCAAAAGATTTGTTATGTATCTCTAATAAGACAGGAGCCAGGCTTTCCTTGGTTTGTTGATAACGTATCCCTGGGTAGGAATCCTATCCAGTCCAAGGATCTTTCCAGGTTTCATTTCATTACTTTAATATTATCAAATACGTGTGACAAAGTTCAAGATTTAGCAAAAATCCTCAAGAGGGGATACAACGTGATTGGAAGATTTATTCCCTTTAACAAACCTTCTGTGATAGAATGTCGTGGGCTGGATTCCCGGGAGGGGGAGGGGCTGTGTTCCAGAGGAGTAAGAGACAGCTCAGTTCAAATAATTTGTGTGAGAGAAAGAGGGTGAGGTCTGCCCCTCCCTAATAGTTCACAGAATATTTGTTTGTTTGTAACCCGCCTTTATTAGTTTTACAAATAACTTAAGGTGGCAGATATATCCAACATACCTTCATATGCTTCATATAGATATTAATATGCTTCAGTTTGGCAAGATTCTGCCTGTAAGTGTGGAACAATAAAGAAATCTGCTTGTTAAGAAGCACTACATGTTTCCTTGATTTTTGGAGCCTAACACCCTCCATCTGCTCAATAGATACCTCTGTATTTTGTTGATGACAAATTGATTTCTTTATCCAGTTGAAGTATACCAAGTAATAAAAAGAATGTCTTCTTTATTAGAAGCTTATTTAACAATGAGGACTGGGTCTGTCCCCTCCTTTAAATTGAACTGGGCTCCTGATGACTTCAGGGACATATCTATATAGTAGTAGTAATAACAATAACAATAATAATAATAAAAAAGTTGGAAGGGACCTTGGAGGTCATCTAGTCCAAACCCCTGCTCAGGTAGGAAACCCTATACCAATTCAGACAAATGGTTGTCCAGTCTCTTCTTAAAGACTTCCAGTGGTTTTGTGCCAGCAATGTAGAAATGGTTTGGTAGTGACTTCTAGAACATTATTTTGATCTCCAATATAGAATATTGCCATCATGTTTCCTAGTTATAACCGGGCCTAATTCTGCTTACTTTTTAGTCCAGACAAGCTCAGTGTAGTACTGTCATATGCTGATACACACAATCTTAGGTGGGTTTCCTAGGTAGGAATTTGGGAACTGTATCCCAAACACTTCTAGTGGATCCAGAATGGGGAGAGGCTGTCCATGATTAGTCCAGTTTCAGCTCTTTAAATATTCCCAGAAGTTTGGTTGAAATGATACTGATATTATAATAACATATATTTCCAAGACATCTGATGATAGCCACCTCTGTAATGGAAGTTCTTCCTAAAATACTGTTGGCCGATCAATTAGGGGGGGGGAAACACAGTTTCATGGTCAGAGGAAGTAAAACTGTCATTTCAACTAAGCTGAAGAAGCTAGTGCTAAAATGAATCATTGCAAGTTTCTGAAATACAGTGATAATTTGAAGATCCAAGGATTACCGTCAGCATGAAACACTCACAGGCTTATTTAAAATTATATCTGAATTTTACTTCAAATATCAGGAGGTAGAATTCCATCTTCTGAACTAAAATGTGAACACTGACCTGTTTGGAATTGTTTTTATAAAAATATGCATTTACAATCATCATTTGAAAGAGATTTTCTTTTCTTTAATTTTATTTATGTTAGCACAGATATTATGCCCAATACGCACCCCTTTTTCCATCCAATCTCTTAATATCAGGAATGAAAGCTATGGATAGAAGGATTGGATTTTGAATATTTGCCTCTTTATATACTGTAAGATCCCTACAGATAGAAAAAAATAGAGAAAAGGGCTACATTTATTTTCTTTATGATGGCTTGTAAAAGAAACATTTAAAGAGAGTTTTGCTCAATTTTAGTCTAAAAATGCATAGAAGGAATTACTACTTGATTCTACTGGTTATATAAAGTGAATCTGCTTATTTAAAATATATTCATAGAATAAACACCTTTCGCAGCCTTGCGTATTCTGGCTAAACCAGGGAGAGTTTCTTATCATATTTCCAACATTGCTCTCTAAAGGAATCATAGACCTCTGGCAATTAATTAAGGTCTAGAGCTGATGTGAATACATTTGAGGACAAAAAATATGCTGGGCTGCCAATTATAAGCACAATGGAAATAATACTAACTCACTAGCTGACCTTTTTTATTGTATGCATGTTAGCATAACAGAAAAATAGTTCATACATCCAGCTCGCCCACTCTTCACTCTTTACCTTGAGTGTTAGCCAGAAAAGGATGACAGGCAGACTTTTTAAGGGAAGACTTTAACATACAGGCTAAGCTCAATAAAGGGTATTAGTAGCTGGCCTACTAAGGAATATTTGTTGTTCCTACTGTTAAGAATAATGTAAGTGTTGCCTAAGAAGTACAGTAATGCCTTCGCCTTTCCAACTTTAATTTAAATATGGATATTTCAGTAAATTCTTTTGTGACAGCTTTAAGAAGCTTGTCCATCATTGGCAGAAGTGTGTAGCAAACAATGGTGATTATATAGAGAAGTAAATACAGGTAACAAAAAATCCCACTCATACCAAGGATTATTTTCCCATTGCATTTAAAATTATGAGATGGAGGAATTAAGTTTCATTCAACCCTTTTACAAACCGGGTGGAGCTTGCACTGCAATGTACAACACTGCTTTAGCCATTTTGGCAAAAGTGCTGATAAACACCTCCATTGCCACTATAGCCAGCTGGGTGCAGCTGGGTGCAGGGTGGTAGGACTGCAAAACCCATGTTCTGCATCAGGCATCTTGAGTGAAATTCCAGTGAAATCTTTTGCCTCTTGATTATCTCATTAGGAAGGGCCAGGGAACCAGAATTTATTCCAGGTATTCCAGATGTGCCCACATAGTGATTCTTAGTGATGTGGCTTTCTCTCATTACTCCTGATGGAGATCAAAAAGGAAATTCTGCTACAACATTAGCAATTATACTCTGCTAAACTTTAGAAATGATAATAACTATAGAAAAACTCCCAGAATCTATTGTTTTAGTGGTTAATCTGCACTTCATTAGATGTTAGATGCCTAATGAAACACAATCTAATTTCAGCACAAAGCTTTGATGTACTTAGTACAACATTCTTTACACATTTCTGAATATATCTGCTCAGTGCCAGCCCTGCTGGTTCTTTGGATTGCCAGCTATCAAGGACTGAAACAGTATTTATATGTTGCAAAATTGTTATGACCACTCATAAAAATGAAAATTCACACTTGAAAAGTCTTACAACCATGGATTCTTTTTATAACTGATATTCCCCCAATGTGAACCTAACAATCTGCTATTTCTCTGAGGATCATTTCACCCGTTTGTATATACAGAAGTTTTCTTATTGTGGGGCCATTGAACACAGCACTACTCTGTATGAACAGCATGACAGCTTTTATGGTTTAATCTTAATAACACAACAGTGTGCATTTGAACTAATGGGAGATGATAGGAAAGCTATTAGGGTGGTGTTGGGCCTCTAAAGACTGCTTTCACAGCAGCCAGTTATTATCAATTGGTGGCCATACAGCTAGGAACAAAATTGAACCAAAGCCACCGTGTCTACCTTTTATTGCAACTTTTAACATATTCTATAATTGTTATGTGCATACATATAAAGGTAAAAGCAGTGGTGGGATTCAGCCAGTTCGCACCATTTCAGCAGAACCGGTAGCTAATTTTTTGTTGCCCAGGCCCAGAATGGACTTCTGGAAGCGGCATCCAGAGAACCGGTTGTTCACATATTTGAATCCCACCACTGGATAAAAGGTAAAGGAGTCCCTGCGGATTTTACTCCACTAGTTGTTGCCAACTATAGGTGGCGGTGCTCATCTCTGTTTCAAGGCCATTGAGCCAACACTGTCCAAAGACATTTCTGCGGTCATGTGGCCAGCATGACACCACAGAGCACTATTACCTTCCCACTGAAGTGGTACCTATTTATCTACATGCATTTGCATGCTTTCAAACTACGTATGCACACCCTGTAAATGTCAGGTAGCTAATGCTGTTTGGGCAGCTGTGGAAAGACTTGAATAAAAGACCTGATCATCTGATTATTTTCATCCTTACTGGGTATGATAAAATCTTTCATACAAGCAGTGTGTGTGTGTGTGTTGGAATGTGGTCTGGATTCCCAGGAGGGAGGTGTTGCATTCTGGAGGGCAAAGAGGCAGGGTGAAAATCCAAAATGATAAGTGAAAGCACTGCATGCAAAAGATTTCAAATGTCCAACCTGAGATAGAGCTGTAAGGGCTTCTATTTAGAATTTGTACATTTTCTGGAGCAGAAGGACCTTTTAGAAGTGTGCTAAGATATGTACTCTGAAAAGTAGCAGGTGGAGCCTGGACATTAGCCTAATTTGATTTGATTTCCTCTAATTAAGAAATGGCTAAAATGATTATTTTCCTGTTGTATATAATAACTCCACCCTTCTGCCACATTAAAATATTACAGGTTGGCAAGAGTTTCAGAAATGTCTGTGGCCTACACCCAACATTTGCACTCTTCTATGTAGCTAGTGCTGAGTGGGAAGAATCAATAGAATCCATTGATGAGAGGCTGTTTCCTATCAATATTTTCCATTCGAGACCTGGATATGAAACCTGCTGTATATACCTCCAAAGGTGGCAAGCTATCGTTTTAAGACTCTACGGAACTGGGAAACCCCTGGATCAATTCACAAAGCACAGTCTTCTGAGAAGCTTACAAATTTTGAAACCAAAAATTAATCTCCAAACTTATCTGACTTACATGAAGTAAATCCCCAAATTCAACTGAGTTAAATTTTCAGAAATTTTTTTTTCTAAGACAGGCACTGACATACTTTTTTTGGACTAGGCACCTTTCCATAATCACAAACAACAATAAAATAAGTATCTTTCCAATATATTGCCACAATTCTGAAGCTTCCTCACAATATACTTTTTCCCTCTTAAACAACTCCCCAAACCCTCTAAATGCTGTGTTAAATTAAATCTCTGTTTGATATCAGTTGAAAGTGCATTAATCAGAAAAGTCTCTGAGAAGCTTTGAGTCCTCCTCAGCTGCCTGTGAGGTCTGTCGTACTGAATATAAACCATCCAGCAGCTGTCCAAACACCAGTCCTCTTTTCTGCACTGTGTGAGGGACCTCTCTGGTAGAAGAGGCCAGGAGTCAAGGCATGCGCCAGGAAAATTATGGCAAACAGGCCAAAATGTTGAAGCCGCTGGGAAGAACAATTGAAGCAGAGTTGTAAATTGAGCCTCCTCAAAACCCACTAAATTGCTTGGTTCCATTCTGGACATCCATTTTCTAACGCTATTAACGAAGCAGGCTTGAATATATTTAAAGCAAAAGCAATCCAAAGGCAATGGATTAAACTAGCAATTTCTCAAATCCATCCAGGTTACACTGGTGTAAAAAAACAAAATAAAAAACCAACCTCCACTACACAGCTCTCTCTCTTACACATACCCAACTGCGACTAATTTACAAAGCCAAACTTTGGACAGATTGTTCCCAGCAATCCACACAATGAGCTGCAAGAGTTCATGAACTAAGGCTTCACCCCTGCTCTCGTAACAGAAGGGAACAAATGGGAATTATGGTGAGCAGATCTTATGTGTTGAACTGATATGCAGAGCACATAAATTTTTCTACATCAGAAAACCAGATTTACCTTAATTGATTTAGATTATGGTGGATACCCCATTACGATTTGGACAAAATGATATGATACTAAATGCATCATTTGCTGTTAGGTTTTTGGGTTGTTTTTTTTAAGTACTCATTGGATAGGGAGAATTTTGTTACAGTTATAGCATGCCAGGGAAGATAGTCAACCATTTCCTTCCCTACCTCTTTCTCCCTGGGAAGAAGCAGAGTCCAGAGATGTGTTTTCTTTAAAAGTCCTCCATGGACTGTTATCCCACCAACAGAAGTTTGGTCCTACACCTATTTTTGAGCACAAAGCTTAAGAACAGGGGTCTTCAAACTTGGCCCTTTTATGACCCGTGGACTTCAACTCCCAGAATTCCTCAGCCAAGCACACTGGCTGAGGAATTCTGGGAGTTGAAGTCCACAAGTCATAAAAGGGCCAAGTTTGAAGACCCCTGCTTAAGAACAACTTCAAAGGAAGTCAGAGAAACCAACTGCTAAATGATGTGTCATGCCAGAAACAAAGTTTGGAGCTGCAGACAACACAGGCTGAGTGGACAATCCGTACTGTACATCAAAGTCCAAATGGCAGAGCAATTATGAGGAAGTCAGGAAGCAGTTAAGTAATACATTATCCACCAAGCCTGGTGGATTTGGAGGAAGTTCATATCCTGACTTCAAATAGTGAGCCCCTCTGCTTACTTTCTTGTTCATCAGAATATACTACCTGCTTGTTTCATAGAAAAAAAAGAAAATCCAACTGAAGAAAAGAGGGTCTGGCCAAGAAGAGGTTCCAGAACTCAAAGGTTTATCCCTGTACACATCTCTGCCAAAGTTATCTTCTTTACAAGGAACTACCAAAAACAGCCTCACCAAGACTGACAGGCCAAGCCACTAGTATATAAACAGAGAACAAAGCCCACCCCCTTCTAGCACTGATGATGTTATCTAGTTGGGTAATTAAATATCTGCAAGAAAACAGCCAAGCTCAGAAACACCAAGGACTCCACAGTTCAATCCTGAGCTACAAATATTATCTTCTCTTGATATCTTTACATCTGCAAGTTAACAGAATAAGCAAACTCATTGTTCATGGACAGGGCAGGTTGGTAATATAACCAGCATGTTCTGGACTGGAGCGGGCAATTTTCCCCAGCATCTTCACTCTTGCTGCCCCAGGCAGGAATAAAATCTGAGCTAAGGAATGTTTATTTATTTTGAACCCATTTGCTCTGAAAAATCTCTTGAGTTTCTGGAGCAAAATTCAACCCAGTTGGAGCCAATGGTTGACAAGAACTTATTCTGCTACATATTCTGCTGGCAAGATGTCTCTTTGCATCATGCAACAGATAAAGTAAGTTCTGATCTATCTATGCACATCACTTCTGCTTTAAATTCATGGATTCAAAATTATTTCTGGAGGAGACATGGCTTTCCGTGGCTCTTAAGCAAGAATCAGAGATTTAAATCTGTGTCTCTTAAGAGACTGAGAACAACAGGATTTTTACTTCTGTGACTGAGGACAATGAACTCTTTCATACAAACGACATAATAACTTCCAGGTGTTGGCAACCAACATCACCACAGAGCAAATGCTTCTATGCTCTGAATATTCATACATTTGTAATTCAATGCTGCTTGTACATAAATACTATACTGCTTTAGCAGGAGACAGTAACTAATGGGGAATGGACAGAAAATTGTTCTAAGTTCTAAACTAAAGAGTCTGGAGCCTGAATCATGTGATGAACGGTTGAGGGAGCTAAGCATATTTAGCCTATCGAACAGAAGGATTAGAGGCAAATGATAACTCTCTTTCAGTACTTGAGGGGCTGTCACAGAGAAGAGCGAATTGACCTATTCTCCAAAGCATGGAAGGACAGGACAAGAAGTAATGGGTGGAAGTTTGTGAAAGAGAGATCCAGTTTGAAACTAAGGAGACATTTCCTGACAGAACAATTAATCAATGGGATAGCTTGCCTCTCAGAGTGCTGTGGGTCCTCCATCACTGGAAGTTTTTAAAAATAGACTGGGCAATACCATTTGACTGGAATGGTATAAGGTCTCCTGCTTTGAGCAGGGGGCTGGACTTGAAGACCTCTGGGGTTCCTTCCAGCCTATGATTCTAAGCTCTATGTTTGGTTAAGTTATTGTATGAGGCTGGGAATGTATAGGTTAGCAGATAGTAACTGACCAGAAATACTCAGGAAGTAACTATGTTACTGCAACAGGTGGTGATAATTGGGCAACGCTAGAAAGTTAAGAGCTTTATGTCACCATGGGGTTTCCCAACCACAACTAATTTCCCTCAAAACATCTACCTAATCTATGTTTATTCCTCTACAGTCCACTTCACTAATACACTGTGGTTTGAAGAAAATATATATATACATATGAAAAATAAAAATATTTATTATTGGAATTAGAAAGAAAGAGAAACAGATAAATGGCCGAGTAAAACTTATACTGGAAGAGGACAATAAATGTTATTGGTCAGAAGCAGCCTACTCTTCTATAAAAGGAGCTGTGTAGAGTTTAGCAAGATAATACAGAATACAGAAACAAAATAGACAATGAGGGCTTGCTGGATTAATGACTGAATCACAAGGTATAGCACAGAAACCAGTTCTTGTGGTTCTTGTATACTCCATGGTACTCTGATTACTGAACAAATAAATCTGAAATAGAGAGCCAGTTTGCTGTAGTGGTTTTCTGGTGCCTGATTTGGTTAAATTCTATAATTCTGTTCTTCAAGGCAGTTTTCCCTAGATGGTGTCCTTCAGATGTGTTAAGGTATGATTTCCATAATTACCGGAGAAGGGCATAATGGCTGTAGATTATAGGATTTGTAGTCAAGGCAATCTAGCAAAGTACACTAGACTTGCACTTATATACTCAGAAATGTATGGATGCTGTAACATGCTGTAATAGTTATGGGAATACATTTTTTTTTTTAAAAAAGGAGGTTTATTGAGCATAGATGACAATATTAATTATTCACTATTATCAATGAAAAGTTGTTATCAAAGACTTAACACAGTATTTCATTCATTCATTTAATTTCTATAGCCGCCCAATTTGACCAAGTGACTCTGGGGTGGTTTACAATTCTGGCACATATTGAAATGTAGGCTTGTGGGTGGATGGGTGAAGTCTCTGCCTGAAAAACCTGCTTCAACAAAATGAGATTTACTAACAACATAGATCAGAAACGGCAGGTTTGTAGAAACAGTCCTTTGGACAGGACGGATGGATGGAAAAAAAATAAGGTGTGTCAGACAACAAAGGGTCATCAGAATAGATGACCATGATGTAATAGGAAGTTTAATCATCTCCCTTGATCTAGATAAGAGAAGTGTGGTTTAGGGGTTTTTTCCTTTTTTTCCTTCTTTTTTTTTGAGCATCCTTCCTATTTCAGTGGATAACACAAAAAGACTCACCAGTTTAGCATTTTGCATAAAAGATTCTCACACCCACACTTGTATGATGATATCTCAAAATATGAAACTGGAAAACAAAAAGTGGGAAAGTCAACCCTGTCTTGAAAAACAGACACATGTTATCATTTAATGAAGAAAATGAGATCACGACTATAAAGTATGGTTTTAGGAACTAAGTTAAACATGTGGTTTCAAAATAATGTTTTCATATTAAGATATGTATCACAAAACATGCAGTTACTGAAATTATTGCAAGATTTTTTTCCCCAACTAACTTTATGTTATAAAAATCACACACACACACATACACACACACAAAACCCCAATAGAGACTAAGTCTTCTGACCTTAGGATCACCTTGGGAGACTGAGGCTCCCCACTAAATATAACAAATCATTAACTTTATAGTAAGTCCTCTGCTGGCAACTTGAATTCAACTCGAATTCAGAAGAAGCTCTTGTTAAAGGATGTGCTTGTAAACCATAAGCAGAAGTTTGAAAGATGCCAAGGATGTAAGTGGTAGAATGTTTAATCAAAAACTATATCATGGTCACATATAGTTGTCTTGGACACAGAGAACGGGTGTAGTTCAACTGTTAATGAATGCTAACAGACAGGCAAGATAGAGCTACATCTATTAGAAAAAAATACTGTACTTAGAAAGCCTCACTTTTGTCTAAACTGCATGTTGACAAGAGAAAAGCTCAAAGGAGGATCAGAAAACAGAACATTCCCCAGTGTTTCTTAAACACAGAGACTCATTTAACTAATAATGATACATAGGGCTTCACATCCCATGATCCTCCAGCCAATGAGAAACTACAAGTGCTGGTTAGAGGATGGTAGGAACTGAAGTTTAGAATCTCTGAGTGCAGGATTTCTGGAAGGTTCAGAGGATACAGAAGCAGAAACATAAGCTATCTCCACTTCTTAAAGCAACTGCCTCTTTTCTATGGATCATGTAACTAACTGCCTACCGTGCAGTCACTAGAAAGGCCAAAGTGCTGCAGACAGAGAGGTGCTCAGTTTGTCAGCTTGTACAAAATCCCAGGTGGAGCTCACTTCCAAAACACTGCACAGCTGTGCTTTCATCCAGTTGCATTTGCCCAACCAGGAATGTCAGGGATAGAGATGGAGTTCAACAATGTAAAAATGTTGAGCATGATCAGGCAATCATGCACCTATAAAGGAGGTAGGCTTTTATTAGCAATAGCAATAGGACTTAGACTTATATACCACTTCACAGTGCTTTACAGCCCCCTCTAAGTGGTTTACAGAGTCAGCCTATTGCCCCCAACAATCTGGGTCCTCCTTTTACCGAATTCAGAAGGATGGAAGGCTGAGTCAACTTTGAGCCAGTAACTGGCCATACCCACCATTTTGATGCCATTGATTCCTCTTGTCAGTGCTCTTGTGCCCAAGAAAAGAAAGCAACTGGCAATCAGATTAAGCAAGAATACAGATCACCTGTCAACAGTCTTCTTTGCAACATGCAATGTTCCAGATTTCTATTTCAAGTACTGCAATATTTTTATACCCATAGTTATCTCTAAGCTAATGCATATCTCTGTCCTCTTTCATCGTTTCTTTTAGTAAAGCATTTTCTTCTTTTCTCCATGTAGAAGTGATGTTCCTATCTACAAATAATCCTTTACCCATGCAAAATATCATGTTTTGAAAACTTTGTAACAGGAAACTCCCAGAAATAGAAAAACTAAAACCAAATGGTCATTGGGATCACTAGAAGAGGGACTAAAAATAATATTGCCAACCCTGTAATGTCCTTATACAAATCTATGGCACATCTGTGCCAGGAGCCCTGAGTACAGTTTTGAACTCACATTTGAAAACTATAACTGAACTAGAACATGTGCAGAAGAAGGTGACCAAAATGATCAGTGGGGTTAAGCACCTTTCTTATCCTTCCTTTAGCTTAGGGGGAAAAAATCTCAGCAGCAGGAACGTGACTGAGGTGTCTAAAATCATGCACAGTGTTAAAAATTCTGTTTATATAGCCCTACAGAACAAACAAAACAGGAAACAGGCAACTTTTTCTCCCAACAAAAAGACATAGAGTATATATACCATAGATGCAAATTTATAAACACTGCCATTTACTGGTTGGAGAATACTGCTGTAGTTGTTGCATAAAGTACAGAACACTGTATTCCAATACATAGCATGGAGAATGTGGACAAGGAAAGCAGGGTTATTCAATGAAGCTGATGCAAGAAAATTTAGACCAAAGTTTTCTTCATCCAGTGCATAATTAACTTGTAGAATTCATTCCAAAAGATGTGTCACTACTGCTAGCCTAAATGTCTTACTTTCATGAAAGGCAAGGCTGTAATAATCTTAGAGAGACAAGTTACTTTTCACTTCGGGATTTTATGCTTCCAAATATTAGCTTCAAGGAAATAATGGCAGGAGAGCAGTATGTCTCCGTCTCAGAGACTATCTAGTTAGCCGCTATGAGAAACAAAATGTTGGACTAGGGTGGGCTTTGGCCTGACACAGCAAGCTTATGGTTATAGCAGTAGCAGTAGTAATAGTATTTAGGCTTATATGTGGCCCCATAGTGCTTTACAGCACTCTCTGGACTTTACAATGTCAGCATTATTTGCATATTGCCCCCAACAATCTTCATCTTATTTTACTGATCTTGGAAGGAAGGAAGGAAGGCCGAGTCAACCGTATGAGTTGTGTTATGTTCTTATGCTGACATTTATTGCAGTGAACAATTTCCATATTTAGCTGAACTATTCCCAAGATCACTTTCTTTGAGAATTTCATTATGAGATAACTGCAAAATGACAAACCTATGATCAGATGAAACAATGAAATTGTCATACAATTTTTTCTTCCTTTCTACTTGGGCTGGAAAAATGAAACTGTGAGCATATCAGTTTTAGCGGAGGTCTTCCGCACAATGAGAGGATTATATCACAAAGTCCAGTTACTCTCCCCAGCTTGGTCAAGTGTTTGTTGTGGATGTTGCTAGAGGAATCTATAGACAATGGGAGTTTCTCAGGCATGTTGATGAGTCATCTGATATGCAGACTGAAACCTACATATTCACCCTCTTGCAGTGAAGTTGATGCTGGATAGTGGTTGTTATTTCAAGCCACATCAGAAGGGTCAATGCGTCTGTGACATTTTAAAAGATGACTTGGGAAGCTAGCAACTGATAAATGATTCTTCCATCCATCCCTGCTAATTTTGGATTCGCGCTGTTTACAGATAGTTGCTGTAACAGCCCCTGGTTCAATGGAAAAATGCACTCATGGAACGAAAGGAAGCTTGCAGAGAACATTTCCAAGAATTTGACAGCCTGGGTTTAAATAGAGGCAACTGGATAGGGACCGGTCATGCTCAAGCCATTATTATGTGTAGGTGCATTGCTATATATCTTATTCATGTGTAACCAGTGGATATAGATATAATGTAGCATCTTGTGATAATGATGATGCACAGAACACAGCCGAGCTTCTTTAACTGATTTGGAGCAATGGTTCCAGGCTAGGCAATGTTCACCTTTGTGTGGTCTTCAACTCTCAAAATTCCCAGCCATGGCCAGTTGAGGTCTATGCATCAGGAATTTTCCCTAGTTGAAAAACACTAAAACAGAGGTAGCATTGATACTTCTTGGAAAAATAAAAGAAGAAAGTTTTTTCTTTGGAAATCTAAATGGATGGGGGGAAAAGGAAAGCACATTCTTTCGTTGAGGAAGGTGAAGTTTAAAATCATCCGTTGGCAGTCCATTCATCTCTAAGGGCCAAGTTATTAAATGATAACCACATATCTGTCACTCTGGAACTCTTTCTGAGAGTAGAAAAGCCATCCTTGGAAAGCAATTGGGAACAGAGAAGAATTGTGAAATGCAATATCCTCCAAAAGGCCCCTTAAGCTACCATTCTATCATTTGGATTCCATGTTTACCTTGACTCTTGGATTGTTTGGTAATATAGTCTATCTGTAGAACTCTGAGAAAGTAAGATTAAATGTCCACACAAAAATTCAGGATACAATTCAGTTTTCAGAAATAAGACATTATTTTAGTCCACCTACACTTTTCTTTGAGGGAGCAAATGCAAGTAAGAACGAACAATTGGACAGGAATTTGGAATACATGCCCAGGACGCGTACTATGTCCAAAATACAGCTCATTTGGCAGAAGGGCGAGGAAGAATATAAAACACATTTCCCAGTGGATTACCTACTTGAAGCGTTGAGTTCAAAATAAAATTTAGTTGTAAATTTATACTTGTTTGAAATTCATAAACAAGCTCTTTCTTTAAAACTGCTTTTGAGAGTAAAGGAAAGATGGAACAGGATATGATGCAAGCTAAAGATCCTTACAACATTTGAAAAATGAGAATGAAAGATAGTATACATGCACATTTTCAGAATGTAACAAAATGTGTATGTTTTCAGTAAAATATGGCTAAAAATGGATAAAGTAGATTTAAAAGAAGTACCAGGGTGCTACTTTAGGTATGGAATATTGGAGGCAAAGACCAGGTGGACTGTCCTGGTGGGCCTCAGTCCCAGGCTAATACTTTCTTGGAAATATACTTAAGTTTCTACCTACTGTGGCCCAATTCATCTTATCTAGCAAGTCCAAAGTATCTCTGTTGGAAATTAGCCTCTCCATTCTAAAGTCAGCTAGAAAGATGTCACTGCAGAGTCTCAATGTATGGATGAGACAGTTATGTTAAGCCTAAATTTGAAAGAAAAAGGAGAGTACCTTTTCAGTTTGCAAAATCTCAATTTTAAACAGGTCATGCAGTATCTTGTAAAAAAAAAAAAGGAAGCCCATAAGAGATGGGAGATTGTCGTTCTTAGGGGATTATGATGCAGATATTTCAGATCTTAAGAAAGATCAGAAGTATATCACTGACAGAGAGTAGAAGAAGAATTACTCGTGAACAATGTTTGAAAAAAAAGCAACAATGGATGTTTACATGCATTACATGCTAATGCCAAAACTCTTTGTGCCAAGATCTCATCAAGGAAAAAACATGGAGGAGCAATATATAGTTTAGCTGTGTATTAAATTGCTTATATTGGGAATGAAGATTGCCCATGGACAACAAAGAGTATCATTGTTAAGTACAGCTGGCTTTCCAAAGTTTTTGCCGGCTTAAAGGAGAGGGGGGGGGGAATTAGGCAAACTAGGGCTACATATACTGAGAGCTCTGTACTGTTTCTAGAATCACAAGCACCTAGCATCTTTCTAAATTTCAGGCATTGTGGGGAAAAAAAAGAATAGACTGGTGGCTTCAAATTTTGGTATAGAGCATCTCAAGCCTTTGACTTTTCTATAGGACAGAGGCTGCCAGACTAAGTGATCCTTGTGGTGTGATCCAGAAAGGCTGTTTCCAAACTCTGGAATCTATTTTCAATCTAGAACAGATGTGGAGACTTCCACTTGCTTGCTGAGTTACAGTATGGCTCCTTCCAATGTTTATCTCTTTGAATCCCCCAGTTGGAAAGAACCATTTAAACTCTGAGAGCAATCTCCCTCCTCATTGCACGGATCCCACTGTCACTCTTTAGCTTCTGCAAAGGGCTCGCCATTGTTTTAACTACTAGTGACACAGTCAAATTTGTTCTCTCACTATAACAATAGTTTTCATAGCATTCAGTTGGAACTAGTCCCTGTCCTAAGAGAGGATCTTTTTTTTAACCTTCAAGCAACCAAAAAACCCTACTGCGTCTTCTCTTAGTTGTTGCTGCTGTTTTGTCAACATTAAGCATACAGTTCCTTCATTTTCACCTCATAAGGAGGTTTCCAGTTTCCCAATCATCTCCTTGCCCTTTTCCGAATCTGTTTCCACATCTTTGAATTTTTCTTGTGTGTTGCTCAAAACTGTTCTCAGTACTCAGGATGGAGTTTGTCCAATGCAGAATAAGGCAAAACAATGCTTTTATTGTTGAAAAGTGTCATTTTAATAGCTACATCATATTACTCTTTCATATTCCGCTCATAATCAACTATAAAAAACAACATAAAAAATAAAAGACAATATATGAGTTACTGTACGGAGAAGATAGTGACAAAGATTGTTTGCAAAGGTAAAAAAGTATGGAGAGGCATAGTGAATAATGTAAACTAGATTTAGTTTGATTTTCCTTTTCTTTCCTTTTATCTCCCACCTTGGATTTCTTTTGCAAACAACTCACTTTTATTTTTCTGCTGTTTCTATAAGATTGCTCATCCCAAAAGGGAATATACTGTATATGATGTATCATTCCTGGTTTAGTAAAATACATATGAATTGCTCATCCTATATCTGTTCATTTGATTTATTTTGTCTTTATGAAATTTCATTCTATTTTCAATCCATATCTCTAGTAAAAACATTTTTTAATTTCATTTCTGCCTTTCAAGGCATGGAGCTGTTACACCCTGTGGTGTGTTATTGGTAAATCTGATAAGCATTTTGTTGTTCTCTTCATCCAGGTAATTAATAAAGTGTTGAAGAATAACAGGCGCAGGAGCAAACCTATGATGATTCCCCCAGATGATTCCCCAGATATCTCTCTAGATGTCAGCTCAGGAGAGGATGAACTGGGTCTTGGCACATCAGGAGCTGAGTTAATGGTTGGCTCCAAGCAGCGTCTGGAAGGGATTTGGTTGAGGCTCCAGCTGGGGAAAGCATGCAGGTGCAGATGATCAGTGAGGAGGAGAAGGAACTGCCTTCTGCATGTGATCCAAGAACATGTAGGGCAGAGAAAAGGCAGGAGTAGAGAAGGTCAGCCAGATTATTCAAGAGGAGAAAAGCTCGCCCTTCTTGATAGGCTGCACTGGAAGCTGGCTATTTAGCACAGCAGACAGAGGGAGGCATTGTTGGAAACAATGCCTAGCTGTGTGTTTTCTGGTTGTTGTGATTCCTGCCTCACTTTAGATTGACACCGTGTCTTGACTTGAATCATGTCTTGGAAACTCTAAACTTTTCTTGACTCGTGAGCTCTCTTGTATTGTAGATTTAACTTTGCCTGGTGGATTTATTTTGTTTGAGAAACTTTCAAGTGCTTTGTGGACGCTTTTGTCATTACTCTGTGGACTAACACTGGTCTGCTTGTGGCTGGACTTAATTAACAGTTCTGGTTTTTTTGGTGAAGGGAATTGCTGGGGAATATTAATAAACTCATTAAACCACAGTTGTGTGTGTGTGTGAGAGAGAGTGTGTGTGTGAGTGAGCGGGGCAGCACAAAACCTCATGACATCACAGTCGCTACCTCACTCCACATTTATTAGAAAAGTTGTCAAATCAGCTGTAGAGCTACCTGATTTCCTTCAGCCAATGCTTGTCAGAGTATAAATATTATAACCCCCACCTCCTTTATTTTGTACAACTCAAGTTGGCATACCAAAGCTCCCAACTCCTACTTTCACATCATAACAACTTGGGGGGGGGGGGCGGTGAGCTGAGATGACTAACCCAAAGTCACCCAGCCATTTTTCATGACTAATGGGAAGAGTAGAACTCATAATCTTTGGGGTTCCAGTCCGGCACTTTAATCACTACAATAACTGGCTCTTCGGCTCTTTGTCAAACCTTTTGTTGAATTCAAGCTGCATTATAAGTAATCCTCGAGTTACAACCACACTTGGGACCAGAATTTCCATTGCTAAGCAGGGTGGTTGTTAAGTGATTTGTGCCTGATTTCATGACCTATTTTGCTTAATTTGTTAAGTGAATCCAACTTCCCTTATTCACTTTGCTTGTCAGAAACCAGCAAGGGGAAAAGGTCACAAATGGCAATCAAATAGCCACAGGATGCTGCAACCATTGTGAATACATGCGGTTACCAAGTACCCAAATTTTGATCATTAACTGTGGGGATGCTGCAATGGTCATAAGTGTGAGGATTGGTTGTAAGTCCTTTTTTCAATACCATTGTAACATTGAACAGTCACTAAATGAGTGGTTCTTAAGTCTAGGACTAACTATATGTCCATAGCATACTGTACCTACTAGTTACTCAAAAACAAAATACCTGATCAAAAAATGAAATAAGATTAGTCTGATAAGACTTGTTTGTGACAAACATGCTATCAATTAATGCTTTCAAAGTAATTACGGATTAATCTCTTGCTCTAAAATCTTCCCTGGTATTGAAGTCTGGTATCTAATTCACTAAGCCCCCCATTTCCCATTTTTGGTGACATTTACCCTCTCCAGATCTGGAACTTGATAGAAATAGGTATTCCTGACTATCAGGGGTAGGCAACCTTGGCTCTTTTATGACTCGTGGACTTCAACTCCCAGAATTCCTGAGTCAGCCATGCTGGCTCAGGAATTCTGGGAGTTGAAGTCCACGAGTCATAAAAGAGGCAAGGTTGCCTACCCCTGCCTGACTATGTTTGTTATCTCTGAGAGATCTTGGAAGACAAGTAAAGTACCAAATGATTGGAGAAGAACAAATGTCTCTTGGTTGTTGTAGGTACTGGGCATTAACAGCAATGCTCGTACTCCTTCTTCCACTGAGGAGGTTCCATATATCCAAAGCTATTTAAAAAAAACTACATAGCTGAATCTGGAGTTGAACTGAATCTCCCTGGTCCAAGTCCCATAATTTAACCACCACACTGTGGTTAATTAGTATACATGAATGACATTCTTGATATGCATAACTGTCTATGGCTAAATAACTCCAGAAAGCATGTTTCCAAGAAGTCTGGCCAACTGCAAGCTATTTCACCATTTACACTAGAGCAGCAGCAGCATTATTGCTGACGCTTCTCTGTTACAATATTATTCCTACAATAATGTTTTAAAGCAAAATATTTATCTTTGAGGCATTTCCAAAGAAAAGAAGAGGTTTTAATTCCCTGGATTTTTATTGGCTGGAATCCTGTAGGAAAAAAAAAAACAATGAAAAATAAACACAATTCCCCATTTCAAGAGGACCAGAGCACTAAACTCTGCAATGCTACTCTTAGTCTCCTTTAAGGACCTAATAGTAACTAAGCACTGCACCTGGATTCATTATAATGAGAGAAAGAGATAAAATTTTAGAACAGGAAATACTTGTCAAAGTATCCACAAATACACCTTTCTTACCTTTCAACAATGCCATAAGCCAAACAAAACTCCAGAAATATGTTAGTCTAGTTTAAAGACAGTCATGTTTGTCAATGTGGGATTGGAAATTCAACCACCATGATAAAGCAATACATTTATTAGAACCAACTGAAATGATACATAAGTGCATGTACACTGGGCAAATCAAGTTCTCTCTAGAGCTCTTCATCAGGCACAATATTACAAAAAGTCCCCTGCTTTTTTCTATACTAACATGCAACTCAAATGATGAAGAGATGTGAATATTTGTTCCCTGGTTCAGTTTAGGTAAGACTGGAAAGCACTCATCTTTGCCACCCTCATTCCCATCTGTCATTGTAAATCAGGGTTTATTTCATCAGACAATCTTCAGATGGTGTAGCGGTGGAAACTTCTGGAAACTTTCCGGTTCATCCAGCCCTCCAGTTTTTCTAAGTATTTCCTAGAAGCAGCTCCATTGGCAGAAATAATTATTTCTGACGGCTTCCTACTCTCACTCAGTGGCTGATTCAAGAGGAATCGTTTGTACCGCTCTTGCATCTACACGGAACTCTTGTGAATCTAGCAATCATCTCTGTTTAATAGCTTAAGCCAATTTATCTTCAGGAGCAGCCCAAAGCAAACAATTCCAAATCTTTCATCTGGGAACCCTGGAGCTCTGTGGATCTTCAAGCCAGGCCATACTCCACGGGAGGGAATTCTAATCCATATCTTTGGTTTAGTTGGGCATGAAAAGAAAATGAGGGCTTTATAACTCCAGGGAAGTAAGCAGGGATGAAAGTAATGAATTCAGACAGCTTCTCGTTCCTTCTTTGAGTTCTTTGGTTCAGGGTTCACCTCTGTGCAGAGTGCCAGGATGCTTTCTTTTATTATTAATTTCATGAATAGAGAGAGTGTGGCTGAGGACTTCTGATAGCTCAGGTAAGGTTTTTTTTCCCCCCTCATTCTCTCACTTTTTTTGGATCAGCAGAAATGAAAGCCAACCATGGATCATTTTCAGTTCCGCTTTTGACCACGGTGGAATATGGAAATACTGCCTAAGAAAGGTGATTGATCAATTGTGTGCCATCAGGTTAGGGTCCCAAAGGTGCTTTTTCAAAAGGCAACTGGATTTTATTTTTCTTTGAAGACGTTTCGCTTCTCATCCAAGAAGCTTCTTCATTTCTGACAATCTGAAGCTTCTTAGATGAGAAGCGAAACGTCTTCAAGGAAAAATAAAGTCCTATTGCCTTTTGAAAAAGCACATTGGGACACCCTGGATGACTAAGAATCTCCATAGACATCAAGTTGGTGTTGATTCTCAGCAACCACATAGATGACCTTCCCTAACCTGGTCCTTCAGCTCTTCCAGTAGTGCACTTGTCACCGCTGTATGGTAACTGACTCCATCCACCTTGCTGCTGGTCACCTTCTTCCTTATAAATATTTTTTTTTAAATGTAAGTATTTTTTCTTGGATAATCTGCTTGTCTTCTTTGCCTTCAAAGGCTGGTATAAAATTCTGTTTCATAATGTAGTTGAGGAACTACAGTATTTCACTCTGGGTTTTTTTTAAAACGTTTCAATCAGACTGCTCATTTTAAGTATGAGCCATTTCTTTTAGGACAGTTTATTTATTTACATATTTTATTTGTATGTTTTTAATTATACCTGTGAATAATTTTTATTTATATGCATTTTATTCCATTCACTTATTCTGCAAACCAGACAGATTTTTTTTTTTAAAAAAAGTATCCCGTGATATTTATATATTGAAGCTCAACAATAGGACGTCTTTGCCTTTCTTTAATTTTTTTAATGCATCAGCAAGATGGCAACACCTGGCCATCTTGCTTAATCTTGGAAGCTAAGCAAGTGAACCTGGATTAGTACTTGAATAGGATACCACTGGGACTTCCAGAGGTATTAGCTAGAAAATGCTTTTGGGAAATGTTAACCAGAAATTAAACTTGACTTGAGAACATCCTCCCTTCTATCTTCTACCAAATCCTCAGATCCTTCCTTTTTTTTTTCTAGTTGGGAGAAATGTCTCTCTTTTTAAACATCAAGCAAAAATTTCTGGATTGGAAATAAACAGGCTTTAATCATCTCCTCTCAGCTTCAGATTTAAGCTCAAAATTTCTGGAAACAGGATTTTAAAGTACCAAATTAGTACACTTGTTGTAAGAATAATATATTCTTTAGAGGAACAGAAAGAACCTAGCTAAGAACTGTTCTAAGTTTAATTTTTCTCTCCCTGAACATGAAAGTCTAATTTATTGAACCTAGTGATTATTGTCTGTATAAAACACCAGTTGTGTGCTGTGGTATCTATTTCCATCATACTTCTATTTTAGTAAGAGATCAATATGTTCTTGTGATCCCATGAGCCTTATATCTTTTCCTATATGGTTTTCTATCAGAGATCCTTTTTAAATAATTCATATTTTATAGCTAAATATATATTTTAATTTATGTTACCAATGATTGTTTTGCCTCTGACTAACTAAAACTAAAAAGGAACATTTATATTTTCTCTTTCTTTAATAAAGTTTTATTCTCTTTATTCCTTGAGAGATTGCTGTACCTCCCCATCGGGGGTGGAGGTGGAGGTGGAGGAGGAGGAGGAGGAGGAGGAGGAGGAATACTGATTTGATTAGATGCATATTTGAATGCAATAACGCCAGGCAGAAATTTTACAGAATATATTTCATCTTTATAATCCCTCCTCTTATTTGTCTGTAATGTGCATATCAAGATATTTATTGCGGTCATAAGTAACCCACGGTATACCACACGGTATAAACTCAGAGTTTTCTGGGTAGAAAACAGAAGCAAAAGCTTAGTTATCCAAAATAATCCATACAGGCACATCTCAAATTCAGGAAGACCCATGAATAGTCTGTTTTTAGTCCAAGGTTCCAAGTGATATAAAAACTCTGTAATACAAACAGTTCAAATGGGAAAATAGAATGCTGTTTAAAAGTCATCTCTTTTGTATTTTATTTGTTCTTCCTGTTGGAATGTGCGGTGTCAGACTTGAGACCCTGCCAAAGTCAGGTTCTATGCCAGCCTATTTGGTCTGCAACTGTGTCACATCAAGGGCCTCTTCCATCCTGAACTTATCTGAGGAATCTCCTGTGGTTCAGGCTGGTCAGACTCTTCACCCTCAGATTGATCCTGAACAGGAAATGATGCTAGGTAAAGGATAAGTGGTGGCAGCAGTTGCAACTACCAAGCAATTAAGGTGGAAAGGCAGGACTGAGATGTATAAATTCAGGGAGCTTCTGGAACAGAGGATTGATACCTTTGACATTTCACCTATAAGCATGTCACTACCATGTATTTGGGGGGGGGGATTTTAAGTAGGAAAATTATTGCCTTAGGCCTTGCAGATACTGAAGTCATCCATTTCCCTTAGGCTGACCGTATGTCTCAGTCTCATCTGGTTTTGCATTCCAGTCCAGATGATGATCCAGCTTTAAAAAAAAAAAAGCTCTAGAAACTAGGACTAATCAGAGCCACAAAGAGGGAGTGTGCATTTAACCATCAGTCACAACTCGCTTCACCTTTGCATGGCTAGCGAAAATCAGAGCAGAGTTTGAAACAGCATTAAACCCCCTTTTCATTTGTTTGTTTGTATCATACTTCATTATTCATTACAAATATTACAAATAACTCAAGGCAGTGAGTGTATCCAGCACACCTTCCTCCACAACAAGGTGTATTTTCTCCACAACAACAATCCTGTGAGGCGTGTTGTGCTGAGAGAGAAAGAGAGCGATTAGCCCAGGTGGTTTTCATGGCTAAGGCAGGACTAGAACTCACAGTCTTCCATTTTCTAGCCTGGTGCCTTAACCACTAGGCCAAACTGGCCATTCCCTCACTTTGCCTTTCCGTAAACTCTGTTCTGGTGTACCTGCCTGAAAATATGATAAACCTAATTTCACCTCTCCCTTTAAAAAATAAACAAAAAGGTCTCTCTCAGAAATGAGTGTTTTTTTCAATTTTAACAGGCAAAATTGGTGCCTTAAGCTATATTTCAGCCAACTATCTGATCCTTAAAACATTTTCCCGAAAACCTTTGAAAGGATCAATATTAGAACTTGATGAAGAAAAGTTTGGTTCTGACCACTATGGCAAACCAATAACCATGGTCGTTCACCATTCACAATGGTCATTATAGCTCAAGTATACTTGAGGTATAATGGTACTCAAGCAAAATAATGATGAGACTACAAATTATATAAATTATATCATTTGCATAATAATGAAAGTGATCTCCTTGTAGCTTCTACCATACCACTTATAACACCAACTTTTGAATCTCTTTAGTTCACCGAATTATTAGATCCACCATCATTGCTGAAAAATGCCCTCCATTCACTGACTGAACATAGGACTGATTTGGAAAAAAATTCTAAACAATTTGAACTGGCAAAATAAATAGAATTTAGTCTGCTTCATTGTCAGTGCCTGTCTCTGCTGAGGATGTGATACAATATTGTCTCCTTGAACAGTTCTGTCCTTGGCTTCCGGTGGGAATAACTACTGCAAGCTCTGACTATCCCATTTTTGTTTTAAAAAATTCAAAGCAACCTGTATATTTTTTTATTCTGTAGGCAATGACCAGGCTGAGACATAGGACCAGGTCAAATACATCATCAGTCTGGAGTTTCTACATCCCAGAAAGAGACCTAGATCCAGCCCCTCCCCCCCCCCGCCCGGCCCCTTGATTGATTCTTATCTGGCACCAATTTGCCTTGACAGATTCTTGTGTATAGGTTGCATGGTATAAACTCGAAGTGGTTTTGAACTCTACCCTGGCTCCTGGTTGTCTGTGCCTGACCATTCCTCTTTATAGCAAATCATAGGTGGTGAGACTAAGAGGGACTGACCCAAGACATACCACAGGCTTCATGACAGCATTGGGATTTCAAGTAAATTTTACCACAGTAAAATTCTAGCCTCAAGACCACGTTGACTCTGCAATAAGCTATGTTGTTTTTTCTTCTTTTTTCTATAACCATCTTTGACCTCAGTGATAATTTCCAGGGGGTTCTCTGCCAAGTTGATTTTTTAAAAAAAATAAATCACCCACCTAATCTCAGTCCCACAGCCCTACCCTCATGTGAGGATATGTTCCTTCCAAATCAGGGAGGGAGAGAGTGGCAAAAAGCCAAACAGCTGCATTTAGTAAGAACAGATTGTAAATCACAAGGCAGTAGGAAATCCAGAAAGGAAAGGGATTACAGTAATTGTGCCTGGATATAATAAAACCAGAAATTAATTTCTCCAGATCCTTTTGTCCTTTCTGTGCATCTTTCTGATTTTACAAGGAAATAGGAAATAATTCTTATGCGAATCACCCTTGCATACGTGACAGGACAAAAAAGGGAGATGGAATGTGTGTGAAAATTTAATCTGCTTGTCAAGCAAGCGCAAATTTTGTTCTCCGAACCCAGTTGCTTGGATTTGTTTCTTACTTTCCAAATATATTTAACTTCTTCCCAAGCCTGGCGCCATCCAGATGTATGACTTCACTTCCCATAATTACCAGCCAGTAATTATTTTATAATTACTGGCTGGTAATTACTCCACACAAATAAAGAACAAGTTCCCACTAATTAATCTGTGAAGAATTTGTCTGCCAGTGATGATTAGCAATGGTGGCTCTGTAGATGCTTCAGTGGCAGAGAGGGGTTATCACTGAGTTGTAGGAGCTGGAGAGAAGTGCAGAACGAAAAGCTATTATCTTCAGGCTTTGCTTGTGCATTTTCTGCAAATGCTGTAAACAAAAAGATACTTAATTTAAAGGGGTACTTTATTTTCTCCTCTCATTCAGCAGGCATTAATATCCATTTGTGCCATTTGTTGTATTCCAAGTATAATTTTTCTAAATGCCAAACATGTTATAACCAAAGACATTTGAGAAGAAGAAAGAGGAAGGACACTTTCTTCTTTATTTTAAGCCACAATCTTCTGGAAAATGCTGGTAGCACATACCTGGTCCTCCTTCTCTGGGACATCACTGTAAGCCTATATGATTTGTAGGGTTAACAAAGAGGAATTAGATACCTGCAACAAAATATGTGACAAGTCATGAATCTATTGCAGTGCAATTCTTTGTCATGTATCCTTTTTGTCTATTGTTTCTTTCATTTTGCTGGTATTTTCTCCAATATATTATATTATTTCTCCTAATATATGCCCAGAATCTTTTTTTTTTATTTCCTCTGTAGAAATATAGTAGTAGAATATCTTTCACTATTATGACTCAAAAGTGCATGTCAAGTATAACATCTCTGCTGTTATCATTACTCTATACCAAAGATAGTTTCAAAAGATTTCTAATACAACATTGGTATGATTCAATATTGCACTCTGAATAAGCAGGAAAGGAGGAGTATTGTCACCCCTGAACTTTGGTGTTGGAGAAGTCTCCTGAGAATACTGTGGACAGCCAAGAAAACAAACTGATGGAGCATCAAATAAATCAAAGTTTTTATGGGTTGTCACGGAGAAAAATCTATCTGTGTGGTTACTAGGGTACTAGGAATTAAAAAAGACTTGATAATAATCAGTTATTCAAAAGAGGCCACACAGTTATATATTAACTTCTTGAAAGTTCTGTACAGTTAGACAGAACCCATCTTCCTTTGTAAGATTGTCCATTTATCAAGGTTCAGCCTTCCCACTTTTGAGATAGAAAGCCATGGCCAAAAGGAAGATATTCCTGATTGCTGGCCTCCTGTTAGGGAAAAATTAAGGTAATTGCCTCAGATGGGGTTTTTTTTTGTATGTGTTTTGAAAAGGTATCAAATATGATACTGTCTGGTTTATTATTACTGCATTTTTATTCTCACAGAGAAGCACTTTTTGAATTTTTTCTCTCAAATACTAAATATCTCCATCAAGTTGGCTTTTGAAGTGCATGGATGTAGACGTGGGAGACCCTGCAAGTTTTCTTTGTTTCCTTTTCTTTTTGGAGGCCTGTGGGTCCTTCTGGTCCTGCAAAAGGGAGTGAGGGTCCTCGGAAAGTTGGTTCTGATTTGGTTTGGGGGAAAGTATTAGAACAGGCATGACAAGAAGGAATCCAAATTTATTGGTTGAAAGGCAGAGCCTACAGTCATGGCTACCACCTGCTCTTGCACAATCAGCTCTGACTGGGGAAGTACACCCACAGGCAAGGTTAAAGACGCAAAACCTCTTTAACTGCCTGTCACCTCCCAGGAAATCCTAAATCAGCCAGGGATTTAAAACACAGGTGGCTGAAGGAGCTGTCCATTTTATCAGGGCCAACAGATTCAAGTTTTTCCCAGATGCCCAAGCAACTGCCTCAGGCAACTCCACAAGACTTGTACTGCCAGATTCCGAGATGTGTTATAGATTTCTCCAACAGTAGGTTTTGAATTTTCATTGCATTTGAAAACAATATCATTTCTGCTATTCCTAATTTCTATGATGCACGTGTAATTATGTCTCTGTACAAAAGAGGGAGATACAGAGAGGACCAAAGCCCCATTGCATCTAATGGGAATATGGATCTAAATAAATGCACTCTGGATACGACATCGTTGTCTTTAGAGTTCAAGCCAACAAATTGGAATAGAAGTGGGAAAACAGGATAATGTCATCACATATGACATTTGAGTTTTCTTAACATTTTCAGAATGGTGCACGGGATAACATGGATTGGTGGGGACACCTCAGTGTTACTCTTAATACTTAAGAGTTACGTTCTAAGTCATTCCCAACTAATTTTTTTCTGGCACCGGACACTTGTACTAATAGGCTGGGTGTATAACATTAAGCTATGGTTTCTTGAATTATGGTATGTTAAATAAACCACCATTAGCTAGATTTAGACATCATGCAAAGTTTCAAGCCTTACTACCCACAATTATGGCTTAACTCACTTTGTGAATCTAAGCACTGTCAGTGATTCATAGTTATCAGAAGAATAGTGATCACATTTGCATAAGTCAGAATTTTGAAAAATGAGGATTCCTTCTTGTGGCTCCTGTTACTGAAAGCAATCAAAAAAACCATTCTGACCTACAAATCTCTAGTTGTCAAATGAGCCAGGAACCAGAAAGAAACCAGAGGTTTTGATTCTCTTTTGTTCAGGGAGAAGCAACTTGAAGTTTTCAGTTATTTATCATGACATGTTAATATCATGATATTAACTTGATTGCTCTCAAAGTGAGGAGAAATGTATCCATGCTAAAGCAGAAGTTTTCAAAACTTCAATTTAGTAAAATGTGGTCATTTTTAAAAATTGTTCTACTTTGTTTTGTTTTGTTTTGTTTTCACCCCATTGAAACAGCAGCATAGATATATGGTGTGTGTCAAAATAATTCCATAAGGAAATGAGCCAGAAGGTGAAAAGAGAAAGTTTGTTGTGCTGTGTATAAACTGGCAGTTTCTCAACCAGATTAAACACTGAAGAGCCAAAATAAATATATATAATCTTAGCTGTTATAGTGTGACCTGTAGCTCATTAATTCTAATGGAGAAAAATACAGTAGTGTATTTTTTTATGCATGAAATGCAAGAGAACCTTAATGAAATTTATTGGATTGAAATCAGTTTTTAACCTTGATAAACCTGCCTGTTTGAGCAGGCACTGTACATACACAGTATATAGAATTAATAACTTATGTTTAAATTTTGTTGAAACCAAATACCACAAGCTAGTTGTGATAAGTTTTGCAGACTTAAACTTCTTGCTTCAACAGGATTTGGAAGACACTACTGTTTTTTCTAGAACAAATGTTTCTAGAACAGTTTCCACAATTAATTTTACTTACCAACCAACATAAGCAAGTGGATTATAAGGATGTAAGTGATGGGATGTTGGGCAATTGCTGAAGCCAAAAAGTTACAAGAACAAAGCCATTTTTAAGACATGGTGTGGGTTCACTGTGTGTTATTTTTGTTGTGATAAAAATCTGCTGAATCCTTGTTTGGCTACAACATCTTTTCTTTTCTGATTTTGTTTGTTATGTTTTTTATATGTGTCTGTCCACAGTTGTTTGAGTAGACGGATGTCTACAAACATATATGTATTAATGTAAATATTTAGCCTTATTTACAGATCTGCTTTTTACATAGTTGGAAGAAGAAATAGGGATGACATGATAGCAGTGTTCCAGTATTTGAGAGGCTGCCCCAAAGAAGAGGGGGTCAAATTATTCTCCAAAGCACCAGAAAGCAAGACAAGAAACAATGGTTGGAAACTGTTCAAAGAGAGAAGCAACCTGGAATTAAGGAGAAAGTTCCTAACAATGAGGACAATTAACCAGTGGAACAGCTTGCCTTCAGAAATCGTGGGCATTCCATCACTGGAGGTTTTTAAGAAGAGACTGGACAGTCACTTGTCTGAGATGTATAGATTCTCCTGCTTGAGCGGGGGACTGGACTAGATTAGAAGACCTCCAAGGTCCCTTCCAGCTCTATTCTATTCTAAATTCTAAATGGATGGTCCTTGATGGCACAGCTGAAGCAAGTAAACAGGCAGGGCCTCTGTGCAGTTCCTAAGTCTTAGTTATGCTCATACTTAAAGGGGTTTTTTTTCCCTTCTGCTCAACCATGTTTGGTTCTCAGAGACTGACAAGACAACAACTTGCAGTTTTCTTGGATTTTCAGAAGCAACTTGCCATTGCCTACTTCCTAAGGCTGAAACAAAATGAGTGGCCCAAGGTCACCCAATTGGTTTCGCGCTTAAGGCAGGACTAGAACTTGGGCCTCCTAGTTTCCAGTCTGGTGCCTTAACTATTACAACCAACTAGTTCTATAGCGCAGGAACAACTATACAGTTCAAACCCCAGCCCAGCAATTTAGCCCTGGCTTTTTACTGAAGCCAATGTCCATCTCAATAAGAAAAACAGTACTTTTTGCATAACAAATCCTGGTACACGCCTGAAATGCTAAATAAATAAATAAATACACACGTAAATAATAAAAAGGTTTTTCCACATTAAAAATCTTGATCTCTGGATAACCTAAGAGGAAACATTTGTAAGGGTTCCAGGGAAATGTTTTTAATGCTGGAAGTCATGACTGATTGAAGCCATAAATGATTACCTTCTTTTGAAATGTTGAATCGGTCCTGAAGATGGAAATTCATGGTCATTTCATTTGGCTTTTCAATCGGTTTGGATTTATTGTGGGCACTCTAGACGTGATCAAGGCACGTTAGCTGAAGATCTAGAAGGCAAGTCTGTGGGACAGCCTAACTGCCTTATTCCCATGGCTGCTTTTTAAAGCGAACTTCCAAAAACCCAGTCCTGATTTCTATGCATTAGCAATGGTCTCAGAATGGTGCCTAGTCCAGACTAGAGGCAAAACAGGACCTGATTGGTCAATCCCTTGCTTCTTGTCCTTCCCCTCTTTGCAGGGAAATCAATGGTTATTGGATGGCTATGGTGTGGGCAAGTCTTCCTGTTCCAGTTTTTTCTTTTTAGATATAGATCTTACCACATTAATCCTATAGGTTAACTTTACCTCATGGATGCCCTTTTTCTGCTTTCCTATATTCATTTTTCCTATATTCTTCCTTCCTTCCTTCATTCCTTCCTTCCTTCCTTCCTTCCTTCCTTCCTTCCTTCCTTCCTTCCTTCCTTCCTTCCTTCCTTCCTTTCTCTCTCTCTCTCTCTCTCTCTCTCTCTTTCTTTCTTTCTTTCTTTCTTTCTCCACACCGACCTGAAAAACTAAACCTGGTAGATTTTGTTAAGGAGTTTGATGCAGTGTTTCCATCTTGCAGAGAGCTTGATTTTCATTCCTATTTCATGATTGTGTTGTTTTGTATGTCCTCCACTTTAATACTGCTATAACAATCATTGTTATGCAATCTCTCTTTATGACTGCCTTGTTTAGCAACCACTTAAATTCACCATGGTGATTTACCATAGCTGGCTCAGGAATTCTGGGAGTTGAAGTCCACAAGTCATAAAAAAGCCAAGGTTGCCTACCCCTGGGCTAGATCTCTCAAAACCCCAGATCCTGGCTCATGTAGTAGCCATTGTGCATACAGCCTCCAATTAGTAAATAAGACCTGTAGACTTCAGAGCCACGTGATGCAACAGAAAAATGTTGCAGAAAAATGTTTTTGGTGGCATTACTGGGCACCACCCAGGCAGAATGAAACAATTGTCTAAAGCAACAGAGGCTAAGGCCCCTCAAGGCAATCCCTCACTAACTTTTCTAAACCTCCCATCGATTCCTTGCCATTGAGAGAATTGTATGGCTGTCTTCCTCAGCAGATTGGTAGGCTGACTTTAGGTGTGGGGAAAACATTTTGCGCCAAAGCCATCTTGTCTTTTTGTTCCAATTTGTGATGCCCCAGTCTTTAAATCAGAAATTCTGTGTAATAGTTTTGAAGTCTAACCAACATCTACCTTTTAGTTTAGAGAAAGTGTGTGTGCATCTTGTCTTTTTGTCTTAGGCTTAAACTTTTTTCGGTTGCCTGACGCATTATTGAACAAATGCACCCATTTTCTCTTTGCCTTGAGGTAGCTTTTACGGTATTTTATTATTAATACTAGCATGGCAACTCTGAAATATAGAGCCAGAGAAATATACAAAGCTCTATTTTTTTTTCTCCTAAAATATCAAGATAACGTTATTTGTAATGTTCCTGCCATGGCTTGGTCATCTCTGAGCAATTGGGTTCTACTTAAATAGGCTTTCCATGAGTTTTTTTTTGTCTCCTGCGAGCGAATGAAGCTTAAACAATAAAAGCACTTTTAAAAAGACTTCATAGCAAACTAGGGAAGGCATATCCCATCACCAGGCTTTGGGTGTGGTACACAATTTGTTGTCTGCAGGCTGTGCAGGATGTTTAAGGAGGAGAGGCTCTCAGTCAAGCTGACCAATGATATCACTGTAAAAACAAACAAACATACAGCCAAAAAAAAGACCTTGAGAAGCTTGCTCACTCTCTTGCCTCACTCTCTCCTTGCACACAAAGCTAAGCGTGCAATATTCACATTCTTGCATCTGTAATTGTTTTTTTTTTAAAGTATGGGGGTGGGGGGGCAGTGGCGTAAGAGGCATTGTCTTAAAAGGGGTTTAAAATGAGGAAATTGGGAGTTAGGTCAGCAATTGTAAATATCCTCTGGGTAATTCAATGCGTTTGTTCTGAAGCACACTTCCAGAAGTCCCTGACTTATCATCGGACACCCTGGCACCAGGGTTTTTGGTGGGAAAGATCGGCTCTCCTGATAACACTGAGAGCAAAATCTCCACCTACAGCCCCAAATAGAGATTGGGTGGGTTCATTCATTGCTTAATAGGGAGAATGAGAAAATAATGATGGAACTCCGACAACAGAAAACTACTTTTATTATCAGAAAGCAGGGGTTTGCCTATTGCTTTCTTGTTATATTAAAATTATAAATCTTGGATAAAGTTAAATTGATTTTTTTTTTTAAAAAAAAAACTGTCCTATGTACTATACAGGTAGAGTAATATATCTTGATAGTAAGTAATAATACAAAATAGTAGAACCTTATTACTACTCCCACCTTTTCTGATTTGTACTAAGATAATTCTAGCAGTAAATATGTAACTTTTCATATGTAACTTTTTCTAATGAACTACTATGTGCAGATGTCCCTAGATATCTAACCTGAGAAGGTAGAAACAAAGTTCAGAATAATGTTGACAAATCAGAGAAATTGGCTGAAAGTAACAAAATGAAATATGAGACCAGTGCATATTTGGAATACCAGTTTGGTGTAGTGGTTAAGGCACCTGGCTAGAAATTGGGAAACGGTGAGTTCTAGTCCTTCCTTAGGCATTAAGCCAGCTGGATGAACTTGGGTCAGTCACACCTCTCAGCCCTAAAAAGAAGACAAGGGCAAACTACTTCTTGCCAAAAGAAGTGACTAATTCAGGCAGTTGTCAGCAGTCAACTATAATTTGAAGACACACGCACATAGTCCATGCTTATTTACACTTATAAAATGGAGGGTGCCTAACATGGGCATATTGTGGAAAATATTATGGAACAGAAGCTAATTATGAACTGAATGGAATCACATCCATTATCTAACTGTGAAATGACAGAAAGTAATAGAACTCCACTTTACAGTATTTTGCACTAGTTTGATATTTTAGATCAGTTCTAAAATATCCTATGGGATACAAGGACACAGGGAAAGCTATAATTTAAGGTGGCAGAATCTGTAGTGCATTGTTACTTTAGCATTAATATGCTGCTTAGACCATTCAAGGTGCATTATTATTTATCAACAGAAATTCAGTAACTGAAGGTATTGCAATTGTGACAGGAGAGAAACTGAAATTCTATTACAGTGATTTACTTTACCATAATAACTAGATTCTGTTGCACTAAGCCGTAATGCAGTTTGTTTGGTTTTAGCTTAAAATGTTGTATAAACCTGGTCACTGTACCTTATTCAACAAACTATTAATAAGGAAACTGACTTACTTGGTCCAAAAGTTGACAGCATGAGAAAATTTGAAAGGGTAGATTTTCTTGCTCATCACTCACCCAATGAGTTGTTTAGCTGATTCAAAGCACATCTGGTGAGCGTATGTAAAAAAAGGCAGGGTGGTTTAAGGGAATTTTGGACCCTTCCATTTCCTCTTCTTTCAATTGTCCACATAATTGGTTCTTTGAAGCAGGAATAGATCATGTATAAAATTCTTCATTTGTGGGTAAATATCAGTTTAAGATAAATATCTCTCTACTAATACTGTATTATTTTACTATCAGACAAGGAGAGATGGCTAGCAAAACTGATAGAGTTTAACTAACTGGGCATAAACAAATCCTGGCTTTAGGGCATACTCACTAAGATCCCCAGCACTCTGCCTTGAACTGAATATTACACTGTGCAAGATCATGTCTAAAGGAATATTTTCAATGACCAAAAGCAGTTTCCATTTTTCATTTCCCAGCTCAGAAACCAAGAAAGCCTCCATATCATGGAGACAGATATACACAGATATCCATCTGTGATTAATACAGCTTGTAATGGCCCTTGATGGTAACTAGTCCAATTTCAGCATGTTCCATCCAGGGTGATAGCTAAGGGGTAGAGCTGAAGGCCACAGGACCTTTATAGTTAAACTATAGTTAAACTGAGTACATTTCAATCAAATAATGTATTTGCTTCAAGTGCAGAGCCTTTCCCCAGAGGATATCCTGTCTGAGATGATTAGATGCCAGCCTGCCCTTTATATTCTAAAGGGAAAGCCCAGCCAATGTTAAAAACACAAAGTAACATAACAAACAACATTGATTTATCTCAAAATATGTCAGGAATGTGGAAACTAGGCCACTTGCATATCCCTGAAATCCAGGTTCACATTTGCAGAGCAAAAAGGGTTTAGCAAAGAATATATATCTATAATTTATCCCTACGTTACTCTAATGCTGCAGGTAGTACTAGATCCAGGTAAAACAAACTTCAATATACTTCATTTACATGTCCTGATAAACCATGATTTAAAGTATGGTTTGTTCAGCATGACATAAGGGCCTGGTTGACAATAACATTAAGCCATCACCTGGTTAACAACCTCTGTCTGGATTCATACAGCATCTTGAACCAAAACTCAGCAAAATGCACTATAATTGAGCACAGTCTCAGTTAAGGCTGTCACTAATTCCTTCTGAAACTGAGGTGATATGAAGGTCTGGGAATTCTAAGTAGACAATACGATCTGTACTGAAAGTTTCACACTGATCTGATTGCACTGCTTCAACATAAGATTGTTGTATTTCATTTATATACTATCATGTCTACGCCTTGAAAGATTTAGACTAGATTAACCTTACAACTATGTGCTTTTTTCTATGCCTTCAAGTGAGTTGTGACTCCTGCAATAACGTGAACAAGTCCATGCAGTTCTCTTGGCAACATTTTTGGATGCTTGCAATTGCCAAACGCTGAACAAGAGTGATTGGGCCAAAGTCACATAGCTTTAGGCTTGCCTGCTTCAAGTCTTGCACCTTAACTAAGCCAAATGTTACCTCGGTGCTAATTTTTTATCTAGAGAATCCTGGTTCCCATCACTTCCTGTTGCGACTTAGAGCAACTACTGAAAATTGGGCTTGAAGTAACTATTTTTCTTTCTAGCGTTAGGGATCCATTAGTAAGGAAGATCAGCCTCACAGATATGTCCAATAGAAATTAGAAATCTCTGAGGGATTTTCTGACTAATATGGTGTTTACTCCTGATAAAGCCATGATCACTATGAAATATGGAGGTTACCCAAATAATTGATACAATTCTCCTAAGTGTTCTTTTTCCACTGTCCAGAACCTCTTCAGTTTTTTATTATACAACCCAACTAAGGGTAATAAACAAGGTGTGAGATAACTCCAAAGCAGGTAAAGAGAAGCTCTTATGACCTAACACCAGTAACAATTTAAGATAAGATAAGATAAGATAAGATAAGATAAGATAAGATAAGATAAGATAAGATAAGATAAGATAACCTTTATTGTCATTTTTTTTATATTGTGGGCACAACAGCACACATCAAAAATGAAATTTAGTTGCCCGCTCTCAAAGTGAAACACATACATGACACACACCTAAACATACTATGAACAACATATATATAGACCCACATCCCTACATATACATAGCAAATAAATATTAAATATTAAATAATTTGACCTTATTTTGGTCAAAGTGATGGAGGCAAAGAAATAATTGTTCTGCTTTACCATTGCAGCCTTTCAATGCCTCCCCATGGAACCTTTCCAAAACCTTCAGAGATTTAGCCAAGAATGAAATCACATTACAGGGGTCCCCAATCACCAGTCCACAGCCCAGTGCCAGTCCTCAGCCTGTTTGGAACCAGGCCATGGAAGTGGTGGGTGAGCACACCCGGACACACAAAGCTGCATTTGTGAAATTGGTGCGCGCACCCACATGAAACCATCCCCTCTCCCCCCCCAACCCGCCGCCGCTGCCACAGTTCATGCGCTGAGCTGTAAAGATTGGGGAGCTCTGTCATATAAAACTCTTAGTTGCTAGCTATTAGTTAGACACCGAAGATAAAATCAGTCCTATTTGTTACAATTTAGATTCTACAGTTCAATCTTCAGAGATCTCCATGTCATTGTCTAATCAAATTCTTTTAGATGGTTTTCATTTAGGGTTCAAGGATGCTGATGCTGACGCCTTCTGATAAAATATGGCCAGCCATCTGTTCGCTTAACCTTAGGACCAATTGCTTATTACCATTTAATAGGGTTTAGTAGGATTTGTGTGTGTGTGTGTGTGTGGTTGTGTGTGGTTTCAGCCTTGTTGAAGGAGGCTGTAGTGGGATTATTTCTGAAGCTTTGCAGTGGTTCCATCATACCTGGATGTCTGTTTCTTGAAGACAACATTAGAGAATTCTGGTCAACCCATGATATTTATACGATTTGGATGTGTAAGGTTCAATTTGTTAACATGAAATCATTGGGTGAAATGTACAGGGTTGTTTTTATCAATTTGTTGATTAGACATGTTACAGCCTTCTTTTCCATCATATCAAGAGAAGCAATAGAAATGCAGAATCAATGCCTGGCTGTCGCTAAATGGATGAGGGCCGGGAAACTGTAGCTCAGTCGAGACAAGAAAGAGGTGCTATAGTATATAGGCTTGTATTCCTAAAATGATTAACTTCATCACTTGGCAGTGCTTCTAGATTCTTTTCATTAGAGTTACTATGTTTCTCTATGGCATGATGTAGACAACGATGGAGACAGCCATCATAATAATAATAATAATAATAATAATAATAATAATAATAATAATAATAATAATAATAATAATAATAATAATAATAATAATAATAATGATGATGATGATGATGATGATGATGATGATGATGATGATGATGATGATGATGATGATGTTGGAAGGGACCTTAGAGGTCATTTAGTCCAACCCCCTGCTCAGGCAGGAAACCCTGTACCATTTCAGACAAATGGCTGTCCAATCTCTTCTTAAAAACCTCCAGTGTTGGAGCATTCACAGCTTCTGGAGGCCGGTTGTTCCACTGATTAATTGTTCTAATGGGCAGGAATTTTCTCCTTACTTCTAGGTTGCTTCTCTCTTTGGTCAGTTTCCATCCGTTACTTCTTGTCCTGCCTTCAGGCGCTTTGGAGAATAGCTTGACTCCTTCTTCTTGTGGCAACCCCTGAGATATTGAAACACTGCTATCATGTCACCCCTGGTCCTTCTCTTCATTAAACTAGACATATCCAATTCCAGCAACTGTTTCTTATATGTTTTAGCCTCCAGTCCCCTGATCATCTTTGTTGCTCTTCTCTGTACTCTTTCTAGAGTCTCAACATCTTTTTTATATTGTGGTGACCAAAACTGGATGCAGTATTCCAAGTGTGGCCTTACCAAGGCATTGTAAAGTGGTATTAATACTTCCTGTGATCTTGATTCTATCCCTCTGTTAATGCAGTCTAGCACTGTGTTGGCTTTTTTGGTAGCTGCAGCACACTGCTGGCTCATATTGAAGAAAGTTTGTGGCTGACACTTTCAACTTAGCCTGAAAAGATAGGAACGGATAAGGAACAAATTCAAAATTGGCTTCCCTTGACTGTTTTAGGTATAAAAAGGAGGGAAAAACATGCCTTGGTAAGGCCACACTTGGAATACTGCATCCAGTTTTACATCACCACGATGTAAACAAGATGTTGAAACTCTAGAAAGAGTACAGAGAAGAGCAACAAAGATCATTAGGGGACTGGAGGTTAAAACATATAAGGAACGGTTGCTGGAATTGGTTATGTCTAGTTTAATGAAGAGAAGGATGAGGGGGGACATGATAGCAGTGTTCCAATATCTCAGGGGCTGCCACAAAGAAGAGGGAGTCAAGCTATTTTCCAAAGCGCTTGAGGGCAGGACAAGAAGCAACGGATGGAAACTAATCAAGGAGAGAAGCAACCTAGAACTAAGGAGAAACTTCCTGACAGTTAGAACAATTAACCAGTGGAACAACCTGCCTCCAGGGGTGGTGAATGCTCCAACACTGGAAGTTTTTAAGAAGAGGCTGGACAGCCATTTGTCTGAAATGGTATAGGGTAACCTGCCTGAGCAGGGGGTTGGACTTGATGACCTCCAAGGTCCCTTCCAACTTTATTATTATTATTATTAAGTATGGCAACAGTGACACACACAAAGAAAAGGAGATGTAATCGCCCAGTGTCTAGTAACTGACCCTATCTGTGGCCACAGTGCAAGATTTCACATTTAAAATATGTGAGTTTAGCACTGAGTATGCAAGAACTTGTGGGAAGAATCCAGAGAAAGAAATATTTTGGGAAATATTAAAAAAGCAGAATATATTTCCCCAAAGGATTTTAAAGGCAGAAACCAACCCACACACACACATACCCGCAACTCTCTGCCCCAGACAGAAACCAGGTCTGCAGAAATGCAGATGTGACAAACTCAAGCTACAACAGGTGCTCTTCTCTGAAAAGGCTCCAGTTTGCCCTGCACAAGATTGATTACTCTCTTATATAAACAGCCCGGCAAAGCATAAAAACCTCTGGAACAATGGAAACTCTAGAAGACCCTTGCCTGTCACTCTCGTTTCTTTCAGAGGACAGAAGGATGGGCATACTCTTTTACAAGGCAATATGCTTCCTTGAGAGATAAACCTAGACTGAAGGTCGAGCTGTTTCTCTCAACTAGATTATGACTTAAAGAGAAGGCTTTGGCCCATTGTTATAGATGCACTATAAATGAAAAGGAGGAAGCAGTAATGGTGCAGCATTTACAGAAGAGTATTTTGCAAGGCCCAAAACACGCAGGGTAATTCCACCCATATAGTAATCACCAGTGACATTTACTCCTTTCAGAGGGGCTTATCCCTAGGCAAGAGTTGTGAAGACAGTTAAATTAACTACATGGACTAAGTTTGCACAATAGGCTAAGCTAAAAGTAAAGTTGACTAATCTGTACGCTAATGTGTTGTGCAAACATAGACTTTTTATGGAGTACTTTCATTGAAAATGTCTTGCCAAGCCATTCTTGGCACAATAATAGGCCTAACTCACTGCTATGCAGTGAGGAGACCAAGGAAGATATGGTACTATACCGGGGGGTGGGTGGGGGGGGAGAGAGAGAGGGGGAGAAAATAAATTTCAACAGGCTTATTAAAAAAAAAAAGGAAAATAAAAGACAGGAATAAAAAACAGGACTTATCAGGATTGAGGGCAAAGAATGGGTTTGGGGAATGATCTGGCTGAAGGAAATGAACACATCAAAGGAAGAGAATAAAAACAGATGGATTTGGTTATGTTGAAAAAGTATATAAAGTAAGCAGCAGCCTCTTTCTAATTCACAGAGATTTTCAGAAAGTTGGAATTAACAAAGACAGGGAAACTCAAGTGAACTTGGATAGGCTTGTAATCCAAGATATGGTAGGGCTAAGGAATTGTTTCAAATCTATGGTTGATCTCTTTAAACACAATGTCCTGATGTCACGCTCAACATGACCAAATAAGAACAGACATTAGCCCCATAAGATGCCAGTCTGTCTAAATACAGCTGCATTTCCATATCTGAGAAGGGACTGCATTCTCCTGGAAGTCTATGCACTTAGGCTTCCAAACAACTAGAAGCTTCTTGTGCAAGTACTCACGAGCATATGGGAAACCTGCATGCTCACACTTTGTAGACATGATATTTGGGTTAATACATTATTCTAAACTATAACATGGTTTGCTTAGATTATTGTATAAATCCAACTATTAGAATTTATAATGTCAGCATTATAGCATTGCATGTTAGATGAACTTAACCAATGGTGGCTTATTCAACCAATGTCTAAGCAAACATCGTTTAAGATGCTGTATACATCAGACTTGCATCCAAGATGAGAAATCCGAGAGCCAAGGCATAAGCATATGCAAGAAGTATATGCAAGGAGAGGGCAGAAATACAGTCCTAACCACCTTCTCTGCAGAATAGACACTTCCCAATAAGATGGGTGAATGGAGATGTATTACTGAAAAGACAGAAACAAGAGCTATTTACATAGCTGTCAGCCTTGCTGCCACATAAGTCATTTCCTGGAATTTGTATTTGGAAAATATGGGATTTCCATAAAAGCAGCATGGTCAGCCTCACATAGGATATGCAGACAGCTGTCTTTTAGATTTCTATTTGCCTTTTGCAAAATTTGTCCCATTTTGTGGAACACATGTTAGAGGTAGATGCAAACAGTACAGGAGGAATTCATCTGAAAATTGGAAGGCTAAAACCTTCCCAAGGCTAATGTTTTGAACTGAAGAAGACAGAAAGCTCTTAATGTCTGTGGATCTTCAAATTGGCTGTATGTATGTATTGTATGTAGCTTTCCCACTTTGCTTCTTAAGATGGGGCCATACAGGTCTGGTTTTCTTCACCATCCAGTTTGATATAAACATAGACCTGTGATAAAATATTTTGATCCAAGAACTAAAAGGGATCATGTGCAGCTGTAGAAAATAAAGATAAAATGGGCATTCACAGGCCTATGTGTTGTCGACCAATCTATTAAAAAAATGAAACTCTGGTATTTATCTTGTTATGCAACATTTTGGCTCTAAGATAGATTGGAAAGACACAACCAGACATTCTTGCGAAATTCAGGCATCATATTAATATTTCTTCTCTTATATAAGGGAAAATAAGAGAATTTGGGAAATATTTCTGTGATGTTATGATTTTATCTTACAGATGATAAAAATGGCTTAACAGTTACAAGTAGAAAGTTGCTTTGAAAGAAATGTTACATGTCTAATGAAGATTGGATCGACACTGTAGATTAAGCCATGAATTAGTTTCTTTGATTTTTGCTTTAGTGTATTGCAGAAATCCAGCCATTACAGTGAGCTGGAATAATTTGTGCTCCTTTCTGCTTCAGCATGCATTGTCTGGTTTTCCAGCAATTTGATATATTTTATAAAATCTAGAAAGTAGTAATTGATTGTGTCTTCTCCTCTTGGGCAAGAAAAAGTCTGCTTACTTAATAGCATACATTTAGAGATGTTTATGCTTTATTTCTTCATTTTATTCTTCAGGTCATTCATGTAGCAATTTTTCATGAGATCTGAAGTGCCTGCTCTTTGGCCCCCAAAATCAGTTCTTTTTTCAATATATGAATGTATGTATGAATGCTCTAATCACATATATCTTTGTGGGATGGTATCCAATATTCTCCTCTTACATTGCTTATTTTGGTCTTGAGTTCATCATTCATCCAATATACTTAGTAATTTAAAAATTGCATTAATGAATATAAGTGGAATACTATTATTGCTATTTTTAGTAATTGAAGCTGTTTTGATAGTTCTCCAGAAAGTGTTTTTTTTGGGGGGGAGGGAATTAAGCAATTATGGTGTAATCCTTTTAGAGGTTAAAAGACAGCAAATAAGCTTCCACCACCCAGTACTCTAAAAACTGAACCTTGATTTTGAATCTTACTAATGTATTAACATCTAATATATTTAGGATATATATTAGGATATATAATTAGGATATCTCTTCTTCCTGACCTTCTCCAGATTTTTGTTCTGAAGTGTTCCCATGACTCCCTCCCCCCCCCTCACTTTTCTTGGACTGCTGCTTTTCCAGAAGGTGGACAAATAATTTCTCTCTTTTCTAGATTCTTTTGCTTCTATCCGTATCAAGAATAGAAATATCTCAACTAATGGCAAGTTCAGATCATTCTAATTACGCTGCTCCTTCTATAATATCAGCTCAGCTTCTATCAAAGTTTTTATCGCTACTTCAAGTCACTTTCTTGAATGTGATGCTTTCTAGATGTATTGGGCATTGATCTTCTGCCAGGATAGCCATTGACAGTCATCAGTGTGATAATCCAACACATTGGGAAAGCTGAATAATCTCAGTTTATTCTTCCCCAGTGCATGTTCTTAGTTTCGTCATCTTTCAAGATGGGAGTTACAGGAAGAAAACAAGAAAGGGATTAATGTATTATGTTTAGTAATACCAATTATGTCCTTACTCTCTGTCCCGTTTTTCCAACCATTGATAAAATAGGTTCCATGTTTGATAATATTCTTTATCTTCTTTTTTCTTTAATTCTCAGTGTAAGTCTATCCATTTCCGCACAGTCCAGTATTTTCTTAATTATCTCTTCCTCCAATGGTGTTTTTTCATTTTTCCAGTGCTGTGCAAATACAATCCTCGCTGCTGTTAATACATGTAATGTTAAATATACACTTTGTTTATCACGTTTTTCTGAAATTATACCTTATAAAAAGAGTTTGGGTTTAAAGTCTATGCGTTTCCCTCATATCTTTTCTAACCAAGTATGTATTTTTGTCCATTTTTTTTTTTTTTTTTGCTTTAACACACGTCCACCACAGGTGATAATATGTATCAGGGTTTTGGTTACATTTCCAACATTTACTAGATATATTTTTAAACATTTTTGCTAACTTAACGGGTGGTAAATGCCATCTATAAAACATTTTATATAAGTTTTCTTTATACGAGGTTGCCACTGTCAATTTATAGTTTGTATCCCAAAGATTTTGCCATTTTTCTAATTCTATATTATATTCAAAAATTTTCACCCATATTATCATTGTTTCTTTGTTCTTTGTTCATCTTCCATTTTTAAATTCAATAAAAAATTATACAGTTTCTTAATCAATTTTTCATCAGAACTCTGTGAGGATGTGAAAATGCTACATTTGAAAATATGAGTAAGGCAAACAGGGTAGTGGAAAGGATCACCGAGAGGCATCACGATATGTATAAAAGATCAAAATGTGTGGAAATAAATATGTTGGTCAGAAATTATAAATATGTTGTTTTTAGGCATGTTTTTTTCACTTTTTTCTTTTTTTCCTGCTATTTTTAACAATTATAAATAATAAGGGGGAAAAAAGAAAATTTAGTACATTATACTTTATAAGCTTCATTGGAATATTCTGGTTTATTTCCATTGCAGAAATGGGTAATTCTTGGAACAAGATGTAGAACAAAAAGTTGACAATAAAAGAGAGACCTTGAGGAAAGAGCATGACATCTTAAATGTATGATCTATATGGACAGAGCAAATTTCTGTGAAAGCATCTGAAAATAATAGATGAATAAAAGGAGCCCACAGTTGATGGAAAGAACACAACCTTGAGGCAGACAAACAACAGTGGGATTTCTTCTTTTTCTCTGAAAGTCATAATCTTGCTCAGCATGAGAAAGTAACACCGAGCTTGCATTTATTCGAAGTAATCTTTCAAATGAAGCACCAGAGCTGTACACACCTGAAAATAATACAAAAAAACTTGTTTTGGATCTGATATGAGCACTGCATTTCTGGCTATCACTTAAAGCAGTCATGTCTTTATTCTCAAATCTGAAAAATGATGCAGTTGCTTTAAAAGTTGTATTAAACGTATGCTGCTTGGATGATTTAATTCATTAATGCATCCACATCTTTTTCCAGGCTTGTGGAGATTCTGAAAAAGGTGTAGATGCTTCCATGAACATCAGAGATGTGCTGCATTTATATCAGGTCCAAAGCACTTCTTCGGTATCATATACAAATGCTCAGTCCTATAACACAATTTCCTACCTACCATAAAACATAGAATAATAGAGTTGGAGGTCTTCTAGTCCAAACCTCTGCTCGAACAAGGAGACCCTATACCATTTCAGACAAATGGTTGTCCAGTCTCTTTTTGAAAGCCTCCAGTGATGGAGCACCCACAAGTTCTGAAGGCAAGCCGTTCCATTGGTTAATTTTTCTCGCTATTAGGACATTTCTTCTTAGTTCTAGGTTAGTTCTCTCCTTGATTAGTTTCCATCCATTGTTTCTTGTCTTGCCTTCTGGTGCTTTGGAAACTAGGTTGATTCTCTCTTCTTTGTGGCAGCCCCTCAAATATTTGAATACTGCTATCATGTCACCCCGAGTCCTTTTTTTCTTTAGACTAGAAGACATACCCAATTCCTGTAAACATTCTTTGTATGTTTTAGCTTCCAGCCTCCTGATCATTCTTGTTGCTATTCTCTGCACTCTTTCCAGAGTCACAACATCTTTGTTATATTGTGGTGACCAGAACTGGATGCAGTATTCCCAGTGTGGTCTTACTAAGGCTTTATGTAAGAAGAGTATAATGTGCCTTTTTGCTCAATAATCCTTGCCAAAAATCCCCCAGAGCACCCTTGAGCCCTGTTTTGTTCAGGGAATAAAATCACTTAAATAAAATTGTGTACTTCTTCCTCAGGCCCCTAACATTCTCCATGTTGAAAATACTTCCCTGTTCATTAAAAGAATTCAGACTGTACTGCTAGTTCCTGAACTGTGGATCATTTCCTTGGTTTTGAGAATGGGTGGAGTGGAAATAACTAATCTCAGACAAAAACCAGCCAAATAATCATTCAAACTCTCACTGGATCTCTGCCATTGCAATAAGAGTTTCCATTTGGTCAATGGATGTGCTTTGTCCTTGATCTTCCCAAGCTTTTGTGAGCAGACTCCTAAGAGTGATTGCTGTTGTACAGATGTTTTCCTCAAGGACTAATGTTTAATTAAGCAGTCTAAGGACCTCAGGGTGCTGATCGCTGTCCAGCCTGGATTTTATCTTTAACTGATGGGGGGGAAAGAATGTAGTATAAACATGGCAAATATTGTATCAGCCACATTTCTTTCTTGGTGGCTTTTGATAACAGTTTACCATAAAAATTCAATTCCAAGGTGTTGCTTATGGTTTTCAATTATTCAAAGTAGCTGCATTTAAAGGCTGACTACCAACCTGAGACAAAACAAACCTGACTTACAACTGGCCTTAGCCTTTCCATCATTGGATTTTCTATGAGTGTTCAGAAATTACCTCAGCACAATAGTATTTCTACTATGACATTAAATCAAGGTCTTAGCAAAATACCTGAAGGCTATTTAACAAGGTCTTAATAGCCAGCCTGCAGCTGCATTCTCTCTCACACACACATTCACTAAAGGCAAGTCGCTCATCACTGGGACTATGACAAGAACTGTATTTAATTAAGTTCAAATATAATTAAAATGTATGTTTAAATATGATTATTTCCCAAGTTTTAAATTGTTTTGTTTTACTGGTTATGGATGCAGCCTTCAGGACTTATTTATTCAATAAATCATGGTTAAATTAAGCAAAATATATTTTTTCATGCTGCATGAACTCAACTGTTAGGGCTTTGCTTCTCCTCCTATGCGTCGCTGAACAATGTGCCTCAAAGAAAAACTATATTAATTTGCATCTCCATTTTAGAAACTAGTGTCCTCCATAATTAAGTTTTAGGACTGATTTAAGTTTTTGGACTGATTTAATTCACAAATAATTTTACAAACTATGTAAGCTAACGAATCCTCAATTTTAGAAAAGCAAGACATTCCCAAATATGCCTACAATACAGCATGCATTCTGTATTTTTATGTATACATTATGATTTCAATTTTGAGAAACAGAATATTTGCTTAATTCATTATATAGATTTCTTTGCCATTCCAGTCTATTGACTGAGCAGTTTAACAAAACCTCTGTATGAGAATTAATGTTAAAAACAAACAATATAACTCAAAACAAAACAAGAAAATACAAAATCCAATTATTTCAGCCACTCATCTCCCATAATCCAGGATAACACTTTGGGGGGAGAAAAATCTATCTGCCGTGTTTTTTATAGGCCCTCCTAAGGGATCAGTTTTCCATGGTCCTCTAGAACAGGGGTCCCCAACCTATGGTCCACGGCCCGATACTGGGTCGCGGCCTGTTGGCCAATGGGCCCCGGGAATAGCTGGCGAGCCCTGCCCCACTCACGGTAGCACCACTGCGCGGGCACTAGCGGCCCCATTTGCGCATACGCAGGGACGCTAGCACTGCCGCCAGTATCACGTGGGCGCCGGCGGCCCATTTGCGCATGCATGCAGGCATCAGTGCGTGTGCCATGGGTGCATGTGGCCCACTTGTGCATGCGCACGCACGCTACTGCTGCTGTCATCCGTGCGCCCATTTTCCTGCTGCTCCCTTTCCTTCCAGGCTACCAAGCCGGAAAGGTTGGGGAACTCTGCTCTAGAATAGGAATGAGGTCGTCCTTATTTTCTTAGGTTGCTCCAGAGATCTTGGGCCATTTCTAAGAAAGCTTTCACCCAAGGTCCCGATGTTGACATTCCATCCACATAAGTATCTACTTTTCTCTAGGATCTCATCTCTCTGCCTCTCTGGATAAGCAGATTGCACACAGAGTAGGCAGATACCCTTGCAGATACCCAGGTCCTAAGTTATAAAGGACTTTAAATGTGGCAACCAGTACTTCGAATGGCCCTTAGAAGTTGACTCCCAGACTGAGTAGGCAGTCTTGCAGATACACAGGTCCCAGAAACTTTCTTTAGAAGAGTCCAGGTTGCTGTACAGTATTCCCAATCAGCCAAAACAACAATGGATTACCTCCAGAATTAGAGGGCTCCTGAATTCATAGTCATTCTGTTCTGCTGGGCTTAGTCTAAGCTTGTTATTCTCCAATAGTACCTGACACTCTCCAAGTACTAACTCTGAGGACTTGTAGGAGAAGAGCAGGCAGAGCTGGTGGGTGGAGTTAAGTGCATAATCACTTGGATATCAATTATTGTTGTGTGCTGCCAAGAATCACCTTTGGTGAGATGGGGGATTATATAAATTTGATAAACAAATAAGAGTAAATATTCCTTCTATCTGGGATGGTCGTCCTCTTCCACTGAGCGCACAGCTTTGGGAGGGACACACATGGACCAGTGAGGGAGGAAGGGGACACCCGCCTAATCAGCCAGATCAGCTGAATCAACCTTGGCAATCAATGGGGTGACAGATGTCGCAGCCAGATCGCCCTCACATCCTAAGAGTACATATTGATGTTACCTCACCTTTCATCTTTCCCTGATGGCTTCATGTAAATGTTAACCGATATCACTGTCATTTTCTGAATATCATCTTCAGAAAGATATACCTACATGTTATTTTTCATGTTCATTTGTGGCTAGTTAAATTGAAATAAATTCTGCAGCATGTTTTTTCCCCAATGTGTGCAATGAAGGAGATAGGAAGAAAGAAATAGTAAGGAAAGTTCCTATAAGGCCACCCAGAAAAAAGCTATTTCATTCATGCCACGCTATTCCTAAACTGAGACTGAGAACCATGCCCAGTCTTTTAGTTATTAAATACAACGAAATTAGCAAATATACTGTAAGTTATATGAATAGCCTGAGGGAAAAAGAGTGAAATTTTATCTAAATATTTAGAAAGTTTTTCAAGTTTTTCATGCTTTTGCAAGACAGGCCTAGAAAATAAAATGAAAATTGGAATATGCCTCAGGCACTTCACTACTAGTAAAACAAGAATAGACACAAATAGACACAAATTCTCCAGAATACAGAAGAATGGATGGGTGGATCTAGAAATACTCTTTCAACTAAACTTAAGATGGAATACATTTTTCTGTTTCTATATTGGCTACAATATCTCCACCTCAGTTGGACTCCAGCTTTTAAGTCACATTTAATCATCACTGTAACCCAGGGTTCCCCAAAGTGGTAAATATCATTCTCTAAATGCCGGTGGGACTATCTGAGGGTTTATTAATATGATGATGGGTTGTAGTCACCCAGATATTTAGACCAGACTTGGCATTTTTATCCCCCTATTGAGTCCTTCCCAAGTATCTGGGATAGGCAAATGTTGCTTGATGGAATTAAAGAAATCATCACAGGATGTAAGCTATTCCAAGTTACCGTTTGCATTGACTGATGCTGGTTTTATCAATGCCGATGGTGTTCAGACAGAGTTCCAGATGTTTTGGGATTGCACCTATTACTACTGGTACTATCTTTGCTTTCTTTTTGCCCCAGTCAAAAGCCAATCCAATCACATGGCAAGGAGGTGAACGTCTTCATGTAATCAATCTAAGCTACATTCAACAATTAAATTTTTCCAAAAATATATTTTCAATTAAGAGATGATCTTTTGTTCTTCTGCTGTTAGAACAGTTTCAAGTGGAAATAACTTGTTTTCAACTAGACAGTTTTGGACTGCATCAGCTTTAACACCAGTTAGCAGTTTGAAAATTGCTGACAAGCAGGTAACTGATGTGTAATTGTTTAATGCTGCCCCTTTTGTTGGCTCCTTCATTATCAGAGTTACGTTTTACCAGATGTTAACCAAAATTCAGGTTTACCTCCTCACAGTTTGTTATTAAATTTCTTGGCAATGAGTGGATGTAGACTGATCAGATATTTCAACCTAATGAACCATGCAGTTCATCTTCACCTAGTACTAACTAATTCTTGATCTTCCTATGCATTTCTCCACCATTTCTGCTCTTATTACAAATTCTTTCATTTCAGCTTCTTTTTTTATTCTTATCCACCTCCCTTATCCAAGTTGCATTCTTGTTGTATTTCTTGTTGTCCCATAGCTGTGCCCAGAATTTTGTGGTTTGTTTCTTTTTCAGGTGTTGACTGGTTCACCACAGCTCTCCATCATGGATTGGTAAAATCTTTTTTGATTTGACTGCATTTGAAGATTCTGCGGTGAGATGGTAGTTATATTTGATACTACAGTATTGGCATCTTTTAATTCTTGTGCTAGCTATTTCTTTGGAACAAGCTTCAATACACACAGTCTTGTTCTGTTGTTTTTGTGCTGTTCTAGATGCTCCGTTATTCTTTGTTTCAATTCTTGTTGTTTTTTAGTTAGAAGGATGGTTTTTTAGGAGAAGGCAGAGGAGAGAGTGCTGCCTTGGTACTGAAAGCAATTCAGTAGCTACAGTGTTTCCCCGAAAATAAGACCAACCCAGAAAGTTTCTCCTTAATTCCAGGTAGCTTGTGTGTGTGTGTGTGTGTGAGAGAGAGAGAGAGAGAGAGAGAGAGAAAGTGAGAGAGAGAGAGAGACAGAGAGAGAGAGAGAGACAGAGAGAGACAGAGAGAGAGAGACAGACAGACAGACAGACAGATAGACATGGAGACAGACAGAGACAGAGAGAGAGGGAGGGAAGCAGGGAGGAAATTTCTAACCTGAGCTTTTGACATGCTGTTTGAAGACACAAATTCGGTCATTGTTTGTTAGAAGCAAGCGATTTGCTCCATTTCCAAGTGCCCCATTTGCAAGCAGACGAAGCTTCCAGTCTCCATCATGTCTCCGTCTGGGTGAAAAGTGTTTGGGCGCCTATGGGGCATTTGGAAATGGAGCGATTCACTCAGTTTCCAAGTGCCCCATTTGCAAGCAGACAAAGCTTCCAGACTTCGTCAGCACGGACGGAGAACTAACGGAGACTGGAAGCTTTGTCTGCTTGCAAAAGGAAAGAATGTGGCAGGCAGAGGGAAGTGGCAGGGGAGGCTTGTGCCGCTGGTCCTTCGGCTTCCCCTGCCTGTCCACGCCGCTCTCCTCCTCCTGTGGAACAGCTTGCCTTCAGACATTGTGGGTGTTTCATCTCTGGAGGTTTCTCAGAAGAGACTGGACAGTCACTTGTCTGAAATGGTATAGGACCGTGGTGGCAAACCTATGGCAGGTGTGCCACAGGTGGCACGCAGAGCCCTCTCTGTGGGCACGCGTGCCGTTGCCCCAGTCCTAGGCCTCCAGCTGGGTTTTATAAAACCTTTTCACTTTAGGAATTGATTCACTTAGTTGGAATTGATTGATTGAACTTTTTAGTCCCACCTAGTCTGCCATTACCACCGCAGCCATGCCCACCCAATGGGCCACGCCCACCCGGCACCCGATGATACATAAGTGGGTTTTGGGTTGCAGTTTGGGCACTCGGTCTCTAAAAGGTTCGCCATCACTGGTATAGGATCTCCTGCTTGAGCAGGGGGTCAGACTAGAAGACCTCCAAGGTCCCTTCCATCTCTATGCTGATTCAGCACGCTATTGAATTCTTAGTCATTGGAGAGCAGTAGAAACTAAGGAGAGTGCCGGTACTTGTGCTGGAAAACAGCTTGTTTACTCAAGTTGATTCTCCCTAAAACATGCAATTCAAACAACTGGCTATTCTGCATTCACATGGGATGCCAAGGAGGTTGGAGACGTCTGGCTGGAGCTCACTCAAATGAACTGTGAGCAGCGTAGATTCCTCGAAACACCCTTAATTTCTCCTGAAATGTTCCTGAGTTCTGTGGCAGACAATCAAGAGTTCTTTGGCAGGATGAATCAGTATTAAAACTATTCCTGAAGGGAAGAGCATTGAAACAAGCAGACAATTGCAGTCATCCTTCATTGTAGCATATCAGAACAAGCTAGATTAGTGGGGGGGGGGAGTGATGGTAATAAAGGGAGCAGAAATCTGCAGTCCTCCTGTCAACCATCTGAAATATTCAGGGACCTCATTCAGTTTACAGAATGAGGTCCCTGAATAATTACACTCTCCCTCTGGGTGGGGGGCTCTTAAAACAAAAAGGGGTTTTGTCAGATCTAATTGCAAATTTTTGCTCTTCAGGCTCTCTCTGTGTGGGGGGGGCATGTGTGTGCATGTACACACAAGCAAGGACAATGAGTGGAACATCTGGTAGAGGTTTAGGGTCAAACGTATAAATGAGGGAAGCTCAGCACATTTCACCGAAACACTCAGCATCAGTGACGTCAATTGAATGGATTGGCCTTTTCTACGTGGCATTTAAGAGAGCTATTAACTGGAGCCAGTGGTGGGAGTGTTTATATGGAAAATCTGAAGCCAGGAAGTTTTTTCTGATTGTGATATTAAGGCTATCAAGTAGCTTGTGTTCCGAAGTGTTTTTCTTCTGTGTAGAGTCAGCCACACCGCACAATCAGCTCCTTTAGCACAATCAGACTTATTCCAGAAAAAGGCCTTTAATCCTTGGCATGTTTAATATCCCAGAAGCCTCTGAAGCTGTACTAACTAGCAGGAGACCCACTTTGTTTCTTATCTGTAAAAGAAGAGAGAGAAAGGAAAGCATTTAGCAGGATTCAACCTCATCCAGAGGTCTCTCTCTCTCTCTCTCTCTCTCTCTCTCTCTCTCTCTCTCTCTCTCTCTCTCTCTCTCTCTCTCTCCCTCTCTCCCTCTCTCCCTCTCTGCTTAAACATATCAAAACACCTATATGGTTGCCAATGTGCTTCCTTTTGAGATTCATGGTGCTGTTTGAGATTCATTTGTTGTTGTTTTTAACCATTCAGTCATGTCCAATTTTGGTAACTTTACAGGCAAGCACTCTCCATGCTATCCTGTCAAGCACAGCTTCTTTCAGCTGTTGTATGTTCAGCTTTGCATCAGATTTGATAGTTATCAAGCCAATGTGTTCTTTGCTTGCCCCTTCTTCTTTGTCCATTAACCATTCCTAGCATCATTACCTTCTCCAATGAATTCACACACATAACAGTACAGTAAATCAGACGTAGTCTTATGATTTTCGTTTCCAGTGATGTGTCTGGTTTTATACAATTTAACACCTCTCTGTTAGTTACGCTGGCTGTCCGTGGTACATGCGGTAATTTATGCCAGCACCATAGTTCAAATTCTTCTTCAATCAGCCCTTCTTATTGTCCAAGTCTCACAGACATACCTCATTATAGGGAAGACTATTGCTCTAACTAGCCTGCTTTGTGTATTTATATCAACATCTCTGCTTTTTCAGAACTTATTCATGTTAACCATTGCAGTGCGGCCTAAGGCTATCCTGCATTTGATTTCAGGAGTAGAACTGCCATCATGAAGAATTTTGGATCCAAAGAAGATAAATTATTGGACTAATTCAATTTCCTCATTGATTTTAAAAGTCTCATGTCCATTTGCAACTGTTGTCATTATATTTGTTTTCCTAATGTTAAGACTCAATCCTACTTTTTCACTTTCATCCTTATTTTCCAATCACATTTAGAATAGAATAGGATAACAGAGTTGGAAGGGATCTTGGAGGTCATCTAGTCCAACCCTCTGCTCAGGCAGGAAGCCCTATACCATTTCAGACAAATGGTTGTCCAATCTCTTCTTTAAAACTTCCAGTGTTGGAGCATTCACAACTTCTGGAGGCAAGTTGTTCCACTGATTAATTGTTCTGTCAGGAAATTTCTCCTTAGTTCTAGGTTGCTTCTCTCCTGGTTTAGTTTCTATCCATTGCTTCTTGTCCTGCCTTCATGTGCTTTGGAGAATAGCTTGACTCCCTTTTCTTTGTGGCAACCCCTTGAGATATTGGAACACTGCTATCATGTCCCCCCTAGTTCTTCTTTTTAGTAAACTAGGACTAGGGGTGACATGATAGTTTTAGGATACTTATAAAGTAAACCAAGAGCTAATAAAGTATGTAAGTGTGATTTAGGGACTTACTTGTCTTAGGACCAGGACTGAAGTAGGCATAGGCCCCTGTACTTTATTATTGTTTTATTGAGAGTGTTTCGTTGGTGCAGTAGGATTAATGATGGTGAAGGCTTGCTGTCGTGGGCTGTTTTAGTGTTTATCATTTGGAGTCAGTTGCAACTGAAGTGGATTAGAAACAAAAGAAGGAAAGTTGGCTGAGCTGGTATAACCAAACACTACATATAAAATTGGACATGTGCTGCTTTCAGTCTTCCTTTTTGGTGATGGATATGTAGCCACCATGATATGAGCGCAGAAACATGAAGCAACCATTTCTGGGGGAAAGTTAAAGGATTCCAAATATTGTTGCCAGTGAGACTTTACTACAGGTTTACATGCTTCTTCCTTCCATCCCATTGAACCTATGCTTGAAAAATCAAAGGTGGGGGGAGAAATTATACATCTTAATGGTGAACAAAACATTCGACTGTGAAAAAGCTTGTTCCAAGCTTTTTGAAGTGTTCTGACACTCTTCCAATCATTCTGCAAGATGGTTGAGCTTGCAATACTTCCAACATGGCCGGAACATTTCTGGCAAAATTGGAGCAACCCATTTTGAACTCAGTTGGAAACATTTTGCACACCTCTACCTATTTCTTAAATTGTGTCGAGACTAGGAGATCAGCACCTTGCTGTTCTTAGTACACAATACATACGCCCTTGTCTCTTCTTACTGTCTGCTCCTTTTTTTTCGTTCACCGTTTTTATTACATTTTTATCCTGCTTTTATTACTTTATAAGTAACTCGAGGCAGTGAATAGACCTAATATTCCTTCCTCCTCCACTTTTCTTCCACAACAGCAATCCTGTGAGGTGAGAGGGCTGTGAGAGAGAGTGACTGGCCCAGAGTGATCCATGCCTACGGTGGAACTAGAACTCACAGTCTCCTGATTTCTAGCCCAGCACCTTAACCACTACATCAATGTGGCTCCTACAGTAGGCTTGTTTTTTTTCCCTTCTGCTGGGTTCTTATTTCCGTTTGCATTATAGAACACCCAGTGGCTGGCGGACTCAAACACCACACTATGTTTGGGCAAAATCCAGAAAACTCTGCTGTTTCTTAGCACTTTTGCAGGTATACTAGCACAGGGGTCCCCAATCCCCAGTCCGTGGACTGGTACTGGGCTGCGGCATGCCAGCAACTGGTCCACACAAACAAGCAAAGTCCCATCCGTGGGATTTAGGCAACACACAAAACCACGCACTCTCCGGTCCACGGAAAAACCTTTCTCCACAGAACCGGTCCCTGGTGCCCAAAAGGTTGGGGACCTTTGCACTAGCAGACTGTGGAAAGTAATCTATGTCTGCTTGTCTCTAGAATTATTATTTATCTATCTGTCTGGACAGTTCCAGGTATACATGAATAGCTGAATCTGAAATCATGTACGTACTCATGTTCTCTATAGCATTTTTCCAAGCAGATACGTTTCCTAGCTGAAGGAAATAATCTCTGCTTGCTGAAATAATCTACCAACCAAAAGGAAATTTCAGATGCCAGATGCATGTATCCATATTTGACTACAATAAAAATTCCATCACCTTTTGCAACGTAAGAATATGGAGGCTGAGAGCCAGATTCCTTAGGATGGATTTTTCTCTCTCTCTCTCTGAAATGCTACTTTTTCCATACTTGAGGCTAGTTAGATACCATTTTTTTTAAAACCAGAAGATTTAAACTGAGGTGAGACTGAGAGTCTGGCAAGTCGCAAAAAAGATGTCCATGATTCCCGATGGCCTATTTTGTGACTGTGACCTACACCTTTTGGTCCTAGAAGATTCAAGCTGCAAAGGCTGCTTTTGCAGCTGAATCTTTAGTGACCTGCAAGCCTTACTTAGCATGGTGTGAATGTGGTTGAACAACCAGTGGAACAGCTCACCCCCAGAAATCGTGGGCGCTCCATCACTGGAGATTTTTAAGAAGAGACTGGACATCCACCTGTCTGAGATGGTATAGGTTCTCCTGCTCGAGCAGGGGGCTGGACTAGAAGACCTCCAAGGTCCCTTCTAGCTCTATTCTATTCTATTCATATCTCATGGGTCTGCAAATGGAAAATTTCCAAGGACGTCCAACACCGTCACACTAGATTTCAAAAGTATAAACTGAAATGAGTGGTTGGGTAAAAAGGAACCTTGAAGGAGAAATATCTCTATATGTTGTTCAGGGGTTTATTCAAAACTATAGTAGTGAAAGAGTCCAGTTACAATAGGAGAAAGAAAGAGAAATCTTTAAAAAAAAAAAACTTGTGGAATACGTTGTTTGTTTTTTTCCTCCTGTTCCCCATACCCATTCAAGAAAGAAAACCTTGGAGAATGCTTCTCTTTCTTTCCCTACCCAAGATATTTTTCTCCTCAAGCTGCTAACAGCAAGAGCTCTCATCACGCGTATTCAGATTTTGAAAAGTTTGTTTGGTTTCTTAAATCCATCTTTGGCTTTTAGCGTGTGTGTGTGGGGGGGAGTAATCTCATGCTTTGTATCTGGGTGGTTCATCGTATTGGGGGGGGGGGGGCACAGAAAGAACCTTGCAAAATTTAGCATTTTCTTCAAAACAGCTCATGGGTAGGTGTCTGCACTTTGTTTATTTGCAACTATTGCACAGACTAATTTTAAGCACATCAGTTCACATGTGCACATAGCACAGAGTCATCTGTGTAATTGCTTAAAGGGAAGTGCTATTTGTCAGCACAGATGTACAAATGGTTAAGTATTTTTCTTCAGAGGGTCTTTAATTTCCCCAAATCGTGAAACAACTCCTCCTTAAAACATTCTCCATATATGAGAATAATTCCCATTTGCCCATAAGCTGCAATTCGCTTACCGTAAGGTATCCATTAATTGGTACAATACACAAACATGCATGCACAAATATAAAGATACATTAACTTCTTTCTATTCTTGGAAACCATCTCCTCCCCTCCCTTCCTCTCTTCTCTTTCACTCCCCTTGTCCAGTTAATACACCAATTCATCCATTTCCTAAAACATCTCACAACGCAGTCATGACTTTCTTAGTCTTTCCATTCTTCTCAATCCATTTACAAATTTCTCAAATGCTCCTTTCAGCATCCCCATATTTCAACTCGTCCTAAATAATGTGTTCATTTTACTTTAAATTCCGTTCACTTGGTTGCTCTTTCTTTCCCTTTTTTATCCACTTTCAAAACTTTTGTTTCAAAAAAAAAATCCATCCAAATCGTTCTGCTTTTTCTCTGCTTCTTCTGTGTGCAACTGTTCCTTGAGTCACCTTCCCTTTATCATTCCATCAAACAACAAACATTTTATCGATAACTTCCCATTAGCATAACTCCACCCATATCTATGGCATTCTATAATGTAATTCTTTCCAATCTGTTTCAAGCAACGTCCACGTGCTTTTTCCTTTCATCTGCTTTTTATTCCTTCTGTTGGGATATTCATCTATCTTCTTTAATACTTTTTCATACAGGACTCATACTATTCTACATTCACTCTGGTTCCCTTAACTTCCATGTCCTTCCCCCCCCCAAAGATCTATTCCTGGCATGATCAAAGTATTCTTTCTCACATTTAGGGATATGTCTCTCATCGTCACAAGTTGCCTAGGCTAGGGAACCCTGGAGATGTTGTTGTTCTGCAGTTATTCATATACTGCCCTGGAGGTAATGTTGTGGTGTAGATTTGAGACTTCTAACAAGTTTGGTCTTCCTGACTTTGAGATGGCAATGGCTGGGAAGGGCACCCTGCCTGTAGTGAGAGGATGAGTATGGGTGTGCGTGTGTGAGGGTTCCTTGGTTTGATTAATGGTGAGTGCATGGTCAGAGAGCTCAGGTTGGGTTGTGGGCTTGGGGAAAGTTAAGTAGTTTGTGTGCAAACTGGGGTGATACCAATAAAGGAGAATATTTGTAGTTCAGGTTTGAAATTGGGGATCCTTGTTGCCCTTTGAGCTTGGTTGTTTTCTTGCAGACATTTCATTACCCCAACTAGGTAACATCATCAGTGCTAACATGCTTATCAGAGTACTGATGATGTTAACTAGTTTGGGCAATGAAACGTATAGAAAACAACCAAGTGCAGAGGGCACTAAGGACCCCTCAAAATGAGAGATGTTGCCAAATTTAGGGGACTGGGGATTGAGTAGTGTGTGAGAGATGTAGAAATCAGATGAATGAGAGTGGATAGACAGATGTTGGAGGATTTGTTAAATATCAAAATGTGTCCTATATCACTTTGCTCCGGCTGTGTTGTGAATGAATTCTTTAGCGCATGGAAAAGCTGTTTTTGGCTGGATTGGGCACGAATTGATATGTGTGTTTAAGAGGTTTTGCTCTGGATTTGGACTGTGTTTCTTTTAGGTAAAAGGGGCTCAAATGTTCTCTTCTGTTTTAGTTGCTGGGTTGCCTGATTATCTGAAAGATGTTACTGCTGTTTTTCCTAAAGATTCCCATTGGAAAGAAGATTTCAAATGGATCAATTAATGCAAAAAAAAAAAAGCATGCGGAAAGCTAGAGGTAACATCAAAGGTTTGTGTTTGTGCATGGACTTGTTCTGATGCACTTAAATTCATATACAAGTAATGCAAATGCAGAATGTCCCTATGCAGGATTGGTTTGCAGGGCTGCTAAAACCTGATGTGCAAATTGTGTACTGCACAAGATTATCACCCATGAAGGGAGTGTCAGTTGCAAATAAATAAACAACAGAACAAAACAAGAGGAGATACAATATCAACAATTCAGGCTTGTCAATCTGTGCATGTGCATTATTGCTGAGACCAGAACCTATACCTACAATGCAATAGAACACGGGTCGGCAACCAGTGGCTCCGGAGCCGCCTTTCAGCGCCTTCCGCTGCCTCCTGCCCCCCCTCCCATTTCGGTGGGAAATGGGTCCAAGTGGCTCTTTGAGTGTTTTGGGTTGCCTACCCCTGGGCTAGTCTGCTGCTTGGAGAGAGGAAAGTGAACTATATACATGCTTTTAATTTCTACTGATATTGAGATTCAGGATACCTTTACATACAGTATCCAGTAAATGTCTTCATCTTCAAAAGACATTCTGAAAGCTGCATAATCAATAGGACAAATAGCAGGCACACTAATCCTCCTAAACTCAGCTAGACATCAGCAACTTTCCTTCCTTCCTTCCTTCCTTCCTTCCTTCCTTCCTTCCTTCCTTCCTTCCTTCCTTCCTTCCTTCCTTCCTTCCTTCCTTCCCTCCCTCCCTCCCTCCCTCCCTCCCTGTTCTATGCTGATGGCTTGGATGGCTCTTTTGGAAGTTTTGATTTTGGTGTCATTATTCATTAATTTTTCTTGCGCTCTTCATCCGACGTATTCAGAGTTTATTTAAAAATGCAAAAGACTTGGACCCATTAATTTAAGGGGTGTGGTGGGGTGGACTTCCTCTGCTTTTTAACCCCGCAATTATTCTTTTTGTTTTAATCTGGTTCTTAACTTTGTTTTTAAGTATAGCTTTTATACGATTTTAGTGTTTTATTTATAAACCACCCAAAGGCATGCAGATGTGATGGACAGTATAGAAATTTGATAAATAAATAGTGAATTTTGATGAAATGTCATGTTTAAACTAATTGGCTGGAAGGACCTATTTGCTGCATGAGTTTGTGGCTTTGGCACTTCAAAGGTAGAAAGAGGTGTTTTGCTGAGCAAAGGAATGCACATGTCTGATGGTAGTTCTTTGATTCTGTGTGCTATTGAATATACAAATATTATTTATGAATAGAATAGAATAGAATAGAATAGAATAGAATAGAATAGAATAGAATAGAATAGAATAGAATAGAATAGAATAGAATAACAGAATTGGAAGGGACCTTGGAGATCTTCTAGTCCAATCCCCTGCTCAGGCAGGACAGCCTATACCATTTCAGACAAATGGCTGTCCAGTCTCTTCTTAAAAACTTCCAGTGTTGGAGCATTCACAACTTCTGGAGGCAGGTTGTTCCACTGGTTAATTGCTCTAACTGTCAGGAAATTTCTCCTTAGTTCTAGGTTGCTTCTCTCCTTGTTTAGTTTCCATCCATTGCTTCTTGTCCTGTCCTCAGGTGCTTTGGAGAATAGCTTGATATATACGCTAGCAGGCAGGCAGGGTAGAAACTACAGCTCTTTGTTTTCTTTTCAGATGTCAACCATTGCCAGCCTGCCAATAAGTTGTTGTTGTTGTTGTTTTTAAAAAGATAAATACTGCACTAGAGATAGGGGTCTATAGTCCTAACTGAAAGGTTACATATAGGCACAGACAATGCAGATACTACCTTCCTGAAATAAGAGGAGATTTATTTCAAAAGAATGTTTCAAGTCACCTTTTAATTCACTAACTGGAATTAATTTAATATTTCCTGCCAAGTTGAACTCCTGCCCTGCAAGGAATGATTGATTGAAAGGGTTTGTGCCTCCAGTTAAAGACCCAAAACCCAGTACAGCCTCTTTCCTGACCATCTTACGTTAAAGAGGCCTCTCCTCTCAGCACTGATGGAGGCACTCTTAAGTTCAACCAATTGCTGGGTCTACAGTTCAAGCAACTAACAGAGCCTGTATCTCTTTGCTGTCCTCTTGTGATTGTCTACATTTTTACAGCCAAGACCCTTGTTTTCAAACCCATTATTTCTCATGGCTGAAATCCTTTGTTCCCTCAGAATCACAAACAATGAGACTGGATCGACTTTAGCAAATGCAAAAGAGTACAACGACAACAACAACAACAACAAAAATCTGGGACATAAGGTTTTGTTTCAAGATTTAAAAAAAAAATGTTTTCCATCTTTGACACACTCCTAGCTCCCTTCCTCCTCTTTTAAAAAAAAAAAAGCATCTGTTTTCGTCTGTGATGCTGAAGGGGTATAAATTCATCCTTTCTTCTTCACTTCTTAAGTAAACTTGAAGAAATTCTTTTCCCAAGCTCTTCCCGCCCCCCCTCAAAACCTATTCTCTGCTATAAGGAACAATTCTTGGCACTTAGCAGCAGATGGAGGGCGGGGGGGTGCGAATTGGTGGTAAAACAAGAATCAGAATAGAGCTGGAAGGGACCTTGGAGGTCTTCTAGTCCAGCCCCCTGCTCAAGCAGGAGTAAACAGGGTAAACAAGTAAGCAAGGAGTAAGCAAGGTCAAACAAAAAGTCCCTCCTTGAAACCATGGGCATCCGGGGTGGGATGGCATAGGTTTAGGTGGGTTGTTTGTTTTCCACCCTTTGCGTGAGATGGACAGCTATATATAAATGACACAAATAAAGGATCTCAGAATTTGGTTGCCTTTTCTCCAAAAAAAAAAAAAAAGAAACCCACCAATAATAATCATGCTACTTTGTTATACCATTCAAATTGGTTTCAAATATATTTAGAATGGGGAAATAACCTGTTTTCACCCAACAATAAATGTTTTCTCCGTAAGGCGTACAAGTACATGTGATGTGCTGTTCCACTTCTTATAAAGAAGACAGCGCCAGAGCATAATATGCCACTGTCTTGCCACCCGATTCTGCACTCAAATCCCCCTCAGGAATGACTTCCCTAAACAATGAATGGTAACATTTATTAAGGCCACTTCCACATTGCTTGCAGAAGACTCTGTGACTGGAAGAAACACTCCAGGCATAAATCAGTGATTGTCAACCTCACCGGCTCCATTGTGTCTGGTGTTGTGTTGTGCTATCTTCTTTGGTGGATGAATCAGTAACCCCACTCTCCATTTCATTTCCCCTCTGTTCTGTAGTGGCTAGTGATCCTCCTTTTTAGTGTCACTTGCTGGAAGCAAACATACAGAATCAGGGGGATTAAAAAAAAGGAAGACTAGGGATGCTGGGAAGCATCTATAAAATTGACACCGTTTCAGTTTCGTGCCATTTGCTTTTGCCCAAATCACTCTCTGTTCTGCCCCCTTTTAATCTTGCCCACAGTTTTCCTGCTCTCCCTTCTTCCTTCTTTTATTTTTAGGGTCTGATGGAGATCTCTGTGCAGCCAAAACACCTTTATCTGGAAACCATAAACAACAAAACTGTATCAAGGACATGTGTTAAAATTATCTTGGGAAGGCATCTTGGGGAGTTTGGAAATATTTAATTCTCCTGGATTCGTGAATTCCATATCCCCACATTTGAGAAAACTGAACTTTTGATGAAATGTTGGGCTTAGGGACTGTACTGTGAGTGGGTTTGGAGGGGAAGGGGAAAGAGAAGTTTGAGGAGAAGATGATAAAGACATGATCGTCTTTATTTTTAGTTTCAAAGTATGCCATGATTTGTTCCCATCAAATCTGGACTCCCCCAATCATGGCATACTTCAGGTAGATTTGCCCACCTTTCCCACACCTAGGTGCTCTCCAGAAATGTGGAGTTCACATCCCAGGGTTTCCCAGTCTGCATGGCCATCTAGAAAAACCATTTCCGATGAGAAGTGCACGTACCCCAGGAGGAACATGAGACGATCCTATTGAATATAAGAAAAAATATAAGAATCTGTCTGTCTGTCTGTCTGTCTGTGTATCCTACCTACTTGCCTACCTACTTACCTGTTGGGAAACCCAGCTAGGCAGAGGGAAGGTCTCAAATGAGGAATTAACCTTGAAGCCTTGCACAGCCTGCAAAAGAACCAGGACTGATACACACAGAACCTTAATCTATTCCCAGCAGTCTGGGGAGATTCCTGTATTATAAGCAGAATATTATAAAGTAGTTAGCTTGAACTCTGCACATGTGAATCTGATTTCTTGTGCATGACACTATCTCATCCTTTAGCCCAGGGGTGTCAGACTGCCGGCCCACGGGCCGGATGCATCAAGCCGAAACTGCGCCCACCCCATTGCCGGCAATGGAAAAAAAGTTGTGATACATCGCAACACATCACGTGATGTTGCGAGTTTGACACCCCTGCTTTAGCCTATCCTTTTTTAATTTCCATTGGAGAGGATATGTTTTATTTATTTATTTCTTAAATTTATATGCCATGCATCGTGCTATCCAAAAATGACTCTGGTCCTCTTACAATGCAATAGAAAATATGAATATAACAACAATTTAAAATTACAAATGGTTTTATACATATTTTATAATGTACATAATGGAATGATATACATGATTTATAAATAAACATAAACATATGGGGAGCCTATTGAGAATGTTTGTTAGTAATAAGGTATAAGACCAAAAAGTTGGGGACCCCCAATCTAGAGGGTAGATTGGGAATAAACAATGTAGAATTTTAGTTTGGGTGAATCATTTTTGGTCCGTGTAGAATGACTTCTCCTTCTGTGCCCCATCCTCAGAACAGTAAAAGTTTCTCATCCTCTCTACTGGGGTGGAAATGAATCAAAGGCCTAATTTGGTTTAGCAATGCCCCTTCTTCTCACCTTTTCATTCTGAAGGGACATTTCCCAAAGAGTTTCAATGTTTTCTCCTGGAAAGCAATCAAGAAAACATGATATTCTGCAGCCAAACGGTGACCTCATTATTAGAAGGAAGCAATCACTCCACCTCTCTGTACCCAGCTGCCTCCAAGTGAAATCCTCTTGAACCTTTCAGAGGGAATTAATCAGCTTTACAATAATTACGCATAGTTGGCCACCTTAAAAATAAATTATCTCATTTCCCTTAATTTTTCCCCCCTTGTGTTTTTATCACTTGCAGGCAAAGCATTTCAAATACAGAACGTGCGTATGTGTTTTAAAAATCCTCTGAAATTCTCTGCCAATGGACACATTTCTTTTATTTTGGAAAAGAGAAAATAAAAGCCTCTTGTTCGTGCATATCTATATCAAGGATGCTCCATTTGGGCTTCAGAAATCCAGACCAGAATTGGTACTGTTGCACCATCCCTCTCTTTTAAAACCTGAAGTGACAACCCCTTGAGTGTTAAGAACATGCAATATCTGGTATAATTAGTCTGGATTTAGTTAGTAGCTTTTGCGAAAATATAGACTGAAGCCACTGTAGGACATCTTGAAGCTTGCAGGCCAGGTGATTCCTAGTGCAACTCTCGGGACCAATATAGCATTGGAGGTAAAGCCACAGGGCAAACCCTTTAAATTTTATCTCTTCCAAAGCCCTACTTTCAGAGGGTCCTTGTTGTTGTTAGTTGCGAAGTCATGTCCGACCTATCGCGACCCCATGGACAACGTTCCTCCAGGCCTTCCTGTCCTCTACCATCTTCTGGAGTCCATTTAAGCTCACGCCTATTGCTTCAGTGACTCCATCCAGCCACCTCATTCTCTGTCGTCCCCTTCTTCTATTGCCCTCAATCTTTCCCAGCATTAGGCTTTTCTCCAGTGAGTCCTTCCTTCTCATTAGGTGGCCAAAGTATTTGAGTTTCAACTTCAGGATCTGGCCTTCTAAAGAGCAGTCAGGGTTGATCTCCTCTAGGACTGACCGGTTTGATCGCCTTGCAGATCAGGGGACTCACAGGAGTCTTCTCCAGCGCCATAGTTCAAAGGCCTCAATTCTTTTGCGCTCAGCCTTTCTTATGGTCCAACTTTCACAGCCATACATAGCAACTGGGAAAACCATGGCCTTGACTATACATACTTTTGTTGGCAGGGTGATGTCTCTGCTTTTTAGTATGCTGTCTAGATTTGCCATAGCTTTCCTCCCCAGGAGCAAGCGTCTTCTAATTTCTTGACCTAGAGGGTCCTAGAGATACCTAAAATGGCATTGCTAAATGACCTTCCTATGCACAGTGGGAGGAAGGAAGTCAAAGAATGTAATTAAAAAGGAAAGAGTCAACTAAAATTTAATTTCTTCCTTAGAGTCTTAAACAGGAGTCAATGTTTAGTTTCTTATTTAGAGACTTAAAAATGGTGTGGGTCACTCAGGGTGAACATCTAAGCACCCATACTGCATAGATTTTGCTTAGCAACTGTGCCAAACCCCAGACGTCTGCTTTTCTTTTACTAGAGAAAGCAGATTGTTTTGAGACAAACTTGGTTTTCTCTACTGGACCATGAAACAAAACAAAAAAAATTCAGGCACTCTGCTCAGAAACAACTGTGCCAAGATCACTCTGGGCACAGAGAGAGGAACACTTATCCTTTCCATCCACAAAGGAAGCAGGAGGAAAGAAACTCCATAAAGTGGATGTTCAATCAGAAGATGTGGCTTTAAAAAAAAAATTAAAGAGACCAGATGAAAAGGTATTCTGTAATTGGACTTTGCATGTCCCTGCTGAACAGTTCTCTGCTAAAAACAGTTATTGTACATTTATTTATTTATTAAACAAATTTATATGGTTGCCCCACTCACACACTAAACTGGCAAGGGATGAAACAAATTAAGAGAAAGGAAGGGTATAATAAGGAATAAGAAGTAAAAGGATCTCCCTCTGTCTTGGTGATAGTTCCTTTTTTTTTTTTTTTTGGCTAACTGTTCCTGATAACACTATCTTTATTTTATTTTTCTTTCTGACTTTTTCAGATGCCTCTTAAAAAGCAGGGTTTCTCCCAAGCATTGCTCAAGTTTCATTCTGAGCTCTCTCTCTCTCTCTCTCTCTCTCTCTCTCTCTCTCTCTCTCTCTCTCTCTCTCTCTCTGAGTGACTAAAGTACAGATGCATATTGTAAATGTTGATATGAGCGTGCATGCATTAGCCAGATCTCAGCTTTCTGTCTGACAGTTTTCAGCTGGTGCAATACAGTTTGAACTGCGCCAAATAATAACCCCTACTGTGGGAAAATTCATTCCCCTCCTTTCCTTACAATTCTTAGAACTAAAAGAATAGAGATTGATTTAATGTTTGAATCACGAAATAAAAGAAAGGTAGCATGTAGTTGGACTTTACTAGTCCTTGGGAAGGAGACCGCCAGGAACTTGCAGGACTAGATTGGAACACCTGAAAAAAAAAGGTAGAAGGCAAAATCAATTCTTTTAAGGTATTTAATTTTTCTGTCAATATAGGTCATTTTATTCTTTGCAAAAGACCTCCGTCTGCTCAGGAAACTAAGTTTTTTCTGGATCACATCACTAGGTACAAGGCCTTAATCCAGGGGTGTCAAACTCACAACGTCACGTGATGTGTCACGACATATCGTGACTTTTTCCCCATTGCCAGAACTGGGGTGGGTGCGGTTTTGGCATGACGCATCCGGCCCATGGGCCGGCAGTTTGACACCCCTGCCTTAATGTGTCATCTCATATCAAATATCTCAATTTATATCCAAGCTTTGGAAGGCCTTTTTCCAATTACTGTATTAGACTTTCAGATTCATTTGTCATCCTCAAATCATCTGACCTCTAATAGAAAAATGGAGAGAGTGAACTGAACATTAGAAAGGTACTTGAGGTACTGGGTTTCCTATCAGTCAATCTGAGCTGTTGCCTCTGGACAAATCTACATCTAAGTATACTGCTCCATGGGCATCTCTCCAGCCTATAGCTTTCAGCCCTGTGTCTTACCCTACAGAATGCCCACATCTGCTATTCTTCATGCCTTGGACTTTATGCAGAGATGTAGGCTGCACAGCTCCTTTTAAAAGCAGTTAGATCTGGCAAAGGCTGCATATAGTCATGACACAGACACACATGTGCCACAGGCCATCAAGACTCACTTAACAAATGTGGCAAGAAAGGTTGTAAAATGGGGCAAAACTCACTTAATAACTGTCTCACGAAACAATAGATATTTGGGGTCAATTGTGGTCATAAGTTGAAGACTACCTATAATTGGCTCCCAAAACATCTTGCCAGTGTTTCCTTTATGCACAGGAAGGTGGACTTGAATCTGATGGGTAAGGAGTATGGATACAACCTGAAGGATGATGATGATGATGATGATGATGATGATGATGATGATGATGATGATGATGATGATGATGATGATGATGATGATGATGATGATGAAGAAGAAGATGTTATCCATTCAGTCATGTCCGACTCTTAGTGATTCTGTGGGCCAGGTCTCTCTGCACTATTTCTTTGAATTGTTCTATGCTGTGGCTGGTGTTAGCTTTGATGGTGTCCATCCACCATTTTGTTTGATGGCCTGGTTTCCTTTTACCGCTAACTCTTCCAAACATAATCCCTGAGGAAGGAATGCCAGAGCAATTAAGCAAACATCTGTTCAGTCCCGAGAGAGAAGAAAGCATGACAAAGAAACTCAAGATTATCCCACCTTGATACACTTTGGTATAAGAGGGGGCAGAAAGAGAGTCCATTAAGGTTTCAAGAGTCTGTTATCTGTTTCCAGACCTGGCCTACTTCAAAGCCCTGGCAGTTATGTAAGAAAAAGAGCCCGATTCTGTTAGGTTCTTTCCAGCTTACGCAGAGTCTGCTACCTAACAACAGTTCTTTCCTCTAGTAGGGCCAGTTTACAATGTGTAAAATGTGGGAGAGCCTGTAGGTCCATATGTGCTAACATCTGCAGGTTAAGCCATGTATTTCTTGAAAAAGAGATGGGGTTCGAAAGAGGAGGAGGAAGGAAGTTGAACAGCGTTCCAGGCATTACATGCTAAGAAAAATGGGTGGATTTTTTTTTTGTTTGCTTTAAACAAAATTTCTCACACACACCCTTCCTCCCCTCCCCCCTCCCAACACACCCATTCCAATGTGGAAAGTTTAAATAATGTGCAAAATGTATAACATGAAGATGAAACGCTGAGCACAACCCATTAGACTGTTTTTCTAAGCCATTAATGCTCTTTGCTGAAAACATGTTCTCAATAAGCAATTATGCATATCAGGACATCAAGAAAAGTATTCTGTGAGGAAACAAAGAACAATCTTAAGTTGGACTGCAGAGAGTGAGCATGTTTTTTTTTTCTTTTAAGATAATAAAGAACAGATGTCTTAACAAAAAATATAACCCAAGTGGCTTTTACTTGGCCTGTTTCATGAGGGAAGGCTAGTTGAAAAGTTTATGTCCTCCAAAAAAGGTTAAAAAAAAATACCCCTAGGAACATTTTTCTTCAACAACTGATATCATTCATTCTTTCATTGTTTGAGCAAGTTTTAATGTTATGTTTATCATTCAACTTTTCACCAGGAATCAGTGGCTGGTTTTTAAAATTGGCTCATCAAGATAAGATAAGATAAGATAAGATAAGATAAGATAAGATAAGATAAGATAAGATAAGATAAGATAAGATAAGATAAGATAAGATAAGATAAGATAAGATAAGATAAGATAAGATAAGATAAGATAAGATAACCTTTATTGTCATTTTTATACTGTGGGCACAACTCACACATCAAAAATGAAATTTAGTTGCCCGCTCTCAAAGTGAAACATATACATGACACACACCTAAACATACTATGAACAACATATGTATAGACCCACATCCCTACATATACGTAGCAAATAAATATTAAATATTGTCCATCTTGAATATATAACGGAAGGAGGAAGCTTGAGAGTTCGCAAGGTTGATGCTGTATGGAATGAAACTATGGCTGAATCTGGATGTTCTGCTACGGATACCACAAAGCCTCCTCCCAGAAGGTAACAAGGAAAACAGGTCGTGAAGAGGATGTGTAGTGTCCCAGATAATCTTACGGACCCTACTCAAGCAGCACTTCTGTGCTATGTCCTGGATGGGAGGGAGGGAACTGCCAATGATCTTTTCGGCCATTCTCACCACTCTCTGCACCGCCTTCCTGTCTGAAGCAGTGATGCCTCCAAACCAGACTGTGATGCTGTATGACAGGATGCTCTCGATTGTCCCCCTGTAGAAAGTGGTCAGGACAGGGGAAGGAAGATGTGCTTTTCTCATGCGGCGCAGAAAATGCAGTCGCTGCTGTGCCCACTTCAAGTTATCTTAAATCAGTCTCAACAGGTATGGTCTTCTCTACAAGGCAAACTGCAATTCCCACACAGGTTTTGGAGATCCCAGCAATTTAAATCTTCCATAGATGATCCCTGGTGCTACCAGAGATATAAGACCTGGCAGCTAAAAATGGAAACTGCCAGTATCTTGTGCATGAAAGGTGACAAAGAAAAGTGGCATCTGGAAGCACACACATTCTTGTGCGCTCATTCCTTTACTGGATTCATCCACAGCAGCTGCACAATGCAAGCTGGTTGTGCAACAGTTTAAGCATCAGTTATGCAAGTGTAGCTTCGGCTGATGTTGTGTAAACAAATCACTGTCTAGATCAGGGGTGTCAAACTGCCAGCCCACGGGCCGGACACGTCATGTGGAAGCCGCGCCCACCCCATTGCCGGCAATGGCAAAACTGTCCCGATACGTTGCACGATGTCACGTGACGTCGCGAGTTTGACGTATCTGGTCTAGATGTATGGTTTATGAGGCATTTGAGAGTTATTTCAAAAAGCAGAGCATTACATTACAACATCCTTGTAACTGGGTAAGGGATCTGAGATTGGGAGGGACCCTAGCCATCCTGGCCCTCTACCCAGAAAAGACAGCCCCATCCCTGACCCCTAATTGGCCTGACAAAATGCTGAAAAGCCATGCATCAGAATACATCTGGACCTATTGTTTTTGAAATTGATCTATACTATGCTTGATCTTAGCTAGAAGGCTGTAAACATAGCAATAGAGGAGTGAATGTTATTCTATGAGATTTATTTTGCTAGTTGTTAGTATATTGTATTTACTTGCTTCACTCTGTTTTTGTTCTTTTAAATGGTCATTGACTGGAGAGATATTATTGATTAATCTCTATATTTTCTGATTGATCTGTCTTCTATCCGTGTATATTTGAAAGCACGTTTAATTCTTATATATAAGAATTAATATAGTACAACACAACACAACGAGAGCTAGTTCAGTGTAGTGGTTAAGGCATCAGGCTAGAAAACCGGACACTGTTAGTTGTACTCCTACTATAAGCATAAAGTCAGCTGGGTGTTCCTTGGACCAGTCACTTTTCTCTCAACCCTAGGAAGGGTAAATTATTTCTGGAAAGCCTCACCAAGAAAATTACAGGGATGTGTCCAGGCAGTCTCCGAGAATTGGACATGATTGAATGGAAGATATATCATACATATGTGTGTGGAAAGTAAAGGCCAAAGTGGTCCCAGTAGTGGTAGGAGCACTTGGGGTTGTGACTCCTAAGCCAAAAGAGTAGCTCCAACATATTCCAGGAACAATATTAATAGTTCTCAGTCCATAAGAGTACCGTATTCTGATACTACACAGAATCCTCAAACCCCCAAGCCTCTAGTAGAGGGCATGAGATTGAGGAATACCACCCACCGAAGTCAGAAGGGAATGTTATGAATTAAACGTGCCTTCAGAAAAAGCACACAAGGCAAGACTATATGGAAATGTAGTAGTATACTTTTCCAGAGGAAGGCTGGAAGACAATTCCTATGCTGGCGGGCAAAAAATAATGTTACTTTTATACCCTTATGGGCATACCGCTATAATTTCCTATATAACATAAATGATCAGAAGTACATAGGGATCATTTTGGTCTTGGAAACCAAGAAAAGCTCCCCAGTCAATCTGCAAAAACTGTTTAGTGTTTAATGACACTCAAGAGTATGCCTCTGTAGTTCCACCCTTTACTACTTGTGTCATGATATTGCCTGCAGGTATGTAAGGTATGAAGGTGACATCATAATGTTTCAATATATCAGGGGTGTCAAACTGCCGGCCCGTGGGCCGGACGCGTCATGTGGAAGCCGCGCCCACCCCATTGCCGGCAATGGCAAAACTGTCCCAATATGTCGCGCGACGTCACGTGATGTCACGAGTTTGACATGTCTGCAATATATGCTTTGCTTTGCCCTGCCCACAGATGCCTAGGTTCTTGAAAAATTGAAGTTGGAAACTCACAGGGAACCATCCTCTCTACACAGTAGCTCTGAAATTCTAATCCATTTTTTTTTTTAAGTTCTGATAAAGGTTGTCCCTACTTGGTAGTTTTCCAGTTGAGTGCCATCTTCCTACATTTGGTTCATTTGAGAACCATGCTGATTTTGAGGAGCATTTCTTAATGACCTTTCTTAGAAGTCTTCTGGTATTTTTCCATATTCTGCACCATCTGCAATTTGCAGAATAATTTTTTCTGCCTCAATAACCTGCTTTGAGGCGGGGGGTGGTCTCATATACTTCATCTCTCATACAAATCCATTAATAATAGAAGTAGAAGTGTGGAAGCTAGAACATTTGAAAGATCCTTTTGAAAGTCCCTAGTTATCATGTCTTCTCAGAGTAGAAACATTTGAAACTTTGCAAAAGTAGTGGGTTTTTGATCAAGTAAGCTTCCTTATGCAAAGGTTGCTAACAGTAACACTACCAGTCCTGCTGCAAATGTCCACTCGATGGCAACAAAGAAAGGCAGAAAACCTTTGCTGCTATCTAGTGGTCACCCAAATTTTGCATCCCAGATCTGGTAACTCCATCAGCATTAAGCTATTAGCACAGAAACTAGACTAGAAGAGCATATGAGTCTTCAGCAGAGTCAGTAAGGTTGCTGTGTGATCACTGAGCCTTATAGAATCAGGGCCTTCTAGGAAAATCAGCAATGGGTAAACCAGGGGTAGGGAACCTTGGCTCTTTTATGACTTGTGGACTTCAATACCCAGAATTCCTGAACCAGCCACGCTGACTCAGGAATTCTGGGAGTTGAAGTCCACAAGTCATAAAAGAGCCAAGGTTCCCTACCCCTGGGCTAGACCATTGGTCAGTGAGGTGGATTAAGGAAAATGGGAAGCAGAGAGACTTTGTTGTATGCTTGCACACACATACATGCATATGCATGGGGCCCACAATGCACCATTTGCCATTAAATGTCACCCTTGAGATTGAAAATGTCATACTTGAATATAGGATATGAAGAATTGGTGGTTTATAGTGGAGCACTGCCATGTTCAATAGTAGACACGAAGAGTAGATATTCAGGCAGACATGGCAAAGGTTAAGATTCAAATACATAAATCAGAGAAGTCATCCTTAAAAATAAAATATAATGTTGGGTTGAAAGAAGCATTGACATCACTTGAACAGAACACATATCTTATTGCATTGTTCTACATTTCTGTAATGTAAAGGGAAGGGTTGCAGCTTAAAACCCAGGAGATTATACATTAGTGCTTATATGCAAAATAAAGCTTTGGTCAAATAAAGCTGCTCTTTTTTTCTAAAAAAAAAGAAAAGAAAGAAAGGCACAAATATTTACAACCATCAGCATGTAAACAGTAATTCTGTTAACGATTATATAAAATTTGAGAGTAAGTAAATCTATTTCAGCAACTTCAGTATTATGACATTTTTATTAGCAAAGAGGATGCATCCAAAGTGTACAATTTGTTAAATTATAATAAATTCTAAATCTCTTTAAGATGGATCCAGTTGAAGCCAATGTGTTCACAAAAATTTATTTATCACAAAAAATAATAACAAAAAAGTAGGATAATCTCGCCATGAAATATAAAGGGGACATTGCCTGATTTGCTTTGTAGAATTTTTGCAAAAATAATAAAAGTATTTTGCACTTAGGAAATTTTGCACTTACTTTCAAAATTATTAAAAATGAAGGCTTTTGAGGCCATCTGTTTTTTATAACTGCAAAAAACAGCTTATACGAAAATCCTGCAGTTTGCAAACTGAAACCTAATTATTTTAATTCTTTCTAAAGCATGATAAAATCTTTACCCTGCAGTAGCTACAGCCAAATGACGTCTGTGTTTCTGCCTTTTTCATTGATGTAATTTTTCAATTTCCTGTTTGCGTCCAAGCTTGATTTATTTTCCATTGATTTTGATTTCAGTGAGAATGTTTAAAAGCTTGGCACTTGGGACTCTTTCTCTTTTTTTAAAAAAAAAATTATTTTGTCTGCATAAGTCTATTTTGCTTTTTGATTGCCTCATTGTTTTCTGAAAACAATGAAGCAAATGAGATTGAAAGAACAGCTGTGAACAGCTGGATTTGTTGACCAAGGGTCCAAGGATTTCAGGTTCAGAACATTTTAGAAGTAAGCAATTCTTGGGATACTCAAGATTTATTTTTAAGACAGAAGGATATATTTTTTCTCCAATTATATGAGCTGAGTTGATTTAAACAAATCTTTCATATATAAGCTTTGGGGCAAATCTATGAATTTCCAAGTAACTTTTATAATAGGACATCTTAACTGTAACTATCAAATGTCAGACACTCAGCATTAATTCCTGCTAGAAGTTGTAACTCAGAATCTAGAAAGAAAATACAGTTTTAAGAAATATCATATGTATTGTATTTCCAGAGTATTCTGTAACATAGAATTTTAAGTTTAACCATGCATATGCAGGGAGCTCTGGCTGATTGACTCCATAAATGTAATTAGTGCACCTTTGGTTGCACATATATAGTGCCTCACCTAAATTTGTAAGATCTGTGTATAGATACTTGCCCCTTCCCTGCTATCACTCATAGAATTATAGTATGGGAGGGTTGGAAAAGACTTTGAAGATCATGTCTACACTTCTAACATACTCCAAGTCAGGTGTCCATTCAGCTACTGTTTAAACATCTGGAACAACCAGGGAGAATCAGAATTCTGCTCCATCTTCTACATAAAAGCTCTTCAAATGTTATAAGACAATTATTTCATGTTTTGTCTCTCCCCACTTTTCTCTAGCCTGAAGCTGATATAATTTTTCCAACCATTCTCTTTTTTTCCCCAAATCTGCTACTATAAGGTCTGTTAAATGCATGTCTCAATTCCATCAACCTACATAAACTGTTCTTTTATTTATGAAAGCATAGGTTGATGTGTCCAAGGCCTAATAAGCAGAGCAGGAAATATAGGAAATAGCGTAGAGAATGGATCTGAATAGATCCATATATAAAAATATACGCACATGCGCGCGTGTGCACATACACAGAGAGAGAGAGAGAGAGAGAGAGAGAGTCACCCCTACCTACCTACAAGCACACACACATATGCACACACAAATGCCCATGAGTAAAGTTGCTGGTTAGATTCTAATAGTGCTTAAGTAGAAGTAAGCTCCGTGTATTTGAAACATAAGTTTAGCTTAAGACACTCACATTAGTTTAACCTCTTTATTTCCAAAATCGAAGTGGAGGAGATATATTGTCCAAGGCTGCCTACAATTCATACCCTCTCCCCAACATCCTTCTAATTCAAGTCTTTTGGGGACATTTTTTTTACCCTTATGGGAATATCTAGAACGCTGTCTAACCCTGCCCGAGATTAACACTCTTCATCACAGCCTTTGGCTGATAATAAGGAATGTGGATTAACAGAACTTGTGCCCAATTCAGCAACCCCAAACTGACAATAAATGTGTTTTGGGGGGCTGAACTGCCACCTGATCTTACCACTTCTAGATTATGTTGGCTGAGAGCTTCTGCATCAGAGACAAACTTCTTATGTGTCTAATCACACTTGGCCAAATAAACTATTCTGTTCGGTTCGGTTCAGTTCTACTTTTGTAGTATTTAGTTTATTTCATTTATGAAATTTTGTCATCGTATAGTAAAAGTTATCAAGGTAATGCAAAGGAAACAAACTAAAACATATAGGAAAAATAGATTAAAATAGTAATTTTAAAACAGAAAATGTTTTAAAAATGAAATCAAATTCTGAATTACAGTGCATAGGAACACATGAGTTGAATGCTAACCAGGCAGACTGAGGTGATGAAGGTGGCTTGGGAGGATACCTGGTGAACCGAGTCTGCTGATCCTGAGGACATGGACAGAGTTCTCTGCCACTTTAGCTTGGTCATCTATAGCTTCCTGGTTGGTGAGAGCCTCCAGGAAAGTGATGGTGCTGGATTTGGGCAGTGATGAATGTTTCCATGGTGGAGAGAATGACACTGTGTGCATCCCATCCTATAGAAGCCATCCATTAACTCAAGAACTTTAGATAATTACTGCCCAGTCTCCAAGCTTCCCTTCCTCAAGAGGCTTGTTGAGAAGTTGATGAGCTATAGTTGCAGCTTGCTCTGGAGAACATTAATTATCTGAACTCTGTTCAGTCAGAGTTCAGGGCCAGGTATGGAACTGAATGATCACTCTTGGCCAGGTATGGAACTGAATTGATCACTTTTGTGAATTGCTTGTGGCAGGACCAGAACAGAAGTAGGACTCTCATAATCTTACTTGATCTCACAATGGCCTTCAGTACCATCGATCAGAGCATCCTTCTGGACTGTCTGTGAGGGTATGAGTGGAGGCCTGGTTGTGGAGAGTTGTCCTTCCTAAGTAGGTGGCTTCAATCATTCAGGGAAAGAGAATTACCCCTGGGCTCTCTGTTGTGTTGCATCAACATTCTGCCCCCTCTTATTTAACATCAACATGAAGCCCTTGGTTGAAGTTATCTGCTGAAACAGTATTAATATCCTCAGTTTACAGATGTTACTCAATTGTGTATCTTGACTTGGGATAACATGTTTGAGGCCCAGACCCTTAGATGTCATCTGCAGAGATCCTGGGATTTGGCCTTCTCAGCTTCTGCCTCCCTTCTCTGACAGTGTCTTTTTTTATATAAATACATTAAATTCTTGGCTCAAAGTATCTTCTTAGTCTCTCCTGGACTGTAAGTGTATTAGAGTCCCTTGAGATGTTATATATTATATTGTTGTTTTTAATGTTTATTTATTTATTAAATTTATTCACTGCCCATCTCACTGTCACAAGACTCTGGGCAGTTTACAATCCAATAAAACTTTAGTATAAAAAATTAAAACAGTTACATTTATATCATTAACTTATAGTAGTCTTTTCTGGAAATCTGTAAACCACTCAGAGTCAGACATGAGTGGAACAGCACTTAAGCCTAGTGAAACAAACAAACAGAAAATTGAGATGCTGAGAGCAATTTTTTAAAAAGGGTCAGATTGGTGATGGAAGCTTAATAGAATAGGCATCTGTTGGAATTTGCTGAAGAAGGCAAAAGTGATCATTCAAGTGTATTGATCTTCAAAGACTTATGTGCAAGAATACCGAAGACCAGTGCAGGACTGCAAAGGTACAAAAAGAAGCACTCCTTCAAAGTTTTACTGAGTACTCAGCTTCTATTTGCCCCTATAATTGATGTGTTATTCTAACAGCCACTTAAGTACCAAACAATATCTGAGATTGAAAGACTCTCGCCTACTTACAAAGAATACAATAATAATTGGGGAAAGGATGTATGTTGCCAGGGGACAGCATTGCAAATCATCTGTAATACAAAGAATTGGAGTCCTACCGTGTTGTTCTCTCTCAGTGTGTAGATTGTGATAAATGGAACTACAAAGAGTTTGCATTTACCTACCCACTCCGTTTTCAAGAAAGGGCTAGAGGGAAAGAGCCATTAGGCAATGAGAACAGCAGAGAATAAAAGGACTTTTTCATTGTTTCAGTAGCAGTGTTCCAGTATCTGAGGGGCTGCCACAAGGCAGAAGGGATCAGGTTGTTCACCAGAGGGAAGGACAAGAAACAATGGTTGGAAACTGATCAAGGAGAGAAGCAACCTGGATTTAAGGAGAAACTTCCTGACAGTGAGGACAATTAACCAGTGGAACAGCTTGCCTTCAAAAATCGTGGGCGCCCCGTCACTGGAGATCTTTAAGAAGAGACTAGACAATCACCTGCCTGAGATGGTGTAGGGTCTCCTGCTTAAGCGGGGGTTGGACTAGAAGACCTCCAAGATCCCTTCCAACTCTATTCTATTCTATTGGAAGATGCATCTCCCACAAGAGTTTTGCAGAACCTGGAGTAGAATAGCAAATGCTCTAGCTGTAGGGGATTGGCTGAGTGTACTTGTGCAGTGGAGGGAGGAATCATTCTAGAATACCACTGAAGAGTGTGATGTTGCTCCATCACATCATGCATTTGGCATCATCTTAGTAGTTGAAAGAAGGAATCTAAAGGCTAATGACAATCACTGCAGAACAGGAAAGCAAAAGGAAGACATTGTGTAATATGTGTAGAGAGAAAAAATAATTACAAAGAATGTACAGATAGTCCTTGACTTATAACCACAATTGAGAACAGAATTTCTGTTGCCAGGCGAGGCGGTTGTTAAGTGAGCCATGCCCAATTTTATGACTTTTTTTACAATGGTTATTAAGCAAATCCGTGCAACTTGTAGTCCTTAAGTAAATCTGGCTTCCCCATTGACTTTCCATGTTGGAAGCCAACTGGGAAGGTCTCAAATGGTGATCATGTGACCCTAGGGTGCTGCAATCATTGTAAATACATGCCGGTGCCAAGCGCCCAAATTTTGATCATGTGGCCTTGCGGATGCTACAACAGTTGTAAGTGCGAGGACTGGTTGTCAGTCACGTTTTTCAGTACCATTGTAACTTCGAATGGTCACTAAACGAAAGACAGCAAGAAACAGTTAAGATTAAAAGGGGAATCATAGTAACAGTAGCAATTTGAAGAAGAGGAGAACTGAAAAGGAAAGTTGTAAGAGCTATGAGGATGTTGAAAATTAATGTTGCAGATACAGACTGTGCAACTGAAGAAATGTTCACATATGAAGGTGGTTTGCTAATGGAGTGGCTCTGCAACCTGCTTAATATAAACATGAATACTGCGTTTGTGTCTGATTTTTGAAAGAACACCGTTGCTCCTTTTTACAAAGGGAAAGGTAACAAGGGTGTGAATGCAAAAACTACAAGGGATTCCATTTATGAAGTGTGCACGGGAAGCTGTTTGGTCACCTGCTGATTGAAGGGAGGTGAGAGCTGACAGCAAACAAAATTTGGGTAGCGCAGTGTAGCTTTATCTCAGGCTGGGATATACACATCCAATTTTTGCTGCTCAGCAGGTCATTGAGAAATGTATGGGTGGAAGAAAACACTGATTTAAAGGAAAGCATATGTTAAAGTAAACAGGCTTGTATTATGGACTGTTTAGCCTGAACATGGTATTGGGTTGATGAATGAAGTATGAGTAGCAGAAAATGGAATTAAAGAATGTGTGAAAATTATTACAATGCTTAGTTGAATGGTTCAAAATTGAGCAGGCTTTACAGTAAAGCAATAGTGTGTAATGTCCTCTTGGTTATTTATTACTTATTTCTCATTTTTGAACCGCCCATCTCTCTAACGTAATGTACTGATGGGTAAATATATAGGGAATGGTTGTGCTGATAATCAGGGCATGTTGATTGAGGATGTGAATACTAGCGACAGGCATGCTGGGCTCAGTTGTAGTCGTAAATTGAGGACAACCTGTATTATGCCTTTAACGTGGAGTACTTACTATTTCTTTCTCTTTTTCTGCCCTTTGCTTAATGTTTACCTTGATAAGGAATAGCCTGATGGCTACATATTGGTGTAGAATAAGTGTGCCCATCAGGGCTTGAGAAGACTAAAATCTTCCAGTTAAAGTGGAGTCGTTATTATTGCCATTATTTCAACACTAGCTACTATTTTCTCATGGATTGTATATACTGCAGATCAAATAGATAAGAATGCATCTCTGGAGCAGGAAATGGTTTATCCACTGCACTTAAACATTTCCTGAGAGGAGAGAGCTGTAGCATAAACCACGAACAATAACAGTGGAAAACTGTTCCTCTCTTCAGATCCCAACAAGGGAATGACAGTATTGACGAATAGTGTTTTGAAAAATAATGGATTTATTTCCTAATTGTGGGTGCACTGCATATGTTTCTCTCTTCTGCTGAGAGCAGAAATTGCTTGGAAACAGCTTCTGAAAGAACGTGATTGTCTGTTGCCATCTGCTGGCTAGCAACACAGGGTGCAATTTATTTATTTATGGCATTTATATGCTATCAACTCCATGGGGACTTCCAGAGGTTTACAAAAACGGAGATATAAAATCCATAAAAACTGTAAAACAATAACCAACTCAATCAATCAATATCCACATGAGCAACCTCCCTTCCATTAAATAATCAATGAATTAGAAACCGGGGGAGGGGGGGCTCTATTTTGTATAAAGGGGATCACCATCCAGATTTTGTGAGTTGATCTCCTGCAGCTGAGCTAAAACTTGCTTGACTATGTCAGTATGGATGGGGAAACTGTCAGAAGCAACCGCTTCAACTTGCGTGTTGCCTCATTCCATCTCCTGTCGTGAGAAATAATAAGCTGGAATTTCCTTGGGTTAATTCTTTATTTTTCTTCATTCTTAAGGCAATGGTGTTCCCTTAAAAGACTCCTTCCTGTATTCAAGTGACAGAATACTTTTGTACAACTCTTATAATTTCAGAGTTGCTCACATTACAGCGATAAGAGGTTGGATTAAATTATTCTGCTATGTTTAGAAATCATATATATCATATAACCATTTCATCTGAAATTATCCTTGATGTGAGGCAGGAAATAATATTACTGCAAGATCCCCTGTATTTGTTTCAGTAAAGCTTTTTTATTATTATTATTCTTGCTACCAAATCCTAAATTTCATTTTAAGTAATTAAGTTCAGTTACAAGAGAAAGCAATATGCAACTATCTTTCAACGAGAAACATGTATCTAAATGAGATTTAGAAAAAGAGTTTTGATAGCCAACCATTGATAATGTGTTTAGTTTGTAAGATCTTCTTGTGGCCTATAAGGTTTTTCAAGTTTTCCCACCACATCTCCATATCTTCTGGCATGCTTGAGGTGAAATAATATTAGCCATTTTTAAGTTAATTACAATGCCCAGGAACAACATAGGAGCAGCACTGGAAGTTCAATCAGTAGCTTCAAACCAGCCCAAAGTTTCAGAGATGATAAATGGTGTTTTTGTGTGCTGTGACATTAAATGTGTCTTACCTTTGTTTCCTCTGAGGGCAACAAGAAATGATGGGTTCAGGTCTGAGAAGTGCAGGAGAAACAAGCTTTCCTTGGTTATTTTTATTTGGGCGAAGGGAGAGAAAAATACAATAATTCTGATTGCACAAGAAGCTGTTGTTTGGTCAAAAATCACTTGGGATGAATTCCCAGATTTTATCTCTCCGAGAAGAAATTTTATGAATTATTTCTTATGACCTTTGTACATCATTCTCACTCGTACAAGAACATTCCAATATTTAATTCCTTGAGGACTGTCGCCATTTCTGTTTTCATCAAGACTGTGTCAAAGGCAGGGGAAAAGTAATTTTTGGTGCAAGGGATGAACAATTTCAAAAAAAAAAAGAGAGAGAGAGAGAGAGAGACATTTGGAGCCATGTGTCCTGATTAGTTTGTCTAGTGAGGTGACCCATATGAAACCCCTCCCCTCTATACTCACATGCCAAAATACATCCCCACACATCACCATTAAGCTTTATGGTAGCTTCTACTGGTTCTGATGGAAGCAATATGTTTGTAGTATATGTAAAAGTGGGTGGGTGAGGAAGATGATTTTACAAAAGGGGGTACACTCTGATGAGAGGAGAGCACCTCTCATCCCCACATAAGCAACTCTCTCCGTTGTACCACCTTAAAAATAGGTATACCCCATTGATGAAAAATGCTGGCATTTTAAAGGTTATAATGAGGATGGTTTTTTTTCTGAGAAAGATGAGGAGCAGTTTCCTCCCCCCCTTGAAGTACTACCCTCTTCAAAGACTTATTTCAGCAGGGGGATCTTTTTGGGAGATAGGGGGTCATAGTTTTGGGGAGGCTAGTCCCCGCATAGCAAAAGACTCCAGGAAAATTGCAGCTCACACGGCAATAATGTTTTTATAAAGCTTCCATAACCGCAAAGGTAGTATAGTATCTTAAAGTGTTGTGGGATTATTTGAAGCTCAAATCTCTGATTAGCTACTTATCAGAATTTAGTACTTCTCAAATTTTCCATGCCAGGTACTGCTTACAATGACCAGATTGAGAACACCTCACAGGCCCACAAAGAGTAATAATGAAAAATTCAGTTTAAGCCTGAGGAGACTGTGTATGAGCACATTTCTGGAGTCTTGCTACTGTTCTGGGGAGAGCAACAGAACATTTAAAAAAAAAAGTTTATTTCTATACTTAGATCAACCAGTCCTTCGTAGCAATAGCAACAACAATAGCAATAGCACTTAGACTTATATATCGCTCCATAGTGCTTTACAGCACTCTCTGAGCGATTTACAAATGTCAGCATATTGCCCGCAACAATCTGGATTCTCATTTTACCGGCTTCTATCGGAAGGATAGAAGGCTGAGTCAACCTTGAGCCGGTCAGGATCAAACTCCTGGCTGTTGGCAGAGTAGCCTGCAATACTGCATTCTAACCACTGCACCACCAGGGCTCCTCATGAAATTGAATGTTAATTTTGTGTCGCTCTTTTAAAAAAGTAATTGAAAAAATATAAGCTGGTCTTGTTGCAAAATCATGATTTATTTTGGGAGAAAGGGCATAATTTGTTCTAAATTTATTAAAGAGAAATATAAATAACCTTTAAGATTTTACTTAATTTTCTTACATTGAAGTTTGAACTTGCATTGACCCTGTCACCTAACTTATCAGTTTCGCCCCCCCCCCAACGGATATATTGTACTTTTAATAAATGAATGTGTTTATATTTATAATCTGTCTCTGTTTCTCCAAAGGACAAGTTGATCTTGAAACACACAACTCTTTTTACAATGACAATGTATGAACAGATAAGATGAGCCTTAATATTCACACTTTTTTTCTCTAAATCCATATGTTTGCAAACATATGTTTTCACTTTGCCGCTGTTAATATATTTATAACAGCTATCCAGGTCTATGACTGTAATAAAGATTTGATTTGATCCAATTTATAATAACTTCTGAGTAGGGATGAAGAAAATTGTTCTAGAGTTTTGGATTCTCTCTTCTTTTCATTCTTCCATTGAGATCTGACTCATGCTATTTTTACCTATATTCTACGTGGACTCCCTCTATTTGGTAAGCCAGAGTTCCCCAACCTTTCCGGCTTTGTGGCCCGGAAGGAAAGGGAGCAGCAGGGAAATATCTGTGCACGCGGCTCCATGGGCGCACGCACAAATGGCTGTGCACATGATGGTGGCGCTAGCATGCATATGCACAAACGGGCTGCATGCACCCACTGCCTGTGTGCTGAGGCCTGCGCACATGCGCAAACAGGCCGCTGGTGCCCGCGTGACATTGGCGACAGTGCTAACGTCCCCGCTTATGCGCAAATGGGGTTGCTAGTGCCCGTGCGGCAGTGCTACCACAAGTGGGGCGGGGCTCGCCAGCTATTGCCAGGGCCCGGTGCCGGGCCGTGGACCATAGGTTAGGGACCCCTATGATAAGTGATTCCTTCCTTGCCTATTGCTAATTACAGGCTTGCCAAATATAAGGGACTTTGAAGGTTATTTCCCAAGTAGATGCATTTTGTAGGAATTTTTATTTTGTATTTGGATTAAAATTTGGGGAGAAATATAAATTTCAGCATGCTCACTAGTCTTCCAACCCTTTTAAGTTCTAAAATAGCAAATGAATGGGTGTGCATTGAAATCGCGTAACCTTTTGTGAAAAAGTAAAGTAAATGCATGAATACATGCCACATCTATTTCTAGTCTTGAGTTTGGAAACCATTTGGTGCTTCTGATGGAGCTAGTGCTAAGCCACGTTATGTGCAGTTTTGCCAGTCTGTACTGATCACAGCAGTCTGAGTTGGCTGAGCAGAGTCTGTTAATTGTGTCTCTGAGTGAGACAGAACTTTGAATTTTTAGAAGACATACCTGTTTGCCTTGGCATGCTTGGAACTTAAGTGGCCCTGCCAGAGCCTTGCTCTGCTTTGTAATCTTTCTAATAATTAGTTCCAATGGATTTAAAATTATTTTAATGGTTGGAAATATTCATGCCATTTTAATTATGAATTTATTACAGGAAGTTGTCCTAGGCGCCTTGCGATGGTTCACCAAAGAATAAATTTAAATAAATAGGCCACACAAGCCTTTATTACTCCTATTGCAGACATTTAATATAACCTTCTTATAATTGGGCACATTCTTGTAAGGCTGGGTGAGGTGAGGCAGCCTTTGCTTCTCTGCTTAACGTTCTCCTTCCAGCCACACCTTGGTAAATTTCTCTTTCTACCTTCTCCAACTAATCTCGGCAGTTGCTATCATGGCACAGAGGTAATGTAACCCAGCCAGATGAGCAGAGTCATTGCTGTGATTCAATGGGGTAGATTGCTGGAAGAGACTGCTGCTGTGATCCACTGGTGTCCATCATGCAATGCTTTGGGTTGACATGTTTGGCTTTTCATGGTTCCCAGAAAGGAAGGGTCTTCCTGTGAGTTAAAACTGAATTGGGTTTATCAGAGCTTCATCAGTGGGACATAACATCGAGTTAGTACTGGCTCCAGGCAACACCTGGAGTTTATTTGTCAGTGTTACTTTGCTCTGTCACTTCCTAGTGAGTGACTGGCCCAAAGTCATCCACCTGGTCTGGTGCAAAACCCAGAGTCTCCGGCTTTCTAACCCATTACACTGAACTGGCTCTTAGGACATAATGACTTGTGTTCAATCCGTTTTATTATACTCACAACTTTGCCACTGCCAGAGGGTTCTGCTGCTGTTTTCTTAGAGTGAAGTAGAACTCAACATAGCAGTTAAAAAAAAAAAGAGAGAGGGAAATTTACTTTGTAAGGATATTTAGTAACAGAATAACAGAGTTGAAAGGGACCTCAGAGATCTTCTAGCCCAACCCCCTGCTCAAGCAGGAGACCCTATACCATTCCAGACAAGTGGCTGCCCAATCTCTTCTTAAAAACCTCCAGTGTTGGAGCAGCCACGACTTCTGAAGGCAAGCCCTGCCACTAATTAATTGTTCTCACTGACAGGAAATTTCTCCTTAGTTCTAGGTTGGTTCTCATGAACCAAAGTTTCAGTGGGACTTTAGTTCACCAGCACCATCATCTACAATAGAAATAAATCACCCCACACCCCAGGTCACCGAGTAATTGTTCAACCAGTAGTGCCATTCTTATTGGCAGCAGGCCAAGGATTGACACTGGGCCCCCAGCATGCAAAGCACAACCACTGAGCTGTAAGTGTGCTCCTATCTCCAGCTCTCACAGGCTTATTTCCTCCTTGGAAATGCAGAACAGATTAACTGGAAGCATGGATCTGAGGAATACAGGTTCGGCTCTTCCATCTGTCAGTTTTCATCCACATGAAAACTTTCCCAGCTTTTATTTGTCTCAGAGGGAAGATATTGAATTTCCTTTAAAGGCAAACAGTGAGTCTGGAGGAGGGAGTTTTCTGAGTAACCCCCCCCCCCAATTTACCCAAGACATCAGAAATGAAGTTATGCAGCTTTAATTCTTTAAAAGAATAAAAATACCTGCATACAGTATGTAGGAAAGATATACCTGTTTTTCTATCATTTTACATGGGGGGGGGGGACTGTTAAAAAGCCACATTATATTGACATTATAAATAGGATTCCCCAAACTGAGTACTGAAATCTCCCATTTGTGCAAGGGTGGCCTTTGACGCACCATATAATGACTGGTGACCTCAGAAGAATTGGGTGTCCCTGCCATTCCTCTCCTTCACCTTCTAACTTCACTACTTTTCTTTTAATAGGATAAAATTTAAAAAAAGGAAAAAGCACCTCAACAGCTTCCATACTCAATCACATGTAAATGTCTTTTCTGCAGCACCATGTCCAAGTCTGGTACTTTCCAGATGTGTTTGCAAAATTCCTTCAGCCATGTTGGCTAGGGATTCTGGAACCTGTAGCTCCAAAACATCCTGCTGACTCCCAGCTAGCAACATTGGTTTAAGTAACTTCATCCTTGGCTGGTTTCTCACAACCATGTCTCTGGAATTAGGGAAATTACAAAGCAAAGAGCAAAAAAGTTTGGCATTCTTTCCAGCTATTGTTCTTACAATAGAGAAAGGCTGTGGCACCTTCCATGGAGCATAAGCCTCCATCCAACCAGGAAATCCAGCTTACTATTTCAGACCGACATCAAGACTATCATGGTTCCGACAGACAGAGACAAATAAAGCAGAACTCGGAGGCTTGCAAGTTCCTCAAGGAACATGTTTATTGATACAAAGTATCGGCACGTCAAAAGTGAAACCAAGTCTGAATAGACAAAGTTAAGAAATCCCACCCCTAAAGCTATGCAAGCTACTACGTTCCCCAATACATCTTCTTGTATTTTTACGAAACGCCCAGCCTACAGTCCCGGGAGCAGCCGATGACCTTGGTTCCCACGGGAGAAAATCTGTTTAGTCTAGCGAAGCATCTGGTAAACCCCCCTCCTCCGTGCTATGTGTCAACCGAAAATGAGTAGGGAAAATGGCTGCAGCCACGCTCATTTTCAAAGTTGAAAAGTGAGTCCTGTTTTTGGAAACACCATTCTGTTGGTCTTTTGAAAGAGCGGGATCTCTGCACTTAAGAAGACATCTACAATACGCCAGGCATGCCACTCAGGGTTGGTTGTAGGGACAAACTCAAGCAGTCAAAAAGTTAACATGGTGAGTGTTAGAAATTCTGCTCTTTAATAATGTGTTAATATCAAGGCTTATATCAAGAGAGGAGGGGAAAACACATCTGAACTCAACAGCTAAAGCCTCTACTAAGAATCAGTATCATGTTAAGTTGCAAGAAGATTTATTGCTCAAGACTATACATAAGAATCTAGACAACTAACAGTCAGCATTAAATTAGTGCTAGATAAGAGTCAAAGGAATTCAAGGGGGCCTGGATTTGGAGCGTTTGTGGGAACTTAAGAATTCCAGACTTATTCCTCTCTTGACTCTGCCTCCAGGCTCTGTCTCTTCTACATTTCAGTAGGCTGGGCTAAATGAAGCCAATCTTATTACAGGTAGTCCTCGACTTACAACATTCTTTAGTGACCATTTGAAGTTACAATGGCACTGAAAAAAGTGACTTACGACTGTTTTTCACACTTACAATCGTTGCAGCATCCCCGTGGTCATGTGATCAAAATCCAGATGCTTGGCAACTGACTTATATTTATGACGGTTGCAGTGTCTCTGGGTCACATGATCACCTTTTGTGGTCTTCTGACAAGCAGAGTCAAAGGGAAAGGCAGATTCACTTAACAAGCATGTTACTAACTTAAGAGCTGCAGTGATTCACTTAACAACTGTGGTGAAGAGGGCTGTAAAATTGGGCAAAAGTTACTTAACAACTGTCTCACTTAGCAACAGAGATTTTGGGTTCAATTGTGGTTGTAAATCAAGGACTACCTGTACTGAATACAACATCCTACAACTGTTATTAAAATATACTCCAAACCTCTAAACAAAATGCAAACACAGCAGTTATAGATAGGTTAAAACAGAGGTCCCCAACCCCCGGTCTGTGGACCGGCACCGGGCCACAGCATACCAGAAACTGGGCCATTGAAACAAGCGAAGCCCTATCCATGGGATGCAGACAGCACACGAAACCACGCCCCCTCCAGTCCGCGGAAAAACCTCTCCCCACAGAACCGGTCCCTGGTGCCTAAAAAGTTGGGGGGCTCTGGGTTAAAAGGTCAGTTAAACTGAATGGAACTTAACCTGAATTAAAGAATGAATGAAAACATAGGAGAACAAAAGCTTTTTCCTTGCCCGCTTGCAGGCTTGCCTTTGGAAAAAGGCCCCTGAGAATGATTTTGGGATATGAGTAGGATACAAAAGAAGAGAGAATCGGTCAGATACAGCGGCCCCAAGCCTTAAAGAGTCTTAGAGGGTGTGTACATCAAAACTAATTGATACTGAAAAAATAAGAAGTTTTGTTTTAAGGAAAGCCTAAGGATCTTTACTCATTACTGGATATTCTGAAGGAAAAGCTTCACTTCTCGTTATTACCACCAGAGGGCAAAAGATTAAAGGTTTATTTCCTGAAGTCTATAGCCTGATAGAAAAGGGATTGGATTTGAAAAAACCAAGAGTCTGGTTAACAGTGTGTTTCTGATACATTTTATTCAAAGGCATACTATTTTGTGAACTGCAGTTCATCTCATCAGATGTGTACAGTAGTTAAACCAGAACTAACTAGTTACTCAATGCATCAGATGAGGTGAAATGCAGCTGCCATGAGGTTACCTCCGTCAATAAAAACAAATGTGTCAATCAGAAAAGATGCTACCAGATTCCTTCTGATTTTTTTTGCCACCGGAGAATAACCTGAGTTGCCTCCTATAATGGACTTGAAACATAGCATTTGGAGTGCTGTTTTTCACTCGGGGGACTGAACTCATTCCTCAGTCAGAGCCAGGAACTATGGGGAACTAAAACAGCCTCCTCAGCTCCATTGCAGACAGACCAGCTTGGTTTTACTTTTTAAACCAATAAATGAACCTGCATCCATATTCGGCACAAAGGTAGTCCCAAGCCTGTAAAGATCCATTTTCATACTATGACCAAATTTGTTTACTACTTAGTTCTCCGCACACCAACGTATCTGTAGAGGGAAGAGGGAATGGCCTTGAAGGATAAAGGGAAGAATCGTTACCAAAGTAGATAAGAGAAGCTTGAGCCTGGGCCAAGATAATAACTTGAGACAAACTCCTTCCTAGTTCACACAAAGATAAAGTGAGAGAGGAGGAAGACTTGCAATTCTATATAGCTATTACAATACAAATAGTCTTGACTTGCACAGCATTGGTTTCTTAGCCTGATCTACCTTTAGGACTGACAAACTTCTCTCAAGACATTCAATTATCACTCTGGAAGTAGCAGTCAAACCACTGAGTTTCCTGTCTTGGCAGATAATGGTCATGTCTAGTATCCAAATCTTGGTTTCCTGCCTTGGTTGCTTCAGTCCTCCCACTGTGAAAGAGGCTTCTGCTTTTCTGCTTCATTCACAAGATCCTTTCAGATTGTGTTCACCTACTCTTTGGACGCTATTTTGGAGCATCTATTGGGTTACAATGACCACTGTGACACTAAATTAAATTTTAAAAAATGCATTATGGTACAATAACACCAACTCAGCCCATTTGTACTTGTGCTGTAACAGGACACATGTGAACTTAACGGCAGAGTTTGCATCTCAGTGTTAAGTAAATGAAATACAAAGATAATAAATGGTCAACACCACCACCTGCCCGTACACAGTCCCCAATGTACAACATTCCTGGGGGAGAAAAGCCGATAAAAGAGAAGATAATCACATAGGATTTATGGCAGTGAGATTTTAAACCCACATGTATTTATCTCCAAAATGGTAGACAAAATGTACCATTTCTAATCAAATAAAACTAATTTCATTGCAGTTTTTCTTGTGGGAACAAAACAGAAATCTGAAAGCATTATTTTCCCACAAAGGAAAAGAAACAAAACTGTGAGGCAAAAGACATTCCCAGCACAGCTTCAATTAGTCTAGATAATACAATCAATGGAAACAGTGATTAGCTCATAAATGAATGAATGAATGAACCAATTAAGGCCTCAGTTCTCCTTTCAGATAGAAAATGTTATGCCTGGCCTTCAAAAACCATGTGATTATGTTTAATTTGATATGTAAATAGCCTGTTTAGTTTGTGCTGAAAAGGGTGTTTCCTCCCACAATAATATATTTGGCCTAGAGATTTCAATGTAATGCAGCTAGTCCTCAAATTACAACCACAAACGGGACCAGAATTTTGGTTGCTAAGCAAAGCAGTTGTTAAATGACTCATGCCCGATTTTACAACCTTTTTGCCACAGTTCAGTGAATCGCTGCCGTTGTTAAGTGAACCACCAGGGTCATTAAGCAAATCCAGTTTTCCCCATTGACTTTGCTTTCAGAAGCCAGTTGGGAAGATTGCACGGGGTGATCACATGACCTTGGGGGTGCTGCAAACTTGGTAAATACATGCCAGTTGCCAAGCACCCAAATTTTGATCAGGTGACTGTAGGGATGCTATGACGTACATAAGTGCAGGAACTGGTCACTTTTTTTTAGTGCTGTTCAAACGGTCACTAACCAAAGGGACAGCTATGGGCTATCTTAATATATTCAGGTACACCTAGAATGCCCCAATGGTAAAAAAAAAAAAAATCTGCTAATTTCTTACTAAGACGAATGAGGATATTCTTAATTATGTTCACCATTTACCCTGCAGAAGAATCTATTAGGAACTCCTTAATGGAGCCCATTATATCTGGCTATAATTTAGAACAGCCTGTCCCCACAAACAGTATTGCCTGCTGCGTTTTGTTTTCAGTGCTGTAATAACTTGTATATAATTTCTTTTAAGGTAATTTTTATTTTTTTGGCCCTCTTCTTACTCTCTGCAAAGAAATTATCCTTGCATTGGCTCTAGAGCTCTCTGATCTCTTGACTGAGGTTAATAGCCATGTTAACAGCCTTAATTTCCTCCCCAGCCCAGGGGAAATGCAGCAGAAGCTCTGTTTTTTTTTTTTTTTAGCCTTGTTTCCTAGATCTGACCAGATTCAGTTCGCCTCTTTTCCAGCTTGAGATTCCATGTTTTTGCAAAGCATGCTGAAATAAAAGCAATCTCTCCAGTGCTGAGGCCTTGAATAAGGCAAGCTGACTTCCCCTCCTTAACCTTGTCTGTTCATTTACAATCGCAAAATGTTCATTTAGTCAATCTTCTTCAGAGTTTTGCGCACATTTGCAACTCCCTCAAGCCAAAGACCCAGCTTACAGACTAAAAATCACCCAAGAGCAGAAATGTCGTTTTTGAGCCCTCAGGTTCAGAATCCCCATCTCTACGCCCTTCCCCCCCTCCCCCAAAAAAGGGGGGGTGAGGGTTTCTCAGATATCTGACATTCAATGGTGAACTGTTATCCACTCCTAGTGACAGAAATGTGCTTTCGTTGGATTAATTGTAATAAATGTCGTTTGGTCTAATCAGTGGTGGGATTCAGCCGGTTCACACCACTTTGGCAGAACCGGTAGCTAATTTTTTGTTGCCCAGGCCCAGAATGGACTTCCGGAAGCGGCATCCACGCAGAGAACCGGTTGTTCACATATTTGAATCCCACCACTGGGTCTAATGGTTAAAGACACCAGGCTAGAAACTGGGAGACCATGAGTTCTACTCCTGCTGTTCCTGCCTTAGGCATGAAAGCCAGCTGGGTGATCTTGAGCCAATCATCTTCTCTCAGCTAAAACCCACCTCACAGGGTTGTTGTTGTGGGGGAAAATAGGAGGAAGAAGGAGCATTAGGTATGCTTGAAAAGTTAAAATATATTGCTAATCCACATATGATATGCCATACGCTAAATAAATAAATAGGTATGCTTATTTTATTATTCATAAAAATAATAAAGACCAGATCAAAATAAATACAAATAAAAAAAAATATACTGATTCATCATGTTTGTACAGCACTTTCATGTCTTCTGTGGCGAGATGCAAGTGACAGATCCTGAAGCTCCCACCATCAAGCTGTGAAAGCACAGTGGCAATAGATTTTATGAACCTTTATATTAAGAGAAAAATCAGTTAAAAAGGGTAGTCCCCCAGTCTTAAAGTTGCCCACTACCTTCTGTAGACATGGTGATCTTTCAAACAACCTTGAAGATAAGCAGTATCATTATCTCATTTTTGCAAACAGGAGGAGGGACCAAGAGTCTGTGAGAAAGGACTTTGCATAATAAGACTAAGACATGACCTCACTGCAGAGGTGAAACATAACTTCAGGGCCTGAAGCTTGATTTTTTTTTTCCAGCCTTTGGCTGAAATCATTGGGAGGGGGGGGGAGAGAAGAGTTGTTCAAGTATGAAAAGAATGCTTTTAAATTATTTTCCCTAGAATTATAATTTGGTTTCCAACATTGCAATCTTCCAAGGCTGGAAAACCGAATTCTCTGACTTTCTGAAAAACACTTGGGCCGTTTTCCCCTTGCTGAATCTGCAAATGCCTCGTGCCCTTTGAGAGAAACTGCAACAGATAATCTGGATTGAAATACAGCATATCGTTGTCATAATGGCTGCAATTTACTCACAAAAGCCTCTTCAGGATTAAGGTTGTGCTTTCCCTGTATCCCAAAGCAGCATGCCTCAGGGCCTGTTTCCTTCTAGAATTTTCTAAAAGACAAACGAGAAGAGAGCCTCACGGGTGAGGCACAGGATAGGAGGGATGTTACATATCATTCTATTAAAAAAACCAAAAAACCTGATTCCTGCACTGCTGAAAAGTATTCAAATGTAGGTTCTGTCACTGTTGACAACATTGTCAACATGGAGCTTAAGTTATTAAAGTGAGAGGCTTTAATCATGCCATTAGGGCGGGGTACAGGGTGGAAGAACCCTCTGCTACCAGAACGTGCAAGATGAAAAGATGAAATTTTTGCTGCAAATTCAACATATTTTATCTGTCGAGATTAGTCACCACTTCCACTTGTTATGTGTGCATCTGATTCCAGTTGCAGAGGTCCTGCTAAACAGTATGGGATCCAATGGAATTTTATCTAGAGATTGACCCCGTGACCTTGAACCTGGTCATTCTGGTTGCTAGCTATGTGATCTTGCTTTTGGTTTTCCTGATCTCTTGCGTACTCTATGACTGTCGAGGGAAAGACCCCAGTAAGGAATGTTTTCCTGAGATTCCCATGGAAACCCAGGCGCCGATCCAGTTGGTGGTGCAGCAGCAAGGATGCCCTAGTATCCACTGGGCAAAAGGAGGCCTCCTTGCTTACGAAAGTGCGCCTGCTACAACCACGAAAAAGACAACAGCGGTATAAAAAAGATCTTTCCTTTCTCCAGAATTCTAACTTTGCATGATTCTCTCCTGTTTGCACAAGGATAAGCGATCAGGTAAGCCAAAAATTGACAGCTCGCATTGACACATGCTAGAAAGGGTGATTTCAGTGCAGCATAGTACTGCTAGGATATGGGTGACATTGGACTTAGCTCTTAACAAATTCAACTTCTTTTTGTTACTTTCACACATGGCGTCTGCCTTTGGCAGATGTTAGGGGTGTCAAGGCAACAGAATATTCCGAAATCTGAATTGAGCTGGGCTGGGTGGCTAAAGTTTCTTTTCCCCCAGGTTAAATCAGTGATTTGTCAGAGAAATGGGCAAGAGGAGAAATAGGCATTTTATTTTATTTGTATCCCAGCTTTATTATTTTTACAAACAACCCAAGGCAGCGAACATATCCAACACTCCTTCCTCTTCCTATTTTTCCCCACAACAACCCTTTGAGGTGAGTTGGGCTGAAAGAATGAACCTTTTATTATCAAAGTATAACATGTATACAGTGAGAAGGACTTTTCCAAAGTCCCATGCCTAAGATGGGATTTGAACTCACGGTCTCCTGCTTTCTAGCCTGGTGTCTTAACCACTACACCAAGCTGGTCTATGACTTATGGTTTATATACTTATGGTTTATATGGTTTATGACTTAACATAATAGATTTTATATGAAGTTAAGATAAATATTTGCTACAGAAGCTACTTTTCCTCCACCAAGGCAAGGGAGGACAGCTTGGGGATATTATAATGGATCTAATAATCCGTAGAGATAATAGTGTTATATGTTTGCAGTAAAGTATGTTCTTAAGCAAATGGAACATAATAGGTATTGCTGTAAAGTATGGGTGAATAAATGTTACTTATTCCCCATTTGACAGTTCAGCATAATGTGTAATGCATGGGATACAATCTCTGAAGGATAACATTGTTGTGCATTTCCCCACACTGCATTAGCATGACCTTCAATTCATCTTCTGTTTTAACAACTGTCTTTGGAAACTCCTTGTGCAGATGTCCTGTACTGGCCAAATAATTGTGGAGTTTAGTCCTGTGCAATGGAATATCGTTTTTATTTTAACTATGGGTTTGTTGTTTGTTGAAGAAACTGCTGGGCCCAATTCACCCTAATCTCAACTATAATTCTTGGTTTACAAACCGGAGAAGCTGGCTTCACACGAAGTCAGAATGGAGCAATCTACATTATGGTTGAAGGGCACTTGTGATCCAGTCATTATAACAGAGTAGGACCAGAGAGACATCCAAATTCTTATCTGGTGACTCACTGGTGACTTAGGGATTCAAGGAATAATCTGAAGGCACTATCTCTATGTTTACAAGAATGTACCCTATCCTGTTTTTGCTAAGTTCTTAGGAACAGATTAATTGCCAAGTCCAGTAACTGCCTCGTATAATGGGAGAGCGGCTTCCAGCAAAATCTGTGCTGTTCCCCCTCCCACAGCAGACATTAATCACAGCTATTTCAGCCAACTTGCTTTTTCAAAGATTGATTAAAATATTGTACACATAAGCTAAAATATTTTTTCCGGTGTGTCATGTAGCTGTTATTCCGACATGGATCAATAACACTAAATTTGAAAAGAAAGATCCAATGCTTTAGATGCACAAATTGCCTATGCATATTTTTTTAAAAAATGAGAAAGATCGATCAAATCTGCGTGAAATATATCACTTACTCTGGAACTGGAAAATTAGTTTCCTTTAAGATTTGTAGCTGGAGGGAAGATGGGCACTGTGGTGATCTTAAAGCAAGGAAAAATACTTATGTATGTGTTGGAGAGTTTGGATGCCTTTTCTGATCTGAAGGGGAGAGTTTGCAGTCCAATGATCAGGCTACGTTACTAGAGAAAACACTTTGAAATCCTGCTAATCATATTTTATTCATTTGGAAAGTCCTTTTTGTAAACCTCAGTGGTTCTCAAATGTTCTCCTTGGGGAAGCCAAGCATCTGAATGAATTGAGACTGAGGCAGATCAGGAATTCTGTTAATGAGAAGAAATAAACAATTTTGGAGAATGCATCAAAACGGTGTGATTAGATTGCTTGAGGCTGCTGAAGGAATGTTTAAGAGTTGGAGGAGCAGGATGCAGAATGTATTCAATAATATTGGGCTGTATAGAATTTCAGTAAGAACCACACAATTTTTTTGACCAGAATTTGTGACTTTTCTAATGACAACTGAGCAAAATTCTCAGCACCTCTCAGCATAATTAACTGGGCATACTGGGAATTTCAGTGTATCAACAACTGCAAAGCCACTGGTTCCCCTCCCTCGTGGCTAGGACAGATGTCCCACTGTGCAGAGCCTCTGATCCAATGACTAAATATGTTTTGGAGCCCCTGGGAGAATTTGCAGAGCAGCTGCTGACCAAGGCCTTAGGCAGCTGCATCTTTTCTTGGCCCATTCTAACTTTTCACAGTTGATGGTTTGGGTTTCAGGAGGTCCTGCAAGCTGGACTTCCGTGAGCACCAGCCCCTGCTCTCTGAACCACCTTTTGGCCTTCGCTAGAAAAAGCTGCACAGCTTGTGATGCGCCTCCATCACATTCCTAGGTGGAAATGAGACTTTGCAGGAGTCCGTAAAGCTGTGCTTATCTCTGCAGTGTCTTACGATACAGTTACTGATAGCAGAAGAGCAGCCGGAGTGGACCTAATCAATCAGAGCTATCTTTGGAGCTGCAGTTCGTTAGACTTTGCCCTGACACGTAGCACTTTAGGTGGCAAAAGTTCCGTGAACCCTGAGGTGCATACGTTACAGTCAGACTTAAATTTCCAAGGCCTGGAGAAAGATATTTTCCACCTTGTTAAGCATATATGCAAATTGAAGCACGCTGCAACATTATATTCTGTAAATCATTATAATGCATGTTTGCATTTCTCCTTAGGCACATCAGCCAGTTTTCTTCTTTCCAGACCAGAGAGGAAGAATTTTACCCGTTTAATAAACTTGGCTCCATTTTTCTTATTTAATGTTTCTGGATTAATGCCTCTCTTTTCAACTTGAGTCAGTTTTTTTTCATATTTTTATAGCACTTGCCTGTGTTACGCTATGAATGTCGCAAAAACGAGTATCACATTGTTTTCACGTATATAGTGTAATTGCTGTTTCCATTTAAATTTTTCTTTTTTCCGAGAATTTGTCCATAAATGCATATGTATTTGCAGTGCTTTTTTTGTAAAAAAAAACAAAAAGGTGCCGGAACTCACACATGTCATACAACCCACTTTGCCTACCCTACAAGGTTCCATCCCAAAAAGGTGCCGGAACTCCGTTCTGAGCGTTCTATGAGAAAAAAAGCCCTGTGTATTTGATATTTTAGTTCAATCTATACAGCTGGCAATCTTCTAGATGTTTGGACTATAATCTCCAATATCCCCAGTTTAAAAAAGAATTCTATTTTTTTTTTTCAAAGCATCCATAACTAAAATTTGGAGCTGTCGTAGAACAAAAATAGTTGAAAAACTATTAATACTAGATGACATACAATTTAGCAGTAAATTCTAATGATGACCTTGGACTGGGACTGTTTTTTCTAAATAAATGCTGGGTCACAAAGTCAACATTTGAGAATGATGTCCGCTGTATATTTCTGGATTACACACTATGTGCCTGCACAAGGACACAATTTCCCAATCTATCTTTTGCAGATATCGTTGCTGCAGTCCCTCTGTCCAAACTTAAATATATAAATTCATAGGTCTGAATTAGGACCGAATACTGAAATTCCAAATGTTTAATGTTTTGGAAGTGAGCATTTATGAAATGTACTTTCTGCATATTTTGATGTCTTTCCAACATTCTTTGGCAAAATATTCCAGCAAAACTTTTTCTTCAGAGTCTGAAATTATATACTGTATGGTAATGGATGCATAGGAATAAAGCAGGATTATGAATACTGTTCCTTCCACAGATGGCCTTTCCTCAATAAATACAAAATCTGCAAAGACACAAGTTATGCACATTCAGACTGTCTTTTTGTGATGAGGCCCCAACATTTTACAAAGTTCGAGATGGCACATTAATAGCCATATGTGCATAAAAATGGCACAAGTACATATACACTTTCTCCTTGTAGTGGGATTTTTTTTAGTGGGGGGGGAGAGGATTTAAGATGCTTGCATAGATCTTACATGAAAACAACTTCTACAAATATACAATTTCTGTCCAGAGAACCAATAAGTGTCTGAGAGAGTGAGAGAGTGTGAGAGTGAGACACTGGACAGTAGTAATGACCAAACTACCCTCTTTGTGTCTTTTAGTGAGCGAGATTTCAGGCCCCCTAAATTTATAAGTGACAGGAGTAATTGTCATCACCATCATCATCCAAAATCTGTCCATTGCAGGATAAGGCCTCTTCATTGAAGATTGCGGACCACAATCTTCTCTGCTGGTCCAGTGTAATTTAGCAGATAGATTCTTTTTGACTCTCCTGTCTAGGGTTTGCAAAGACTATAGTAACTGGCCCAAAATCACCCAGCCAGTTTCTGTGCCTAAGGGGAGACTAGAACCTGGCTCTCCCTAGTCCTAGTCCAGAATCTTAACTACAAGTCAGATGCCACTTCATATACAGTATCTAATGAAGTAAGCTGCAGTTCACAAAAGCTTATGCCTTTTAATAAAACATGTTAATCTGAAAAAGTGCTACAGTCCCCTCCTGATATTTTTATTACACTGCCTGACTCTTAATCTGCAATGCACTACAAAATCCTAATTTCCTTTTTCTGAAAATTCATGGAGAGATCTACACATTCAGCCTGGACTGATAAGCTGAACCTGATTTGTTATACAGTGAAGAGGGTGGGAGGAATTAACTGATTCTTTAATGCCAACTTTGAAGTCCCAACACCATACAAGCTCCTCTTGGCAAATCTGATCTTTTCAAATCGGTGATAAATATTAATGTTTCCATCTTATTATTGACCGCAGAAATAATAACGAAGACTAACAAACGTCATCATTAACTCTTTGTTCAGTCATAGACCAGCAGGTAGAAGAGTAACAAATGTTGCAAGATCCAATCTGGGTTGATCACCGGGACCAGAGGTTTACTCTTCCGAGCTTTTGGACTCCTGCTGGAGCCCATCCTCAGGGAATCTTCTCTCTCTCTCTCTCTCACCAGAATGTGTGCTTTGGGTTATTCTATGAGTCGTATTTACGTGGTTCCTTCCTATTGGTTGATTGGTGTGTTGATGGCCGGCGATTGGCTGTTGTTTCCTTGTGCTGCCAAGTCCCCAACTCCTAAGCATCTGCATATTCTTTTTGGAGGGATCCATTGTAACTTTGAATGATCACTAAGCGATGGGTCGTAAGTCAAGGACTACCTGTCTAGAGGCAGCCATGCATCACTGATGCGGCTGCAGGTGCTTTAAAGCTGAATGGCTTCTCCCTTCACATGTCTGCTGTTATAGTTCAGGTTCTGATCAGTGCAGGAGCTAAATTCAGATGTACTTATAAATATGTCCAATTTCCTGTGTGAATGAAGGCCTTCAATTTAGCCCATTGTATATGTGCAACGATCCTTCCACTTTCCACGTCAGCAGTGAGGACTAAATACTTAAGCCTTTTGAAAACAGAAACCAATTTTCCATTTTTCAAAAGTATTGTTATATAAAGGCAACGCTGATACACCTTCTTGCACAAACATCCTAAGCAGGCAATATTAAGGTGTGTCCTAGTTTCTCCCTCTGTTGTAATGTGAGGTAATTTAAATTATAGGATCCTAACTATCTTTATTAAAGAAACAGTCCTTGATTGGTAATAATTCATGCCAGGGCAGGCTCGTTATGTATCCATATGCTTACAGCGGGGTAACTGGGAAAACCATATTGATTTACAGTATTTATTTAACTTTGTTGGAAAACCCACAGTTATTTACAGGATTTATTTAAATTTGTTGGCACCCATTTCCGATGAACTCTACCAGGTCTAGCACTCAACACTTATCTGCTGTCCTAAATATCTAAAAGGAAATACCATTGGGAGATTACACAATCAGAGATCTATAATTAAAGGGCAAATAGGAATGTCGCCTGTCATTTCTAGAACAAAACACTTTTCACAGGCTTTCTCCCAGCAGTCTGGCAAAGGGAATTCTATTCCACAGGGAATGGGAAGATGGGGCAAGAGTTTCCTGGCAGTCCCCAGTGAAGTGTAAACCATTGGTCTGCTCAACATACTTTTATAAGCTTAGTGCCAGCATTGTGTTGCCAGTAACAGTATCCGATTCCTCGTTTATAATAAATAACAAAAAATAAATATTTGTAAATTATGGAAACATTATTTCAAGCATATATGTCCAGCAGCTGAAACTGAATTAATGACTTCAATCTTACAAGCTGTGGCTTTAGAGGGGAGCATCTGGTTTCTAGTTTAATCCAGAGATCCAACAGATTCATGATAAGTTTGATTTACCAGGCAAGGATCAGACTGAAGTTCTCTAGAAGGTTGGTCAAACTCTAATAAGCCCTTTGGTCTTGCATGACAGCAAAACAGCAGAGCTTGATATAATGTTAATACATTATTTCTTTGCTCTGTGTGCTTCCTTTTATCTTTCCAGCACAAAGAGGAGGGAGAGTACTTGTATAACACCTCCTCCTGTTGTCCCCAGTTCGGGTCTGAGCCTGGTGCCGAAGCCGATGAAGGACACCAGACACGAGGTGCAGGTTTTGTTTCCTTTTATTGAAGCGCTCCAAGAAAAGGGGTCCTGGCTAGAAAATGCCAAGAAACCCCAAACAATAGAATTAAGAAAGTTTTATACATTTTCACTAAAGTGGACGGCGGGATAAGGCGGGATATATGAAACAAATAATCTAATAAAGATTTTAGTAATGATCTGACAATTGTCCTATTGGTCTCTAGCAGTCCCTATTCCTAAGCCTTGGCTAATGAATGCTCCAGGAGTTATCGAGTACACATTCTATTTCCTCCAGGCCATCCCTATTCCTAATTTCTAGCTGAGGTGTGCAGGATGTCTAACTTTTTGTTACTGTTGTCAGTACTCTAACCACCTAGAATTGAGACAAGGGTTACAAGTGCATATTCTCCGTGAATAAACAGTCTTTGTTCTTGCCAGACAGACTGCACAATTACAGGCATCCCGGTTTTTCTTTCAAGTGCATGCCATAGCCTAGCTGTCATTTTAACAGGCAGCCCATCACTCCCATTTTCTGTAAAATTTAGAGTGCAGATGAGGGAACCTAAATCAAGGCTCACAAGCTGAGTGAAATGTACCTTTCAGAAACATGTGAACAGCCAGCTCTGGACACTCTCCGTCTGCTTCGAAGAATCCCCTGCCCATTTGACATTTACAAACATAGCTTATCAGCAATCTATGCTACAAATAGGTCAGCTTCTCCAGCACTTGCTCTAAAAATCCTCTGGCTGTTCCCCAGATGGCTTTGTCTTTGTCTACATAGAGGATTATTGCAACACCAACATCAGGCAGTAAGACCGAGTCTGTAAACAAGCAGCCCACTTCTGCTTTGCCATTCTCTTTCTGCCTGTTGCTGCTAATCAGCATTTATACAGAGAGGGAATCAAGTTAATAATCACAGGATACTGGTTTCCTTTATTTTCCTATCTAGCTGATACAGCCATCTGCTCAGTTCACAGTGCCCTGCTGCCTAAGCTGTCCTTATCCCATCTACCAAATGACACGATAACTTATGGATGGTCTCTGGCCCAGATTCCTCTGAAAGGAAATGCCTGTCCCCCAGGACAGGACTATATATGGTCTCTCAACCCCAACCCATGAGTGGAACAGGACTCACACTGTCAGCTTCCTGGGACTCTTATGGAGGAGAGGTGGCATTTTGCTGGATGTTTAAAGTACTTTTGTTCTTGGGCCAGCGTTCTCTATGCCTGTGTGTGGGTATGTGCTTGTGCTTGTGTGCATGCATCTGGAATCTCAGCAAGTCCCTTCTGTAAACAATCACAGCAAATAAGAATGCAACCCTTTGATTTCATAGCAGTGCCCGTATGGCTGATGTCGCACATTGGTAGGGGGCACAGTCAAAGGCATTATTAGAGTCAAACAGAGCAAACAGGTCAAGAGTATTTGTATTTGCTTTTGACATTTCGAAAAAGCAACCTCTTTTCCAGGCACAAAGATGAGAGTTTTAATGTTCCTTTAATGTTTATTGTTTAGTGTTCTTTGTTCTTTTCATTCTGTTGTATTACCGGTTTTTATTAAGTATTTGTAAGTCACCAAACCCATCAAGGGAGAGGATGACATATCAATTTTCTAAATTAATCTTCTCAAGAAATCGTTGGTGAGGGTGGATAAGATGACCACGTAGTTAGGTCCAACCTCCGCGTGAGTTGAAGATTTCTCAGAATGCTAAGTGGCATTCAAGGCTTCTGGAAAGCTGCTGTTAATATTGGACAATAGCTTGCATCTGCCTTTTGCAAACCATATTTAGCTAAGACATCTTGACTGGTTTCCAGAGGTATTTGGCAGGGAGCTCCCTACTTGTATTTGCTTGAACAGGAGTAAAGCTTTGGCAAGGGGCTGATGTAAAGCATGCTGCTTTCCTAAAGAATTCTTCTTGCATTTAAGCAATTTTTAAAAGCTGCCCTTGTGTGGGTCTCTAAAACTATGCTTAGACTTGAGTTGTTACAGTTAGCTGGGGCTGGGGGTTGTTGTCTCAAAAATGTGTTCTATAAACAGAAAAAATTACTTTGATGCAATTACAGTATGCAGGAGCCTTTATCCAGACAATGGGGGCTAAAGCTTCAATGAGAACAATGAGATAACATTTGAAAGCAGCTCAGGTAAATGCCTCCCTAATTTGCTGGAGGAGGAGGAGGAGGAGACCTTGGAGTACTAGTGAATAATCACTTAAACATGAGCCAGCAGTGTGCAGCAGCAGCCGAAAAAACTAATACAATCCTTGGTTGTATAAACAGAGGCATAGAATCAAAATAGTACTGCATTATAAAGCCTTAGTAAGACCACACCTGAAATATTGCATCCAGTTTTGGTCACCACATTACAAAAAAAATGTTGAGACTTTGGAAAAAGTAGAAAAAAGAGCAAACAAGATGATTAAGGGCCTGGAGACAAAAACATATGAAGAACCGTTGCAGGATTTTGGAATGGCCAATCTAGAGAAAAGAAGGGCTAGTGGGGATATGATAGCAGTATTCCAATGTTTTAGGGGCTGCCACAAAGAAGAGGGGGTCAGCTTATTTTCCAAAGCACCAGAGGGCAGGACAAGAAACAATGGTTGGAAACTGATCAAAGAGAGAAGCAACCTGGAATTAAGGAGAAACTTCCTAACAGTGAGGATAATTAACCAGTGGAATGGCTTGCTTTCAGAAGTTGTAGGTCAGGCATGTCAAACTGCCGGCCCGCAGGCCAGATGCGTCACGCCGAAACCGTGCCCACCGCATTGCCGACAATGGGGGAAAAGTCGCGATACATTGTACGACGTCACGTGATGTCACGAATTTGACATGCCTGTTGTAGGTGCTTCATCACTGGAGGTTTTTAAGAAAAGACTGGACAGCCACCTTTCTGAAATGGCATAGGGTCTCCTGCTTGAGCAGGGGTTTGGACTAGAAGACCTCCAAGGTCCCTTTCAGCTCTATTATGATTGATTTAAGTAGCATTTTGTTATTTGGGGCAAAATCCATTATTGCCATCTGAACAAAATTCCGATCCAGCAGATTTTGTCCATTAAACCATGAAGTCCACTTTGTCCATTAAACCCCCGGAGTCTGCTAAACTAAGGTCCATTAACTGGAGAGTTTATTTCAGCACTATATCCTATTTAAACATAATTCCACTCTGCCTCATCCCTTCTCACCACTTGGACTCGCCATTAAGCAAAGTAAAGCAGTGACTTCCAGCGGTGAGCCTGGCTAGGCAGTGCATTAACTTAAGCTCTGCTGCTGTGCTTTCCCATTCACAGCAATTGCTTCCTTGACCTGGGTAGGCAGCACTTCAAAGCAGCTTTTCCCCTGTGCACTCCTCTGCAGGCATCATGCTGAAAGCATCTTCAGAGTGATGCTTTGTGAACAGGGCTGTTATTATGCACATTCACAGGAAATACGCAGTTGTTAATTTATATTGGGGATTTGCTAATTTAATACAAAGCCCAGGTTGGGGAAGACAATGATCAGGGATTTCATTAAGTTCAGGTGATTTCCTGCTAATAAGAGATTGGGAATCTTTGCTGCCAATTGTTGAGCTTCTTCAGTTTGGACTAATTGGGCTGGTCCACTTCTCAAATAGTAAAAGACTCGTGATTATGAGGGGGTCCTTGATGTTCTCTGAGCTTGCTTGTTTTCTTGCAGACGTTTCATTACCCATACTAGATAACATCATCAGTGCCTAGTTTGGGTAATGAAACATCTGAAAGAAAACAACACGCTCAGAGAGTACCAAGGACCTTCATTTCAACCCTGAGCTACAAATATTCTCCTTTATTGGTACTCATAGTTACCCCAATAGACCCCAGATCTTTATAACAGTAGAGAGGTGTGATAACTTGGCCTCATATATTGCCAAAAAAAATCTGATCATGAAAATGGAAAACAAAAGACACACATTTACATACAGTAACATATACAGAGTAGCATTTGAGAGATAACTAATTCATCTATTCAAGTGAAAAACTGCCCTCTATAAAAAGAAGAGTTTAACTAAACACTGAATTTTAACTAGCTGTTGACTTTGGGGACAATTTTGAAAGCTGCTGCCTGGGCAAAGTATTCAAAGAATTTCAGAGTGTCTTTTTAGGCAAAATATCAGAGGAATTTTAGGAGAAAAGAAATGATAGCAGTGGAATTTCCAGGAGAGATCTGCATTTCAATGCAAAAGTATTCACAGCAACGAAACTCTTTTTTTACTAGAGGACAAGGGTTGATCTTGTCAACTTGAATATTTCTGTCCTCACAGAGATTGCCAAGGTTTTGCCGAAAGAACTCAAAAGCTCGAACAAATCTTGATTACTTTTTCCAGCAGTCTTATCAACAGCTGTGGTGGTATTGCAAAATTCAACACCTAAAATGAGTAGCCTGCCTTTGTGTAAGAATATAGAATGTGATTTCTCAAGACTTGTAAGTAAATGGAATGAGTGCTGCCAGGGAAATAACCCAAATATAAATAGAAGATTGTGCTCAGTAAATTGTGTGCCAACTAAGAGCTCCAGAATTTCTCAATCTTCTCACAAACACATTTTGCGGTTCACATGACCCTTTGAAACACAAACTAGCCAATCAAACTAGCCCAATATGGTACACAATCCCAACTCAAATAATTAGTTCATGGTTCAGCTTCTAGTATGAATTGATTAAGTTAATTATAATACAGTATAACTGTGGGATTCTTAGTGCTCTCCGAGCTTGGTGGTTTTCTGGCAGACATTTCTTGACCCCCATGAGGTAACCTTATCAATATTAGCATTGATGATGTGACCTAGTTGGGTGATGAAACATCTGCCAGAAAACAGCCAAGCTCAGAGAGCAACAAGGACCTCACAGTTCAACCCTGAGTTACAAATATTCTCTTCTATTGGTATAACATGTCTTCTGTGATCCCACATCTCTGGAACTGTCTTCATTGGCCATTTTAGCTTGCACTGCAGGAGAGATTTGGCTTCTGCAGACACAGTTGCCTCTGTAGTACTTCCTTGACCAACACTTTTCAAAATACAAGTCAGATCTTGCACAGCCTTCCAGATAAACCTGAGTACTAGACTGTTTTCTAAACATGGCACGGAAAAGTGGTTTAAAAACCAGACAGGTTTTTAAGAGAGAATGCTAATCCTTCGGTGGACAAATCATGACATTAAACAGGCACCTGTTTAACTACCTGGATCTTGTACAATTTCTTTCCAAGCTGCCCTGCTGGCATCACTGGGAGTCCTTTCTTAATTGTTACAGCAGATCTGTGAATTGAACAGAAACAAAAGCAGCATAATTAGTTCACTTACACAATTCAGAAGGATGAAAGCAGCTAGGTATTTCTTCATCCCCAAAGCATCTTTAACTCCTTCTCAAATGTGTTTCCTTGGGCCTTTAATTGCTCCCTTTGAAATGGATAATGGGGGCTGTTTTGTTACAACAAACATTTGTATGTTATTCTCCATTTATTGTTTTGTGCCACTACTGCTTTTCTAGGCTGTAAGATAAAAGGATGGCACAATTTATCACCCTTTGCAAAGACTGTCACTGTCTTATTACATTTAAAACAACAACAACCCAAAAGTCATACTGAAATAACAAGGACCCAAACAAGCCCAGCATATTTCAAAGCACATTTCCTCCAGAGCAGTAATACAAATTGTGGTACAAATTTCTGTTCTTTTGCAATACCCCTGTTCCCATTTTTTAATCTGCAATGGTAGTTGATGTGTGAGGCAATATCCTCTTCAATATCCAAAGGAACTCCTTTCCAGCAGAGACAAAGAATATATATTACAGGGATAATCTAATCACTCTGTTGAATGTGGAAAATGTTTATATATTAATTTATTAAATATGTACATCCCTTTTGGAGACAAAATAAGGTTAATAGCTTGCACCGCTAACATCATTAGGTTCTTTAGAACAGGAGTCCCCAACCCCCGGTCCGTAGCATGCCAACAACCAGGCCACACAAACAAGCAAAGCCCCATTCGTAGGATGCAGGCAGTACGCAAAACCACACCCCCTCTGGTCAGCGGAAAAAACTTTCTCCAAGGCACCGGTCCCTGGTGCCCAAAAGGTTGGGGACCTCTGTTTTAGAACTCAGATCAGTTGGGGTTAAGTATGCCTGATTTTCTCTTGGTTTATCAGCCTTGTGAGGTAGTCCAGACAAGAAGCCCATCCGGGAGTACTAGCTCTAACTTTATTGTAAGGTTACATTAACATTAACATTAACCAGTGGAACAACCTGCCTCCAGAAGCAGTGAATGCTCCAACACTGGAAGTTTTTAAGAAGAGACTGGACAGCCATTTGTCTGAAATGGTATAGGGTTTCCTGCCTGAGCAGGGGGTTGGACTAGATGACCTCCAAGGTCCCTTCCAACTTTATTATTATTATTATTATTAACAGAATCTTGCAAGTCTTAAAAGTACATCTCTCCTCCCTCCCCCTCACTTTTACAGCTCAAGAAACTAGAAAGGATCCTTCTAAGAAATTTGCCATGCCCTCATTTCTTCTGCGGTTTCTTCAGTTGCCTCTTGTCTGACTATTGTCTAGTCTGTGGCTCCTCCTCCTGACTCCCCAGGTCATCCCCTCATACCATTACAAGGTTCATAAATTCTAATCTATTTTTTGTCAACAACAAGAAATATACTGGATCATGTTAACAGGTGTGTATTTTCCTTTGAGCCTTAAATGTGTCTTTAGAACGCCGATTCTTATTCTATCTCCTTCACCTGTCCTTTTTCTTTCCCCTGCTGAAATCTTTTTAAAGGTGCTACCAAAAAAAAAGCACCTTTTCTTAGTCTCCTAGGATAGAAGAGCAATTGCTTTGCCTTCCTCCGCCAGCGCTTCGAGGCCTTGTTCCCTTGTGTAATTGTTTTCACGGTCTCTGTTGTTTTGCACACTGCTGCCTAAATACTCATTTGTCCAGGTAATTAACTTAACTAGCATTTTGAAATGCGAATGAACCCTCATTAGGGGTAAAGAACACTTGCAGAGTGAGACGCAGGGCTAGATGTAATCAGTGTCACTGTCTCGCACACAACTGCGTTGACTAGGAAATAATTCAACAGTAGGCTGAGGCTTTCATTCTGTGCACGTGTTCTTGGGAATGAACCTTAACTGAATTTGATGGGACTTGCTTCTAAATAAGCAAGCATGCATGGGAGAAAGGTGCAGTCCTAAACACATTGATCTGGGAATCATCCAGTTGAATGCAACAGAGCTTACTTCTAAATGAGCTAGGCTCAACAGATTGGATGTTTCGTGAATTATGTTGAGGAGAAAGAAGCAAAATGGCTTCTTGTTTTGTTTGTTTCTTCTTTACTCTTGCACTGTTTCCTGCTCCATCCACCCTGTAGTTGTGGGGTCTCACATCCTCTACAGAAACATCCCAGAGCAGTCCTATTGACTGCTCAGAATCTACATGTGCATCTTTGGGGGCTATTAAGAATATGTTCTCTCTGCTTTTATGGAGGTGGTTGGGATGGAGGACACATTGCTTTGGAAGGGAGCCTAAATTAATAATTCAGAGTATATTTAAAGTCTATCCCAATCGCCCCAAAATTATTTCCTATCCTTAACCCCAAAGGTGCTTTTTCAAGAGGTAACTGGATTTTCTTGTTTTTTCTTTGAAGACGTTTCGCTTCACATCCAAGAAGCTTCTTCAGCTCTGACTGGATGGTGGGGAATGGAAGGATTTATATTCCTTGCAGACAGCTGGTCATTTGCATTCTTTTAGAGAGTCATTGAGGCCACTTGAAGGTTTATCTGTGTCCTCCAGGTCACCTGAGTGGTGCAAATGGGTGTGGAGCCTTCTTGGAACTGCTTTCAGTCGAGTTGCCTCTTGAAAAAGCGCCTTTGGGACAACCATGACCTGGATGACTGAGAATCTCCACAGTGTCCCATCCTTAATAGACCCTTGAAGACAGTACAGAGTCACCTATACATTTCTTGTAATAGATAGATAATAGCATTTTTAATTGCTGTCTTTGTACATTACCAAATAGTCCATTGTATTGATATTGATCCTGGTATGGACATGATGAGACCAATGGGGCTTGCATTTAAATTACTAGCAATCCTCAAAGCCCTGAGAAAAAGAGACACAACTTGTGAAACTGAACAATCAAAAGGGCTGGGTGCTTACTCTCCTGTTTCATAGCTGACGATATAGATCAAACCAGGATAATGTGGTGATGTAAGGGAACATCCAGCAATGCACACCATTTGTTCCACTCGTCCATTTCATTATTTATCTATAGCTCATTTCTCAACATGGATTCATGATTTGCATGAACTGCCTTGGCTTGCCATATTAAGCAATCACGCCAATGCCACAACTTATACAATTGTGTACACTGAGAACATTGAAGGGGTTCCCATTTTTTTTAAAAAAAGGTTGAAAACGTCATGGGTACATGTTGTTTCTCTAACTGAGTAGGTCACTGGATAGATATTAAGTGACAAGCTGGTGCTGAGCCAGCTTAATCTGCCTTCCCTAAATCTTGCTGTGGCTAGAGCTTTTTTCCAGATAACAGGTTTTAAATGCCTAGGTCTTTACAATTCCTAAAATGAAAGGTGTAGAGAACATCTTCTTTCCAAGAGTCATTCTCTGACTTGCCTTCTTTGGCAAACTCTGCCTTGAGAACTGGACAATTGCCACGTGAGCGTAGAAGATTTCAAGGCCAAATTAGGTTTATCTCTGTCCAGTGGGGCACACCTCCAAAGGCATGGCCTCTTTGCCTCAAGTGGTTTGTCTGTTTTAGCTCTGAGAGAGATTTGGGGGAAATCCTCCAGTCCCAGTGAGAGAGGTGTTCCAAAATTGAACATTGGTGCAAAAAGGGTCCAAGGCACGACCACGACAGCCTGCCTCCTTCTTTCTACCCAGTTGGCTTTACATGGGAATTGGGGACTTGTGGGGGAAAAAAGAATTGGCTTTGACAGTTTTAAAGTAGCCATCAGGGACTGTGTACGGGTAGTCTTCAACTTATGAGCACAAATGAGGCCAAATTTTCTGTTGCTAAGCAGGAGACAATTGTTTTTGCCCCATTTTACAATCTTTCTTGCCACAGTTGTTTAAATGAATCACTGCAGTTGTTAAGTTAGTAACATAGTTGTTAAGTGAATCGGGCTTCCCCGTTGACTTTGCTTGTGAGAAGGTTGCAAAAAGCGAGCACGTGACACACACACCCCCGGGACACTGCAACCAGGTAAATACATGTCAGTGGCCAAGCGCCTGAATTTTGATCACGTGACCATGGGGATGCTGCAACGGTCATAAGTGTGAAAAATGGTCATAAGTCACTTTTTTCAGTTCTGTTGTAACTTTGAACGGTCACTAAATGAATGGTTGGAAGTCGAGGATTACCTGTATATGGATTTTTGCAGGTACTTCTGGAGAGACCACAGAGTGCTATAAAACTAATTAAATCATTTCGGTTGCCAACAAAGACTAAGGAAGAATTTTCTTTTGGATTGCATGAAATCCAGACAGCCTGGATGCTCACTGCACAAATACTGTATGTATAAAAGTTGTCCCTATTACAGTATTCTGGCCCTAGACACAGTAGTCCTAGGTACAGAGACTATGTTAGTGTAAGCAAGATCCATGGTTGGGGAATAACCTTCTTATTGTCCTTCAGATGGCCATGTTAATCCTCTCCACAGCAGTCCTATCTCCCCTGCTGTTGAGGTCAATTATTCTGGCAGTTTTTGCAGCATCTGGCACTTCTTGATTTATTTCCATTATTATAAAACAATAAAAAAAAACTATAGGAGGAAGTTGAGATAGGCTTTCTCTCAATTCCTTGATTCTGGAACAAACTGCCCTGTGCCTTTAAGGGACGACAACAACAACAAAAGAACAGCAGCCATTATAACCAGAATGACACTTGTGAGGCAGTTTGAGGTAATGGTTAGGTTATTATACTAGGTCCAGAAAAAGTCCAGATTCAAGCTCATCTTTAACTGTGGAAACTCACTGGGGTGACTTTTGGGCAATCTGTTTCTGTCAGCTCATACTACCTCAAAATTATTACTATTAACATAACAGGGATAAAACCAAAGATGGGAGTTTTACAACTTGATCTCTTGAACAAAAATTGAGACATGTGATAAATAATCAAGTTGGGTTTATCTTAGTATGTATCTAGTTGTGATTTATGATTGATTCAACGATGTTTTTTTTCAGTAGCCATGCCTATGATGTCCTTGTGGATTATCTTTCTGGACTAGAGCTAGGTGGAACCATTGATTTAAGAGGACTATCATAATTTTGTATGTGTAGAAAAAACAGTGTGGGATGTCTTCTGAAAGCAGAAGATGAAATTTACCCAGAGAATGATAATACCCAGCTCAGTGTCTCTTTTTTATTCCATTCAGATGAAAGATACTTTTAAATGATAATGGACTAATTGGCACTATAGAGTTCCAAATAGCATTTATGAAGGCCCATCATGTCTTTCCTCTCTGTGACTGGCATGACATCCAAATCTATTAGTAAAACATACTTTTATTTCTGTCACCCATGTTTTCTCTGCCAGTGATCCTAGAATTATGAAGGAAATATGTCAATTAACCAGGTATCCTTTGTTGCTCTTATTTAACAAGTATTTTGTGTTAAGATCACAGGTTAGTTGTTAAGATCACAGGGTTGGTGGATCACACACATAGACACAAAACCTTACCAACATTCGTCACAATAGCTGTCTGTTTTCACGGAAAATTCCTCAATCCCTTTTCTCAACTCCTAGGTTCGATGACTTTAATCTTTGTTTTCTTTCAGAATCAGTATCAAATTCTGTGTGACCTTTATGGTTGATTAGAAGTGTAGGTGTTACAAACAATGCAGGCATTTGAAGCTGTAGCTGGTTTGGACAAACATGAATGAGTAGGCATTTTTTGGCAAGGCACTACAAGATCCAGGTCTATACTTGCCTATCTCTCCTTCCTTTGCCCTTATCTTTCTGTTTCAAGAAATACTATTAGATCAAGTCACTTGAGACAAGGACTCTTGTCTCTGTAGGAGTGTCATAGGAATCCAGTGACGTTTTAAATGCATTCACTGGCCTACTGAATGTGTAATGTTAACACAATACCAGTTGGTACAAATGTAAGAAACTGCCTTATTCCATCAATATGGAGCTCTTGGTTCAACTAGCTTAGTACCGTCCACAACAGTAGTAGTTTTCAAGCTATTATACAAAGAGTTTTTCCAGTTGTATTGGAAAATGCCAAGACATCCTAGAAACAACGTATGTCCTGTACTACTGAATGATGACCATGAGTAAACTAAACGTGTGCATCCTGATGTGTTAACTATATACATGACTGTTCACTCTACATGCACTGATATATCATTATTGTATATTAGATTTAATATAGCTTCCCTCCCTCCAAAAAATCTCAGAGGGGGGAGGGGGCTTATGACATTAAAAATGCAACTAGGACATTTAAAAACTTAACAAAACATAGTCCAGAAAAGAACAACCATAACAGTCAAAAGCATGACAGGGGATGCACAAACACACTAATCACAAGCCCAGAAGCAGAGCCAGGTTTTAAGAGCCTTCCAGAAGCCTAGGAGAGTATCTCTGGGGCGGAGGGGAAGTAAAGGCTGCTTCCCCCTAGGAAGGGGAGGCAAACTTCCTCATCCTAATAGACCAACATTTAAATGAATGAATTTGGAACGCATCCACTCTGCTTTAACATATCAAGTGGGCAGAAATTACAAGAGACGGGAGATCCTGCAGATAACCAGGCCCTATACTATGAAGTGCTTTATATCGGTGAGGACCAGTACTTTGAATTACACTTGGAGCCTGAATAGAAACCAATACATCTTGTGTAGCAGTGATGGCTCCTGGGCCTAACAAGAAATGCCTACTATTGTTCACACATCTGCATTTTGAAACAGTTGTAGCTTCCAGATGGTTTGCAAGGGCAGCCCCGTGCAGAGTGCATTGTGGAAGTCCCGTTGTGAAGTGATCTTAAAAGGATCAAAATGTAATCAAGACTACCTTGTACAACTCAGCTAAAGAACAGGTAGCTTCATAACACCTGGAATATGCTTTGGAGTGGCACCCCCCCATCTTTTGCTCGTAGCTTGCAACAGGGGCATCCTCAAGGTCCATCAACAACATCAAAGCTGTGGGTATGACTAGGCAATCACAGTCCTGACCAGTGGTGGGATTCAGCCGGTTTGCACCACTTCAGCAGAACCGGTAGCTAATTTTTTTGTTGTCCAGGCCCAGAATGGACTTCTGGAAGCGGCATCCACACAGAGAACTGGTTGTTCACATATTTGAATCCCACCACTGGTCCTGACCCTTCTTAAGATATGTCACATGTATTTAACAGGGGAGAGTTTGGATTGCCCAGTTGCGCTCTCTCTCTCTCTCTCTCTCTCTCACACACACACACACACACCAAATTTGGGCCTCATTGATGCCACTATATCAATGCCAACCCCACCATTTGCCAGTATTGTTGATCACTATGTCCAAATGTCTTATCCATATACTCTCTATAGTTCCCCTTTCCCAATAAACCTCTGTTTCAATCTAGAAATGTCACTCCTTTGGTTTATAAGGAATTTCTCATCCAACTCTCCCCCTCCCTTGCAAAACTGTGGGGCTCCATAGGCACCTCTTGAGTTTTGGGATAGACAGAAGGTTTAAGTTATATAGACTATATATGTGGACAGAAAGATCCATCCCTCTTTCCTTCCTTTCTCCTTTTCCTAGAGCAGGGCTGAAATCCCAGATAGAATAGCTAAGAATCCCTCAGCTGGAGGGAAAGCGTGTTAGGAGAGGCAGCCAGAATAATTTACTCAGTTTTAACTACTAGGGAACCTTTGGAGAGGTTTTAAATTATACGTCCCTCCCAGGTTGTAGCTTACATCCATTAAGGAAAAAAGATGTAATGGCTGTGTTTTAAGAACCCATGAGCTGGTGGTATACTTAAGATACTTTAGTCCCTTTGCGTTCAGTGGTATTTGGACGTATGTAGGATTGTGTTGCCACAAACAAATATACTTATGTGAAAGTCCAGGTCAACCTGGTCCTGATTAAGTCGCAATATATTAATACTAAATGAGGAAGACAATAAGTAAATATAGACAAAAAATGCAGGATTTCTGCTTTGTATAAAAGGCTCCAAACAGCAGAGTTTGTTTTCAGACTTACATGAAGCTAAGGTGTTTTTGTTTTTGTTTTTTGGGTTTTTTTTTATTTCTTTACTGCTAAACTCTAGTTATCCCATTCGAGGAATGATGCCATGAGAAATTCTGAATGTACATTTCCCCTGTAGCTCATGGGATAATGCAGTGGTTTCAGGAAACCTCTAATTGTAGACAGGAATGAGGTGGCCTTGCTTTGTTGAGAATTAGATAAGTAAAGCTGTTTTGTAAATGTTTGTTCTTTACTCCTTAACAGCAGGAACATGTTCTAAAAACTCCCCCAGCTAAAGCTCCATTTATGTACCACAAAGAGCTAAACAATTAAATGCAATTTGGCTTCCAGTACAGGTTTTCTCTTCCTCCTTCTTTGTCAGAAAGAAAAAAGAGTTATCTGCCCTGAATATCAAACCAGCAGAACAGATGTTCTATTTGTTCCCTGTTCTGTGTCCATCTTGGTGAACAAACATTTGCTTAAATAAACTTCAATGAGACTGCCCTTTGGGGGAAAAACAAAAACAAATGAAGTTTGGTCTTGGAGCATTTTGAAAGGCACCAAATTCTATGCAAGGAAGAGCGAGAAGATACTAATACATATGCAGTTTAAATATATAGATGATAATTAATGAAACATTTTCATCTTAGCCCTTATAAAGATGAATCAACAATTACAGAATATATTTCAATCACAGTATACCATACCACCAAATAATGGCTAAAACTGTAAACAGCTCTGAGAGTGAGAAGGAAGGAAGGAAGGAAGGAAGGAAGGAAGGAAGGAAGGAAGGAAGGAAGGAAGGAAGGAAGGAAGGAAGGAAGGAAGGAAGGAAGGAAGGAAGGAAGGAAGGAAGGAAGGGTTAGTGGACAGGACTGGACTGGACTGGGCAAGTAGTAAACATTGGTACTAAACATGGGCAGGACCATGTCAAAGCCTCTATTTGATTATGGAGCTGACTGGATAACTTTGAGACACTTGGTCACCCAAAAATTTTGGATAGCGTGATGGGGAGCATCTAAATGTAATAAATAAATAATAAAAACATAACATGAGATCTTACTCAATATGCCATTGCAGCCTAATTTGCTGATGTAACTCTGAGCCATAAAGGATATTTTCACATCTCACGCTATTACAAATCAATAAGCAAGCCATCATACATCATTGTATTATGGTTATGTGTTAACCACCAAACTCAGTGATTGTTAGGTCTTCAACCCATCTAACTTAGAGATTGCTATTTTGATCGTAGCCTCAGGGGAGAAACTACCAACATATACCACCATAAGATGCTGAAGGGAATTTTGGATAGAAATGAACCAATAAATATATGTCAAATGTTGATTCTTAGTAAGCTATAACTGAGTTAATGATGCATCTCAACCCTCAATTGTAGTGTATTTCAAAACACAATGAATTGTTGACAGAATGAGCTATCAGATCAGAGTTGGCTGGTGATTCCTCTTTTTAGAAGAGTGAGTTTAATATTTATTCTGTTAATGCATATGGAAAGGGAGCTGGGAGGTGCATTTAATGGCCAGCCTAATAACCTTGCCTGTTTTACATCACCAGCCCACAGTTGGGAAACTAAAGCATTCTTCATGTCCTCACAAATGGAATAGTAAATGTTTCTTCTTATATTTGAAAGAAGTGACATCAGCCCTTGAAATATATTAATAGTGCTTTTATGTTCCTTGTCCTATGAGTAATAGAGCTATGCAAATCTTCAAAGGAGATGCTTCAGATGTGTGGATTTGAATGATTAAACTCAGCTACATATAGCCTGGAAAAAAATGCTTTAATGATTCAAAAATGTCTTTCTTGTGATTCTGGAGCACCTCTATCAGAGGATTTGCACAGGGTAGTAAGAGACCAAATGGGAGGCAAATAATCTTTCTCCAAGAAAACATTTTGATCACATGATGACTGTAGCCTAAAACAGTTGTAAGTACCAGAGGCATTTGGTATGATGCTGATAGAGCAACATATATTTTCTATTGTGTAGCTAGCCATAGAGAGTCTAGCATGCTTATTCAGTAACACCTAAAATCTGGGAGAGACAGCATAATGTAGTGTTTAGGATTCTGTTCTTTGAAGAGCAAAGATATGACTTGAAATCTCTGTCAATTCAGCCATATGCTTAAAATATATGTTAAGAGTTTTTCCCTCCTAAGGCCAGAGGCTTGTCAGTATTGGGCCATAGGAATAGTTAGTACAGTGGTGGCGAACCTATGGCACGGGTGCCAGAGGTGGCACTCTGAGCCCTCTCTGTGGGCACGCGCGCCGTCGCCCCAGTCCTAGGTCTTCAGCTGGGTTTTATAAAACCTTTTCACTTTAGGCCTCCGCCGCCGTGTGCAAAAAAAAAAAAGGTTCAATCAGTCAATTTCAACTTCTCACGGGGAAAAAAAAGATCTTGCAAAGTTGGAATTGATTGATTGAACTTTTTAGTCCCACCCAGTCTGCTGTTACCACCGCAGCCATGCCCACCCAATGGGCCACGCCCACCCAATGGGCCATGCCCACCCAATTGACCACACCCAGCCAACGGGCCACACCCACCCGGCACTCAACGATGCATAAGTGGGTTTGGGGTTGCAGTTTGGGCACTCGGTCTCTAAAAGGTTCGCCATCACTGAGTTAGTATATTGGTGTTGGTCTGTGGAGGAGGTGATGTTCAAAGAAAGTTTGGAGAATTGCAGGTCTTCTATCAGATTGCATATCAACAAAGCAGAAGTTAGTGGTAACTGCCAGAGCAAACAGCAAGCAAAACGTCTGGAATGGCCTGTTGAGCACCTCAGAAGGATGAACTACTCAGCAGCCATTAGGGAACCCAAAGCTGAGCTGGTGATGAGCTGATGGTGAGGTGTCAGTGGTGCTGCCAATCAGCACCTGGGGCTGGCCTGGAGATGCTGCCATTCAGCTGCTGAAGATGTTGCAATGCTACAGTGGCAAAAGCTAAACTCAGGTCCCAGTCAGCAGCTCTGGTTTTCAGCTGCTGCTTCTGAATACCAGATTGGCCTGTAACAGGACATCCCTCACCCATAGTTATATAAAGGAGAAGAAGGGTGATCTGGCATGTATCACTTGGTTAAGTATGGGAGAATTCCCCACTTAGACATAAGCCCACTTGAGCTTTCATGGTGGCCACAACTGTAGCTTTAAGTTAGGGGTGGCGGGGGCTTTTAGAGGCACTCCCCCACAGATAACTGACTATGGGACCCTGCTGATTAGGGTCTAGGAATCAATGGGATTGCTACTATTGTCACAGCCTCTTTGCTGCCTATTGGCTTTCCTAACCGAGCTGGCAGTGATCTTCCCCAGACTAATGGTTCAGGGGCTTTAATTTGCCTTCACTGAGTACAGAGTCAGAAGCAGTTTAGGAGTTCATAGCCAGCAGGGCAACCATAGATTTGACCTGAATTTATCAAGGGCCTTGCTCACAACAGAGATCACACATTAGATCTGTTTTTTGTCTCAGGACACTGGCAACATATCTAGAATTGGGAGATGTTATGATTAATCCTTTGCCATGATCAGAATCAGAGATCACTCTATTTATTTTTTTATTATTTTTTTAAAAACAAGTTTTATTAGTATTTTTTGGTTTTACATCAAAGTGCTTTAGGAATCCACGTGGAGATAGGGTGATCAATCATCCAAAAAAACCCACCACAATATAATCAAACATAAATAGTTCAATAATTCCTTAAAAGTTCCTTCTCTATTTCCCTCAAGCTATAACCTTGTATTAATACATTTCTAAATAAAATTCAATCATTGTAAAAAGAATATCAATAGTAATTTACTTATATCAATCAAAATCCTGTTTTAAGTTTAACTATTTTACAATTACCATTTTCCACTTTAGCCTAAAATAAACACATAAGTTACATTTCGGATCTCCCAATTTCCCATCAAACAATAATTATTTCTAGAATATACATATTATATCAACTATTATATTTTAATACTTCCCAACTGTATTCTCTTTCCTGTACTCTAACAAGTATATATTTTCTATTTCAAATATATATTTTATAAATCTTAAAACCCCTTTTTAACTCCTTACCTAAAATTTAAATCCTATCAAAATCATTATACTTATAAAAAGAAAACATATTATTCCACCAGACACCTTATTTCATTTCCAATCTGTATTCTATTTCTTCATCTATTTACTTTTTGTTTACCACCTTTTCCATATTAAATTTCCCAACCATAGTCAAATTACATCCCAACCATAGTCAAATCCATAGTTTTCATTTCGATAGTATTCTCAGTCATAATCTCTAAAAGCCTTTTTAACCCGTCAAATAAAGTTGTAACCATTTTTAAACCTAATTCTAGCTTTCTTTTTGTGCCAAGCAGGTTTCCACCAAAGAGCCTCTGACTTATCAAATCTTAATGTTTGGTTATACATATTTCTCCACAATTGAGTCTGATTGTAATCCTCTTCTCTTTTTTCCAGTGTTGTCTGCACTATATAGTCGGTCTTAATCAGTATGGTAGTTATTTGTTGTTTGTCCATGTTGTCAGTGTTTTCGATGCCTCGTTTTTGAAAATCCATTCCTGCTGCTTTTAGGATTATAGGTGTTTTGGTTGGAATCCGCCTTTGGTCATCAAGATTCTCCATAATTTGCATCTGCGATATAATCTCTTCCTCTGTGTTGATTAGTTCCTCTTCAATAAATTGTAGATATATTTCCTCCATCTCGTTGAATTGTGGTTGTTGCATATCGGCCTCTTTAGGGTTGATCTGTTCTTCCTCTATTATTCCTTGATCTATAAATTGGTCAGTCAAAGTTTGAGAGTCAATTTTTAACTCTGGAGCATCATCTTCCATGTCCATTCTAAATTGTTCTTTCAGTTCCAAAAGTTTTTTTTCTAGTAAAAGTCCATAGTCAAGCTGTGGGTAGGATTCCATTTCAGTAATAAAGTAGTCTTAATTTTTTAGTGAAAATTCAGCTTAGAAGGTAAATACACAATAAGAATTCTGTAGTAGAAATAGTATAAGATATAGGATCCAAACAGAAATAGAAGAAAACAAACAAGTCAGGCCAAATAGAGATTCTGTAGTAGCAAAATTATAAAATGTAATATCCACACAGGAGTAAGAAAAAATAAAGAAGTCAAGCCAAACAAAAAGATAAAGGCAGAAAAAATCAAAATCAGTATTATGAGTATCCAATTTATAGTCCAAAATAGTAATAGAAAAAGGTGCCTTAAAGGTCAATTATTATCTTGTAATCCAAAAAAAGAAAAGTCCATTTTTCTAGGAAATATATTTTGTATTATAAAGTCAAAGTAAACTACTAGAAGAAAGCAAAGGAAAGCAAAGAAAATGAAGCCTTTCAGCTGGTTTCAATACAGATAGGAATGTCTGGGCGTCACGCCACGTTTAAGCTGAATACGCATCCGACAAAGCAAAGTGAAAGTGATCAGCTTAAAAATGGATACTTTCTTGCCATTTCAATCCACAAAAAACCGCCCAGACAGCCGATTTTTTTTTTTAAAAGAAACAGTAATGCTCAGAAGGGGGGGAGGAAGAAAAACACTCCACCCCCCTCCCTAAAGTCTTCCACAGACTAAAGACAAGCAGGCAAAGAGAAAGAAAATCCACCTTCACAATAAGGATTTTTTCAGAATCCCCAAAATCCAACAGTTCAAATAGTCAGTAAAAATTAATTATTTTTCTCAACACTCGTTTTCCCAAGTATCCGGACACTGCTTTCTGAAAATAGGGAAATAATTCTAGAAGCTTTTCTCAGGAAGGTAAATAGGGTATCAAGAGGGAAGGAAAGGTCTCACCCGGATCACCCACGGTGGTTCTTTTCGCTTAGATGTTGCTGTGACTTTCGGCTGAAGCAGCTAGATGATCGGCCATGTTAATGGCCGATCTTTTTCCCCGTCGGCCCAAAGGAGCTGTCTCAGACCGCAGAGGGAGCTGCCACTCCCTCCGCCATCAACAAGTGGCCTCCTCAATGGTGGTCGCCCCTCCAGGGCGACTTTCGACTCTGTCCAGGGTCTACTGGCGGGGGGAAACCGGCCGGCAAAGAGAGCAAACTCTTTGTGCGACCGCCTGCGCTGCGACCAAAACCGGAAGTCCGAGATCACTCTTTATTAACCTTGGAGTTCTTGCAGCTACTCCCTGCCTCAGGGAAGAAATCCTACTTGTGGATCCGCCCCAGGTATCTGATGGGCCCTGATGGATTTTGGAGGGAACTTGGGGTTATTTTGCTGCACAGAATAACTGAGGCCTTAGTCACTGGCTAGTATTTCAGGAGATGAAACAGCAGAACAGAAGCTTAGAGTGCCACTGAAGGAGAATGAAGAACAAATCTGATCAAGCTAAAAGTCTTTATTAAGGATTACCTCATGACAACAAGCGTGGCAAAACGTAATTATTGTTCTACACTCATCCCACCCACATATAGCCAACTAGTAACCCTGATCAAGGTGATCCAGTTCCTCCTGACTAGGGAGGGGTTGGAGGAATCTCTTCAGGACTGCTGTGAAGACTACTGAAGGCATCTGTCGGATAAAGTCACTCATATCTACTCTGAGTTGAACTCTGACCGTTCAGGTTCTTTGAGATTGACTGAAGCACAGTTTGGCTTGGTTATCTGGGAACAATTCAAGTGTGTTAGTCTCAAGGAAATGCACTGGGTCCTCAGACTGTAAGCATAACCATTTGTGTGTTAGATCCATATCCCACATAGCTACTTAAGGCCTCGTGGGGGGCTTTGTGTAGTTGGATCCAGGAATTAGTGAATGCATCTTTGAAAGAGGGGATGTCCTGTCCTCAAGAAAATGGTTGCTAGATCGAACAACATTGGACAATTGTCTCCATTTTTTTCTTTTGGGGGAAGTTTGTTGAGAAGGTGGTCAATTTGCTACTTCAAAGGAAATAAATTACCTGGGGCCATTTTCAGTTGATTTCAGACCAGAATACAAAACTGAGATAACACTGAATATGCTTGTAGGTAATCTCTGGAAGGATCAGGATAGGGATGGTGCATCCATTTTTGCTCTCCTTGATTTCTTAGTAACCTTCAAAACCGTAAATCATGGTTTGGATTTCTGGATCAACATTGGGGCTGGGAGGGGGAATGGTGTTGTGATAGTTTCCAGTCTGGTTCAGCTGATGTTGGTAGGAAGGGGCGCCTCAGGGCTATTTAACACCTACATGAAGCAACTGATTCCATAATCATTATGCAAATGATACTCAGTATGTGTCTGGAGGGAGAAACATCAATAACCTGCACTAAGTTGATGACACCATTACAGTAGCTAAAATGCAAATGATCTGCAAACTCTAGTAATAGAAAAATGGGACTATAATTAAATATAAAGAAAACCAAGCAAATAATAACAGATACAGCCTTAGAATTCACAATGAGGATATTGAGGTCATAGACAGCAACTGCCTTTTACTATCAATAGCAACATAAAAGAACCAGCAGTCAAGAAATATATCGTAGACTAGTACTTGGTAAATGGCAATGAAAGCCATAGAAAATGTATTCAGATTGTCATAATGTGTTTATACCTGCAAAAATCACACCGGAAATGGCTTTTCTTGTGACACTGTATGGTAGTGGAATTTGGAATTTGGAAAAGCAGGATGGGAAGAGTATTGATGCTTTTGAACTTTGGTGTTGGAGAAGACGCCCGAGAGTATCATGGATAGCTAAGAAAACAAACACATGGGCATAGAACAAATCAATCCACAGCTATAAATTACCAAATTCAAATGATTATATTTTGGACACATTATGTGAAAATCTTGCTGTCTGGAGAAGTGTATTATTTATTTACTTATTAAATTCATTTGCTGCCCATCTCGCTGTCACGCCACTCTGAATGGCTTAGAATAAAAAAAAAACCCTAAAAAAACCCTATACTGTAAAGGATTAAAATAGGAAAACAATAAATGCATTAAAGTTCTATAATGCTAGAAAGGATAAAAGGAAAGATGAAACCAGGACATTCAACAGCCAGGTAGGATAGATGGAGTCAATTATAGCAATGGTGGGTATCCTATTGCAAGACCTGAAGGAACACGACACCACCTATCCCCTATTTACAACACAGTCCTTTCAGCAGTTCCAAGAAGGTTCCATATCCATTTGCACTATTCAGGTGACCCTGAGGGCACAGATAAACCTCCAAGTGGCCTCAAGGACTCTCAGAAAGAGTGCTAACGACCAGATGGCTACAAGGAATAGAATTCTTTCCATCCTCCACCATTCTGTCAGAACTGAAAAGCTTCTTGGATGAGAAGCAAAATGTCTTCAAGAAAAAACAAAGTCCAGTTGCCTTTTGAAAAAGCACCTTTGGGGCAACCATGACTTGGATGACTGAGAGTCTCCATAGACCTGAAGGAACAGTTAGGGCAGAGGTCCCCAACTTTTTGAGCATCAGGGACCGGTTCCATGGAGAGAGGTTTTCTGTGGACCGGAGGGGGCGTGGTTTCATGTACTGCCTGCATCCCGCAGTTGGGGGCTTTGCTTGTTTGCATGGCCCGGTTTCTGGCATGCCGCAGCCTGGTGCCGGTCCACAGACCGGGGGTTGGGGACCCCTGAGTTAGGGGACAGATCATCCTGGAAAAGGACTATCTAGGTGGTAGCTAGGAATTGACACTAACTTGATGGCACCATTTTCCCCCCAAAATCACTGAGAATCTCTGCAACAAAGGGAAAGTGATGATCTTTCATGATCCCCAAAAGCACAAGGAATACTCTGGAGCAGGGGTAGGCAACCTTGGCTCTTTTATGACTCGTGGACTTCAACTCCCAGAATTCCTGAGCCAGCATGGCTCAGCTTGGAAACCTCTCCCTTTCCCCTCAGCATGGCTGGCTCAGGAATTCTGGGAGTTGAAGTCCACGAGTCATAAAAGAGCCAAGGTTGCCTATCCCTGCTCTAGAGTAATAATTAGATCATCCTAGATTCAAACAAAATGGGTCTCTGCAAACTCAAGAGCATTTGTAAATCAGCTTCACTTTGCTCCTATGACTTTTTCTATTTGTTCTTTAGATGAAGTGTTTACACTGATTCAGAGGTAAGTTACTCAACATTTAAAACAATATTCTCACAAGCTAGTTCCTGCTTAAATAATAGTTTATTACAGATGGTTGTGAAGTTCTTGATCAGTGCTCCAGTATCTGCTTTCTTATGCAAGGCCCATTAATAATGCATTTGTTTTTCCATTTTAGGAGCCGTTATAAAGAGCTGTTAAACTGAATTCATTGCTGATCAGCTTTCCACAGCTGTCTATTTGATATCTTGGTTGCCAGGATAAATTCCTCCATGGAAATAATTGCCTATATGTGCAGTTGGTCCCAGGTCACTTCCACATATTTCCAGACAAAGGCTGGGGAAAATATTTGTCCAAACTCTGGACAGCTGCTGCCAAGGTTTTGGGTTTTTTTTGACTACCTAGGAAATCCAGGATATCCCTTGAAATAGAGTGGGGTCCTGTGTTCCTCTAATACAGGGGTGTCAAACTCGTCACGTCATGTGACGTGTCACGACGTATCGCAACTTTTTTTCCATTGCCGGCAATGGGGTGGGCGCGGTTTCGCCAAACTGTGAGCCGGCAGTTTGACACCCCTGCTCTAATATAACTACCACTGTTTTCTCAAGGTACACTACTGTATATCATTGCCTGCCAGTCATGTGTGGCATTTCAACATATCCTGGAAATATCTGGCTTCCATTGTTTGATTCCTTTTCCTTCGTGGTAGAACCACGGATAGTTGGCAAGAGTAGAATCTGTAGAGTTTGGAACTCAAAAGAATAACATCCAAAAATGTCCCAGCAGTCTGTATTTTTGGCCCTCGGGTTTTTACCCTTGAAGAAATATGCATTGAAGATACTACTTAATTATTTATTTGGTTTCTATAGCCGCCCACCTCAATAAACGACTCTGGGTGGCTCACAGTTCAAAACATATATTACAATTAAAATTTAAAAAAAATATTTGAAAACAATAAAACAGTAAAAATCATTAAAAGAATAAAAACATTAAAATGTCTATTTGCCATCACGAAAAAGTTGTCACCATGCTGTGGCCTAAGAGAGCAATCTGGCAGAAGGCAATGCAGAGGAATTCATGACTGAAGAATAAGGACTCCAAAACACGTATTGATTAAATGATACATTTGTTGATTTAAATATACCAGCCAGAATTTTACAATCAGGTCTTTGCCACATGATCAACGAAGTGAGGTGGAAGTAAGTTGGTCAAATACTGAGACTTTGGGAAATGTAAGCTTTCAGAAAGCAGATGAGTTTATAGTGCTTCCCTAGATCAGGGCTTTTCAACCTTTTCACAGATTGTACCACTTTTAGGATATGACAATATTTGAGTACCACCAGTGCTTAGCAAGGTGTCAAAAACTTGATAACTAAAAAAAGGGGGGGGATTTTGGGTTTTACTGATTAGATTCATTTGTTGTTATAGAAATGGCTAGTTTATAATATTATGGAAAAGTAAAAAGTTGAGGTTCAATGTTAATGCTTCCTTCTACTGCAACAGAGGAAGTATGTTCTTTTTCCCTTCTCCCCCTCACTTTTCCCCCTTTTTCCTCCCCACTGTGTCCTACTATTTTCTTTTGTATTTTTGTATTTTATTCTATAATCTAATAAAATATTACAAACTGTAGAAAAAAAGAAAAAAAGTACCAGTTTTAATTTCTTCGGTGGCTGTTCCTTTGCTGAGTCACTTTCCCTTTGCACTGACAAATGTATGATGAATTTATCCATGTTTATTAATATGCACCACTACCAGCTAGTTCAGGGGTCTTCAAAGTTGGCACTTTTAAGACTTGTGGACTTCAACTCCCAGAATTCCTCAGTGCTCATGGCTGGTTGAGGAATTCTGGGAGTTGAAGTCCACAGGTCTTAAAGTTGCTAAGTTTGTAGACTCCTGAGCTAGCTGGTTTGCCCTTCTGAGCTCTTCCACAGTGTAGTAAGAATGCACCCCCCCCAATCCCTTCCCTGTATCCTTAAAGACACAGGAATCAAGTGCAAAGCAAGAAAATAAAGAAACACAACTCCGTTTTTTTTCTCTTTAAGCTGCCTCGGGCGTGTCACGTGTCACAATGTTGCAATTCTAGACTGAAAGGCTCCGGCAATTGCAAAAAGCTTTAGCTTTAAATTAAGCCTGTTTACCTTCAAAAAAAAACTTTCTAAAAGCCACAGACTCAAACTAAATTTAACTAAACTAATTACATTTGTTTAAAGGGATTAAACCTTTCCTGTTGTCTTTTTTCCCCTTCCCCCACCCAAACCACATTCTTTTATAGCCTCTCCTCTTCCCCCCCTTTTTCTTCACTTCACCTCCAGCTCCCAGCTGCTTCTGGAAGTGCCAATCAGCTGGAGCCAATCAGCTGGAGCCCTGCCAGCTCCTGGGGCTTCTGCCGAGCCCAGACAGTCCTGTAGCTGCAGCTGCCTCTCCCTCAGGCTTGGCTCGCTTCGGCTCATTCCCCTCCCCTACTATATTTGGCTAGCAATCGCATACCACCTGCCATGTGGCAAAATACCACAAGTGGTACTGTGTACCACCGGTTGAAAAGCCCTGCCCTAGATGATTGTTTAAAAAATCAAACGCTACCAAAACAATAGTGGGGCTTCCATAATATGTTAGTTTTGAAATGGGACCTGCCAATTGCGATGTGCCACTTGACTGAACCAGCATTTCATTATACTGCTGTAATAGGACTGCTTTGTAAACTACATATGGTATTCCTAATGGAGGGATTGAGATTCAGAGATAGTGGTTTTCCTAGTAGAATCCATATAACAGCAGCAATGAGATGCAAATTGCATCTTCTTAGTTCAGAGGCCAGTTTCCTTGCTACTTTAATATTTTTATTAATGACCCTTGCCATGAAAACCTTTTCAAGTGCAGCATTTTGTCAATACAGAGTTGGACCAAAAGATGTGTAGCCCTAGATCAGACACAGCAAGAGACTAGGATGGTGCCTCCTACAGCTTTAAAATATTGACAGAGCTGATTCCCTTGGTTGATTAAACCTAGCCTTGAAGACTGTTGGAAGAGATGAAGGCTAGTCACATAGAAGGACGAGTCATCTTATTTTCCATTGCCTCAGAGAATACAGGGAGGATAGGGATAAAACTGTTGGTTTAAAACTTCAAGGAAGTGGATTCAGGCTAGACATCAGAAGGAACTCACTAATTGTGTAAGATGTCAGCCAGTGGAACAGGCTGCTACATGATATGTTGAGATCTCCTTTGCTTGAAGTCTTCAAAAGAGGCTGGATGGTTATTGGTCAGAGATGCAGAGATCAGGGGTTTGGATTAGACACACTCTGGATTCTCTTCAAGTTAATTTTAAATCAGCTCAAGCTTAAACAGGGCACAAAAATAACTTGCTTGGATGCTGCTGTTGATGCTCTCATACTTAAGAAGAAACAGGTGAATAGGAGATAGAAGCAAACGGGAGCCTCAGCAGATGCAAGAGGCTCTAAGAACTGGCAGTCAGAAATTTGCTAATCCATAGCCATCCTGACCCAGTTATCCCTGTTGCATCTGCTCCTGAATGATATGTTCTGATTATGCATATGATAGGCAAAGTATGCTTATCATGTAAGAATGCCAATGACTGCTTTAATTATCTGGTCTTATTACCCTCCCTTTTTGATAGGACATTGACCAGCAGGGAAAATATTAAATAACCATGCCATTTCAGCAGGAATGGGATGGCATTAACACCAGGACCCTGGTTGGGTGTCTCTAGCCTGCATCGTCTGCTCTTCCTCCTCCATCCCATTCTGCCTTGAGGCAGGTTGGATGAAGTGAGGAAAAAAGGGATTGGGGAAGGAATGCAATCTCCAGGAGCAGATCTTTAAGGAAGAACATTTTTATTTAAGATTGCTCCCCAGTTGACTTTTTCTTTTCTTAGATAGTCTACCAATTCTGACTTGTAAATTTCTCTGTATTGGGCTTAAAACACTAGGGTTAACCCCTTCATTTCCTTGTGAACATATGTCAGCCTTGAGCAAAAGCCAACACTGCCAGCTTGAGTGACCTTACGCAAGTCTGATGAAGCCAGCAGAGCCTGATGTGGTGGAATCACCAGCTAAGGGAGAGGGGGCAGTAAAAAGGAGAGCCAGCATAGAGTTGCTCCATCGGAGGAAGTGACATAGACCAGACTAGTAAAGCCCTTATCTACTGGTTCCCAAGGTAATGCAGCCAGTCTGATGAGATTCTTGTAAATAGATGATCAACAATTAAAAAAAACCTGCTTTGGCTTATTCACTGCTTTGTTCTGGTTCCTTACACTTGACACCTGGGCTGGAACAGTTTTTTCATTAGACAACAGCAGAAAGGTAGAAGGAGAGGCTGCTTAAGAACTAGAGGGAGGCCATCCAGATCATCCTGAAATAGCTGATAAATATCTCTCCCTTTACACGGGTGGTCACCTCAGTATAGATCAGGGGTGTCAAACTGCCGGCCCGCGGGCCGGATGCACCATAGCAAAACCCACCCCATTGCCGGCAATGGCAAAAAAGTCACGATATATCGCGACACGTCACGTGACGTTGCGAGTTTGACACCCCTGGTATAGACCTATGCATGCAAAGCATAACACCCTTTGTGCAGCTTAAGACTGACGGTAGACATTGTTGAAGCAAGGGGACTTCAATGCCATCAGAACTTAGGATGGCTTAACATGGACTTGGGGGCTGGGATCAGGGTGAAAGTAATATCATGGGAACAAGGCAAAAAGAAAAGATGTTTGTTCCACGGCTAGGTACAAATGATGTTCCAGCCACTATTGGAGCTTCCTCTAAACTTTTCATGACATAATTCGTCTCTATATTTGAGCAAGGCTGTAATCCATGAAAGTGCATCAAGGACATTAAAAAAAAAGAATGCAAGAAGAGGCACACGGTGTGATTTAAGATGGCTATATACGTACACCAAAGAACAAAGTATGTGCCAAAAAAAGAGGCATATAAACATTTAGGAACTGACTCACCATTTACATTGGTTTTTATTTGTCTCTAGCAGTGACTTGACTGTTAATATGTCTTATTTATAATAGACTCGTGAAGTGTGCAGACAGTGTCTGGAAATATGACAAGTAGCTGAGTAGATGGGCACCTGTCAGTCCCAGCACCTACCAATTTTTAACACCTGATCTCCTCCTCCATTGCTAGATCCCCAATTCTGCTGCTTCCTGCTTGCTCTTGGCTGCTGTCTCACCGCCTGCTCTTCAGTTCTGCAACTGCAACAATCCTTGTAGTCATAATTCTCTCACTTTTGGAAAAGTTGTTCCTCCTTTCCCAGGTTTCATAGGTAATGGTTGCCCACATGGACAAGCCTGACTCTATTACTGAGTAATTGCTTTCAGATCTCTTTAAACTGGCCATTCCTTAAAGTAAACATGTTGGTTGCAAGCCAAACAAAATAGTCTGAAGTCAGGATAAGAATTAAAGTAATAGCTGTGGGTATTGAGAAAGTCATGCTATCTATATTTACTATCATTTAAAAAAGCCCTCAGGTCAATATCAGCTTATGACTACACATGCTCTTCTACTTAGTTTTCTTCAGACAGGTCTTCTTCCAGGACGTATAGGCTGTCCTCAGACTACAGCCGCAAGTGGTGATGGCCCTTAAGCAAGACAGCCTTGCTTAATGACTCCCACTCTTTGCTCTCCCTGATGCAATCATTAGCAATAACACTTAAACTTATATACCAGTTCACAGTGCTTTGCAGCCCTCTCTAAGCAGTTTCCATAATCAGCATATTGTCCCCAACAATCTGGGTCCTCATTTTACCGACCTTGGAAGGATGAAAGGCTGAGTCAATCCTGAGCTGCTCAGGATCGAACTGCTGGCAGTCAGCAGAATTAGCCTGCAATACTGTATTCTAACCACTGCGCCACCAGGGCTCAAAGCAGGTTGTTAGGTGGAGCATGGGGTGCCTCAATTGGTGGGAGAAGCCCAGGAAGGCTTAGCGCAGGCCCAGGCTCTCCTGGCCCGGGTCTCCCAAGGGCCTCCCCCACCCTTGGTCCACCCCGAGACAGTGACAGCAGGGTGGATTGGGGGAGAGGGGTGGGTGGGGTGCTGCAGCACCTCTGCAAACAGCCACAAGGGCGAATGGCCATGGGGGTGCTGCAGTGGCCATAACTTTGAAATGGGGTCATCACTAGCTTTTGGAAGGTCTGTCATAACTTTGAACGGGTGCTAAGTGACCAGTCGTTAAGCAAGGACTATCTGTACTGTATTTCAACTTTCCAGAGTATACTATAGCCCTGAATTTTCTTGGGTTTTCCATGCAATTTATTAACAAAGCCTAAGCTTGGTTACCCAGCCTACACAAGACTATCTATGTCAGACGTGTCAGGCATGCGTGGGCCATACTGAGCACAGAGGAATTGTCTTGGGCCGCATATAAAATATATAATATAGTTAACGTATACAAATCACGTTATAATGTTAAGTGTTTACAATACTTGTGGGGCCGCATTACTAGCTGTCTAGAGCCGTGGGTTGGACAAGCCTATTCTAGGTGTTGTTATCTTTTGAGACCATAACTTATGAAATAAATGGCTAGTATCTGCCTTAACAGAGGAGACAGCAGTGGTGACAGGAGGGAGAGCTGCAAGGCAATAGCTTTGCATATCCACATCTGGGTTGGGAAAATTTACATTGCAAAGAAGCATGTAATGCTGGGAGGGTGCGGGTTCCAAAGGATTTCCTGCAGTTCTCAGGGCTAAACATAAGCGGAGGCAGAAAGGAAGAGGCCAGGATCTACTTGGGTAAAAACCTGAAGGCATTCTGAAGAGAAATGAAAATATACATGAGTTCTCTATTTTGGGATCAAGCCCCAGGAAAGTCCTCCCGTGTTATTACAAAACTGATAAATCAATCAGGAGACCGAAAGCATGCCTTCAAACAGCAGCAGAGTTTTTATTTAAATGGCAGCATTTAAAGTTTTATTATTTGACTCAGCATTTTGACAGAGCTGCCTTTCCCAGTAACAACTCTTTATATATGAAATTACAGTCTCTCCCTCCTCCCCCCCCCGTGATACCACAATGCTATTTGAAATTCAAGACTATTCACAAACAATAGAATAGAAAGTAAAACATGTATGAAAAACAACTTCTGTGCCCAGAAGGTATCTATATCATGTTGCTATTCCAGAAATCCTCCTAAGGTCTTAATTCTAGTCAAACTTGTGCAAATCTATGATGACAAGCATATGTAATTCTGTTTGTCTCAATGATGAAGCCCCAAACGGGCTTTCAAAGGAGGGCATATTTGATCTCATGACCTTTCCTTGCTGAAAATAAATAGAGGTAGTCCTCAACTTGCAACCACAATTGAGTCCAAAATTTCTGTTGCTAAGTGAGACAGTTGTTAAGTCAGTTTTGCCCCATTTTATGACCTTTCTTGCCACAGTTGTTTAAATGAATTGCTGCAGTTGTTAAATTAGTAACACGATTGTTAAGTGAATCTGGCATCCCCATTGAAGGTCGCAAAAGGGGATCATGTGACTCTGGGACACTGCAACTGTCATAAATACGAGTCAGTTGCCAAGTGTCCGAATGTTGATCACATGAACATGGGAATGCTGCAATGGTCGTAAGTGTGAAAAACGGTCATAAGTCACTTTTGTCGGTGCCGCTGTAACTTCGAACAGTCACTAAACAAATGACTGCCAGTCAAGGACTATCAGTATAAGTAACTCAAGGCAGCGAACATGCCTAATACTTCTTCCTCCTCCTCCTATTTTCCTCACAACTACAACCCTGTGAGTTGGGCTGAGAGAGAGTGACAGGCCCAAAGTCACCTAGCCGGCTTTCATGCCTAAAGTGGGACTAGAACTCACAGTCTCCTGGTTTCTAGCCTGGTGCCCTAAACTCTAGACCAGGGGTCTTCAAACTTGGCCCTTTTATGACTTGTGGACTTCAACTCCCAGAATTCCTCAGCCAGTGTGCCTGGTTGAGGAATTCTGGGAGTTGAAGTCCACGAATCATAAAAGGGCCAAGTTTGAAGACCCCTGCTCTAGACCAAACTGGCTTCTGCTGCATAAGCCCCCCCTGCCCCCCATCCTATGAGTCAAGACATATGGACCAGAACATTTGTCTTCTCTGGGGCCCCGGGGCCTTATGCAACATCCTGCCTCCCTCTCAATGTAATGGCGCCCTCCCCTTTTAAAATTCAGGAGGGAACTGAAAACAATCCTCTTTCAGTGGTTTTAGAGTCTAATTTATAGTCCTGCTCTTGCAGCCATGTGTTACTGGCTAGATTTATTATCTTTTTATTGTTTGGATTATGGTTTTGTGGTTTAAGGGTTTGTTTATTTTTGTTCACCCTCAGCCCTCTATGATTGGGGCAGTACTGAAATGCTGTAGATAGAATAAATAAAAATATATGCATACTCCACATGCACTAATACCATGTTTCTTAAACATTTTTTTTCTTCTCAGAAGCCCTTCTGATTTTAAAAATTTTAAAAATTATGAAGGACCACAAAAGAGGTTTTGTTTCTATGGGTTATATTTATTGAAATGTGTCGTATTAAAAATTAATATTGACACGTTTGTTGCTTGCTACCGCTTCTCGCAATTGTTTGATGGAATTTTAATATTATATTATTTTTCAATATAGGCTGGCAGATAATTTTGATTTTGAGGACTTCTGAGAGGGTCTTGAGGACACCCAGGAGTTGTTGGATCACATCCTGAGAAACACTGTACTAATACAGAGATGGAGCAACTAATAAAAGACAATATTTTGCTAAGCTAATGAGCTCATGAATTTGTTGATAATTTTAAAGCCTTAATGTTATATAGAGGGGGAAAAGGACAATCAGCAATCACCTTTGCTCCCCAGGACATTTCTAGCACAACTTTGAAAAGCAAAGTTCTTTCTTAAATGCTCCAAGCTTTCTTTTCCCAGATAATTACCTACCAGAACAGTCACGTGGGTATTACTCATCTCTTGCTTCACACTCTTATGGTGGGTGAACTAGTTTTTAAGCCTGCCAGTGTTCATGTTTTCTTTTCACTCTTCTTTTTCAAGAGGACTAAACAAGGTCAGTCAGAGTACTTCAGGCAGGAGAAGGCAAGGATTCCTACCTGAGTGTGTTGCTATTGCTTGGGAAGGACCCCGCACTACGACCACCTTTTGTCCTGTGAGATGGCTGACTGCTCTTGTGACCGAAGAAGGAATATCTGGAGTACCAAGGATCTATGTGAAAACACAGAAAAACTGGAAATGTGAGTATTCTTGAGAGCATGTAATATCTGGACCAGCATTTAAATAAGCACTCAAGCTGATTGCTGTTATGAAAAGTTGTTGTCTTATCTCCTCTCTTCTTGTTCGGTCCCAAACTTGAAAATGTTTTGCCCGGTTTTTGTTTTCATTTGAAGAATGTCTGTGTGTGTGTGTGTGATGGTGCACAGTCCTGCCCTGATGAAATGATTGTGGGAGTTGTGAATGCACACCTCGTTGAAGCTTTTGTGTGAAATGTGTAAATATCTACTGTTGACACCAGGTTTCCTACGGGAGCTTAGTTACTACTGGTACTAAACTCATTTAGAATTGCTGTGCAGCATTGGCTTATCACATAGCAGTGTCTCTTTTCTTGTCTTTCGTCCTTGATCTTCCTTTCATAAGGCTTGAGCAATATATTGGGAAGACTTTGCATTGACTACAAAGTGAAGGCTGAAAAGTTAGCTATTGAAGCAACTGCTAGATCCTTGCCTCTGACCCTATTTTTATATAAACTTGTCCCTCTAAGGATATTCATCTTTTTTTTAAAAAAAAAAGGACACATACATACATAATTCAGAGTGACTGAGATATGTTTGAAAATAAAAATCCTGGCAGGTAAAACTTTGATGTGCTATATCGCTGAATAATTGAAAAGATTTTTTTTCTTTGTATTTTTTCTATGTCAAGATTTCCCCGTGGTTAGATATTTCAGGGGAAATAATGATGGGAACAGCATTCTGTAATTCTTTGCCTAGAACATACGTGAAGCTGATTTGTAATCTTCTGTATTCACTCCCTCCATCCCTTTTTAAAGTTGGGATTACATTGGTTGTTTTCCTGTCCTTGGGAACAAAATTTAAGAGTTGTCACGAGGAAAAAAAATAGGATAATTCTATTTAATTTACATGTCTACCTATCTCAAATCCATGACTCAGGGCAACCACAATTAAAAACTATATTAAAAACACAAAGCAACATTTCAAAATGTTTCATTTATGCAAACATTGCATAAATACAATTAGTAGCCAAGATTAAAAAAAAAAACCAAATTAGCCCAACCCCTACATGGGTTCTGCCATATCTGGATCCCCAAACCAGTGACAAAACCCTGCCTTTAGAACCTTACAAAAAGCCAGCAGGGTCAGAACCAATCTAACGGGGGATAATGTTCCAAAGGGCAGGAGCCACCATAGAGAAGACTGTCTTCCAGGGCCCCACCATGACAGGACCCAGAGCATGCCTGTCTTGCCAGACTTAATGAGACAGGTGGACATTATCAGGGAAGGCAGTCCCTCAGATAATTCCACCCACTGAACCTGGAAGCATTCAGATAACCAGTGCAGCTCATGGAGCAGAGGTACAAAATGCACTGATCAAGGAGCACACATACTTGCTTGTGCTACTGTATTCTGTACCAGCTGTAGCTTCCAAGTGGTCTTCAAGGGCAACTTTATGTAAATCACATTCCAGTAGTCCATTCAGAAGGTAATTAGGAATGAGTGACCATGAGCAAGGACTTGCAGTCCAAGAACAGGCAGTACTGGTACACACATTCCTTGAACAGGAATTGTGAGTCCAGAAGGACTCCCAAATTGTGCACATGTTCTGTTTGGGATAGTTCAGTTCCATTCAAAATTAGTGATGGAAACTCCCCGGAACCAGGGGACCCTAATAATTAAAATCACCGAGTCTTGCTAGAATTGAACTGAAGCCTGTTGTTCCCCATATTGCCTCCAGACTCTGAGACAGAACCTCTGCATCATCATTTGGGTGGTCAGGGGTGGAGATATAAAGCTGGGTATCATTGGCATATTGATGGTATGGTGCCATCAGGTGACCACACCCAGGTGTTTCATGTAGATGTTAAACAGGGGAAGAAAGAGAACCAAACCCCAAGGAACCCAGCAAAGAAGAGGCAGAGGATTGGACTTCCCCACCATCAACACTTACTACAACCAGCCCAGGAAGAAGACAACTAGCCAATACAATGCCACACACTCTCCAGAACCATTACAGAAGAATACCTCATCTGATGCTACTGAAGGCCACCGAGAGGTCAAGAAGAGCAAGGATGAATCCACCACCCCTCCTGCACTCACCAGATGTTATCCACAAGCACAAGAAATGCTGTTTTGGTCCCATATCCAAGCCTGTAACCTGACTGAAATGTCTCCAGATAACCTGCTTGTTCCAGAATTCTCTGTAGCTAATGTATGACCACCTTCTCTACAACCTGCTCTAAAAAATTAAGGTTGGAAACTGGATAAAAATTGCCCAGCAACCGTGACTTCTTAAGAAGGGGGTGAATCACTGCCTCTAAGAGTCACCTCCAGAGGATCTCTCCAAGGTTGGAGTCCAACTTGGAACAAATCTGAAGGACTTTGTCTGACATACAGTATGCCCATTACATTCCTCACAATTTTGTCTTATATGTACCCATTTCACAGTGCTATCCATATTCAGTCTATTCCAAGAGCTTTTAAACGATCAGTTACAAATCCTGCATTTGTTAAACTTTTTGTAAATACATTTTTCTTTATCAAGGCATGCTAACCGTCACAGATTGATCTCGTTGTCAGTTCTGTATGACAGGTAACACTGATTTCTTTTTAAATATATTTTCACACAAATGTCTATTTCTCCTTTCACTGTCTTTATTATAAATCAGTTTTTCAGCATGGCTAGAGATAAGTTTCTTTAAAAGGAATTTTGTTAGATTTCAATTGCAAGCATATCCCATAAAATAGTCTATTCTTGGTGGCACCCACCCATGTGAAAAATAAAATGTTTTCAATCAGAAATAAATTTTTAAAAAGCATTTGCAATTTGCACTTGGATATTTCTTTTTTAAAGGAGCACTTTCTACATCAATGTATTCAAAAATTCAAAAAACTGAAATATTACAATTTTGTTTTTAAATGCTCTTTAGGTGGTAACTTAGTAGAAGCAGTATACTTCTAAGTTACTCTCTCACAGCTAGAAATGAATAAGTTTGTCACGTTGATAAGATCTTATTCCATGGATCTTCCAAACACAATGGGCCATGTTTTCCTCACTTTACTGGGTGATTGAAAAAATATATCCCAGCTATCCAACAGTTAGTACGAGTTTAGTGAGTTCCATACAATTTGATGAACTAACCATTTGTAGACTTGTGTCTGTAGTGTCCACATTATGGCAGTTATGGGAAACAAACAACTGTGTACTCCTACATGTATCCTCCAGAACAACTTGAAATTTATCAATAGAACCATTTGTAAAGATTATACAACTTAATTTAGGGGGCTAAGGATTTTAAGAAAATGTGGCAAATGATGGGGTTGTCCCAATATGTCATCAGTCAAATAAATATAGCAGGTGACATTGTGGATCTGTGTTTCTTCTTCTTGAAATGTAGACTTCCAAGAATATCCCCACTCCTCTTTCATCAAGGGGAATTCTAATGGTTCCCAGAAAGTTGCATGGAATTATCAGGTATGTTCCTGTTGAAGCTCTTATTACTCAAAGATGGGCACTTCAGGTTGGTTCACTTAATTCTGCTGGGCATCAAATTTTAAACTTAGTATGAAAGGTACACAGAAAATTTAAAAATACAATAAACTCCATCAGGTGATACACAGCTTCCAGGTTAAGTGTATTACTACTGCTGATAATTTATGTGAGAAATGATAATCTTGCAGCTATGATTATCTGAAATAATGATAGAATTAATCTTTACTCTTGGTGAAATATTTGAAGATATCTGGGGAAAGAAAAGCTGGGGTACTTGTTCCAAAAAACCAAATTGTGTCTGAAATTGACATAGCAGAAAAGCAAGTACATTTCAGTCCTTCTGTTAGGAGGACACACAAAGGAAAGGTTGCTACATGTATAAGAGCAGTCTAGACTTATCAGAATATATAACAGGTAATCAGCAGATTGGTTGACAGAACGAATGGATAGAAATGGATAGAAAAGATATATAGAACAGTTACAAAAAAAATCCTTCTATTTAAAGAAAGAATCTTTGGATCCAAATCAACATTTATTTTAAGCATTATAATTTATTGTACTTTCTATATCATTTCCTCAAATGGTTCACCTTCAACAACAAAAAATGTCTTCATTCTGTTGAGAAGACAAGTAAAAAAAATTGAAAGTGGATAGTTATTTTCAACTCAAAAGGCCAGGCAAACAGGTACTGCAGGTTATTTTTATTTTCTAGCCGATCCTAGATGCTTTTCCTACTTTTCTTTTTAGAAGGCAATCTTTTGACTGTATGTTTGCAAAATTTTATTCAAACCTATTTTAATTTTATTCATATTTTCAATGGGTGAGAATATATGTAGCTCAGGGTTGAATTGTGGAGTCCTTGGTGCTGTGTAAGTTGGTTGTTTGCCCACAGATGTTTCATTACCTGACTAGATAACATCAGCAGTGCTAGTGAGTGTGGGGTTTGCTCCCTGTTTATATACAGTTGCTTGCCCTGCCAGTGTTGATGTGGGAGTGTGGTTTCCTCCTTGGTAGTTCCTTAGTATCTTGTTTTCTGCTTGATTATATCTCTGGTCTACATCCTGCTTATATAGATGTAGGCTACTGGAGAGGATGTGTTCTGGTCTTTTTGTTTCCTTGTTAGCTTTTGCCTCTTTTGAATGGTGTGTAAATTTGATTCATTTCTCTGTTTTTATTGATGGCTGATTTGTCTAAATGCAAAACTTCCAGGAATACTCTTAGCATTTTTTTTGCATTTAGCTTGGTCTAGGATGCTGTTTCCCCAATTGAAACTATGGCTGAGTCTGTCCATGTGTTGTGAGATTAAGGAATTTTCATTGTGCCTTTGATTGCTAGTGGGTGTTTATGGATGCACTTTGCTAGTCTTCTGCCTATTTGTCCTATATCGTGATTTTTACAGTCCTCATACTGTTTATTATAGATGATACCTTTTCTTCTTCTTGGGATACAGGGTCTTTTGGTTTAGTTAAGAAGTTTTGGAGGCTTTAGTTGGTTTTTGTACTATAGTGATGTTGTGGGGGTTATAACAGTCTGTTGGTTGTTTCTGAGATGTTTTTGGAATATGGTACTGTTATCCTTTTCATACCTTGTTTTGGTTGTACTATAGTGGGTTGAGTGATCAGGTATTTTTTGATAAAGTTGTAGGGGTATCATTTTGTTGGGAGATGTTGTATATTAGCATTCTGGTATGTAAGATGTTGGCAGTCTGTTTCTTTTTTCTGGTGTTCCTGGTTTGTATTCATCTGAATAATGTTGTTACATAGCTCCTCTAGTGGAAGGTTGGATGTTACTTTGGCAATAGAGCACCCAGTTAGTATCGGTTTTCAGGAGAACTGAGTTTCTAATATGCCAAAATTTCCTATTCAGATGAGGTTATCTAGGAAGAGTCGTATGTATGCTTTCTTCTTCCCTCATGAATTTTATTCCTTTGAAGATATTGTTGATTGTTCCATGTATCTTCTCTAGTTGTTGCTTTTTTTATTACAATGGTGTCTACAAAACAGATCCATACTTTTCTGTGTATGTGGAGAAGTGCCAGTTTCTAGGCGCTGCATACAGTCTCTGCGATGAGTCCTGAGAGAGCCAATCCCTTGGGTGTTCCTCTGATTTGTTGGTATATTTGCCCTTCAAACTGAAAATAAGTAGCGAGGCAGAGGTTGATTCTAGGTATTTTGCTCTTAGTGCATTTGGTTAGGTTGGGGTGTTGTGAATATGGCTACCATGGATTTTTGAATGAAATTGAAATTGAATGAAACCATAATTTCATCTTCTATTTTTAGGTCTTTAATTTTTTCGAGGCACTGTAGTGAGAGGTTGATAGAATATTTGCTCCCTATTGTGAGATGTCCAAACTTTTTTTGTGGGTTCTCTGGCTATGCAGTATGTTGGGTGATATGAGTGGATGAAGAAATTGTCAGGCTTGTGTATTTTTAGTAATCGTAAAAGCATGGGAGGATGGATCCATTGTTTTTCATCCACCACTATTCTTTTGTGATTTATATTTTAAGATTGTTATGTTTATTTTAAAACAAACAACTGGTAAATTTACAACACCCAAATTTCAGAAATTACAGAGTACCACAGAGCACATTTCTCCAGCAGTTAAAGCAGTAGGTTTTTTTTTTAATACTAAGAAGCAGGTTCACACAAAATGCTCATATACAATCACCCAGGACCAAGGGCAGATATTGGTGCATGTTCTATTTGTCTCTGACTTTGTCAATTTCAATAGTGATGAAATAGTTGAACTGGAACTGTGGAACATCACTGGATGATGTTGGGCTAATCAGTCTCTCAACCCAACTTACCGCACAGGGTTAGTGTTGAGAAGGGAAATTTTGGAAGATGAATTGCTAAGCACAATGGAGGTGCTTTGGAGGAAAGGCAAGTCATAAATCAAACAAAAGCAATATTTCTCTAAGCAGATGAGACCAGAGCAACAGATCGTGCAGAGATGCAACAGGCCATCTACTTCACGGGTGGGGTGTTAAAACTGCTAGCAAATCATCCCCTCATGTTTCCTCTCTGGGAATGACCAGCGGAGTGCCTGGGATGGCGAAGGGGGATTTTGAGGCCTAGCAATCGTTTTACTATGAAAAGAAAGGGCGCCCCACAGCAGACGCGCCTCCAGCGAGCACACTTTAAATCGTGCGCCTTTTTCGATGACAAAGGCGGAGCCGGCTTGTTCCCCCGTCGGGTCTGGACTGGAGCGACGCCACGCAGCCCTCCGGCAGCAATTCGCTAGGCCCCGGCGCTCTCCCCGTATCTGGAAGCGATTCTCCTTCCCAGAGGTGGCGGAGCGGGAAAGATGAGTCGCTCCCGTAACCCACGCCTCACCGCCTTCCCCTCGACGTCCAGGGAAAAGTGAGCCTCGCGCGCGCATCAGCGGGTCCCGCGTCGGCCGGCTTCCCCGGGAGGGCGCGCGCTTGCCTCGCGGCTCCTCTTTCGCGCCCCTTCCCCGCCCGGCCGCCCCTCGCGCGCTCCAGCCTATTGTTCTCCCGCCGCTTCCTTTCCCCCTCGCCTTCCCCCCTCCCCACCCGCCTCGGAGGTGGGCGGGGTTTTCCCGGCCTCGACTGACACTTCGGGGGCGGGCCGGAGCCGGTGAAAACGGGAGGCTGGAGCCGGCTGTCCGGCGGGACGAGAGTCGGCAGCGGCGACGGCGCTGCTGCTGGAGGCAGCTCTGGGCCTGCTGTGCGGCGCTTCGCCTCCGCGGCGCGGGCTGGCAAGCCAATGAGGGCCCGGACTCCGGCCCTCGCTGCCTCAGGAGCTGCCGGGAGCCCCCCGTGCCGACCGCCGGCCCGAGTAGGGGCGGGTCGACTGGCCTCCCCATGCGGCGGCTCCAGGAGAAATTCAGGAGGTGAGGCATGGCGGAGGCTTATTGGGGGGCGAGGTACTCCGTTACAAGGCTAAGTGTCGGCGGCAATTCCTCCTCTCTAGGAGGAAGGCAGCTTCCCGCTAATAGGTGTGTGTTCGCCCTCCGATGCTTTTTAATCTGGCAGATTCTGCATTGTTCTCGTTGCCAGATCTTATTTTCTACCGTTCCGCCTCGAGAATAGCGACCTCTTAAAATAAAACGTTCTTTTTAAAAAAATAAAAAATCCACGTGTCTTTAATCCTCCCTTCTCCAGTTGGAGTGAACGACTGAAACGTGGGCTCCGCTATCCCTTCCCCCTCCGTTTCATAGCACGCTTTGGGGGATTTTAATTCTTGGGTGAGAGGGGGGGGGAGCGGTGTAGGAGAGAGCGAATATCAAGATAGCTTAATTTGAGTTGGCACAATAACCTGCTGCGGGGTAGTCATGTCGAGGGTCAAGTGAAAATAGATTAAGGGCGAGAGTCATTAATTGTGATTAATTAAAGCAGAATACAAATGATGTAGATGTGGTTATGGGTATACTGTATATCTCAGTCAGGCATATGTGTAAATCGTTGCCTCTTTTCTAAAGACTGGAAACCTATAAGAGGGCTGTGGTCTTGACTTACTGCCAGGAGGCTTTTACAAATGCTTATGGATTTAATCTCTAGCACTCAATTTTGAATGCCACGAAGGTTCTTTGTCTAAAAGAGTTCAATGTGCATATCTCAGTACAGGTGGAATTTGGGAGGTACTGATGGTTTATAGCAGGAAGATGGGAAGAGATATTACTCGAGGATGAGTTCCATAAAGTGATGTAAACAAATGCATGTAGAGTCATTGTAAAGCCATATTTGGGAATAGTGTACTTTTTCAACTGCTTTTTTTTTCCAGGTAAGATTTATTTTGGCTTTTTTTTATCAGTAAGCTAATTTTTGCTTCTAATACTAGATCTTTGCTGTAGCTCTGTTGATGGAATACAACCTTTTTGCTTAGAGTTTATAAAAGGTGCATAATGACATTTTGTGTATGATAAAATTAATTTTGTTTCTGAAAGTTAAGTTCATAATGAAATTTCTCTGCTGTCAAAAAACCAAATCACGTATAGGAATGTTAGTCCGTGCATCTGATTTTGGAAGTGGTTTTGTGAAGTACAGAAAAATTGAGAGAAAGAGTATTTACATGCATGTGTTACTTTTGTTTTAATACACTTAACTAGATATTAATTTGATCCAAGCTGATAGTTTATAGGCACATTCCCATCACTTTTTTTCTACATCACATTTAATTTTACCTCATTTTTCTCCCGTGCACCATCTATTTATATTCTCTGACATTCTTCCTGTAAATACATTTATCTGAGGAATGCAAACATTACTGGCCTGAGTTTTCACAGAAGGGCATCTGAAATTCAAACTCTTGGATTCCCTTCCCTTTCCTTCTTTGTTCTTTTCTTCTGGTGCATCAATGCATTTTGTGATTTCTTCTCTTCCACTATAACTCCAAGTGAGAGAAGGGGGTTTATTTCTATAAATCACCTAGAATTATCGTGAGCAGCCATATACATTTCCTTAATAAATAAAAAATTGAATCTGTATATTGTTTGAAACTGACAACTGAGACAGCTGAAGTTACAGGGAATGTGAGTATTTGGTATTGCATATACTTGCTGTTGACAGATTCTCAAATTTATACATATATGAAAGAAGAAGGAAGTGGCTATTGTCTCTGCTGCTTGAGAAAAATTGAATAGGCATCTGCTGATGGATGAGAGTACAGTAGACATGATTATAGTTCTTTTTTTCAGAAAGGAAATAGATCATAGTGAGATGAAGTTTCTCATCTTCTAGTAGTGGGTAAAAGTTTGTGTATCCGGTGTTTGTCTTGTTCATCTTATTTGAACTACGTTTCTCTTTCATGTATAACATATTAGAAAGCCTTTTCCATTTCCCCCTGTTTTATTTTTCAGAATCATTCATATAGTTGTGGGACAGATTCATCAGATTGAGGGGCAAAGAAAGGATTAAAATCAGTTTGGGAACAATATACTAAAGTAATATGGAAAATATTGTATGTTAATAGAGTCTGTAAAAATGAGTCACGTATGTGTTAGGTCAGAAACAATAGGGCTAAAATAATAATGCAAATGTTTGTGTCTTTTTAAACAATGTGTGATATAGGGCTCAAAGTCACATCTGTTGTATTTTTTGCTACAGTTATTATCTTGATGCTTGGAAAATGTATCAGATTTCCTCTTTAAAAATCTAAGGAATAATTGGAATATGATGTGATAGAGACAAGAATAGTTTAATTTGAAGCATGACTGAACCTGCCTTTATATATGATCCAACTCCACGTGGCAACACATGCCTTTATTATTCACATTGGATATGCTAAAGCATTGGGTTTCTTCTTCCTCTTTTATATTATCATTTTTACTTTGAAAAAGATGTAAAACTTTTTTTCTTTTTCACATATGAGTCAAGAACAATTATTTGGGAGCAAGTTTTTACACAGTTAAAAATAGACAGCTAAAGGAGACAGACAATGAGAGTAGGACCGTTGTAAATTTTGGATCCATCCTTTAATTAAGGGAACCTCCTTAGGTCAAACTGTAGTAGGTAGCAGTAACTTGCCAACCTTGGCTGATCTAGAAAGCTAAGGAGACTTAGTCTAGTTTAGTATTTGGATGAGACCATCTGGGAATTGGAGAAGTGAGAGGTAAAGATGAGTGGGTGGGAAATCCCAAAAGAAGCTAGAGACAAACATCTTTTGTATTACAGTATTGCCAAGAATACAATATAGGAGTGTTATGAAATCTATGAGAGTAAGTCTTGAAGGAGTTTTAATCTTTAGCTTTCTTACATCAAAATAACCAAAATATTTCCAGGTGATTCAGCTCCATATTTTCAAAATCAAAATGTTGGAATGATGTTTTTAATTATGATATGAACTTTTTATTAACCTTATAATTTTGTACACACCAACCATTACTGTAACCATTGATTTTTAAAAAAACTTATTTCATTTTGAAAATAAATATGTAGCAGCCTGATTACCAAAGTCCCGTTTTTTAGAGATCAGAGAGCACTTACCAGTTTTCCAGTCCTTGTCTCTTATCACTGAAGAGACTTGCAGCTCAGTTAATTGTCTGGAAGGATTGTTTCATACCAGCAAGACAATGAGGTGAATTTTAACTTGTATCACAAAAACTGGTATCTTAATTATCCCAAGATGTGTATGTGTTTGTGCCTTGGAATCAATTTTGACTTTTGGAGGCCACATTAAAAGATGTCGGCTAGAAGTCAGCAAGCTTTGAGTTCAAATTTTGGTTTAGGCAGAGAAGCTGGCTGGGTGACTATGGCCCCATCATTGTATGTCAACTCTAGGAAGAAGATGATGGCAAATCACTTCCAACTTTGTTGCCAAGAAAATTGTGTGGATTGTCTCTCAAGTTACCAATAAATATTAAGAGAACAAGATTAGAATATGATGTATGTTCTTTTTTATTCCTTTTAGATTTACCCTTTAAAAATTGGCAGCATTGATCTGCATGTTTATCAGTTTAAGATTCATTTGAATCAAAAATTTTTTAAATCCAGTCATTTCTTCTGATAAGATAATTCAAGACTGCAGTATGAGTTTTTAGTCATTTAAATAATCATATATAAGTTTGACCCAATTAGGCATCTTTAGCACAGCATTGTAGAAGTGCCAGTAAGTGCATTTTTAAGCTTTCAAAAAGGATTAATTAAAATGCAGAAATTAAATAAATTGAAGATAGCCGTATGCTAATAAGATTGCGTTGTAGACATAGCCTAAAGATAACCTTATTTTTTAAAAAACCTTTTATTGAACTCTCACTTTTATTACTCACTCTCTCTCTCTCTCTCTCTCTCTCTCTCTCTCTCTCTCTCTCTCTCTCTCTCTCTCTCTCTCTCTCTCTCCCCCCCTCCCTCCCTCCCTCCCTCCTCGATCTCACAAGGTTGTGGGGAAAACAGAAGGAGGAAGGAGTATCAAATATGTTCACCACTGTAAGTGATTTATTAAAATAATAAAGGTGGGATATTAATTAAATCTGCATAAGCATTTCAGTACATTTCATCATAAACTTCCATAGCTAGTCTACATTCCATTATCTACCACTGAAACTTAATAATATAAGGGGGAATGCAATTGCTCACAACTGTGAATAGATGCAAAACAATCTTAGGTTAACAAGAGAGAGGCTAATAAGCTAATTTTGGGGAACAAAACTGCAATATGGCTACTGATAGCTATGGATCAAGCAGCCTGTATTAAAAGGATTATTTCAATCTAATTTTGATTGCCCTTTGGAGCTATTTTATATTACGTAACCAAGAATTACTTGCAAGCTAAGATTTGGGGTTCCATGCTTGTATTTTCATGCATATAAATGAATGGGCTGAGCAGAAGAGATGGAACACTTTGTTTCTGTTCTGTAATAACTCAGTATAGCTTATTTTTAAGCCAACTCTGCTTTTAAAGGAAATATTCAAGTCATGTTTTGGTGGGACAGAAGCAAAGGGAGGATGGGAATATCTTATCTCAAATAGGAAAAAAAAATCCACTTCCTATTATATCTGTAAGCCGCTGGCTTGTCACCTGCATGGATTTCTGCTTTCAAATAACATGAATGTTGTTTAATACTGTAAATTATTCTACTGTAATGCAAACTACTCGCTGCAGTTTTCTTGACTTTTAGAAAAAAAAGAGCAAAACCATTATATGGGAAGAGTCATAAAGTGAATGATATAGAGAAAGCTTTAGAGCAGAGATCCCCAACCCCCGGGCTGCAGCCCACTAGTGGGCCGTGGCCTATTCAGAACGGGGCCACGTGAGTGGCGGGCCGGCGCACACCCAGCTTGACTTGCACAAGCACGCGGGCCAGCATGCTTGAATCCAGTTGTGCACACATGTGCGCCAGCCCGCCACTCACACAAGTTGTGCACACATGCGCATGCCAGCCTACCGCTTGTGCAGCCCACTTCCCCTCTCCCCCTCCAGCCCGCCACCAAGTTGCAAAGTTTGGGGACCACTGCTTTAGAGGTAGTTCAATATAACAGATACTGAGTCCTGATACAGAAGGATTTATGATATCAAGCTAGTTATTCTTTTAAAACAGCCTAAAGAAATCTTGTGTAGAGATTCACATCACAAAATAGCAATAAAACACATGGCTTAAGGAAATGGTGTAGCTTGGTACTGAAACATATTGCTAAAAAACCTTGGGATAATTATAAAATCACTGGAGTATGTGTAGGAATCTATACAGCCAAATATCTGTTGGCAAGCTCTGGTGAACCTTTTTCCCTAGGAGTGCTAAATCCCTCCACACAACAGTGCCCAAGATTTATTTACAAACCTCCTACTGACTTTATCCTGGGAAAGGGCCAGGAAGGAGAGCAGCGTACTAGTTGTGCACTATTGCTTCAATGTGCCGTACTTCAGGCTCCTTCTGGCCGTAGTATACTGTATTCTACTTCTCCAGCCCTTCTAAAGGAAAGGGAAGATGCCGAGTATACACTCAGAGGATATTACAAGGATACACTTAGGACACCCAAGCAGATCTACTTGTGCCCCCTCCAACTTTCCCATGTCTGTTCATTCAGAGTTTCTGGGTCATGTAAGTACTGGACAAATTTAAACTCTCCACCCAGTTTTAAATTGGGAAGGTATGCCGTACGTATTGTGTATAATTGCTGATATTTTCCATATTCATCTGTCCATAAACTTCAGAGATTGGTTACTACTTTGTTATATTTGCTGCAGGACGACGCCATGCTAAGGAGAATTATTGAAATTGTTCTATTTGGAGTTATGGTTATTAAACAAAGCCTTTCTTACCATTTGCAACTTGTAGATTGACATATAGAGTGGATTATAAATAGGACTAGCGTTTTTTTTTACAGTGGAAGAATAATATGTAACACACTTTAAAAGATACATAGGAAACAAAGAACTAGGAATTATCAGCCTCTGAGTCTCCGCCTCTCATAAGAAGCCATCTTTGGAATTTAATGCATGTTCCATGTGCAGAAGAAGTTCATTCATGCAAGGAACAGTCTGAACTCTAGTTTGTTATATATCGAAGCTGTAAGCTCTGGAGAGTGAATATGAAAATTGCAAATCGGGATCGAGAATCCACTTGTATAAGGAAAATTAATGACATAGAACAGAAACTATTCAGCAAAGCTAAATCTTGCACTTTTTTAAAAAAGTGTAGCACACATGAACTTGTACAAGCTCTTAAATGGCTTTTCTATTCAATGTAATAGATTTTGTGTGCGAACACCATTTTTGCTATTCTTCTGTACGTTCCTCCTTGTTCTTTACATTTTATGACTCATCCTCACGTTCCCCCTGACTGCAAAATGTAATGTCCCAGTACGGTCACTGCTTTTTGTGCCATGTCCTCCTGATGTTGAGCCTGCAGTGAGATACCTTAAATTAATTTTTAGCTGTTTTCACTTTTAAACGGTGTTTTCCCTCTTCTTCCAAACACAATTTTTGCCATGGTTACAATGTCATCAACTGTGTGGTTGCTGGTACAGTCCTGGGTGGGATCTATCTAACCCTAGTTCACCTTTTATGATTACTGTGGCCTCCCTTCTTGTTGATGCCTGCGGGGAGCTGGAGGGACTGGGGGACGATAGGCAGGGGAGCACTGCAGCATCCCTGTGGTCGGTCAAGTGACCGTGGAAGTGCTGCAGTGGCCGTAACTTCGGGTCCACCATAACATCAAACAGTTGCTAAGCGACCAGTCATTAAGAGACCTGTACTGTGGCAGTATATACTGTAGATTGACAATTGGTGTAGCAGACTTTTGGCCAGCAAACTTCTGTGAAGGCTTAAGGTGACAGTATTTTAAGGTGGCTGTGCTTGTTATATGTGGATTGCCTATGAACGTAGACTTTGGACTAATATAATGAAATATGGGACTCATTTATACAAAATACAATAAGTTTAAAAGAAAGCATGACAACTGCATAAGTGTATTAGAAATAAATACATGCAGTTGATATTAAAATCTACACGTCCCTGTTAAAATGCTTTTGAGATGTTTTTGAGATGTAAAAAAAAAAGCAGACCAAGATAAAATCAAATCAGATTTTCCCCACTTTAATATAACGTATAAGCTGTACAATTTAATTGAAAAAATGAAATATTTTGAGAGAAAAGTAACAAAAATGTACAATAAAGTGGTTGCATAAATGTGTGCATCCTCTTATAAGTTGGGATGTGGCTTTGTTCAGAATTTAACCAATCACATCCAGACTAATATTAAATGGTAGTCAGTGCACACCTGCCATTAATTAAAATGACTCTGATTGAGCCCAGGTAATGTTCAGCTGTTTTAAAAGGATTTTTCTGACATTTACTCAGTTGCCTCTTACAGCAAACGCCATGATCCGCAAAGAGCTTACAGAGCATCAAAGGGATCTCGTTGTTGGAAGGTGTCAATCAGGAGAAGGGTACATAACAATTTCCGAAGCATTGGATATGTCACGGTACACAGTGAGGACAGTCATCCGCAAGTGGAGAAAATATGGTACAACAGCGACATTACTGAGAACTGGATGTCCCTCCAAATTTGATAAATAAAACAAGGAAGAAAACTCATCTGAGAGGTTGCCAAGAGGCTTATAGCTACATTAAAGGAGCTACAGGAATTTCTGGCAAGTACTGGTTGCGTACTACATGTGACAACAATCTCTCATATTCTTCATATATCTGGGCTGTAGAGTAGGGCGACAAGATGGAAGCTTTTTCTTGCAAAAAAAACCATTCACGCCCATATACATTTTGCAAAAACCTACATCAAATCTGACAAAAGCATGTGGGAAAATGTGTTAACCTGGTCTGACGAGACCAAGGCTGAACATTTTAGCCATAATTCCAAAAAGTAAGTCTGGCGCAAAAACAACATTGCGCATCACCAAAAGTACACCATATCCACAGTGAAATGTGGTGTCAGCATTATGCTTTGGGGCTGCTTTTCTTCAGCTTGAGCTGGGGCTTTAGTCAAGGTGGAAGGAATTATGAACAGTTCCAAATATCAGTCAATTTTAGCATAAAATCTTCAGGCCTCTGCTAAAATGCTGCTGATGATGAGGATTTTCACCTTTCAACATAACAACCCAAAAGCATGCCTCCAAATCAACAACAGAATGGCTTTACCAAAAGAAGATGAAACGTTTGGAATGGCGCAGCCAGAGTCCAGACCTGAATCCAATTGAAAATCTCTGGGGTGACCTAAAGAGGGCTGTGCACAGGGGATGACCACCCAATCTGGCAGATTTGGAGCACTTTTGCAGGAAGAGTTGGCAAAGTTTCCCAAAGTTGGCAAAGATTTCCAAAGATTCAGTCTTTCGGGCTCCTACACTTGTGCAACCATGTTATTTATGCTTTTTATTTTTATTTCCCCCCCTAAAATATTTCAGTTTGTTTTCCAATTGAATTGTACAGCTTATATGGTGGAAAGGTGGAAAAAATTCTGAAGTGAAATATCTTGGTCTGATTTTTTTTACATCTCAAAATTTTGACATTTTGACAGGGATGTGTAGGCTTTTGTATCCACTGTACATACTTACATTAGGTAAGTATATAAAGAATTGAAATTTTACTCTCATAACTATTATATTTTTTTCTTTTTAAAGAAATTATTTTTAAATTCTTTTTAAAGCAATTATGTTTTTTATTTTGATTATATAGGCAGAACTCCTATGCAGTATTTAAAACAGATTTATGAATCATCTAACTTACTAAAATTAAATGTTTAGTAATTTAACATTTTACTAGGAATTGAATGGCTTTAAGCGCAATTGGACTTACAAATACCTCTATATCGGAGTCTGCAGAAGGCAGATACTCCCAAAATATCACTTTTATTATCACCTAGCACCCTGAGAGTGTATTGCTGATTTGGTACTAAATGGCTACATTTCAGTGATATGATTTGGGGAATCATTTCTTTGGGGAATATAGCAACTTTATAAGGGTAAGGAGAGTAGCTGGACAAGAAAATGAGTTTTTTTGCAGTTGAACTAGTCTGCTTGACACTCAGATAATAATTCAGCTGAAATTTGAAAGACTGATTTATACATTCAGAATCTGTATTTTTTTATTTCATGTTCCAAACAGATTTGACTACTGTAATATTTACTGAAATTTTATGAAGATTGAAACACAATGAAAATTGTGATTTGTTTCTCTTAGTACAAAGCACAACTTAATCCCATGTGATTTTGAAAAGGAGTTAGGAAACATTTTATAGTCTTATAGTGATATATGTTTTGGAGCTTTAGTTATTGGAATGAAAATTGGTGTGCACATTCAGGGTTAGTGATAAGTATAACATCAACATGCTCTGTTTTTATTAAGATTTGGAGCTGTATGTCATAACTTTTTGGCAAATGTTTTGGTTCTTTTTTACAGGATACTCTCTAGTTGAAACTCTGAATCAGTTAATTGGAAAAAAGCACTGATAAGCACAGTTTATTCCGCTTGCTTAATGAATATATAAAACTCTGATTTAGATTTCTTGAATTGTAAGATTTAGAGATGAGTTTTTAAATTATGGAGATTTGTTGATTTTTTTTTTTTAAAAGCAGAATCTAGGAAATAGAATCCTAAAAGAAGTTGCTTAGGTTTGTTTATCATAATTTCAAAAAATATTGCTGTCTTTTCTACTATGAAAAAGAAATAAGGTAGAATAATGTTTCCAAATCATGCCTCTATTACCCAACCTCTTAATAGCTTTGTTTCAGGGTGTAGATGCCTATTGTCATGGGTTTCTTTCCCAAAAATAATGTTGCAGTAAAATGGATGTACTATGCATTGATGCGTTTATAGTTGTTCTATGCTACTTTTAAATTCTAAGTGCTTTGTTGTGCCAAGTGAGATTTAAAGTGTGGAGAAAAGCACTTTTAATAAAATTCCAAATTTTCATTGTAAATGTATTTGTTTAATGTTCAGTATCAAACACATTAAAATATGAATTAATTTAACTCAATAAATAAATGCATTCCTTTACATTCTTGCAATATTAATCTACCTCAGCCTAATGTCTTGATTATCTCAACAGATTCATGAATCACCCAGCTCCAGCAAACAGTCGTTATAAACCTACTTGCTATGAGCATGCTGCTAACTGTTACACTCATGCGGTAAGTAGATTTCCTGGAAGTCAATTCATATGATAGTCCAAATAATTCTGATTCCTGTCTGCCGTATATACTAGTGCATAACCCCATCCATGAATTAAGCAGACCCTCAATTTTTTAACCAAGATACAGTGAAAAATGCACCATCTGCAAATAAGTCAATTGAGAAAATTGATACATCAAAATATTTTGAGTGTCAGCTTATCTGGGGGGGGGGGGGCAAAGCGTCTTAAGAAGGCAGTAGCAAACCACTTGCATGTTATTGTCAGGAAAACTGGATGTTCATATCTACTCATCAAGAGTCAAATTCATTTCAAAGCATTGTATTTATTTCAAAGCATTTTAAAAGGCAGAATGCACTAATTTTTATTAAGCTTCCATACACGATCTCCCAAGATAATATAGTTTTATTACATTAAATTGCTTGGGCACAGTTAGTGGCAAGGCACAAAGTTAAATACATTATTATTAGTTCTTGGTGCTGAATTGATAATTTATTAGATCAGGGGACCTTTTGTTATGTATTGCTTTAATTCATTTATCTGGTTGTGTTCTTTTGGTTTTTGTACAGTTTTGGCACTTTATACTAAAGTGAGGGTTCAACCAAAGCCTTGTAGATTCTTTTCCATTGTTTTCCTTTCATGGGACATGAAATTCATTAAATATATTTATTATAGTAAATATAATATAATATAGTAATCTAATTCAGTATTATATCAGGTTTTGAGTCCTTCACCCTTTTCTCCCCAAATTATCATCATAATAATAATAATAATAAAGTTGGAAGGGACCTTGGAGGTCATCGAGTCCAACCCCCTGCTCAGGCAGGAAACCCTATACCATTTCAGACAAATGGCTGTCCAGTCTCTTCTTAAAAACTTCCAGTGTTGGAGCATTCACCGCTTCTGGAGGCAGGTTGTTCCACTGGTTAATTGTTCTAACTGTCAGGAAGTTTCTCCTCAGTTCCAGGTTGCTTCTTCCTTGACTAGTTTCCATCCATTACTTCTTGTCCTGCCCTCAGGCGCCTTGGAGAATAGCTTGACTCCCTCTTCTTTGTGGCACCCCTGAGATATTGGAATACTGCTATCATGTCACCCCTAGTCCTTCTTTTCATTAAACTAGACATACCCAATTCCAGCAAACGTCCTTGATATGCTTTAGCCTCCAGTCCCCTAATCATCTTTGTTGCCCTTCTCTGCACTCTTTCTAGAGTCTCAACATCTTTTTTACATCGTGGTGACCAAAACTGGATGCAGTATTCCAAGTGTGGCCTTACCAAGGCATTGTAAAGTGGTATAATACTTCACGTGATCTTGATTCTATCCCTCTGTTAATGCAGCCAGCACTGTGTTGGCTTTTTTGGCAGCTGCAGCACACTGCTGGCTCATATTTAAGTGATGTCCACTAGGACTCCGAGATCCCTCTCACAGTTACTACTATTGAGCAAGGTACCCCTATACTATACCTGTACATTTGGTTTTTCTTGCCTAAATGTAGAACCTTACTTTTTTCACCATTGAATTTCATTTTGTTAGATAGCGCCCAATGTTCAAGTCTGTCCAGGTCCTCCTGTATCTTAAGTCTTCTGGAGTGTTGGCTATTCCTGCCAGCTTGGTGTCATCCGCAAATTTTGATGAGTTCCCCATCTATCCCCTCGTCCAAATCGTTGATGAAGATGTTGAAGAGCACTGGCCCCAGAACAGAGCCCTGGGGCACCCCACTGCACACTTCCCTCCATGTAGATGCGGTTCCATTGAGGACCACACGCTGAGTACGGCCGGTCAGCCAGCTACGAATCCATCTGGTGGTGATGCTGTCTAACCACATTTTTCTATCTTATCAAGTAGTAGGTTGTGATCTACTTTATCAAATGCCTTACTGAAGTCCAAGTAAATATATCCACAGCATTCTCTGATCCACTAATTTTGTCACTTGGTCAAAGAATGCAATAATTTTGTCTGGCATGATCTGTTTTTGACAAACCCATGTTGGCTTTTAGTAGTGATTTGTTTGCCTCTAGGTGTTCGCTGATTCGTTGTTTGATTATCTTTTCCAGAATCTTCCAGGTTGAGGTCAGGCTGATAGGTCTGTAATTTCCTGGGTCCATTTTTTCCCTTTTTTGAAGATGGGAACTACATCAGCTCTTTTCCAGTCCTCCGGTAATTCCCCAGTGCTCCAGGATCTTTGAAAAATATAGTTCAATGGTTCTGAGATCACATCTGCCAGTCCTTGAGAACCCTGGGGTGTAATCCATCTGGTCCTGGTGATTTGAACTCGTCTAGGCTGGACAGGTGCTCACTTACCGTTTTCTTGCCTATCTTAACTTGTGTTTCTATTCTGTTTTTTATGGCACTATTTTTGGTAGGTTGGTCTGTTTTTCCCTTTGTGTAAAGACAGATGCAAAAAAATGAGTTAAATAGTTCTGCTTTCTCCCTGTTGCTTGTCACCTTCTTGCCACTTTCACCCACTATGGACCAATCATTTCCTTCACTTTTTTCTTGTTTTTTACATGTTGAAAGAAGCTTTTTTTGTTATTTTTGACTTTGGTCGCAAGCCTTAGTTCATTATGAGCCTTAGCTTTCCTCACTTCATCTTTGCAGGCTCGGGCTATTTGCTGATATTCTGTCTTAGTTATGTGCCCCTCTTTCCACTTTCTATACTTGTCCCTTTTATCTTTCAATTTATCAGAGAGTTCTTTATGCAGCCATGCTGGTTTCTTTTGAGAGCTGTAATTTTTCCTCTTTGTTGGTATTGTGCTAGACTGGGCTTTTATTATCTCACTTTTCAAAATTTCCCAAGCTTCTTGAGTTGTTTTCCCCTTGAGGATTCTCATCCATGGAATCCTTCCCAAACCCTCTCTAAGTTTATTGAAATTAGCTCTCTTAAAGTCCAAGACTCTAGTTTGACTGTGTTCTATTGCTTGTGCTTCCATAATGTTGAATTCCAATATTGCATGATCACTTCCTCCCAAGGTTCCTGTGGCTTCAACACCTTCTATCATTTCATCCCTGTTAGTGAGAATTAGATCCAAAATGGCTAATCCCCTAGTTCCCTTCTCTACTTTTTGGGAGACAAAGTTGTCTGCTAGGTTTGCAAGGAATCGGTTTGATCTTCCACTTGGTGCAGAGTTTGTCTCCCAGTTGATGTCAGGGTAGTTAAAGTCCCCCATTACTATTGTGATGTGCTTCCTACATACCTTAGTTAGCTGACTAGCAAAAAGTTCATCTATTTCCTCTGTTTGGTTGGGTGGCCTGTAGTATACACCTATGGCAATGTCATTTCCCCCCCCTTTTATATTGACCCAAATGCATTCAAGACAGTTTTCATCATTGTTGTGCTCTAGTTCTGTAGAGATGTAGTTATTTCTTACATATAGAGCAACTCCACCTCCTCTTTTATTTGGTCTGTTTCTTTTAAATAATTTAAATCCCTCTAGCCTTGTGTTCCATTTGTGGGTTTCATCCCACCATGTTTCTGTAATGGCAACAATATCATATCTGCCCTCATTAGCCTGAATTTCTAATTCACCCTGTTTGCTGTTCATACTCTGTGCATTGGTATATAGACATTTGAGTCCTTTATGACTGACCCTGTGTTTACTTTCTACGTAACCTGTGTGGTGCCTGAGTTCCCCTATTGTCTTACCACCTATTTGGTTAGTGCACTTTGTGTGGCACTTGCTATTAGAAGCTTGATTTTGCTTGACAGCAAGGTTGATATTCTTGTCCACACACACATCTATGTTACATGCACTGATAACCCTATAATTGTTAGATTGCCGGGGACAGGGATGTTCTGTATCAATTAACTCACTGTCCCCGCTGTTTAGTTTAAATATTCCTCCAGAAAATCTGTGAATTTATAGCCGAGTAACTCAGTCCCTTTCTTTGATGGATGCAAACCATCTCTTTTGTACATTTTTTCATTAGACCAGCTACAGACATCGTGACTAATATATCCAAAGCCTTCCCCTTTACACCACTCCTTTAGCCACATATTGAATTCTGCTATACGCTGGCCTTTTCCATTTTGCTCCTTATACACTGGTAAAACCTCTGAAAAAGTAAGCCTACAGCCTATTCTGCTAAGTTCCTGCCCCAAGCTCTGGAAATCATTCTGCACAGAGAGTACATCTTTTTGGGACAGATCGTTAGTGCCAAGATGTACAATAGCCTCCACATCACAGTCCTTGCTGGCATTTTTGATTATTTTAGAAATACGCTTCTTGTCCCTACTGGCAGTAGCACCTGGAAGACACCTGACCTCTTTTGAAACCTCTGTGTCCTTTCCTAAATTTACATCCCTTATAATTGAATCACCTACCAGAAGGTGGCTTCTCTTTTTGGATGCCTTTCTGTTCTTGCATGACTGATGTGTAATACCTGATTCACACTTCTCCCTGTCAAAAACAAGTTCTTCATCTCGGACCACGATCCCCTGCTTATTTGAGTTATCATCACAATTACTTTTACCTGCCTCCTTAATTTCCCTATTAAGGTCAGCAAGGGCACTGTATCTGTTGTGCAGGGACACAGCGAAAGCTTTGCGTTTATGGTTCACAGCTCTCACCCTGCCAGATCCCACGGTTGTCCACACTGCCCTTCTCCTGCAGGATCTTTGTGGTAGAGGGGGCTGATAGCGCGGAGGATCAGTAGAGTAGTGGGATTGAACTGGACACCTAATTTCTGCCTGAAGAGCAGAGATTAGAGACCCTAGATAAATAACCTGTCCTTGTAGACTAGTGATTTGTTTACAGATAGGACAGTTTCCAAGTTTGAAAAGGGTACTGCGAAAGACAGCTGCAAAGCAAGTGTTGCACTCAACTAAGCCAGACATTCTTAAATACAGGGAATCTCAGACACACTTGCCGTTTTGATTTTTAGTTATATAATTCGTGCGCCGTTAGGCGCGCGGGCCGCTACCTTTCTGTTGCAGTCTCCCAAGAGTTAGAGTTTGAAAAACCTCCCCCACAGCTCTGGGCAGTTTAAATAGACAATGGAGATCCAATCAGGGCCCAAGTTACCTTTCTGTTGCAGTCTCCCAAGAGTTAGAGTTTGAAAAACCTCCCCCACAGCTCTGGGCAGTTTAAATAGACAATCAGGGCCCAAGTTACCTTTCTGTTGCAGTCTCCCAAGAGTTAGAGTTTGAAAAACCTCCCCCACAGCTCTGGGCAGTTTAAATAGACAATGGAGATCCAAACAGGGCCCAAGTTACCTTTCTGTTGCAGTCTCCCAAGAGTTAGAGTTTGAAAAACCTCCCCCACAGCTCTGGGCAGTTTAAATAGACAATGGAGATCCAAACAGGGCCCAAGTTACCTTTCTGTTGCAGTCTCCCAAGAGTTAGAGTTTGAAAAACCTCCCCCACAGCTCTGGGCAGTTTAAATAGACAATGGAGATCCAATCAGGGCCCAAGTTACCTTTCTGTTGCAGTCTCCCAAGAGTTAGAGTTTGAAAAACCTCCCCCACAGCTCTGGGCAGTTTAAATAGACAGTAAACTGAAATACTAAGATTTTAAGAAACTTAGCTGGAAATAATATTTTCCTCCCTCCCCCTTTTCCCTTTAGCAAAATGCATCACAATTATTCAAATGCTGATCAACAAGTAGTCTGCCTCTTATTTGGTCTGTGTCAGCTAAATCGTTCTTCTGTTATTTCTGTATATCTTCCTCTTATTTCAAATTTTCCTTTTATATTAGGTTGACCAGCAGTTGTAGATTAGATAGTTAGTGTAATAGTTAACATAGTTGCAATGGTCTAGTTGAGAAATCTTTTAAATAACATGATACGTGTGGTATTTTTTAACTGTTAAGAGAATTGGGTATGATTTTTAATTTTTGGTTACAAGGACAGTGGTTTCATATAACAAGTGTAAACTAGAACTAAGGAGGCATCTGAAAATAAAATTGATTATTTATATACTGTATGTATTGGCTGGTACCACAATACTGTATAGAAAGTATTTGCTTATGTTATGCATCTTGGACTACACAAACATTTTCATATAGTATTGAATACATATAAGTGAATAAAATGTCTAGGCTTGTCATCATAGAAACAAGTGCATTTTAAGCAGGCTGTGAAAATATTTTAGACATCTTTATATTTTAAAGACAATTAAGCACTTACAACAAATACGTTAACGGACAATTTGGTTGATTTAGCCCTTTTTTTGAGCAAGGTATAGTAGCCTGGTTCACAACTTGTTTTAAGCCTAAAGTATGGTTTATAATGGGTAGTTTATAGTTTTTACTGAACCAGCAATTAAAATCCAGCAATTTTAAAGACAGTAATCATGAATCTTTGTATCTAAAGCAAACACATTAGATATTTTGTAAATATTCTGGGTTTTTTTCCCCACTTGCATAGTGAATTTAATTTCAGCTTATTTTGATCTCAAACACAACATGTTGCCTGACAGTTTGGTGCTGCTTTGTCCGTTGACATGTGGTGTGTCTTTGTGACACAGCAATTTTATACAATAATAGCAGTTGCTATTCAACATAACTGAGCGATTTTAAGATTAAATGCTGGAGGAAATTAGGAAAATTGTTTCTCCTTTCCATGATAAAAATGGAGATTAAAAATATATTTATTTGTTGTATACTACAATAATCTAATTTTGTTTTAAAACCCCATTTATTTTCACTTCATTTGAATCAAAGGCCAGAGGAAAAAATGTGACTGTCAGGGCTTTGACAGCTATCCGAGATAAAATGTCTTCTGGGCCAGCTTCCTATGTGTGCCCAGGAGATCTTGAGAAGGTTTCAGACCATTCATTATTTTAAGTAGGGCTGCTTTGTTCGTGTGCCAAATGCCTTATTGAAGTATTGGCATAGTAATAATATAAGGTGAAGAGGCAAAATTATAAGTGGTGTAAAATACAGAAGAGGGACACAGCAAGTAATACATTGTGTTGTTGTTTTTTGGCCTAGTTTCTTATTTTCCCAGCCATTATTGGTAGTGCCCTCCTTCATCGACTCTCTGAGGATCAGTGGGAAAAGATAACAGCGTGGATATATGGAGTTGGTCTATGTGCACTTTTCATCGTTTCAACAGTGTTTCATATAATTTCTTGGAAGAAGAGTCATCTAAGGTATAGATTTGTGGCACTTTCTTCCTACATACTGTAATCTGTTTCTAAGAGTGCTTTTAACTAAGTCTTTTATGTTGTTATGTTTCGGAGCAAAATAGATTTGTTACAATGGTTCTTCTTGGTATAATTTATCCTTTGTAGTTTTAAATATTCTCTGATACCTAGACCACACAATGTCCTGAAAATTAAGCTACCAGGAGCAAATGTTGACTTCATTAGCACTGATCATAGGACTTAGTCCCACTCTTTGCAAGGAATGTAAACTCTTTAAAATATTCACTTACTACATTTTTGCAATCAAATAATCTAGAGACATTTTTTTAGTTAGTACCTCGAAATTCATTAGCAAACGTGGAACTTCAGGATGAAGAAACTACAACATAAAGGCTTAACTTCCCTAGAATTATGCTCTTTTGCAACAGTTGCTCATGTAAGAAAACCAAATCTTACCCTCAACATTTGCATCCCTTTTTCTAATTTTGGGAAGAAAACTTTCTCAAGAGCCAGTTAGCTTATGTTCTTCCTCAGTTTCATCACACAGTCTAGAAGAACTTATTCCATTTTTTTAGTCCCTGTTTGACATATTAAAAATGGTTTTTACATTCACAACAATTTTGGGTCAACAATACAGGTAATCCATGATTTAGGACCGTTCATTGAATGCCGGTTCAGAGTTATAACAGTATTGGAAAAAGTGACTTGCTCGCACCTATGACGTCACACCATGCGGTCATCAAATCCTTGCAGTCATGTGATCTCAATTGGGCACTTGGCAATCAGTTTGCATTTATGACCGGTTGCAGCATTACACAATAGCAATTTGCAAACTTTTATGCCAGTAAGCTGAATTCGCTTAATGACCATGTGGCTCTCTTAATAACCTCAGTAATTTGGTTAATGACTGCTGTAAAAATTGTCATAAAATTAGATCCAACTTGACTTACAATTGCAACAACTTACAACAGAAATTCCGGTCCCAACTGTAGTCATAAGTCAAGGACTAACTTATACCTCAGTCTGCCCACAGTGCTCCATTGCAGTTTAAGAGGCCTATATTTAAATATTATTTTAAAAACAGAGACATCCAACACATTCATAATTACAAACAATTCCAGTGCTGTTCTTCCAAAGATAAACTTCTAAATCCCAGCAGATTTATAAGGAAGAATTCTCAGAATTACCACATTTTGGAATAGGTACAACTTAATTCCATCTCACTTAATTATGTACAGTACTGGCAAGTTATCTGTGCATCCATAAACTAGCCTATTTGCATTGTCATTACTAATGCTAACCTAACTTGAGTCTCATATTGTGTCCTACACAAGATATCTTCCTGTGTTTTTATTGAATGCTTACTGGTCTCTAAAATACTAAAGCATTGCCCTGTCTTTATCTACTTCTAGCTTTTTCTACAGAATAGTTCTAGGATTTATTCATTTGGACACATATGGGGTATGATCAAACACTATTTTTTTTTTAAAAAAAGACAGAAAATCTAAAGGCATCTTAAAGCATAAACATTAATTAGGGGAGTAAAATAACAAATCATCAGCCTGGTCAAAAAACTCACTTCAATTAACTTATTTTTAAAGCACCCAAACGGGGTAGTAGAGAAGATGAGAAAGACAATGATAATACTACAGCCATAGCACATGGGTAAAGGTATAAGACAGTATTGTGGGAATTAGATGTTCAATAGAGTGATGGCACGAGGGGAAAAAACTGCCTCTGTATCTAGTTGTTTTGGTCTGCAGTGCCCTGCAAGTGGTGTCCCGAGAGGAGGAGTCGGGACAGTTTATGTCCAGGATGTGAGGCGTCTGTAGTCAGCCCTCCTTCTGACCCATGCGATATACAGGCCCTCTATGGAAGGCAGGCTGGTTGTAATTGTTCTTTCTGCAGTTCTAACTATGGTTGGGAGTCTGTAGCTGTCCTGTTGGGTTGCTGTACCAAAGCGGTCAGTTTTAGAAGTATAAACGACAGACTCAATAATTCCTCTGGGGCAATCTGAACTTTCTGGATTGAGGCAGGAAGAATATTCTTTTTAACGATGGTTCTAATGTAAGGTATCCATTTCGAATTTCAGGCTATATTTTTAAAAATGCTTTGAGGACCACACACCCTATTTTTTGATCAATGAAACGTGCAATAGAAAGATGGAAATGTCACGGAACAAGTAAAATGTCAATCTTTAGCCTAAATATATACTAGAATGGGAATTGGCTGCATGTGCTTCAGGGAGCGTGCTTCATCCCTCAACTGCTGGGAAGCCTTGACGTGCGATGGAAGCTCCCCAAGTGGGATATCAGACTCTCTCTCCAGCAGCCTCCTCCTCCTCCTCAGCAGATCAGCAAGCTGTCAGGAAGCATAGAGAAAATGTAAATGGCTTCCTGGTGCCAAACATTGTTGAAAGGTCACAATGAGGAAGGAGGAAGCCTCGTTGCTTCCTTCCAGCAATTTTAGTAAGTGGGGTGGGAGAGGGAGTAGAGGGGAAGAAAAACTCCTAAAATTAAAGGCATTCTTGCTGCCACTATTAAGCCAATTTGCAAGTGACTGAAGATTTCATTACACACAAGAACCATTTTGGCACTTAGTTTTAATTGTCAAACAAGTATGATAAATGAAGTCTTTTAATAGCACCAGATTAAACAATGTTAATACACAATTATATACCTAAACTGCAGTGAAAGGCTGGTCTGGTCTGCCCCAAATATATATATATATGAAAAACACAGAGCTTTTTTCCTTCTCCAGGTACCAAAGTCCTACGCTGAATTGCAAAGTAAATTCAAGAATTCTTTTCTCCAGAATTTAAGCAGCAAAATGACTTGGAACTTTCTGTTGTATAATATTTTTGCTAAAATATTTATTAAACAAAAAACAAAGCCTCAGTAGGACAGATGAATAAAATCTTTGAACCGAAGACTCTAATATTGCTCAATTTTACATTTCTAAAATAGAATAAAAATACGATTTTGGAAAGAAAAACCAGAAAAACAAATTTGGATACTTGTTTGATTTAGATGCCTTGTAGATCCCCCCCCCCCTCCGAAAGGCTGGAGAAAACAAGCAATTTGTAACTGATCGTTCTATTTGACAAGTTTAGTTTTCTCTGTCTGCTTAGTTCTTCTTGGGTGGAATTCCAGGGTAATAATTTTATGGCACTTTTTTTCTGAATTTTTCCCTGTTTGCAATTTAGGACAATGGAGCACTGTTTTCATATGTGTGACCGAATGATGATCTATATCTTCATTGCAGCATCATATGCACCTTGGTAAGGATTAAAATATATGCTCTTGGGTAGAAAACAAATGTAATGCCATATTACCCTCATACCTTCCATTTGAAGGATTAATTAAATAATTGCTCCTAATCTGATGAGGCTAGAAACAATAAAAGTAAAATTTGCTTTCCATCTGATAAATTAAGTTGGGTGTGTGGGGGGGGGGGAATTGTTGGGGTTTTTTTGTCTTTGCATTTTCAACTTAGTTGACCCGATCCCACAAGATTAATACAGAATCAGATTTGTGCTTATTGAGCACCGTCCCCCAAATAATGTTCCGCAGCTCTAGCTTTAAATGTGAGGCAACAATATTCTGTGATATTTACACTGTACTTTTCAGAAAACTGAAATAACTTTTCGGATTATATTGTTATAAGAAGTTACAGTATACATTTTTATGAAACTGTAAGCTAATTTTAGGTTCCAGTGTAATAAGGATTAATAAATTAAAATGTACAGGTAGTCCTCAATTTACAACCACAATTGAGCCCAACATTTATATTGCTAAGCAAGATATTTGTTAAGTAGGTTTTGCCCCATTTTACGACCTTTCTTGCCACAATGGTTAAGTGAATCACTGCAGTTGATAAATTAGTAACATGGTTCTTAAGTGAATCTGACCTTCTCCATTGACTTTGCTTGTCAGAAGGTGGCAAAAGCGGATCTTGTGACCCCTGGACACCGCAACCGTCATAAATATGAACCAGTCGTTAAGCATCCAAATTTTGATCACATGACCAAGGGGGTGCTGCAACAGTCATAAGTGTTGAGCGTTTTTCAGTGCTGTTGTAACTCTGAATGGTCATAAAACGAACTGTTGTAAGTTGAGGACTACCTGTACTTTTCTATCAAAACCTAAGTTTTTCAATTCATTATTTAATGTCAGTAATATGAATGTTCTAAATAAACCTTATGCATTTGCACTGCTACATTTTAACTTTTTTCTTGATTTTTTTTTTAAACTAAAACCATATTAATTACAAAAAGGATGCGTTTTTCTCCTTCTTCCTGCCTTTGAGAACTCCTGACTGGATTTTTTTTTTTTAACATCTGGGGAAAAAATATTTTGTCTTTAATATACCATTTTTTATTAGTTCAGAAAGTCATTTAAATATATTTTTTCAGGTTGAATCTTCGTGAACTTGGACCTCTGGCATCTCATATGCGTTGGTTTATCTGGCTAATGGCTGCTGGAGGAGCTTTTTATGTATTTCTCTACCATGAAAAGTAAGGATTATCATGATTTAGTCTTGAAGTGATACCTCTTACTCTCTCTCTCTCTCTCTCTTTCTCATTTTAGTGATACATCTCTTTGATAAGTGTTTATATGTGGTATTTTTACATTAAAAAAACCATTGGAACAGAGTGCCAGTCAACTGCATTTTCGGGATAAAACAGACCATTTTCATTTAATCACACTCTTTTATTCCGCTAAAAATTGCATTCTGTATTATTAATTTTCTTCTCTCGTAGGACATTATGAGGACATTATCAACCTATTAAAAAAATCACTTGTCTCGCTTTTAAGATTTCTTTTTGATAAATAATTAAAGCAGCACTTAATATTCTGCTTGATGAGAACAGCTTGGATTCATATGAAAAAAAATAGAATATGTGGCTGCAAGCCATTTTTTATTCCACTCTATACACCCTGACTGTACTCTTAATATTAAAATTCTAGAGAATATATTTTCTAATACGGCAATAGACAGAAGGTAGATCAGGATTTATGGCTAACTGAGTTCATTCAGGTGCCGAAAATCAATTAACTAGGCTCTGAATATTCTCAATGGAACTCTCTTAATTCTAAATTCACATATTTTGTTTCTGGCTTGGAGAGTTGAAGTAAAAAAAACTAAACTAGGCTCTGAAAGTTTTCATTATGCTTATTGTTATGCTAGTAAGTGTGACTGATCCTTTAGAGGAGCTTAGCCCAATGTGTTGCCTCCAAATGTGTTGTTTGAAGTATCTTTTCATATGCTTTGTGGAGATACGAAAAGTGTTACCCAACACAAGTCTATCACAAGTCTATCAAATTTGGCAACTTTAAGACTTGTGGACTTCAACTCCCGTGGCTGGCTGAGGAATTCTGGGAGTTGGAGTCCACAAGCCTTAAAGTTGCCAAGTTTGGAGACCCCTGCTTTAAAACGTTGCTGCAGAGCACGGGTGCCAGACTTACAGTCTGTGGGCCACAGCGTTTCTTTTGAGCACCTAAGGCCAAAAATAATCAGGGTTTCGTTTTTGTTTTCTTCAATTTGGGGATGGATAGGGGCAAATTTTAAAAGAAAATATCAGTGGCTTTATTCTTACGAAGTTTGAGGACACGTTTCATTTTTTAGAAACTCTAAATCCACCACAAATCAGAACTATTTTAGCTCTGGCCCAACACCACTCGTCCTTCCGCATACTACATGAAGTCTTGTGCAGATCTTGAGCCACTAGCAAGGGTGTGCTCTTGCTGAAGTTTGTTATGCTGGGCTGCACAAAATACTTTTTCGCAAGTGCTTGGGGGGGGTGCTTCTTTTTCTGTCCCTTACTTAGGAACGCATCCCCCAGAGTAAGGAAAAGTGTTCATTCCGAATACTGGTGAGAGAAGGCAAGAGAGTGATATACACTCACATGCTTATAGATGCTGTTTATTTCTCTACCAATCATGGAAATTAAACCAACAAGAAACTCTTCCCATTTTGTGGGCTGCTTCACATATAATTAACAGATCTACCATTAAATATTTGCTGAAGTTTACTTCCATCTTCTGTCCATATAGCTGACACTGATGCAAAAATACATTGTGTTTCTGAAGCAAGAAAGCACAGTTTTCATAATTGCAGGCTAATGTACCTTTTGTTTTCGTACATAGGTATAAAATTGTGGAGCTCTTCTTCTATTTAGCAATGGGATTTTCTCCTGCTCTGGTTGTAACTTCCATGGTAAGGAATGCATATTCGCTAAATAGTTGCATTTAAAAAAAAAAAAAACCCTTGTGCAATCACTGATATACTTCAAATTTAAAAGAGCACTAAGAAGCTGACTTTATTTTTTGCTCCCTTTTTCTTTTTTTTTAGTATTGGAACAACACAAACGTAAAAAAGAGGCAACTTCTTAAGATCTTCAGTGTGGTGTTATGTGGTTAGGGGTTGCACTAAGAAATGGGAGACTTAAGTTCTAGATCACCGGCAGCCAGAAACTCACTGGTGATTTTGAGCTCTCTCTCAACCCAAAGTTCCTCACAGGGTTGTTCTTATTTATTTATTTGTCCAGTTTATATAGCTGCCCATTTCACAAAACAAATAATTCTAGGTGGCGTGCTTCAAAGCTAAAGCAAATAATAAATGCCAAAATCAGTTATCATTATTATTGTGTTAAAAAAACACAAAAACTGGGGGGGGGGGAAACCCTATAAAAACAAAGCTAAGAAGTAGTGAGTGAAAGGGTGTTAATATTTTTTATAGGGAAGAGGATAGGGGAGGGAGCATTCTTTATGTCTCTGTGAGCTCCTGTGTAAAAGGCAGTATATAAATCAGATAAACAAATGAATAATAGCCTGGTCATTGTCTAATTTCTGAAGACTTTTTAGTAATATTAAATTAACGGAAAAGTTATAATTTTAACGGATGCACACAAACAATGTTGACCCTCTGGTGTTGGGTGCATTCTGTTAATAGGGATTGCATTCCTTTGCTGGATCAAAGTCCAGCATCCTGGAAACTATTTCCTAGCACTGCATGGGCAGGCGACAGAGCATTTCCTAATGCTCTAAAAGGAAACGGTGGTCAGTAGTATAAAAGCCTGTGGAGAGAGAACGGCAAGCATCTCTCCAATACAGATTATCCAAAAGAGGGACTGGGGCTTGTTTTTGTGCCAGATCGTGTCTGAACCCAGATGAAAGGGATGTAGATAATTACTTGTAAGAATCATTTGGGGTTGCAATGCTACCGCCTTTGTCATTAGTTTGGCTGTATAGAGAGGCAGTAGGAATTGGTTGGGTTCAGAGATGTTTCCTTAGGCAAGGATTTTGTCACTGCTTTCTTTAAGGGACGGGAGCACCGAGCCTTAGTTATTCCACATCTCACTCAAGCCACCGGAAGGCACTTGGTCAGAGAAGACACTCCCAAGAATCATCTAGAATTCATTCAGATCCATTGGCTTTTGAGGGGAATCCGAACTAATGCACATGATCCATGAAATCGTGGACTTCCTTGACTTCAACATGGAAGTTAAATTTGGAAACTTCACACCTCTATATTTAAGACTATCTGTATCTGCTCAGTCAAGGTTTCCACTAGGTAATGAAGTAGCCGGCGTATATCCTTAAAGGTAGCCAAAAAATCCCAGGGAGAAGAGTGGTGGAAACTGAAGATGTTGCGTGTGACAACACCTTATTCGTAGCCCAAAGTCTGAGTCTCTTCTGTGTGAAGCACTAGGTTGGCAGAAGGTGAACCTATACAAGTTGCTATTACCCATTTAGTTAACTCTTTGATTTATTATAACGCCATGAACATTAACATTTTTTTATTAGAGACCAACCTGGCGTTCATTGGAAGTAGCATCAAGATCTGTGGCTGTTCCATCTGACTGTCCAACTTACTTCCACAAGCAGAGGCACAGGACTGAATCATTAGGCCTGAATAGTTTTACCTCTCCCCGTGGATCTGTCTCCGTCTCCCCCTCCTCCTCTTCTTCCATATCTCCTTATTATACTTGGGATAGCAAAACCAGTAGCTACTGGAGAGGATTGTAAACAATAATCCTCCCTTCATTAAAGCAATGGATATATTGCTGGTCACTGCAGAGACCAGGATGCTGCACTACAGAGCCTTTTGGTTTTAAGCCAGCAGCTATTGTTTATGTCAACACCTGTTAATAGGGTTTTTTTTTACCTTTACCTTGTCTGTATATAGTCTGAACAGAAATTGTACTGTATTCCTTTAGTGTTAATGACTGTTCCCTGACATACACTCGGGTTAAAAAGAAACTTGTTCCCTTTTCTGTTCATCTACAGAACAACACTGATGGACTTCAAGAACTTGCCTGGGGAGGGGTAATTTATTGTATGGGAGTGATCTTCTTCAAGAGTGATGGGATAATTCCATTTGCCCATGCCATCTGGCATCTGTTTGTTGCCACCGCAGCTGCAGTTCATTATTACGCTATTTGGAAGTATCTTTACAGAAGTCCTGCAGATATCATGCTTCAGCTATGATATGAAACACGAAGACAGAGACATCTTCAACAACAATATGCCTTTGACTCAGTATTACTTGGGGGAAAAGAAATTCTCGGGAAATGTGGGGAGGGGGATTGTAGAGGAAATAATGCACTGACTCTGATCGTTTTCAGCTTTACTGTGAACTTAAAGTGACAAAAATCTTTCATAGAATTACAGTTCGCATAGCAAGTGCTGGAGCACCTTGTTCTCTTAAGTCCAGTCCTAGGAGAGCCCCAGTTGAAATAAATAGGACTTGGGCAAGAATATGGCACTCCTATTCATTTCAGTGTGGCCTGCACAGAAGCCTATCCTTTTCATGTTGCATCCACCGTGAAGATGTGGAGGCTACATCTGACCGGTGAATTTTAGGTGGGGCATTTAAATCCATTTAAGCCCAGGTTGGGATTGTGGTTCAAACCAACATGCTGCATTATGAAAAATCCATTCCACATTAACAAGCTACGACGATGTGAAAAATGGGTGGTGGTATGTTTACAAATTCTTTTTTAATGTCTGTCATAAGTTTAACTTCTGCATCTTTAAACGATGTAAACTTATGAATTATAGAAGTTTATGTGATAGCGAAGCCACATTTTTAAAATTGCTTCTATCACTTTTCACAAATAATTTCATAAAATACAAATCATGGACCGATAGGGTTTAGCTCTTCCCTCCCAAACCTGATAAACCAATGTGACTTTTATAAAAAAAATTTTTTTTTTTAAAAAAGTTAAAGAAATAGCTTTGCTTTTTTTTTTTTTTGCAAAAACCAAAAACAAACCTGGCTACATTCCACATATTGGTACATAATCTCTCTACCAGGGTTTTCATTTTAAAAAATGTGACTGATAATAATTTCTAAAACTGGCTTTGCCAAACTAACCTGAAAACCTTCCACCTGCTGTGGTAAACTGAATTGCCAATGTGGAGTGTATTTCAGAATACAACTAATGCTACCTAATACAGTGCCATTTCTAGAAGAATTTGTGTGAAAGCATTCTGAATATTTTAGTTAAAAATGTGACCAGCAGTTAACAGCTGTAACATTTGAATGACTCTAAAGCATTAGTAATTTTGTAGATTCGTAAGACATTTGGTGCTCAAACAGAGGTTCTAGTGCAGGAGTAGGCAACCTTGGCTCTTTTATGACTCGTGGACTTCAACTCCCAGAATTCCTGAGCCAGCCATGCTGAGGGGAAAGGGAGAGGTTTCCGAGCTGAGCCATGCTGGCTCAGGAATTCTGGGACTTGAAGTCCACGAGTCATAAAAGAGCCAAGGTTGCCTACCCCTGTTCTAGTGCAACTTTATGCCTGTTTACTCAGAAGTAAATCTCATGGTATTAATGAGGTTTACTCCTTAGTGATTTTAGGACTGCGTCCTTACAGTATTCAAGATTATTAGTTGGGGCCAATTTGCTCCCATTGGGTGTAACCTTACTAGAATATTTTTGCCATTTCTGAAAACTAAAGAGTTGCTGATAAATTTTTTGAATATTAATAGTGAGTGGTTCACTATAACACCCAAATGGCCTTTATGGAAGGGAAGCTTAAAAGACTTGTGATATCTTCTCTGTCTGGGACTTAAAGTCGCAAAACTGCAAGCATATGTTGTTCTTAGTAGTTGGGATAATAAAGAACGGCAGCAGTTTGGTTGTCTGATGTATTTATTAAATGACAAGGTTTGAATCTTCATTGTGATGGTCAGTGTCAAGTTACTGTATACGTCCCACTGTACTATGGATGTCTTATATTAAGATTGAATTTATGCTTTTTGTAACTTGCTCTTTTTCATGTAAGTGTTTTAAAAAAACTAAAATGAAACATGTTGCCTTTTTCAGATTTTACTCTGGAGATTTTACCTGTGAAATAACACAACAAAACTATAAAAATGTTGGGGCAGGGTTGCCCACCGTCCAGGAGTATGTAACCTCTTCAACATTTGCCAGTTGGTTGTAATTTAGCTTCTAGAGTTGGATGCCTTTGCTTTAGACAGAGAGAGGCTGCTCAGAAAAAAATCTGGTTTCAATGCAGTATTAGCTAATGACTATAAAATTGTATCTTATCAGACTCACTTCCAAAGCTGTTCAGAGTGTGAAGGTGTCTATAAATGTCTGACTAAACGGTAGTTGTTTCACTCTTTTTCTTAGCATATCAACATTATAGAGACAGGGTTGCAAAAGAATGGAAGAGCCTTACAAGAAATTCCCATCTAGCTATTGGAATCCAAGAGGTGGAGAACTTGTTTAACTTTCTGAGTAGAATGTTAGAAAAAAATATATCAAAGTATAAAACGTTTACTGGATCCATTCTGGAATATCTAAATGACACAGCTCTGTTTTTTTATTTACTTAACTGATGTATCTGATTCTAAATATTTTCACTTTATGTGAGTTTTCTCAATCAAGTGTAGTGCTGTTAAAACCACTAAAATGTTTTTAAAGCTCTGTTTTTGTTAAAACTAGTTCTAAATAACACTGCTACCTTCATGGTAACTTCTTGTGGTATTTATAATGTTGCATTTTTTAAGGATGAAAAGTGTTAAGGTCGAAAACAACTGAACATGTCCTCCCCCTAATTTAATCCAGTTCCTGAAGGTTAAATGTACTAGATTAATGCAAATAAACATTTTGTGCAATTTGGAATTCTGTTGCATTTATTATGGTCTGGGTCGTACAAGATTATAGAAGTTATTAATGGTTAATTTCTAATAATAAATATTGTGGCCTTAAGCGAGGCACATTGTGGGCATGCACAAATACCAGAGTGGTCACTGACGAACTCTTATGCATCTTTCAGAGTCTGCAGCACAGGAGAATACTGACATCTGGCCCTATACATATATGTTTGAAAGGAGATTCAGCTTCTCTTTCTCTATGTTTCTTTTACTTGAGAGAAATTACAGAGAGTCCTCAACTTAAGACCACAACTGAGCCCCAAATTTATGTTGCTAAGGAGACATTTGTTAAGTGAGTCTTGCTGCAATTTATGACCTTTCTTGCCACAGTTAATCAGTGCAGTCGTTAAGTTAGTAACACAGTTGTTAAGTGAATCTGGCTTACCCATTGACTTTGCTTGTCAGAAATTAGCAATGGAGTTTAGTGCAGTGCATTGCAGTGTAGTAGTTATAATACTATATTTGATATGGTCAAATGTCTTTGGGACATATAATCTCAGCCTGATCTAGCTTACCAAATTGTGGAATAAGATATGGAAACACCCCATGTTCATTGCCTTGAGTTCTCAGACAAAAACTGGGATATCTATGAAAAAAAATAATTCAGCATAGACTCGCAGCACACCTACTCTTGTGACTTTTGACGGAAAACAAGAAAGCAACGTGTTCCAAGTTCCCAATTTTTTCTGTAACTCTAATACCGAAACATTTTGAATGTTGTTTCATCACTACACAACCAACCTGAAATACTTTGAATTGTGTTGTCTCGTTCTGAGCTTGAAACAAACCACATTTTCAATCTTGTGCATACCCCTAGAAGTAATAGTTTATTTAAGATTTCCATTCTGCTTTAACGGGTCTTACAAATCTTACATAAATAAAAGCACCTTGGGCTGATTTGTGTAAAAGTAGGAGAAACCCCTATTTGTGAGGCTACCCAAATCCTCATCATTTCTAATGAGACCTTTTTATATCCTAACCAGATGAGCGGTCTTCCTAAAGCACAGGGAGCTTAACCGGGAGGGTGACTACAAGGCTAAATTTTCTATTTGCTCTGTTAAGTCATATTATTAGGCTTTACATTAGAAGAAGCTCATTGTTAAGTTGGTTTCATTTTGAAAGCTCTGTTGCATTTGTGCTCTGAATACCATTATGATTTCTGAAGCTGCACTTGAAAGAGGTGGATGTTTACATATCTCTTACTGTATCTCTTTGAATTTTAGTCATCAAATCTTTGAACTAAATGTACAGTTAAGACATAAGGTTTTCTGCAGTCTGAAGACAAGGAAGTATGGAATACAGAGGAAGTGCAAAGTCATAATAAAACAGTGAAGCTGCAATAACATATTCTTAAAATAGCTTTCCAAGTTTCAGTTGCTCTTGAGTTGGTTCATGGTAAGAGTGTATTTCATCATAACACCACAGTATTTGAATAGGTTCTGGTTTGTCTCCCATTAATGGGAGCGGGAGATCAGTGATCAGATATTAATATCATCATCTTTCAGTTAAGTACGTAAAAGGGAGAAGATAACTTTTGAGAATCTTCCTTATGATGAATCCAATCAATATCCAGACCATCAGTTTTAGCATGGTTAGGGACAATGTTCAAACAATTCGTAGTCATACATTCCCCGCTCCTGTTATCTGGGCAAGATTTTATCAAGTCATGATACATCTAATGGTACAACAAAAAACAAGGTTACCAGAGAGCTTTACAAACCCTCTTTTAGGTGATGCAGTTGAACAAGTAATAAAGTTCTCTGCTCTTTTGTGCTAAATTAGTTTTATTTTTAATGGAGAGTTTGTCATTTAATGCCCTGATATTTATGGGGGGGGGGGAATCTCTTTCAAGTAAGTACAGTATTTTGCTAAGTTTAAAAAAAAGCTAAGAGAAACTTGAGAATCTCTGCCCTGGTAGATTCAAGCTACTTTTCTCTATAGATCAAGCAGTATCCATTTTATTTCCCTTTCTAACCATGTATTAGGACAGATGGTGAATTGATTTGCCAGAGGAAGATAGAAGAATCTTCAAACTCTTGGATGTTCATGAAGATTCTTGATCATCCAGGTCGTGGTTGTCCCAACGGTGCTTTTTCAAAAGGCAACGGGACTTTCTTAGCTCTTGGATGCCCTCTTGCGTGAAGAGATGGTGTTTTTCTATTGGTAAATTGATTTTTGCTTACACTTGTATCACTTTCTTTCAGCTGATTCCTCTAACCACAGGTTTGATCAAGTATCTGAGGACAGGCTACTAGCATACCTAAGCTTGAAATATGTAGTTCTTGGAAGAAGTTCTAATTACTAACCACAAAACAGAAATCACCTAGCTTCTATACAAACAATAGAAAATTTAAAATCTGGCTATTTATTTGAAATAATGTACAAGCCAAGTTTATAAAAATATCAGCTCCTACAATGAACAACCTCTATAGTTTTTTCCTGTGGGTTGCTCTGCCAGTTCTTGTGAATAAAGCTCTGTTTTGAAGCTTCTATATAATGTTACAGTAAAATCTTGTTTGTGAAAAAGTCCATAGTTTTGTTTTTCAAAGATATGAAGGAGGTTCAATACTTCTAAGGTTTTTTTTAGGTTTAGCTTCTATACAGTCTAAACTCCTAGACCATATATATATATAGACCATCTATATCAAAATGCACAAACTTTGAGTTCAATTTTTTTTAGCATTTTCTGAACATTCTGATCTATTTCTTGCCAGTATTTTTCAAGGTTTTTTTTACATTCCATATCTTCATTCCATGACTACAGCAACTTACGACCACAATTGAGCCCAAAATTTCTGTTGTTAAGCGAGACATTTGTTAAGTGAGTTTTGCCCCATTTTACGACCTTTCTTGCCACACTTGTTAAATGAATCACTGCGGTTGTTAGGTTAAGTAACACATTTGCTAAGTGAATCTGGCTTCCCCATTGACTTTGCTGGTCAGAAGGTCACAAAAGGGGATCACATGATCCCGGGACACTGCGACTGTCATAAATATGAGTCAGTTGCCAAGTGTCTGAATTTTTATCATGTGACCATGAGGATGCTGCAAACGGTCGTGTGAAAAACAGTCATAAGTCACTTTTTCCAGTGTTGTTGTAACTGAGCGGTCATTAAATGAACTGTTGTAAGTCAAGGACTTACATTCCAGACTGTGGCACAGCTAGTGAATCATCTCAAGCTAATAGAAAAGGCTCTAAGCCCACCCACTTGGGTCTATAATGGTCTTGCCTGCATTCTGCAAGGATGAAGTGACACAACAGTTTGGTATATATGTATGCATGCACGTGTCCATCTCTTCATCAGACAGTTATTATCTTATCAAAGAACAAGATCAAGACAGAAGCAACCTGTGGAAGCCTTTATCTGTAGCTTTTAGTTTCTTACATGGAAATTTCAAAACAATTCTCATCCAGCGACAGTTACAATCCATAACCAATCCAAATTTAGCATATCTTGCAGCTGACCAGGACCAAGAGTAGATTACAGAATAATAGAGTTGGAAGGGACCTTGGGAGTCTTCTAGTTCAGGGCTTTTCAACCGGTGGTACTTTGGCACCTGGCAGGTGGTACGCAGCCATCCTAGAGAAGTGGTAGCGGGGGGGGGAGAGAAATGAGCTGAAGTGGCAGCAGCACCGCACAAGCTTGAGGGAGAGACAGCTGGAGCTGCAGGACTGTCGAGGCTCGGCAGAAGCCCCAGGATCTGTGCCAGACTCCAGCTGATTGGCGCTTCCGAAAGCAGCGCATAGCTGGAGGTCCACAGAAAAGGAGGGGGCGAGAGGAAAGGATGTAAAAAGAGGAAGTTTTGGCGAGAAAGGGCCAGCGAGGGGCTGCCCTCGCCCCGTTCCCAGGGCGCATGCACAGGGGGTGGCGAGCATCTGGCGTCTCTGCTGACTATCCCTACTGACCACTCAGAAAGGAAAGAGGCTGGCACAGGCCGATCGGGTGCTGATTTACAAGCTCGTAGCTACCATCAAAGCCAGAACGTGCTCAGCCTTAGATCCACAGGGCAGCCCTGGAACCAGCAACGGGCCGCCTCAGCCCGCCCCCACCCCCTGGGCATGCGCACAGGAGGCAGTGAGCAAACGTGCGGGGCCTGGCGTCCCTGGGGACCGCTCTCTGAGCGTTTCGCAGGTTTATTTTTTAAGCTGCCCGAGGCTCCGGGCAGGAGGCTTCCCATTTGGACCCCTCCCCCCCCATCGTTGCTTCTGTGCCTGAAGGGCCTCTGTGTTGCTCTCAGCTCACCTCTCCCAGACCCGTGCACGTGTTTGTGTGTGTGTGTGCGCATGCGTGGGGGGGTCTCACCCCTTGCAGCCCCACGCTGTGACATTGGGGAGGAAAAGAACGGGAGACACAAGACAAGCTGCGATGGGAGCTTCTTGCAGCCTTCCACAGGGCTGGGGGCGGGAGCTGAGGGGGGCAGCGGCATATTGAGAAAAAGAAGCAAGTACTCCAAAAAACCCAGCTTTCATTACTTTGCAGCCTGCCATCGCAGAAGGTCTCTGTTGAGGGTGCGGGGCTGCAAGGGATGAGATCCCCTCACGCACGCACGCGCGCATGCATGCACACACACACACACACACACAAACACATGCACGGGTCTGGGAGAGCTGAGCTGAGAGCCGCGCAGAGGCAACGACAGGGGGGAGGGGTCAAAATGGGAAGCCTCTGCCCACCGCTGCCTGCCTGTTGCCACCTCTGCCCGGAGCCTTGGGCAGCTCAAAAAAAAAAAGCGAGGGAGGGAGGAAGGAAGGAAGGAAGGAAGGAGAGGCAACTTGATTGGAAATGCCCCAATTCAAAGGAGAAAGCAATTTTGTGTTCTGTTTTGTCACAGACAGGACTTCGTTGGCAATCCAAGTTAACATTGGTATTCTGGAATTGTGAGTTCTTAGGAAAGCATCCCCTCCTTGTGTGTTGCTAATAGCCATTTCCAGTGGGGAAAACAGGATAAAGCAGAGTGGGGGAAAATATTTTCCTTTGCTATATTTCCAGTCTGAATTAGACCAAGGCAGGGTCCCTACAAGAGAGCCCTTTTAAGGATTATGTATTTATAGAAAAGCTAAAGGCTAAAGCTGTTGCACATAAAAAACGGAGGAGCTCTGATCAACTATCACAGCCACAATTTTGACAGTTTTGCTGTACTGTTGTCTGTGGACGCCCCCACTAAATGTAAGCAGGGGATAAACTGAGCCTGGTTTTTCTCAATCTTTTAAGTGGCCACAAACTACTAGCAAAAATGGCATTTGATCACAAGGCAAGGAGGCATCGAGAAATATTTCCCCTTTTGCATTTGAGCATCCAAGAAGGGACAGGAAAGGAGAAAGGGAAAGAGGAAAGACAAAGAAAAAGAGGGGAAGAGGGGAAGAGAGCAAGGAAGGAAAAAGAAGGAAAGAGGGAAAGGAAGAAAGAAAGGAGAAGGAAGAGGGAAGTAAAAAAAGAAAAGGGAAGAAGGAAGGAAGGAGGGAAGGAAGGAAGGAAGGAAGGAAGGAAGGAAGGAAGGACGGAAGGAGATTATAATGAGAGGAAGGGAAGCTCTGAGGGAAGTCCTGCCTTAGCATTTGGCCACCAGCAGCCCTGCTGCCCTTTTGCCATCCCCTTGCCCCCTCCTCCTGGCCTAACCTGGTGGTCTCCCATCCTATTGCAAAGGATGCTTTGGTTACAAAGCTGGGTCTCCTCGCATGGAGAGGGAGTGGGCCTCCCTCTGACCCATACATTTTGCCCACCATGAGCAACCTGGCCAAGGAGAGTGAGCACAGCAGCAGCAGCCTCGAGGAGGAGATAAGCACAGCTGGGTGCCCCCTCAGGGAAGTGGGGCTGGACTGGGTTGAGCTGCAGGGTCCTGGTGCCCCAGGAGCTTGAGGGCCAGGCTGGGCACTTGCCCTCCACTGCCCAGGGCTATGGGCAGCCCGCACCACCCTCCAGGAGACCCCCTTGTGGCCCAAGAGGGACGGTGAGGCTCTTCTGGTGGACCATGCCCTGGTGCCCATCCCAGTCCCACCCCCCTCCACTGGAGACCCCTGGATCCCCCCACAGCCCCCCCCCCACAAGTGCCCCCCGACCTGAGCGACGTTGAGCTGGCCACATCCCCCAGCCATTGACTTTGCTTGTCAAAAGGTTGCAAAAGGGGATCACATGACCCTGGGACACTGTGACCGTCATAAATATGAATCAGTTGCCAAGCATCCGAATGTAAATCACATGACCCTGGGGCCATGCTGCAATGGTCATAAGTGTGAAAAATGGCCATAAGTCACATTTTTCAGTGCTGTTGTAACTTCGAACAGTCACTAAGCAAACTGTTATCACTTTGTCCCTTTTTTTTTGGGGTCATCAAGTTTTTGACACCTTGCTAGGTGACTCGAATATTGCCTTATCCTAAAAGTGGTACAATCGATGAAAAGGTTGAAAAGCCCTGCTCTAGTCCAACCCCCTGGCCAAGCAGGAGATCCTACCATTCTGGCCAAATGGCTGTCTCATTTCTTCTTAAAAGAGAGACCCTCTCATCTTCTGTTGTTCTCAAAATGGCCAGTTAAGGGTAAGAGAGGATGAGCTATAATTTTGTCTTTTCTGTATTATTTCTGCCCTCAGAGCCTAAATCCCCTTGAGGCATTCAAAGCATCTCCAACATTGATTAGAAGCTTCAGAAGCCATCAAAAGACCCCTCCTGGCTCCTGGAAAAGTCCGATAGTCAAGCCTGCCACAATGCTGTCTTCTACTCCCACCATTTTGAGTGTCAGTTTCTCAAACTCTTTGCTTCTTTTCCATTTCTATATTTCCTCTGCCACTCTATTTTCAGTCAGGTCTTTGATTCCTCCTTGAATTTTAGCAGCATTAGTTCCTTGTGCTTCTGTTCTCTGTGCAAGGAAAAAAAGGAAGGGCAAGCTGGCAGAGTAAGGGAAGGGAGCAAAAAGGATGAAGATTGTGCTACGAAAGAAATTAATGAATGATATGAGTTGGTGAAATTATAATTATAAAGTTACTATTTCAATGGCACATTGATGCCTTTAGGGGCCCAATGAGACTCATCATTCCATAACATACAGTATATCTTTCTATTTTTGTCTTATTTTTTTTCCTTTTGATTTTACATTCCCCTGGTATTGTCACATTACAAAAATTACTCTTTTCAATTAGTATTATATCTGGTATGTTGTATTATAGATGTTGGTCAGCTTGTATATGTATGTGAAGATGCGCAACATCATTTGCAATCTTTTCTTCCCCGACGTTGTGATTATATCACATTCAAGAAACTTGGAAATTATCCAAATGCCAATGAATCAAAGGGGCTGTTCTATCATATCATTGTTTATAATCAACCTGAGCAATTTTCTTGCATCTAGTACTTATTCGATCCATGGTTTCATCTTTTCCTTGACAAAATCTACATTTGCTGCTGTTTGATACATGCTGAATGGTTGATTTCATCATTTTTGCTTGCAGTGCTTGGTCTTGAGAAATGAAAAAGTAAACCTTCTGTTTTCCTTTTGATAGTGTCAGCTGGTAATCTTTGCCAATTCCTTATGTATTTTCAGTTTCTTTTATCTTTTGCCTATGTAATGGCTTCTTTAGTTTTCTAAACTGTTTAGCAATTTTATTTTTTATTTTTTTTGGCTTCTGCTATTTTCGGAATGCTTTCTTTGCAAGCTGCAAAGAGCATATTCTGTTGTGATTCCTCGCCAGCCAGTGGATCTGGCAGCTGAGTCTGAGGAATCAGATGAGGAGGAGGGGCCTGGAGTGACATTAGAGTCAGAGGAAGGCTCTGAGGAGCTCCAAGACTTACAGTCGGACGAGGAGCCTGGCCCCTTTACTCGTGCACAGGCTGAGACACAGCTGTGCTGGGAGCCTGAGTTGGACAGTGATGAAGAACAGTTGGGACAAATCCAGGATGCATGAAAGCGCAGGCAAGAGAAGCGAGTAGGACAGAGGAATGCAATGGGGTGGCTCCAAAGGCAAAGGAGAAGGCATTAGGAAGCCACGCCTTGGCTGAATTATAAAAGGGAAGGTGTGGGAGGTGCTGATTGCCGAAGGCAACCGTTCGTGTTGAGGATCGAGTTTCTGTGGACTGTATTTGTTTGCCTTGGACATTGACTCAGGTCCGTGAATAATAAAAGGGGATTGGTTTTTTCTTGCGGTTCCTGCCTGTTTCTTGGAAGAGGGGTTTCTCCTTTGAGCATAACAAGGACTCACATAGGCTGGGACAGAACATGTTCTCTTTGTTTGCCTTGATGCAATAGTTTTTTTTCTTCTTTGACTGTCTGTCCTTACTGCCTGGAGTAAACCTATCTCACATTTTGGGGTCAAAATATAGTTAATCAGCATCCCTTCATGGATGCAATGCCTACTGCACTGCTATCAGTTCAAGTTCTTTGATCTAAATAGTTTTCTGATCTAAATTGACCAGCTCAAGTTGTATCATTCTGCCTATACCAGTAAAATATCTCACATTACTGGTAATGTCCATATAATTTTGTATTTCCATCACTTTGAATGTATCATTTGTCAACAATCTGCTTTTCTTTTCAACTTCCTTATACCGTCAAGTTTACTTTGAATGTATCATTGTTCAATAATCTAACTTTGTTATTCAAATTGTTACCTATTTCAAATATTCCTAGATATTTATATCTTTCCTCTACGGGCAAAGAGTTTATGACATTTCCATTTTTGAATTGTCCATATTCACTGCGATCCATTTTTCCTTTCTTCAAGTTGAGCATCACACATTTTTCAAATGCAAATTCTATTCTGATGTCATCATTATACATCCTTACAGTCCTACGTAAGGTTACAATTTCAGTTTTTGATTTTCCATATTACTTTAAATCACTCAAGTATAACAGGTGGAATTTTTTCTAGTTTATTTTCATAGTTCATTTGCAAATTCTGTTTTATTCAGCATATGAGTAAGGGACATCACCAATGGATTAGTAGCACATGGCTATGCTTAGGAGGGCACTGACTTTTCTAGTCAGCCTTATCTAAGTTTCCTGGTAAAATATGGGGGAAATCCCATTGGAAAGCAAATGGGATTAGGATTAGGTGTTCGTGAATTCGGAGAGCAAAATGGACATCGTCAATGGATTCAGAGCACATAGGTAACCTTAGAAGAGTGCTGACTTTTTGAGCCTGCCTTATCTACTTTCCTAATAAAATACATGGGAAAATCCCATTGGGGGGGGGGGGCAAATCCATCTAGGGTTAGGGTTAGGTCCCCATGAATTCAGAGAGCAAAATGCACATTGCCACGGGATTCAGAGTGCATAGGTATGCTTAGGACGGCGTTTATTTTATGATCCTGTGTCTTTTATTTTATCTACGTCTCCAGGTAAACTACATGGAAAAATCTCCTTGGGGAACAAATCCAGCTAGGGTGATGGTTAGGTCTCAATGAATTCGGATAGCCAAATGGACATCGCCAATGGATTCGGAGCGCATGGGTATGCTTAGGAGGGTGCTAATTTTTGAGCCTCCCTTATCTACTTTTCCTGGTAGGGAATGTCCTTGAGATTATAATAAGAATTGGAGATTATGGATCCCTCTGAAAAAAAAGTCATCCAGTTTATTTTCCACTTATCCTCCAAGCTGTTTTCCATTTTTTCACAGCTTTTTTTTTTACAAAATTCTGAGTGTTTGCACTGATGCTATGTATTTCTAAAGATGACTGACTCTAACTTCATAGAGGAGAATTGAATGCCTTTAAATCATAAATCCAAGCCCATTTTTTAAGTTGGTTTTTCTTCAATTGAATTTTTATATATATATTATTCGGTAGCTGATCTTTTGTTCCTCGTGAATTTCATCAAGTTCTTTTTTTTGTTCAGGTTGAGACAATGAAATTTGAATATGAAATTCAAAATCACCAGTGCTAATCTCTTAGCAGCTTGATCATTATTGGCAAGCAAGCAATTTCTTTTGTAGTTCTTCGAATCTACCTTTTATCTCTGGCTTTTACTATTAATGTTTTCCTGTTTGTCATCCATTATTCAATTTTTTGTGCTATTTATACTATCGCATGAACGTGAGTATCATCAGATATTTAAGCAAAATCCATGTACTTCATTTTGTTTAGTGTACACTTACCTGATCTTCAAGGTAGACGAGACTAGGACGACAGAGTTATGAATGCTAATACTACTTTATTGTAAGGTTACAGAATGTCTGGATCAGCTCCCCCTTTCCTCCCTTTACCTCTTTGAGAGCTAGGGAGGATCATACCTGAGATACTCAGGTTACAGATATGCGGTGACTCAGTTTTCTTTTATCATTGTCTTGATTGCAGCACTTCCTCCTGTTCCTCACTTCACACTTATTCCTACTGCCTGTTGCACCTTCTTTTCTTGTTTTTTAAAATCTTTTCTGATGTTACAACTGTATCATCTATTTTGACTGAACCAGGGTGCCTCTCAGTCTCTTTTATCTATTTCGAATTATCCCAGATGGCACTCTCCTCCTCCTCCTCCTCCTCCTCCTCCTCCTCCTGAGGTTGTTAAAGATATCATCACAGGATATTATTATTATTATGGTTTGTCGCACAGTCAGCCAGATGTTCAGTATGAATTTGGCATTTTTGTCTGCCTTTCAAGTCCTTCCCAAGGACCTGGGATAGACAGATGCTAAAGGTATCATCGCAGGATGGAAGCTGTTTTGAGTAAAGCTGGTCTTTGCAGTTGAATGGTGTGAATTTGTCAGTGCCAACAGTGTTCAGGTGATGCTCCCATTGTTTTGGGATTGCACCTATTACGAGTGGTATTATCTTTGCTTTCTTTTGCCACAGTCATTCTATTTCTGTTTGCAGGTATTATCATTAATCCATATCATTATTATTTTCTGAACCGCCCTGGACTTTCAGAAGAAAGGTCATTTCCAAAATTGTTGCTGTTGTTCCAGTGTAGTAATAACCATCAACATACGCAGAACAAAACACCATGGGGACAGTGCAGAACTATACCATATCAAAGTAAGGAAGCTTGGAAGTGCAAAATATGGAGGGAAAGCAGAGCGGGTGCTTCAGAAAAAGATGTATGGCAAACTGTTTGCCACAAGAGGGCACCAGATACAAAAACAGAATAATGTTGAGGTGAAAAGCAAAGAATTCGCTGGAGTTATCTGAAATTGCCTTCTCCTCAATACCATACGATAGAATGAAAAAGACAAGAACAAATGAGAATCATGATGGGTAGAATTCTAGGCTCCAACCCACCCACCCACCCCAGATTCATGCCTATAAATAGTGCAGGAACAGGCAATTTGATAATGTTTGGATCCCCTAATACCTGACTTCAATACCTCAGAAATTCATGGAAGTTATACAGATAGTTCTCGACTTATGATCACAGCTGAGCCCAACATTTATGTTGCTAAGCAAGACAGTTGCCGAATAGGTTTTCCCCGATTCTGTGGCCTTTCTTCACCACAATTGTTAAGTGAACCACTGCAGTTCTTAAGTTAGTAGCACAGTTGAAGTGAATCTGGCTATCCCACTGACTTTGTTTGTCAGAAGGTTGCAAAAGGTGGAACACCTGACCTCAGGACACTGCAACTGTCCTGTTGCCAAGAGTCTGAATTTTGAGCACGTGACCGTGAGGATGTTGCAACCGTCGTAAGTATGAAAAACAGTCATAAGTCACTTTTCCAGGGCCATTGTAACTTCGAACAGTCACTAAACAAATGGCTGTAAGTCCAGAGCTACCTGCAATTCCAAATAAACGAAACACAGTGGCTGCCCTGCAAGTGGGCAATTCAGTCATCTCCGTGCTCTTCCCACGTAATCCCAGAAGCCTCAGAGTGTCTTGTGTGCGATTTGAGAGAGAGAGAATGGTTCTGCGAGAAGCTGGCTGGGTGGGGCTTTGAGGAGTGCTTTCAGTCCCCTGTCCATGGCGGCATGGAGCATGTACACTTCAAGTGGGGAAAACTGTCAGATGTTGCCGAACTAGATCTTGGTGCAATCACAATTCACAAGGATTCTGGGAGCTGCAATTGGCACCAGTGAGAAGGTCACAGACTACCTATCCTTGATCCAGGCTTGCAGAGTTATCCTCATGTAATATTGGCAGGGAACAAGAGCTAGTCTGGTCTCTAGGGCACTGATAAAGCCATAGCAATGGATAAACAAATTGCCTTCCTGACATCTTGGGGGGGGGGCACAGTTTCAGAAGGGCTGTCACCACTTTTGAATGCATCATGAATTTCAGGAGGTGAGCTCTGGAAAGCTGGCACAGAGCATCTGTTTATACCAGGGCCCATATTGGGAATATTTGAATGAAAGAAGGATGCTTCCTACATATCAGAAAAGGATCAACCGCATCGACCTCATCTCTCCTTTGAATAAAGACATTTCCTGGTCCAAATACATCATTCAAACTTGGCATACATTTGAGGATATATTTTATTCATCTCTGCTGAAGTGGTACCACCTGAAACTGCAGGAAAGAGGAGGAGTCTAACCATCATATGCTCTCCATGCTAAAAATCCTGCAAATAAGCAAACCTAATTTCTATTAAAGGTGGAAGAAAATAAGTAGATGGGGAATAAAGGACATTTCACAATCGGGGGGCCACCACCAAAAAGTCTCATTAACGTGCCGATGGATCTTTAATGGTGGACAAGGGAACAAGGCCTCCATGCCTGATCGTAAGACTTGGAAAGATTTATACAGGCACCCTGTATAAATTTATACAAGATTTATACATCCAGCCACCCACCCACCCCTGTAAAAGTTGGCACCAGAATGGACAATCCACTTTCCTCAACTGGGCCCCTGGCTCCAGCCCAGCTTTGGGACCCCTAACTTGTTAAAGGAGAGAGCTCCCTCCGTGTGAGTTGTATAAGTTCTCTTTTTACCAATTAAGATCTGAAACAACTGAAGCAAAACCCAGGGTCCTTCCTTAAAAAGAAGAGCAAGAACATGTGGGATAACAGATAATTGACTTTAAACCTGCAAGTGACCCTGGCTGCTAGGAGGCTTTCTCTGCTTATATTCAATCAAGTCATTCCAGGTTTGGTTGACTAAATTCGGTAAAAAGCTCTTGGGAGAAAGGAGGGAAGTGAGACTTTAAAAGGACTATTGATCTGTTTCAATCAATGATGGGCGGTGTAGGCTAGCAATGTTGGACAGGGGAGTGAAGAAAGGATTGATGCCTGTTGTTTATTTCTAAGAAAGCAGTTGGCTGGCTTAATTTCTTCTCTTTGTAACACTTTCCTTGTTACCAGACACTGTCTCAAGTGGATTTGTGGCTGTTTATAACAAAATACAGCGGCAATACCTAGCTGACTTTGGCTGATCTCACAAAGCTAAGCACAAGAGGCCCCTCCATGTAAGACCACCAGGAAATGCTAATCTGTACACCATTCTGGAGTTTTTGTTTTGGTTTTAAACCACCTTCTGCAAGAGGGCGACTGCTAACTCCTTCCATAGCATTCCCAAGAGCAAGATGGTCATGTTCCTGAAGTCATCTGGAGTTTGCTTCAACTGAGGGAGTATTTTTATAACTCATATGAGGTCGAAGCTGTTAATCAGCTATGAGGAAATGGCAGCAACTTTGGTTACTGTGACATTAAAATTCAGCAAATTGTTAGGTCTCAACACCATGATCTTCAGGGCAGGTCCTGATACCTTTATGTGGACAATATCCGGGCTGTAAAAATCTGGATGGTTTCGGGTTTCTTCACCTCTTCACTGCCACCTACCAACCCTAATCTGGAAAGCCATGGGGACATTTTTCAGTGAATCACTTTAGGGCAGGGCACCCTTTTCCAGGTTGTAAACATCCTTTTTTGTTTCTTTTTAAGACAAACAGAAACAAATGGATTGCCAGGTTGTTTTGAATATCCTCTGTGACAAATAGAGTGTAATCAAGGTGTCCCGGTGTTCTGGGAAAAAAAAAAAAAAAAAAACCAGTTCAGCCCAGTTCCAAAGCCCATTTGCCAGTCCCTGACCAAGTGCTGTAATAGGTGATGAGTGTGGTAACATTTTCTTATTGTGACTTGCCAATGATGACTTTGCAGGGGCACCGCCCTATTGCATATGATCCAAGGCTTCCAGGTTCTTGCCATAACTAGAGCTGGTATTGGGAGGGTATCAAACAAAAATGACTGAAGAACTTTACTTAGGTCAGAAATAAAACAAGCTCAACAGATCCCAAACAAGATTTAAAAAAAAATTAAATTAGTCCTCTGGAAATCTGGCAGAGAAATTCAGGATAGGCTTGAGAGCCACATAGGTGCATAAATCATACAAAGTAAATTTTACACAAAAGACTAGCAGAGCTCTACTAATTAGGCCTCTATTCATGGATGACTTGTGTTATAATATTATGTTAAGATTCTAAATATTAAGCATTCATTTCTACTTTCTCGGTGTGACCTCCATCAGTCTTCTGCCAAGAATCTACTTCCCATTAATGTCATGTAAACCAAGGGTTATCATCATTACATCTTGCTGGATGTTTGTTCTTGGAACGCCAAACCGGGTTTTGCAGTAATGTGGAGAAGATCTTCAAGTTAGCTGGCAAGTTCCGTCATTGGATATTGTCTGGTTTTGAGCAGACTTTTGGTCTGTTTTATCTACAAGTAGTCCTCACCTTACAATGACAATTGAGCCCATTTCTTTTGCTAAGTAAGACAGTTGCTGAGTTTTGCCTCATCTTACGACCTTTCTTGCCACAGTTGTTAAGTGAGTGACCGCAGTTATTAAGTTAATAACACGGTTGTTAAGTGAATCTGGCTTCCCCGTTAACTTGGCTTGTCAGAAGGTTGCAAAAGGGGATCACATGTCCCTGAGACACTGCAACCGTCATAAATATGAGTCCGCTAACGAGCATCTGAATTTTGTTCATGTGACTATGGGGATATTGCAATGATCATCAACTACTTTTTCAGTGCTGTTGTAACAGTCACTAAACAAATTGTTGTAAGTCGAGGACTACCTGTATTGATGAATCTAATTGACAGCAGTAGTGACATTGAAGCCTTCCATAAGACCAGGAAACTATCATTTCTGTGTGAAAATGGTTACCTGACAAAGCAGCTTAAACTATGGACGTGCAAGTTATGTATACCAATATCCTATTAATTCTGAGATTAAATTCCTATTAAAGGTCCAGTGTTCTAACATGGCTTGCTTCCTGATGCCTAGTTTTTAGATGTTTGGATGCAACACCACTAGGTGGCATTAAAACTCAGCCTCAATGTTAGGATTTTTGCTAGGATGTTTTTTTGACTTTCTCCTTATGCGTTATGGTGGCTCCAAGACCTTGGTCTTAGTTGAGTCCTTGATCAGGATGTTCTATCAGGAAGGTGTACAAAAGCATACAAGGACAATTTCTACTTAAGGTAATGACAATTTGTGCCTAATGAGATGCAAATCCATCCCACATCCTTTGCCAATAATAACTTTAATTTTCCATTCCTAATCCATCAACATTCCAAGAGAAAAAGATAGAATCCCATTTCATTATTAGAAGGTGAACAGGAAGTATCTTAGATTTTGAGGTCCATTTTTACTTTTTGGGGTTTTGAGCATTTGCAGCAGAAATAGGGATTGAATTTTGTATTCTGTTGAGCTTTAGAGCTGAGCTGGGATCTCTTCCAAAGTCCGCAATTCTTTCTTTTTTTTTTTTTTGTAAAATTTTTATTAATTTTTTCCATATAATTCAATAGTGCTTATTCAACAACGTGTTGTCTGAATTTATCATTCACTAATACAAATTTAATTCCTAATCGTTTATTCTTTTCTCCAGCCATTGATAAAACTCAAGTCTGCAATTCTTGATTCTTTTATGGTCAGTCTCATCTTTGTCTTTGGTCTTAAAATAATCTCCTGTAAACTATGTCTGTTCTAGACAGGAAGCACCCAGAAAATGCGCTCTCCCTCACTCCTGTGAATGTGAATTCCACAGGAGTTAATCCATCCTGTGAAAAGCACCAAGATGTTAAATTCAAAGATTCTTGTTAGAAATACAAATTCTTTAAACAGCAATAGCACTTAGACTTATATACTGCTTCATAGCACTTCACAGCCCTCTCTGAGCAGTTTACAGAGCCAGCCTATGGCCCCCAACAATCTGAATCCTCATTTTACCAACCTCAGAAGGATGGAAGGTTGAGTCAATCTTGAGCCGGTCAGGATCGAACTCCTGGTAGTTGGCAGAATTAGCCTGCAATGCTGCATTCTAACTACACTGCAGCACCGCTACGGCTCTTAAAACACTATTCCTGAGTGTAGTTGCTTGCCAGATGAGTAAATCTTTTTTCCCAGCCCTCCCAGCCAGCCTGGCCATTGCAGAGAATCTAGGAGTTGGGACCCACCCTTGGAGAAGGTTACCTCAAAGCTAGGACTAGAAAGAGGACCTGTATTTTCAAACTAAGCTACAGCTCAGACCATTTTGGAGAAATTGTGGATGTGTAGGAGTTGAATCATTAAAATTCTCCACTGTAGAACACCCAACCCTCCTAAATTATGGTAACCTAGGCTGTCAAGGAAAGAATATGTGGCTTGGTTTAATCTCCTTACCTTCTGGTTTTCTTTCCCCACATGTAAAAAAATAGTTGCATGTTTCATCAAATGGTTGCGGGGAATGCACATAAAATACGTAGTTTCAAGCATTTGCCCAAAATGTTACTTGCATTGCCTTCCATCTGCCAGATTTGCAGAGCACATTAAGGTTGTTATACATCTGGCCAGAGGCTCACTTTCTTTCCAAAGCATTGGACTTCATTTTTGTTTCCTAAACTTATGGAATCGTTTCTGGCCAAGGGCATACAGTACTTAGAAAGACAGGTGATGCTTGAAGCTAACTAACATCTTGCTTGGAAGCGTCCCTTGCGTTCAGTTATTAATTCTTTAAATGTAAAAAAAGCAAGATAGTTTGTCAGGTAGAAAGGGAAGTGTCAATTGTCATACTGTTGCCTTCCCAACACACAAGCTATCATTTTTTTTGGGGGGGGAGGGTTTGTTTCTTTGTTTTGCTTTTATAAGATTAAAAGCAGTGGTGGGATTCAGCCGGTTCGCACCGGTTCGGCAGAACCAGTAGCTAAATTTTGCTGAGTTCAGAGAACCGGCTGAATGGACACTGCTTCCAGTTGGGAATCACAACTTCCAGGCCTCTTGGACAGCTGGAATGCTGGGATTAGTGGTAAACTCTAAAAGGAACGAAGTTGCAGAAGGCTGGTCAGCATAAGGTCTACTCTGAAGATGGGTATTCTGAACTTGGTCCTCCCGCTGGAGAAGAGACCAGGGAACTAACTGTGATCCTTGATCTATACTGGTCTATCCTGCTAATTTCTGCTTGTCTTGTCAAGAATGCAGAGTTTTTACTATATTGATTGGTTTGGATTTTTATTTTTTGTTACCTGCTCCGAGCCTGGTGGAGGACGAGAGATCTTTTGAAACTCTTTTTCTTAAACCATTTTATTCCTTTCGGGGAAAGTTGCAAGGACATGGAATCAGAGAGGGGGCCCTAATGAAAAATTCTTAGCATGCTTCCAGACTTTAGTTCCCAGGTTTCTTTAGAGTAATCGTGCTGGCTAAAGTTGCATATTTTATTGCAAGGACCCAAATTTTATTGGAAAGTTCCAAGAGTCTGTTATGAAATTTGGATTTGCTCAGCCATTAAAAAAAAAGTATCTCACTCTGGCTGCATTCATATAACACACTAAACTAGGCAGATTAAAAATGTACTGGTTGATTGCACAATCTATTGAGGTTAGTCAGTTTAAGCTTAGGATTTGAGGGGTTGCCATTGCTTAGTATGTTGTTGTGCAAATTAGTTGCCATCATACTGGAAAGATGGGATTTAATTTTTTCTCAGAGGAGGAGACCAGCTGCATGTTCTCCCATTCTTCAGGTGTCTCTTGGGCCTCCCTTTTCCTGATGTGGGGTCCCAGGGGAGCTTTATAAAATGGACAATGGAGATGAGACAGGAGACCAAAAGGTTGGTTGAAACTGTATCCTCTTCAGGAAGGAGCTGAAGATGTACCACTTCACATTGGAGGAAGGGAGACCCTGCTTTACTTTTTCATAACCTCACACTCTATCTACATCAATGTTTTCCAAACTTGGCAAAGCACTGGTCTAGATACTTCAAAGCTTTCACGTGGGGCAAAGCAGAACACAGCCTTTCTCTTCCAATGTGCAAGCAGCCGCGGATCCAGTATTTCCACCCTCCATGTCTGAAGGAGAAAAGGGAGTTGCTTTTCAAGGTCCATGATGGAAAAATATGGGGAGGAGTGTTCTCTCTCTCTCTCTCTCTCCCTCCCTCCCTCTCTCTTTCGTGCCTAAACCATCCAGTACAGAGTTGTCTATAATGTACAGAAGTAGTTCTTAGGAGGAGCTTCCCTACCCTATCTAGAGATGTCAGGTGATTCCTTGGCATTCAAACGTCTAGAACAAGGATCTCCAAATCTTCACACTTGGCAACTTTAAGTCTTGTGGACTTCAACTCCCAGGATTCCCCACCCAGCATTAAAGTTGCCAAGTTTGGAGACCCCTGCTCTAGAACTACAAACACATTTCTGATTTGTTTTGGGGCTTTGGATTATTTAAGGGGCTGTGCATGGAACAATCATATTTCATTCCCAGCAAGCTTGGGGAAAAGTGTCTGCACTAACCCCAAATTAATTTCAGCTAGGTGTGGAAATAAAAATATAAATACCCAATGTAAGTATTTACAGTTTTTTACTTCTCATAATTTTAAAAAAAAAACAATAACTCTAAAGCAGAGTCACAAATTCTTTATAAAGAGTCACAGCAGCAGTCAATGGCCAAACTAGCCTTCAGAATCCTGCCTCAACTTTGGGGTCCAAAGACCTCGGAAGAAGCTATCATCTTTTTTTTATCGTCCAAAGGCAAGAAAGACAAACACAACCTCAGATAAAGAAAAAATTTAAATGTTTTTATTAAACGTTAAAGAATAACAGAAAGATTTGGGCTGAAAAACATACAGAACACAATTCATGTCATGACATACATTTAATTTGATCTTGTTTGTTAAAACTCTTGTGAACAGAGCTTTCCTACGAGGTTGCCAGAAATACAACAGTTGATCACTTGAGAGGGGGAAAAAGGTGGAACGTTTTCCCAAATAAATCAAAAATACCAAAAGCTCATTCTTGCTTTTCTCAAACAACACACATGCTGATGCAAGTGTGCATACATGCACACATACCACACACACAATTTCTGAAGCAACAATAAAGGCCAGGGGACCAGTTAACTCAAAAGATAAGGCTAAGTTTCATTCATTAATAACTTATCATAATCTTACTCAGAAGTGAGCCCACTGTGTGCAAAAATACTAGAGCATATACAATTGTAGCCTAATTTACATCTCACTCCAGCAAATAATGTGCAGTCTTAAATCAATGGAGCACTGAAACAACAGACCACGTCTACAGATGACGTACTCTCCTAACAATACCAGAGGGTGGAAAAGCTGTGGCCTTCCTGTTTTATCTAATTCTTTGCCGTACTGGCTGAGGCTGATGGGTATGCAACATCTGCAAGACACCTGGAGGGAAACAGTTATCTGAAACAGTTTTAGAACTGAGGAAATGGCTAGTTCTGATAATCATTTCCTGAGGAATGCTTCTTGCAAACTCTTTGCTAGAAGATACACCAACCAATGGCTTCCTGGTGCAGATAACTATCAGTCTTTAAGCAGGTGCCTTCCAGATTTATTAGGGCTACAGGCATGGCTTTGGGCTGGTTCAAAGTATGGGTAATATATTCCCATCACAGTTGGGAGATGTTGGTAGACAGGATTTGGAAGAAGACATCTCTTATTTCAATGTCAGCTTGATCCACAAGCCAATCCAGATCTAGCTATGCATTTAGCAATGTGGAGGCAACTCTCAGGTTTCAATTCTGATCAGTGGTTTATCACTGTTGGCCTTGCTCTAGATTCTGCCTATCTCCGGAGAATCCAGCCTCATTTGCCCTGTGTAAGAGTCACAGCTGACTTACTCCTGTCCTCATTTATGTTTTTTCTTAACTAGTTTCTCTCAGTTTGTTGTTTTGAGAGAAGCTTACCACTTACCTATACAGATTCATAGGGTAAAACCAAATAAACTAGCAGGCCAAGTTGAAGATCAAAATTGGAAGCAAACAAAAGTGTGTTTTGAGGGCAGATCAAGTTTGGACATCTGATTGCTTTGTTGTGTGTTCAAGATGTTGTATTGTATGTAACTATGGATCATTCACAGAAGCCACTGTATAATTTGACAGTGGCTTCTATGACTTGATATAGCTGTCCCGTCTAGAAATTAAGCGATCCCACAATGATGAAGTTAACTGGTGTTTTTAATGTTTACAGCTCTGTATTCAGATCTTTACGTTTCAAAAGAATTTCCAGATTAGTGAAATTATATTTCTTTGACGTCTCCATATCCATCGTTGAGATAAAACTTCCTAACCTGCAAAGCATCTTTGTTAATTTGACTTTCCATACTGGCACCTCCAGACAAGACAAAATTATGAGTCAGACCATTAAAATATTTGGGATTTGGAGGAAATGAATACAGCCTCTGTTCACAACTTCTTAGAGGAATCCTATCTTCTCCCAGTATTATGTCCTTTAGGCTTGTTTTACATTCAGTGAAAATTATTATCAGCTTAACATTTACTTTTACACACACATAAACATTTAGAAAGAAATATTTACTGGCCAGTAAAGGATAGTTTATCCCCTAAAGATGATTACTCAGCTGAAATAATGGTCCAAAAAAAAAAAAATCTATTAAAGCATTTAGGATACTGGGATACATTTTTAATCTTTCCAGAAAATCCTCATAAGAATGGCACCATTTCTTTGTGATTGTCCAAAACTTTTGTTTAAATCACTTTTAATATAATGTGATCTTATGTAACAGAAATGCACTTGTTTTGGTGGAAAAAGTGATATAGAAAGACATGTGGCACCATAATTTTATGACGTGCAGTATTTTTAATGCACTAAAGAAAACCCCTACCTTTCCTGTAATTCACCAATTCAAAAAAGCACCTCTTCAAGTATAATAAAAGCCCAGTATGGCTCAAGTAAGTCACTTGGCTTTGCTCATTCTTGTACTCAACAAGGGACAGAAAGAGACTGGGCAAGAAAATTGAAACAATGGACCTCTAGAAGATGCCAGAAGGAAAGCAGTAAGCATGAAGACAAGAGCAGGGAATCTGTGCTCTCTAGATGTTGTTGAATTTGTTGGTCAGCATTATCCAACACGGGTAAGGGTAAACAACAAGAAGCTATATGGTTCCACAAGCAGAAACGACTGCCTTACAGAAAACGGGGCACCAAAATTGGCATAAGTGGAATTCAGTTTGGACAAGTGTGTCAAACAGGATACCAGGTTAGGGAAGGGCTATTGAGCAACTAACCTGGCCTCATCTCTAACACGTGAAATGATTCTTACTGCTCCCAAATTGTCCCCCTCAAATCAAACGCCCTTTCTAAACCTGCAGAAGTACACAGAGCTACACTGCTGATCACCAGAGAGAGCTGTGACTGGCTGGGAATTTTGGATGCTACAGTCCAATGTAACTAGAAGTCCAGTATTTGGGAGGTACCTGAAGCAGAGGGCTCGCCTGCTCTCCACTTTTAGTTCTGTTAAGCTGTCTATCGGGAGGGGTCTGGGAGACACTCCAGCCTCCTCAGTTGATGTCTTTTCAGAGAAACTTGCTTCAGTCTGCAAGAACCATCTTTAGGAACTTTTTTTTCTTTCTTTCAAACTTTCACCATAGATACAAATCCTCATTCTGGGATAGAAATCTCAAAGAGGATTGACAATGTAAGCTCTATGAGCGTTACTCACGCTGCCCAATCCCCAATGTATTTGCGCCTCTGAAGCTCTGTGACAGATGTCACCAGCCTTGTCCTTTGTCCAGCCAAATAACTGCATTTTTTTTAAAGAAGGACAGTTGAGCTGTATTTGCTCAAGGGAAATTTGAAAGACTACAGCAGACAATACTACATGCAGAAAACATTTAGTGTCCCGGTCCGTCTCCATAAAACCCCAGCCATTTTTGCATGGAGGATTTACACGAGGCTGGCAGGAACTGTACAGTCCTTACCGGGAAAGAGCCTCTTCTCCTCATATCTGGGCAGTTGCTAAAATGGGGTAGGCTATAAGAAAAAGAGGGAGGTAGAGCTTTCCATTGCACCCAATGGGATCCTTCCGGAAGCAAGCGACTGAGCCCAGCAACATGGATCATTCTCTAACTGAAAACACAAAACTACCTCAGTGTGCCAGTGGTGAGCATACAATATTATCATTTAAAAAATAAAAAGCCCTAGAAGCATTTCTTCTGTATTCAATATTCATGAATATATAAAGAGATATATTGTCGTCTTTAAAGTGAAATCATCTACTTTTTTTTTTAAAACCCTCTCTTTGCTTAAACATATGATATATATATTATTCTTTCCCCCCAAAATACACAATCGACATTTGTCCTTGAAAAATACTGTACAGGAAAAAAAAAAAAAGCACGCTCCCGTATAAATTTTATACATTTTATAATAATCAATTTCTTTTGGTCTTCAGGAAACATTGAAAAGAACTGAATTAAGCACAGCATGACAACATCATCACTTTTCAATATATATCTGCGTCTCTTACATTCATTTCCTCCCCACCCTCCAAAAATACTTTATATAATGTAGCATAAGTTTAAAAAATAGCTAAAAAATAATAATAACAGGAGAATCTCTGAAAACAATCAGCTCATACAATCACAGCAGCATGTCATGGCAAAAAACTGCAAAAGTTGCTTCTAATTGAATCAAAGCCATCTGAGGGGGGAAAAACAAGAAAATCCCAGCAGGTGGGAAATCTACAGAAATTATATTGCACACAGTCGATTAAAAAACTGAATTCAAAGCCTTTCCCAAGAAAGAAGAATTTCAGAAGGTCTATGGAGATTCTCGATCGTCCAGGTCACGCTTGCCCCAAAGGTGCTTTTTCCAGAGGCAACTGGACTTCCTTTGTTTTTCTTTGAAGGCGTTTCTCTTCTCAGCCAAGAAGCTTCTTCAGTCCTGTTCAGTTCTGAATAACTGAAGAAGCATCTTGGACGAGAAGCGAAACATCGTCAAGGAAAAACAAAGAAAGTCCAGTTGAATTCGGAAAAAAGCTCCTTTGGGACAAGAATTTCAGAAACTGAACATCAGTGGGAAATAAAAATGCAGTCTGCTCGGACTCCAAAGATAGTGTAATGTAGGCCCTTTTTATTTTGGTTTCCAGTTCTCTGGTCAGTGAATTATCTTGCATTTTTGTATAAAGTTTCATCCTGACCTAGCATGGCCATCAGCATCACTCCTGCACACCAAGAAAAGCCCTGGTCTCTTTGACGAGTGGGTGGTGGGCCGAAGGCAAGCATCACTTGACCTTTGTCCCCAATGGTGGATTGATCCAAACCCCTCCGGTTATGCCAATGACAGATTGGTCAAGGGCAAGAACAGCAGATGTTCACAAGAGCAGTTTGACCAGCCAGCCAAAAGCAGACAAACTCTCCCAACGGCCAAATTCAAGAGCGGTTGGCCCAACCCAACTTTTGAAAAAAAGCGCTGTGCACTAAGCAGATTGGAGAAAGATCTGCAGAAGGAGCAGAGCAGGTCACTGGCTGAATTGACACCCCGAATTCCCTGAAAATTTAACTGACAACTTCTAGATTTCCACTTGCTGGTCACAAAGTGTAAAAGAAATCAGATGAAAGACAAAGGTATCCTGGTCACTTCTTGATAAGATTGAAACAAGTTTTTTCAGAGTGTTGGAGTCTGTCAACCTTGAAATGTTCTGCACACTGGTATAATTTAGTGTTGTGCCCTGCACATCACAAAAAAAAAAAAGGTGTGTGTGTGTGTGGGGGGGAGGATTGGTAGAAGCAAAAATTTAATTCACCTAAGGCAGGAATACGCTTTGGCCTCATCCGCACAGCATGCATTGATACTGTGCAGACATCTGATGGATTATTATTATTTTTTTTTGCTAGGGTTAGGGATCATTTTTAGACAAACTATCAGGAAATCTTTAATGTTTTAGGGGAACAAAAGAGCACTAAAAAGTTACAGTATTAGGGTACGAAAGTCATCCAATGCCCATGAGGAATATTTTAACCTGTACAAGAGAATTACTGATTATGCCCAGGGGATGCAAAAATATTCTCCCTCCGACCTATTTATAATACTTTCGATTTTAAAGCAATGAAAGGAAAGTTAGCTGTTCCTTAATTTCTCTACAAGGAGAATATAGAATACATTATGAATCGGAAGGTCTATTTTATTTACCAAAATGTAAAAACATACAATAAATGAAAATCGAAACAAAATAAAAAAGCGAATCTATAAATTAGTATCTCTGCAGAATAGCATGAATATCAATTGTGCATTATTATCAGTTAAGTTTACCCCGCCTGATGTGCCTTATTGAAACAACAAACCAAACACAGCTCTAACTTTTTTCTTCTTTCTCTTGTTCTTTCTCATTACCAGGGTGCTTTTCTTTCATTTTCTTTCTTTTTTTTCCCCCAGTTAAATCAAAAGAATGGGATAGGATAAGACAAAAATACAGTTTAAGCAGCGCTGGAAAATATATACATACATGTCTACATGTATGTATTCCATAAATGTTTTACTATGGCCAGTCTCAGCCAACCCAACCCTGCAAAGGGGGCTTCATAAAAACACAAGAAGAGCCAAGACAGACATGCACACTCATTCACAAGTGTGCCTGCACTGATGTGCACAAGCACACGGGTTGTACACTGGTTCTGTTTCTGCTTTCTGTTAAAGTGCCCATGACTGAAAAGTTGGTTTGGGTGAGGTGCTATCAAACATGAAACACGCTGTCCCATCTATTTAAATGCCAAACCACAAAATAAAATAAAATAAAATAAAATAAAATAAAATAAAATAAAATAAAATAAAATAAAATAAAATAAAATAAAATAAAATAAAATAATAAAATAAAATAAAATAAAATAAAATAAAATAAAATAAAATAAATAAAATAAAATAAAATAAAATAAAATAAAATAAAATAAAATAAAATAAAATAAAATAAAATAAAATAAATAAAAAAGTAGATGGGAAGAAAAGAAACAGGGGTGGTGGCGGATGGGAGTGGGCGGGTCGGAGGCCATTTAGAGAGGACCATGCCGGGCTTCATACTTGACAAGGACGTTCTTGCATTTGCTCAATTCCTTCCGTAGTTCAGCCACCTCCTGGCGCAGGGCTATATTCTCCTTCTCAAGGAACGAGGCACGGATAGCAATCTGGTTTTCCTTCAGCCTCCGGGCATCTCTGGAACGCTTGGCAGCCATGTTGTTCTTTCTACGTCTTGCCCAGTATTTGTCATCCTGCTCATTAATCACAGAGGAAAAGAAAATCGGTGTTAGATTTCAGTAGAGGAACAGAAGCCCATAAAGGCATCAGCAGGGCTGTAGGTATTCTGTGCGTTCAACTCAAACACTGTTATGCTGAAAAGCAGGTGCAATATGACACTTGCAGTGCTGGGATATCTTCTAAAACAGAAATAGATACAAACTGCCTATCTACTTGTTTGCATTTTAATAATGTTTATTTTGAAATAGATGATAGATAGATAGATAGATAGATAGATAGATAGATAGATAGATAGATAGATAGATAGATAGATAGATAGATAGATAGATAGATAGATAGATAGATAGATAGATAGATAGATAGATAGATAGATAGATAGATAGATAGATAGATAGATAGATAGATAGATAGATAGATAGATAGATAGATATAGAGATAGATAAGACATGGATGGATGGATGATAGAGATAGATAGATAGATAGATAGATAGATAGATAGATAGATAGATAGATAGATAGATAGATAGATAGATAGATAGATAGATAGATAGATAGATAGATAGATAGATAGATAGGAATGAGACATAGATATTAAAAAGTAGGTAAGTGGTGAGATACCACGTCAACTAGTGGAGTCTTCCTGATCTAGCATAATAACAAGGTGATAAGGAGACGTTTAAATCTTTTATTGTACACTGTTCATAAAATGTGAAAAATAAATAAATAAAATAAATAAATAAAATTTCACAACTGCTAGAGGCATCTTCCTGATCCTGGCTTCCAGTGGAATGATAACCCCTAGCATCCCAAGTTATCCAGGGTGATGGGTGCCAATGCATCAAGAGGATGCCAAGTTATGAAGACGGGTGAAGAAAAATAAAAGAGAATCAGGAAAAGAATTTAGCAGAGGCTGAAGCTTCCCCGGTTTCTTTGATGGAACTCTTACTCTTTTCTCGCAATTTAAACAATAAAAGTTCCATTCTTCCAATTTAAATAGTAAAACTCCTTTGCTAGATGATTTGCATCTTAACTAGCTAAAGACATTTCTTGTTTTTTTTTAAAAAATATGTTTTATTGATTTTTAACATAATCACCTTAATATTTGGTAAACAGTGTGTTGTCTGGGTTAGTATTTAAAAAACAATCAATAACAATTAATTTCTATAATTCTATAGTCCATCTGCTTGATTTTCTCTTCTTCCAATAATATTCTCTTTTGCCAACCTTAAATTAATACAGTTCTTATTATTTGAATAAATGACAAATATAGACATTTTTCTCATGTTTCTGCAAATAATAACCACATCAGTATAAAGCTTCTTTTCTAATTGCCTCATCATAGATTTCTTGTTTTTTTTATTGTTAAAGTATGGTGCTTTTAAAAATCTGACCCTTACTTAAATCTTACTTTGCACTCAAAAGTAAGTGTCAATAAATTCACTGGAGCTCACTTCCAGGCAACTGTACAAAGGATCACATTTCTGCTCCGTAAACCTAATTGTCAATGGATCATATCTTGGCTGTGGATATCTTTTAAATCAGATTTTTAGCAAAGTACTAGGTCTTATGAGTAGGACCTAGCACTTTGCTGAAAACCTGATTTAAAAGATATCCTACGAGCAGGAAAAATTAATAAAGTGGGATATAAATGTGTAAATCAGATGGAAATGACTAGGAATCAACTGGAGCTAGCATAATGACCCCTGCACTTCATAGCTTTTCCCTGCACTACTGCTCTAACAGTGATAAGGAGGAGAAAGACTTCCTCTCTTCTGTATTTCTTATACTCATTTTTTCCAAATGCCGTCCTGGGAATAATATTGAACTGACAACGAAAAGTCACATCCGCATGGTCAGAATGTATTCATGTATTTAAGGGACTTATATGGCTGTACATCTTATGTGCTGTAATCTAGGGCGGCTTATAGCACCAGCAATAAAAACAATAAAGCTGGCATCTAAATAAACAACTCCCAGCACCAACCCAACATTCTCCGATGAATCAAAACCCTGCAATCGTTAGATTCCAGCTTCACCCCACTTGAGGGAAGGGCCAGTCTTTTAAAACTTTCTGGAAGGCTAGAAGGGTGGGAATCTTAGAGGGAGGGTGTTCTACAGGACAGGGGCTGCCCCTGAGGAAAGCCAGAGGAGTGTTCCCTTGGTCCAGCTAGAAGACAGCCCTAGGGAGAAGGGGCCTGGAACACACCAACCCCGTCCAATCTGCTGGAAGTGAACAGATGCCCTCAGGGACAGGTGGTCATAGAGATAACCTGCCACACAGGCTTTAAAGTTGATAACGTTTTGCTGCTGATGTTTGGTTGCTAAGTCGGGTTTGACTCTTCACGACCCCATGGACCACAGCACGCCAGGTCCTCTTGCCCTCCACTGTCTCCCAGAGTTTGCCCAAATTCACGGCCACTGTGTCAGTGACACTATCTAACCATCACATTGTCTGCCATCCCCTTCTCCTTTTGCCTTCAATCTTTCCCAACATCTGGGTCTTTTCCAATGAGCCCTCTCTTCTCATTTGGGGGCCAAAGTATTTGAGTTTCAGCTCAACCCTTCCAAAGATTAGTCAGGGTGGACTTCCCGCAGGATTAACCGATTTGGATCTCCTTGCAATCGAAGGGACAGAAGGGATAAATAGCATCTTGAATTGCACCCTGAAAGAAACTGGAAGCATCTTGCAAAGCAGTGTTGTAATATGGGCAACACAATAGAACCCCCAAAGCTCTGCACGGCACTGCATCCTGGACCAGTTGTAATTACTGGATGGTCTTCAAGGGCAGCCCCGTGTAAAGTGCATTGCAGGAACTGGCACAGTGACAGCATGAGCTGTAAGTCCAGCAGGATCCCAAATTGTGCATTAGCTACATCTGGAGAAATGCTACCATCAAGAGTAAAATATGACACTTCCAGGATATGAAAACCCCAAAGCCCCTCTCTCTTGCCAGGACTGAGTCTGAGCCGGTTCCTCTCTATCCTGACCCTCAGAGCCTCCAGGCTGCTGAATGGCATTGCCTGCTTGGCCAGGGATGGAGGTGTATAACTCATGCTGCCAAATGACTTTGCCCAGCGGTTTCATTAGATGCTGAAGTAAAGCAGTGATAGTCCTGAATTCTGAGGCACTCCCACACAAGAGAGGCCTAGGGTTGGACCTCTTCCCTCCCCTCCCCAGCAGAAACATACTGTCCCTGCTCTCAAGCCCCAAAGCTGGTCAATGCTATCGAAAGCTGTTGAGGGATCCATGTGGGCCAAGAAGGTTGCACTAACCCATCCCCAGCTCTCCAGATGTCACCCACAAGCAAAACCAATGTCAATCTAGCCCGACAAAGGTACAGATAATCCACTTTATCCAGGGCCCACTAAGCTGAGTACTTAAACAAAGTTGGGTCTCAGGAGGGTCTTGAGAAGAAGGCACACCACCACATGTTTCAAGTCAGGTGGGCACTACTTCTCCCGCTATGAGGACCCAACCACATGCTACCACCTTAGAAACCTGTAACCAGCCAGGAAAGGTATAAGCCCAGAACATAGGGGTCAAACTCATAGCTGCAAGGACCTGTCCACTTTCTCTGAATCTATCAGTTCAAACCTTTCCCAGACAAACTGAGCTCAGATGAACCTCAGGTACTTCCATAGGATCTGTTCAGCAGGAATCCAATTCCAAGCGATGCCAAGCAACTTTGACAGATGCTGAGAATATTTCTCACAGCAACCCCACAGAGGATCCCCTGACCCCATTTTACCCAGAAAGGACCTGGTCACCTGAAAGAGGGTTCATCAATTGCCTGGGGTATCCCTGTTGAACAGAATCAATAGCCAAGCCAATAGTCTGTCTCCAAAATCAAATAGTTTAAGACTGGCTAACGAATATCTCTCTTTCTAAGAAGGATGGGAGATTGGCTCATATATTTCTGCAGTGCTTACTTCCCATCTGATTCGTCTCCAGGAAAAAAAAAAAAGCAACTTTCAATTCAATTCATTCTTAAATTACCAAGGCCATGCACATCTCTTGTATTTAAAAAAAATTACAAAATCTAAACCTTTAATCCCAGTCTGAGAAGACGGCAAACACTTGAAATCATACATAGCCCAGTGGATCAAATTTGTGCTTGCCTCTGTACCCAAATTCTGCAACCAATCTACACAAGGAAACACAAACTTTGGTCAAGCATTTTGCTAGGAATGGGAACAAGACAAAGCAGCGCAAACTCTGGGAAGTGATTGCCTGTTAATCCAGTTCACAAAGATCAGCAGCAGCTTTACTAAGACTTCTCTGCATTTAACGTCTTTTAAAAAAAAACACCTTCTCCCCTTTGTTATTCTGCTCACAGGTTTATGTGTCTCAAATGAATGCAAAAATGTATGCAGAGAGTTTCTTAACTTTTCCAAGACCACAGAATTATATACCAAACAAGATTGGCTTTTAAAAAAAAAAGAATCCTGGTGACTCTTTTAAAATAATTGAGATAATACATGCTGTAATAACAACTTGCTCAAGGGAATTAGCACCCCACCCTGCCTGAGTTGGCTTTTTTTAAGCTCTGTCACAAATCTTTCTGAACAATCTTTGCAATCCTGTGCGTATTAGAAGCTCAGGATTTAGAAGCAAGATTTATTGCACCTGCGGTTCTTCATGGTTATCCTATTTATATTTGGTACAGCGTTATGTCCAGCATTCTGAACTCAGAGAATTTCAATTCAAGATCTATTCTGTTGGAAGTAGTCTCATTGGACAACATCTGATTTCAGGGAAGAAGCACACCGCATTTCCCTGAAAGGAAGACCCTCCTGAATTTAAAGTGATCCCACCTTGTTCACCAATAGGACGGGTACAAAAATTAAAATGAATACAGCAAAAAAAGAAACCCTCTGCAATTTCTACTTTCCTCTACTTTCCTTAAGAATCTAGGATTGCCAACTCCAGCTGAACCCACTCGTGGAGATTCGGTTGGAGAGCTCTCTTTCACTTGCTCTCATAATACAATATTCCTTTATTCCTGCCAAATGTCATTGTACCACATCAAATTGCTGTCCTTCCTGTCTTTATCCAACCATGACACAGGCCAGAAAAAGACACTGTTTCTTTAAGAAGTTGTCGACGGGTGTAACCTATCTACCTGTGCATCCTCCAATTTACCTTTTCCCCTTTGAGTCTGGACCTCTGCATAGCCCTAGACACCAGTCCCAAGTTACCTTCAGATCTTCGGGAATGAAGACTTTGCGAGCTTTCTTAATCATCGGCTGGGGCTTGAGCTCCTCCTCAGAGAACTTGTGCTTGCGAGGGTCAAACATTTCCTGACCAGGAATGCTAGAAAGAGCAAGATCGGCAGGGTCTGGTTCATACCCAATTGGAACCTGAATGCTGTCGGGATCAATGGGACTTGGCGTGTTTCGGTTTGTAGGCAAGATCTGACCTGAAGAAACCAAAGAAATGATGCTTTATCAGTAGAAGAAAGTATTTGATGCTCGGGGTTAAACAGCGGAGTCCTTGGTGCTCTCTGAGCTTGGTTGTTTTCTTGTAGACGTTTCATTACCCAACTAGGTAACATAATCAGTGTTAGAAAGGAATGAAACCCCATTCTTTTCTAACACTGATTATGTTACCTAGTTGGGTAATATAGTAGCATGACTACCTTACTGTGGGCAGGGCAAGCCAGTGTGTATGAACAGAGAACAAACCCCATTCCCTTCTGGCACTGAAGGGTGGGAAATGAAATACTTGCAAGACAATAACCTGAGCAGAGAGAGATCAAGGACTCCACAAACGATGTTTTGAAACAGTAAAATAATAATATTGCTCAGTTAACCACCTTAAACCCTGCAGACTATAATCCATCACATTTCTACTTTCTTGTCTTCTAAGTCAGGGGTCCCCAACCCCCGGTCTGTGGACCGGTACCGGGCCGCAGCATGCCAGCAACCGGGCCGCACAAACAAGCAAAGCCCCATCTGTGGGATGCAGGCAGCACACAAAACCACGCCCCCTCCAGTCCGTGGAAAAACCTCTCTCCATGAAACCGGTCCCTGGTGCCCAAAAGGTTGGGGACCTCTGTTCTAAGTAAGTTGGTGCTTACACCCCCTCTGTTCAGGAAAGCAAGCTCTGATCCGTTTGTAATATACTTTGTCTTCTCTCTGTTTTCAACTGCATGCTCTCCAAGCCGTACTCACTGGACTGTCTGAGAACATAAAAAGAGCCAGTATTCTGCCACAGAGTGGACAACTAGATCCATTCGGGAAGGACAGGAGGGCAAATGCCCTTTTCAACCGCTGTGCTGTTCTCTAGCAATTAGCATTAAGTCATTCTGCCTTTGACTCAAGGCATAAAGCTACCAAGGCTAATATCAACTGATAAATGCCCTAATATTGCTACAGTTATTTGGTAAACACTGGTGTCTATATCACAGAGCAGCCTTTTGGAAAGTTTACTCTGAGACACAATGAGAAGCTTGGGTTTATACAAGTCTCCAACTAAGAAAGGCCTCAAGAACTGAATCGTACTAGATTCCAGTTTACCTCTCCTGTTTTCACTTAAGACCTATTAGCAGTTAAGATGTTGCATTGGGAGCAGAGAGACCCAAGTTCAGGTCCCTCCTTAGCCAGGGAAGTTCCCTGGGTGAGTTTGGGCTGGGAATTCTCTCTCTAGGCCAGTCTACCTCACAGGGTGGCTACTGTGGTGAAAAATAAGAGGGAGCGCCATGTATGCTACTTCAAGCTGCTGAATGAAAGATGGGATCTAACACAAATAAAATAAACCAGACTATATTAATATATGAGAAAGTAAGACCATACCCACTGGCCACGAGGGTGTCAATACATGTCATCTATTGGATGCCCAGAAAAGATTCCTCTTGTGAGTGTGATGCTTAGGATGAGACAACTCAGCATGGCGCCATCCAGGTTTACATATGGAAGTAGGCAAGATTTATCTAAAGCTTGAATAAGGACTGAGAATGCCCAAGAATAAGAACAGACCATGTCAGAATGAGTACCTGTCCTGGGATGACTTCAAATCCTAATTCTGAATATTGGCTGGTACTTCCCAATATAGACCAATCCCTGGAAGTCAGGGGCATGCTAAATTATCAGGTGACAATTCATCACTTTAAAAAAAAGGAGCAGGTAATGGAATTAACACAGATTCCCCCCCCCCTTTGAAATTACTGTCCACATTCAGCCAACCCCTTGACGTAAAATATTGGCTCATTCCAGCAGCACCAAATATACAGTTGCCAGCTAGCCTGCAGTAGCTCCAGAGTGGCTGATAAAGCTGGAGAGAAAGCAAGATTCCTCCCCTTATTTTATTAAATGAATGTTTTTTTTATAAAGTCTCAATGCCACTTGAAATAAACTTTGAGTTAGAAAAGCTGGACATAGGAATGCCAGATCGGCACCTGTTCTCTCTCCTGAACAGCTGATTGGTCATATTGACTGTTGGTGCGCTGAGCCCTGAAAATCAGATTAGGTAAGGAAAGTTGGAATCTATTTGTACAGCTCTTTCTCCACCTATATGCTCATTGGCTCGTCTTGCTTCCGTACGCTGCACAAGTGACACATCTCTGACCCTTTATGGGCTTTGTTCTTGGCCAGCTGGGTTTTGTGCTCAAAACAGAAAAATCATCTCAAGTGCGAGCCCTTTGAGTTGTTCGTTGCAGCACACTGTGTATCGCTTTCCAAAATAACAGGACATTACAGGAGAAAGGGGTAGAAGGAAAGCTGTTTTTGGAGGGCACAAAAATGTTGATTCAGTGGAAGTTGTGCCTTGTCGAATTCCTTCTATGAAGCATTGCAACAGCAATTGCCGGCAGAAAGGGCCGAAAAGCCCTGGGGAGAAGTTCTGCCCAATTTTTTTTTTATTTTTTTTTTAAACATAAAGGAGAGATCAAGAGACTCCTCTCTTGTACCAATAATTGAAAATCTCCTTCTCACACTGTGGGCCAGGATGCCTGGTGCCAAGGTGCTGAAAAGTGGGCATATGCTGTTTTAGTTTTGCTAACTGAACAGATGACAATAGTGAGGATAAAATCGAAAAGTGGCATTTGATGGTAGGCTTAGTCTTGTTTATACATCTAATTTGTGGCAGATGCCAGGAAACCTCCTCAGCGGCTGAGCAGGAAACTAAGAATTCTTGGTTCAAGCACAGCATCCAACTCTCTCCTTCAGATTTTCTGCAAGAATATTGTTATTATAATGATGGACGGTTGGTCATGCTTTATAGCACAGGTAGTCCTTGACTTGCGACCACAATTGAGCCCAAAATTTCTGCTGCTAAGGGAGATAGTTGTTAACTGAATTTTGCCCCCATTTTGCGATCTTTCTTGCCACGGTTGCTAAGTGAATCACTGCAGTTCTTAAATTAGTAACACGGTTGTTAAGTGAATCTGGCTTCCCCGTTGCTTGTCAGAAGGTCGCAAAAGGTGAGCACGTGACCCCCCCCCAGGACGCTGCAACCATCCTAAACATGAGGCAGTTGCCAAGCGTCTGAATTTTGATCATGTGACCCTGGGGATGCTGCAATGCTTGTAAGTGTGAAAAATGGCCGTGTCGCTTTTTTCCAGTGCCGCGGTAACTTCAAACGGTCACTAAATGAACTTTTCTAAATCGAGGACTACTTCAGACCATTCTGCATAAAGTTGCATTCGAAATGCATCACATGTTGTAACCCTCCACCAACAAATAGGGAAGTTTTCACGCCGCTGAGGCATTTCGATCTCGTGTGAGCAATATGGGTAATATTGGCTGCGATATTCCAAGATGCTCTTTGAGCCCGTGGTATTTGAACACAGCAGGAACACTCCTAACCTACATTGTTCTCATGCTCTCTCGCCTGTACTGTTGTGACACCAAAAGCAAGACTGTGGGATGTTTCCAAGACGATACATTTTGAAACCTGCCCAACTGGTTGCATCAATTACACCGTTCCGCATATTTCCCCTCAAAACCAAACCTGTGAATCCCCATGTCAGATTGCACTGAACTACAGTCCACGGTGTGCATTGCTACAGGATTTGAAGAAGTTGCCATTCCTCATTTTTATAGCTGGGGTTTGTATTTGCTTGTATGTGTGGGTACGTGCGTGTGCGTACGCACCAACACACACATGTAAGTGACAAGCAGGTTCTTCCTTCCATTTGTGAATGAGAGATATTTCTCTTGATTATTTTTTTTTGGACTTTTATATCAAATACTGTGTTGCTTTGTGATATTTCTCTACCAGGGACAGGAACACAGGTTTAACGATAAAATTGCCTAGTGGCAATTAACCTCTGTATGGTGCTACAGCTCAATCCACTGACATGCATGAACGAAATTACGTCCCTGTCCAGTTCACAACGATACAAACATGCCTACTGAAACCTTTTGTGGGATCCGGTCTCAATTTGGGATGCTTAAATTCTCTTCAGTTCAAATTGGGTCAAAGGAGGACAGTGTGGAAAAGATCACATGCCTAGCAGAAAGAGCAGCAGACTAACTCTGCATCAGCAAACTGTGCAGCTGTGACAACACCCAAGTACAAGAGATGGTCAGCAGAGCAGAAAGGCTGCAGGGTAGAATCAGCAGGATTTCTTCCTAAAGTTAAGGCAAATATTTGGTTCCGCATTATAGCTCTCTGAAGCTGCTATTCATGCTCACTTTTGTTTCTAATTCTGTCTTAATTAACCAGATAAATTCAGCTGAACAGAAGGCTGATCCACCCCCTGAAAATGAATATACAATCAACTGGATGCTCAGCAGATGAGACTCGGTCACAATTTCATTCTTTCTCTTGCACGATCTTCTGCATTTATTTCAATAGGCTGCTTGACTTGATTCAATTCTGAATCCAATTATTTAGAGTCACTGTATGATCATTGCTCAGATCTGGTAGAAATTCCTAGTTTTTTTTATAGGTACACCCAAATGTATTCATGTTTTGGACTTCATTCTTAGTGATTGGGCATGTTTATACGTACAATGCTAAAAAACTTGTGTGTGTGTGTGTGCGCAGATACATCTGTAAAACAACCTTAAATTTATTTAGCCATCAAATGCCTACTCAATAAAACAGTCGTGTCTTCCAAGATGAAATAGATCAGTTTACAAAGTATCGTTTCGGAGATATTTCTAAGGATTAAGTTCTACTGATTTCATTCATCTCATGAGAAGACCTCCCACTGCAAAACACTGAAGGGGCCCTGGTGGGACCACGAGAAATTAAGATACACAAGGATTAAATTCTATGACATGCTGGCTGGAAATTCAGGTCTCACACATCTGGAGAACCAACAAAGAAGCCTGGATGAGGGACACTGAAGGAGTCAGGGGTTTCAACTCTATCTCCCAACAAGATGGAGAATTATGTCACTGGAAAGAAGAGGGATGAATTGGGGGAAGAGTCCTCAAGCGCTTAAGACTATATATGGAAAGAGGCAAGAAACAGGAGACAGACCTCTCTTTAAAAACCCACTCACGTTTTTTACCCACTCATGTAAAAACAAAATGAAATTGTACACCGATTTTCAATATGATATGGTCAAATTTCTGCAGCACAAATCTGAGTATTTGGGGAGTTCTTGGGAAGGGGTTAAGGATGGGAGTGGAATTTGAAACTTTTATACCCACACTTAAGTTTATAGAGATAATAATAACTTGATAGAAGGATAAAAATGCCAAATCCAGTCTAAACATCTGGTTGACTGGGAGGAGGAGGAGGAGGAGGAGGAGAAGAAGGAGAAGAAGAAGAAGAAGAACAACAACAACAACAACAACAACATCTGGACAGTGGAGGTGGCAGTACCTGGAGACAACAGAATAGAGGAAAAAGAACTGGAGAAAATCAGAAAATACAAAAACCTGCAAGTAAAAGTGGAACAACTATGGCAAAAGAAATCAAAAATAGTACCAATAGTAATGGGCACTTTGTGTGCAATCATCTGAAGCATCACTTGAACATCATCAGCATTGACAAAAACACCATCAGTCAATTGCAAAAGGCAGCTTTACTTGGAACAGCTTACATCTTGTAGCAATACCTTTAATACCATCACGCAACATCTGCCCATCCCAGATCCTTGGGATGGACTCAATAGATGGACAAGAATGCCAAATCCCATCTAAACATCTGGCTGACTCTGCAACCAACCAACCATTACCACCACCACATTATTTTACCAAAGCTGGGCCATTTTGTCACCAAATTTAATCAGTAAGAACTTAGGGTGTTTATAAATGAAGTCACAGGTAATCTATGGACTATCACCCATGCACTAAGCGATACTATGCAAACTTAATGCCTAAACTTTCATCTTTTCAAGGCATCTTGACCCAGCAAGGTTTAGCCTCTTTTAAAGGAAAAAAAGGCAAGAGGATTTTACAGCAAGGCAAAAAGAAGGCATCTTGGGATTAATTGGCCAATCTCTGTGTGATTTGTAACACAACAGATTAAGAAAGATTTCTGATTCACAAATATTTAACAATAGCAGTGACCAGATGCTCATCTTTCCTACCTTAAATTATATCACAAAACTGAAGGAAGACTGAAGTAAGCAGGAGCGAAATTTTTGCACTGGAAGATATTCGGTGTTCTTCGAGGCATATGATTTTTGCACTAGGTCTTTGTGATAATAGTGAGAAATTTTGAAAAATAATGAAGCCAGCTCTGCTAGTCTGAAGTCAGCCAATCCCCAAACATCCAATTATATTAGGCTGTCAGCAATCACTATTTAACCTGTATTTTAGAATATTAAGCCGCCGAGAAGTCACTTGACTGAGATGAGCGGCTATAAAAATTGAATAAATAATAATTATTTGTGGCAATTCTGCAAATGTGATTTGTTTGCATGGAGTACACATACACACGTATATGTGCACACATTTAACCAGCTACCCACATACACATATCAAACAGTGAAAAACAATCTAACAAAAATATCCATCAACCCAAGCAGAAATTGTTTTTAAAAAATGCTGGAAAATAATATTTAGCATTGCTAGTATTGGCTACAGTTCATCCAAAATTGACTAATGCTACTCAGCTCAGTAGGATTTGCTTCAACATTTATGGGGTAGCATCACCTATAATGGCAAACCTGGGTTTGGCCATTTGCACCACAGACTTGTGTTTATGTGCTCTTTTTTCACAACCTCTCTTGGATTTTCAGATTGTTTTTGTGTTGTTCACAGAAATTAATCTGCCATTACAGTCAAACTCTACAAATACACTCTACACAAATCATATTTTTCTGTGTTTAAATGACAAATTATGGCTTCTGTGAATTATGGCTTGTATGAATGAGAAAGAATTGCAGTGTATTAAGTGGGAGTGGAAAGGAGAAGGCATAAGCAGAGGTTGGGGATATGAAGTCATGGTTTTCTATTCCATTTAAACTGAGCCATCTGATTGTGCTGCTGACTCCATTTCTGGTGCTAGTCAGGATTTAAGATTTATATAGCCTCCCAACTCACACAGGATGATTCTGGATGGCGTACATTCAAAATCAACAAAATAAAAACCCCAGAGACACACATACTCATACAATCTGTGGTGGTGACAAACATGATCATATGCACCATTGGATAAGCTCCAAATCCACCTGGTGTCAGAACCCACATATTGGGAGGGGGGCTCTTTGCTCTATTAGATCCTTTCTTATTCTTTCCTGCGGGTTCTGTCATACTCCTGGGGGGAGGGGGGAAGCTATGGGAACTACAATGTATTTTCTTCCTTTCACTTCTGCTCCTACAATGTATCCTCTCCACTTCCTCTATCTGCTTGCTCTTTGAACTGTTTCCCCTTGATGCCAGCCTGGGGTGAGAAAGGAATGTGCCTCCAGCCATCTGGCTTATCTCTCGCTACGGAAGACTAAGTGTGAAGACCTAACAACAGTTTCACAACCTTGGGAGCAACGCCTTATCAGCCCCGTTCCCACAGCGGACTCATCACCCGGGGATTGGCCTGTGAACTGATCGGATGAACTATTGGGGTGGGGTTTGCTTCTTGCTCTTTTAATCTATTGATTTGAGCGGGAACCCCTCAGATCCTGCCTTCTATGCCTGCTGTCAACTTCTCCTAATAAAAGTTCCTTTTGGGATGACATCGTTCCAAGAATTCTGCTTTCTTGGGAAGAGGGTTTGAAGCGGGTCCTTATACCTGGGATCCTCAGGCCCAGTGACAGAACCATGTCTTTAGAAGCCTTCTGGAAAAGTAGCTGGGAGGGGGCCCATCTTATTTCCAAGGGAATGTTATTCCACATGGAAGGAGCCACTACAGAGAAGACCCTTCTTCTAAGTCCCAGTGTCCTCTTTAGCTGGTCCGGGTTCACTCAGTGTATTGATTTAGAAGGAAAATGTTAACAAGACAGATTAACAGAAACCTAGAGCCTCTACCTCAAATGAACCTTTTTAAAAACGTTGAACACTTAAAAAACATTTGCTTCTAGCATTTTGAGTGTTAACTGGCTCAGTTAGAAAAAAACAAGCCCCTACTGTTCCATTCTTCTGTGGCATAGCCACAGCCAACCTATTAAGACTTGGTTCTGATTTTAGAGAGTTTTTTAAAATGGGCCTGAGTGCTTTGGGTGCTTTTTCTGTTCCCTACGGAATAGTATTTGCCAAATCTCTTTGGTGTTTTTGCACCACACCCCTGTGGCCTAATTTCAAAAGAATGTCAGGGCCTTCTTTCTACCCTTCTTACTTACCTATGACGCAAAAGAAAGCAACTAGGATAGCTAACCCTGCACACAGCTAAAAGTCCTCGTCATGCTCATTTACAGGAACGCCTCAAATGACAACTAACAGACTATAACAATCATGGCATGTTGAGAGAGAGATGGTTATTGTTTTTTATCTTGAGCCAAATTCAAATCAGTGCTCAGTCATGAAACCCATGGGTTTCCTGTAAGCAAGGCCCTTTCTATTAGCGTCGTGTGCCTTATAAGACTGCAGAACTAATGCATAGCCTGCTCTTGATTCCTAGGAAGGAGAATGAAATATAAAAGTGATCCATAGAATCGTAGATAATCCCTTCCGTTTTGTTATTGCACAGAGGAGTCATAGCAGAGCAAGTGATTAAGAGCAGATGTGAACGGAAACTTGCAACTATCTCTTCCTTAGTTTCGTGTGTTGTTTTCCCCAGCAAATACACCAATGTCCAGAAGAAATGTATACACAGCTGCAAGCTCTGCTGGTTTGTGAAGGAGCAAGGAAGCAATGTGAACTCTTCTCCAGCAGGGGGAGCATTTTCCATGCCATGTATTTTTTTCCCCAAAGCGAGTCTGCAGCGGGAAGTGGGGGGGGGAAGTGTTTTTGTTTTGCTTTGTTTATTTTTACTGCGGCCTCTCTTCCATCCTTAGTGCTGTCAAGTGTCTTTCAGGTTTTGGAGCGTGAAAATATGTCAGTAAACTGGATATTGAAGGAGCACTCGCCTGCTTTTTTAGACAAGACCCTGACCAACCCAGTCTGTCCTTTGACCAGCACTGCCCTAAGACAAGAGGCATCTTATTTCTCCTACCGATTTCCCTTTCAGATCTGAAGAATCCATTACAAGTATACTGTAATGGCATTCTTTGACAGACTTAGCTAAACAATTGTTACGATTAAACATGATAGGTTGACTAGTCACAAGTGGCTGGATCCGCACAGTGTGCTAAAATATAAGTCACGATTTAAAATAGCAATAGCAATAGCACTTAGACTTGTATGCCACTTCACAGTGCTTCACAGCCCTCTGTAAGCGCTTTACAGAGTCAGCATAATTGCCCCCAACCATCTGGGTCCTCATTTTACCGACATGGTAAATTGAGCCGCTCAGGGTCGAAGGAATCAAACTCCTAGCAATGTGAGCAGAGTTAGCCTACAATACTGCATCCTAGCCACTGTGCCACCACAGCTCAAACCGGTGATTAGATTCTCTGAACAAACTCTACCAAAAGCAAGCACACATTATGGGTTAGTGCAGTGCGAATTCAACGCGTTTGCTCTACTAGTACGAAATACGCTGAACAGAACTAGGTTTGCGGTTTGCCGCTGTACTTCTAAAACTGGTATCCTAGAGCTGGGAAAGGTGCAATAAAGAACAACCAAGGTGACCCAAAAGTGGAGGAAATTCTCCTCAGAGGAGTAAGAGTTGGGACTTTTTAGTTTAAAAGAGGAGAGAAATGATACCGTTTTGCAAAATCATGCCCCCACGTGTGAAGGCAGCAGGCTAAAAAAGGCAGTTTGTGGAACTTGAGATCACCCAATGAAGCTAAAATGAGTGGAGATTCGGACTGAAGAAAGACAATATTTCTTTATACTGTGAATAATTAAAGCAAGGAATTCAGACTACCTGAGAAAATACCAATTTAGACAATTCTGGAAATTAATAGAAAAGAAGGCTATCGATAGTTGCTAGTCTTGGCTAGAGCCTGTTTATTAAATCAAAAGATGTTGAGACTCTAGGAAGAGTGCAGAGAAGAGCAACAAAGATGATCAGGGGACTGGAGGCTAAAACATGTAATTGGGTATGGAATTGGGTATATCTAGTCTAATGAAGAGAAGGACGAGGGGGTCATGATAGCAGTGTTCCAATATCTCAGGGGTTGCCACAAAGAAGTGGGAGTCAAGCTATTCTCCAAAGCGCCTGAAGGCAGGACAAGAAGCAACGGATGGAAACTAATCAAGGAGAGAAGCAACCTAGAATTAAAGAGAAATTTCCTGACAGTGAGAACAATTAACCAGTGGAATGACTTGCCCTCCAGAAGTTGTGAACGCTCCAATACTGGAAGTTTTTAAGAGATTGGACAACCATTTGTCTGAAATGTTATAGGGCGTCCTGCCTGAGCAGGGGGTTGGACTAGAAGACCTCCAAGGTCCCTTCCAACTCTGTTATTCTGTTAAATGACAACAATACTTTAATATCGATTGCTAGGGAGCAATAACAGAATATATAGGGTTATTGATCTCATGGCCTACTTATGAATTTCCTGAGTTCATAGATTAGATGGGTTAGCGGAGTTCCTGTGGTTTTGAGCAAGAAGCAACAAATCTAGCACCATCTCTGCCTGCCTGTCTGTCTGTCTGCCTGTCTGTCAGTCATATTGGGACCTGTTACTTAGGAGGAGGGCAAGAAGAAATGTGCTGTTGCTACTTCTACAAACAGTTAGCAGCTGCAGTAATACTGAATTGTAACATCAAAATTTGGAGCATCATGTAGTCAAGTGAAACATTCTAATATGGGCAAGGCATGCAAGAAAGTATTTAGCTTTAAGGATTCCAATATATATTACACAAATACATATGTGTGTGCATCTTCAAGTTGGTCTTGACTCCTGTCTTTTTGGTTACCTTTTCAGAAATGGCTTGTCACTGATTTCTTCTTAGGTCTGATTGGCCCAAAGTCACAAGAATGCTTGATAGCAAATAGGCCCTAAAATTGTTGAACACTGTGAAGTGGTGCATACTTATTTGGAAATAAGTCTTGCTGCACCTCTGTGGAATTCCTTCCAAATAAATGTGCAGATTTGGAAACAAATATATAGTATGGCACTTTATGAAGAGCATCGTATTTGTTGCAAAAAACCTAAGACCAGCTATCTTACATGATGGCATTGAGATAGCTTAGCGACCGATGGGATATTCTGCTCTATAGCAATGATAAAGAATTTTGCAATAGTCACATGTGTCAGAAAAAACAGATTAATTACAGTTCAAATCAAAGATATGAAAGAGGTACAGTATGTTTGCTCAGCACACATCGTCATGACTGTGTGTTCATTTTGAAGTTCTTCTGGCGATGTACAATCTGATGGGCTCAGGAAATTTGCAAAATCTGCTATTTTGAAACTCAATCTATGTCCTACTTTCATGATGTAGGTGTGTTGCCATAGCAACTGTCACATAACATCACTTCGGCTTGTCTTTCACAGAAAGAGATAGAGAGAGATCAACTCATCTCAGGTATTGTTATACACTAGGAATTTCAAAAAATGATTTAAGGAATAGCTTGCCCCAGCCTAGTGTCTTCTTTATATACAACATGCTGGCTAGGGATTCTGGAAGTTGTAGTTCCATTCCATCTCAAGGGCAACAAGATTTAGAAATGCTAAGCTAACATAAATGTTAACACATGGGGACACACACACACACACAGAGAGAGAGAGAGAGAGAGACCCAAACTTTTCTTCCTCTGTATGTTTTTCCCTCTTCTGTGTTTCTTAGGAAACTGTGAAGTCAGCACTTATAGGAAGATGGTTTGTGCCTGGATTGTATGTTCCTGTTCTTTCAAGAAAATGAACTCTAAATATTCATGTTGGCCAGGAAACAGTAAAAAAAAAAATTACTGGTTCAATTCAAGGGAAAGAGGGAGGGAGGGAGGAAGAAATTTGGCAACCATTAAGATTTTACTGGTTATTTGGATCTTCATTCAGGCTATATTGCACACCTACACCAAATGAGACATTTAGGCTACAAAAAAGTACTTCCCCCACACACACTGTTTTTATTGAAGCAAGTCCCTGCACCCTGTTTCTCATCACAACCATCCTATCAAAGGGGTGTCAGTCTTCTTCCCATTGACAAGTGGGATGAGAGGGTGGATCTTATTTTAAAGATAAGGGGACAGCTGACACACTTCCTTTTCTTTTGTCTTGTGTCCCCATGGAAAAAGGCTCCGTCCACCTGGCTGCAAATGAAAGGGAGGCAAAAATGTACCGGAGACTTGCCTCAGGGCCACCCCTCCCCAAACTACTCCTTTTACTAAGGACTTCTATTTTAAACACACAGGTGGAAAACACAGAGGCTTTTACACCCTTATTTTAACTAAACTGGTAGATCTCAGAGTGAGGGAAACAGAATGGGAGGTTACAAACAAGATTGCTGGTTTGATTATGCAAAAAAAAAAAAATCCCTTCTTTCAGCTTCCAATACTGCAGGGGTTCCCAACCAAGGGTGCTCACACCCCCTGGGGGGTGCGAAACGATATTCCAAGGGGTGCGAAAACTTGGGTTTTCAAAATTATAGTGTATATGCATAATTCGTTGCCATTATTTTGAACTTTTGTAAGGGGTGCGAGAATATATCAGAAGCGTTCTAGGGGTGCAGGGTATAGAAAAGGTTGGGAATCACTGCAATACTGGAATGGAGAGGACAGACTTATCACAAAGGACCCCGTTAGCATCCTAGACTGCTATGTTCAGAAGATCTCAGAAAACTGGGACATAACTGCAGTGATAAAGGAGGTTTTCTTTAATAGCAGAATAACAGAAATGGAAGGGACTTTGGAGGTCTTCTAAACCAACCGCCTGCTCAGGCAGGAAACCCTATACCAGGGGTCTGCAACTTTGACAACTTTAAGACTTGTGGACTTCAGCTCCCAGAATTCCTCAGCCAGCATAGCTGGCTGAAGAATTCTGGGAGCTGAAGTCCACAAGTCTTAAAGTTGTCAAGGTTGCAGATCCCTGCCCTATACCATTTCAGACAAATGATTGTCTAATCCAGGGGTAGCAGCCTTGGTTCTTTTATGACTCGTGGACTTCAATTCCCAGAATTCCTGAGTCAGCATGGCTGGTTCAGGAATTCTGGGCATTGAAGTCGACAAGTCATAAAAAAGCCAAGGTTGCCTACCTCTGGTCTAATCTAATGTCTTCTTAAAAAACCTCCAGTGTTGGAGCAACTTCCTACAACTTCGGGAGACCAGTCATTCCACTGATTAATTGTTCTGTCAGGAAGTTTCTCCTTACTTTCCTCCTTACTTTCTAGAACAGGGGTATCTTATCCACAGAATCTTAGAAGAGGCCATTGAGGTCACTGAGTGCAAAGTGGAGGACATGGACATATTACTCCCTGACCTCCACCCTGCAGGACAAGGGGTCACGGCCTTCTTCTGTCTGATACTTTAAGCACTTGAAAGCTATCGCATTTCCTGCCATCTTATCTTCTCAAGGCTAAATATATTTAGCTTCCCTCTTCTTTACACTGTCTAGAGATGACACTCTCTCCTCTGCACCACTTCTCTACATGATGATTCTGAAAATGTCTTACAGGTCCACTCAAAAGCCAAATTATACAGTACAACCTTAGGGGAGGAAGAAGTTAGGAGACGACGAAGCCCGCAACTGCTTTGCCCCACCGATACACTCATTTTTTGCTGCTTGATTTAACACTGCAGGACCGATTCACAGACATCCATCTGCATCAGTGAACATGCCATTTCTTGATAATAAAAACACAGGGGAGGGTGGGTCTTTTTTTTGCAGCTCAGCTCTCTGAAAATATATTCGGAAGATCATTTAAGGTGCATCTCTTTCTGACCTGATACCACCCATGACACCACCCTGCTGTTCTACCAGTTTACTCTGCTTTATGTGAAGACCAGTCTGAGACGCTTGATGTTTTAAGGTAGCAGGGAGAAAACAGGAAAGCTTTGCCGTGTGATGCTGCCATTCCTGACGCCTGCACATGCTTGCACGCAAACTCACTTCGGCTCAGCTCTGAATAAACATTAGCGGAATCGTTTATTAACTCATTCAATCATAGCAACAGGCGGACGAGAGGGGGGGGGAAAGAGCAGTCTGGATTACCAACGTATGTATAATGCCACACCTTCTGATTAATTCTCATCCAAAATCTGTGATTAATATATCCAGCAACCCCAGGCGGTGTCAAGGATTGGCAGGAGGGGAGCGGCTTTGGCCAACAGTGATCTCACAGCTGAGGCATCACTAGACCAGGCTCAAGTTTACACATTTGAAATTTGGCATGTGGATGGCTTGTGCCAAATATATTTATATCTCTTTCCTCTGAAGTGCTTCCAGATCCAGGCCAAAGGGGGGGAACCCTGACATCTGAGCTTCTTAAATCCCACTTTTAAATGAATGAGCCTCTGGCAAAGGCTGGCTACAACCTCTCCACATCTAAAAGGGGACACTGTGCTTTAAAATATGCGCATAAGAAAGCTGCCCACTTCCCATTTGTTCTAATGGTTATGGCAACCAGGTGGGCAATTCTAAAGCATTTCGGATCTTTATAGCAGTAATGAACAGGGAATATACAATGCATGGAGTGAATGTTTCTCCCTTCTTTCCACTGATTCTTCTGTACAGCTAGTCCTCGACTTACAACCGTTCGTTTAGTGACCGTTCAAAGTTGCAACGGCACTGAAAAATTGACTTATGACCATGCTTCACACTTACGACCGTTGCAGCATCCCCAGGGTCACCTGATCAAAATTCAGATTGTTGGGAACTGGCTCATATTTATGACGGGGTTGCAGGGTCCCAGGGTCACGTGATCGTCTTTTGCGACCTTCTGACAAGCAAAGTCAATGGGGAAGCCAGACTCACTTAACAACATCGCAAGAAAGATCGTAAAATGAGATAAACTTACTTAACAAACTGTCCTGCTTAAAAACAGAAATTTTGAGGTCGGTTGTGGTCATTAGTCAAGGACTACTTTTATCTTAGCCTTGGAGTGTATGCCAAGAAACAAATACTCAGCTTGTTCCTTTCTGCAGCCAAGGTCAAACGATAAAGCTAAAGATGCAGAGAAGGTATCCTACGTGCCAATTCCAAGAATAATGAAGCAATTATTCCAAAGTAGATGCAGATCTTGTGTGATTACCCCCTAATTTCTCCCCCCCTACCCTCACAACCACCTACGGCTAGCAGTTGTCATCTGACCTCCTTGAAAAACAAGGCAACTGTGTGGACAGTGGTGATTTTAAAGAGATCTGATGCAGTCCACTGCTTGCTGCCACTTAAAGGAATGAGAAAATTCCAAATCCACGCCTGGCGTATCTCACATCATGTGAGCATGTGACCGAGCCTTACTTCACTCTTAGGATCTATGTCAGTGAGACTAAGGCAATATCTGTCAGGCCAGATAAATATTAGGCTGTGACAGGTATCTATCTCCTTGACTTCCTTTCTTCGCTTCTGGGCATGCTCAAACCATGCCTTTCCATCTCTCCCTTTTCATGGGGATTCAGGATCTCACGAGATGCGATTATGCCCTAAATACTGATTCTCGTTTCAATCTTTTCAGTGGCAAACTGTTCTTAATGTTATTCTTAAAAGGTCGGCTAAATCAGTTTAGGGACAGATAATACGTGCCCCTGCATATTTCCCTTGATATCAGTCAGGATCTCTGCTCCAGCTGACTTTTAAAAAGGGGAACAAAAAGGGAGACAGGTAGATTAATAAAAAAAAAAAAAACTAAAATGCCACTGGATTCTACCTAGGTCCAATAAGCCTTTCTGTAATATAAAAAAGACGAGTCTGCACCCAGTGCTTTGTCCAACCTGCTCCAAAATAGACTGAGAGAAGTTAAGGGGTAATAAGGGAGGTCCTGGGAGGTTAGAGGGCTGTCAAACAGCAACTCCATCAGTTTGCTTTTGCTTAAGGGGTATGTTGTCCTAGCCTAGGGGTAGGCAACCTCGGCTCTTTTATGGCTGGCTCAGGAATTCTGGGAGTTGAAGTCCACGAGTCATAAAAGAGCCAAGGTTGCCTACCCCTGTCCTAGCCTATGTCCATGAGGGCAGCCATTAAAAAAAAAAAAACCCTCATTGCTACTACAGGTAGTCCTCAACTAATGACCACAATTGAGCCCAAAATTTCTGATCTTCAATGAAATATTTGTTAAGTGAGTTTTGCCTCATTTCTTGCCACAGTTGTTAAGTGGATCACTGCAGTTGTTATGTTAGTAACATGGTTCTTAAGTGAACCTGGCTTCCCCATTCACTTTGCTTGTCAGAAGGTCGCAAAAGATGATCATATGACCCCCCCCCCCACCAAGACACTGCAACCATCATAAATATGAACCAGTTGCCAAGTGCCTGAATTCTGATCATGGGACCAAGGTGATGCCACAACGGTTGTGTGAAAAACAGTGCCGTAGTAACTTTGAACGTTCACTAAGCAAACTGTTGTAAGTCGAGGCCTACCTTTATTGTATTAAGAGAATCCATTAGAATCAAAAATTTGCTTAACCAAGTGCTACTTCTTATCATCTGTATGGGAAACCAAAGTCCTAGTAGTTGTTCCTAACTCCACACATGGGAGTTAAGCTAAATAATAATCCTTCCCCTTGGTTTCTGAGATCTTTCCCTGAATTAAATGTATCCTTCATTCACTTTTCCTCTGAGTAAAAACATGGATCATCACAGATTTCACTTTAAATCTTTTATCTTGGTCTCTCTAGCATTCTCCACTCTATTTTTGTCTTTCAAACAAAACAAAACAAAAACAGAACAGGACAAAACATTTCTTTGCTTCAATGTTCTGTTTCAACCATTTTGGAAGGAAGATTGGTATTCCACATGCCAATAGTGGCTGCTAGTAAAGGTTCAGTGAAATGATACCACATGTTATTATTGTCTGGGTTTTATAGAGATGAAAAAAAATCAGATTTATTATTCCTTTGCACCCTTTTAAGGAGGAGGCATATGGAACGGATATAAACAATCTTATGTAATTGAATCAGTTGCAATATCTATATTCTGCGTTACTTCATATGAAATTCTTACAGATCTGTTCGGTGGGTAGGCAATCTACTTTGTTCTTTTAATCAGCCTTTCTGTATTTCCTTCAACGTTCAATGAATGAAATTAAATATTTGGAATTTGATGACCGGGGGGGGGGGGGGCTATTAACAAACTGAAAAAGAAAAAAGAAAGGAATTAGTCTCTTTTTTAAAAATAAGAATAGATTAATCTCTGGGAGAAGCACTATTTCACTTTCTGCTTAGCTAGTTAATTGCTTAATAGAAACTTGTCTGATGAGTTTTAGCAGCTAGAACAGATCATCCAAGGACACTAATGGAGAAAATATGGAGTGGTTGATTATGAAATACCTTCTCTGTTGAAATATATATATACATACAAACACACACACACATGCATCCATATATACATATATGTATTGCATACATACATATGTATGTGGATGCAGTAGTATGTATAATCTCTCTCTATATGTATAATCTCTACATATGTGCACATTAGTGTGATACAAACACGCATAGACACATACAGTATATTGTGTATATATTGGACCAGCATTTATTGTAAGATTTTCAAAGGCCTCTGAATGATAAAACAGCTTTAAAATAAAGCTTGAGAAAAGCAAATGATATGTGATTGTTCATTACAGACACATTTCTGGCCCACTCAGATTACAGTCTATGATTGTCAGCAATGGATGGCCTTATGTATTAGATTAAAAAGCAACAGTTCTATTTTGCTAAACCTCCCCATGCCTGCATTTCTTTGAAGACTCCGAAAGATTCCTCCAATAGAGATAAAATAAAATGTCTGAAACTTCTAAGAGTGGAAAGCAACCACTGAAACTCAACCATTACTTAAGGAAATAAGTAAGTAAGTAAGTAAGTAAGTAAGTAAGTAAGTAAGTAAGTAAGTAAGTAAGGAAGTAAGGAAGGAAGGAAGGAAGGAAGGAAGGAAGGAAGGAAGGAAGGAAGGAAGGAAGGAAGGAAGGAAGGAAGGAAGGAAGGAAGGAAGGAAGGAAGGAAGGAATTTGGCAACCATTAAGATTTTACATGTTATTTGGATATGTTTTCCTTCAGGGGCAAATGCCCTATGCCTTCAATTCCTAATGCATTGTTATGCTGAAATAGAAATACAGAAATAACTTTTGAGCACTGTGCAACTTCCTCTCTAGAGTGTTCTCTTTTTAATACTGTACTTCGATGATAAATACTAGTGATAATTGTAAATTTTAGTATTGGTATTAATACTATTATAGAATAAATACATTAGCATAAAGAAGAGTAGGCAACTCTAGTTCACTGAAGCTATGGTATCTCCCCACTCCAGTATGTTGAAAACATAACTGTACATTTGCTTGCCATTTTGAAATACAAAACACCAAAAAAAAGCGAAGGGCAAGGCCTGAAATAGGCTTTTCAAACAAAGATTTCCATTAAACTCCATCCAAAATCCTCTTATACGTGCACCCAACTTTGTACTTAGTGCTTTCCCAAAATGTTAAGTTCAGCGCCTATCCCAGCATAATGTTTAAAATATATCATTTATAAATAATCACAACAGTGTCTTAAAATTCACATATTTTTTTTCTTCCATAATTAAACCTCGTTGAAATGTTGTTCCCACTACCATAGGAAATTATATAATAATAATAATAATAAAGTTGGAAGGGACCTTGGAGGTCATCTAGTCCAACCCCCTGCTCAGGCAGGAAACCCTATACCATTTCAGACAAATGGCTGTCCAGTCTCTTCTTAAAAACTTCCAGTGTTGGAGCATTCACCGCTTCTGGAGGCAGGTTGTTCCACTGGTTAATTGTTCTAACTGTCAGGAAGTTTCTCCTTAGTTCTAGGTTGCTTCTCTCCTTGATTAGTTTCCATCCGTTGCTTCTTGTCCTGCCTTCAGGCGCTTTGGAGAATAGCTTGACTCCCTCTTCTTTGTGGCAGCCCCTGAGATATTGGAACACTGCTATCATATCCCCCCTCGTCCTTCTCGTCATTAAACTAGACATACCCAATTCCAGCAGCCGTTCCTTATATGCTTTAGCCTCCAGTCCCCTAATCATCTTTGTTGCTCTTCTCTGTATTCTTTCTAGAGTCTCGACATCTTTTTTACATCGTGGTGACCAAAACTGGATGCAGTATTCCAAGTGTGGCCTTACCAAGGCATTGTAAAGTGGTATTAACACTTCTCGTGATCTTGATTCTATCCCTCTGTTAATGCAGCCTAGCACTGTGTTGGCCTTTTTGGCAGCTGCAGCACACTGCTGGCAGCTGCCAAATTATATCAAGTAATACAACAAACACGGAACATTTTTCTATGGCCAACAAGAGATTATTCCACTAAGATACATCTCCTGCTTTATCCAATCAGGTCTGTATTACTTGCAACCTCCCAAAATTACTGGCTTATTGTCCCTACCCCTCTAAATCACCATTGTCTGTCTTTTTTGCTTATTTTGCTTATGGTCTTGTGGGAGGACAGCACCCCCCCAGAGAAAGAAATATTTTGGGAATATTAAAAGGCAGAATATTATATTTCCACAAAGGATCTTAAAGGCAGAAAAGCAGGCTAATTTTCTTAATAGCCCCAGGCAGAGACCAGCTCTGTAGAAATGCCGATTTGGTGATTCATTCAGAAGACTAGAGCCAGGAAGCTTGGAGCTGATGAGATTAGAAAGGCAAAGACCCCTAAAATCCATATACCCCACCCAAACTCTAAAAACGTGACCGTTAGGACATAATAGGATTAACCCACCACCATCAGAATACCAAAAGGACCTGCTCAGGTAAAGTTCATGCTACAGAAACATGAAACAACCTCAAACACAAAAGCCCAAGAAGGTATAAAAACCCACCACTCCCAGCTACAGGTGGTCAGCTTTCCCAGAGCCACATTTCTGTCTGGCTCTGCTCTTCAATAAACTACAACCTTCTTTCTAAAGCAGTCTCCATTTTGTTTATTCCTGGCTTGGACTGGACCCTGATGAAGATTTTTCTTTCAACAGTTTGAAGTAATATGCAAGCATCTCTGTTCCTCCAATTTACTTGAACTATTGCTTCAATTCGTTGCCAGCTCTTTACCATTTTCCCCTACCGCCTGGTTTTCTTCCGACTCAGTTGTGAACTCATCTCTTTGACCTTGCAATTTCTTAACTAACCTGTTTTATATTAGTTGATCTTCTTTCCCAAGTATTACATTTTTCTGAAGCTCCTTCATCCTTATTAGCTGTCTGTCTCAGTTTCCTGTTTCTTTGGTTCTTCTATTCAAACTTCCTGGTCTTCATTCAGGTTTCTTCTATCAGATTTCTCTTATTAAGTCTGCATCCTTCTTCAAATGGGCTCCAAACCCCTTATTTTTTTAAACACAATTGTATTGGGCTTACAATTTCAGATAAAGTGACAATTTCACTTTCTCCCGAAGAGGTGAGTAAGAGCTTCAAACATTCTGACAGAGTGTTCCCCAAATTGTTGGGATACTCAGGATCATTCTATGCGATATAAATACATTATTTATATAAGAGGGAGAGATCTGAGCATAACTTTTTCTTTGAAATCAATCAAGCTTTGACTTAATCATGCCCAAGGTTTTGGAGGAACATTGAAAGCAAGATGGGTGGTATCTAAATTAGTTAGGTAGGTATTTTAAATAGAAATAAGATTTAATATTATCATTCCTTCTATTTTTATATATATGTTTAAGAGGGAGCGTCAAAGTTATCTAGCCCAAATGGCAACATCCTTCTCAAATGCCTTAATCTGAATTCTCATGCAAAGTAGAGGATTGCACTCAATTGCTTTAGCAGCTCTTTTCATCTCTCTGATTATAAGCTGGAAGTATTAGTAATTTGGGAAGAAAGAGCAGATGCAAATGTAAAAAAAATGATTTTTAAAACCTCTCCCAAATAGACCAATGTGGATTTAAAATACTCAGTAGTCCCAGAATAAGGAGTAATAATTGAGATTAGAAGAAAAAAGAATCCTTAGTGTGACAGAATTAACAACACACTTTGGTGACATCTGAATCATATTTCACCATCAGAGCCCATGTCTGCATTGTTAAATAAATAAATGTTCCATCTTCTGCTCAAACTCAACATTTTCTACAATTCTAAAATCAGATCCTCTGATATGTTTACATGAACTAGGTTGGATGCAAACAGCTCTGGGAGTGAACTAAGTAGAGTAGAATGAAAAAGAATTTTCCAATATTAAATCCTTGTTCTGACAGCAAATTTTTGTTTTCTGTAGACACTGGCTAGTACAGTATTTCTGTAAGCAATCTAGTACTATTTATCCTCAGAGCAAAAACAAACTTTAAAAAGACAACCACCCCACAATCAGCAGCAAAGGGAAGAATGATGGTATTGATTGGCTATTTTGGACACTAAAGCAAAATATTTTGCATTTAAGTTTGATGTTGGGTTTTGATCCAAAATATAACAAAAAATAAGGGACGAAGGCTACATTGATTAAGTGTTCCAAAAGCCATTTTTTGGCTTTCAGTCTAAATTTCTTCGAAGGAGTATCTTTGACAAGCATCCAGAAATTGCAGTTGGTGTAAAATGCAGCAACAATAGGTCTGTTGTAATATAATGCTAGTAGGTATGATTTACAAGGACTATATCATGCCTATATCAGAAAAATGGCAGTGACTGTTAATTGCCTACTGATACAATTTAAAGCATCAGTACAATGTATTGGTAATGCTCTTTAAGGGAACCTCTCTCACTGCAAACCTGTCTGATTCTTAAGGTCTGCAGGAGAGGCCCTTATAAAAATATTCCTCCACCATCAAGGCCTGCTTTTGGGGTATGGGGGGGGGCACTTCCTGCACTGCTTCCAGACTATGGGAAATCCCTCCTTCAGGAAATGCCTCCACTCTCTCCTTCTGTCATTAGATTTAACATTTATTTTAGTTTTCGTTTCAACCTGCGTTTTAAATTTTTTGTATTCTATAAGATAACAAATTAGTCTTGATAGCTTGAAAGGGAGAGAGGGAGGGAGAGAGGAAAGAAAGAAAGAAAGAAAGAAAGAAAGAAAGAAAGAAAGAAAGAAAGAAAGAAAGAAAGAAAGAAAGAAAGAAAGAAAGAAAGAAAGAAAGAAAGAAAGAAAGAAAGAAAGAAAGAAAGAAAGAAAGAAAGAAGGGACACAACTGTACCAGATTACTATCCAAACAAATCCTGGCATGAACATCCTGCCAAATAACAAAGTTGGAATAAAAACTTGGTGAGCTATGTTGCTTTCACTGGATTTTGCTCCTATAATCCCAATCTGGCAGAACAGGGAAAACACACTTTGATCTACATGAGGGAAGGGCCATTCACCCCTAACTGCTTTCCTTGTGATGGAAAAGTGTCGTCTTCACACTGTATACATACATCAGCAGCTCCAAATAAATATGAGAAAGAGGGAAAAGGAGCCCTGAGCAAAAGCAATGGCAGAATGGTACAAAGCAAAAATGAAGAGTCTAGACTCTAGCCCAATCTAGTCCAACTTTAAGATATGTGGACTTCAACTCCCAGAATTCCCCAATAGGTTGACTGGGAAATTCTGGGAATTGAAGTCCACACATAATAAAGTTTCCAAGGTGGAGCAATACTGGGCTAGCCTCCAGTCAACAGACTGATGCAATCACTTGAGAATACTTAGAACAGAAATGGCAACACTTAAATATGAAATGGCAACACTTAAATACTGCAAGGCGATCAAACCGGTCAATCCTAGAGGAGATCAACCCTGACTGCTCTTTAGAAGGCCAGATCCTGAAGTTGAAACTCAAATACTTTGGCCACCTAATGAGAAGGAAGGACTCACTGGAGAAGAGCCTAATGCTGGGAAAGGTTGAGGGCAATAGAAGAAGAGGACGACAGAGAATGAGGTGGCTGGATGGAGACACTGAAGCAGAAGGCGTGAGCTTAAATGGACTCCAGAAGATGGTAGAGGACAGGAAGGCCTGGAGGAACGTTGTCCATGGGGTCGCGATGGGTCGGACACGACTTCGCAACTAACAACAACAACAACACTTAAATATGAGCCAGCAGTGTGCGCAGCAGCCAAAAGAGCCAATGCAAACCTAGGTTTAGAATCAAAGGATAGAGCTAGAGGGATAGAATCAAGATCACATTAAGTATTAGTACCACTTTATAAAGCCTTAGTAAGACCACACTTAGAATACTGCACCCAGTTTTGATCATCATATTATAAAAAAAATGTTGACACTTTGGAAAGAGTGCAGAAAAGAGCAACAAATATTAGGGAGCTGGATGCTAAAACATGAAGAACGGTTGCAGGAACTGGGCATGGTTAGACTGGAGAGAAGAAGGACCAGGAGTGACACGATAGCAGTATTCCAATATTTGAGCGGCTGTCACAAGGAAGAGGTCAGGATAAGAAGCAATGGGTGGAAACTAACCAAGGAGAGAAGGAAAAATTTCCTAACAATGAGAACAATTAATCAGTAGGATGGCTTGCCTTCAGAAGTTGTGAGTGCTCCATCACTGGAGGCTTTTAAGAAGAGATTGGATAGCCACTTGTCTGGAATGATATAGGATCTTCTGCTTGAGCAGGGGGTTGGACTAGAAGACCTCCAAGGTCCCTTCCAACAGTGTTTGTCTATGGAGATTTTCAGTCATCCAGGTCATGGTTGTTCCCAAGCTGCTTTTTCAAAAGGCAACTGGACTTTCTTTGTTCTTCCTTGAAGACAAGCTGAAGAAGCTTCTTGGATGAGAAGCAAAACATCTTCAAGGAAAAACAAAGAAACTCTGGTTGCCGTTTGAAAAAGCTCCTTTGGGATTTCCAGCTCTGTTATTCTGTTATTTCCTACTATAAAGATCTACATATGGTATTGCAATCACTTGAGAATACTTAGAACAGAAACGGTTCACATGAACTGGGATAATAGCAAGGCACTGATCCATGAAAGAGCACAATAAGAAAAGAGATTTTGGAACAAGGAAAACACTGACAGGTGTGATTCTTGTGAAAAGAAATTCCATGCTGGGTTAGGAAAGAAATAAAAAATTGCCATGAATACAGTAGAATTCCTCAAATGAATACATTTGTACACTGTAACCATAGCTGAAATATCATGTTTACCTCCGATCATCTCAGCAAAAAAGATGTGAAACAACTGGAACAGATGCAGGAAAAAAAGCAATAAAATAAATGGTAAAGTATAAATTCTACAAAGTATGGAAGAAGTGAACCAGTAGACATGCATTTTTCCCTGTCTCAGAATGCTTGAACCTTAGCCATAAGAAGGAATAAAAAGATGGCGGATGAAAACAGAAAAAAAGTACTTAAGTTGGACAAATAATAATAATAATAAAGTTGGAAGGGACCTTGGAGGTCATCTAGTCCAACCCCCTGCTCAGGCAGGAAACCCTATACCATTTCAGACAAATGGCTGTCCAGTCTCTTCTTAAAAACTTCCAGTGTTGGAGCATTCACCGCTTCTGGAGGCAAGTTGTTCCACTGGTTAATTGTTCTAACTGTCAAGAAGTTTCTCCTTAGTTCTAGGTTGCTTCTCTCCTTGATTAGTTTCCATCCATTACTTCTTGTCCTGCCTTCAGGCGCTTTGGAGAATAGCTTGACTCCCTCTTCTTTGTGGCAGCCCCTGAGATATTGGAACACTGCTATCATGTCCCCCCTCGTCCTTCTCTTCATTAAACTAGATATCCCCAATTCCTGCAACCGTTCCTTATATGTTTTAGCCTCCAGACCTCTAATCTTTTGTTGCTCTTCTCTGTACTCTTTCTAGAGCATCAACATCTTTTTTACATCGTGGTGACCAAAACTGGACTAATTGCCATAAAAATATAAATTTATGGTGAAAAGGACTACCAAGGGCTACTAATCACTTAAAAATAATGATTATCTCTGGTATGTGGCAATGCGCGTCTGAATGCCAATTGCTGAGTGTCACATCCCTTCTGAGATTTCCCCCAAGAATATTAAGACTAGAGAGGCCTATGACCTTATTTATTAGAGGACTTCCTAGGTCCTCAGGGATCAAATGTTTCTTCCAAGACCTCCTGAAGATAAATGGTTGTCTACCTTTGCAGAGTAAAGGAGAACAAAAGAAACATAAAACAATATAAAACTGCACATATATTCTTATCCTTCAAAGAACACTGGCAATGAGGTCTTTCAATCCGGAATGGGACCATTCGCCTCAGTTGTCTCAAAATGGCCAACGCGCTGTGAGGCAGCTCGCTGTGGCCAACTTGCCGCAGCTCAACTCGCAGTGGACAATTCCACGTGGGATAGCTGGATGCAATAAATGATATCCTCCACTGTTTCTTTGACATTATTTCCATTGACAAAAATGGGATAATGTCGAAGAAACAGTGGCAGATAACATGACATTGAGTTATCCCCGATGGATTTGTCCATGGCGAGTTCCCACGGTGAGATGGCTGCGGCGTGGTGGCCGTGGTGAGTTGGCTGCAGCAAATTGGCTGTGGTGAGTTGTCCTAGCTTCCTTTCAATCACCTCTTGAACAATATACAGTAGAGAGCCTTCGGAATATCCCAGGAAAGATCATCTGAACTAAAGGAGGCAAAAGTAGCTTAAATGTTTTTTTTTAACGAAGTGACCAAGTATCAAGATAGAGATACATCTTGCTGTTTGATTAGGAATCTTTGTTTTGTTTAAAGGAATGTTGCAAAGGGTGCAAGAACTTCTATTGGAGGAGGTATTTTTTAATTCTTGTTTGGGCTGAGAACTTGTTGACTTTTACTACTCAGATATTTAATCACCTGACTTGAAAGCAATTTCAGATAACCTTACATGCCTTTTTTAAGCCAAGAACAAGCAATGTATCTACGCAAGGGATTATTTATTTATTTATTTGATTTCTAGAGTTGCCCATCTTGACAAGTGACTCTGGGCAGTGTTCAGATAGTCCTTGATTTACAACTGCAATGGAGCCCCACATTTTCGTTGCTAAGCAAGACAGCTAAGTGATCTGTGCCCCATTTTAAGACCCTTTTTTGCCACAGTTGTTAAGCGACTAACTGCAGTTGTTAAATGAATCGTGTGGTTGTTAAGTGAATCTGGCTCCCTTCATTGACTTACTTTGTCAGAATCCAGCTGGGAAGGTTACAATGGTGATCACATGACTCCAGGACAGGGCAACCATCATAAATACATGCCCAGGCCTGGGCATGCAATGATAGGCTAATAAGCATTATAAATTGATTTCCACGCATACTCATTAATTTATCTTCTGGGACTATTAATCTTTTGCTCAATGCTAACCAAAGATAACAGCAATGAACAAAGACGCATTTTCTACACAATGAAATTGGTTATGTGTCTCTTCAATGAGTATATTAAAAAAAAAAGTGCTATGTCTCTACTGTCAAATGCTCATCATCTTCCCAAATTACGGTTTCCACAAAGAAGCATTATTGTTTTAGCTCTGACCACAACATAAAACATAACTCAAAATAATAATTATAAATCAGTTAGTCTCAATTATAAATCAGTTAGTAAAGAAAAGCTACTATTATCTGAGCAAAAAGGGCATTTCATCATACTGTTAGAAGGTTCGGTTGCTGTTGTTTTTTTTAAAAGCACTTTTTCTATAATGTATACTACTATTCGAAAAGAAGTTTGGTGTAGTAATTCAGGCATCAGGCTAGTAACTAGGAAACCATAAGTTCTAGTCTCGCTTTAGGCACAAAGCCAGCTGGGTGACTTTGGGCCCAAAACTCTCTCTTGGAAGAGGCAATTGCAAATAACTTCCAAAATCTTAACAAGAAAACTGCAGGGACTATCCTAGGCAGTCGCGAGGACTCAACACTGACTCAAAGGCACAAAGAAACAACAACACCACCAACAAAAAAGCCCAACTCCCTCTCCAAATTCACATATACCATAGAACGATTGTCCCCTTGCATTCTGTGATATGGCTAATGCAAACAACAGCAGAGAAGGTCCTAAACCTATAACCATAGTAACAGAAATGAGAGTGTTGTGGCAACTTCCACATTCCTCCTTTGACACTAAAACATCACAAAGTGTTTGTTTTCTTCAGCAGTGTGGTGCTGCAAACAAAATTGTCCTTTGGGGGCAAAATGTGCAAAACTGCAATGCATATGGTAAAGGAATAGTATTGGCATCGCAATGCCACAATGCTGCTTTGCATCATTCTGACTATACCTTGCCTTGTTTTCCCTCACGGATACTGCTAATCCTCCCACTCTGAACTTCACTTTTGAGCCTGAAACCTGATGAGATGGCACTTCCTAATTACCTCAACTCAAATGTTTCTTCACCACTGATGGTGGTGAGAGGCAAAATGATGCTTGGGAAGACAACAGTCTCTGTCCAGTGTTGTAACAAAGACCATCTTGCCTGGTGATTATAACTCCTCTACAATAAGCAGCTATCTGCAGATCTGACATAATGCAAATCAACTTCATTATGATTTAAGTCACAGTCCCTATAAATAGTAGCTTACTGCAAAAAAACAACAACAGAATAAAGAATAGGGCAATTCCTACATATCAAGAGATCAGAATTATACTGTAATCCAAGGGAGAATGAAACACAATAAAAACAATGGATAAAGCTAAGTCAAGAAGGCTATCATGAAAATAATACTGCTAGATACTACAAAAAAGATGTTGAGACTTTGGAAAAAGTTCAGAGAAGAGCAACTAAGATGATCAAAGGTCTGGAGACTAAAACATTTGAAGAACGGCTACAGGACTTGGGTTTGGCTAGTCTAAAGAAAAGAAGAAACAGGGGTGACATGATAGCAGTATTCCAGTATTTGAGGGGCTGCCACAAAGAAGAGGGGGTCAAATTATTCTCCAAAGCACCAGAGGGCAGGACAAGAAACAATGGTTGAAAACTAATCAAAGAGAGAAGCAACCTGGAATTAAGGAGAAACTTCCTAACAGTAAGGACAATTAACCAGTGGAACAGCTTGCCTTCAGAAATCGTAGGCGCTCCATCCCTGGAGGTTTTTAAGAAGAGACTAGAAAGTCACTTGTCTGAAATGGTATAGGTTCTCCTGCTTGAGCAAGGGGCTGGACTAGAAGACCTCCAAGGTCCCTTCCAACTCTATTCTATTCTATTCTATTCTATTCTATTCTATTCTATTCTATTCTATTCTATTCTATTCTACTTTACTCTACTCTACTCTACTCTACCCTACTCTACTCTACTCTACTCTACTCTACTCTACTCTACTCTACTCTACTCTACTCTACTCTACTCTACTCTATTCTAATTCTAAAATGTCTGGGGCAAAACTGTTTGGTATTACAGGAAAAGTACATTTTGTCTATAGGTTCTGAAATTTCTGGATAACTTTTAATCCATTTGATGCCCTACAGATGCTTTGTCATCCTGGCAGGGTATTTTGGGATTTTTAACCTCAGGATAAATGACAGTCACTTGTTTGGAAATGGCTGACCTAGAGTATCTTCTCATTAATAAATAACCTTCACTCAAGGGTTTCACTTGGGATTCAGTCAAATATTATCTCTTTTGATACACACACAATGTGCACAAACACAGTGTGAAACTGAACTAAATCATTGTTGCTGTGCTACTTTAATGCTCATCTGCTTAAACCTACCAGGCTGTAAGTGCACAATGGGTCATTTTCACCTACTCTCTTGTTGCTTCTGTACCTGGGAATACTCAACAACACTCATACAGGCAGCAGGCTGATTGTGTGAATGACACCCCAAGGTGAGAAATCTTTGCTGCATTAGAGTTACTTCTTTCCTTGAAGACCTGCATCAAAGCAACATTAATAGCAACGCATCTGTTGCTAACCTAATACATATATTGTTGTTTGTTGATTAATTGAAGTCTATTATTGTGTTGTGAAAAAGCAGATTTGTTTGGGCAAATCTTGTATACACCAATATATTAGGAAAAAATAGGGCAAGCAAAGATGTAGATTTTCTAATCACTGATGGATGCTGCAGGAAATGACATACATGCATGGGGGACTATTTAGTTAAACTACTGCTTAAATGTCCTTATCCAAGTCAGTATTTCTCATTATCCACTTTCTATGAATATCAGGAGACCAAATGCAGTAATAATCTTAGCAGAGCAGGTTATGTATGGAAACAAATTGGAGAAGCACAGTACAATTCATTGGGTTATAGTCAAAACCAAATGCTTTTTCCTTTCTCTGGCACATTGTCTACGATGTTTCTATCTGCCCTCTATAGACACCCATAAATCTATACAAGGCAGCATCTCCTGAAGTTATGTGATCATGTGTCATACACCGGCAACTAATATTACAGTCGTCAGAGAAGTGGGGAAGTTTGAAAGATGTTGGGTATGCAATCCTTAACAGTCTTTGGCTTACAGCCAGTTCTTTAATGATTGTTCAAAGGTACGATGGGCTTTTAAAAAAACTACTTACAACCCTTCATTAATTATTACAACTGCTGCCATCCTCCCTGTAATCTCGCAATCGCATTTTGGGCACTTGGCAATCGACTCATTTATGATCAGTTTGTGACAAACTGGACAAAATAGAGAGAGGATGAATGGATGGGGTTGAGTGATGCTTTAAATCTTTAGGATAGGATAGGATAGGATAGGATAGGATAGGATAGGATAGGATAGGATAGGATAGGATAGGATAGGATATTCTTTATTGGCCAAGTGTGATTGGACACACAAGAAATTTGTGTGTCCCCCATCTTCACATATCCAAGGAAAAGGAAAAACAATCAGACAAAAGTCATATATCAGTCTTTTTCACAAAAGAATTAAATTCGTGGTTTATAACAAATAGTATTGCTATGATGGCAATGTTTGCACTCTATCCCTGGCTACATACAAGGAACGGGGAAAGTGCAATGTTTTACTGTAATTTTCCTGGAATTTGAGCCAATCTGGAAAATTGCCAGGGTAACAACTATAAAAACAGCACAAAGTCTCCGGGACTTCAACACCTTTGTGACCATTATCACACAAAACATCTTAAAAATGTCACCAATAAATATTAATTTTCCCAAGATGTTAAGTCCCAATGCTCATGTATAATAATTATTTTCTTTAAAAAGCCATGGCAAAAGCAGGGCTTGGATTGAGTCGTTTTATCTGCAAGTGCACTTATACTTCTTCATTTTCAAGAAATTGCACTGGGCATATATTACTTCCAAGATAGCGGAGCTCAAGTCAGCCGCTGTGACTTTAAAAGCATTTCCTTTCCTTACTGGAGATGCTCTAGTCCAACACACTGCAATCTTGGCAGCTTTAAGATGTGTGGACTTCAACTCCTATTGCAGTTTTATGGTCCTGTGAACTGGTCACCTGGACTAACCTGGTATTGTTTCCTGTTATATTTTAGAGCTGGTATTTGGAACTGTGGGGTATCCGTTGGGAAATAGACATTAGCTCTTCACTCATCATCTCAATATAACCAACAACAAAGATTGGTGGGAACTGCAGATCATTCAAATCTAGGCAGAATCTAGACAAGAAGTCAAATGACCAAGAAAAAACAATCTCCAACCACTTCCACATTGTTTCTTCTGGTCTGCCTGTTTGTCTACCATTGTCCAGTGCCACTCTGTAGAGCTGTTTTTCATTGCTTTGCTGAAGGAGGCTGTGTGGATTGCCTAAGGCAAATAATTTCCAGAAAGGATCATTTAATTTTGCTACTGGCTGCAAATGGACCCCACTGTCTGTATATCTCCATGTACAATTGTAACATAACTACCATACAGCAATCATAATAACTAGCTGCTCTTTGCAAGAAGGTTCGATAAAGGACCACTGAACTATGAAAGCATCACACGTTGTAGTCTTGGTTGTCACATCTTTCCACCATCTTGGAACGACCTCCAAGTTTACAAGCATGTTGCGGCCCTACTTAGTTTGGTGGCATAGGAGAAAAAAAATGTTTGGCCAGAAATCATGAATGGGAAAAGCTTCTATGCCAAATGACCCCTTGGTTTTCACGTCAGACTGCTCTGTTTGCAAGCTTCTTGGGTGGATTTGATTGCTGCAGGAAAGAAGGAACCACAGCACACCCAAACAATGCAGTTAACTCTCCTGGCAAAAGCTAAAGGAAGTCTGTTCTGTGCTGCACAGCTGCAGAATATTAGCCTCTAAGACTTCTGTGGCATTAAAATCCGAGGCTGACACACCCATATTTACAGCACATAATGTACTGTACCATGCCCTGCGCCAAGAAACTTAACCTATCTACTTTGGCAGAAAAACCAAGTCATACCAGGTTAATCCAATTCTTAAATTGCACAACTTCTATACAACTGGAGGGAAACCAAACCCTTCCTTGCCCCCTCCTTCCAACTTTTTCTCTCAGTTCCCTTCCCAACCAGCACAGTGGCCTCATTTTTCCCCCCTGCTGAGTGCTTGCATCTCACTTCCAAAACAATAACAACAAGCATAGTTGTCCTTAATTCCTTCTCTATTTCCCAAATGGATTATTAGAAAAGAAGTACACAGCCTGGGGAATGCCAGTGAGTATGAAAGATGGGCCTATTCCTCACTCGTGACATGAAGGAACAGCTTTAGTCAGATGAAAGATCCAAATTTAAACTCTGCAAAGCTCCCTGAATTGTTGTTTCAAGGAAGCACAATTAGGAAGGAGACCCTTCACTTTTTACTTCTTTTATTAGGACACTCTCCCATTTACATCCATGCATGTGCCTCTTTCAAGCATCCCCTAATTGCAAGGACCATGCATGTTTCCTCCTTTAGCCCTTGTCCAATTTTACTTGTTATATTTTTAATGCTGAGGTTGCTGATAATAAAGAGTTCGTCATCATATTTATTTCCTAATTTCAGAATTCTTTGCAATAGTATTGCCTCCTATCCCTGAAACAGTTTGTTGCTCCCCAGAGAATTATTTTTTCGTGACACAGGGCTGAATTTGTAACCGAAGTAAATGTACCAGCAGGAAACCAATATTTGTTTTGCATAAAAAGCTGCATGTATCTCTTGCCATTGCAGGTACCTGATGCTTTTTTCTCTAAATACGCAACAGAGCACACTGTTGGGTTACCACCGGCTTACCTGGAGCCATTATCTGCTACAAACAGGGAGTTTAGATGGAAAAAAACCCCCTACTGCTCCATAACACATTGGATCAGGATGAGAGTTGAGCCTGTATATCTGGAGTAAGAATGATACAATCCCTGGGTTGCATGGAATCATTTTATTTGTGTGTTTGTGTGTGTTTTGTATCTTGTTGCGAGCCACCCGGAGAAATTAGATGGGAAAGCATATAAATAAATAAAATAAAAGACACATCAATACCTCTCTGAATAATAACAACAAAAATGATGCTTCGGTTATTTAATATTACAGACTTGGGAGTATATATTCCACAACTACTCTGGAGGTGAGCATAATTCAATAATGGCAATAATAATGCCCTTCTTGGAGGCTACAGTAGTTCATTCTAAAGATCAGGCCAGAAAGAAGCTACTATTGCTTCTTAACAGCACCCTACTTCGCATAAAAAGCAAGTGGGAGAAGTTGTCAGCAGAGCCCACACTGACATGCCTAGCTGTAAACCGTATTGTTCTATGACTGCTTGGTGCCTGAAAAATCATGCATCTCTTTCTGAGCGGAAGGATAGGCAGCCAAAGAATTCATGCTATATTGAACAGGCTGGTTTTAAATTGCCACTGGATAGGCTTTTATATCTCTCAAGTAGTGGAAAGGCAGTGATTGACAGGTAGTGCTTTCTTTAGCAGACAAAGGGATCCTTCATTTCTGTCAGGCATCCAGATCCCAAGCCCACGAGAGGTCTATCAAACAAGGCCTAGCAATCCCATCTGCTGCCTCAAAGATTCTGCTTATGTATGTGGTATTTAAACATGGAAACATATGTTTATATCTTGTGTGTTCTCTCTCTCTCTCTCTCTCATTTTCTCTCTCTCTAGTATTTTCTCTTTCTCTCTCTCTCATCCTCTCGTTCTCTCTTCTTTCATGTTCTCTCTCTCTCTCTCGCCCCCCTTCTCTCTCTCTCTCGCCCCCCTTCTCTCTCTCTCTCGCCCTTCTCTCTCTCTCTCTCTCTCTCTCTCACACACACACACACACACACACACACAAAAAAAACATTACATCCAGCAAAGTAAGTAATCATCTGACTGCACAGGAGGAATGCTGAAACGCACAGTCTTCACCACACAGAAGAGGGCGCAAGCCAAGAGAGTGGTTTTCAGACCAGGCTCCTAAGCATGATTAAGGTCTGCCCAAATCCTATATTATCTCCTAGCAAGTTGACACTATTGTGCTATAGAATGACCAGAATGAGAACAATGGATGGAATTAAGCCCCCTTTCTTTTCAATCCTCACTTTTATAGTTAAATACAAGATACTACAGCACTAAGAGAAAACAAGACATTTTTTAAAAAATTGTCCTGAAAGGATCCTATATCATTTTCTTTGATATTAGCAATTTTTAGGCAGAGCTAACATTCCGGCTTGCTGAATGAACTTTGGTTAAATCATACTGTCTGCTGTAAGGAAATGTTTATTATTACAAGAAGAACTTTGCACTACCAGCATTTGGTCTCTAATGCTGACGCAAAAACTATGGTCTCCCAGACACAATTGCCAAGTTGCAACTTGAATTGCAGTTCTAAATAAGGAAAAAAGGGAAATTATAAATTACACGGAGAACCATACAATTAAATAACTATGAAGTTTATTTAATTAATGCAACTGAAATTCAGTCAGATTATCTGAAGTAGCCCTAGTCCATTTTTTTCTCTCCTGGTTCCACCTATTGTTGACAGCTCAATCCCCGACATATCCTTCAAAGGTCAAATGTGCTTCTTGGACCCCAACAATAAGTTTTGTTCTATCCCAGGATTACTGAACTACCTGAACAAACCCTCTAAGAAAGCCTTTTTAAAACCCATCATTTCTAGCTAAACACATAGGCCACAGCTTGGTGGGGGAATGCTTCGGTATCATTGCCATGCACAGCAATGCATTTAATTTTATTTTCTGCTATGGATTGCAAGCTGTATTCAACTGTGTAGCCCTTAAATTAAGCAGCACCAAGCTGCTGCCTTTTCTTTTTTATTAAAAAAACAGCAACACTAAATGCTTAATCTCTGACCTATTGTCCCCAATCATGTTCCAGAGAGGAGAAGGCTTTCCTGGCCAGGTTCTTGAAGGATAATTGGGTAAAAGGTTTGCTACAGCCCTCTCAGCATCGTCAATGAGAGATCTTCTGCCAAAAATCCTTGCATGCAGTCTTCTATTTATATGGCTACACATCAGAGGAGGACATTTTGTCACAACTCATTTATCACTGTAGCTTGCTCCTGACATCTGCCAGTGACAAGTGCACAAGCTAATCGAAAGAACACATTGATTTGCAGACACCTGGCAAGTTTTCCTTCTATAATTATTAGCTCGCTGTCCTGCCAGCTATCAAGGCCTGCAGATCTAACAGGGTTATCCAAGGTCCTACTGGGCTTGTGTGAATTATTTATTTATTCTCCCCTCCCCTAGCGAACAGGAGCTAACTGAGTTTAACCCAGGCAGGGAATATCAACAATGATATACCATGGCGATGAGCATACATGAGGGCACATCAGCTTCCTTCCACTCACTATTTATGTAGATATTTATTAATCAAATTTATATAGCCACCCATCTCATGAATATGATTCTGGGCAGCTGACAAATAATTAAAACAAATATAAACTACTACAACAAAACAATATAATAATTTAAAAACAAGGCAAAACCAATATAAAAACTGTAATAAAATACCTAAAACTCACAAGGTATTCCCATCCATCAAAACAATCAGTATAGCCAGTGTGCATTTTTCCTGACATCTAAGGCAGGAGGGGAAAATAAAAGGACGTGCTCGCAAAATGAAAAATGTTACTGAGGCTTCTGAATTTGAACTTGGAGAAGTTGAGAATTACCATATTCGATGTTGGCAAGCAAATCAAAGGGAGAAAAGAAAAGGAAGGGGGCTGAGGTGGTTCCAGAAAATTCAAAAAATTCAAAATTGGGCAGCAATAATATAAAATAAAAATCTAAGCAAAGAGCCCCAGAGAAATAATCTTATTTTATAGTAACAAAAGCAACTCAGCGTCTTCTGAGATATTGCCTTTAAGGTGACACAGACATCTTGTTTTAACTATTAAAAAGGTTCTACCCAAATAGAAAAGTTTATAAGTTGAACAATTCTAGAACTTGGCACATTGCTGTCAGACTCTTGCTAATCTTCCAACAACACTAATAACAAAGCTAAAGCTTAAATATTTGGGACACATGATTACAAAGGCAGAGATCATTGGAAAAGATCCTAATGCCTGGAAAAAATCAAAGGCAATAAAAAAAGAGCCCAGAAAAACAAAGTGGTAGATACTATCACTGTTGACATAAGCAGGAACCTAAAAAAAAAGCCTTACAAGAAGGAACTACCGACAATCCTTCTAAAATCTTGTTCATTGACTCACAGACTTGGAAGTGCCCAAACAACAATAATTCACGCTGTTCTGGAAAATTACAGTATTTACATGCACTGTAAATATACAACAATGATAAGAGAATCTTTTGGTCCTGCAGGTGTTGCTGAGCTACAATTGCCAGCATCCTTTTTATCTTTGGCCATACAGCTGAAGACTCCTGAAGACTTAAATGTGGCTCATTTAACATCTGGAGGAGTACCAGTCTCCCACCCCGTCATGCTCATTTCACAATTTCATACAGCAGAGATTCCAGTGGTCATGCCTAAAAGTATGGATTTCTCTCCAATGGAGATGTTTTCAGATTTCAATTATAAATATTGTTTTCCCACAGCACTAGGCAACAGATAGACTCTGAGGAAAGGGGGAGAAAGGAAGAAAAAATTCATGCTATTAGACAGACAACTTTTGGCAACTTTCCTCTCCTTGACTGTTTCTATACCAACTGGTTGCAATAAGAGCTTCCTAACAAACAACTTAGTGTTTGTACTTGCTTCTTCCAAATCCCCTTCTTTTTGATATTGCAGCTAATAGATTTCGTGCTTGCAGGAGCTGTCATATTATTGATTTTGGGGAGTCTTTCTCAACCAAAGGAAGGCAAAACATGCTTCAGTTAAATAAAAACACACGTACGTGCTAAATTCTAAATGCTGTGAGAAGTAAATCATTAATTAGAAATTGCCTCATGTCGGGAAAATGTAGATTTATTTCACAGCTGTATTTACAGAATATATTTTACAATCTTCACAATACATTGAAGATCTTTACAATCTTCAATGTATTCTCACTTCTCACCATCCTGCTATTTACAGTGATCTAGATCTAGAACATGCATTGCAATGTGGGAGAAGATCTATTTAGGATAACTGGATGTAGAAAAGACTGAACCTTGACTGACATTTTGGAAAGAAAAGAGATTATTGTAGTGGAAGAGGAATATGAGGACATGAGAATATGTCTAGATTCTCCTTCCCTATTCCGATGCCTCTACATCTATTGCAGGGGTCTCCAAACTTGACAACTTTAAGAGTTGTGGACTTCAATTCCCAGAATTCCTCAGCCAGCATGTTGGCTGAGAATTATAACTCATCAGAAGGGAGACAGGTCAAAGTCTGATCTGGACATTCCCACCCACCAAGAAATATACAAATTCCTCTGTGTGAAGTAAGACAATTGTTCAGTCTTGTGTAGAATTATTGAAAGTGGGACACTCAGAGTCTCACCCCTTATCCTCCACATAAGCCTTTACACAGATTCTTTATTTCCAGACCCACAATTACTAATGCACCAATGCCTATCAGATGACATCCCAGCATCTTCAAGCTAATTCTAGATATCCAGAAGTCATCTGTGAGATCAGGCAGAGCGGGCACATTTCTGGGAATAGAATAGAATAGAATAGAATAGAATAGAATAGAATAGAATAGAATAGAATAGAATAGAATAGAATAGACAATTGCTCACTAAAGGAATTGAAGAAGAATAGAATAGAATAGAATAGAATAGAATAGAATAGAATAGAATAGAATAGAATAGAATAGAATAGAATAGATCTTTTGTGTAACTCACAACAAAATTGTGTCATTGTGTAACTCACAACAAATTAAGTGCTGTCCACAGTGCACACAAGTAAAAACCACAAATAAAAGCATACACTATATACACACATCCTTCACATTCCACCCACCACCGCGCTGCCCCCAATATTGCACTTCAATGTTGCACTACACAGTAGTATTTAATATGGTTACAGCTCTGGGATAAAAACTATTTTTCAGCCTATTTGTCTTTGTTTTTATTATCCTGTACCATCCGCCAGATGGTAATAGTTCAAAAAAAAAAGAATGTCCGGGATGAGATGAGTCTTTAAGAATGTTTTGAGCTTTCCTAAGACAGTAGGAACTGTACAGTTCGTCTAGGGGGGCGGGGGAGGAGAGGGCAGCCAATAATCTTCTGGGCGATGGTAATGACCCTCTGAACCCTCTGTTGATTATACAATGTCACCTTATGAGACCCAGGAGATGTGCCTTTTCGGTAGCCCTACCCTCTGCAATGACATCCTTCTTGAGATCTATGTTGCTCTCACCTTAATAACTATTAAAACTTGGATGTTGTTGCTTGACTTAATCTGTTGGCAGGTGGGCTGGCTGTTGGTCTGATTATCTTTCATTCTCTCTTTAAGCCATCAGAATTGTTAAGGTCAAACTGCCTCAAAATGGAGTTAAATAAATAAATAAACATTTGTGAAATGTTGGTGGCTGTGCCTTTAGTAGCATCCATATCTGATGCAATTAGCAGGTGAACATTCTTCTTCCCTGCTGAGAAAAGCTTCAAGTACAGATTTTGCATATATCCCTATTAAAAATCAAATATCGACATACACCAGCCTTACTTCACGCATCTGTCTGCAGAGTGATTCCCATCACAGAATTCACTCTCTTTCTGCACAAACAGTTAGTTGCATGAATAATCCTAACTTCTATGCCTAATGAAAATTAACAGCCTGGGTGAGGAAAAAAACAAGAGCTGAGGATTATCTGACCACTGATTTATCACTTGTCTGTTCACCTATTCTCCACACTAAAACTAAATTTATCCACACCAAAGGGCACGGTACCAACTTGTCTCCCTATTTATATTTTTATTCTATCTTTTTATATCAGGAAAGTGCACCTGATTTCTTCTCTGAATTGTTTAATAATATTCAATAAAGTTGTTGTCTGATTGTGGTATGGTGTATGAATCCAGCTCTTGTGGTTTGTAAAGTGTGTGATTTGCAGTAGGAGTGGGCAACTCTGTTTGGGCTACACTAGGTCTCTGAATGGTACATCAGAGGCTTATATTTCTAAAATAATTAAGTGAGGCCAGGAAAAATAATTTAGATTAAACTGAATTTACATTCAAATTTAGATAACATTAAAATAATCAAATATAGACATAATTATAACTAATATATTTAATAATTTTTCTTTTCTGGTGAATTAAAATTTGGTGGAGGCTTTTGGAGGTGCTCAGATAGGGAGATAGAGGGCAAGGGCCCTAGAGCAGAAGTCCCCAAACTCTTCAACTCTCCTTCTTGAGGTTTCAGACTGTTCATCAACCCCCAAGCATTTACTATATGAAAATAATTAAATGAATATTATTTTAATAACAACAACAACAACCTGCAACATAACACCCCGTACTTAACAATTGTCGATAAGAAAGACAAAAAAGTCTGGATAGTGGACGTGGCAGTGCCTGGAGACAGCAGAATAGATGAGAAAGAACTGGAGAAGATAACAAAATACAAAGACCTACAAATAGAAATAGAAAGACTGTGGCAAAGGCAAGCAAGGGTAGTACCAATAGTAATAGGCGCTTTGGGTGCAATCCCAAAACAACTGGAGCACCACTTGAACACCATTGGCATTGACAAATTCGCCATTAGTCAATTGCAAAAGGCGGCCTTACTAGGAACTGCTTCCATCCTGCGACGATATCTGTAATACCATCAAAAATCCACATCTGCCTATCCCAGGTCCTTGGTAAGGACTCGATAGGTAGACAAAAATGCCAAATCCAGTCTGAACATCTGGCTGACTGTGCGATGTTCAATAATAATAATAATGATGATCCCCTTAGTGTGTCCCATCTACTCATGGGGGTCAATACTGACCACTTTGGAGAACTCTGTCTGAGAACCTTAAGTTATACACGTCTGCTTTATATCTTAGTGAGACACCTGAAATTAGCCTCTGACTTGTTCTAGTCAGTTTCTCAGTGAACTTTGTAAACTGACTGTGATTGTGCACTTGTTATCTTCCTTAGCTTTGCTCAAGCCTTTCACCACTATATCATAGTAAAGTCTGCCTGGGTTAGCCCCATGGTAGTGAACAGAAAGTACAGATAATCCTCGACTTACAACAGTTTGTTTAGTGACAATTTGAAGTTACAACAGCACTGAAAAAAGTGACTTATGACTTTTTTTCACACTTATGACCATTGCAGAATCCCCATGGTCACGTGATCGAAATTCAGATGCTTGGCAACTGGCTCATATTTATGACGGCTGCAGTGTCCTGGGGTCAAGTGATCACCATTTTTGAACTTCTGACAAGCAAAGGCAAACAGGGAAGCCAAATTCACTTAACAATCATGTTACTAACTTAACCACTGCAGTGACTCACTTAACTGCGGCAAGAAAGGTTGTAAAATGAGGCAAGATTTACTTAACTGTCTCGCTTAACAACAGAAATTTTGGGCTCAATTGTGGTCGTATGTAGAGGACTACCTGTAGAACTATTCTATGTATGTCCTGCACAACAGCAACAGAATTGTGCAAGCAAATTTCCAATCAGCTGTATCTAAAGGTTGCCTCTCTCAGCTCCCCTGAAAACCACTGATTTTCAGATTTTAATCATACCCCGGCACCCCAATACACCTTACCATTTCCATGTTTTGCAAACACTTAAGGGTAAAGTGATTAAAATTTTATTGGGAACATTACAATTCACTTCTCTAATCAGAAAAGGACACGGACTTTTTCCTCCAGCTTGTGCATTCAGCAATTTTCTTCCCTCACACCCTGGAGGATCTATTTTTAAATTTGCCTACATGTATTCTACATCTCTTTTTGATCTAAACTGCAGTCTCTGGCAAACTAGAGAGAAAGGAAGGGAGGAGTGAGCAATATCACTTTCCTCCTCACTCTCTATCGTCACGGCACAGAACATCTAGTGCTGCCAAACTTTTCCATTTTGCTTTAAGGTTCTCTCTAGATCATAGGTCCCCAACCTTTTGGGCACCAGGGAGCGGTTCCGTGGAGAGAGGTTTTCCCACGGACCGGAGGGGGCGTGGTTTTGTGTCCTGCCTGTATCCCGCGGATGGGGCTTTGCTTGTTTGTGCGGACCGGTTGCTGGCATGGCGCGGCCCGGTACTGGTCCACGGACCGGGGGTTGGGGACCCCTGCTCTAGATCTGGACATGAGAGGTACCAATAAAGGGATGTATCTGCCTGTTTCAGAGAAATACACGCTCTCCACAGATCTAAGGAACAAACCATTCGAGAGCTGTTTCTCCTCCACCACCACTACCAACCCATCCGCAAGAGCCAATGTAAGAAGACCTGGCTCTAGAAAAGACCTGACTGATGGGTTAGCTCCTTCTGCTCTGATGCGACCCATGTAGAGAGTCCAAGGACCAGGACTCAAAACAGCAGCAACCCTATATGGGTTATTTGCAATCGTCATGCAATGTCATTGCCTCAGAAACAACCAATATCAAGCTGCGTTATCCTGAAAATGACATACAGAGGAGGAGGCACAATGGCAGACAGCAAAAATCAAAACAAGCCAGGATTGAGAGTTGGGTGAAGTACCATAAAGGGGACTGTTTAGGCTACCCAGTTATAACAATTCAAAAGACGTATGTGCACATTCAAGACATTTTCAGATTAGAGATAGCTTACAGCCCTTCTCCTCCCTGACAACACAGTAAGGAAGAGGGATCTGATTTCTGAATTCTTTTTTCTTTATTTGCCCCTCACCCAGAAGACATGTTGTTCCTTAAACCCTAAAGGGAATCACAAAACAAGACATTAGTAACTGGGATGTTTCTCACTGTGGGAATGTTGTCCTAAGCCCAAACCAAAATAATGAGAACAGAGGCCGAAGCAGAACTTACCTTTGTTCACTCCACCCAAACGCTCAATGATTCATAATTAGAGGCTATTGATTAAACTATTTTCTGCTGTCTTGTTCTACAGATTAAACTAAGGGGTGGCCTTTGGTTTAAAATATATCTTTCTGAAACAATTCACTGTTTCTTTTATCTAATAGGCAAAATTGTCATTTTGTACCTATAAGTTAGCTTTGTTTTCCATTGATGGAAAGAATTTTGAAATTGACCAGATCTTTTGGACAATGTCTTACCCATACCAGGGAAACTGGAAAATATGGGCAATATTCCTGGCTGCCCCCTTTACCACCACCCACGACCCCTACGAAGAGTAAGCATTTGTTCAGAGGCATTGGGATGAGCCTGCTGTATGTACCTCTGTTGTACTTTTATTTCAGAAACAGGAAACGCTTGTGCCTGCCAATTCCTCCCTTGATGTCGGTCGAATTTCCTGCTCATCTAATTTTATTTTGTTAAAAAAACATAATTTTAATTTAAAAAAATAAAATAGGATGTTGGCCTGTTACAGAGCAAAGGGAGGGGGGGAGGAGAGAAGTCACTGGAGACAGACACAATTTGGGGTAACAGTAAAAACTCTGTTCTAGAAATGTTCTAGAAATGCCTGAAAATTTTATCAGAAATAAATCTGTTAGATGAACCTGCCTGAACAAAAGTTGACAATTTTTTCAGAGAAACTTTGGAATGGAATAAGATTTGGCCTAAGAGGCTCTTTCAGCTATTAAATACGGAAGAAACTGCGATAAAGAAAGACCTCATCTCTAAAAAAAGAGAAAGAGCACACAAAATCTTGAATACATAGGTAAATAACTAAGTTGAGCAATTTCTACAGTAGTCCGCTGCTACTATTTTTTATTTTATTTTATTTTTTTGAGAATTTGGGGATAACCTCACATGATTTCATGGAGCGTTAGAGTAACTAGCATGGGAAAAAGAGAATTCTAGAGTAAAATATCACAGAATAAAGCATATCCTCTTGAATAAAGTCTATGGAAGTGTAATTTGCCATGAGCACTGTCATATTGGTAACAATTTGGTAGGAACTATGTAAGAAATGGTTGGCTTCTATTGTCTTACACATGTTATGAACTAAAGGAAGAAATGTCATATAAAATACCACTAACTTTACTAGCCGGGCACCCTCGTAAGTTGCCTAGACTCCTTCCATCATCTCTTGCTAGCCCTGGCCAGGAACATGCTGGCTTAAGATGGTGGAGTCTGTAGTCCATATATACCAGTGGTGACGAACCTATGGCACGGGTGCCAGAGGCGGCACTCAGAGCCCTCTCTGTGGGCACGCATGCTGTCACCCCAGTCCTAGGCCTTCAGCTGGGTTTTATAAAACCTTTTCGCTTTAGGCCTCCGCCGCCGTGTGCAAAAAAAAAAAAAAAGTTTCAATCAGTCAATTTAAACTTCTTGCGGGAAAAAAAAATCTTGCAAAGTTGGAATTGATTGATTGAACTTTTTAGTTCCACCCTGTCTGCCGTTACTACCGCAGCCACGCCCACCCAATTGGCCACGCCCACCCAATTGGCCACACCCAGCCAATGGGCCACACCCACCCGGCACTCGACGATGCATAAGTGGGTTTTGGGTTGCAATTTGGGCACTCAGTCTCTAAAAGGTTCGCCATCACTGATATATACTGCAGGTCCCTGTTTGAGGCGGCTAAAATAATATTGCAAGTTTGTTTTATGTATTTTTATCCAGTCTTTATTACTTTGATAAATAACTCAAGGTGGTGAACACACATAATAGTTCTTCTTCCTCCTATTTTCCCCACAACAATCACCCGGTGAGTGAGTTGGGACAGGCTCAAAGTCACTCAGCCAGTTTTCACGCTTAAGGAGGGACTAGAACTCAAAATCTCCTGGCTTCTAGCCTGGTATCTTAATCACTAAGGCCAAACTGACTTTGATCCATCCATCCAGCTCAGCTATGTTCATTCTCTGACACCAATTCTTGGGATTGTCCGATCCAAAGTTTTCCTCTCAACCTGATGCTTTATATCAGAATTGACCCGGACTAAATGTGGTATATCCTACACCTGATCTACACCTAATATCTGTCTTTGATACACCATGTTGACACTTCTTTTGAGTTCCAGGAAACAGCACATACAGCCTATCTCCAAGGAATACTTTCTTTATTGATCTCTTTTACAAATAATCCCTCAATGTCTGCCAGAAACCCAAGGCACAGATGCTGGATGTTTATGCATTACATGTATGACAGCCAGGCCCCACTTGGACCTCAGTGGGCATGTACCCAAGAACACACTGAATATTTTTATCGTGACTATACTGTGCATTTCATTGTTGCTGTCGGTTCCATAGTAACAAAATGGCTTGCCAACAGATTTCTACAAATCTTGGCACTTAATGACCAGCAATTGGAGAAAAAAAGATTCTTTTCACTAAGTTTGTCAATTTTCAGATGCCAGCATAACATCTCCCCATCAATTTTTTTTAAAGGAGAAATTTCCTCAATTCTAACACAAAGCTACAAGAACCACCAATGGCCCTGTTTTTTAGCTCTCAAGTACAGCATCTGGCACTTTTATTTTCAGTTCTCTCCAACATTCATGCTACCTGTGTTTCATAACATTTGGCAAGTTTTCTAGGAAGATTTTTGGCATCCAGGCATGTGCCTGCTCTGGGAAACTTCTATTTATTTTTATTTTGTTTTCCAGTGTGGAGGCCTGGTGTGATAGAGATGCCAAGGCTAAGCTTCAGGAAAACAAGCTATGTTCACTTTGACAACTTAAGTTTGCTGCATACCCCAATTTTTATTAGGCTTTCAACATAATGGCTGAAGACAGACAGACATACTTACACTACATAACTCAAAAGGTTCAGTGCAATTATCAAACCATCATCAGAATGTAATCAAGAGCACAGTATAGAGAACTATAGAGAAAATACAAAAATGCCAGGAATCAGACCATAAAACTGAATTTCATTTTACTTTAATGTAAATAGCTTCTTGATTTATAATGGAAAGCAGTGTACAAATATTTGCAATAAAAAAAATGAAATAAACCCTGATATTTTTCGCATCACTATTCATTTCTATCTACCAGAGAGATGTATACATACTTCCTCCCCATGAAGGTTAGAAACCTAGGTTGGATTCTTATACTTTGATACCTTAATTTTTCTTTCAGTAGCCAAACTCAAGCAACAAATGGGTATACCGTGTAAAAGAGTCAATTGTCCAAACTTACTCTTCTCTTCAGTCATCTGCCAATTCAAGATTTGTGTGTTTTTTTAATCAGTCCAGTATTGCAGTCAGGATTCAAAATAACTTCCATTGTTATTTTTATGGCCAAATTGCCATAAACAGAAAGAAGTTAGCACAGCTATGTGAATCTGTGTCCATCTGCACCCTCCCTTTCTAAAAGTTGGAGAGACTTCTTATACCCATTTCAGAGTTTGCCTCACCAACACATAAAGCCACTGCAACCACCATTTGGCAAAGTCATGGAAGTCACTGTTTTGGTTTTCCCAGACGGGAAATTTAAATTAATTACTTTGCCCTCTGTTCTTATCTTACTATCATGCCAAGACAATAAAAGGTACCAACTCCTGTTGCTACTTGCCCGTCATCCATTTCCTAGTTGCTGGGGAATGTCTAGGGAACATGGGTCACACAATCTGCCCCTCAAATTGTGACCCTGGTTCATTACATGATCTTTTCAACTAAAACAGTGGGGGAAAGAAATTCTCTTTTTCTGAATAGAAAGCACAGAATGGGGCAGCTTGCCACAGCCAACTCCCTGTGGCCAACTCACCAGAGCCAACTCACTGCAGGACAACTTGCCATAGCCATCTTGCTGCAGGACAACTCGGCACAGGAAAATTCAACAATTCAATATAATTAAAAATTTATTTTAATGTTTATCATTCACATTTCATTTTGTCCCTCCTTTCGCATCATTTTTTTTTAGTAATTCTATTTTACCATTTCTTCGAAATTAGTGTGACTTTTATCCCGCAGCGAGTTGATCCACAGCGAGTTGGCTGTGGTGAGTTGGCTGTGGCGAATTGTCCACCTAGACCTTAGAAAGCACGGGCTTCATTAATTAAGTCATTTCTAATATGAACGATGACAGGCAACACACATCAACCTATCGCAACCTTGTCCCTGTAGCTCCAAATGTCTATGTGCCTACTGGATCACTTGAGGTGAGGGAAAGAAATTCTGCACATGGCAAAGTCTCCATTGCTTTATTGTATTGTTCATGTGGCAGATCTAGACTGAAAATAAATTCTTGGCTTACAGCCTGGATGTTCTAAGGAAACTCTGGGCATGATTTTTAAATAGGAGGGGCGTTTGTGGATGCTAACAACAAAACTTGCAATCAAAATAACTTTTGGCAGTAGGATAGTTTAGAAGTATGCTTTGAAATTCCTCAACCATTGGGGCAGGGGGAAAAGATGGCAGGGAGGGAGGGAGGGTACTTCTAAAATCAACCAAGAGCATAAATCTTTGCCAGGGCTGACTTGTAAAAGAGGTTGCAAATGAACCTTAACAGATGGCCATGTAAAGATTGGCTGCTTTTCCTGCTCTCCCAAAAGGATACAGTGAAGGGAAGGATTATCATTCTAATAATTTTCTCTACCCTCCATCCTGTGCTTGACCATTGAGGCATACCATAGAGTCATTTCAAAGATATAGAGGGAACCTGACACAATCCAGAGGATGGTGTAGCATCTGAGAACACGTGTGGCAGAAACAGTTGTCTTGGAAGCATTACTACATCAAATCCTCCCTGCAGGTGGAAGTTTTACCCACCAAAGGTGATGCTTGCCTAGTCTTCGTCTTTTTTGCAAGAGTTTCATGTGTGGGGAAGCCATGTGGTACCACCATGGGACATCTCAAAGTGCTTCCATAATGTTAAACCCCATGCAGCTTTCTTTTAGTTGGAAAAAAACCTCTTTGACTACTTAAGCCCAGAAAGCATAGAGGACCAGATTTGAGATGTCAGGGAGAATCCACAAGTGAGAAAGGAAGTAATTCTTGCCAATGCAACTTCGTGGAGGACCTGACAGGAAATTCACAGGAAGGGACTAGCCAAGCTCAGAGAGACCACCTGCCTTCTTAGGCTTCCCGGCTTTTTTCTCCGCTCAATGTAATCCACATTTCTCCCGCAGCCAATGCTGCTTCCAAAACCTATAATTCTCTCCTTAAAAAATTACTCCCTCTCCATCATATTTCTTTTCAGTACTGTTTCAAAAGTTACATCTCTTTAAAAGCTGCACATGGAACTTGTCTTCATCACACCTCAAAAACAAATTAAAAATGCCACCAAGATAAGTATCCATCATACATCATACACTGATTCCGAGAGCACATGGGCCAGGAAGCCCAAGCCACTGTGGTGTTGTGCACTGCACACCAAGCACACATTTTCAACTCAACACTTTCTTTATATGTGGAACTGCACTTGGGATGCCATATTCACTTATGTGCAAAGAAACTAGTTGGTTGGAACTGATTCACAGCCCTTTCCTATCACTTACTAGTCAGCATTTAATAGCTTTTCAGAGAAATGTGAACTGTCTCCATCTGAAATTCTTCCACTTGCTTCAATTCCAATTGAAATTAAACCTTCATTCACAAAATCATCAACTGAAGTGCATGTCCATGAGGATTCTGGCTCTGATTTTCAGAGAAATGCAGCTAGATCACCAATTTCCTCCCAGTTTGTGATAATCACACAGTCTGTGGCTTTGATTTTCCATACTATTCTCTTCCACTCTCAATGCTAGCCGCTTGATTTATTTTGACTTATATGTCTTTGACATCAATCTCTTGTTCGCAGTATGGCTGACCATCCCAGGAACAGAGAGCAAGTAACATGGTTTCCTGCTGTTGACAATGAGCTCCCATTCCAACAGAAGTCAGATAAGCAATAAATAACCCAAGTGAAAATTAAATATAGGGCCAAATTGCACTTTGTGCAGATTTCCCTAATTCTATGTAGAATGAATTCAAAGTACTTACGAATAAAATGGCCAACTCATTCACCCCACCATATATTTCTCCTTTTCCTAACTGCATGTTTGACAGGCCAACTTGTAAACATCAATCGAACTGTTCTAGATATCCCACAATTTTCATAGGGATTAGTCCTAATATGTAAATGTACTGCAGGCTCAATTTTAAAACATTTCCAAATTGCTTCTCTGTTTAAAAAGGAATGTTTAAAACAATGTTATGATTATTTCAGAATAACTGTAGGGACATTTTCAAGAGAATGTTCTCAGTTCACTACAAGATTTATCAAGTACTTGTCTGGGCACTCCAATAAAGGGACTGTGACATTTCCTGGATATATAAGCAAGTATCTGTCAGATGAGATGTATTAATCACATACCATTCAGAAATGTTGTAAATAGGAAACTGCCAATATTGTTGTAACAACACTTCATTAAAGTAAATCTGAATTCTAACAAAACTAAGAATAACTTTACCACTTGCGAAATTTTTCAACAGACTTTTAAAAAAAAAAAAAAAAATTTTTTTGACAGTAGTTATTTCTATGCAAAACTTCCTTCAATGAAGAATGAACTATTCAAACTCATTGTGAATTCTAGTGTTTCTCCATTATTCCTTCAAGCATATGCTAGTATCTATTATTAGCCTCCATCTAGCTGGAGACCTTATCTCCAGATATCAATGAACTACAACACCCTGGCTGATCATGATGGATGCTACGAACTGTACTTCACCAACATCTGGAGATCTATAGGCTCCTAATCTATTTCAAACTGATGCGCAACCTGGAATGTAGGTAATCCCAGCAAGTCTCATGAACCTTTGCAAACACTCATTCAGACATGACATTAATTCTAAAGGTGAGATGGAAGTTCTCATGTAATTTATAGAAATATGGAGAGCCATTTCTCCACATCAATATGGCAGCATTTCTGTAAGTAATTGCATGGGTAAAACCAAAGCATGGTTCCTTTACATGCAAATACTGGTTGGATCCCGTAGAGAGCTACAACTGATAGCAAGTGGCTCTGTTTATGTGGTTCTTGGGAAAAACATTCTCCAAATAACACAGGGAATTGTCTCAGTTTGAGGACTTCCCTCCTTGCTCCAAATAACATTATGGGATGACTTTGGTGTAAGGCTTCATACTAATCCAGGATATTTATTTTTATGTAAATATGTCCAGATAATATACCAGAACAGAAAACTTGAATACTCCCCCTCTTCATCTTACCAGCCTTGCTATACTGAATCAGAAGTTCTAAAATGGTTAGCTCTTTGTATGCATCTGAATGAGAATCTCCCTGCAGGAGGTAGCAAATTCTGTATATTGCAACCCCTCTTCAAATAATAAATGAATTTGCATGGGCGTCTCCATGTATAGAATTAATGAGTTCATTCAGGTTCTGGCTGGGCAAGAAATAAGCATATTGCTTAATTTTAGCAATAGCACTTAAACTTATATACCGCTTCACATTGCTTTACAGCCCTCTCTAAGCTGTGTACAGAGTCAGCATATTGCCCCCAACAATCTGGATCCTCATTTTACTGACTTTGGAAGGATGGAAGGCTGAGTCAACCTTCAGCAGGTCAGGATTGAAATCCTGGCAGTGGGCAGAGTTTGCCTGCAATACTGCATTCTAACCACTGCACCACACCACGGCTCTCTCTAACAATTGCATTTTAATCTGTATATCATGAGCTGTTTTCAAACATTGTGATACTGCAGCTGCTCACTGCAGGTGTGTGCAGGCAAAACAAGGAGAAATACTGAGTGTGCGTTTTGACAACACTCAACACTGGTGAACGTGAGTCAAAACTCTCATCTTGAATGAGATAAGGGCGAGAACCTGGAAGAGCAAGGAGCATGTCCAGTCTCCCATTCCCTGCACCGAATCAGGTTTCTCTCCAGTACTTAACACATATTCACAACCTGAATGGAAAAGGCTCCGCGTGGCACATATATGGAACTCCTCACCAATGGTGCCAAAAAGTCAAAGGACCTCTTAACTTTACCTGGCCTGGCTGTATTTTGCATGCAGTTTTGGGAAACCATATTCGGGTGGACCGATGTGGATGCTCTGTTGCTGAGGTCCATGACAGATGGTGAGGCTGAGGTAGGTTGCTGAAGAGCTGGTTGATGAGGGCTGTGGTTGTGCTGGGCTGGACTGGGAGGGATGCCATTCTCTGAGAGAAATTCTTCCAGGTCCATGTATTCCAACTGGAAAGTGTCACCATCATAGGGAAGTGTCTTGTCCCATAATGTAGGCCCCAGAAAAGCAGACTGTGGGACAGTGGCTCTGGTACTGTCGTCATCCAGTTTTTTGTCTTTGTCTTTTTCTTTATAAAATGCTAGAAAGGGAAGGAGAAGGCAAGGAAACGTGAGGAATTTTCAGCTAGTTTCTGGCTAGGAAGAAAATAAAGAGAATCCTTTCATAGTTATTCTCCGTTTGGGGTTCTATGTTTGGAACAGAGTTAAAGTCTCTCGATACATTTTTCAGCTCATTAAGCCCATGTATGTTTTCCACCTCTGCTTTTAACTTGCAATTCATCTGCATCTTGCCTTCAAGCAATTGCAAGCTTCAAACAACAACACTCTGAGATTTCATCAGAGCATTTGAATCACCAGAATGGAGAACTGGAGAAACTGTTCCAATGGGTATAGTGGAATATGAGATTTCCCCGATCAAATCCTACAGAACTGGAGCTATTCATAATGGCAGAGTTTACATATCTGTGCTTAAGCCATGGTTTATTAAAACATGGTTTCATTTAAGCTGCCACTAACTGGTATTGTATAGCACAATCACCCATCAATCAGAGCTTACTAACCACGGTGGCTGTGCTTGTATACATTACACAGAATCCAAATAGTCAAAATAAGATTATGGCTTCTGCAATTTAACCTATTTCGAATAGGTTAAAGAAGAACAGAAGACACATTGTGCTTGTAATGCATGGCTAACTTGCTTCAAATCAATTTTGAAGGGCAACATACCACATTTTAAATAAAAATAAAAAATCTGAAAAACACCACAACTGATTTAGTTAAACATTTTTTTAAAAAACCCAAATTACCTAGGTGAACATTCATGCTAGTTAGGAATTCTGGAAATGCTATCTTAGTAAAATAGCCTAATTTAGTCCAATCTTCATCATTTGCTGCTTAGAAACTGAACCCAAGAAGCTATAAAACAAGCCAAACATTACCCAGGGGAGTCACAATTGCATTTCTCAAGATTGGTTAAAAATAAACTTGCAGCAGCAACAGAGAGGCTGGAAATATTAAGCCCTTTTTTAGCTCCTTCCTACATCCATTTCCAGATTCGTATCTCCCCTTTCTTCTACTCCTATGCCCGGGATTGTTTTGAAATGCACGCTTCTTTTGAAGCCAAGAAGCAGAACTTTTTGTACACTGTGTAGGAAATTGCAAAATTAATTGTAATTCCCCCCTCCCGCTTGGTGGATTTTTATTACAGCAAAGTAGCAATAAAACGGTAATTACACATCTTTGTGCAACTTGTAGCCTGTTCCTTTGTATCCATTGGATTTAACTTATTATGCTGACAAATAGCTATTGGCAGCCACTTCCTAAATTTGTAAGTAACCCTTAATGCATTTCTCAGCAACTGGTCATCCTCTTCAAATATATTTGAACATTTACCGTCCATAAATCCAATCTTTCAGCACTGGAAATATTTCAAGTTGTTATCATGATCTAAAAGAACTACCTCAAAAACTTTTTTCAAAATGACACATTACATCAACATAATTAATCTTGATATCCTATTCTTGTGTTTGATTTTTTTATAATGGAAAAATGTATGTATTGGTTCATAGTAAACAGGAGTGAGATGAGTCTAAACTACACTGCACAGGTATTAAAGAATAGGTGGTAGAGAATATTATCTAGAAAATCATAGAGAATTGTTGAATGCTGTACAATGCTTAGCTATAATTGACTTTTAACTGCATTGGAGTTTCAACTTTATTAGAAATAATTCAAGGTTTATATTTTATTCTTCTGAAACTTTCAATCAGAGGTTGAATTAGGTTTTACTAGTACCTTTGGGGGGGGGGAAACATGTTGCAAGAAATACGGTAAAATTTCTGATTCATAGTATAGTATAGGCTTTAAGTAGTCTGTGTGTATTGGGGGGGGAGCTGTGTGTACACATTTATGGATAAATCTATGCCCATGGAATGCAGAAAAAAGCTGTATGGGGAGGGCCTCCAAGGCACACATTTTCTTCAAAATCACCTCCACAGAAATAAAATGCTATGACTTTTAAATCAAACAAGGGCAAGAGTTGATAATGTAAAACCACATTGCAATCCCAATTTACCTGAGAGAAATCCCACTAAAAAGGAGGATTCACTTCACAGAAGTGCACCATACAAACACTCTGACAAGAATTCTCTCTTTTATGACTTCTTGACAAATGGTATCAGAAAGCACCTGACCCAAAAGAGCAGATCCAATTTACCACCGACCCTGCCAACCAAAATAAACTATACAGTTAAAGTAGGGTCACTTTTAACACTACACTATAAACAAACTGCACACACTAATTTTGGAATAAAGAGCAAGAAGCTATGCAGCCGTTTTTAGGCATACTTACTTGAGGGTAAGCCCAGCGTATTGAGTAGGACTTATCTCCGACTAACATACAGAGGCAAAAAAGGCAGGATTAGAAGGAATCGTTGTTACCTCTTGGGTAATCCTAGGCGTGTTTACATGGAAATCAATCCCACTTGATTCCGTAGAACCAATTCCCAAGCATTTTAAGACTGCACTGCAGCCTCCGCAAGCCGAAACAAAAAATGCGCGCTTCAGATTGCGCGACTTCTCCACGTCCCGTCTCGACGCGCAAAGCCCTATTCCCAAGCAACGCCAGGCTAGACACGCGCCTCTGTTCGCACGGCTCGAGCGCCGCTTTCAGTGAAAGTTGCGCACGGCTACAACAACCCGCAGGACATAAAGCGGAGCGGAGGGGTGGGGGCAATAGGGAAACCCATTGCCACACTCCTCCTTCCCCTGTTCCACTCCCCCCACCCCCTCCATCTCTCTCACCATCTTCGTGATGCAGCGGCAGCTTGAGCGGGTTTTCCAGCAGGGATTTCAGCACCCCATAAGTTGGAGGTAGGAAAGCCGGGTTCAAAGGAACAGGTCGAGCCATACCTCTTTCGCCCCTTCACTCCGCCAATTTGGTTAAACTAGCAAAGAAGGAGAAGGAGAAGAAACGGGGAGGATGGAAAGAAAGAAAAAATTCCCAGATCGATTTTCTGTTTGGAAAAGAGCGCTCTCGTCCTGGGGCGAAGGGAGAGTTGGCTTCAGACGACCTCGCTCCAAGCGAATCGGGGCGTCCCTGGGTCTCTTTTTGCATCAATAACCGCAAACTAAACGGAGGAGTTTAAAGAGAGAGAGAGAGAGAGAGAGAAGAAAGGGAAAAAAAAAAAAAAAGAGGTAACCCTACCGGCCAGACAGCCAAGCGGCGCTTTCTAGCTCGCTCGCTCGCTCCTCCCAGTCCTGAGAGCTGGCTGGGGCCACCTGCGCCACTCTCAGAACATTTGCACACCCATGTGTGGACACGGATCAAAATGACGTCAAAGTTAGCGCAGCTCCCCGGGAGGCGGGCCCGGGAGGAGCTCGCGAGCTCTGGGCCCTCATAATTAAACTTTGGGTTTCCGCCGCCGCCTCGGCTGCTTTTCATTCCATTGCTTTTGCTCGCTCTCCCCGGCTCTCGAGAAAGATGTTGGGAGGCAAAGCTAAAAGCGGGTTTCTGCTGAGGAGGAGGAGGAGGAGGAGGAGGACTTGCGTTCAGGAAAGTCCTCCGTGTTTCGCTGTGTGGGATTTTTTTTTTTAATCTAAGAGCAAAAATAAAATAAAAATAAAGTCTGTGATAACTTCAAAACCAACGCTTTTTTTTTTTTAAATTAAAATGTTTTGCTACCACTCGGATTTCAGGGTGGAACCCATTTACGGAAACGCAACAAAATTGAAGTCTGCAGCCAAAACCTTAGAAAGCCAAATTTGATTCATTCACATACTCCTTTCTATTTAAAAGCCAGGATAAATGTTTAAAAAATGAATTTGCTGACCACCCAAGGGATACCAGAGCCAGCCAATTCACTAGGGAGGACACTCTGTTCTGCTCCTAATACAGAAGCCACCATCACTGAAAATGCGTTTCATTTGCCTATTTCTCTAGGTTCATACAAGGTCACGCTAGGATGCAGAGCTTGACTTCAGTTTTGATCTCTAAAGGTGCTGTGGAAAGCAGGGATTTGCATCCAAAGCACCTGCCTGCAACATCTACTTAGTGGATGGGAGACCACTAGGAGATTCCAAGACTTTGGGGTAGGTTGAGAGAAAAAAGCATCCTGTAAGAAGGCAACTGCAAATTACTTCCATATCCTGTCAAGGAAACTATATAGATGTGTTCATGAGGTCACCAAGGATTGAGTTCAGCTCAGAGGCTTGATTTTATCTTGTACAAACCCAGCCATTGTGCTTAATTGCTGTTTCGTGAGGAATGCAACTCCATAGTTAACTGAGTAAGCCATGATTCTATTAACCATAGGTTAATGTCCTCTCAACCATCTCAGCCAGTGAAAACCCTTAGAGAGTGCCAGAAGACATTACTTTAGCTATTTCCTTCCTAAATATTTTGGACCTGAAAGGACAAAACCAGCCCTCTGAATTGGAGTTTAAGACTTTTCTAAATTGATGCCACATGAGTGAAGCAGCTAGTGACTAGCTTACTTCGCATGCAAGAAGCAACATGTTCTTCACTGTGGGAAACTGGTTTATTTTTTATTTTTACATAGGTGTTTTTATTGCAGCAAGCTAACCTGGGAATTTTAATGAGGCAATTTTAAAAAAAGAAGAGGATGGTACTTCCTTTCGGGCTGAATGTTTTTGGAGGCAGCACACAGTGCCTGGAACTCCCCCCCCCCCACTCTAAAGACAGACTTGTCAGCCGTTAATCTTTATACCCGCTCACGTGGTATTTGTGCTTCAGGACTGGTATCAAATACTTGCTTAAATAAACTTCAGAGCAAGAGGAGGGCTTGATATTTTCTTTTGCTGAGAGCAACTTGCTGAATCTCTCTCCTGCCTAATCTATCGCAATCAGGTTCCACCAGACTTCCCTGCCAAAATTCTCACCTCTCCATTCTCTGGTCAGGTATTTTCTTAATTTACAAAAAAACTAAGTGGGGCAGAATTCAGGAAGCCAATGTATGGGTTGAACTATTCAGTGGCACTCTATCCAGTGAGAAAGTGCCCCATAAAGCTAGTAAACACTCATCTTTTCTCACACTCCATTTACAATGTGGTAGGTTTTGTGAGGTCCTAACTATCAGATTCACTTTGAGGCTTCCCGAAACCTCCTTCATTTTATCCAAATTCCATTGCAATCTGCAACATTCTGTCCTGGCTCCATCTCTAAAAAAACCTTCAAATGTCCCAATTGTCCAGTATGCTTACAGAATATTTTCTAACCCTCCAAATGGGCTGGGACTACATTCCTTCAAATCCATGCCTTCACTCAAGCTTTTCAGCCTCAGGAAACAAAAAGTCTCTGTGTGGATGCTGAACATGGACTGGAACTCCAGTAAAAGTATTGTGGATTATGGGATATGGTTTTATTTTATGGTAGGGAGCCACCCTGGCTGGAATCAATAGTCCAACTGGTCCAACCGATCCTTTGAACTGTACAGTGATCCACAATAACTACCTACCTTGCTCACATGGGCCAGATTTACACTTTATATAGGCTTTGTGTTTACCATGGATTGTGGAATAAACCACAATAATGGTTCCCCATCATTTCAGACCCAGCCTGAAACATGGGTCTGGGATGTGTGGGGCTACAGCGATGACGTGTCAGGACATCACTTCCTAAATGACATTTATTATGCATTGTATGTAATTTGCATCATGATATGACTAATGCATATTACATAATTTGCATCGCTCCTTGCAATGATGTTACAATGTTTCATGGTTTCAACCAGGAGTGGTCAGTGAGAACAATCTGTTGCTCGGGACCTAAATTAAAATTCTTAACAAGCAGCTGTCTACACTTTAGTACAGTGCATTTCAAAGTTGGCAACATTAAGATGTGTGGACCTCAACTCCCAGAATTCCCCAGACAGCATCCACAGGAGGGGGCAAAGGGAAGGAAATGACAAGACATGCATTGTAAGGTGATGGTGCAAATATGACTGCTACATTATTCGGATCTAAGTATGAATGATAGGTTTTTGTCTCATGACATCACAAAAGCACATTTCGTCATCGGTGCCTCATGGGTTTACACTGGATATCTGCAATCAGTTCCATAATATACTAAATCACATTCAAACAGTCCTCATGGTGGGTTACCATAGACAGCCCAAGAACTGAGATAAAGAGAGTATAACAAAATGACAGCTGATCCTAAGACAGTGCCAACATTACCTGAATACAGTAGACCATGTAGTACTCTCCAATTGGCTAGTATTACCCTCCTTCATTCTGATCATAGCTATGGAGCACTCTGACAGCCCCTTCTATGCTCACTGAATGCCATGGCCCTCACAGGGTTCCAGAGACACTGTACACACTTCTGGGTTCATACCTCCACAGCTTAGGGTTAACCATAGTGTGGTTTGTTTGCATTTGCTTTAAAGCACCATCATCCTCAGGTGTGAAGGGGACTCTACATGTTACTAATGTTTGAAGCTCCCCCTCCCCCGAGTTTAGTACAATGTGCAATCCTAGCCCAGTGATGGCAAAACCTATTATATGTATGTCAGAGATGACATGCCAGCGTTCACGATATCCTACAACAATTATTCACCATTCTTGCATGATTTTGGGGAGGCTGTGGAGGCCCCATGAGAATGGGTGTGCTCTTGTGCAGCTTCCAGGCACTCCGAAAATTTGTTTTACCTGTAATTTATGGTTTAATGATTTGATGTTTATTTATATAATACAGTACACAGCACCGTATTATTAGGCTGTGTTTAAAAAAAAAACGAATATGTGAAGAATTGTTTTGCTTTTGTTCGGGGCGGGAGCGACATGTCAGCAGAATCAAGTCAGGCATTTTCCAAATCTTTGACATGTTGAACCCAAAAGGTTTGCCATCGCCGTCCTAGCCAATGGCAGGAGTGGCAGAAATTGTTCTAGGACAGGCCGCCCGATGTCTCAGCCACTGCATCATTTTTCTTGGTGCCTCCATTTCATGGACAGTACAGGAAACATGTGCGATACTGTAGCTGACAGATAGCGGGAGTTTTCAAGGGTGCTGGGGGAAGATTTGCACAGTTGCTACGTTAGCTCTGCAGCTACAACAGAGCTCTGTAGCAGCTTCTCCTGAGATACTAGGCACGTAGAGTATAACATTTGCATTATCCTAGTGTCAAATCTGGCTTATCTACCTATGCCGCGGGATCATAGGTTCAACTTGCTCATCTCTAAAGTAACTGACAGCTTTTATCCTCCCCCTTCTTTTATTGCAGCCTGACATAGCAGCTCATCTCTCTTTATTTGTGAGCTTCTAAGATTTTTAAAAATCTTGTGGGAAACAGAACGCTACAGATTTTTTTTTTAAACGGATGAAACCATTAGCATTTGCTCTATATTTTGTCATTTATGCATGACATCAGTAGCACTTTGTCTCTCTTTAAGAAAACAAGTCAGTCAGATTTCGCTGAATGTTTGAGTCCTTGGAAAACCACACATGTAGGGGGGGGGGTTGTCCCCAAAAACTAAACTATGAAGAGAGGAAAATAATCTGCCCCATAGGAAACTACTATCTTAATAGACTCTGTGCAAAATAATATCTCAGAAGCTATTGATGACCCTTGAGCAGAAGTACTTGATGGATTAATTGGAAAGGTGGGGCACAACAAGGACACAGTTGGTTCCAAATTACCTGCCCAAGAAATAACCATGAGAATAAATATTTTTAAGTGGGGAGAAAAGAACAACTACTTGTACACAATCCATGGCATATGAAAAAAAAAAACCAATCCAAATTGCTAGTTATTGGACACCGGGTTACATAAACCCAGGGAGATCATTGACAGGAGTAAGGGTAATATCTGGCAAGGGTAGACCGGGGATCAAGTGATGCATAATGCATTTCTGTTCGATATGCGCTTAAATAAATATGGGAAGAAATCTTAATGAGAATGAAGGCTAAGAGTGAAAGAAAATAAACAGAAACATAATCTCTGGGATGAATAGAGAATCTGAGAAATACTGATAAACAATATTAATCTGTGATTAGGATTAGAAAAAGGAAACCTTGAGAAGGAAGGAAGGGCAGGACAACTGTACTTTCTTCAGTACCCTTTGCAGCACAGAACAAAACACACAGCAGAATATTAATATGTGCAATATGATATTTTGCTAAACAGGAAAAGGAGGGAGACTTTTGTCCTTGATTGACTGCGAGACTAGCTCTTGATTGTGACCAGGCTGGAGGCAAGGCAAGTCTAAATACCAGATATTCCAGCATCAAAATGGGCCAGGATAAAAGAATTTCCCAGTGGTACAGTAATCTAAGCTTTGAAATACATGTTATATTTTTACCTATGACTTTCAAACATGATAAAAAAAAATTACATGTTGGCTGATGTGTGCCAAAGCTACCGTAACTATCGCTGCAATCCCATCAAAGATTGTACAGGAATAAACCTCATAAAATGATTTCTCGGTAAAAATGCAGAGGAGTTTGCTGCATTGTAAGAGTTAAATACTGTAGTGAAGTAGAAAATCAGCAAAAGAAACACAATTAATGAACTACTTGATCTTTCATTGTCATGTATTTCTTTTTCTTTTTCTTCTTCTTCTTTTTCAGGTCTTTCTCCTAACAGCTACCTAGGAGCAGAAACAGATGCATAAGTAACTGACCAAAATCATGGAAATATATTCAAGGACAAACTTGCAAACTAATATTCTTAACTTAATCTCATAAAACATTGCACCATTTCCTAGAACTTTGGTAAGAAGTTAAAAGTACTTTTTTAAAAAAAAATCAAAAAGAAAAAGTTCAAAAATGTGTGCAAACTACCGTACTGAAAGTAAAAGCCTGAGCATTTTTCTATCTAATACTTTTGCACAAAATGTGGAAGATGAGCATCTTTAATACTTTCAGCTCCTTTAATAACCTTCCATGGGGACCCAAGAGAGCAATTTGTATCCAGTTTGGAAGTTTTGAGTAGCACCCTCTTAATCTCAACTTGCCATCAATTTATGTTTCCAGACAAGATGTGTTTAGCAATCAATATGGGTTGGTTGATTTAGGTACCATAGCAGAATTTCAGAATCTTTTTTCCAGCTGTGTATTAGTTGTAAAACACAAGACTATCAATTTCTTGAAAAATGGTATGCAACTATGTTGCTGCCTAAAAAAGGGAAGACTGTGCTTTGCTGTCAAGAATTGGTCTAATGACATAGCTAAAAAAAATCCTTGTATTCCTTTATTATATCATTTTTATGCCATTGAGGACTCTATTTATTTGGAGTCAACCAATGAGTCCATATTTCATGGCATTATATTGATAGTACTAAAGTAGTATGTAGTGTGCACACCTACACAATGGCTGTGTTTATACAAGTCACGGTTTGGTTAACCGCGATTTATGAAATTAACTGTGCTTATGTTCACATATGTAATTATAACCCATTGTTTTTAAATCACATTGCCTGAATTCACACAATGTGGTGAGCTATAAATAAACCACATTTAGTATAGCGATATCTATACTAAATGGCATTGTTGTGAGAAATGTCAGTTATATGATGACACTATCATCCATGCATCATAACCTGCTTCACCTTGCCTCATCCTGTGGACACCCAAGGCTTAGTCACTGGATGAACTGAAACCATTGTTAATGCCTCTAAAGACAATTATGAAATGTACCTAAGTTTCAGATGGTGTGGGATCAAATTATTAATAATTTGGACATATTATGCAAAGACCCAGTCCCTTGAGAAGTCCTTATTGCTAAGAAAGGCAGAAGGAAAGAGGAGAAGAAGAAAACCAGCAGCAAGATGGATGCTTTTGATTTCAGAAGTGATTGGTGTGCAGTTGAAAGTCCTGAAGGACCAGCTTGGGGCCAGATCATCCTGGAGAAGGTCTGTGCAGGCAGCACCGATTTGATGTCACATACTCAAAGGACAACTATGAAATGCACCACTGTTACAGCATCTGAAAAACACACCTGTATAATGTGACACTGTAGGGCAGAGACAGGATGACTGCCGCCTTCTTGAATGTTGCTGAACCACACTTCCCAGCAGCCCAAGCCAGCACGTTCAGTTGAGAGGAAAGGGAGTTGTACTTGGGAGTTGTAGTTCAGCATTATGTCAATTGCCACAGCATCTCACTCCTGTTGTAACACTGCATCGGTAATCAGGAAAAATCAGAAAACTTCCTTCAGGTTGACAAGATGAAGAGATAGCTCTTCTGTTTCCTTTCACAGACATGCAGGCAGCAATGTGGTGAGACAGAGAAGAAACTTGTTAGCCTTGAAGGAGAGCAAATGCATTGTAACTCACAGGATCCTTATTCAATTTTCCTCTGAAGCTATGAAGCGGCAGTCATGAAAAGGCCCCATGGATTCCGTGCCAAATACCACCGTCATGACAGGATTCTCGCATGCACTGTTGACATCAGCTCTAAACTGAAGGCGGCACACCCTTCTAGCTGCTAACTCTGGCCGGCTTTTGGATCAGTTACATTTCCATGGTCTGTGCTTTAATGACATTTCTACCTACCTGTTCTGTTCTCAACACAGGCATGGAGACGAGGCAGTTTGTGCAAAAAGATGTTCTTTATTTGGTACTTGCACTGAACAGAAGCAAAGGAGAAAATGGCAACATGCCCTTTTATACTTCCCCTGCAAGGGGAGGCTCAACCAATGAATGCAGGCCATTCTCCCGCCTCGCGCATGCGCACGAGGCTGGAGACAGCCTGTCTGGGTCCCGGGCAACTTATGGGCTGCCCGGGTCTATACAACCGGTCCCGGGCAAACACGTGGTCTGCCCGGGCCTCTGCAGTTATCCTGCAGGTTGCCTGTGCCTTGCTGATTGACTCAGCAAGGCTCAGGACACAACACTACCCATTTTTATTTCTTGGTTTATTTACCTCTTTCATTCTTTTTATTTTAGTACCTGTCTTGACATTTCATTCGTTCAATAAAAAGGCAGTAATATTACACCCTAGGTTAAAATTATCTCTTAATTTTCCAATGTTTTGTGTAATATTTCTTGTAATGCTACATGTCCAGGATGCACATACAATATATATATATACACTCTGCCTAATAGGAATACTTCATTTACAAGTATGCAAACAGACAAGACCATTATTTCATTTAAAAAGATTTGGCAAACTCTATATGGGCCCAGGAGGACAGCCAGAAAAGGTATTATGGTCACAGTCACAACACTATGAAAATAAATGACTCAATGGGCTGGAAGATGTATTTCAGTATTCCTACCCCAACTAGTGGCATTTACACAGAATCTACTACAAGAGAAGCCATTTGCTTCATTAAATACATTAAGGAGACGTGGCTGTTCAGCTTCCAGAGAGGATGAATTTTTTTTGAGGCAGGGATTTGTGTATATGTTTATGAGTTGGTAACATGCAAACGGGAGCCTTTTTGCCAAACAATTAAATGGAAAAGTATTGACTTAGTTAATATCTTAAGTCAATATTAACTCAGCAGGTGTTGGTGTTCCTTTGATAATGGCTGCTTTCTTCAGAGAAAGCCAGGCTGTGTGAAGAGTTCAAGCAAACTATCATATGTTTTATTACTAGGCATAGAAATATTATTGTGGCTAATGGCATGCATGTGAAGGGAAAGACTATTTATTGTGAAGGCTTTATAGAGATTCTCTGCAAACAGGATGCCTGCAGACAACCTCACAATCCAGGTCAATATGACTGAGCTATCCAATATTTATTTAGTCATTCCTTTAATTTAGAGATTGCCTATCTCAATACATGAGTCTGGGTGGCCAACAAGGATTAAAAGCAGAATAAAAAGATTATAACAAATCAAGAAATAATATATATCAAAACTGAAATTTAGAAAACAACAACAACCAGCTCAACATAAATCATTTCAGAGACTCTATCAAACTCCCGGTACCCTGGATGTGATAACAAAACTAGTTCTTCAAGGCCTTTTAGAAGGCCAGCAGGATCTTGTTTTAATAATGTTCCCAGATGCAATTTTCTCTACACAAGCAATACTGTCGAAACAAACAAATCTGGTACTCAGGCCAGCTTTCTTCAACTTGATGCCCTCCATCTGTCAGGCCTTCCGGGTTTTAGATTTCCAGTCGGCATTATCTATTGGTTGGAAATCCTGGGAACTGCAGACACAACACACTTAGAGGGTGTGAGATGAGAAAAGCTGATTGAAGCATGAGTTGTAGCCATAGGTGTCCAGGCAACATATATAGGTGAGAAAATAGCCCTCCAGAAGATCAATAGAACACTTTGTCTTCCTATGCAATCAGCCTAGGAAATATTACTCTCTGTCCCTCCTTTACCAAAGCTCCTGCTGGACTAGTAAAACACATTTTTTGAAATGTAATAGGCTACATGTGTGGGCTGATGACTTGTTGCACTTATAGGAGGGAAAGCAAAAACAGTATCCCCAGCAAGCCCGTGTACTTATTTATTTATCTGCAGTATTTGTATGCTACCCCACAATCATGGGCTTTGGGTAGCTCATAACAATAAAAGACATGCCACAAAACATCATGAAGCTTGAAGCTATAAAATAATACACAATAATAATTGTAATGACCGGCCATCACTATATCAACAGTCCTCCAAAAGCCCAACAGAAGGTCCTTCAAAAAAGCTGTGATCCGTGCAGGAAAATCACAGTGAAGAATTTGCAAACTGATCTCCATGTATGGCCCAGACATCCTGAAGCTTGCAGTGCAGCAGCTGACCCTATAAACCACAGAAAAAAGGATGGAGGACTACTAAAGGTGAGAACTCCAGACTGTTATGGCTTTCTACACAGAAGGATGTCACATTAAGTGAGGTTGATTTCTTTGCATGTTTACTGAAGTTTGTACCAGAATGCTCCTGAACAAGAGGACCTGAAGCACCCTTTCATAAATGAGTAATAGTGGATTGTTGTTAGTTGCGAAGTCATGTCCGACCCATCGTGACCCCATGGACAACGTTCCTCCAGCTCTTCCTGTCCTCTACCATCTTCTGGAGTCTATTTAAGCTCACGCCTACTGCTTCAGTAACTCCATCCAGCCACCTCATTCTCTGTCGTCCCCTTCTTCTATTGCCCTCAATCTTTCCCAGCATTAGGCTCTTCTCCAGTGAGTCCTTCCTTCTCATTAGGTGTATAGTGGATACCTAAGATTAAATATATTTCTCAATGCTAGAAGAGGAAAAGAGGGGTGATAAGACGGAAGGCATGGTACAGAAATAAATCAAGGAATTAAAAGGGCTGTCCCTAAATAGTCCTATTATGATGAGCAACACAGAGCTGAAGAATGAGCCAATGGATGGCAGAGGGATATATCCATCAGCCTATGATTCCCCACAATAGAGACTGAAGAATGGAAATCATGCAAAGAAATTTCTGGAATGGCTTTTTCTGAGATAACCCTATTCTTGTCTTGGGCTTTCCATGGTTAATAAAAACTTTCCTTTTCCAATAAAACCTTTGGAAACTCACTATAAAACTGGAGGTACGTCTGTCTGTCTGTCTGTCTGTCTGTCTGTCTGTCTGTCTGTCTGTCTGTCTGTCTGTCTGTCTATCTATCTATCTATCTATCACCCATCCATTTCTCTCATCCATATCTATATATGTCTGACTATATCTATTTATCTATCTATCATCCATATCTATCTATCTATCTATCTATCTATCTATCTATCTATCTATCTATCTATCTATCTATCTTCTATAATCCATCCATCCATGTCTATTTCTATCTATCTATCTATCTATCTATCTATCTATCTATCTATCTATCTATCTATCTATCATCCATCCATTCTATCATCCATCCATTCTATCATCCATCTCTATATCTATATCTATATCTATATCTATATCTATATCTATATCTATCTATCTATCTATCTATCTATCTATCTATCTATCTATCTATCTATCTATCTATCTATCTATCTATCTATCTATCTATCTATCTATCTCATCTGTCCATCTATGTGTGTATATTTTTTCATTATTGTATATTATTTTTATAACAGGTACCATTTATTCACATTGCTATTTTATCTCCTATAAACTGTTGAGCATCTGTGAGAACTGAGGTGGTGGATAAAGAGCCTTAAGGAGCCGCCAACCCAGAAGAGAAAGAGATCAGAGCTCTCTTTGCCCTCCCCTTTTTTGCTTTCAGGGGAGTTGCTCACAATCAGGACACGGAAATTGCAACTTGCTTGTCTTGGAAAACTGAGCTTCACAAGACTGCAGCAACCACCCCTGTTTGATCTCCAAACATGCTATTTTGAGGAAGCTTCTTAAAAGCTTGAATCAGAGAATTCAGGGCAGCATCAAAGGCATTTCAGTCTTTGCTTTAAAACAGAAGAAAATGGCTTTCATGGTTGCAGGCGTACAGAATATTTGCGTTATTGCAAAATTATAGTTGGAGGGTGGATACAACCTTCAGCACTGATTGCAATGTACAAGGTTTTGAGCCCCATCCTGTAAAGTTTAGCCAAATTCTGTGTGGTCTGGTTATAACAAGATTTGAGCAATTATTTCTCTTAGCATGCTGCAGTGTAATGTGCATTTCATATGATAAAGATTGATAAAACAAGTTCTTTATTGCTAGCTTTGGCCACTACAGCTAAATAACAGTACTGAACAAATGAAGGCACTGGCTCGATTAAAGAGAAACTGTGAAAGAGGTCAGAGATGTTCAGCAGCAGACACAGAGGGCACAGAAGCATGGAAATCAAACATGCTGGAATGCCACGCCAGTTTCTGTGGGCGTGCCAGGCTTTCAGCTAATTGTAACACTGTGATCAAAAACAAATCTCTGCGCCAAACTGATAAAAATGAGGCTATATTTAAAACCATCACTGCAGCAGGGTCCAAAATTCAGAGGTCATCCGTGGTGAAGAATTCTCAAATTCAGCTTGACTCCTGTACCCATGCAGCTTTCTTGGCATGGTATGGAAATGGTGCCCATTGCCTTTCTCTGGAATGTTTTTTTTCTGCTGAAGTCCCATCTTCAGCCCTAATAACTGAAAATCTTTAATCCACTATTTAATGCGCTCATTTTTAAAACATATGCTTCCTGAATTTGCCATCATTCCAATGTGTGAATTGCAGAACTCATTATCCCCGGCCAGCAAGAGGAGTTGCTAATTGGAGACAATGGGAATTGCAATCCGCAGTTCCTCGATAGGCTTTGCTGGGAAGCAAAGTGCTCTCAAGTGTGATAGCACTTAACATCCAGTGGTGACATTCTCCTCTAAAGCATAACATCACTGGGTATTTGGCAGCCTTTGCTTCTCTGGGCCTTTTCACTTTGTACCAAGTTCCTCCCATTTTGAAAATGAAGAGGATAATAGCCGCAGCCTTTGCCACAGAGCAATTCTGAATAACACTGGAAAACAGTGTTTCTGAGGACCTCTGCAAAATTTAAGTGTCATTGTGAGTGCAGAGATAAATACAGTTTGCCCTCAATTTTGCTAATATGCTTTTGCTTTTTCAGTTCGCCTTTGAAAATCCATTTGTCACCAAGTGAAGGAAACAATTTGATGAAGGGTTTATAATCAAACTTTGAAAGCTGCCACCTTTCATGTTAGGACTGCATGGAAGAGATGTGACTGAAATATTACAGAAGCAGATCAAGGTAGGAACATTAGAATGCTCCTCCATAGAATGGCAGTCAATCCTTCTACATGGTCATCTGAATGCAGTTGCTATGCAACAGGGATAACTTGTTCCTTGTAGGCCATTTCATGTAGGGAAGCAAGAGACGCTCTCCCCACTGCCACAACTACCATCTTTTCTCAAAGCTACTTAAAGGATGGGAAAATATTGCCCCTAAGGAACATGCAAATAACAGAACTCTTCCAATATGACCAATAAAGCAAACAATTAAAATTGCAATCCAAAAGTTAACATGCATCTAATTAAAACTGCAGGATTAAAAAAAACTGTAATTTTTTTTTTAGTCACAGTTGACTGTAACATAATTATTAGTCTTTTTTGAAAACTTTTTCATTATGGCTATTTTTTTGCAGTATTTGTTTTGCCGTTTCCTTCACTGAGGGGTAAAGGGATGCAGAAAATTCCAGGCACTGAAAGATTTTGTTTTGTTTTCCATAAAATTATAGTAGTCAGATAGTTACTTCCCAGACCCTGTGATTTTTATGTAATTGAAAGAGGCAGTTCAGTAAATGGTGCTAAATCCATTTTCACTACCTATTTAAACAAGAATCACCCTTAGTTATGATCTGAATGGATCTACCCATCATAAAAACACATAGAAATACCTTTTCATTTGTCACCATGTGAAAAATACCTTGAATATGATTGGCATGTACCAAGTTTCCTGAGAGGAGAAACTTTCCTGAAACTTTGCAACAGAAAAAAGACCCTTCAAAACCGTGCTAGCCATGCTCTCTTTTGATAACCCGACCTCCCAGCTAGCAATCTTTTTCAGAAGACATAACAGAAAATTTAGTTGGACAGGTAGGCCACTATTTTTTATTAAATCTCTTTGAAAATCAGTGTGGAGCATCCCCTCCCCTCAGGAAGGAATATTTGACATGAAGAAAACTCTTTACAGTCTAGCCTTGGCTAACTAGTGGCCCCAGACAAGATAAATTTGGCCACCTATTTTTTTCTTGCACTAGTTTCCACCTGTAATATCTGAGCTGGAGAGCTCAGCTGTTGCTCCAGGTGGAAATTTTACTTAGCCAACAAAGTTGCTAGAGTTTGGCAAATTCTTGGTGAAAAAATAGGAAATTGTTTCAGAACAGAACTTGAAAAAAAAGAAAATAAAGAGGCGATAAAAGGTCATCGAAGTCACCATAACTCCAAAACTTCTACCAAAATGGATCTCTGCGCCTCCACGTCCCGCAGTTGATGGAGAAAGATGCATCTCTTATTCTCGGCCAAGAAAGCATGCCTGCCCGTCCGCATCATACTTTAGCAGTGGATCACACAATGAACCTGAGAATTGCGCTCCGCCTTGGTTAACCCCGCCCGCTCAGCTGTGCTCCCACGTTGAAGCGCCCCCCTCCCATGCTTAACTTAGGCGGAGGCGCTGACAGCCGGAGTCACGTGAGAAACCGCGGGGGGGGGGGTTGACCTAATTTGAGCCAATCGCGAGCCGTCCCGCAGAGACTATCTGCGCGAGCTCCCCCCCTCCCCAGCCGCCGGGCCTCCCCGGGTGAGATTGAAGCTCCGTGAGTTCAGAACATTGGGCGGGGCCTAGGGAGACAGCTTTGAGGGGTGTAGGAGGCGTTTTCATTAGGAACGCCAGGAAGAGATTGGAGGAAAGGCGGAATGGGTGGGTCCCCAGAGTGAGCTGGGAAAACAAAGGGGAGGAGGGAGCGAACGGGGTTGAGAGGTGCTTGGGGTGCAATGAATAATAGAGGGAAACGGGGGCTCTGGAAGACGAGGGCAGTTCCTAGAGTGGCAGCAGCACTTTGGAAAGTTTGCTTGTCATTCGAGAAAGCAACGCTGACATTTGGGTCCTGGCCGTAGTTGCTTGTAGCCAAGTCTCGTCGAGTTCAGCCAGAGCTGATTTCCACGCGCTCGGGCTGGCAAGTGGCCGAAGAGGGATCCCACCGGATGAAGAAAGTGCAAAACGAAGAGTTCCATATGTTTCTGACACCATCCTATATTATTCTCAGAAGTCTCCCGTGCATTGCTTTACAAACCGCCCCATCCATTAGGCAGCTGCTATTCCTACAGGAGTTTCGAAATGGTACCCGAATGTTGTACCGTATGTTTGTATAAAAAAGAGAAGGTACCTGTAACTGGCTTGCCAAAGATACTCCCTTTCAAATAAATATTCATTTATTTTAGACCAGAGTAGCAACAACTGTAAAGATCTTTGCTGGGGAAAGGGAAAAAAAAAAAGCAAATATGGCATTTTTGAGGAGAATCCTGAAGATTTGGGATTATAAAAGCCCGTGGTGGTGGTAGAGACTTGGATACCTGAAACATGGGGACTGAAATGCAAAAGGTATGGACACAAAAAAAATCAAGATGGCCATATTTAGATTTTTTAAAAAAGGTAGAAGTTCAGTTGCTCCATCGTGAGTTTTTGCCACACCCTGGAGACACTCCTGGAATGGATACTTAGAGCCACTGGTTTACAAATACCACTCAACATGGGAACCCAGAGATTAGATCCACTATATTAACACACTCTTGCTGTGTCGTACGTGTAGCAAATGGAAGCTGAGAGGAGAAGAGGAATGTCAGAATAGGATACACAGGAGTCTGGTGGGATCCTTTGTGTGTGGCACGGTTCTCCCATCCAGCTATAGAGTGAGCTACTATACCAGCTTGATGAGCTGAATAAAATATTTGAAAGATGAGAAGGTTGGTGCTCAGAAAAATCTTTTGAGAAACTTGCGTAGGGACAAGGACTCTGCATATGAGGGATCATTTTTGGATAGAGCAGAAGCAACTTGGTTAGGGGAATGGGATTATTACATTGCCAACCTCCAAAGTAGAGGTAGAGGAATGAAGAAAACCTTTCTCATCTCCACACTGCTGGACTGCTCTGTGGATTTGTAATATGTGCTGCAGGAATCTAACAGCCTTTGCCTGTGTGAACTGGTCACAGAAAGAGAACTCTGATTAACCCTCCACTCATCAATTCCACTGAAATTGGTAGGACAAGGAATAGGAAACGTCTTGTGACTTTTCAGCTGATGTTGAAATTAACGTCCAGCTTTTCCATCAACAGGATGACACAGAAATCAGCAGCCTGATTTTACAGACACAAACTATCTCCTTTGTACTGTACCCCGCTTTCTACAAGTAAGACTTTAAAGAAATTAAAAAGAAGAAAAGAAATTTTAAAAAAAGATCTGAAAAGTGGGAAAGGCAGAACAAAAGACCTTTCTAGATACAGGGAAAGACCATGGTATTTATTTATTGTGCCTTTGAGTCAGTCTTGACTTCTGGAGATTCCTTGGACAAGCCCATGTGATTTTCTTAGCAACATTTTCAGAAGTGGTTACCTTCCTAGGACTGAGAGGCCTAAAGTCATGAGTGTCTTCATGCTTAGGATAGGATTAGGACTCGCAGTCTCGTCAGTTTCTAGCCCAGGGCCTTCACTTATTCCACCAAATTGAGTCGTGATTTTTAATAGAAGAATTTGGATCAAACGAAGTCTGGAGAGAGACAGATTAATGAAAAACTATTATGATCTAGCATCTGTTGCTAGAAAGAAAAAGAGGAGGCCAAGTTGTGTATAAGATTTGAGATGGAAAAACAACTTTTAAATCTCAAGTAAGGGTTGTAAAAGAAAGCAGAAATTGAGACAGCTGCTTTTGAAAGTTTTTCCGTAAACATCACCTACTGTGAAGCTGGCAGCTCTTCTACGGTGTGGGACAGTTGGTAGAATTTTGATATCTTAAATGTGAAATTTATTCAGCCAGGCAAGGAAGGAAGTGTGCAATTAAGCTTGGCTTCATGGGTGTTTAAAAAGCAGTATATTTGTAATCTTCAAATAATTCAAAATGAATTATATGATTCTTTTTCCTTCCATTCTTTCACAACTCCACAAAGAGATAGAATATGGATTCTCACATATTACTATACTAGGGATAGCTTAGTTTGTTGAAAAGCCATTATTGGTTCAAACCTATTAAGCCATAGACCTTGGTTTATAGACCAGAATGGCTGCTCATATGCAGCTTGCTCAACCAGAAACAAGACAGATTATGCATTAGTATGAGGAAAGGAAAAATGTCTATTTGATGACATTGCTAAACTTCATGATGATTTGAACCTCAGTCATGATATGGGAGATGTGGAAACTAAGTTGTTGACAAGGGTTATTGCTGTATTTTTAAAATAAAATAAAGAGACAATAAATCACTCAACATTGTTCTAATGTCTGCTTTTATCTGATTCAGTCTGTTACTCTATACTGCCATTCAAGGCGTCCACAAGAGTCTGTGGATTAAAAGATAGAGTGTCTGCCATCCTGCTCATTTTAACACCTATGGATACTACTGCTGCAAATAATATAAAACAACAATATGGACCAGCTGGATTTTGCTACAGAAATGATACCGGTAGGTGGTTCTTGTGCCATAGATCTACAAGAAAGGTTTCAGATTATCTTTGGACAGAGTTGGAAAAGGTTCATGCCTGAACTTGCTCAGTAGTGGTACTCAATTGATGGAACAGTCTTCCTTTTGAGAAGTGCCTCTGGGAGATTTCATTGTTTTCTTAAATTCTTAGGCATGTGTATTTTAGAAGTAAGTCATCTTGAGTTCAGTGAGATTTACTTCCAGGTAAACAAACAGATTGATAAAATTGAAAAAGTACTACCCAACTTTTAAACTTAAGAAGTGAACAATTTCATTCCAGCTGGCTTTGAAAGGCGTTTGTTTTGCTGTGTTTGGGGACTTTATGTATCCATTAATGTGTTTATTCTGCTGTGTCTTGGATTACCCCTTTCATTGCACACTGCTTCAATTACCACTGGTGAAGATGCTGGGTTGGTCTTTATGTAATCTTACCTAGCTCCCAGGTTGTTCCTGATCCTGTGATTGTATTAACTCCAAAAGCTCTTCATGGCTTGGGACCGCAGAAAATGAAGGAAGCCTTCTGTTCCCATCCATCTCATGTAATCGTTTTTTGGAAACTGTAATGAGGACTTCTCAATGCACAGGGAGAACCAAGTTGGCCTAGTGCAGGGGTAGGCAACCTTGGCTCTTTTATGACTCGTGGACTTCAACTCCCAGAATTCCTGAGCCAGCATGGCTCAGCTTGGAAACCTCTCCCTTTCCCCTCAGCATGGCTGGCTCAGGAATTCTGGGAGTTGAAGTCCACGAGTCATAAAAGAGCCAAGGTTGCCTACCCCTGGCCTAGTGGCTAAGGCACCTGACTTGAAACTGGGAGACCATGAGTTCTAGTCTCACCTTAGGCATGAAAGGTGGGTGGGTGACTTGGGCCAGTCACTCATTCTCAGCCCAACCCACCTCACGGTTGTTGTGGGGAAAAGAGGAGAAGAAGGAAGGAGTATTACCTATGTTTGCCACCTTGAGCCACTTAGAAAGTAATAAAGGTGTGGATAAGAATCAGACAGACAGACAGACCTTATCGGTGAGCCCCTAAAGAAGCAGATGTTGACTTTAGGGTCCAATTAGTGCCAGATAAAAAGATTTTTAACTCTTTGAATAGCTTAATTAATATCTTGCTGTTAAATATGGTTGCTATTTAGAAACTTTGTTCAGGAAACTGCTTTTATTATTTTAGGATTTAATTTATGTAGTTTCCTACACTGAATATTTATTTTCCAAGATGGTGTAATTTTAGACTTTTGTAAGCCTTCCTGGGAAAAACTAGTTTTAAAGGGAGGTGCACAATTTTTTTAAAAAAGATAGTAAACAAATAATATGTCTGGTAAAATTTCTTGACATCCAAGTCTCAGTTTAGATAGTTTTATGAATAGCATCCTATCTTCAACTACCAATACTTTTATTTGTTCTTTAAGCACCAGCACAAACATAACAATAAAACAGGATTTTCTAATAACCTTCAATATTTGTCTTCCTTTCAGCTGCTTGGATCCATTCTTCCAGTTCAAGATAATTACATTATTAAACAAATATTTATAACTGCTTCACTGGTAGATACTGTACAGTAGTTGGAACCAACCTGCTCATCTATCTGTAGATTGTAGGTGGTGGTAAAGATGCATTATAGCCTTGCCAAGGTCTAATGCTGAATTGGTAGACAGTTTGGGAGCTGGATATTTTTTTTATTGAGTTATAGAGTAAAATACAAACTACAATGTAGGACACAATGAGGAGGAAAAAAGGAAAGGAAACTGAGGGAGAGAAGGGAAAAAGAAAAAAAGACTTCCAACTTCCTCTGTTGCAGTAGAATAAAGCATTAACATCAAACCTCAACTTTTTATTTTTTCATAATAGTATAAACTAGCCATTTCTGTAAGAACAAATCAATCTAATCAGTAAATCCCAAAATCAAAGTTTCATTTTTTTCCACCTGAAGTACAAAGTCCAGAAGCGGTCTCCATGTAGAAACAAAAGTACTTATATTCTTTTCTTTAATCAAAACAGTCAATTTAGCCATCTCTGCCAACTCCATCAACTTCTGTAGCCATTCGTCCATAGTGGGAATCGAAATGTCCTTCCACTTTTGTACATACAGTAGTCTTGCTGCCATCAACATATACAAGATCAAAATTCCAAAAAGAATTTCCAAGTCTTTTTCTATTAAACTCAAAAGATAATTTTCCGGTTTCATCTTTATCTTTACTTTAAGGATTTTCTGTATTAAAATATGAATCCTTCTCCAATATTTCTTTGCTTTATCACATGTTCACAGTAAGTGGTAAAAAGTCCCTTCTTTACATTTACATTTCTAGCATTCATTTGAAATACCTTTGTACATTCTAGATAGCTTATCTGTTGTTAAATACCAACGATACATCATCTTTTATAAAGGTTTTCTTTTAAATTGTAATTCAATGTAAATTTTAAGCCTTTCGTTCACATATTCTCCCATTATATACAAAGTTCCTTGCCCACTGTATCATACAATGTTTTACATGTTCATTTTCCAAATTCAATTTCAATAGCATTTTATAAACCTTAGCAATAATATGTTCATCACTGCCACACAATAATGTTTCAAATTCATTTTTAATGAAGTCAAACCCATAATTCTTTTTATCTAATTCTTTCAGTTGTTGATATGTAAACCAATGGCAAACATAACTCTCTGATTCTAACTCATGGGCCAGTTGCATCATACGAAGGCCATGCCCACCCCAGCTCCGGCAATGCAAAAAAAGTTGCAATACATCACGACACGTCACATGACGTGGCGAGTTTGACACCCGTGCTCTAGACTCTCCTCTCCTCATCATGTGCCCCATCTGTGCTGGAGAGTAATTTGTTAGGGTGGAAAGGCAGATTTGAAACCATTTCTGAGTGTCATCTCTCAGATAATTTGGGGAGGTCCAACTTCTCTGAAAAACAGATCTTGTTAGTCATCATCTAAGGACTTGACTTCAAAGATTGATATTTAGACACAAACACACATATATACATACACACACCCTTCCTGCTTGCCAACATTTACAGTCTCAGGTTTGAGACAAGAGTACAATAATTGCATGCACTTCTAAGGATGACTGACCTGGTTTGAACTGGCAGAGAGATTGTCCCATGGAGAAGTCCTTGGATTTAGTCCAAAATAGGCAAGGTGCCCTATGCTGTGTGCCAACTCCTGCTATATGAGAGGAGTTGGAGTATATATATAGGAGACTGATTATCGCTAAGATCAGGATTCAGTAGGAGAACATCTGGCCTGGATCTCTCTATAATTGCTAAATTGCACATCATGAGTTGGCTTATTTCTGACTCTCATAAATAAGGTCAATGTGACTTTTTCAATAACTATGGTTTAAAACAGGCATGTTCAACCCGTGGCTTGTGGGTTGCATGCAGTTCTGGACAGCTAGTAATGTGGCCCCACAAGATTATAATAAAACATATTAAAAAGGAATTTATTATTTATATACATTGACTATATTATATATTTTATATGCAGTCCAAGTCAATTTCTCTTCACTCAATGCAGCCCAGGCAAGCCAAAAGTTTGGACAACCATGGTTTGAAACAATATTGGCTGTTGGTTAGGTATGAGTCCAGTTCTAACCATTCTGAGACAGGAATCTCAGGTTCAAAGGCTGTTTTCCTTGGATGAGAAAAAAGGCTGTCAGCATCTTCTGGTGCAAATTGACTGTGATAAATATGTCTGATGCAGGTAAGGGAGATTCAGTCTCATTTGAAGATCATAGTTACAGCTGAAATGATAAAGATGTCAATAATAATAATAATAATAATAACAACAACAACAACAATAATAATGTTGGAAGGGGCCTTGGAGGTCTTCTAGTCCAACCCCCTGCTTAGGCAGGAAACCCTATACCATTTCAGACAAATGATTGTCCAGTCTCTTCTTAAAAACTTCCAGTTTCTGGAGGCAGGTTATTCTTTAAGTCAAGCTGAACTCCAAGCAACAATATGTGATACATCCATGGCATTTTCTTAGCATGGTATGGAAAGGTTTGGCATTTATTTTTTCAAATTCTGGAATTCTTTGGAATCTTCCAACCAACTCCTAATCAGGTAGCTTCCAAGAATAGACAATGCTGCCTGCTGTGGCCAATCACAGCAAAAGTATGATTGAAACTGGTTGGGGCTAAACCATGAATCCAAACCATGTTTTTTTTAATCCAAAAGCACTAATAATAATAATATGGAAAGATGGGCAACTGTCAAAAGCGATGAGATCCTAGAGCAGAGATAAGTAAGATGTTAGGGCATGATAGTCCCCAGCATCGCTCAACTTTGCCATAGTTTAGCAGTATCTGGAGAACGATGGATCTCTACTGCAGTTGAGGAGCTGTTCAAAAGGATAAAGAGAAATTTAAGTAAACCAGAAAGCTCAAGCCAGGAAAAGGTAAGCCACAAAGCCTAAGTTAAACATCCCCCCTTTCTTCTTTGCAAGCTGGTAATAAGAGTCACTTTATAGGGGAGATGAGCAGCATAAACATTTAATAATTAAATACATTCTAGGTCCTGTTGGGTCTTCCATCGGTCTCATGAATATCTGGAGATGGAGTTGGCAAATGGGCAAGCTATTGGGTGCAGGTTCATTTTCTACTCTGTTATATTTTTAATGCATGAAAGCAAACTATTGTGAGAAATTTTGGGCAATAGAAGGTAGTGAAACTGGGACCTTCTTCATACAGAAAAGGTGCACTGGCCTCACTGAAGTAAGGCTTCTTCCACTTTGCATGAGGCGCAGGGTGACTGTTCTTCTACTGTAGTTGACTGTTGTGTTACATTCCCAGAGTTTCCGTTAAGAGAAGCTGCTAAGGGATCTCCAGTCAAGTCACTGCTCTTGCACATTCAGTGATGGTGAGCTAGTCTGCCCGGTTAGCTACCGGATCTGTATATCTGCATCGCTGCGAGATGCGCTGCAAATAAATTTAATAAGCAAACAAATACACAAGAGGTGCCACTGAATCATTTGGATGTTCTTGATGCCAACATGCACATCGGATACTCTTCTCTTAGAGAGGCTGCCTGTTGTGCCTGTGAATCAGGAATCAGATTCAGAGGTGATCAGTATTAAACACGACACTAAACCCAGATCAGGCAGCCCTGACCAGAATTTTCTACACCTTCTTTTGATAAGTGTAGAAAAATCGAACTGTATTTTCTCTTTCTCTCCCCTGCTACTCATGATTGCTGATTCCAAATTGTATCAGATGCACAAGAAGGTTTTATAGGTGGCTGCTTGCCAGTTTTAGTAATCAGGATTTTAATTAGATTTTTAAAAAACTGCTGAGACCTAATTTATGCCCAGCGAACTGTGTACAAATTGAATATACTGTTCCATTTAAAATTACTATATTTTATTCTAATTATACAGAACATATATACCTTTTCTAGAGGAAGTGTCAAACAGCAGCCTGATGCACTGATTTTTTAAATTTGCTTCTAATGAACAAATGAGTTTTGCAATATGCATCTATTCTTGCTTTGAATTGATAGAGTGGTCTCCACATAAGAAAACATGTACTGCGTGTCAATATTTCTCAAATGCTTGATTGCATGTTTGTTTCTTTTTCTCTTTACCATAAAAGCAGAGCCAGCTTTCACTCTTACACCTGAAAATAGTATTCTTTGTTTTTTAAATGAATATAAACACTAGCTCTGAATATAGCACTTGTCTTCAATTCATTCATTTGTTTTCCAAATGAGTCACTCTGGAGAGTGAGAAATTGAAAGGAAGATGCAATCTCCTCTAAAGGCAGAACATGAAAGGAAGAGCAATGACATGATCTGATTGTATTGGAAACACAATTACTGCTAATTTTCAAAACGTTATGCTGGTGGTCTTCCTGAGGGCATCTGTCTGTGGCAATAGAATGCTGGACTCAGTAGATCTTGATGTTGGGTTAGTAGTGATCTTTTGTCCGCTACAAATTATATGTAATTTGGAAGTGGAAAGAATCAATAGCGATTTTTTTTCTAATCTACCAGGAGTGATCTATGCACATACTGAACTGAACTCTATGCCAGAGTGATTCACGGGTGATACTTCTTGATGAATTTCTTTAAATCAGGTGCTACAGTGTATGCATTTGTGCCTTGGAGTCAACTTTGACTCCTGGTGACTGCCTGGATAGGTTCCTGCAATTTTCTTGGTAAAACTTTTGGAGACACTCTGTGAGTGAGATGGGAGATATCTTCCCTGCCTGCTTTGTGCCTAAGGCAGGACTAGAACTCATAATCTCCTGGTTTGTAGTCCAGTGCTTTTATCCACTGCCCCACACTGGCCTCTCAGATACTTCTGTTAGCCTGCCTAATAATAAGGGAATGTTGGGTGTTGACCTAGGCTCAGTCTGTGCAGCTTGGGTTCCTGGCCAGATTGACAAAAGGCTAAATTAAGCAGAAAGAAGCAAGACTTTAATGGCACTGGTATGTTGGCATAGCTTAGTGTTCGGTATCCTGCTCCATTTGGGAAAGGCACTATATATGTTTATCACTTAAATAATCTAGATTGATTTGCTTTACACCTTGCCCTGTGCCACAGTTTGTTTTAATGTAGCCCTTATGGCCCAGCTGAGCCATAAGGCTAATTATATAGAAAATTTAGAAGCCCCCAAAGGCTGCATTCACACACTACGCAGTATTAAATCAAAACCAAGTAGACCATATGATGGCTAAGTGGAATTTGTAAACTCAGACAGACTTGGTAAGCAGAAACTTGGAATATAATCAACTTCATGATTATGTAAGTGGAAGCGTGTCCTCCACTCACCCAGGCCTTCTTTTTATATATATAAAAAAATTCAGATTCCTAAAAAATAGACAGGCTGCAAATATTGTAATGAAGCCACTCAATGAAATTTTGAGTAGGCTGAGGTGCCACAATGTTGGCCCTGTTGGTTGATGGGAAAGTGTTTGGATTATTTTAAACAACTATTCATCTGCTTGATCAGTTTTTCCTACCCTGGCAGCAAAGCTCTGAGAAAAGATGTGGGAACATTTCACACTTGATGAGAAAGGAAAAGCTTGCTAAGTGATTTAGATTGGCAAACTGGCCAATGGTCATGAAGTCATGAAGACCATCCAGCAGGAAACCTGGGATCCTACCAGACTTTTATAGGAACACCACCTTATTTGGAGCCAGGCTCTTGGACTTTAAAATCCCTCATTTTGACTCTTCAGCAGGCATTTGGAAATTGGGCATATTAATCCTTGGAGATGCATGGACTCTAGCTGTTTTCCTTACAGATGGTGTTTGTTCATGCATTTTAATAGCCTCACAAGGTAAAAAAAAACAAAAGTGATGAGGATGAAATTGCATTCATTTTTTACTATGAAACCCACTAACTGCTCTATTACATATTCTCTTTAGTGCCACCGATGCACTCGTAGTCCTCAACTTATGATTATAATTGAACCCAAAATTTCTGTTGCTAAGTGAGACAGTTGAGTGAATTTTGCCCCATTTTATGACCTTTCTGGCCACAGTCATTAAGTGAATCACTGCAGTTGTTAATTTAGTAAAACGGTTGTTAAGTGAATCAGGCTTTCCCATTAACTTTGCTCGTCAGAAGGTCGCAAAAGGCGATCCCATGACCCCGGGACACTGCAACCGTCATAAATACGAGTCAGTTGCTAAGCGTCTGAATTTTGATCACGTGACCATGGGGATGGTGCAATGGTCGTAAATGTGAAAAACGGTCATAAGTCACTTTTTCAGTACATTGTAACTTCAAACAGTCACTAAACGAACTGTTGTAAGTCGAGGACAACCTGTAGTGTTATAATGTTCATTAAAAGCCTAGTCAAAGATTTTTAGTTAAGTGTTAGAGTAGCAATAGCGAACTTATGACACTTGTATCACAGGTGACACACCGGGCCGTTTTTGGTGACATGCCAGGCCTCTGGACTCTCTGGAAGCCACCCAAGAAGGCCTTGCTCTCACACATCCTCTGAGGCATCCAAAAATCATGCAAGCAATCCCCATGCAATTTTCAGAGGCTCCAGAGGCCCTGTGAGAATAGGGACCTCTCGTGCAACTTCCAAAAGGTCAGGAGAGGATAAGTCCAGAGAAACCTCCTTTGTCCAGAATAGGGATGGAGTGACTGCCAGCAGAGTCAAGGTAGGCATTTTCTGAATTTTTGACATGCCAAGCCCAAAAGATTTGCCATCGCTGTATTAGACTGATGTACGTTTCTTACAGAAATATATTTATGACTTCAGCTTGGCTGGATTGCACCGGGTTGCTTACATGGAACTCCGCTGCATTTTGTTATATTGTTTTTCTTTAACATATCTAGACTCCGTAATTTTTTTTCTAAAATTGTATGCAGTTCTAATCAGCAACCATTTTATATATAAACAATATAGCATGTCAAATACAAAATGTATTTGTTTGTTATAGGCTACCTGATGTGTTACCACCCTAGCTTTTAGCATATTCAAAACACCTGTTTGTATCAGATGCCTCAGTGAAATCAAAAGAGAACTTAGATGGGCTTCAATGCTGAAGATGCCCTTGACAAAATGCAACCTGATTCTCTCTCTGTCCCTACCCCTCCCCTGCTTTTCTGGGACCCTTTGAAGTGTTGGCTAGGCATGGGAATTTCCCACAATGTTCTAGAATGCCTATCATAACATTCTTCCAGGACATTAAAGGACCTTTGAAATGGCGGCTTCCATCCACTTAAAACTGTAAGTGTAATGGATATTGGCAACTACTTTAGAGCTTCAGGGACAGGCTTCTGTTCAAGTGTTCAACTTCCAATATATCAGTTTCTTTCAATGTGTAAATAACTTCATCCGTAACACTTATAAAGGGAAACAGTCAAGAGGGCGCGCCCACCCAGAATAATTTTGCCTTCTTTATACAGGGCTCTTTAGCTGACTTGTATTAGACATGTTTGAGTTTTTCCCCGTCTTTCCCAAAGGGAGGGAATGGAATTTAGATAATTCATTCCAGATGTTCATACAGAAAATGGAAAGCTAGACTGCCTGCAGGACACATTTGGACTTTTTTTTGTTATTGTTCCCTATGCTATTATAATTCATTTATAAAGTGCTTACAGTTTTATAGCCCTATATATATGATGAAAGATATGGCAGATCCCGTGTTCACAAGCTTGAATTAATAAATTGGATAGAAGAAAACAAAGTGAGGATTGGAGCAATAGTTCCTATTCTGGCTGGTGGTTACAGTAGTCTCAACACTCTCTGGAGATATTGGAGAGTGAAATTCCTTGCAGCTGTTCCTTCTCTGACCAATGTTTGGCCAATTTGGTCTCTCTGTGACTGATGAGTTAGGACACTTCATAGCTATAGACCAGGGGTCTCCAAACTTGGCAACTTTAAGACTTGTGGACTTCAACTCCCAGAATTCCTCAGTCAGACATGCTGGCTGGGGAATTCTGGGAGTTGAAGTCCACAAGTCTGAAAGTTGCCATGTTTGGAGACCCCTGCTATAGGTCTTGTAACCCAAGGAGGGGATAATGGTTTGGTCCAGTTGGCTGCTATTTTTTCCTCTGCTTTCTAATTAGTCTGTTTTATATCGCAACAGGAAAATGTCAGGCTGCCTCCAGTTTCCATTTTATTCTCTCTTAAATGCTTTGATGTAGATTTATTCTGGTCATGACTGAGAAGGACTACCTGTAACAGGTATTATGAGCCACCATTCAGCATCTGACTCTGACCTTTTGCTCCAGCTGAACCGGTGGATTGCCAGCTTCAGGACTGTCAGCCTCAGGCATCATTAAACCATTATTCATTTGGGGCTGACAAGCCACAGGCATTTCCTGTTCAGTTGGAGCATCAATGAGGCATGAGCCCCGAGCACCGGGTCTAGACACAGGCAGTGGTGAGCAGAACAACACTCTTCAGTGAGGCTCCTTATTAGACAAAGGGCAAGAAATAAGTAATTGCAGCCAGCTGCTTGCAGACAGATTTATAGAGCTGCTTTGCTTTCCGTCTTTGTTAGAAACAACCGTTTCAATTTTGAGTTTGTGACTCTTGTTCCTGTGCCTGCTTACTGTTGAACTCTTGATTATTGGACTAGCTGATTACCTGACTTGGTACTCTGACTCCTGGAGTGAATTTGGACTACTCTATTGCTGCTTGAACTTCAAACAGAGTTATTCAAGCAAGCTCTCTTTGCACAGACCTTGGTTTTCAATTTTGTCTACTATTATCTGCTTAACTCCTTAGCAACTGTGTTTGTGTCTGCAACAGAACATCAGTGATGATTGGCTTGCAGTTGCTATCCAGATCTATATTTCTTCCTCAAAAAATGTGAGAATTTTTCTCTAAGATCCTACGGAACAGTACTCATATAGCCTGACTGTTTGATGAGGAATATAATTATTGAAGTTTTCTTTTTAAAGTTGCTACATCTCAACACCCCAAATCTTAATTCCTACCGGTACATCTCTTCAACAAACACTGGTTAGAATTGGATGTGGATCTCCACAGCTCTCTCTCTTATTGGGCAAATATTGGCCAGTTGTGTGTTACATCACACAGAGCCATAATCTTAGGCCTAGTGTGATGTATGAACTCTGCCATTGTAGTCTGTAATCTGTGGTTTATATCTCAGTGCAGAGGCAGATGTATGGTGTGGTAGTTCTTTTTATCTTAATAGAATAACACAGTTGGAAGGGATCTTGGAGGTCTTCTAGTCCAAGTTCCTGCTCAGACAGAAAACCCTATACTGTTTCAAATGGTTATCCAATCTCTTCTTAAAAACCTCCAGTGTTGGATCATCCACACCTTCTGGAGGCAAATTGTTCCACTGATTGTTCTGTCAAAAAATTTCTCCTGACGGCTGCTGTGGGTATGATGCCAGGAGGACAGTGATATGGTGATATCCACATGGATATCACCATATCACTGTCCTCCTGGCGTCATACCCATGTGGGCAGGACTGATATTTTCTTCTGAGTTGCTGATTTTTTCTTTTCTAGTTCTGAAATGTTCAATGTATGATAGATTTGTAAAGCTTAACAGATGCAGTTATTTTCAGTTCTGTTTTAATAACCATAGCTACAGAAAACTGATGCTATATGTAGCGGTGTGTATATTTATGAGTTTCCTAGGGTTACCCCCAGTTGTATTGGCTGCCAGGAAACAATTCAAGGTTATGATCTATGTGGTTCCTCATGGCATAAAGTCTACCTATCTCCATGTGATGAAATGTACTGAGGAGATGGGGTGCATTCCAGAGGAATAGGAGGCAATTCAGCCCAGATATTCTGTGATAGAGGGTGAAGACTCTTCCTAGAGTCTTCTTAGCCTCTCCCTAATAATTCACTGTATATACATGTAATTTTTAACTTATGACCCAGTTGAGCCAAAATCTAGGTTGCTAAACAAGACAGCTAAGTGAGCTTTGCCCCATTTTATCTATTTTGCCAAAGTTCTTAAGCAAATCACTGCAGTTAAGTGAATCATTTGGTCATTACGCAAATCTGGCTTCCCCCGTTGACTTTGCTGGTTGGAAACTGGCTGGGAAGGTGACAAACGGTGATCACATGACCTTGGGACACTGCAACTGGCATAAATACATGCCAGTTGCCAAACACCTGAATTTTGATCCCATGTCTGTGGGGATGGGGCCACGGTCATAAGTGTGGAAACTGGTCATAAGTCACTTTTTTCAGTGCTGTTGTAACTTCAAATGGTCACTAAACAAATGGTTGTAAGTCAACTTCCTGTAGTAGATGCAGATAGTAGAGTCCTCAAGGTTTTGCCTATAGATGTGAAACAAACTCAGCTTGGAAGAATTGCCACATGTCATTCTTGGTCTTGGGCCCGACATTGCAATCATTTCTGCCCATCCCACAAGATCCAGCAGGGCAAGCATGCTCTGCGTCTCTTCTCTGAAACAAGGCCATTTTATGGGACTGAAGAAACGCATCTTCTCTGTTGATGTGGCTGCCCTGTTGATGTAACATTCTCCCTGAGATTTGGTTGCCCTGGATCTTGCTGGCCTTTAGTGAGGGGTTGTAAACCAGGCTCTCCCTTTAGGTCTTAGGCTGAGGAATTAAATGCACTCATTTTGTAAGGATCATGTGTTTCTTTTTTAAAATTCTTGTTACCTTTTGTTTACTTGTTTTTAATATGATAGCTGCTATTGTCAGTTGGGCAGCCGTCCAAATTAAATAACCAAATAAAGCACTCTTTTAAAAAAAGAACACCTTTCACCACAAAAGTGTGTTGGTGCAATCTTTGAGACATAAGAATACATAAGGACACATAGTCCCAAAGTCAAACGTTTCCACCACTATTGAGTATACTCTTTTAAAAAAAAATTGATTAAAACAAATGTTTAGAAAGGATGGGCAATTTATCTGCCTCATTCCAAGTGTTGGCAATATAGCTGTTTTGGCGATTAACAAGAGACATAATAACATAGGCTGAGAAAAGTGGATGCCCGTTGGGGAGACATCAATTGGACATGCTTTGTCCGTTTCCCTAATTCACTACTTTACTTACTGAGAGATGGAATAGGGAGAACAAAGAAGAATTTCTCACAGGCAATTGTCAGGAAAGGTCCTGTCTCTCTAGCTGCCCAAGAGAAATGGTCAGAGAGATGCAGAGCCTGTACCTGATGGAAGGGGTGGTCCTGCAGTGGACCACATTGGGCTGCCCCTGAAGAACATTTGGTAACTTCAACTAGTGCAGAATGCAACTGCATGGGTAGTAAATGGCGCCAGATATATGGCAGATGTAACACAACTACTGAACAAGCTGTATTAGTTACTGATACGTTTATGGGTACACTTCAAGGTACTGGTTGTCAACTTTAAAGCCCTATGTGGCTTGGGACAGGATTACCTGGGGGACTGTCTTTTTCCGAGTCTGTACCCGTCCAATTCGATCTAGCAGATTGGGCATGCTGCGGATCTCATCAGCCAAAGAGCGTTGGCTGGAGGGGACTAGAAGATGGGCCTTTTCTGCAGTAGACCCTGCTCTGTGGAAGATCTTTGCCTCAGAGATTAGAATGGCCCCAACCCTGTTGGCCTTTTGTAAAGCTTTAAAAACTTGTGTGATTGTGTTCCTGAGCCTGGGAAGCTAAAAGTGTTAACGTCCCCGTTTCTTGACTTTACTATTAAGTGGCTAATTATCACAGTTGTTGTGTATATTTAGTTTGGATGTTTTTATTTTTAAATGCTTTTTATTATTATTTTTTTGTAATTTTGGAATTGTAAGCCACCTAGAGTCATTGATTGAGATGGGTGGCTATAGAAATTGATAAATAAAATCTAGCAGGTCACTGATTTCTGGAGGCTTGGGTCCCTTCTGTTTTCCCATGGAAAGATCACTATTCACCTTGATCCAGCTTCAGAAGACTAGTATGTATTGGGAGGCTCCATTTTGAGGATGCAATAAATTGGCTGTCTTGGAGCCAGGGCAAGTGAGCTATGTGGATGAGCACTTCATAAGAAATGCAACTTGCAAAGGACCCATAATTTGTTCTCCTCTTGCATGGACAGATTCAGTTGTGTAATGTATTCAAGCCAGAGTTTTGGTTGGTCAGGATTATAAAGAGTTGTTCGAATGTCAGTTGTTAAAATTAATAACATTTACAATATTCGCAAAATAAACTGCAATTTACCCTATAAATTATACTTCCTATTGAATGCAAGACAAACCTGGTTTTTTTTTTTTTTTGCAAGTGAAATGTGACTATTTTGTGGGATATAAAGAAATGGTCTGAGCTACGCTCCACACAATCTGCGATTTTTAAAAACAAGCATTTGAAAAGAAGCCACTGAGAGAAGCCACTGAGAAAATGAGGAGTGAATATTTTTGCCTGGTGGTTGAACACTGAGCCGTGTTCCCATATATCCCCAATGCAGAAGGTTATTTATAGCCATGACGGCATGAATGTCCTTGCTTAATGCAGTTAAGCCCCATGAACACTCCCGGAGCTGATGTGGCTTCTCAACACACTCTGCTGGTGACTGAATGCTTTGCTACCCTCAGCATCTCCTGCAAACAGGAGTTCAGTACAGAGCCACTCCTGGGGCCCCAAATGTATTCTCCAACTTGATGCAGTGGCCAAAGGGAAATTATCTGTTGCTGTGTCAGTTAATCTTTCACCCTTTTCTTTTGTAATTGACTGTGGGCATTTTGAGCAGGTGTTTGCTGAAGCTGCTCTACCATCAGCCTAGCTCTAGGCCAGGGGTAGGCAACTTTGGCTCTTTTATGACTCGTGAACTTCAACTCCCAGAATTCCTGAGCCAGCCATGCTGGCTCAGGAATTCTGGGAGTTAAAGTCACGAGTCATAAAAAAGCCAAGGTTGCCTACCTCTGGCCTAGGCTTTGGGCTCAGTGTGTCAAAAATTTGGAAAAAGCCTAACTTGACTCTGCTGACATTTCACTCTCCCTCCAACAAAAGATAAACGTTTTTCCATCTCCCCCATCTAGGCTACCCTGAACAGTGATACTTTAGTGGCAGCACTGAGGCTAGGCCTGAAGATGAGGCCTGGTTCTCAAGTGCATCCTAGCATAATTGCTGCCTCTCAAAAACTCCATTCCCCAGGATCTTCTGCACACCTCTTAACTTTGGCAGTGTTTTCTTTCTGTTGACAGGCCCTGAGGCCTACTTAAGACCGCTCTGGGTTACACAAGCCTTTGTTTTTGAATTGGTTTAAGAGAATGCTCTTCCACAACCCCTGCAGCCTCTGAAAACCATGCAAAACATGCCCTGCTTTCACCTGATTTTTGGAGGCTCTGAAGGCCGTACAACAGCACAGCTCTCTTGTGCCACTTACAGAAGGTCCCGAGGCCACGCAAGAGCACACCCCATTCTCACGTGGCCTCATTGTGCAAGAATCATAAGCTCTGGTGGCACAGTGGTTAGAATGCAGTATTGCAGGCTAACTCACTACCCCCAGCCAGCAGTTCGATTCTTACCGACTCAAGGTTGACTCAGCCTTCCATCCTTCTGAGGTCGGTAAAATGAGGACCCAGATTGTTGGGGGCGATATGCAAAGAATGCTTATATTGTAAATCGCCCAGAGAGGGCTATAGGGTAGCATACATGTTTAAATGCTATTGCTATTGCTAAGAACTGGGTGTGCTTTGAGAATAGTTGTCAGGTGTTGGTGAATGCTGGAGTATCATCCTAAACATGGCATGCCATTTTAGACACACGTCATAGGTTCACTATCACTGTTCTAGGGCAATGTGCCTAGTCCCACTGGCATGGTCAGCAGAGAAAGATGTTGGGAATTTCAGTTAGCAGTACCTGCAGGATCATTAGTTCCCAATGGACGCTCCAAGGCTTCCACTTAAGATAATGGGATGTTATGGAGGGTTGTAGACAGTGGTGGGATTCAAATATGTGAACAACTGGTTCTCTGTGTGGATGCCGCTTCCGGAAGTCCATTCTGGGCCTGGGTTCTGCCGAAGTGGTGCGAACAGGCTGAATCCCACCACTGGTTGTAGAGTCATAATCCCCCTCACTGCTCTGTTTTGAAACCAGATGGTTTTGTTTTCGGTATCATTGTTTTCATCTTGGTCTGCAGTCTAAATCTTCTCCTTCCCTGTGAAAGAGTCTCTGGGAGATTGGGGGAAGAGTGGCTCTAATGGAGGATATATTTAACACTCTGACCTACCATGTAGATTTCCCCGTGCAAAAGGTATGTTTTCTTGCATTATTTTCTACAGAGCTGTGGTGGTTATTGCATGCAGCAGTAATTTAAACGTTGGCTATGCAGACTCAATTCTTTTATTAAGTCCCATGAGCTGTCTCAGTGGATTCAACTTGAAGAAAGTTGCCCTCAGTTGGCTGAATAAATTTGCTCTTTGATTGTACGGTACAATGATTAATGAATCATGAGCATAAGACAGTTTTGGCTACCAATGTGGTTAAGCCCACAGCACAACTAACCCACTTAAACGATGAGATTATGGCTCTGTGGTAATTGACCACAGACTATAATATCCTACACTTCTGGCCTCTTCAATCTAATGTTGGAAGTGCCCAATAGTCAATGCTTGGCTTACCTGCTTTATTTCTGCTTTTATTTTAATTGGTATGTTTTAAGCCTCTGAGCACTTCCTTAATCAACTAGCTAATGTCCCTTAGTCATACAATGTCATGTCGAGCCAATTTGGTGAAATGGTTAAAGTGTTGGATAGGCACCAAGGAAAGCCAACAACTAGTCCACTCTCAGCCATTAAATGGACCAGGCATTGTTTTACAATTCAATCAAATTCAAAGGGTGACTGGTTATGGGGGGAAATACAAGGGAACAATGTGCTAACCACCTTGAACTCTTGAATGAAACAGCAAGTAAATAATTGCCTCATGTTTGATGGAGAATGTCTCTGTGTATCTTGCTTTAGCTTTGTTGGCACACTTGTGAGAGCAGCCTTTGGATAATAAGTCTTTAAACCAATGTGGCACATGTGCTAGGTCCTTGTGCAAAACATCTCTTTGTCAATATTGTTGATCGATGGATGGCAAAGCCAAGAAAATTAGGAATGATTACATTTCTTCTTCTCTGGTTGGTGATGAATTTATCTTTCTCTGAAAGCTATCTAAAGAGACGGAGAAAGAAGGTAAAGGTTTATGCGTGTGTGTGCGATGTGTGCAATTCTATTAGAATTGCAAATTGAATTCAGAATGGCATAATTAATTGAGTTTAGTTAATATGCTTCATGCAAAAGTGATAAATGTAAAAAAAGATGCATTACCCTCTTGTGGTTTTTGAATTCTCCTACTGCTAAGAACCTTCTGGTGTGACAGTCTCAGATTGCCATCTGAAGCTGCCAAGCATGCATTTGTAAACAGCTCTGTAAGAGTTTAATTTCAATCTTTCTTATCTAATGAAATACTGAAGTGTCTTGGTTGCTTTCAAGTCCTCAAGTGCTTTACTGGCTGCAATCCAACTAGGTTCCATGCCCCCCCCTTTTTTTTTGTCTGCAAAAGTTCACTATATGATGGAAAGTGCCTTTTGAGATTTGTGGAAATGGCTTTGTGTTAACAGTTATAACATTTGTTTGATGGAGGTTTTAAAGATATGATTTTGACAGTTGCTGATGATATTAAAGGCATGTCAGTGAGAGTTTGAGGGGGTTCTTGGTGTCAAGCAGGATGAAGCCATTACACGGATGCAACTCACACTATTTCACAAGGGTGAGAATATTCACCTGAAAAATTATTTGTTTTTCCCCCCAGAATAATAACTGAATGTGTGGCTGCTTTATCTTTTGGTTTCACTGAAGCCTTATGATCCTTTGGAAATATGCCAACCACTGCATTATACTACCGAGAACAGTTGAGCCCTCAGGGTGAATTTGAGAGAAGAGGTTCTAATGGATTTCTTTCTTCTTTCTTTAGCAAATGCCAGGGCCAAATTTTAAGCTGCCAAAACAAACAAACAAACAGACGAAACAAAATAGAAAAAGAAAAGAAAAAAGGTGTATTTTTTGCAATATGGTGAATAAAAAAAAATCACAATAAATGAAAATGGCCAGGCTTACAATAGCTTTAACAAGAAAAACCAAATAGTTCATCCAAGAATGAAATAAAGAACAAGCAACTACACTACAGGCACAAATCCCAATAAAAATAACATTACACAAATGTAGTATGACCTGGAAAAAAGCATCTTTAAAAGCTAGTCTTTGCAATGAACAGTGGAAATCCCAGTATCTCAAGAGCTGTTTCATATCATTTGTCATTTCTGCATGGTATGTTCCAGCGCTTTTGTATTTTTATAGAATATCTGAACTATCTCCCTTGCTGAGACATCTAATTGTGCAACACTTGTGTCTATACAGTAGTAAGAACAGATTGCATTTGATTCCACAGACGAATTAGTGGGAAGAACTACAGACTGGCATTGAACCTCTACCTTTCTAACCCTCTTTTGTAGATATCTACAAATCTTAAAGGAAATGAATGAGAATTGGTGTGTGACAGCCGCTGGAGGATTTGGTTATGGTTGATTTTTCCCTATGAGCTACCAATCTTCTCATGATAAAGATTAGTGGCATAAGGCGAGCAATTTATATCTATAGTGGGCTATACAACTTTGGTAGAAATACGTTTGAGGCTGCATTGGCAATAGACAATACTGGGGTCAAAAGATGGATAGAGTCTGTTCTCTCTTCCTACTATCCCCATCCTTTTCTCCATCTTCTTTTCACCCAGTAAATCCCTGGAACAGGACAAGATTTCTCTTGCCAAAGATCTGAACTAATTTGTAGCGTAGGGCTTTTGAGGTAAGGCCAAGGACTGCCTATGTTCCTTGGAATGGAGGCTGCCTACCCTCAGAATGGGGTGTTTTTTCCCTCCAGATTATTTTCTTCATGAAAATAAGGGGTGGGGATGACCCCCTCTTTTCTTTGACCATGGGGTTTCTAGGAGCTCTGCTCTGAATTAGATTGGTAAGTTGGGGGGGGGGAACAGAAAATGGCAACAACCTGCTATTTCTGTATGGGAACTAGGAAAACCATTTATGAAGTTCGTGAACGTGTTAAACCAATTCTGAACTCTCCCAGTAGCTCACAGTCCTAAAAGAATGGAGTGCCTAATCCTTGTTACCCCAAGTGTTGCACTTTTTATTGTGCATTTCAGCATTATTAATTTATAATGGTACCCAAATGTCACTGTGGCAATACAAAGTTTGTTTTCCTTAGCGACATCCCATAGAGCAGCTGGATGATATTATAAATTGCTAGTGTGGGCAGCACATCCTTTTCATAACAGTTTGTCTGCTGGCTGAGATTTTCTAATCATTTCACGTTGTTTATCCTGATGGATGCAAAAAGCAAGCAGAGTTTGCTTTTCCTGTTTGATTGTCACTAGACCTTTGCATGGTTGGTGACCATCCGAGGTGGAAGGAGACAGAAGCTGAACAGGGAAACAGACTTGTGGTAAAGCTTTGCTGAACCTGCATTGTGACACATGCATGTCAGTGGCCTGTTTGACTCACTTCCTCTTGTGTGACAGTCCCTCCCAACCACAGCAATTATGGCTTTGGGATGAACTTGTGCTTTTGACATCTCACCTTTTGGTTCTCCTGTTATACTGGTCTGTCAGGTTTTGGAATTCTTCTGCCCTCTTCTCCTTGGTGTGAGTGCCAGTAAAAGGCAGCTAAAGAAGAAAATACCAAGAGGAGGAGGAGGAGGAGGAGGAGGAGGAAGAGGAAGAAGAAGAAGAAGAAGAAGAAGAAGGAATAATAATAATAATAATAATAATAATAATAATAATAATAATAATAATAATAATAATAATAATAATAATTTTGCAAATACTCCCTAGTGGATTTTCTTTCTTCCGATGAGGGCACAGGGTGGAAACACTAAGATAAAGGAGAGGAAGTTACACGATTCTGTTGTGTGAATATTGTCACTTTTGAACTTGGAGAAGAGACTACATCCTATATTCCCATCTGCAATTCCTAATGGAGATTGCATGACAAAATTGAATTGCTTCCCCCTCACTGAAATAAAACCCATTGCCTATGTAGCAATCCTCTTCACCATCAACTCAGATCTAGTTTATGCCTAGCAGCCAAAGGAACTAAGGCACTACCTGTATTCTGTAATAGATGGCAGGTGATCTCTGTTTAATCAACTGATCTTAAGGAAGGGTAAGGATAATTAAAGTAATCAATGAGGATGATGTCTGTAGCATAGTTGTCTCCAATAAAAAATAATTGGATCCTTCAGGACTTAACTATAATGAAGTCTCATGGCAGTGCATGTTTGTGTGTTACTGGGAGGATTGAGTGAAGAACACAGGGACCAAGAGGACCTGTGTGTGGTTGAAGATGGAAAGCCAAAGTTGAGAATAGCAGAGAGAAAAAGGTAATTGGACAAAATAGTTTAGGAAAGAGAAATGAAGCAAAACAACTTATCAGCTGCTGCCAATTCAATGATTTCAGGGGCTGATTGTGGAAGTGATCATGAAGTGGTCCTTATTCATGATGACGAGAGTGCTTACCGCAAGGAGGTAGAGAGGTTGATGAACTGGTGCAAGGAAAACAGCCTAGTTCTAAATACCAGAAAAACCAAAGAGATCATTGTCGATTTCAGAAAAGGCAGGCACAGCCACACTTCTCTGTGCATTAATGATTCACCTGTGGAGATGGTTACCAGCATCAAATTCTTGGGTGTGCAGCTAACGAGTAGGCTGGCTTGGTCGCTCAACAGTGAGACACTGGTGAAGCGGGCACAGCAGCGCCTGCATTTTCTGCGTTGCATGAGAAATATGAGAAAGAAGCATTACTTACCATGAAATACATCATTGTTTCCTGGCCTCTTAATATCAATTACTACATATCTGGAAACTCAACTTTGTCAATGTATTTACTGTAGAAACTTCTCAATTTACAGTGGGGCCATAGAATATTTCAGATTTCTGCTGGAATTTTTACATTGGAGGGGAAAATTCATCATTAGCATTTCGTTTAAGCCAACAACTGAAGTTTTTCCTCTGGTGAAAAAGAAACCGATATAAAGATAATTTTACTTATCTCTTGTGTTTCTAGACCTCCCCATCTCCCTCAATGATGGTATTGAAAATAAATTTTATGTGGAATGGGGAAAAATGCTTTCTGAAGAAAATGCTGGGGGAAACTTGATGCCAACGATGGCTCTTATCTCAGAACACCCTCAATCACAATTAGGGGAGATGTATCTTAATAATAATAATAATAAAGTTGGAAGGGATCTTGGAGGTCATCTAGTCCAACCCCCTGCTCAGGCAGGAAACCCTACATCATTTCAGACAAATGGCTGTCCAGTCTCTTCTTAAAATCTTACAGTGTTGGAGCATTCACCGCTTCTGGAGGCAGGTTGTTCCACAGGTTAATTGTTCTAACTGTCAGGAAGTTTCTCCTTAGTTCTAGGTTGTTTCTCTCCTTGATCTTATGGGATACCAACAAGGGAATTAGTTGATCCACTCAACTAACCTGAAGAGAATAAACTTATCCCCAAATAGACCCTGTCTTGCATAGGGATAAATGTGCAAATTATACTTATCATGGGAAACCCCAAAACACAGTTGTCCTATTTTGCCCGGTTAGTTCTCTAAGAAAAAAAGTTGGAGAGAAAGAGTGGATAAAAAAAGAAATCCTCTTTTGTTTTATACTTCATTACTGATGCCTGGCAACACAAACACACATTTCCAAACACACACTAGCTACAGTGCCCAAATCATGCCCTGACAGTGCTTTTGCCACCTGCTTGAAGGGCTTATGGAATATCATGGTTTGTGGCCGAGGACTTTATTCCCAACATACAGCCTTGATTCGACGTGATTGTGTGCTGCCAAATGGGTAAGGGGGCTGCCTGGGTTAAGTGTTCCCTGTCAGTTTGAAGAGTTGTCAGTCCCATGGAAAAAAGTTACACTTATCACAGAGTGTGGGGCATGGAATAAAGGAAGGTTTCAGTTGAACATCAGGAAAAGCTTTCAAACGTAAGAGCAAATGAATAGTGGAACTGATTCTCTAGGGAGGGCTAAGTTTTAAATGCTCTAACTGTTTTAAAATCTGCCTTCATCTGTCAAGGGCAATCATAAATCAGGACAAATACTAAAGAAACTGAAATGGGATTCATCATGAATCATGTTGAAGAGAGTTCTTTAAATAAAAATAAACACATTAAGTTCACTGAGTTTCCATGGGAGTTTGTTTTTGGCTTTCAGAGCCAATGTTACTAGTCAAATGTCAGAAAACCAAGTTGGGAGCTTCTGGCAATTCCTTCTTGATCATTTACATGTCAATTTCATCATTCTTGTTATTACAAATGGGTTACAATTTAAGTGTTTCCCCTCCCCAGTAATTTCTGAAATATCGTATCAGTTACATAAAATGCCATAGCAGCATTAGGATAATCATTCCCAGCTTGTAGGAGCTGTAGTTAGACAGGACAGCTTTCTATGCTGTGATGAGCACTAAAAGATACGAAGTCAGTAATAAGGATCTTCCTTCCCTAAGTTATATCTTGGATTGCTACCTAATGTAATTATAGCTAGCAAAGTTATTTCCAAAATGTTTCCCTTGCCAGCAGGCTTTCATTACAATATATAAATTGATTTACTGCTCCCGGTAAGTCAGGCACTTCATGAAACAACTGACTGATATACAGCAGGAGTTCCCAAACCCTGGCTGAGGACTGGTACCGGTCCATGGCCTGATAGGAACTGGTCTGTGCAAGTGGCAGGCGAGCAAGCAAAACTTCATCTGCACATGTACAGGATCTAGGTTGTGCACAAAATCATCCCCCTCCCACCTCCCAGTCCATGCAAGACAATTTTTCTTCTGAAACCAGTCCCTAGTGGCAGAAAGGTTGGGGACCACTGATGTATAGGACAAAGGCAATGCAAGTACTGTACACTTTGGGAACAGATAAATTCCCCAATTTATAAATAACTTTTGGTTAATTTTGGCTTGTTAAGCATGTGTTTTGGAATATGTCCCTTAGTCCACAGCTAGCAAGCTACTATAATCTGCTATAGTAAAATTTCTAGTTCTTATGATTCGTAGTCACAGCTTTGAGAAGACTAAATACTTCAAACGTTAAAACCTTGAAAGAAACATCATTTATTCATCTATTAAGATTGAATACAATGACAGTACAATGTCTCTCATTAGCCTATTATAATCATGTGCAAAGAGAAAAAGTGAAAAATTGGGAAGGCTTATAATATGGGAAATAAAAAAAGTTAAAAAATTCGGCTAATTTTGTTATGAAAACTATTAAGAACATTACTAATACTTACAAACTGCTAAGGCACTATATCTTAAGACTACATATGCCATTTGCATTTGCCTGCATAATGAAATACATGTTGTAACTTATAAAGTAAGTCAAGGCTGGAATATATTTTGCTTTTAAACAGAACATAATCTGCTTTCATGACATGTCAGTAAAAAATGTGAAGTGACTGGAACTTATCTGACTAGCAATATAATGCTAGGATAAAGAAATACACTGGACATAGCTACCTACTTCTGAAGAGCTATTAATTAATAGGTTTTAAAAAAACCGAAACATCTCCAGATTGCTGAAATGTTACTATGGCTGAGCATAAAACTGCTCTGCTAATTACTTATGTTTATGTATTGATAACTGTTTGGAAATGTATGGGACTAAAGAGTTGCACAACTGATACATCATTAATTTGGTAGAGACGTTAAGAAGACAGCCATGCTAGTCTGTGGTGGCAAAGTGTCAGAAGCAATCTGGTAGCATCTTTTCTGATTAATACATTTTATTAAATGCCATAAGCTTTTGTGTGCTACAGCTTACTCTATCAGATATAAAGAGTGGCTAGGCTGATATTTCCAGATCTAGGAGAACAAATAGTGCTGACTGGTTACCCAACTCCAGTGGAAATTCCAGTGGAAATTCCTCAAAGATATACTTCGGGTTTGCAGGAAGTATATTTTTAAGCGACCCCCCTCCCTGGTCTCTTCTAGTAAAAATGCAATAGATAAGTAAATAATCTAGTGAACTGGTGAAGGCACCAGGCTAGAAATCTAGAGACTGTGAATTTTAGTCTTGCCTTAGGCACAAAGCCAGCTGGGTGACCTTGGGCCAGTCTCTCTCTTTCTCTCAGCCCTAGGAAGAAGGCAAGAGCAAACCACTTCCAAAATCTTGCCCAAAAAACTTCATGGGCTTGTCCAAAGTCACCAGGAGTCAATATTGACTCAAAGGCACCAAAACAAAAAAACCCCAATCAACTGTTTTTGTTACCTTTCTATACCCCCAAACTTTCTGAACCTAGTCTCTTAAATCTACCTCATGGTAGGATTAGCTTGAGGGACTCAGCACTATTGAATAACATACAGTAGGAAACAATTCAGCTCTTGGGCCAGATATAGCACCTCTCATCTGTTATCAGCAATAACGATCAGGAATGCAAGAAATTGTCCATGGTTGATTTGCAAGAATATAAATTTGTAATGAGAAGGACATAAACAATATTAAAATTAAGCCCTTGGAATATGAAACTGGTTCTTCTGTATAATACTGATCCTGTGAGGGCAATTGTTTACCCTGATAATCTGTTACACAGAAACAATAACTAAACTTTAATTTATTTCTGTTGATGAATAAATTGTTGGAAGCAGCTTGTCTTTCATCTATGGTCTCAGATTTGGGGATCCGGAAGCTCTCTGAAACCATCATCCACATTCCCTTCCAAGCATGACAAGGCAAGGACATTGGTGACAGGATGGATCCAGGATGTTGTTTGTGTCACATGGCTAGAAAACAAAACAACGATTAGCTTCAAATCATACCCACCAATAAAGTATATCAAATGTTTTCAAACAAGTTAGCCTAAATTTGTGAAAAACTAAAAGTGAAGTTCCTTGATGTAGGGAGATAAGATTTATTGGGTAATGATTCAATTGCTTTGCCAATGAAAAGGTGAAGAGGAATATGTATTTCAATATTGAGAAATATACAATTCAGGTTGTTTTAAAAAGCAAAATTATTTATGGAGGAGGAATAGCCATGCAAATATTAATTGGACAAAAAGATATTTGAATAGTTCAGTTGAAAAAGATCCGGAAGCATCTTTCCCATCAAAGATAACATTCCAGAACTTCACAAATTGAAAGTATAATCTCAGAATTTGACCCAATATTATCTGACATGCAATTTATTCATGAATGTCAGTTTATTTTTAAGAATGGTTATTTGAATAATAGTTTTAAGTTTTATATTTTACTCCAGTAAATAGAAATAAAACTTACTTTGCTCCTCAAAGAAATAAAACAGTGTGATAGCTTCTCTCCCAGTGTTTTGCCTAAGGCACGGATGTCAAACTCGTCATGTCACGTGACATATTGCGACGTATCACGACTCTTTTTGCATTGCAGGCAATGGGGTGGGCATGGCTTTGGTATGATGAAACCAGCCCGTGAGCCGGCAGTTTGACACCCCTGGCCTAAGACATTCCTCCTAGCCCATGACTCTGAGTTAGAATTAGGCCACAATCTACCTGTTGGTGAACACAGGCACTTATCTGGCTAATTCCCATCTGCTCTTCCCAGCTATAAGAAAAATATTGAATAACTAATAGTGAATTTGTTATTTATAAATCCTTATGTAGCCAATTGGCACCAACCGCACAACACACATATGCACAAATGTCATGGCTGTCTGGTTGGCATTCTGAAAAATAGAATGCCATAGTGTAATCTTTTTTGGCAAGCCCCACATGTATCAATGAATTTATAGCTTCCTAATCCACTTGATTGAAATGTTCTCTGATTTTCTGTCTAAATTTGATCAACTTAGGCAGAAGATCAGAAAAGGGAAATTAAATCTAATTTATACTAACACTATTCACCATCGCTCTTCTCCATATCTTTTTATCCTTTCAAACCATTCTTTCTTTCATTACATCTAAATATTGGGTGGCTTCTTTAAACTTCGTTTTTGAACGTATCAGCTCCATACAATGACTTTTTTGTTCTTCCTCTTAACTTATTCATTCCTCCTTATGCAATTAGGTGTTCATAAATTCTCTATATCAAGGCTTTTCAACCAGTGGTACGGGTACCACCTGTGGTACATTGGCACCTGGCAGGTGGTACGCGACCATCCTAGAAAAGTGGTAGCGGGGGAGGGTAATGAGCTGAACCGTTGGCAGCACCGCACAAGCCTGAGTGAGAGATGGCTGGAGCTGCAGGGCTGTCAGGGCTCAGCGGAAGCGCCAGGATCAGCGCTTCTTCAGGACTGTCAGGGCTCAGCGGAAGCGCCAGGATCAGTGCCAGGCTCCATCTGGAGCTCAGCGCTGATCCTGGCCCTTCTGCTGAGCCCAGAAGAAGCGCCGATCAGCTGGAATGTTGCAGCATCTCCAGGGTCTTGTGATTTACATTCAGATGCTTGACAACTGATTCATATTTATGACGGTCACAGTGTCCCAGGGTCATGTGAAGTGACCAAAACCTGCTGCAACCACCCAGCAGACGGGGGGAATGAAAACCAAACACCCCTCCCGCCCCACCCCCGCTGCCAATCCTCAACAGAAATGCTAACAATGAAAACCTCAGACAGGAGGAAGAGCGCCGCCGGGTGGGCAGGCAGGTGTCTTGCTCGGCTATGGCTTGGGGGGCACTTTTTTCAGTGCCATTGTAACTTCAAACAGTCACAAAGCGAACTGTTGTAAGTCGAGGACTACCTGTACTTCATCACTTTTTCCTTTTTTTTTTTGGTCATCAAGTTTTTGACACCTTGCTAGGCGACTGCTGGTACTCGGATATTGCCATATCCTAAAAGTGGTACAATGGGTGAAAAGGTTGAAAAGCCCTGCTCTATATGATCAAACCCCAATGTATTGGTTAACTTATTTTTACATTCACTCCATTTTTATTAAGCACTGATTCATTCCTGATGCTAACTCTTCTTGTTTTTAACACACAAAGTGCTTCATTAATTATTCCATTTCTACTGCATCCAACTTCCATATTTCTTCTGTCAATTCTCACATCAATACAACAATAGTGGAAGTATGTTCTTTTATATTTTCACTTGTTTAAATGTTCATGCCTAGCACATTACCAACATTTGCACATCTTAATTTTTTTCCATTTCTTCAGAAAAGAGTACAGAACTTAATCTGCTTGCTTATAAATTGAAACGGTTCACTCCATTTTTCTTCTCAATCAAACAAACAATTTACCTTGGTCTTTGATACCTAAATTTTCAGATCTGTACTTCTTGTTGCATCACATAATCTATGTGTAAATCGTTAGGGTTCTCAGAGGTCAACATGGCATTGTTTATATACATTACGCATATATTCATGTCTACAATACACAATATTTGTTCTAAATATAACCAATCTACATCCACTTACCGTCTATCACTCAAAAAACCATTTATAAAGCCTATGAAGTACTTCCAGCCGTTGTAAAATGTGCTTCCCGCAGTTATGTGACTGCACTTTGGGCATTTGACAACTGGCACAGATTTATGGCTGGCTGCAGTGTCACAGTCACGTGACCTCTATTTTTCCAGGCAAAAGACAACCATTTAGAAGAATGGGTTCATTTAATGACTGTCGCAAAAAATATTGTAAAAATGGGCCCAGTCACATGGATGCCTTGATTTAAGACCAGTTCCAATTGAGGGCTACCTACAAATGGAGCCAAATCTGGCAAGAAAAAAAGTCAATAGATGTGATAAATACAAAAAAAAAAAAAAAAAAAATCCAACAAGGAGAAAAATTACACAACAATACTTCAAAACTGCAAAGGTAATTGCAGAATGAGGTCAAAGAAAATTCTGTGTTTTCTTCAACATCTACTGTATTTAGACTTGTTTTTGCTAAAGCAGAATTTAATTCAGATATTTTTAGTTCAGAATAATTAGAACTATTTGGTTTCTCCTAGTGTACATATTCTCAAATACTCTGGTCCTTTAGTCAGCAGTACAGTGTAATCACTTAACATTTTGTACATTCAACAGTGGCTTTCCAGATATATTTAAGCTTCAGTGACCATTATCGCACAGGTTAATTCGAGTTTGATTTTGCTATTTTGGGGAAAAGGTAGCCTGTGCTGGGGAGGGGGCAGGTATTTGCAAGGTCAAAGAAGGGTAAAAAGAAACTCTTTCATTGTGGAAACGTGGCAAAATGAGTACTAAAAAAGCCAAAGGGCATACCTGACTTTTCAGAAGACATCTTATGTAGGATCTTTGGGTGATCTCTTCCACAATTAAAATTTCTCAAAATTCTAGGCAGAGTTTGTAGTAAAACCTACTTAAAAAGTTCCCAAGCAATATTATAGAAAAGATAACATGCTGATTTTAAGAGAGATGGAAAGGAAAAAAAAACTATTTGCCACCAGTATCAAGTTCCCTGCATTATCTTTTTATCAGAGGTCAGTTTCCGTCGCATCAAAGATAGAAGACTGAGATACATTTCTATTTAGTGCCTTTTCGGTTATGGCACTAAATAGGGCACTGTTAGGGTTAAGTTGGCTTTTTGGAAAGCTCTTAAGAACTGGCTATTTTCCCAGGCCTCGAGGTTAAGAGGATAGTTCAGTCCAGATGGGTTGGTTCCTAGTTTCCTTGGTTGGCATAGCATGCTTGTCCTTGCTTTTGGCTAGTTTGTTTTGTACTGTTTCTAAATTTTGTTAGATAGCCAGAGGCATATTTGCTAGAATAAAATCAAACTTTGTTTTTTTTAAAAAATGGCTTAATGTCAAGTAAGCCTTCCATTTTCTCTCCTTTCCGTCCCTGCAACTGTGCATGTAAACATTTTCCTTTCTCACAGCTGTAAACAGGATATTGCTGGTCTTGGTTTTTATTGCGTAGAATTGACAAGGACACTGTGGTCACTTTCTTTATGGCTAAAGCTGCCTCTATGCTTCTCATCCTTTCATAAAATATTGCATATTCTTATCATCCTTGCTCTTTTCAGCCTTCCATTAGTGAAGACACTTATAAAAGCCCTCTTAAAGTGGAAGCAATTCACAAAAGCTCTGAAAGAATAAAAATGGTTACTTAAGGCACTGAACATTGTTTCCTTTATCCTGTGTTTCGTCAAATATTCAATCTACTCTAAATCCTGCACCTGTAAATGGAGCCAAATCTGGGGAGGAAATCCTTTTTCTGAAGTTCACCTTAATTCTTTCTCCACAAGTTTTCCTCAACCTCTTCTCTTCACTAGATCGCTTCCAGAGCCCATGTAGCCCTCGCCCCCATGTGCCATTCGTGACTGGCATGGCACCTCCTACCCCTATTCTTCTTAACCTGTGCCGACACCCTAGTTGACCTGCATGGTACCTCTTACCTCTATAACCTCCACAAACCCTTCTTAACATGCCCCGCATCTCATGCGCCCTCCCCAATCCACACAGCACTTCTTGTGCATCCTGGGGAACCTTATCCAACCTATGCCATCCACCTATGCTCCCTCCCCAAATCACTTGCCATCTGTAGTGCACACCCACCACCCTTCCCAGCCCACAAGGCACTGCTTGTGCACTTCCGTCTACCATTGCTGACCTGCAAACCCCTGATCCCTCCCCCATCCAGAAGCAGTCACTTATCTGCCTGCTGGCCTTGCAACTTCCTGCTGGCTTCCCCACTCACTGTCTCCCTGCAAGCTTCCTACAAGCAAAATGGGGAATCAGGAAGGAGTTCTAGGGAAGAAAGGAAAAGAAGGAGGGAAGATAGTTAATGACAGGGAAGGAGGAAAGAAGTGAATTAGGAAGAGGGAGGAGCAGTGAGGAAGAAAGGGAAGGAGGAGGGAGAGAGGGAGGGGAGAAGGTAGGGAGGAAAGAAAGGAGGCAAAGAAGGGTAAAAGAGAGGAAGGATGGGAGGTAGGAAGGCAGGAAGAGAAGTGAGGAAGAGAGGGAGGAAGGATGGGAAGGAGGGATGGAGGAAGGATGAGAAGGAAGGAGGAACAATGAGAAAGAAGGGTGGAAGGAAGAAAGGTTTTTGATGCTCCCTTCCAGCTTTCTATAAGGAAACTCAATGGAGAAGCCAATAGGAAGCAACAAATTGCTTCCACTTCCATTGCTTTTTTTTGCTAATCCATAGTTGTCTATTTCTGTATAGCTAAGGAAATTTCAATGACCCAAGAAGTCATGCAGAATAGTTTTTCTTGATTCTTAAATAATTATTGGATCTGAAAAAAATATCAGCAGGATTTGTCTTGCTCTGATCCTACCTATCTTTGCTTCAGAATCTGGCCTATTACTGAGAAATAAAGGATAAATGAAAAATTGAATAGACATATAGCAGGGGACAAGCAGATTCAAATAATGTCCAGGACATGCAGCCAGATTTCAAAAAAGAGATAAGCAAACTAAGGATGCAGAAAGCAGATTGATAAAAGTATTGGTAACAAGTGGCAAAAATATATTCTGAACGTGACTAGATAAGCAAGGAAATTTCAGAATTTAGTTGATGTAAATTGGCATTTTGGAGTTTTACTTAGATTGCCGGTGGCTTAACTAGATGGATGAGAAAAAAAACCAACGATTTTTGAAGTGTCTTTCCTGAATTCCTGAAAATTCCACACTTTTTTTGCACCAGCTTCAGATCTGTTTTCTAGACATCATCATCTGTCTGGAAGCTGAATCAGTTTATTTCTGACTGTGCTTCACTATGTAGGAAATTGCAGAAAAGCCAGTATTGCACTAATCTTTCCTTTGTATTAAATTGCTGTAGTCCATTTTCATGTTGTTATGCCCATTCTTTCATTAGTAAGAATACTCAACCTGCCAGTCAAGCTCCTCCAAGCAGATGTTTTGAAAAACACAGCTGGGAACTAAATCATTATTATACCTCAGGAATGGTATACCTCTTAATTCAGGCCCAGCAGGTTTTTATCATAATCAAAAATCAGGGGGAAAAAATCTGGTGGCACCTGTTAGGAGTATTTTATCAATTAAAAACTGTAATGTGTTATAAATCCATTGTGTTTATTCAGACTCTCTGAAATTACCTAAAACCTCTTGTGCTCAGTTGTGCTGGCAAAGTTTCTTTGTTCCAAAATTGCTTCTCTGAGATTTCTATTAGAATGTCCTGGGAAGTTAAAATGCTCCATTATTACTTTATGCTTGTTGAGTCCTTATGTCAGACTTGTGGCCATTAATTCTTTTGTGCAAATTCTATACTGCTTGACACAGATTCCAGAAATGCATTTCTGGCAGACAATGGGAAGAAGCCCAGATGTCTACTCTGCCCTCACAATAGGTCTATTATGGGTTCCAACAACTTTCAGAACTTCTTTCTCTATTGTGACATGTGCCATCATGCTTTTAAATTGTCTCCCATGTAACTTTTCACTGCATTACTCCATTGTCTAGTCTTTCCCTCTCCACTTCTGCCCCTTTGCAATGTATTTGTAAAGGAATCCAGAGATGACCTTGGTACAAAAGAACCATTAATGATGGATTTGGAGAAACAACTGGATAGTCCTGAACTGAAGCAAGCGTAAGAAACTGAGAATAACTCCTCCTCCATTTTTTTTAGTGCAAGAGCGGATAAATTGAAATGTAGACAGGCTTTCAAGATGCTGTAATTATACCCCCTTTGAGGTAGCCCAGATCACGACAAACACCACAGGAATTCCAGGCATGCTATTTCAACCTTTCGACTATGTCAATTTTTACTGATCCATTTTCAGACAGACATGCATAAAATAATATAAAATAAAAATAATTTACTGTACCGCAAATAAAGAAAAACGCTGTACAAAAGACTCTAGAATTACAACTATATCCCAAGGTCACCTGATTTTGTAAATATTTAAAAAGTAAAAGCTTTTAATTTTAACCAAGCCTATTCAAAATACCCAAGAAATATTGCGATATTTTCTGATTGACCAAATATATAATTTTTCAAAAAGAAATTGCTAACTCTCTTAATCTCTCTCTGAAATCCAATCTTTTATGCTTACGTTTTATTATTGACAAGAACATGTTAAATTGTTCATCATAAGCAATGTGTCTGCTACATAACTATGGATTCTAGAAGGTAGATGCCATTTACTTGTGTAAGTTTCAACCTTTTTCATGACAAATTGAAACTCTTTGGGAAAAAGTAAAGGAGTGCCAATATTTTGGCACACCTGTCCATCCCGGTTTCATTATATATGAGGAGAAACAGGCTCTTCACACATTGCAGAGATTAGATAAGAGACACAACACCTATTTTTCTCCAAAGAAAGGCCTCAAATATTTACAATTTATACAAATTGTAATTTGAACTGTGGTTTCCAGGAATGTTTGTTAGTTCCAAAATATCATTCCTGGACTGCCAACAGTGATAGCCCATATAAATAAAAAAGATGGAGCTTTTTTTTTTGAAAAAGCAAATTTTAAAAAATGTATACACATGTGATCAATAGTATCTATGAAAGAATAGTAGGGACTTTGTAAGTGTTGCTAATTGATGGGGGACAAAAAAAAATTCTGCCTGTGATACAGTACATAAAGCTACAGTACTATTTTCTCCACTGCATGGTTTGTGAGATTATCTGGGAAGGCCATTCACTATTATGCATACTTGTTGTATAAAAATTAAGTTTTTCCCCAAGGAAAAGCCAATTTTTATATTTTACATCAATTGGGTACATAATTCTGTATCTTTCCTCCTTTTGTGTAATATGTTCTAATAACAGGAATGAATCCAAACTTTGCAAAGCAAAACTTCACGCCATATTAAATACCTTACCCTGTTTCTCTTTGATTTACACTTCAATCGCTTATTTTTGCAGAAATGTGCTTTAATATTAATCAAAAAAAGCTGCAAAACACAGGATATGAATTGAGCATAATCACCACAGAATGCATAAACTTTCATTTAAGCTTCAGCTGCATTATATCAGACGCAAGCAATCAACTTTAAAACCATTTACCATCATTCAATTTAAGCAATACAGTCCTTATCCTGGATGTCCTTGGGAATGAAGAGGAGGAATAGGAAAAAATGTACAATGGTACCTTGGTACTCATTGGCAATTCGTTCCAGAAGATGCAACAAATACTAAAACCGATGGGTACTGAAAAAACCACATGACTTACCATGTGACCATTTCAACTGGAAGAAATAGCAAGTCACGAAGCAGCTGAGGTCAGCAAGTTCTTCCTTGAGTGTCAACTATTGGGAGAAAGACGAGTGCCAGGACACGATTTCTGCTTCAAAATGCGTCAAGTACCGAATTTGAAGAGTTTTGAAGCAGTTGAGTGCCGAGGTATGACTGTACTTGATCTATGTTTTCGAATTGACCTAAGTCTTCCACTTTTCAGGCTAATAAGAATATTAGAAACCAATTGTCGTTCAGTATGTGCTTCTCGTAATTATGCATATGCTGTTCTTGGTCCCATAATTATGCACATAACTGCACACAGGCATTGTAAGGGAAAATTGGATTGAAAAAGATTTGACTTTTTATGAGCTTTTTCCTTTTAAAATTGTAGTATTGTAGAAAATGGACAGAATGGAATTATAACTAAATATGCGGGATATTGCTATGCACCAAAAGAAGGCTGATTCAGTGACTGCAGTAGAAAAATTAGTCAAGTACTTAGTTGCAGCTTCATTATGTCAGCCCATACTGATATTGCATGGCCTAATGCAGGGGTGTCAAACTGCCAGCCGGTGGGCCGGACGTGTCACGCAGAAGCCGCGCCCACCCCATTGCTGGCAATGGCAAAACAGTCACGTGACGTCGCGAGTTTGACATGTCTGGCCTAATGGGAAACTCCAAAGGGAATACCTATAAGGATGGTCTTTTTCAAATGTTTGTCTTACTGAATAAAATCTGTGCAAATCATTAGTTACTTTGTAGTCTCCACTCATTCTAAAAGATCCTGCGCACGAAAGCTCACACTGAATTGTGTGGCAGTCTCCTACAGCTCAAGCATGACTGTAGGATCAAATATTATTTTATATGCCACTCTTAGCAAATAATGCAGATTAAAGTTCTAGAAGAACATTAACAGAGAGATTGGGTAATCCATACAAAAGTTTGACATCTCAGATTAAGTAATTAACTCTTACGACATATTTAATAAAACACCTAATAAATTATGCTGTATACCTTTGTTTTAGAACAGTGATGGCGAACCTTTTAGAGACCGAGTGCCCAAAAACTGGCCCCGCCCCTGCCCTGCCCTGCCTGCCCGCAGGGCCACTCACCGCCTCCAGGGCCTGCCGCAGATCGCCCAGCAGCACCATGGCGGCCACGCCCTCTGCCCACGCCCTGCAGCATCAACTGTGCGCGTTGGGGCGTGAGGGCAGTCTTGTCTACGCTGCGTGGCTGCCATGTCCTTGGCTGCGCTGCTCCGCATGGGCCACGCTCAGGGGCGACTCTCCTCCAGGGAGGCTGCTGGTGAGGAGGGGGTCGCGGGCGGAGGCAAGGCTGGGGCATCGGCATGTGTGCCCACAGAGAGGGCTCTGAGTGCCGCCTCTGGCATCCATGCCATAGGTTCACCACCACTGTTTTAGAACATATTTCTATATTAATAGTCAGAAACATGTTCTTTTCCAATACAAACATAAGCCAGCCTGTAATAAGAGATCACCGGCATATTCCAGAAGCGTAGGTTTGTTTGGGAAACTGAAAGAACATTCCAGAAAGTGTCTTAACAACACTGCCAAGAAAATAATATGGCTGTCCCTGTGTGGTCAGCATGAGTCAATTTCAAACCTGAAGAAGAGTTGAATTTACTATTCCAGTTTAAAAATAGTCAGATGCAATTTTTATAAAGCATTTATTGCATTCATTGTTATTGAAACTTATGGATTCAAGATATCTGCTGAGTTAATAATACCCTTGCATTTACTAGTATCTTTTCCTACAACAATGAAATCTAATTTAACCCATCACCTTCAGTTGAAATGCAATTGAGAGAATAGCCCCAAGCTATTACTGAAGGATTCAGGCACAGTAGATTAAAAGTTAGAATGATATGGGGAATTATAATTACCATGACAACCAAGACATGTTCCTAATTTTGTTCACTGGAAACAGAACAGCAGGAAATAATTTTAAGACCCTCATAGCTGCAGCTATTTCAAACACCAAAGACTGAAAGAACAGACTGAAATTTACTTCTTCCACTAATTTTTCTTTATATAATGTATATATATGCTAAACTAAAGCCTGAATGGGACCATCTGATTAAAAATACTTTTGAGAACCTTCCTTTTCTAAGGAAAGGAAATCTTTTTTTTTAACATGGCAGCAATGTTTGGTTATGGTCTGGATAACTGATTGGCCTTGAGAGGTGACTGCTGACTCATGCCTGTCTATGGATTCTTCCATGCATCCTGTTTGCCACAGCGCAAGGACACCAATTAACAGTTTGTTGAGGACGTGTTCTCACAAAGGCACTTTCATCTTGTCATTAACTCTTTGCTGAGGCAGGCAGAAGCCAGTCTAAAATGTTCTAGCTTAAAAATAGTGTTTCTCCTGCTATTTGACAGAAGTCCTCCCAGGGGATATTCTACTATATGTGAAGGAGAAGTCCCTGAAGACTGAATATCTGCTGAGCTCCAATTTGTTTACTGAGGACCATCCCTCTCATTTGGTTTTCCTTTTGGTTTAATCTGCCTCTCTGTCTCTCTCTCTCTCTATCTAAAATAGTTATTGTAAATAAACCTCCAAACTAAAAAATGTTCTCAGGTGTGTAGAAGCGACCATGTAACACAATCCTCAAACTACCTAACGGATGACATCCAGTGAAGTGCCAACTCCTCTTTTCTGGTCATCTTATTGGAAATTCTGCTTATTGTTTAATGTGATACTGTTTAGTACTAGGAGATTTAAAGCCTCTTTTATTTAGCAGTGGACAGTTCTGATAAAAGAGGAACAAACTACTTCTACCCACATCCCAGGAACAGCCAAATATATACAAGCTATGAGTGAAGCAAATAACACCAAAAAAAGCAATATTAGGAGCAGTTCCAAGCCATAATAATACTAATAATACTAATAAAGTTGGAAGGGATCTTGGAGGTCATCTAGTCCAACCCCCTGCTCAGGCAGGAAACCCTATACCATTTCAGACAAATGGCTGTCCAGTCTCTTCTTAAAAACTTCCAGTGTTGGAGCATTCACAGCTTCTGGTGGCAGGTTGTTCCACTGGTTAATTGTCTGTCAGGAAAATATGTGCCATATGGCCTCAATCTTCTGGCTCCCTTACAACATAAAAGTGCACTGTATGTTCTAATCTAAAGAAAATTTGCCACATTCTCTTTGGGATTAGCTGACTGAAATTTTGATGTTTACTCATAAAAACTGTGTTGCATAAATGGAAATGTTGTGTCACTATTTTTAAGATGCTAGTGTATATTTATTATGTATATGTAATTTTTAAAAATTTCTTTAAATATTTGAGACCTTTTGGCAGTCCTGGCTCCTGTTTCAGCCCATTACATTTATTTTAAGAGTGCTTCTGTCTGCGAAATTCTTTCAGGACTGGTCTGTTCCAAGCAAAGCTTATTAAGAGAAACTGTTAATTACCAGAGATTTAAATGACAAATGAGAAAATGGACCAATATTATTTTTTAAGGAGAGAGAAGGGGGGGGAGGAGAAGGGAGAGGAGAGATCACCATCCTTCCTGAGGATTAGTAACCTATTTTAGACTTTTGCAAAAATATATTTCTCAGTATCACTTCTACCTGACGTTTTGGAGGAAATCTTTAAATGTCATTTGTTTGAATTGAGTGAGATGAAATTTCACACATTCATTTTGTTTCAGTGATAAAAGTTTGCTGTTGATAAATGTATAACACCTTTTGAGTGATGACATGACATTGATTAATATAAAGAACAAGCACACAACTCATCTGGCACCAACCTCAGTCCCCACCCCATTACGAAGGAGGTGTAGGACAGAAAGAAGAAATAGTTCCCGTACTTTTATAGAAACAAAATGCTAAGAAGCAGAGTAACCTTTATTGACCAGCCTCTAAGCTGCATTCTGAGAAGAGTTTTTAACTAACTAACACAGTAAAAATGTCCCTGTCCCTGGAAATCCTTAGTAAAAGGCAAAAGATTTACAGAATTTGAAGACAACACAAAAACAGAAATGCTATCAGTAGAAGCTTCCCTTATTTTTGAAAAGATAATTCTCATTTCCATGCCCCAAATTTCTACAGATATGCATTATCAAGATGTTGCAAAGTATGTGCCAGCTAGAGCATATTTCTATGCTTTTACTAGCATGGTGATCATATTCTTAGTGGCCATATGCATTTAAGACTATAAACTTTTATTTTATATATCTATTTTATAACTGCCTTCTGATAGTGATGTACTTACTTGATGAAGTATTTGATTCCATCTGCTGTATACGCCTTTTCCCACCCATAAGGCAGACCTAAGTCAAGGGGGAGGTAAGACATGGATAAAAACAGAATGAATCACTCTCAAGACCACAAACTTCACATTCAGACATGTTATATCCACATCAAACTATTTCATTTCAGGACAATATATTGCAAAACACAAAAAGAGTTAAGAAATAATCAGCAGAAGAACTTAAAGGCAGGTGACAAGTCTTTACGTCAACACATTGACCCTTACTTCCTACAAATAATGTGCTCTCATCTGAGCATCCTGGCTATGATGGGAGCTATCCTTCTACACCATTAGTTTTAAATGTATGGTAGGAACATGTCCTAAGGCCCAATGCTGAAAGACCCATCACTTTCAAAGAGGGCGAGCTCCTGGTTTGCATGTTCGTCCGACAGTCTCCCTTGCTTTCACTCCTGCTGCAACTCTTCATTTTTGCTTTCTTACTTTGGACCGAAAAGCAGAAAGAAAGAGAAATGGAAACAGAAGCTTCTCCACTATGTTTCTGGTCCTGACTGCTTGTTTGCTTCTTCACTCGAAAATGTAGGCAAACAAGTATTGGCAACAAGGAGCCGAAACAGAGAACTCACCACTAGAAAAGTTCTAATAGTGAGCTGTAGTGCTTGGTAATGCCAACCGCCTGGCTTCATTTCCTGAGGTAAAAATATTAGATGTGAAAACCCTGCCGATGGTTTTGATCTATACTGTCTAATTCTCTCCTCTACTAAATGTGAATTTCCTTCAAAAGTCAGGAAATGGTTCTTCATGCAGATTTCATGGGTTTACATGCCTTGTCTGATGTATACAACAGAGACCTTGACTTCTTGTGAGCTTGCTATTCATTTTGTAAAGTACAGACTAGACGAGTGGCAATCTACAACAATACTTGTCGATAGAAAATAAAGCTTTTCCTCTTGGTTAAGCTTTTAGCCTACTATGAAAGGGGCTCTGAAAGCTTTGGTAGGCAGATTGTTTCTGAAGCTCATAAAGCCGAAGAGTTCCAAGTGCACAAACTAATGTATAGATCTCTGACCTAATGCCAATCTGAAAAGAAATCCCACCAAAATATATTTCAGGAGCTGGAGTCAAACAAGCCATCAATTTGGAGTCATTGCATTGCCACAAGAGACCCAAGTCTAACCCCCCCCCCCTGTGAAATCTGTTCACACATATCTAGAGCCAGTTTAGTTTTGATTGTTAGTTGACTAGAGCCTTGCACAGAGGTGGAAATAATAAACTCTTCTGTGCTTTGAATTCAATAAATGCTTCTGGTTTATTTGCACCTGACAGTTTTCTAGTTCTGCGGGCCATTCTCTACAAAATTTCTTTGTGAGGGTATTTTGCAGAGCGTGAGGCAAATTAAGAAGAGTTGTTATCCTCCTGCCCCAGTAATATTCAATGCCAAAGATGACAATCCTTTGCATATTTACTCAGAAGTGAAATATTTTGCTCACATTGGTCAAAACTGAATAAACACATTGATGAAGATGATGCCATTAACTTATCTGTTGACTCGTAGTCAATTGTTTTCTTATGTTTTCAGCAATAACCCCATTAGGACTGATACCAAAGCCCTTAAACTTTGGTCTTTCTGAACTTCATTTTAGCTGGATTTTACTCTTGATTTCTCAAAGCTTTCAGAGAACACATACTGATGAGAAGTCAAATATATTAAATAAAATGGATGAAAGAATAAAAGCAAATCAACTTAGGCTATAAATTAATGAAGATCACTTGCTAATTGAATTGTTACATTTTCACCACATTGGGAGTTTATTTCACCCATGATTATTTTCATTGTTCGCTAAGGGAAAGCAGCCACATTGGGTGAACTTAAAAATAAACAAGAAGAGTTTCTGAAATACATCTTTCCTCTTTCTGAGGGTTTGTCCTGCAGTTGTGCAGCATGTGCGCATTTTGGAAGAAAGGTATTCTGAGACTTGTATTTTCAAATTGTATAATGAAATGAAGAGCCTTCAAACAACCAGAGGAAATGCCCCTGAATTCTCTACAAGAGAGAGGGAATCTGGGACAGCTGGTTTGGGCAGATGCTCAGTTATATTAGTGTGAAAGTGTTCCCTATAGGTTAAAAAAATTAGGAAGACACAGACATAAAAGACTTGCAGTCATCCAGAAGTGAATGATACAGAAGTTACATCTTATATACAGCCAGATTACTTATTAAATAATTTTACATATCCAATCAAATCATACACAGTGATTCTGGGCAGCATACAACATTCAAGATCAACAATATAAAAAATCTAGAGACCTTAACCCTGTGGCAGCAACAAACACAATCAATTGATCGGTTCTGATTCAACTTGGTGTCCTCAAGCCTTTTGAGAAACCATGTCTTCAGGGCCTTCTGGGAAAGTGGCAAGGAGGGAGACAATCTTATTTCCAGGGGGTTGATGTTCCAAAGGGAGGGATCCACCACGCAGAAGGTCTTTCTTCTATGTACCATCAGCTGTACTTAATAGATGGGACCCATAACATGCTCTGCCTTCCTGCTCTGGTAGGCCCCAATACAGGTAGTCCTTGACTTATGACCGCAATTGAGCCCAACATTTCTGTTGATAAGTGAGACAGTTGTTGAGTTTTGCCCCATTTTATGACCTTTCTTGCCACAGTTGTTAAGTGAATCACTACAATTGTTACATTAGTAACATGGTTGTTAAGTGAATCTAGCTTCCCCGTTGACTTTGCTTGTCAGGTCTCAAAGGGTGATCACATGACCCCGGGACCCTGTAACTGTCATAAATATGTTGCCAAGTGTCTGAATTTTGATCACGTGACCATGGGGATGCTGCAACAGTCATAAGTATGAAAAACAGTCATAAGTCACTTTTCTCAGTGCCGTTGTAACTTTGAACAGTCACTGTACTCTAGTCTAATCAGTCACTGTACTCTAGTCTAACCAATCTTTAAATTAGCTTAAAAAAAAAAGTGCAGTCATTCTTCACATCTGGGAGATGTGTAACACTACTGCTAAGCATTAAAGATTCACACAATGATTAGAGGTAGTCTTAGGTTCCTATTACTACTGGCCTCCATTTCTGGAACAAGTGTTACTATAAACATTTTTATTGGTATTAGGGTGAAGTTAGAATTACATTAAATATTCCTTGAGATTTATGCCAACAGTTAGCATGATGCTATTATTAGATGAGTTTTTATGGTTTGTGGCATTTGCAGATTTATTTTCTGATTTGAGAATTTATTAATTACTGTGACACAGTGAAGCTAGGGTTAGGATCAAGATACCAAGTGGTGCAGACTATAACTAAGTGTGAGGGAAAGCATAAGTGTGTTTTTCTGATTAGAAGTTATATATTACAGTTACTTTTGTGTTAGTATAATGGTTAAGGTTGATATTGATATTGGCATATGAATGAGGTTAGGATTAGGTTTTCTTGGGGTTAATGGTCAAATTTATTTGAGACTTCACATTAGGGTGAGTTTATGGTTAGCAATAAACTTGGATAGGTTTTTTTTTTTTAAACCTCTTCAAACATCTCTTTCCTACTGGTTAGGATTCTGCCTAGGAGAACAGATCCACTTGTCTCTTCCTCATCCTTCTGGAAAATAAAACAGCAGGATCACTGAGGAATCTGGGAGATTTTCCATTCCTGGTCAGGTTACTTCCCATCATTAATATGTTTCTTCTCCCTGAAATTTGGCTACCTGGTTCAAGAGGAGAGTATCCTTAGGTATGCCTGATTGGCAGTTTATAGCAAAGAATAGTATCATTGTAGTCACCACTTCCTTGAATTCCTACCCAAATGCTCTTGACTGAATTTTTTTTTTAAATATAATTTTTATTAAGAATTTTGATTACAATAGTAAAACTAATACAAACTACTTAGAGAAAAAAATAAAAAGTGTAGGAAAAACAAAAAAAAGAGAAGAAAAAGAAAAAGAAACATATAAAGGACTTCCAACCTTCACCATAACAAGTATAAACAAATTTATTAACTCTTCTCCTCCTATAAATTTACAAACAGATGTCTCTTCAGCTCTTATCTCATTCTTTATCTATACGCAAATCCATAAAATATCAACTTTTCAATCCTGGTGTCAGCAAAAAGTTCATAAAGGGTTGCCAGAACTTTGCAAAAGAAAACTTAATTAAATTGATCAGGTAAATCAACTTTATATTCCTTCCTTTATTCTAACAGTCATAATCTTTAATTCAATTAGAAACTCTTGAAGGATTTGATTTCTTTTTTATTCTTTTTTATTCCATCACATATATCCTCAAGCATTATCAAGCTTCTTTTGTAGATCCAATAAGAAAACATTTTCTAGGTCAGTGATGGCAAACCTTTTAGAGACCGAGTGCCCAAAAACCGTCCCCCGCCCTGCTCCTCGCCCACCCGCAGGGCCACCCACCTCCACGGCCTGCCGCAAATCGCCCAGATGGCCCAGCAGTGCCATGGCAGCCGTGCCCTCCACCCGCGCCATCAACTGCGTGTGACAGGGCGCGAGGGTGGAGTCTTGTCCTGGCTGCCATGTCCTTGGCTGCACTACTCTGCGCAGGCCGCGCTCGGGGGCGACTCTCCTCTGGGGGGGGGGTTGCTGGTGAGGAGGGGGCCGTGATGGGAGGCGGGGCTGGGGTGATGGCGCACATGCCCACAGAGAGGGCTCTGAGTGCCGCCTCTGGCACGCGTGCCATAGGTTCGCCACCACTGTTCTAGGTCATTCTCTTGGTTTATCATTTGCATTTCCCTTTTAATTTTTAAAGTCTCAGCCAGTTTCTTTTGCTTATCTAGTGTCCTTTTCCAAAAAATTATCTTGGCCTGTCATTTGTAGTTTCACTTTCAGTATTTTATCCTGTCAGATAAAATGTGTTACACATCAATCATTCCTTTATTATCACCTCTGGAACACACTCTATGCCTAGAAGCAGACATCATTACTGACAGCAGTGATATTTTAGATATTAATTTCTGGCTCCATTGTTAAAATGTATCTTTTAAGGTTTCTGATAATATTTTTGTTATTTTGTAAGTCCCAGTCCCCATAACATACTGACATCAAGAACAGGCTTGCACTTTTTCTTTCTTTCTTCTACTTATAATCTTTAATCCCCTCTGGTGTCGAATTTCTAAAATCATAAAGTAACTTATCTTTGATATGACTTACAATAGTCAGGATAGCCAAAATAAGTCTGTTTCCCACAAGAAGCTATTTATTTTTTATAATTAGTTCCAAAGTCTTATGGCAAAAGTCAACATTCCAAATTTATCTGAACCTTTGTATAACATTCTTAGATCAAAACCTCATTTAGTTTTTTTCCTGTTTATTTCAAATTCTTTATTTTTTTTAAGCTTATAATACATTTATTTTCTTTTGTTCAGAGTTCAAGAGAAACTCACCTAATTTTTCAAACTTTTTGTTCGGAAGATCCCTAAGAGCTTTAAGATGATTAATAGGCAATTTCTGAAAGTGATTAGAAAGGGTGGCTTGCAAGCTTAGTGACCTTAAATTTAAAGGCTTCAGTGACCTTGAACTTAAGTCTAAACCACTTAAGTTTAAGTGACCTTAAATTTAAAGGCTCCACCTCGGTTGTGAGAAGGTGGTCAATCCCACCTATCTCCAGGTGTTCACACTGCAGAAAACTACTGTTCTGCAGTCTTCTCGCACATGTGAGTGATCTTTCATCCTCTCCTTATCTGAATGGGCTGCAATAAATCAGCTTACTTATTTGGTTCCTTGGTCTTTGCTGGGATTGCTGGCTCTGCCCTCGAGGTGACATTTCAATTCACCAAACCTCCTCCCAAACCACCCGCAGAAGTCCACTCTTAATTGGACTATTGTCATCTTCAAAGAGGAAAACAAACGGGGCACATCCCCTGCAGGTCACAAGAACAGCCCTCTCATCTTTGTGTTCCTTTGATGAACCAACAATGAAAAATATCCCTTGATATTTTCTGCCAAAGTCCTGTGACTTTACTCTCTGGGGAACTGGCTTCTTTATATACTCTCTGAAGGTACCTCAGCCACACTAGTAGCTATCACAGATAGTAAGTAATTTGTAGCACACAACAGCACAGTGTAGAAACTGTAGCCCTCTGTCTCCCAGGCACTTCTTTTTCTTCTACCTCTTCCCTGTCCTCAGTTTAATTCCCTGCTAAATTCCTCTTTGCTCCCTCAGTGATTCTAATATCTGAGTTCAGATTTCTTTCTCTGTCCACCCCAAACAATATGTTTCTTTGTGAAGCCCTTGCAGGTATCACAATACTAAAAATAAATGCTCTATCTTCCCTGAGTAGAGATACAGAAACATGGGATATCACTTAGACATAAACTGCCATCTTCTTCTAGCCAATAGGATCAGAAGGAGAACAAATAATGCGGCATCTGTCGCTCAATTCTAAATTTGCTTATGTAGCAGTGTTAGTCAAAAGTATTTTTTTAGGTTGTAACTTACAAAATTATTAGACAGAAAAAGGAAGCCAGTAATAATTCTACGCAATTATTGATGGAAGTAACGGAAATCTTGGGGTCATACAAATTTCAATGATTTATCTTCTTATCCAGGAGAATGACAGAGAAAGGTGCTATCTCATAATATCTAAAATCATGAAAGGGATAAAGTATTGGGGATTAAAGCTACCCCTTTTACTTCTACTGTACCCAATACCGGGGTGACATTTTATTTTTCATTGCCCTCTGCCCTAACCTTTACTAATGCAAACATAGACTTGAACTCTGAACCTCAACTAGACAATCACATGCTTTGGTATCCTCCTCCTTTAATTTTCCATAACTGTACAGCAAGTCTCTGTACAGCAAGTTAAGAATAGAGCCTACTGTAGCAAAATTTGTGTTAAATAAACAATCATTCAACTTAAATATACAATGGCTCAAGTTCGTTACACAGTATTATTTATACATTATTATACAATGTGCCAGCTTATACACAAATTTGACTTGAGGATAGACCTTGAGAATGAAATTCATTCTTAAATTGGGGATGGAATGAAAACCAGTCCTCATCACTTCAAATCAAAATAAGGTGAATTTGACAGAATAAATTGGATAAAATGGTTAGTACTTCTAAGTATTGTTCACTATGATAAGACATGAGAAGCTTTACAAAGTATGTGTCTTCACCTTATGTACCTCCCCATTCCTTAATCTGCTTCTGAATTCAAACAAGTATATATTTTCATCTTAATAAGATTCTGCTAAAGGAACATTCCTGGTTTTTTTTTCTGCACTGCAGATTCCAGCATAAACAATTAGATCTAATTTGTCATTGTTGCCGATTGAGATAAAATGGCACTTCACCAATGAAGAACAGCAGAAAACATGTCCAATCTGGCACAATGTTATGTCAATACAAGATGTGCTCACAACAACAGATCTACACTGGGAATTAGCACTGAATTAAAGGTCAGGGAGTGGTTTTTGTTCACTCATCTACTGAACTCCACCCATTTCAAAACTGAGCAAAGATAGTATGAATATACATTAGCAACAGAGAATTGTTATTTAGAGAAAAACAAAAGTCACTCCTGCTTGCCATTAGCCTCACAACACATGGGAGTACAGCTTGCCAGCTACAAATGAGGAACTGTAGTTGGGAAAAACTCATAAACGATCATTTAAAATGCGCATGAAGACTGTTCCTTTACTTATTCTGGTGACATTTTAAAATATGGCAAGCTGAAACTTTCAAAATCTAATTAGAAAATCATCTTTATCGAAAGGAAACTAATATAACTCTGTCAGACCAAAGGCTTTCACTCTTTCAAAACAGACAAAGCTTCATGGATCCGGAGGGTTATTAAACTCAAAACGGAAACACCCAGCTGTGACTAATTTTTAATCCAAGCAGGAGTTTAACGCTAGAAGAAATGAGCACACAGCACTGAACAAAGCAATAAAACACCTTTGCATGCTTTGCTGACGGCAATCAAACACGAACAATTGTTGTATTCAGTAAGCTGAAACCAACTGAGCTTATAGGCTGAAGATGAGCTTGTAAATACATCAGTCTGAATAAACATTTCAGTGAAGGGAATACCAATTAAGACTATTGTATACCCTTGTTTGTCTATTTTTCTTCTTTCCCTTTTTGAAGAAAATTCTAAACTCTTTGCCCATGTGTCCCAATACTGTATAGCAAAACTGTGGAGGGAGGGGGCATTGTCGCTATTTCTCAGGCACTCACTTTTTCAACCTTCTCAGTTGAGTCTCATAACCCTAATGATATTACAGCTAGTCCTTGATTTATGTCCATTTGCTCAATGTCCATTTGAAGTTACAATGGCCCTGAAAAAAGTGACTTACAATTGGTACTCACACTTACAACCATCATAGTGAGTCTGCGATCACAGGGTCAAAATTCAGGCGCTTGGCAACTGGCAGGTTTCTTTCAGGGTCACAGTGACCTCGGTTACATGGCTATTATTTGCGGCATTCTGAGGGGCCTTCTGATAAGCAAAGTCAATGGGAAAAGCTGGATTTCTTTAACAGCTGTGTGATTTGCTTAATGATTGCAGCAAAAAAGATCGCCAAATCGAGTATGACTCGCTGAATGACCACATCACTTAGCGGCGGAAATTCCAGCCCCAATTTTGATTTTAAGTCAAGGACTACCTGTAAAGGTGATGATGGATCACAGCTCTTTGTGGAACCTTCTGATTTATTTTTCAGGAATGAAAAGAAAAAAGATTCCCTAAGAGAGCAACACAAACTAGAGTTTAACTTCAGATAGTGTATCTTGCAATTCAGTTTCTAAAAAAGAATGGTTCTCCCTATGATACCCTATGGAAGCTAAAGTTCAACTTTGAAGAAACAGAATAGAAAAAGTATTGATACTTTTGACGGAGATGTCGGAGAAAACTCTTGAGAATGCAATGCATAGACAAGAAAACAAACGAATGGATTTTCAAACAAATTTAGCCAAAGTTAACACTCCAGACACAAAGGACCAGGCTCTTATGATCTGTCAGAAATTTGAAGATAGGAGTATAATTCTTAGCTCTGTTGTAACACTGGTTTCAATTGCTCTCTCTTTATTGACAGCAATCGCTCTCTCTTCATGCTCGGCCATCAAAGAGAGAGAAATCAAAAAAGCTTCTTTTGGAGCTGATTCCATAGTCCAGGTTCAGAATATTTTTAGTATGAGCAGAGAGCTAAGCAGAAGCCAGCTCCCCATAAAAATTCACTGGAGAATTAAAATGGAAATGCTCCACAAGTTAATCCTTATTTAACTTTTTCAGAAACACTGAAAAAGACCCTACCATACAACGCTATAGACATGATCAACGTAATGTTTTGCACCATTTGAAGGGCTAGAGCACGGGTCGGCAACCCGCGGCTCCGGAGCCGCATGCGGCTCTTTGAGCTATCACCTGCGGCTCCGGAGCCTCCTCCGCCATTTGGGGGGGAGCACATGCGCACCCGTCCGCGCATGCGCACCCGTCCGCACACGGATGGCGCGCATGCGCGGGCACATTTTGCGGCTCCCAGGGTTTTTTTTAGGGAAACGGCTCTTTCAATGTTTCAGGTGGCCGACCCCTGGGCTAGAGATAAGAATTTTAAATAATATTTTTAGATTTCAAAGAACTAAGTGCAGGTCATACTAACTACCTCTTACCACTCATGTAATCTCAAATTATTAAGGCTAGGTGTGGCCATGCAAATTGCTGAAGTTACTGGAAACAGTGTCTATACAGGGTAATGAAGAGGAAAGATTTTTAGAATACACCTCTTTCTCCAGGTCGTTTTCTAGAATTCACTCCTTTCTCCGGGCACATACAATAGTATCCAGAGATTTAAACATATGTCTAAATTATACATAATAAACAAGAGGGTGAAATGTATATCCAGTTATATATATTCCAACACTGGCAATGAAGAATAAGCAATCTGGATAAAATTGAGACTGGCTTTTGATTTCAAGTTCTCTTTCTCTCTTTCTCTGATTATTATTTATATGCTGTATTTTGCTTGCACTACTGGTAAATTATTTGCTACCATGCTATAACAGTGCTTTGAGAGTTGTAGTGGGTGGTCAAGATGGTTATATAAAAACCTTTTTTGTTTTAATCCAAGCAGAAATTCAACACCATTTAAGTAGTGAGCACATGGATACTAACTTTTTGTTCAGTACCCTTCTGTTTATTTGATGCTTATGGTGATATTTGGAGAAAGCTATGTATTTTCACTTATGAATATTTACACTGCTGGAGAACAGTAAATCCACATATAGTTTTTACTGATACAAAGATCTGATTTTTTTTCTTTTTTTCCCCTCCTGCATACTATTTTTCACACAATGGCACTCAATTTAATTCAATGGCACTGAAAATTCTCATAGTGCTTTCATCATTATCTACTGAAATATGGTTTTTAATGATTTCTACAAGGAATGATGAAACTTCTACAAGGACATGAGCTTAACAACCAGCAAACTTTTAAAATTCATTTTTGGTAACTGATGAGGCCAGTCATTTGAGGCTTTAATTTCATTAAATACCGCAAGCGATAAAAAGTACATATGATCAGAATATGATAATTTGGGTTCATCTCCAACTGTTTTAATGATCAGAAAGTCCTTTGATAGAACAAGCCAGGGTTCAATTTACATACACTTAGGAAATAAGGAGCACTTTGGACTTAATTTGATAGACGAGGAAATAATTCCATTTGAAATAATCCTGCATGAAGGGTTAGAAAACCATAATGTCATTTAATTTATTAATAAAAAATGTATGTCTTTGCAAACGTTGTGTCAAACATTTCTACTGGGCCATTGAAGGCCTTTTGTACATTCAGTGAGACAGCTACTGCTGATTTCAGGGTTTTTTAAAGTATATATTTAAAATATCAATGTAATCTAACAATATTAGAAACCTGCCTCTTTTTTGAATATTTAACAGAGACATTGGGTGACAGATTGAACAATCAGCACAATTTGTATCAGACTTTAAAATCAACACCATATAGGATTCCTTAAAGGAATTAAAAAAAAACTTTATTCAAAGAAGTGTCATAATAAATTACAGCTGTATTGGACCAAGGGCCATTGCTAGCTGTATCAGACCAGAACTAGTCCCAGAATTTAATAGTTTCTAGATCAATATTGCAGTCAGTACTAACTAGGACTGTTGGGCCTGAAATCAATAGGAAAATTTCCGGTTCTGTTAAATGATGAGGGCAGAACACCAGTTTTTCTCCCATATTTATAATATATACTTTTAATATATCCAGTGGCATCAAATGTTCTGCCCAGTGTTTGTGACATATCAGAGTTTCTTCCTGTACAAAAGATTTATCTGATAAGACTCCTATCCAAATGATAGATCATCAGGTATGCTATGTAAGCACAGGGTTCCCTTTCCTTCAATAAGTCCTCTTGAAAACTTTTAGCAATTTTGCCTTTCATTATTACAGATCTCATAAGCTAAATAGGAATTAATATACTAGAATGTCAGATGCAAAAACCATTGTAACCAATTGTACCAGATGAGTTTTAAGAGTAACAAAAACTGACGCTTGCTACCCAGAATATCTACTTATTGATTAATAAAAATCTTTGGGAGTTCTGCTAATATTCAACATTAAAAAATACAATTGTTTCTGACCCAGGAAGGTATTTTCTTAACACATTTTCTTCCCAAATAAAATAAAGTGAGAACACACTGCTTAAATTTTATGAAAATATCCTCATTTATAATATGTTCATTTAGTGTATTAAATTCAACAGATGACAAAAGGTAAATCCATCTACATAAATTAGCTAGAAGCAGTTAGTGACCAAGATACATGTCATCTAGCTCTGCATAACAGTCTACTTTTATATCTGCTGAGAATGATTTGGTTTTTAATAGCACAGTACTATTTTGAGATTAACTGCCGAGGTCGATGTACGTTTTATCTATTTTTATTTATTTATATCCTGCCTTTATTATTTTTATGAACGAACACATACAATACTCCCATTTTTCCCACAACAACCACTCTCTGAGGTGGGTTGGGCTGAGAAAGAAAGTGACTGGTTCAAAGTCACCCAGCCAGCTTTCATGCCTAAGGCGGGACTAGAATTCAAGGTCTCCTCGTTTCTAGCCTGGTGCCTTAACTATAGACCAAACTGGCTCTTGCTGACTTCAGTGGAATTTAGCTTCTTGAAGAAAATCTAAGGCTGTAATGTGAGTCTGCAGTGATCTTGTTGTAAATTATATTCTTTTGTAAGCTTTTCAAACTGGATTTACAAATGTGTATCATAAAATGCATCATCCATGCTGTTTTGACAAATGTAGACAATTTTTTCTCATTAAAGCTGGCAGTAGCTTGTTTGCCAAAGCTGGAATATACTAGGTTGAGCATAGGAGTTAGGAAATAACAAGACAGAGGGGAGCTAATTTATTCCAGGTCAACAAACATACATCATTTTGACCACTCGCAAACAGGTACACATTGAGTAACAATGGTTTTAAATCAGGACAAGTATATTTTTGAAAGCCTCCCTGCTGACTGCAAATGAGTTAATCAAATTGATTATTCATCGGCAACATATTCTCACATTTTTTGTTATTTCTGTTGACAACTATTCTAAATAAACCACTAAAACACTGCAGACACTTGAAACGCTGTATCTGCCAGCTCAGAATAAATGTGGCTGTACTATATATGCAATAATTCCCCACGTCAAAACAAATGAAAAAGGATGACGTTCGTTCTTTAAATCCTTTTCCACAGCTTTATTTTTAACTTTTGGATTCACAGAAGGGATCCTTCCTCTAGCTCCAGTACTTTTTAACCAATTTCTGTCTATTAAAGTTGACACAACCGACTGCTCGTCTTCAGCTGCATTTAGAATTAAAGGTTTCTCTTGCATGACTTCTCGCGCAATCTTCTGGAAGTAATTTAATATGACAGAACATTTTCATCCATATTCCCACCAAATTGCTCCTGCTCTCACAAAGAATAATTCTGCCAGAAAACTAGCTTAGCTTTTGGGAACAGTATTATTTCTTACTTTCAAAGCTGCAGCATTTCATAAAATCATAATCATAACGAATCCTAAACTTCATGATTAAAATATTTGCATACCCTTCACTGTTCCACAGATCCATGTTTTTCTGACATGTCATGATACTGTGGCAACCTATGAAAAGTGACCATACCATGTATGCATGCTCCTGCTTCTGAGAAATTAAGGCAGATACTCATTTGAGCCGGTTCACATACACGTGTCATTTGTGTGTGGTACCACATTTTTACTTTCAGCACATAGCAACATTTGATTGCTCTTGAAATATGTATATGACTGGTCTTGATTACTGTTGCAAGGGAAATCACTGGGAATGTCAGAGTTGCAGGTTAGTTTGGGTAATGAAAAGATATTCTGGAAAAAGGCATTAGTAGAGGGCTACTGGGGGAAGTATGGCGAACTAATATGGCTCTGCAAAAGTGAACTGATGAGTATGGCAAAGACCAGTGAAACAATGAATAGACCAGTTCCTTGGAACATCTCCAGATAAGAAGAGAACAAGAGATTGTCCTTATGTACTCTGGATGGTTGCTCCTAGTAAAGAGACTGCAGGACAGTTTTCTGCAGGTTTGAGAGCAGGAAGATGCAACTGTAGCAGAGGTTTTAAGGGACACTAAGTTTGCAAACCTCATTTCCTAGCCATTTTCAGAAATTGTTCATTAACTCCTATTAAATTATTAGAGATCTTTGGAGTAACAAGTATGAAAACACGAGGTGAGTTTCCCCCTCAATCCTGAATGAAAGAAAAAATTTTAATCAAAAACTTAAGAATTTAAAAAATCTGAAATAAACAGCAAAAAGCTAAATAAGATTTTGATTTAGAAAGTTATAAACAAACTAAGGGTCCAGATAAAATTCAAATATTGAAACTTTTGCAATAGGATTTTGGGGTTAATTATAAATTACAAACAGCTTTTCATAAGAAATAAATCCTACATTGATATTGCAAGACATAACATGGATAAGTAATTTCATTATTTCAAAAGTTAAGAAACTAGAGGGGACTAAAGGTTTTCGGTAGAGGAAAGATATACAGGCCTACAAGATAATGCAAAATGTTATGGCAATATAAATACTGAAGGAGACTTCTGATGGCAATAAAAAATAGTAGTGTGCTGCAGCTGCCAAAAAAGCCAACGCAGTCCTAGGCTGCATTAACAGAGGGATAGAATCAAGATCACGTGAAGTGTTAATACCACTTTACAATGCCTTGGTAAGGCCATACTTGGAATACTGCATCCAATTTTGGTCACCACAATGTAAAAAAGATGTTGAGACTCTAGAAAGAGTACAGAGAAGAGCAACAAAGATGATGAGAGGACTGGAGGCTAAAACACAATGAAAAATGGTTGCAGGAATTGGTATGTCTCTAGTTTAATGAAAAGAAGGACTAGGGGTGACATGATAGCAGTATTCCAATATCTGAGGGGCTCCTACAAAGACAAAGGGGTCAACCTATTCTCCAAAGCATCTGAAGGCAGAACAAGAAGCAATGGATAGAAACTAATCAAGGAGAGAAGCATTTTAGAACTAATGAGAAATTTACTGATAATGAGAACAATTAACCAGTGGAATGGCTTGCCTTCAGAAGTTGTGGGTGGTCCAACACTGGAGGTTTTAATAATAATAATAATAAAGTTGGAAGGGACCTTGGAGGTCATCGAGTCCAACCCCCTGCTCAGGCAGGAAACCCTATACCATTTCAGACAAATGGAATACTGCTATCATGTCACCCCTAGTCCTTCTTTTCATTAAACTAGACATACCCAATTCCAGCAAACGTTCTTGATATGCTTTAGCCTCCAGTCCCCTAATCATCTTTGTTGCCCTTCTCTGCACTCTTTCTAGAGTCTCAATATCTTTCAAGAAGATATTGGACAACCATTTGTCCAGAATGGTATAGGGTCTCCTGCCTGAGCAGGGGATTGCATTAGAAGATCTCCAGGTCTGTTATTCTGTTAGTAGCCATAACATCAACAATGTCGGTTAGGGATGATACTTGGGATAGTGGTGGTGGATGGGTTCAGAAGGGTGCTTGGGAGTGCCCAAGAGTGCCATGCAGGTCAGGGATAATGCACAGGAGGGTGCAGTCTGAGTGCCCAAGAGGTTCCCTTCCATGCAGGTCATGAAAAACACACGGGACCATGTGGGTCAGGAAGGGTTATGTGGGAGGTACACAAGTTGGGAAGGGTGCAAAGGGATGTGCAAGAAGTGTTGCGCAGGTCAGGGAAGACGTGTGGGGGCTGGCGGGGTCAGGGCTGGCTGCATAAAGCTGTGTTAAGAGGTGCCATGCAGGTCAGGGAAGGTACAGGAGGGTCCTCCTCCCTTCCTTTTTCAGCAGGCAGGTAAATGGCTGCTGCTGGGTGGAGGAGGAAGTGAGGAATTGCAAGAATGTTGAAAATGAATCACACGACCATAGCAGCAGCCAGTACTAGTGAAGCAGCTAAAACTTTCTCAAATTTCAGCCCCTTAGAAGTCATGGGTCCCAGATTTTGAACACATTCTCTAAGTTAGGTCAGCGTTTCTCAACCTTGGGAACTTTAAGATGTGTGGACTTCAATTCCCAGAACTCTCCAGCCTTCAACTCCCAGAATTCTCTGGCTGGCTGGAGAAAACTGGGAGTTGAAGTCCACGCATCTTAAAGTTGCCAAGGTTGAGAAACGCCGAGTTAGCTATTTGAGGTACCTTGGCTCAAACAGTGCTGCCCTACGAGGCACCCTTTTGACCTGTTAAAAGTCATGACCATGAGAATTTTACTAGTACGTAGATTGTAAACATTACAGAGTAAAAGAAAATGTGTACTCTGTGGGTTATCACAGATACTGTTTTAGCAACAGATTGAGATAAAACTTTTTCGTATGACATTTTTTCATTCTTTTGAGATTGGAACTATAATATTTGCTCACTGATTCACCACAAAAGTGAGAAATTTCACAGAGTATTCTTTTATGAAGAACACTTATCTGTAAATTGTGTAAAACTACAGAACAAAAAAATAACAAAGAGTTTTATTGAATTATGAATCTTGGTTAGATTTAGCTTAAAACTTCAACTGCACATGCATACTTGAAAGCAACATTAATTGAACTATTTAACAGTTATTTTTTAATAAAATGACTGATTAGGTTCCAACTATAAATAATCTGACTGCTTGGAAACAAGTGAGCGCATAATTATTTCAGAATCAAATGATTATCATTCTTAATTCTTTCATTAAGAAATTCTGAATGTTTCAAATCATATACTACAGTAATCCAGTTGTAATATATTTGAGGTTATATGTTAATCATTCTAAAAGGTAAGAACATTGCAGGAATATGTACAAAAGATGTTACTGGCTGGCATACTGTAATTCATTATTAACTCTTACTTCAAGAGAATGAATCCAATTTTAAAAATGTATTTAGTAGATTGTCCAAATAGCCATTATAATGAAAACATGTTCAATGTGGATTCACATATGGCAGTAATTTCTCAATTTCACAATGAAGAAAACTTTAAACGGATTCAAAAGTACATATTTAATTGTTGAACCTCTGTGCCTATTGCTAATTACAACTACTAGTAGTACTAATACTACTTATATTGTTGTTGTTAGTTGCGAAGTCGTGTCCGACCCATTGCGACCCCATGGACAACGTTCCTCCAGGCCTTCCTGTCCGCTACCATCTTCTGGAGTCCATTTAAGCTCACGCCTACTGCTTCAGTGACTCCATCCAGCCACCTCATTCTCTGTCGTCCCCTTCTTCTATTGCCCTCAATCTTTCCCTGCATCAGGCTCTTCTCCAGTGAGTCCTTCCTTCTCATTAGGTGGCCAAAGTACTTGAGTTTCAACTTCAGTATCTGGCCTTCTAAATAGCAGTCAGGGTTGATCTCCTCTAGGACTGACCGGTTTGATCGCCTTGCAGTCCAGGGGACTCGCAGGAGTCTTCTCCAGCACCATAGTTCAAAGGCCTCAATTCTTTGGCGCTCAGCCTTTCTTATGGTCCAGCTTTCACAGCCATACGTTGCAACTGGGAAAACCATGGCCTTGACTATACGTACTTTTGTTGGCAGGGTTATTATTTTGGTCTTGTATCCAAAGGTCACTTAAAGTGGCAAGGCCACTTTTGAAACATTTAGTGTATTAATTGTGACAAGGTAAATACTAATCCTGATTCTTCATTAAGCGGGTAGCAGAAAGTCCACATGTGTGAAAAAAGCAGGCACATAAACAGATTCTTACTGCACTGTTCTGGTGAGTCATAAAGAATGCAAATTTATACAAACTCCACGTACATACCTAGAATAGTTCCTATTGTGTTAAAACAAACACATATAAAACTAAACTCTTCAGTGCAGAAAAATCTGCCCTTCTCCCTTCCTAGACTGAAAAGTATCCTGTGGTTATGTGTACTTAAATAACACAAAAGTGTCCTCTCTCTTTATGTCTTAGTATTACACTATAAGATTGTTTTCATGTATGCAAACTCCATTCTAGCAATATCATTATATTTAAGCACTAATTGTATCTTGTAAATATTATAGGCTTCCAATATCACTGATGTCTGTGTATAAATAAAATTACAGCAGAAAATACCATATTTACATAGTAGCGCTTCAAAATTTTGAACTGACTTATAATAAGGCCCAAATAGAAGAACAGCTAAAGAGGTATGCATATGGGGCATTTTGTCCACGTGATTTCTACTGCCAATCTTGCCCATGCACAATCCAAGGAAGGCACAAAAAAACCTGGATTGTCATCCAGTTACATTATAGCTTTATAATCCTACAATCACCAACATCGTGTTATATCTTTTCCCCTTAAAATCCCTGTTGAACATTAAATGAAAACTAAGTAAGAACTAAGTTATTAACCCATGTTAATAACCAATGGTTTACAGTTTTTGGTTGCAAAGAATGTTTGGCTTTTGCTGAACATTATATGCAACCATATTCTTAAAGTATTCTGGCTTTTCATAATTCTCAAACTTTCCTTTGTGGATATAAATTTAGTCCTCCCAACCCATCCCCCCAATAAAGTCTCGCATACAAAAAAATGGCTCAGAAATCTCATTGCTGTATATACTCACAGATAAACTCAAGACTTTTAGATGCCAAAAAAATCAGGTTTAGCTTATCCACTGAAAGGCTTATTTGCAAGTACATACAGTAACACATATGTACCTATATTTCCTGTATATTCTGATGTATCTGTATATAAGCAGCTGTAGATAAAGCAGGTCCTTGAATTTTTAACCCAAAATACTGTGAAAAATACAATTTGGCTTATTCATGGGTGGTGCATTTTTCATAGTATTTTGGTTAAAAATTTAAAGGGACAGCTGATCCACAGGTGGACTTATACAGCAATTTTACTGAAGCTCTCTTGACATCTTCTGAAGTTCTCTGATGTTCATGTTATGCGTAAGTCAATGATATCTCTCTGTAGAAGCATATTTTGCACTGAAAATGATGTAGGGACCTATATTAAGGCTGTTAGTATTCTTGAGAATATCATAGAAAGGTAAGAAAACTAACAAGTGGATAATAGAACAAACCAATCCAGAGTTCTCATTTGAGGCACAAATGGCTAGCTCGGTTTATTGTATTTTGAACACATTATGCAAAGGCTCAGTTCCCTTGAAAAGAAAGAGAAGACAATTAGCAGCAGCAAGGTGCCTGTACTTGAGTGGTGCACTATTGGAAGATCTGAAGAACAAGGGTGGGAGTAGATCACCTTGGAGAAGATATACCTATGTGGTCACTAAGAATCAAAACTGACTTGATGGCATGTATTCAATCTATCACTTTCCAAAGATTCAGAAAAATAAACCATGTTTGAACTGGGGCCATGTTGGGAAAATGCCAGCTAAGCTGGAAGGAAGGGATCAACAAGGGCCTCCCTTGGAGTCCTTGCACAGCCACAAGTGCATAAGCTTCATCTCCCCCAAGATCCATGAGCCTTATCTGGTCGTTCCCAGGGAAGGCAAGCAATCTGGTGAGATTTTTGTAACATAGCTGGTAAGCAATAAAGTTACTGGCTTTCACTATTCACAAGTGGCTCAGGTTGCTTGCATTGATAGGCCAGCATGCAAACCAATCTAAGCTTTCTCCATAACCACTTTCCTCTAACCTATTAGGATGTGGTAACAGGAGGAGTAGAATTATTATTCCCTGCATACTGCCATAAAGATGTAGAACATTATAAAAAGTTTCACTGTTCCTAGCCTTTAGACATTACCCTATATACCTATGATAGTGAACAAAGGTACTGAGACTCATGAAAAGTTTATATTGTAAGGTTTTTATATCCCCTTTGTCTACATTTGTAGCATCTTTGGAAATCAGGAAAGAAAAATTTGTCCTAAATTTGTCCTAAATGTTTTTACACTGAGGCCCTACTATATCTTACATATTCCGTATTCCTTTCAATCAGGATAATTGTGGAAAATGGACAGAAGTTTCACTTAGACAGTGTGTACAAAACAGCCTTTTCAGGTTAATCTAAAAAGTTTGGGCCAAATTAAAATGTTTGTCATTATAGATCTATGAAATCCAGTGTCCTACATAACATTCACTTTGCAGTCACTCTGCCATGATAAAAAGTTATAGGCGATACTGTCGTAAATTGACTATTATTTCAGTGAGTTCTCTATGACATTTTCTTATAGAAGTATAAGCTGGTTTGCAATTTGCTTTGATCTAGTTTTAATTCAAAGCACTGCAATATACATTTGAAAGAAGAAGCATTTAACCTTTTGGCAGCATTATCAGTATTCCATAAATACTTTGAATAATAAATTAAATGGTCTTGTTTGAGTTAGAAAATCCTTGCTCCTTTCATCAGCAAGGTCAATTATTATTTTTCCTATTTGATTCTAAAATCTGAATACCATTAACAACATTTTCCAGACCGAAAGGGAATAGATAATTAATGTTATTATTATATCAAGGATGACTATGACAGCATGTGTCTGTATGTGTGTTAGGATTACACAAATTTAAAAGGTGAATTATTCTTTTTCTGAAACTGTGGTCACCACAATTTGAGATTATAAGCAATTCCTAAACAAGGTATGTAAGAATGTCCAACATACAAATAACTTCCAAAATAAAAATATAGAAAAATATTTATGATGCTAATCATTAACCATATTCCTCCAGAATAACTTGGCCAATAGAACAGATCTTCAATTCCTTCCTTATAAATGCCTGTGCAAATATAGCATCTTCTACAGTACTAAAAACAAAACAAAGGATGTTTTATATTTAGACAGTTGCCAAGGAAAAGTGTGTATTTGTTAAATACATGCTTCCTTCACACTGAATATATTGCCATTCTTCATTAAGTAAAATATTAATAAATTAAAGGTCAAAAACAGCCTGAAACCCATATGTAGTTTTCTTTGTAGGATTGCTGGCATAACTATTCTGATATTTTTTAGTATAAAAAAGGCAACATTATTAAATTGGTGTAATTATTTTGATGAGTCAACTGGATAATGTCTTAAAAGAAGATACACAGAATGCTACAGTGGCATACACTTTTTAAAATAATAAATGGCTTCAGGGCAAAAGTCTTCATTTTGGTTTTTCACAAATTAAAGTTAACTCAATATTGGAATTAACACAACAGATTTGTTTATTTATTTAACAATGGGAAATAACTATAAATATGCTTCAAAGGATGGATTATTGTCAGCTACAGATGACTGGTTCCAACTCACTCTGTAACTAAGTGAATAGCACCAACATACCTCAACTTGCAACCATTTGCTTAATTACTGTTAGAAGTTATGACAGACTGCCCTGGGGGTTCTTACAACCTGGTTCTAAAGTTCTGATGATTGGGCTCCCCATTCAGTCATGGTGACTGAATTTTGGGTGCCTGGCAATGGCCTGCATTTACAGCCGTTTGCAGCATCCCACAGTCACGTGACAACGTTTTACTATGTTTTGCCCAAAACAGCATTTACTTCCAGTTTTCGGCAAAACCAGCCCATAGTGAACGATCAGTTTGCTTAACGACTGCAATATTTGCTTTATGATGGCAAAAAAGGTTGTAAAGTCATGTGGGTTCTGTTTTATGACCATCCTGACTTATGATGGTAATGGGCAGGCTCCAAGGACTACCTGCATACAAATTCAGAAGCAATTTCTCTAATAACTATTTAGCCAACCGGGGTCATGTGTCTTCTTGAAGAAATAGCAAATGACCCCTCAGTAACTTTTAAAATGGCCTTGTTATAAATTCCATCCATGCAGTACATTTAAATATAACTCTTTTTTTTTTAAAGTTCTGCTTACTATGAAGATGTGATTACTTCCTATGTATGTTATCCTACTGGCAGAAACAACATTTGGGATAATTAGCACGTAATTTGAAAGCTTCATCTATTTGAATCACAATTTGCTCTTTTTAGTTTTTGCTTTGCATGTTTGCAGTTAAACAAAAATAGATAGAATTGTAGACCAAGAATGCATTCAACAACTATTTTTCTCAATTATGTAGTTCGAAAGTCCCAAATACACATTGTACAGTTGATCTGAATTATTACATCTGTCACCATTTGAACATTTCACGGATGGTTATTTTCCTTTCTTTTGACAAACCACACAATGAATTCACGGCACAACCCAAAATATGTCAAATATTCTTTTTTAGGGACATTTAAAAAAGAACATGAGAAAGGCAGTAAGAGAAAAGAAAGGAAAACGAAAAAGAAAAAAAAATAGAGGAATCTGATAAAACTCACAATCTGCTTCTAGAATGGACCGGACAGATCTAGCAAGTTCTTTGGCTTCTGTTGCAAGAGATGCCGCAAGAGTGTGGCCATTCCGTCCCAGATGTGCAAGGAGCATTTTTGAAGAGATTGTGGCTTTCCTGTCACTGGATAAAATGATCAGAAAAAAAGAACAAAGCATTTTCTTTACACTGTTGCAATATTTTGTTTAGATCAGAGGTCCCAACCTCTCTGCCTTTGTGGACTGGCGGAAGGGGGGGGAGATAGCATGGGTCTGCGTAAGCAGCGGGCATGCACTCGCCCGCCACCTCCGCAGCCCGGTTCCAAATGGCTCAAGGCCCAGTATTGGGTCATGGCCCACAGCCCTGGTTTAGGTCACTAAATGCATTTTCATTTTCATCTATATCTATTGAGTAGTCAAGGATTGATTTAGCAGAACACTTTATTCTGACCTGTAATATTTCTCAATATAAATTAACACCATTTTTTGAAATAGAGGACAAAGAGGTTAAACACTGCATGGTGAAATGGGCTGCAGACTTTGGCTATGTTATAAATATGAATATATGGCAAAAATGTGAGAAACTGGTGTTAAATTCACATTGTGTCCTAATTTAAGAGAGCAATATTATAAAATAATGTACCAATGGTATATGACCTGATTTACAGTCTAAAATGTATAAAAGAATATCAAGTAAGCCTTGGAAGTGTGAAGGTGAAGAGGGGACTTTTTACCATTCACCTTTCGAGGTGGACTTGTGAAAAAGCAAAGGAATTTGGGTGCAAATTAATACACTGTGGATTAACATAGTATTATGATTAAACCAGAATTGTATTTATTGGGCTTTATAGATCTGTTGGCCAAAAGAAGAATGAATAATAAATGAACAATTGCATTAAATTGCAACAGAAGACTGAGAGCTATAAATCAACACGACAGAGATCCACATCAATATGTGAGAAAGATTATTAATTAGGTAGAAGTTATGTATAATTTTATAGATGGAAACATGATTATAATGTTATATTGTATCCACATCTCTCTGCTCTGAAAGCTTAAGGGAAGGTGGATTGTATTTAGTATTCTGATAGATTCTAACCCCAAAATCTGATTCTATTCTCAAAATCCCTGAAAACAATTTTCAACAGGATGGGTGAGTGGAACTGAGAACCGTATTCAGATCCATTTTGTGTAACAAATTCAGTTGTTTAGCCTTGGCAAATCAGATATTTCTATAGAGTCAATTCTCTCTATCAGTCTCAAAATAAGACTACTTGTTTCGTCAAACAGAATCTTCTGGGTATCAACGTTATAAAGCTGATTTTAAAAAAATCTGCAAAAAAGTGCTGTATGGGATTTGTAAGCAAATAGTACCAAAGTTTAAGAATCAGTTCTCGGATTCTTTGCCCAGAGTTAAAGTATTAATTCAAGAAAATTTCAACAGCACACATTTCTTACCTTAAAGTGACTGGAGGGCTACTGCCATGCAATAGTATTTCAGGTACAGTCTACAGGCAAATGGTAGAAATCAGAAAAAGAAATAAAATAACAATTTCCAAAAGCAAAATAGCATGGCTTTCTCTTTCACTGGTTATATAATCATCAGTCCTCCAAGTGTGCATTTTGAAACCACACCGCTTTATATAAACCACACAGCTTAAGGTACGTTAGCTTTGCTGGCAACAATTTACACCCTTCTGAAATCAACAGCCGTTAATACCCTTCTTAATGTTTCTTGATTCATTCAACTGCTATCACTGTAGCAGTTAACAGTCTTATCATTTAGGTGCCTATGAATTCCCTGCTCTTATTATCAGGAAAGCTAGTGAGGCAAGCAAATCAGCATCCAATCTGCAGCTGGCATGCTGTAGTCTACCAACAATCCTAACAGTAGTGTTGCATAAAAGCTAAAGTTGGAGACAGGCTTGGCTTTGTGAGATATGGATAAGATCACTCCTCTCTCAAGCTGCTTCTGCCACACCGTGACATCTAGAACCGTGGTAGCGCAGTAGTTAAGAGTGCAGTATTACAGGCTGACTCTGCTCACTGCCAAGAGTTTGATCCTGACCGGCTCAAGGTTGACTCAGCCTTCCATCCTTCTGAAGTTGGTAAAATGAAGACCCAGATTGTTGGGGGCGATAGGCTGACTCTGTAAACTGCTTAGAGAGGGCTGTTAGTCTATGTGCTATTGCTATTATTAGAAGAATGCCTTGAAATATCTCTAGTCCACTGTTCAAATTATGGGAATAAAAGTAGGGAAGAGGTTTAATGAAAATTATCCCCATGTGTTATCCAAATCATGTCCTATGAATATATTTTTAAGACAGAATCTAAGAGATGCAATCAAAAAGGGAAGAAACATGAACTCCTTCTAGCCTCATATGATTTGAACAATGATCTAGTGACCAAATACATTGTCCCAAGCTTCTATATCGATGTGAAGCTGTAAGACATAATCACGGAAGAACAAGAGAGAGGGGATACTGGAGATGGCAAAAACAGTATTGTTAATGAACATCTTTGAGGATTTCTTAAGGGGCGGAAGAAAAAAAATGTCAGGGATTCTTCTTCCTTCCCTGGTGATCTGCTAGAAAAGCAACTACGGTTAATACAGAAGGCAGATTGGAAAGGGAACCCAACAGCATTAGCTACATCCCTTTAGAGTTGGCATCATGGATTGTACCACTAAACAAGTTAAAAACTAACAATAACAAAGTAAAAGCCAAAGACATATCTTATTATTAAACATTGAGTTATTAATAATCAGAAAAACATTCAATGAAGTCTTATTTGAGTTTCTGAGACAATCTAGAAACTTCTAATGTGAAAAATCTAGTTTTAGAATTCTGTGATCCTTCAATTACAAACCCTAGATTTGCAGCAATAGCTGAGTTATATAAAATATTTGATATCCTTGCATAGCATCAGGCTCCTGAACAGAGATTTGTCTGTTCACGAAGGGACTTACTTTCCCAGAGATGTTCTAGTTCTGCTTTCTGAATTTTTAGGTTTTTTTTACTGAAAAGAAGAATAAGTTTTCAACCCATTAATAATAATAGTGCAATTAAATAACTTTCAACAACACATCTTTGTAACAATTAATACAATCAACATACTCTAGTCCCTTGAAGGAAAAATATTTGAATTCGCCGTTACCTCAACAAATTCTAGCAATTTTTCAGTTGCCACCTCAAAGGTCTTCTTGGCGGTTTCAGATTTTCTTAATTGACAATCAAGCACAGTAATCCTCTTCCTCAAATCTTGCACGCTCTCCTAGGAAAGAAAGAAATTAAATAAAAACAAAAACACTAGAATCTAAATATCAAAGTAGGGAGTCAACAAAGGAGCAAAAAGGCATTACTTGTACCAAGATCTGATCTAGCATCCCGACGCATTGCAAAATAAACAGTTTTATAATGGGGGGGTCAAGTGAACTTGAAGGTGATTAAAATACTGGAGAAACTGATCCATATTTTTAAAGAAAAGTGTAGTCCAGTGCCCTTAGAGGTGGTTAATTATTTCCTTAATTTGTAAACTTTTCATGGGTTGTACCTATTTAGCATATGGCATACAATGTCAAGGAAATCTATACACGCTAGACACACACAATGCAGTCCTGACAGCCTAGAATGCTAGTTCATTCTGTTCAGTGCTTAGGTGTCTATCCTTGGTGCACCGCAGGAGGCGAACTAGCTTTACACTAACTAACTAGGTTGTACATCTATCAGTGACAAGTATAGGGAAAAAATAGGGCTTCCTCTACAAGCAGAGTAAGGAAGCCACGCTGAGAGGCAGATATTCACAGTGAGGATAGTGTTTGATTGTGGTGTCAAGCTAGGGTGTAATAAGATGAATTTAGGAACCTGTTTTGACATGCATAGTATTTAAATATTAGCCATGGCCTCAACATATACTGTTAAATGCATGTATATTACCCCGTTTTCAGTATGTATGAGTTTCTGTGTATGTATGTATACAAACATTAATTATCCCTAATTATATTAAAAATGTGAATCCTGGGTGTAGCCACACAGTAAAAATAAGCTAAGTACTCTTGTATATTAAACAGCTTTGTTTATTACCTTATCCTGGTGTTTGAATTCATTTATTTTGTTATTTTTACATACATTAATACACATATACACACACCTATCTAGGAAACTTTTTTTTAATAAAAGACAAATTATTGTTTTTGGGCAAATAATTCCCTTGTAGCTTTGTCTTTATTATAATACAAAAATAGTCCACAGTTCTTTGCTGTGTCTGTACCTTAAAGATGAAGAAAAACTACTTTCAATTAACTGAATTGAATTAAAAGGAAAAATAGGGTATTTTTATGTAATTAGTGCAAAAGTTGACTGAAATATTTGTTGAAAACAAGATATGAAGACCCACATCTCAGGCAGTCCTCAAATAACAACTAGATTTCTGGTTGTAAGTTATTACAGTCATAAGTCGAGGCTGTTTTTACGACATTTTTGCAGAGCGCATTAAGCAAATCAGTGCAGTCATTAAGTGAGTCATCCCATTCCTTTCTTCTAGGGTCAACATTACTTTTTGCTCTCAAGCTGGCAATGAATTTATTTTAGTCTGTCGTATGCTGGAAAGTCCACAGTTCTTTGGGAAAACTGAAGGATGTTTCACTCTTTGTGGTCTGTTATAAAGTAAATAAAATTTATAGTAAACTGAACATTGGTTGTAGCCTATTTCTACTAATTGAAACATCGACTTAATTGTTTTTGCTTTAAGCCTTATATCATTTCTAGAAAATGCACCAATCAGATAGAATATCTGGTTACCACAGCTGCAATTGAATTTCAGCATTAAAAAGAAAGCATTTGAAATAAAGCTTTATTTTTTTAAATATTTATATAAAAAATAAATAGTAATTACATAACCTCTATAATATTTACTCCCCATTAACCACCATAAAATCCTCCACATAATTAGGCGGGTTACAAATGTTTTATATAAAATAACCAAAATGAATGTACAGACTAAGGACCCCTAGCTAATTGGAGCTCAGACTGAACTAAGTGTTTCTAGGACTATAATTTTAATTTCCGAATAAAATTAATGCGGTTTCATTCGCTGTACGGTTAAAATCTAGATCAAATATAAATGCAATATGCTCTATATCTCATGCGCTGGAGCTACCCAAATGAAGCCAAAGTTCATATTTTGCCACTCAAAACAGTTCTCTAAAGAAAAAGAAGTTCATAGCTTTTATGCCCCTCTTCCCTTCACAGCACGTTAATTCCAGCTCTTGAATTGTACAAGACAAACAGTGACTTATTTTAGGAGAACAAATGGAAGAAAAACGAAAAACAGGATACTTGACAGCAGCAAGGAAACCATGGCAACTCTACTAGAGACTACTGGAGGTGCTTACTTTATTTTGGCCACCACCGTGATCAGCCAGCTGAGCCCTCAGCCTGGTGATTTCTACCTCCAACAAACTGATTACTTCCTCGTAGTCCAGTTCCATTCCACGAGCTTGCTTTTGGGCAGCTTCTGCAAGGTGGATTCTGCTTCGTAAGGTTCTCGCCTCCTCCACAGATGCCTTGGCTTCCTACAGGGAATCAAATTCTATTTTTAAAATGTACCATTCGTGCTAACTCGATACTTTCATTTTGCCTTGACTGTGTAAAGTTACTTTAAATGCGTCTTTTCTCCTTTCGAAACAGCTCAAAAAAAACAGACCCAAAGAGCTGCAAATACATGAATTGTTGCAGAAAGAGCGACTCCAAGAAAAAAAGAATAAAAATGCTCGAGAATTCCTAATGCCAACTCCCTCTCCCATCGTTTCGGCTTGCCCTTCTGATAGGGTGGACACTCTCTATTCAACGGTGCCGTGCCTTCTTCGCTGTTGTCCTCCCTGTGGACACAACCTTTCCTGGACATTCAGGTGGGCCTTTTTATTTAAAGGCATGGAAGACTTGGTTTCTCCCCTGAGCACTGGGCCAAGTTATTTGCTGAGGCTATCTTGGTGCTGTGATTTTATGTGTTTTGCTTTTATATATATTTTATTAGTTTTTTTATCATAACAATCTTTAGTATTTACTAAGCAACACGTTGTCTGGGTTTACATATTTAACATTAATAGTAATACAGTTTCCATTCCTGCCCTTTATTCTGTTTTTCTAACCATTTATAAAAATTTTCCCATGTTTGGAAATATTCTGAGTCTTGTTTCCCTTGCATTTTCAATGTGAGCCTATCCATTTTTGCACAGTCCAAGATTTTCTTCATTATAACTTCTTTAGATGGTATTTCTTCGTTTTTCCAATATTGAGCAAATGTAATTCTCGCTGCTGTTAATACATATAATATTAAGTATACACATTTTTTTATCATAATTTTTTGAGATTATACCTAAAAGAAATAGTTCCGGTTTATCGTCTATATGTGCTCCTATCATCTTCTCTAGCCACCTATGTATTTTTGACCAAAAGTTTTTTTGTTTTAGGGCATGTCCACTAAAGATGGTAATACGTGCCTGGATTTTGTCTACATTTCCAATAATTGCTAGACATATTTTAAAACATTTTTGCTAGTCTTGCAGGTGGTAAATGCCATCTATAGAACATTTTATATAGATTTTCTTTATAAGTAGCTGCCCTTGTTATTTTATAGTTTCTTTCCCATAAGGTTTGCCATATTTCTAGCTCTACATTGTGCCCAAAACTTTTTGCCCAAGTTAGCATTGTTTCTTTAACTTGTTCATCTTCCATCTTTAAATTCAACAGAAAACTGTACAATTTCTTAATCAATTAGAATGTTCATTTTCAGTCGCTATTCTTCCCAAAATTGTTTTTTCCATTTTTCCAGGTCTAGTTTTATTTGTTCTAGTAATTTTACGTAGTTGTCTTCTTTTATTGTTGCGCACCTTGCTGTTAAGATATATCCCCAAGTATTTAACTTTCTTGACTACTTGAAGGTCTGTTTTTTCTGACAATAGATTTTTTTGTTTATCTGTAAATTTTTAAACTATAACTTTAGTCTTTTCTCTATTTATTTTCAGTCCTGCTACTTCTCCAAATTCTTCGATCTTTGCTAATAATTTAGGACTTGTCTCCAAGGGATCCTCTAATATAATTACCAAGTCATCTATAAATGCTTGTAGTTTGTACTTTTCATCTTTTATCTCCATTCCTTTAATTTCTGGGTCCTGTCTGTTCAGCACTTCCAGGGTTAGAATAAATAATAGTGGAGATAGTGGACACCCTTGTCTTGTACCTTTCTTAATATTGAAACTCTCCGTGAAATCTCCATTCACAATTATTTTAGCTGTTCGTCTATGATTAATTGTTTAAATTATATTCATAAAGTTTTCTCCAAAATCCATATAGTTTAGTTGTTGAACCATAAATTGCCAATTGACATTATCAAAAGCTTTCTGTGCATCTAGAAAGATTAATGCCATTTGTTTCCCTGGATGCATTTCATAATATTCCAATGTATCTAAAATCATTCTTAAATTACTCTTTATTTGTCTCTTTGGTAAGAATCCATTTTGATCTGAATGTATAAATTCAATCAAAAATCTCTTTAATCTGCTATTATTGAAGGAAAGATTTTATAATCCACGTTTAGTAGAGATATTGGTCTGTAATTCTTTATCTGGGTCAAGTCTGAGTCATCTTTGGGTATTAGCGTAATATTAGCTTCTATCCATGTAGTTGGAAATTTGGCCTTTAATAATACCTCATTACATACTTCTTGCATTGGTAACATTAGTGTATCTTGTAAGCATTTGTAAAATTCTGCTGGTAGCCCATCTGGGCCTGGTGTCTTGTCATTTTTTTGTCTTTTTATAGCTTCTCTCAACTCCGTCACTGTTATTTTTCCATTTAGCATATTCTTGAAGTTCTCTGAGATTTTTGGTAGCTTAACATTTTCTATACATTGCCTTATTTTTTCCTGAGGAATTTCTTCTATATTTAAAGTGTTTCATAAAATTCTTTTAATTTTAAATACATTGGAATATTATGAAATGCATCCAGGGAAACAAATGGTATTAATCTTTCTAGATGCGCAGAAAGCTTTTGATAATGTCAATTGGCAATTTATGGTTCAACAATTAAACTATATGGATTTTGGAGAAAACTTTATGAATATAATCCAAACAATCCTCTAAAATATGCTTTGGCTGTGTCCCAAACATTTTGGAGTGATGTAAACACTATAGTTATTAAATGAATGCAAAAATCGTTAAGCAAATGCCATGGTTGTTAAGTGAACACCTTGTTTGCTATGGCAGAGGTCTCCAACCTTTCCGGGCTTGAGGACCAGAGGGAAGGAGAGCAGCTTCAAAATTGGCACACGCGCATGTGTGCACACGGGCCCGCACACACTGGCTCAGTACTAGCAGCCCCGTTCGCGCATGCAGCATGCCCTGGCCCCATGCACAGATGGCCGTGCACGTCTCACGGCGGCTAGTGGCCTGTTCGCGTATGTGCAAACGGGCCACGCAAACCACCTGGGCTAGCGGCGCATGCGCATAGACTGCGGACACCAGCCCCATGCTAGCATCCATGTCTGCGCACATGCACAAATGGGGACGCATGCACTAGCGCAAGTGGGGGAGTGCGTGCCCATGCGTGCATGCACTGGCCAGCCATATCCGCGGCCTGCTGGCCAAGAACCCGCAGCCCATCCTGGGCCGCCGACCATAGGTTGGGGACCCCTGTGCTATGGGATGTTTTCCAAAAATGTTACAAATCATAGTAATGTGACTGTGGCATGCTGCAAATGGAGGACAGTGGCCAAGCACCCAATGTGGCCATGTGGGTGGGTGCAGAGGCAGACATCAGAACTTTGAATCCACGTTATAGGTAACTTTTGCGGGATTTGTTGTAACTTTGAATAGTCACTAAGCGACCTGTTGTTAGTTGAGGACTATCTGTATTATAAACTATGTAATCAAGATATGAAATATGGAAAATGGATATCTCAGAAACAAGGAATATCTCTCAGTGTGTGTGGGGGAAAACAGAGCAAATTGCTTAATTTAATTTTACAGATACTCTACCCACTTGTTTGGTAATCCGCAACTCTTCAGCTAGTTGTTTTCTCACACGTTCTGACTTTGCCAATTCTTCCTAAGACATATATGGAGAAAAGATAAGCAGTAAATTTAGAGATTTTCCCCACCCCCTCCCATCATTCAATGACATTTTGATATAAGAAAATCTGGATGGTTAAAGCAACTCCCAAAAAATGATTTCAGCTTCCTATAAAACAGACCAAAGCTTCTGAGAATCTGAAACCCCCTTTTCAAAGCACTGCTCTATCTTTCTCTTCCTGTGACAATGGGTGTTCCCATCTGCCTCCCAAGCCCATCGGTCCTATCTTCCCAAATCTCTAGAAACCCCCCCTATCCAATATCACATACTATCCAGTCCTAATCATCCCACCATCCCAGGGGGCTGCATCTGATTAATACTCATAAGCTCCCTGAGCCTGCCCACCATAAACCAAACTCAAAAAATTGATTATCCACTTATATCTTTCAGAACCTGTTTCTTTCAGGGACATAAGTGGCAACCACCTAAACTACTATCAAGGAAACGATGCACATGTTCCTCTCTTGTCCTTACTTGGAGAGGAACCAGTCATTTTTTTCCTTCCACTCCACCCAATCCAACTTTATTAACAGTATTGTTCCACCAGTGAAAAGGTGATTGCTTCTAATTGCTAAAAAAATAAATAAATGAAGAAGGCCGCAACTCAGTATCCCTCTTATTTGGGATCAGATAGTGGTGACAAAATGAACGTTCTGAACATATCTAAGGGAAATTTCCTGTTGCATTGCTTCATAGCTAACAAGAGTTATTTTCTTAGAAATATAAAGATTCAAATTAAGCTCACATTTTCAATCCCCCCCCCACTCATTCCATTGAGATATTTCTAATTCTGCTTCCTCACAACATGTGCATACGTGACACACAATACACCAATGCACAGAAGCAGCATTTTGGCTCCTTTTGCTCTACAAGGACAGCCATGGCTACATTATAGGGAGTGTCAAGGTCTCCTGACTGCTAATCAAAATCAGTTATTTTCTTTGGAGGTTTTACTGAAGCAATCAAGTCAAGAGTAACCTGTATCTGTCAGAAGAGCAGATTAGAAACGCCTCAGCCTTTTAATGGCAGAAAGTCATTCATCAGATTGTTTGGTTTGTTCTTTTTCAGTGTTAGGGATCAGCCATTACTGGTAATCCTCGACTTACAACAGTTCATTTAGTGACTGTTTGAAGTTACAACAGCACTGAAAAAAGTGACTTGTGACCATTTTTCACACTTACAACCGTTGCAGCATTCCCCACGGTCAGGTGATCAAAATTTAGCCACTTGGCAACTGACTCATATTTATGACGGTTGCAGTGTCCCAGGGTCATCTGATCACCTTTTGTAACCCTTCTGACAAACAAAGTCAATGGGGAAGCCAGATTTACTTAACAACCATGTTACTAACCTAACCACTGCAGTGATTCACTTACCAACTGTGGCAAAAAGGGTTGTGAAATGGGGCAAGACACACTTAACAACTGTCTGGCTTAGCAACAGAAACCTTGGGCTCAATTGTGATCGTAAGTTGAGGACTACCTGTATGTACAATCTCTCCCCTTCATTCTGGAAATGCGCCCTGCAGCTGTTTGTGCTTATTTAAAAATTATGGATGAGCAATTGTTCAATGAAACAAACAGCAGATATGGTTAGCTTGCAATGCTAAATATGAAGGAAGATATTTGGGTTCTGTAAAAAAAAAACAACGGAACAGGCTTGTTAGTTTTATTGACATTCTCTTCCTAATGGCATCTGAAAGCAGTAAACTGACTGTTTGACATCACTCCGTGCCACATCAAACAGGGAGGCTGGAGGCAAGAAAGAAGGGGGGGGGAGGGAGATTTCTTGAAGTATCTTAATGAATGAAACCTTGTGGGAAAGGCATGACAATGTAATATATATATATGTATATGTGTATATATGTACGTATATATGTATATCTATATATATGTGTGTGTGTGTGTATGTATATGTATATATGTGTATGTATATGTGTGTATATATATATATACACATTTACATATACACATATACATACACACACACACACATATAAGAGAAAAATGCTTAATTTGCCTTAAAATGGTGGGTTAAAAAAAGATATAAAAATGCTGACAAAAGAGGAAAAAGGAACAAATGTTCCCCACAATATTGTTAAAGGAACACTGTAATAGGTCAAATTTTAGCTGGAAAGAGGAAACTTGTAATTGGATCACCATTCTTGCGATGGAAACATCTGTCAGGGTGCAAGTAAATGGGGAATCGGGCTCTCCTCAAAAGAAATGAAACGCTTCAAATTTTCACTGAATAATTTGTTTTAAGAACTGGAGAACTGCAAGTACAAGTCAGATACTCCACCACATACATACAGATGTGATTCCCTTCTGTAACCAATGAACCAAGGTGACTGAATTTGTTCCTATTGGGAAATGGACTTTAGGGCTGTGTGTTCACAGACACACATTCTTCCTCTGCTGCAAACTAGTTCAAAACGGTGGTTTAAGCAGATCCAAGAATTTGTTTTCTTGCAGATGTTTCATTACCCAAAGTAGGTAACAACCATCAGTGCTAGTCAAACTAGGTAACCTCATCAGTGCTAGTGACTTGGTTGCTGCCTTGGTTGCAAGAAAGCAACCAAGCTCAGAGATCGCCAAGGACACACACATACACACACACACTCCCCGCTCTTGCAGACCGGTTAGCAAAGCAAATCACAAAACAGCCCCACACTAGAAGGCAGCCTATGAGAATACCCCTTACTATTTCCTCTTGCCCTTTTCCCAGCATGGTGCCACTTGCTACTTTTTCTGGGTATGGTTGAGTATATTCTGAAACAAGCTTTGTTTATCTACATGGGGCCCCAAAGCATTTGTGGAAATAATTATAATGTTAGGCATCTCCAAACCTATGCTTTGCAGATGTGTTGGATTAATTCTTATCACGGGCAGCCAACTACTGATGAGAGTTGCTGTCCACACTAGGAAAACCTGATCTAAAAGTCCCTGATGAAAAAACTCTCAATTTCCCTTCTTTACAGAAACAATCTCAAGGGACCTCCCTTGAGCTCCCTTCGCTGCTTTCTGACTTCTATTTACTTTCATCACATTAGATTCAGTTGGTTAAACAACTCCTCTTAATTCTACTTAATCAAAGCTTTACATAAATAAGTTCAGTGAGGCTCATAGTTAAAAATAATCAAAATTAAAGCAGTGCGTTTACAAATTAAAGCATGTACAGGGTCCAACAATACGTCACTGGAGTAGGTAGCAATAGCAATTACACGTTGCCAGCATTAAAGACATATTGTGGAAGTCTGCAGAGAACTGTCCTGGGGACATATCCAAGGACGTAATCAAACAAATGATTATTTTAATTACTTAACAAATTAACTCTTAGTGTAGACAATCACATAGGAACAATGATTATTTCATGAAGTTGGTAGAGAAGTAATGAAACAAAAATTATGACACCAGAAACCATCTGCCAGTACAGCATTTGAAATCTTTCACTAAGTTACACTTTTAAAAGGTTTAAAGCCATTAGTGCATGTTTAAGACTAGAAATCTATGCTTATTATGAAGCATCAATCAAATCTTTATTATGGTCATAGACCAGTATAAGGGTACAGCCATTAAAAAAGCGCAAAAGATAAAAATAAAAAAAAATCTAAAAAGATTATGAAAATCTGTAAGATATAATACATACATGAATGAAAAACTAAAAGTATATTAAAAAGGGAGAAACTTAAAAGAAGGATAGCAGCGTTAGATAGGTACGGGGGAGCCTAGAAGAGTTGGTATATGGTACATCCATCAAGTTACAAGGCATTCTAATAGGGTGAATTAGTTATTCATTAAATCTAGTTTATAGCACAGGTCATCATCTGATAAATTTTGTTGCTGCACAGAACCTAGCAACACTATATGTTGTAGCAGGATTTGTTAAGAAGCACATCTTTATATGATTCATATTTTTTGTTTTTGTTTCTGAATGAAAGTTAAATGAGGATGTCTATGTTGCAAGCTATCTTGAGTCAGTCTATTGAACAGGCAATCATTTAGGAAGTTGAGAGCCCCTGAGAACAACAGCAACAACAATGGAAGTTGTTGCGATATCAGGTTCTTTTAACCAATTAAGCAAGTCAACCCACACAATCAAATAAAACAAAAGGGTTGCAAAATGAACTTCCTCAGTATAGGGTTCCACTTGGCTGACCTTGTCTGGGCCACGAAGCTAAGTCAAGTTGGGTCTGGTTGGTAGTTGGAAGAGAAACCACCAGGGAATTCTTACAGACTAGACTGGGAACTCGAAAAAAATATCCCAGAAGGCAAGAGCTGAAAAAACTGCACAAATGTACCCATGTAGTCTCCAAGGATTGTGTTTAACTTGCAAGCCACTTTACCTCTTCCTAATTAACAGGAAAGATATTTTAAAAAATAAGTTGTGTTTTCATTCAACTCCCACGCCCCTCCAAAGGTTTCAGGGCAACATAGCAAAAATACAATGGATCAATGGGAATGGAATGGATTAAAAAATATTAATATATAAATTATAAAGCAACCAGAAATAATTACTGGTGAACAATAACTGGGACAGGACTCTATTTATTTAAAAAGACTGTCCAAATCCAGATGATTCAGGCAGTGTACCACATCAAAAGAAAAATTCCAAAAGAACAAAGTGCGTCTCCCGAAAAGAACATGAAAGAGATATATGAAATCCTAACATCTTAAATGGGGTTTGTCATCCACCCTAACCCAAAGCTTGCGGAAATAGATTTTTAGAGATTTTTTTAACGATAGGTGGAGTTGGGGGCCATATGAGAATCTGGAAGGATGAAGGCAGCATGAGAGAAAAATCCCATTTCCTGGGTGTCCTCAGGTGACACTGTGTGATTGAAGGAACCTGAAGCATGCCCACCCATCATACAGGGAGGGTAGAAAGTATCAGAGCTAGGCATTCCCACAGATAGCCAGGCCCTGGGTCACAAAGGATTATGACTTGTAAGCAGCCCTTGAATTGTACTCGGAAGCTAACTGGCAACCAGTACAACTCGTGGAGCAGGTGTTACATAGGTATATCATGGCATTTTATAGAAGAACAAATCACTGCTGCACATTTTCTTCTCCCTGTCCAAAATGGCATTGAGACACTCACACTACCTTTCTAGTATAGCAAGAACGCAATTAAACTGCATCGTTATCTAGGAATTTTTTTACAGTACAGTATAAAGAAAGCAAATAATACTGATTTTATTTAATCCTTCTACATTTAGCCCACCTTTTTACTAAGTGGTAAGTACTGCAATGTGTTTAAAATAAACAAAGATCACTGCAGATGTTTAAATTGATCAAAGCAAAATGTCACCTTCAGTTGACCTATTTCTTTCAAAGCTTCATTTTTCTCTTTCCTAAGTTGTTCCATTTCATGTCTTTCCAAATGATCACAAGATACAAGCTGTATGCATTAAAAAAAAAAACCAGAAGCAGAAGTTGAGGGAATATATGGATACAAATAACAGAAAAATAACATGTCTGTTACTTAACCTAATACTTTAAGCTTTCTAATTCAATCCACTGAACAAAAACTCCTTTCTACTATATAAATAAAGTTACAAAACTACAGGTACAACGAAAGAGGGTGGGTAGAAAACTATTTCATTTTTAGATTTTGAAATACTGGATAATGTACCGTACCTGTAGTCCTTGACTTACAACTGGTTGTTTAACAAATATTCAATTTAAAAAAAGCAACTTATGCCTGGCTTTGAAGTTACAATTACCCCCCCCCCGTAGTCACGTGACTGAGATTTGTGACTTTTTTGCCGTTTTCTGGTAGAAAACGGCAAAAAACGCCCATTGGATATGCTGGATTTGTTTAAAGACCACGTGATTCACTTAGCAACATGGTGATTTGTTTTATGACTGTCATAAAAATGGCTGTAAAATCAGGTCCAGTCACATGGTGCCTCAACTTACGATCGCAAAGATTTACAACAGAAATTCTGGGCTCCATTGTGATCATAAGTTGAGGACTACCTCAAGTAGTAGTTTACCTGGCAATGCTATTTACATTAGTGAAAGCAAGCTTGATTTATTTACTACAGATAAATAAATATGCACACAAGTGGTCTAGTTAAACTCTCCCAAGCTATAATTAAAATGGCAACAAGACAAATAACTCATGAAAGACAGCAGTAGAAAAGCGAGTGAAATTATAATCAAATGGTTAGCTTTCAAAAATTGCTGGGACCTTTAAAGAAAAAGTTTTTAATTGGCCCATGGGCAGCCAGCCACATCGAAGATGCTGTAACTCCAGGGCATCAGAAGCCTGCTGCTATTAATGCCTAATTTGTCATCCACAATTATTTTATATAAACTTTCTCTACCTACTGCCCTCAAGGGAAGTTGGGAATCTAATTCTACATCTGGGATGGTGCTGGGTGAGGGAAGACTATTTTAACTAAGTGTACATTGTGCACAATAATTAGCTACAATTTGTGGAAAACATGGTTGTATAACAGCACTGAAAGTAATTTCCACCTTGTTATGAGAGCGCCTAGATATTCTATCCTTTCTAGTCATCCTTTTGAAAGACCGCAGTGGGCTGGAAGTCTTCGGGGAATTTAAAATCAAAATTTCACCACATTTTATTGGGAGGTAAGAATTATATTATTTACCTGTGAATCTAGTAATTTAGCAATTTCATGTATAGGGCTGTGACCAGTCTCATCCAGCTGCTGAGAAAACAAATTTCTTGCCACCTGAACAAAATCTAACATATAACTTAAGTCAGAACAATAGTGTCAATCACAGAAAAGTCAACATATTTTTCAACCCGGTTAGCATTTCAGAACTTCGGTTTCAGCTCCAAACTAAAACCTTGCCAAGAAAACTGCAGGGACTTTTCTGTGTGGTCACCAAGAGTCAAGACTGACTCAAAGAGACAAAAGAGAGCAAACGCTAAAGCCTCTTGACACTTCCTCCTTCTCCCCCTCACGCATTCAGAAAATCATTTAGGTAAACTAGCATGAAGTCAAAATTGAAAGCTGTGGGCTTGTGATTGCCTTCCAAGCTAAAATTGTGTGCAGCAGCACAACCTTGGTTTGTTTTTCATATTTGAAAAGCAAACATCACACCATTGCTGTCATGTAGACCGAATATAAGGATAAATTACAGTTTTCATTAAAGAAGAAGTAACTGATTGTTAGTTCTAACTGATCTGATGGTTGAAGCAAATCTTTCAGAGGAAGTATAGATGCAAATCTAAGTGTGAATGTGCGTGCACATATATGCATAGCTAAACTTTCTGTGCAATTGTGTTAGCCTGGAGAAAAATGACTATTTCAATGATTCAAAGAGAAAATAGTTTGCGTGCGCTCCTGTGTGTTGAGTAGCTCTTCCAAATTTTGCTACTGTGTTAATGCAGTACAGAAATTTAGCCACCTCCAGCAATGGGAATTCTGCCACCTTAGCTCTGAATATGGGATGGGCCCATGCAATCTGAAGTCTCCTAATTCTAATTAATTAATATTTAATTAAAATGCAGTTCGCACTGTGTTTTTGAGGTAAAACATTGCATTAGGCAACAAAAGCCAAGAAAAATGATAAGCTCTGAGGAGAACTCATTTCCTGCTTCATGGTGAAGATGGGCAGGACAAAGAAAATGTGCTATGGAATGCATTTGTGAAGACACGATTCTGAAGAGCCCAGGATCAGGCCTTAAATTTTCATCCATTATCCTAAAATATAATACCTGCATCAGGTCTGTCTAAATTTTGTTCCCTTAATGGTTACCCATATATCTATTGGAAAGCTCACAACAAAAATACGAGGACAGTAAGATCTTCTTCACCAACTTTATTCCTCATCTGCAAATTTGACCCACTAACCCTCCTGCTCCTTTTAATTTATTCTGCACGTTTGTTCCCTTTTTTCTTAAATATGTTGGAATAAGGTTGTCTAACAAGTGTTTTAATTTGTAAATAAGAAAGTGCTAGGTAACAAATACCTTTAAAATGGGAATGCAAATCTTAACATTATACACGTTATGCATAGGGGACTTCATGGAGTGCTTGACCAAATATCCAATCAACCCTGAAGCACACCTAGTGACTTCTGTCCGGAAGAATTGCATGTAGAATTTTGAAATCTCCCTTATAGTTTCCTAAAAATCCCTTCACTTAATTACCTCCAAAACAGACTGTTCCTTCAGAATCCCTTGGTAGCTGTTGCCTTAGGATTTCTTGCTCTTCTTCTGTAGGCTGAATCCCAAGATACTTCAACGCCTGGTCAAGAAAAACAAATGAAAGAAAAAAACCCTGAAAGTAAGGAGGCTTCGGGTTTTCTAATCAAAAAGGTGCCTTAAGACTTTGCTTTATAGCTCTGGGTTAGAAACAAAACCTGCGTGATGGCTCCATCTTTCACAAGCAGAAAATGAACTTTTTTATGTGAAGAAACTGTTTTTCACTGTGTAATGTTGATACTATCCGCAAATAAAAAAAAAAAAGAAAGTATTCAGCTTTCAGATTCAATCAAACCCAGGTTGCTCTCTAATCTTATTATTTTCAACAGGCTCTGGCTGAAACTGATGAAAAGTTCAGAACAGTGATGTTGAGGAGATCATACTCTTCACTGGCCTAAGCACATGAATAAGACCTATTTTGCAAAGGATGTAGAAAAGCCATTTACTAACTGCCTTCCCACATGTAAACATAGATTCAGGAGGGACATTTCTGAAAAGCAGCTGATGCAATTTGAGACAACTCTTCAACAACATTTCTACTTCTAAAATAAACAAAGGACAAAAGGGAGAATAAATCCTAAAAACACATTTTCACTGAATAGATACCATATACCAAAACAATACGTCTTAAAGTAAACTGATATTGCAAAACCCAAGTTTTCTTCTTCTTCTGTCGGTATTATTAAAAGGTGAAAAGGAAAGTATGATAAAAGCAAATAAATTCCTCTTGGTCAACAATTTTGAAAAACAACGGCGATCTGCAATGAAAGTATATCGATAAAAGTATTTAAAGGGGGGGGGGGAGTTATGCTACTGAGAACCAAGCATTTTTCTCTCAAATTGTAGATATTTCAAAGAAGCAAGCATAAGGAATAATGGGAACATTTCAAGTATCAAGAGGGAATTTCACTAAATATAGATAGTGCCAAACCAAAGAGGTTAAAATATTCCAATAGTCAGGGATAGTGATTTATGCTACAGATAAATGCAGTACACCTATGGAGTGCATCGTTTCAAATCATACAGAAATGATTCTGCAATCTTTTGATTATTTTGGAGGAGTATTATTCATACCTGATGTACTGAAAGTATTTTTGGCTAGAGTCCAGGCACAACTTCTGTTCAGGGCCCAATTGAGGCCATATAGCTTCTTCACTCCTTTGGAGAGGTTACAGTTTAAATTTTTAAGGAACATATTTTAAGTTCCACAGGGTGTTCCTAATGTGGATTTACACCTAGAGCTGAACATGACTAAAACTGAGGCACATATTTGGATATGCTTCTACTGATACTGGTTAAACTACTTTCCCATCCCATGAGTAGGAGGGATTAAGAGCACATGAAGCGTTAGTGCCACTTTATAATGCCTTGGTAAAACCACATTTGGAATATTGCATTCGTGATATAAAAAAGATGTTGAGACTCTAGAACAGGCATGTCAAACTCGCGACGTCACATGACGTCGCGCTACGTATCGGGACTTTTTCCCCATTGACGGCAATGGGGTGGGCGCTGTTTCAGCGTGACGCATCCAGCCCACAGGCCAGCAGTTTGACATGCCTGCTCTAGAAAGAGTGCAGAGAAGAGCAACAAAGATGCTTAGAGGACTGGAGACTAAAACATGTGAAGAACAGATGCAGGATTTGGGTATAGCTAGTCTAGAGAAAAGAAGGACTAGAGGTGACATGAAAGCTGTATTCCAATATTCAAGAGGTTGCCACAAAGAAGAAGGGGTCAATCTATTTTCCAAGGCACCAGAAGACAAGACAAGAAACAATGGATAGAAACTAATCAAACAGAGAACCAACCTAGAACAAAGGAGAAATTTCCTATTAGTGAGAACAATTAATCAGTGGAACAATTTGCCTCCAGAAGTGGTGGATGCTCCAACACTGGAGGTTTTTTAAGAAGAGATGGGACAGCTATTTGTCTGAAATGGTATAAGATCTCCTACTCAAGCAGGGGGTTGGACTAGAAGACCTCCAACATCCCTTCCCACTGTTATTCTGAGGAGGATTCCTTTCTCCTTCAGTATGCAAATAAGCTTGGCCTCCTGGTTTTAATTTATTTTTGTCTCATCCTAGAATAGGACAAATGAGAAATTTAAGGATGTGGTTTCTCACCTGAAACAGTTCTAATGATGAGATGTGAGCACATACAGCCATTAAACAGTGTGCCATAGACCTGGAAAGCCAATTAGATCTAGTTGTCCTACTTAAAGATATGCTCCTGGGCAGTCATTCCTCTTTTTTCAAAGTGACAAAGTATTTAAGCTTAAGCTTAATATTTAAACTAAATAACATTTCCCAAAATCAGAAGAGATTTAATGCCCTTCCAAAGTTGAGATATAATTTCAGGATATTTTATTTGAACAAAGACTCTTCCTCTGTGAAGAGGTATTGAAACATTGCCATGTTTTGTTACATTGCCTTTATTAGAAAGAAGCCAAATTATAGGATATAATTTTTCACCAAGTCAGATTTTGAGGCTAAATGGATTCATTCCACTCACAATCAACATTGCCAACATAATTTCATTCTTCTCAATGTGGCTATTTTTTGGTTTACTAGTTGTAAAATAATTTGTCCTTTGACATCAGTTTTACAATTATTTAGTTTTGTGAGCTTTATTTTCCATTTCTTCTTTCACAAATGGATCAGTGATCATAATAAAACTGATTGATTCATTCATTTATTCACTCGATTTACGCAGTATGGGATCTCCTCTTCGTGAATGGAGTGATTGAGTGAGTGAGTGAATGAATCTGTTTTAAATTCTTGTTATAGGTTTCTGACAACTTGCTCCTTGAAAAATGCATAAAGGAATAATGGCACTGACTAGATTTCACTTGATTCTAGACAAAAAGGAAGAGCTGGTCAATTATATTAAAGTATCAGGAATCTGGAGGGTGAGGAGAACAACTGGAACCACTGGGAATCCATGATCTTATGAAAAATCTAAATATGACTGTAGTCAAGGGTGTTCTTTAGATGGAGAACTGCCAGGTTGGATTCTACTAACCAGAGAAGAAAAGCAGCTTGATTTTACCTAGGAAAAAAACATTCAGCTCAAAGAGAAGATTACCCTGAGACTTCAGCTTATGCTACTAGACTAAGGGCTACTGTGTCACCACATCTTTTGTACTCCGAGAACATTATACCAAGGAAAGACCAAAGTGGTTCCACACTTCAGCCATACAGGGAGCATCTTCAAGGAATTTGCTTTAAGTTTTCCCTGTGGGAAAGAATACTTCTAAGAACCTTTTCTCTCCTCTTGCCCAATTCATTTTCAATTTGTGCCATATTGTTTTAATTCACAAGCCTGGGGGCAAGGACTGTCTTGTTAATTTTTATAATTTTGTCCCAGAGCCTTTTCAGTTAAATGCAAAAATGAAATGCTTCAGTTTAATTCAATGTAAAGATACTAACGTCTAAAAGGAGCCTGCCTCAGCAGGTGGCATTACCAGACTGACCTTCTCTGGGCTTGGAAAATAAGCAGAGTTTGGGTTAATTGGAACCAGAATGGAAGAATTCCAGCAATTATCAGGGCTGTAGACTAGACTGGGAAGTTCTAAAATATATTCCAGAAGAAATAATGGCAAATTACTTCTATATTGCAATAACAAAAAACACATGTTAATGGTTTTCTCGTTCATGGTCATGTTCATGGTCATGAGGAACTGAGAATGAACTGAATGAGACTTTACTTATAAAAGAAGCCTAAGATTTGGTAGGAGAATATTTTTTGAAAAGGAGGGAGTATTATTAGATACACAGTAACTAACAATTCAATTTAGCAACAAAAATGATACAAATGAAAAGCTTAACGAGGATCAGAAAACAAAAAATGACCAGAACAGGGAAGACAGGATAGTAGAGAGAGATAGGATAGGATAGGATAGGATAGGATAGGATAGGATAGGACAGGACAGGAAAGCTAGGATTTAGAACAAGTTGAGTATAGCAACTAAAATACCTTTTTCAGGTATGTTTGAAGCAAGAAGGTAAGAAATAATGACGACATTTTAATACACAACAGGATGAAGGAAGAACGGGTGAACTTCTATTCTGCCCTTGTCATCTCCGAAGTTAAATGCATGCAGACTCATGAATGTAACCTCGGTGTGGGTGACTGAGAATTGAAACCTGAGAAGCTGGTCAGGAAATATCTAACTCCTGTAAAGGAACTGAAAACTTCAGTGTCAAATTATTTTCATTCTAAAGAATTAGCCAACTTGTTAATATGGCCTCAGAACTCACTTCTCAGAAATTCTGGAGAACTAAGATGCTATAGAAAGGCACATCATGTTCTAACCTTCAGGCAGAGGAATCCTTGAAACTACAAAAGGTGTTGGAGGTGATTCATTTCCGCAGTGAGCATTTTTGCAACTGCGCACTGTATCTGGCTTCAAAGATCTAGCCTTTTTCTTCAGCTACACTAGGATGGGAACTCCCCTGTGCATTAAGCCTCCCCTTGTTTTTGTTTGTAAGGTCCTGAATCCAATCTTGTTGACATTAATTTATTTGGCAATCCGGGCAAACAGAACATACTATAGTCCCGAGCTATTCACAACCGTTGGGGTTAATGTAACCAGAGCTGAAAGCCAAAGACATGTTGTCATAATTAAACAAAAGTTTAATTTAAGTTGCTGCAAAGTTTGAAAGACAAAATATTGTTTTTGGAAAAGTTATCTGGTTTGTGCACAGGATAGCTATGGCTGATTGAGGTGGACTGAATTGTAGTGCTAAAGATAAAAAGGTTAGATTAGGTATTACGAAACATGTTTTAACAAACCTGGACTTCACAAAATAGACAACCAGAATGCTGGCACGAAAATTAACCTGTGCCATTTCATGTGAACTCAGAAAAGCATGACTGAAATTGGTGAGCATCTGGTTCAAAGAAGAATCATCTCTGTCTAAAGAAGATTAAAGATATTGTGGCATATTCAAAAGAAGAAAGAGTAGAAAATAAGTATAAAATGTGAGCTATCCAAAAAAGCCACCCAGAGTCAGTCTGGAGTAGGGCAGTAATGAAACAGAATAAAAAATAAACAAACAGGGAAAAATGCACACACAGGGAAAGAGATACTATATATAGCTCCAGAAGTTGGAGGCAAAATGGATGAGCTGGTTTTAAAGGAGAAAATAGAATCAAGAGAAACAAAGAAAATCTGTTGGCATGGAAAGTCAGTAACATACAGTCATATCTGCATAGAAACAAGAAAAGCATAGAGTTCTCCAAAGAACTGGATGATTTTATCTCAAAAAATCTTACTTTGCAGAACATGCTATAATCTCCTTGGCCAAAATGCTCAGAATGAGCTTGAGATGGCCTATGAAATGAGAGAGGCACTGTGGAAACAGCCACTGCGTTGTTGCATTTCAAGTGCTGGACAAGGACTGGAAAAAACCCAGGTTCATGTCCCCATTGATTTTGAGTCCATCTTTCTCTTTCAGCAAACTCTACCTTACAGGGTTATTGTTCTGAGGATAAAAATAGGCAAAACCTCTATATATACACCATCCTGAGTTCCAAGAGAAAAAGTAATGTGTACGTGTCCTTTATATATAAGGTATAAATGCAACAATTAAAGAAAATGCAGAATCAGAAAAGTTCTTGGCTTGATCCCAACAGCTCTTATAATCTTAGACAATTTATTGTTTTGTCTTGACTAAAAAGGAGGGTGAGTTTGATGCCAAGTGAATTTTACCTGGCTGCCCTGCCAAAGACAGATGGAAACATGTTGGTTAATGAGCAAAACATGAATGCATAGAATGCACTTGGCCCTTGGGATCCTAACTGTAAGTTAAAATTTACTCTATAAAATATGTGCTCTGCCGGCATAGCTAAAACTTTATTTGCTGCACTAGTTCCTTATTCTGAAAGGGCAACTTACACTTTCTGAAATGGCTTGCATCTTAAAATATAACAGCTGCTGAAGCAAGAATACCCCCAAAAAACATGCAAGGTCACTAGAAGACACCTGTAACTTATTTCTAGCTGTTTGGTGAGCAGGGTTGGCCAGAATGAACAAATCAACATCCTTTATGGCTTGCAAAACAACAAACAATAAAGCATTTCCAAAGCTAGCAAATGAAATCACAGCTTTAATTGAAGGATCAAATTTCTAAACAGGTTGATACAGTCAGATCATTTCAATCCTGACTAAATAATTTCACCTCATATCAACATAGATGCAGCATCATAAATTATAAGCTTGATGAATTAATTATTGACCCAAGTGGAATATTAATTTTGTTTTGAACTAACATTAAAATGAATTCTGAAAACTTATCTGAAAGCTATCACATTACATAAGAACAAACATTAAAATGATATATTTACCATCTCTAGTTTATCTGCTTTGAGGCGAACTGAGGGATTGAGGGAAATCTTCCTTTGCGGTCCATAATCAATTCTCCAGGAGGGGCTAACAGCTATGAGACAACAGGTTGCATATTAATTGGAAATCTAATTGGATTTTTTTTTCTGCTGAAGGATATGTTCTAAACTCCTGCTGTTCAAACAACCCAGCTAATCACTTGAATGCCAAATGTTGATTATTTTTTCCCTTTAAATATTAAACAAGATGCTATTAAAATGGAAACTTACAGATGCTGTTAAGCCCCTTTATATTTACCCACCAAGAAATGAAGAGGGATGGGAAACACAATCACATATACCTGGGCCTTAATTGACAAAGACACAATAGAATAAAAAGGTATTCTTTAAACAGTAAAGGTCATATTATGATAGAAACACACGGCTTGTACCTGTGATACATTTTTTTTTAACAAGACATAGGAGACAGATCGGTTGTGAATATACTTATGAAAACCATCCTTATGGCAATTATTTTGTTGTGGAAAAAACTCTCTTGGCAAATTACTCCCCCCCCCAAAAAAAATCACAATAACCTCATGATGCAAGGCTTCTCAAACTGATAGTCTCTAGATAGTATATGTTGGATTATAATTTCCACTCAGCATCAGCACTGACATGACATAAGGAGGGCTTCTAATATGTATTAAATTATTCTTCCCAATACAGATCTGGAGTAACACAGGGCCTGGGAAACGTGCAACCTTAAGTAATTGGCACCCTTGTTCTCTCCTTCACTAAACAAGAGCCAGAGATCTGCTTCAAGTTTTCCAAAGATTGAGATATGATTCAAGGAGACTCAACGTTCCTCTTTTGAATTAGCTGTATCACAAACGGTCCTTAAACTTTTCCTTGTTTTAAAATAGGTGGTCACACAAGTAGGAGAGGAGGGAGCTATTGTTAAAAAAAAAAACAGTTCTCAGAAATAACTTGGGTATTTATATATACTGTCATTTCAACTTCTAAAATGGATATTTTTTTACTGGGACATTGGTGAAGATAGATAGATAGATAGATAGACAGACAGACAGATAGATCAGTACTGTATTGGTTGGAAACACACGAAAGAAGCCTTCATCCTGCCTTATATTTACATCTAATATTTTTTTTTCATCATGGAACTTAAAGCAGTATAAATGGTTTCTTAGAAAGATTCTCCATACTCTGAACACAAAGGCTTACTTGCTTCGCCTAAATCAGGGGTCTTCAAACTTGGCCCTTTTATGACTTGTGGACTTCAACTCCCAGAATTCCTCAGCCAGTTGCAAAGATTTAGGCCAGGGGTCTTCAAACTTGGCCCTTTTATGACTTGTGGACTTCAACTCCCAGAATTCCTCAGCCATCATGCCTGGCTGAGCAATTCTGGGAGTTGAAGTCCACAAGTCATAAAAGGGCCAAGTTTGAAGACCTCTGGCCTAAATCTTTGCAGCTTCCTTGGTGTAAGTAAGTTTGTATTGTATCCTGAAATTTACAACCAGAATCTCTCAGTTTAAGTGCCACACAATAGCTATACTATACAAACAAATGTTACAAACCAGGACAATCAACCTTTATTCAGTTGTCACACTGAAAAAAAGATGCCTCAACAATTCATTCCAGTTTTTCATTTACATTGTCAAAAGGCCCACATACTGTTTTTTTTTAAAGAAAAGGAAACAAATTACATATTACTCATGTGAAAAGTAGTAACAACAAAGAGAGGGTGAACAAACGAGTAAGCATTTACCCCCAGCTGATACATCAATTGAACTGTTGTCTGTAAAAAAAGCAGAAAATTGTTCTCCTTTCTTGAATCCAGTTTTCATCTGTGAAAGAAAAATATAAAAATTAAGAAGTACTATTTACCAAAGTAGGTTGGGCCCCAGACTAAATACTGATGTCAAGTTTTTATTAACCAAATTATTAGTCTATTATGGAGAAAAATGTGTTTACATTTTGCCGAACACCCAACAAGTTTACTTATTAAGGTGTGCCAAATAATACTTTTAGCATAGTAATCTTAGTCCATAAAGATTAGCAGAACCTTTTGGTAGTATTGATTTCCCCCTCTCAAGTAGGATTAAAACAAATGGGTATTTCTGCAAATGCTTTTTATCTAAAGTTATGATGTGGCCCCAAAGCAGCAGAGTTAAGTGTAGAGCAAGCTACAAACAACTTTATCAGAAGCCTGTGTCAATCAGTGATAATCAAGTCAATCAAATCAAGAACCACAAAAAAGAGAGGAGTGTTCCATTAGACATAGGAGCAAGCATAAGTATCTCAGGATTTATAATGTGTTAGTTTTCACTGAGGGACCCTAGTTAAAGAACCCATCCACCTGTCAGATTCTATGTTGAAAAACATTTTCAATCAATTTACTGTATGATACTGACTCTTCTATTGCTTTTCGAATCTGAGCTAGTTTGTATCATTTTTACCTTGGTTGTTTCACACAGAGAATGCGCAAGTGATATTTTTGAGTACCAGTGATCCAAAACAGCACTGAGTATAATTCATTGCCCCCCCCCAGGGTAAATATGTTCATATAGAACTCAACATTAAGTAAGCTACAACTTGCCAGATGAAGGCATTTCAAAGTAAACCTGTAGCACCCAGAATTTCATTGTTTCATGAAATTTCCTAACAAGCTAGAATTTATTAATGCCATTAAAAATAAACACTGCGTTCTACATTATTTATACAAATTTTTATTAAAACGGCATGCTGGTGTTTCAGAAACACTGAAGGCAGAATTTCTCAAATACAGCTTTAAAAAAATCTGTAGAATATCCTTTCTGCTTTCTCCCTACTTATGTTCTTTCCTCTGGTGCTGGAGTTTATGCATATGATTGTATATTTATTTAATCAACAAAGATGATTAGGGGACTGGAGGCTAAAACATATAAGGAACGGTTGCTGGAATTGGGTATGTCTAGTTTAATGAAGAGAAGGACGAGGGGTGACATGATAGCAGTGTTCCAATATCTCAGGGGCTGCCCCAAAGAAGAGGGAGTCAAGCTACTTTCCAAGGCGCCTGAAGGCAGGACAAGAAGCAACGGATGGAAACTAATCAAGGAGAGAAGCAACCTAGAACTAAGGAGAAACTTCCTGACAGTTAGAACAATTAACCAGTGGAACAACCTGCCTCCAGAAGCGGTGAATGCTCCAACACTGGAAGTTTTTAAGAAGAGACTGGACAGCCATTTGTCTGAAATGGTATAGGGTTTCCTGCCTGACCAGGGGGTTGGACTAGATGACCTCCAAGGTACCTTCCAATTATTATTATTATTATTATTGTACAATCATATGCGTAGATTCCAATAATTCAATTGGGCTCAATTCCTGGATTTTGGATTCTAATTGGAATTCTAGTCTAATCTAGGGCAACAAGGCCCTTCTCAGTCAGTACCAAAAAGAAATACAAAACTCAAAATCAACAAAACATTATTCTCTAGGTCTGGGCAAAATCATGAACCAAAACGGCTGTGCATCTACACAGATGTAGGAACCGTTTTTGGAAGTAGTCACATGAATCATATGGTTGATGCAACTACTTTATAAATTGAAAAAGGGTTGTTTTGTGTAGGAACCTGGTCTTGCAAAGACTCTTTTTTTGAAAGTTTTGCGTAACCACATTATTCTGGCTATTGAAATTTCTCCGAGGAATGCAGCATGCTTTGAGTTGAGTTTTTATTTCAAAGAGAAGCATGATTTTTCTGCACTACTTTTTTCCCAGGAGGCCTTGATGCAGTCATATCCTATTCATAGATATGTTTCTCCATAAAGAAAGTATGCTGATAATGGAGAAACCAGCCCATGTCTCCTAGGACATATACTCCCCCTTAGGCTATTTAAAAATATTTCTTCTGCAAACATCTGTCTAGAGGAGAAGCGCCATCTAATTTAAAAGCAGATATAGACAATCAATTATTATGAATACCAATTATCTTCTCAGACTAAGGCTGCTTCTTATAGCTTAAGAATAAATGAAAATGATTTTTCCTCAAAGTGATGTTTTTCAGAGATTTATTTCTTTTCATAAAGCAAATTAAAGTGGGTAAATATGAACCCACTTTGTGCAGAAAAATTCAGGCTGCCACTTTGTTCATCCAAAGCAGTCTTCTCCAGTTGGTGCCCTGTGATATGCCCATGTAATATCCAAGAAATATGATAAACAAATCATGCCCGCTGAGAGCTGAAAAGCAACATACACAGAGGGCATAAGGTTGGAGAGAGCCAAGCCAACTAGAACAAGTTATTTCTGTGAGTTGTGCCATGTACAAGCCAGGAGTTCAAAGAAAGTATTTGTGGTAATACTAATTAGTAGACAATCAGATGCTTTAAGTTGAAGATGTATAATTTACCCAGCTCATTAGGCATTTGATAATCATACTCTCCTCAGCAATAGCACTGGCCATGTATAGAATTTCTTTACATTGAAAGCTTTATGTATAAGGAAAAAAAGAGTACAACAGAAGTAGCAATCGGATGAAACTAAACATGACACCCAATCCAGGCAATAATAAGCATGAAGAGCTTGCTCTTAACTAGTTTAATTTCTCTTTGATTACTTAATTTCTGTTTTTCTTGTTTCTTCTTTGCAGAAGGTATACATGATTATTTTAGCAAGCATAATTTTAAATTGCAACTTGCCTTAAAAGTGCTGGAAAGCAGACAGAAAATCAGTAAACAGTGGATGTTTGCAAATAAACTGCTTCTTATGTAATAGTTATTATGCCTCATTCATAACATTTTAAAGGGAGTCCAAACTTGGTTACCTTGTATCAGTAATCCCACCTTCTTTTCTTATGGCTTTGTTGATTTTTCCCCCAATTAACTATTAGCGATAAAAGAGTCATTGGGAGTCGAATGGCATACGTTTAAAAATAATTGGGAAAAAAATGGCTTCCATCTAGAACAGCGGTCCCCAACTTTTCTGGCTGTGCGGACCGGCGGCAGCGGGGGGAGGGGATGGTTTTGTGCACTTGCCCACCGCTTGCGCGGCCCAGTTCCCCAGTGGTGGCTGGAGGGGATAGTTTCGCATGTGTGCCACATGTGCAAATGCAGTTTCCTGCGCTCACATGCTCGCCTGGAAAACCCAAAAAGAATAAGTCTTGCCGAGGAATTGTCTTATGCAAATAAATGCTCATTTATTACTCTATATTTGGAAATATTTGGGTATGCACTGGCAGAAGACAATAGTCACTTCTAAATTCATAAAAATAGTCAATACATAAACAACGTTGCAAGAAATCTGATTTTAGGTATTTTTTTTTATTACAGTAGGTTGTGGTCATGTATTTTGCAAAATTAAACTGTAAAGTTCTCTTTGAAATGAAGTCAGCTCCTGGTGACTCCATGGGTATGGCTGAGCAGATTGCTGGGCACTGCCATCCTCCAAGTTTTTTAAAATTATTGTTCCTTGATTAGTTTACAGCCTTGTTTCCTAATGAATTCTCATTAAAGTACTAAGGCTCCGTGCTCAGGTTTTTGAGATCAGCCAGGATCTATTAGGTGCTGCTTCAGTAAAATTATCCACCTAAAGCAGAGCAACTTTTTAAGGAAAGCAAAAATCTACAAATTAAACTTGCCATATTAAGGACAGACTTCTCGGCAGCAACATTCTCATTAGAAGACAATGTTGGACTGGGTAGATCATTCTGTAGTCCACATCTCTCTGAACTTAGCAGATTGGAGAATGGATGCATATTTTCCACTTCATCAGGACTAGAATCATGTCGAATGAAAGTTATCTCCCAAAAGGTATTTGATCTAAATGAACGAAAAAGGTGGTAAACTGGTATCATGTGCATTACATATCCAAGTAATAAAGATTTTTTTTGTTGCTTTCTAGCCATTCAGAAAGCAAATTCAGTAAGATTAAAATTTATTACATTGTTTTTACTGGCTTTTGATATGAGAGGTAAGTACAGGTAATCCTTACAATTTACAACAGTTCATTTAGTGACCATTCGAAGTTACAACAGCAATGAAAAAAATGACTTATGACCATTTTTCACACTTATGACCGTTACAGCATCCCCATGGTCACGTGATCAAAATTTAGATGCTTGGGCAACTGAGTCACATTTATGACAGTTGCAGTGTCCCAAGGTCCCGTGATCCCCTTTTGCGACCTTCTGACAAGCAAAGTCAATGAGGAAGCCAGATTCACTTAACAACCGGGTTACTAACTTAACAGCTGCAATGATTCCTTTAATAACTTAAAGAGTTGTAAAATGGGGCAAAACTCACTTAACATATTTCTCACACAGTATAACATAAATTCTGGGCTCTGTTATAGTCGTAAGTTGAGGACTACCTGTAGTTTAGTTGTGAAGACCTTAATTTTTTTAACATTCTGTGACTTAGGCACAGTGTTTAGAAAAACTAAGACAAACTCATGTGATAGGATCAAAATACGTTCTGCACAATTCAATGAAGACCCCAATGAAGTCCATTCATATGCTTTAATTTCCTATGATTAGTTACAAAACTATCACACACACACAGACACATACAAACACACACATTTTCAAAAGCACCTGTCCAAAACTATTTTTTGACAATTTTAAGAGCTAAACACAAAAATATAATTTGAAAATGAATGTTCAGGTGCTTGGTTTTATAACAAATGGTTACCTCGGCTGTGTTCGGTTGATTAGATTTCTTGCCTCTTCGTAGCTGACTCCAATCAATGATTCCCCATCAACAGATACAAGCTGGTCACCAGGTCTCAATCGACCATCCTAACAAGAATAATGAGGAGGGTTTCACGCCGGTTTTTACAATCAGTTCACACAGCTTAATGAAAACTTCTGTAAATCTATTAACTGCGAAGGGAAACTAAGTTGCCAGTCAGATTGAAGAAGAGTGAAAGGGCAGGGGAGAGCTGCTAAACTCATGTTGCCTTAACAGCCAGTTTTCAATATTTTTCTCTGTCCCATGCTCACATTCCCAAAGCATTCTCTTTTAGCTCATTCACCCTGGGTAGGTCTTCCCAATAAACAGTGGCACGGAGAACTGAACAGCAAGCCATGTAAGAAAGAGAGTGAGCCAGTTTGGTTAGAGGTTAAAGTGGTGGCCTGGAAACCAGGAGACTTGAGTTCTAATTCTACCTTAGGCATGAAAGCTAAAGATTACTTTCACCCCACCCCATCCCACAAGCTTGTTCTTGTAGGGAAAATAGGAGATAGGAAGGAGTATTGTGTATATTTACCACTTTAAGTTACTTCTAAAGCAGGGATTCCCCAACCTTTTTGGTCCATGGACTGGTGGCAGTGGCTTCGGCCGGGGGGGAGGGGGGGTAGGTTCTGCACACACAACCTAAATCCAGTGCATGCGCAAATGAAGCTTTGTGCGCTCACCCACTGCTTTGGTGGCCCAGTTCCCAAAGGGGGGCGCAGCCCGGGGGTCAGGGACCCGTTATAAAGTAATACTGTAAAGAAATTAAAAGACGCTTGCTCCTGGGAAGGAAAGCTATGGCAAATCTAGACAGCATACTAAAAAGCAGAGACATCACCCTGCCAACAAAAGTGCGTATAGTCAAGGCCATGGTTTTCCCAGTTGCAATATATGGCTGTGAAAGTTGGACCATAAGAAAGGCTGAGCGCCAAAGAATTGAGGCCTTTGAACTATGGTGCTGGAGAAGACTCCTGCGAGTCCCCTGGACTGCAAGGCGATCAAACCGGTCAGTCCTAGAGGAGATCAACCCTGACTGCTCTCTAGAAGGCCAGATCCTGAAGTTGAAACTCAAGTACTTTGGCCACCTAATGAGAAGGAAGGACTCACTGGAGAAGAGCCTAATGCTGGGAAAGATTGAGGGCAGTAGAAGAAGGGGACGACAGAGAATGAGGTGGCTGGATGGAGTCACTGAAGCAGTAGGTGTGAGCTTAAATGGACTCCAGAAGATGGTAGAGGACAGGAAGGCCTGGAGGAATGTTGTCCATGGGGTCGCGATGGGTCGGACACGACTTCGCAACTAGCAACAACAAAGATGGGATAAAAATCTAATAAATAAGATAACATGCTCTCTGGATGTAAAGTAGCAAATATGTTTTTGAAAAGCAATTCATATAATGAAACTACTATCGTGTTTCATCTCTGAGCAAATGGGACTTGTCCAAATAAGCCCGTTGCCCCCTCCGAAGACTTAGCTGTGTCACAATATATAAACTAACATAATGCAGGAAAAGAGAACGATAGCAAAATTATATTTTCCCCTAAAGGATGTAACGGAGACTCCCTTCTACTGATCTGAATGCATTAATTCTGCAGCATGCTTGATTTACTCCTAAAAGAGAACAAACATAAACTCCTTACTTTACTCCCCCCTGAAGTGTATTCTCCACCCAAATAAAAGATGGGAGAAATAACTCTCATCTTTCTCTTGCACGGAAGGTGACTCATGGAAAGGTGTTCGAGGAAATCTTCCATATTGCATATGTTTCTGAAAAACTATGAACTCCATAGTATGTCTTGTTCTTTTAGAATCAGTTGTTTTGTCTACTGAATTAATAGGAAGCAATTACTCTTATTCTCTGTAATACCAGACATCCAAAATACTGTTAGTTTCTCTTGAATAAGAAGCAGGCAGACTGTATTTGGTCTGGTGCAGGATAAGTAAGGATACACAAGTGATACCAGCTTCTTGCTTTATGCCTTTAGAGAAGAAAATGACATTAGAAACTTACCAAAGCTCAGAATAATGTTCTGTGTAGGCTTTCTCCATGCTTTCTAATCTATCTAGCATAGCTGGAGACCTCCTACAAATAATGTCCAAGGGGCTTTTCATAAAAGTTGGTGGGGCATTTGAAGGGAAAATTAATATCAATCTCTTGGGGAACTGATTTGCTATTATTCTTAATTTTGCCTGAATAACAGTTCTGAGAGAACTGGGGTTAAGGTTACATTAAACTATAGATGTTAATTTTTTTACAGAATTAAGCCACAGGTACACAATAAGTTTCTGTACTAGTTAATCCAACCCTGAGCTTGATTAATTTATTATCAAAGGGATGAGAATAAAAGCTCTGCTGTCAATGACGACCACAGACTCCAGTGAACAAATTGATTAGAAAGATACAAATATGATGTACTGACTTTTATACCAATAAATTCAGGAAGTTTTCACCAGCCTTCAGTCAGGGATCTGAAGTTAAAATCAAACTGAGGAAGGCTGATTTACTGCTGGCTATTTCTCAGGGGAGTACCAGAAGAATTTTTTTATATCAGCAAGGTACTATGTTGATAATTTGGGGCTTCTGTCTTAAAAGAGATTCTATGTTGTATGCATGCAGCAATAAGACGTTACAAAAGAAATAAAGGAAAGAGTAAGATACCTAGAAAAAGGAATAACAGGAGTTGTGGGACTATCAGTATGAAATGCTTGGAATGAAAGGTTCACAGAAAACAATGCAAGTACCTCTTGAATGCAGATCAATGCCTACAATAAACCACCATTACTATTTTAAACATTATTTCCTCTAATAACATTCTGTATTCCTATGGTTCATAAGATGCTAATTGGTTGCATTCTTAAATGTTGATTTATATCTTCAGCTACAGTATTATTGAGCCCTTGCATTTGGATGGTTCTTTAAGATTCCTTTTGATTAGCCTTCTATTGCTTTAATAACATAGTATTCTCAATTCTCTAGATATGTTGGGACTGCAACTTCCTGAATTTCTAACTAGCTTTTGAGTTCTTGAATGCACCAAGTTGGAGAAGGCATGATGCATGATGATACAAGCAACAATGGTGACCTCTTGTGGCAGTGACTGCAAATAGCATATTCTCCATTTGAATGTAAGAAATTAAACCTACCGTACCAGTTGCAGACAATAAGGCACATGAAAACAGATTATAGGAAATTCAGCCCAAAACATATGGGGTACACTAGGTTGCCTAATTCTGACACCAACTCTGAACCTGACTGATAGAAAAGATCACTATCTTAATGTATTGAGAAAAAAAAATATCCAGAGAGTTCTGCTTGCAGAGATCTGCAAATTTTGAAAATGGGGATTAATTGATCAACAGCTGTCTATATTCTTGCTATAATAATGTGTAAATTAAACATATGTCAAATGAAACTCTTAAGTTCGGTTTGACTCACAATGAGTTCATTAGTTATTTTGGCAATAATGTGGAAGTCCTTTTGTCACTGCTTTCTTCCTTGATGTCTTTCAATTCCCCAGTCTAGCCCATAATTCTAAAATTACCTGACAATCTCTCATCCAAGAATTATGCAGGGCTGACCCTGCTTAGCTTTCAAGTACAGACAAGATCAGCCTAGTGTTATCACCTGTGCCATATTTTAATGAGACATTTCAGGTGCTGGAATGTTATCCAGGTGACACAGAGAAATCAGTGCTCTCAAACATCAAAGTTAAGGGAAATTCAAAGCACTGATAAATAGCATCTCTTTTAAAAGTACTGGATGAAACTTTAAAATATAAAGTGCAATGGACCAAGAAACTTGAAAGCATCAAAGCAAACAGCACTTCACTGGTAAAATCTCTGCATTGAAGATGACTCTGTATGACAGCTGACTGATCCAGTTCCTAGATCAGGGGTCTTCAAACTTGGCCCTTTTATGACTTGTGGACTTCTGGCTGAGGAATTCTGGGAGTTGAAGTCCACAAGTCATAAAAGGGCCAAGTTTGAAGACCCCTGTCCTAGATCAACCCAGTCTATACTCCAGCTTTGATACATTCTTGTCCCAAATATTTGTCAGAACATCTAACATCAGAAAGTGTTCACAAGATACTGTCAAAGTTATCAAGATGCTGACCAGGATAGTGAGAATGAAGCTATGCCCATTTTTATTTGAGGAAGGCAAAATTCAGAGGGATCTAGCAATACGTTTGCTGCTGCTTTAAATTAGAGAGTCATCTTAATTTTGAAAGAGTTCTAAGACTTAGGCAGACACCAATCAATGGCACTTGTGTCCTCCTTGGGTTGCAAAGAGAAAAGCAGAGACAGAAACTCTCTTCCCTAACTCTTCTTTGCCTTCTGTACCTTATGACAGTCACCTCCAGGAATAACTGCCAGAATATACACCAAGGGCCCTTCATTCTTGTCGATGCCTCCTACAATCTGCAGGCCCAGACCCGTTTCCTTGGAAACACTGATAATCTGAAATATGCTGTCACTAGAGAAAAAAGAAACAAAGTTAGCTTTAAAAGGTCAGTGACTGGAAACTGAGAACAAACACAAAGAACACCTTGCAGCAAAATATTTCGTTTTTCTCATAGCCGTGCTCTGTTGCCTGCTATGCTTAGGAATATTAAGCAGGAGATCCATTTCCCTCAACCCGCCACCCTCCTTCTAAAATGCAACTAAGAATAGGAAAGTTGAATCAAGGAATCCTGTTCAAAATGGAAACTTTGGCGTAGAGCCTCTTGTACAATTCTGTTTCTGTAAAGACTATTTTTTCGCAGTGGGCTAGGAAAGAATCTACTACTGTATGTCTTTGGAATGTGGCAAATGAATATGCCATATACACGTTTTAAATAAAAAATAAAAATAAAAACTTAAACTTAGTTTTTTTACTCTGGATCCTACAATTTCCTATATCTGGAAGATTTCTCTTCCCTCCCCCCCCCTTTGCTTCATGGAATTTGAAGGTTTAAAAAAAAAAGATTAAAAAGTGGTACGAACAGAAAGTAAGGTATCAAAAGACATTTATCCAAAATTGCCTCCTCTCCGTTATAATATGCTGTGTTTCAGACAAGGCAATTGTATAACCAAAACCCATGCCAGAACGCATCCTGTTTCTAGGCTGTAAGGCATCTCTCTTAGATGAGCAGACGGAACTTGAGGTTGCCTGGGCAAAATCACTTGGTCTGTCCTACCCTATCTAACAACGCTGCCATCTGCCAGGACTTAATGCCTGGCCTGAAGGACACCTCATGTGGAATCAGGCAAACCAGCATTTTATTTTTTTATTTTTTTACCTCAGGCAACAAATGTCTTGTGGCAATGCCGATCTCTACACATCTAAAAGCTGAGCTGCATCAATCTGCATAGAACTTGAAGTTTAATGGTGAGCCAAGACCAGGGAAAGGAGGCATTTTATATATTTCTGGCACCAACTCTGAACCAGATTGATGAAAAAGATCATTGTCTTAATATATTGAGAAAAAAATAATAATAACCAGAGAGTTCTGCTTGCAGAGAGATCTGCCAATTTTGAAAATGGGGATTAATTTATCAACAGCTGTCTATATTCTTACTGTAATAATATGTAAATTAAACATATGTTAAATTAAACTCTTAAGTTTGGTTTGACTAATAATAAGTTCATGAGTTATCTTGGCAATAACATGGAAGTGTTTTTGTCACTGCTTTCTTCCTTTCTTCGACACGCCTAAAAGCTGAGCCTTATAAATCTGCATTGAACTTGAAGTTTAAGGGTGAACCAAGACCAGGGAAAACAGGCATTTTATATATTTCTCTGTAAATTCAGTGATAGCATATCAAGACATTAGGAAAATGAACTGTGGTTCATAATATAAGCATAACGAGACCTGATAGTAAACCAGAAGCTAGGAAACAGACAGTAGAGAAAAAAAAGGTTTGGACCCAGGAACCTAAGGATCAGGATCAGGGATACAAGATTTTTGGATAATGTTGCTTTAAATTTAAAGATGAGAGCCAGTTTTGTCTAGTGATTAAGGCCCCAGGCTAGAAAGCGGGAGACTGTGAATTCAACTTCTGCCTTAGCCATGAAAGCCAGCTGGGTGACTTTGGGTCAGTCACTCTTCCTCAGCCCACCCCACCCCATCAGGTTGTTGTTGTGGGGAAAATAGGAGGGGGAAGGCACGTGAAATATGTTTGCTGCCATAAGTTATTTGTAAAAATAATAAATGCAACATAAACATAAAATAAAAACTGGATCATGGGGGCAATTCTGTTTGAGTGCTTGGAAGGCATCCACTTCCAACCAGGCTGCTTTAAGACGCTGTCCCCACAGCATGGCAGTCATGGACGCCAATATGTCTACAGATATCAACTTTGGAACCCAGTAGGGTTCCTGCTGTTGGGTGATTTTTGCTTCATAATTTCAGAAATGCATGTGTCCAGGATCAGTAACTATGACACAAAATGTGCAGGCTGGGTGACCTTGCTGTGGACTCCTGGATATGTGTCTGCTTGCCACTGAACAAAACTGGGAGTTTTACTTGGGCCCATGAAAGAAAAGCACAGTTGCTAAGCAACAGTGACATCATTACTTCTTTTCCTGGTTTTGAAAAATGGGGACAGGGGAAGTTTTTCTTCATCTACAAAGGATTATGGGTGGGAGTTCCCAGCCTGGAAGCTATGGTGCCTCTCAGCCCTCAGAATCTACTCAGAGAATGACAAGGGGTGGGTTTTTTTTGGCTTATTTTTTAAAAAAGGAAAAAGCAAATGAAGAAAGGCCTTGGGAAAGTCCCAGAATGCATCCTCAGGGGCTCATGTTTAAAGGATTTGGAGCAGGTCACAGGAAAAGCCTGACAGTACTGGATGGAAAGATAACTATGGAGATTCACAATCATCCAAGTCATGGTTGTCCCAAAGGTTTTTTTTCCAAAAGGCAACTGGACCTTCTTGGTTGTTTTTTCTTTAAAAACATTTCCCTTCTCATTCAAAAGGCTTCTTCAGTTCTGCTGAATGGATGGAAAGGATTGCCTCTCAACTGACATATGACAAGATCCTATGCCTCCTTAAAAAAAAAACCCGAGACCATTTAAGAAAAATAATTGGGAGCAAACTACAGAAAATGGCAGCAGAGCCTGGCTATGACATTTTTCATAGTTAATTTGCTTTCCATGCAGAGAAAAAGCATATAAAACAAAAATTGAAACCCCTGCCTCTTTGAGGACCTTCTGTCAGTATTGACAGCTCACAACCTTAGATTAAAAGGAAGGCTTTGAAAATGATAATGATCCTATGCTTTAAGCCCAGCATCTTGTCTTTTCCACAAATTCTCCATGAAAAACAAACTTCGCATAGTTACTTTGTGGTGGCTTGAAGGGACGTTATCGCCGCAGGCCTTCCTGGGAGATTTGTCAAAGTGTCCTTTGGATGAAATAGTGGAGGACTCACTGAAGATGCCCCTGAAGAAAAGCTATCAACACCTTTTATGGGAAGACAAAAAAAGAGTCACAGAAACAAAACGAGTATCTTCTACAGCAATCAACTGCTCAATACCACAAAGATTACTGCCTGTTGTAAAAATCTTCTATTATTTTAAAGTAGGGGTGAAGAATGGGGTCCAATCCAAGGGTCACAATGTCCTGTTAGGAGCATCTTAAGTGAGTTCCCTGACATCAAGGAAGGGAAGAGACTGGCAATTCCAGGGCCAAATATAACCCCAAACATTTTTTATAGCAGGGGTGTCCAACCTTGGCAACTTTAAGCCTGTGGACTTCAACTTCCAGAATTCCCAAGCCAGCATAAATAGCTGGCTGGGGAATTCTAAGAGTTGAAGTCCACAGGTCTTAAAGTTGCCAAGGTCGGATACCCCTGTTTTACAGCCTCAGGAGCAACCTCCAACTCTAATTCTCCCAATTTGGAAGCATAATTACTTACCTTTTAAACGGAAATATTTAGAAATTGGAGTCTAAGTGCTAAAGTTTAATTAAGAAAACAAAGCTCACTCTGTCAATTAAAAGAAAGTGAAGCACCACATTCTCCCATCTCAACCATTTGTATAATTTGTCACTCCCTCCCCCCCTCTCCCCCGACTTATGCCACTATCCAGTCCATTTCTGCCTGAGCCTTTTGTTTGTTTCCATCATTTATTTCCAATTACTTAGAAAGGCTGATACTTTCACACAGGCAACTGCTCATGTATTTTCTTTTAAAACATCCGTATTCAATATGGATGGGAATGGAATGAAGAAAGGGGAAAACCCGCAGTTGGAAGGACTAGAAACATTGTTCCACCCCACCCTCCATATGCAAAGATGCAGAATACCATAAAATATGGACACAAGCATGGACAGGTTAGAGGAACTTGCTAAACACTAAATTCATACAGAGGGCTATTTTTGACCGTGCAGTAAATTCAAGTTAAAACTAAGACTCCTCGTTATAGGTAGTCTTCGACTTACAACCATTTGTTCAATGATCGTTCAAAGTTACAAAGGCACTGGAAAAAAGTGACCTACCGCTGGTCCTCGCACTTATGACCATTGCAGCATCCCCACATTAACATGATCAAAATTCTGGTGTTTGGCAACTGGCAGGTATTTACGATGATTGCAGGGCCCTGACCATGTGTGATGGCCGTTGTGACCTTCCCAGCCAGCTTTCAAAAAGCACAGTCAATGGGGGAAGCTGGATTCGCTTAATGGCTGCATGATTCACTTAATGACTACAGCAAAAAGGTCATAAAATTGGTCGCAGCTCATTTAACAACTGCCCTCCTTAGCCATGGAAATTCTGTTCCTAACTGTAGTTGTAAGTTGAGGATTACCTGTAAACAGTACTTTCATCTATGAATGTTCTCAGACTAAACTGCCTACCAGTAAGGGCAGAAATGGCTCCCCAGTAGAGAGAATTATAATTTAACAGACTGCTTGACTAGGGCTGAGGAAACATCATTTCAAATCACCATTCAGTCATAAAGATCAACCTACACACCACCTCACAGTGAAGGAAAACATACCATGAGCTCCTTGGGAAAAAGGGCAAATATAATTTAATTACAACAAGCTGATAGGCCCAAAACCATCCTTTACAATGAATTGCAATCTGCTCTGTCCAGTCACTTATAATATATAAGGGCTTCAAACTCTAATCTTTTATTCACATGGGCAGTAAATAAACCTGCAAGCATTTTGACAAAACAGAAGTTAGCAACAATTTAAGTTCTTTCCCTTTTAAACACTAAGCCAAAAACTGTTTCCTATATTACAGTGCAAGGCTCTGCATAGGCTTTAATTGATTGGAATTGGCACATGACATGGTAACCTATGAGCAATATGGGATTCTGGGGCCTGAAACGGTCCTGAACAGCTGGTTTACTGGTGTTTTTCCTCTCACTGTGGCACAATCATAACACAACAGTGTTAGCCAGTGATTGCCTGAGAATACAGTTAATTATTTATATGGCACACTTCGGAATTATAGGCTCAATATGTTCTTTAAACCACCAAACATTTGGAAATGTACAAATGAAGCCCTAGAGGGCAGTATGACACTACTACTAAACTGTTCAGTCTCATAAAGAAATATATATATATAATATTGATTGAACTGAGGTGTCCTTTCTGTCCATCAAACATCAGCCCATAAAATCTGGGTTAAAGGTCTACCTTCCAATTCGTGAAAGCATCTCTACCAACCTGAAATATTAATGGAGGCCATCAGGCCAAGAAGCTTTCTCTACTGTTCTCTTATATTGCAGAGTGAAAACATAAGCAATCCCTTACCAGTTAGGAGCTGCGTTGGGGAATTCCTTCTGGAGTTTATGTTACTGTGTGAACTGTATTTCTCCATCAAGGCCAGAAATTCTTTCCTGCAATATTTTTTTTTAAAAAGTTGAAGATGCGATACCTCATTTAATACCTCTTAGAATGTGTTGATCCAAGACCTTTCAAGAAATACATGTTTAGCTTATTTGTCGTTGCCGAGCTAAATCCTGGGTTTTGCTTTGTGTCTCATGTAGCAGTTAACAAATATACATAACATACATTCACAACCTATGAAAAGCAGGAATAGTGGTATTAAAGATTAGACAATAGATAACTTAAATAGATTTTCTGTCAAATATGAGATAGTTTCAATTGCAGTGCAGCTAGGTTGCATAATTACAGGTTGGAAGTTGTGTGTGGCATGGAACATGCAAGACCGATCCATTCTCAAAGATAGACTTGAAACAGCAAGAATTCTTGATGTGCTCTTTTAATTTGCAAATTCCAACACAAAATTAGGCTTGCCAAGATGCCTATGCTTTCCCCATATTGATTTTTAAGGCTGACTAGTAACTTTCCCACATTCTCTTCTGTCTTTTCAAATCTGGAGATCTGTCACCATTCAATATATCAGTAGGGAATAGCAAAATGGACCAATTTCTCTGCCCACAAACAGGAAGATGTGCTATTTTAGTCAGGTTTATATTATGGTTTTCTCATAGATTTAATAAATCTATGACCAGAATGATCAAACAGCCCAATTCTGGAAATCAGACTTGATTTTAAGTAGCAAATGCACCAATCTTTTCTAAAGGAAAGGCACATTTTCCATAACTACTAGAAGCCTGGGGGGGATACAGATGTACTTGATCAGAAGGCCTCTTCTATAATACTCAGGTCGCCATACTAACATTTGAAGATCTACTCAGAAGTAAATCTGATTAAGTTCAATATGGTTTAGCCCGGGGTCCCCCCCCCCATGGCCTGTTCAGAACCAGGCCGTGCAAGCAGCAGATGAGTTTGCGCACAGCTCCAACTTGTGTAAGCGGCTGGTGAGCATGTGCACGTGCGAAGCTCCATTTGTGCGAGTGGCTTGTGCGCGCTTACCCACCACTCATGCACCCTCTCCCCCCCCACACCGCCAGTCTGTAAAGCCAGAAAGTCTGGGGACTGCTGGTTTAGTCTACCTCTTTAGGAGAATAGAATAGAATAGAATAGAATAGAATAGAATAGAATAGAATAGAATAGAATAGAATAGAATAGAATAGAATAGGAAGGGAGAACCTATACCATCTCAGACAAGTGACTGTCTAGCCTTTTTAAAAATCTCCAGTGATGGAGTGCTCACGATTTCTGGGGGCAAGCTATTCCACTGGTTAATTGTCCTCACTTGTTATTACTATAGTGAGTAGGATCGTCCTGACTAAAATGGGCAGATGAAAAAAAGCCTCCAAGACCAGACAGATGTAGGCTATATAACAATTTGCCAGTGTAAATTTAAAGAGAGTTGAACACACGTTAGTATGAGCCCAATAAAACAAAATTATAAATTAGCAAGAGGGAGTCTAATTCTGTTCTGCACTGAGATCTGTTGGAATGCCTGAATTGATCACGGGTTTTAATTATTCAAGATGGTTACAATAGTTTAAAAAAACAGGCCAATATTTCTTAGCTAGAAGCAGATTAGGAATCTCCAATCTACAGAACAGGGAGAGAATAAAGTCATTTGTGTATAATTGGCAATTTACACAATGCCCAGAAACATAGTGTTATTTCCTATATTAGGGGAAATTAGCCATTTTTCTTTCAACTGTAGCCAATATTTCCTCACTGCAAAATGTTTGAAATCCACAGTTTAAAAGGCAGAATGCTCTGACCTCCATTATAGGAAGAAATAAAATGTCTTTATTTCCAATGTTTACATTTTTAATTTTGTCTTTTGCTTCCTAAATGTCTCTAATTATTTCTTTGAACACAGTTCAAGATTTTACACATCCAGCAATTTTTCCCAATCTTTGAGAACAAGCATTTGTGCATTCAGTTGTTCAAAGCTGTTTTCATGTACAAGCAGTTAGCCAGGTTTTAAAATCAGGCAAAGCCTTTCTTAGACGAAAATTAGCTTAAAATCTTGCACAAGTTTGGATAAATCCCATTCCTATCCACATAAAGCCTTCCATATAGGAGCAGTTTCTCTACCACTGGTAGCTAACCTGGTATGTACATTTTGCTTAGATAATATCTAGTTTGATCCCACAGGTATTAAAAACAAAGAAACAAATAAAGCAAACAAGCAAGCTAGAGGGAACTACATATATACATCCACACTAGCAGAATTGCAATACTGAAAAGGGAAATCAGATTTAGACAAATGCTGTAATTAGTGGCAATTTTCTCCATCTTTACAATGTTCTCCAGAAATAATGCGCTTACAACTCCCAGAATCCTTAGCTAGCTAGCTGGGAATATCAGTAGTGATATACTAGGCACATCTGAAAGGCACCAGATTGGAAAAAAAATGCTTTATGACAACTCTATTCACAAAGCTCATAAGATAGGGCTAACAGTGAACCTGCTGCAATTAGAAGACTACAAGTCCACAAGTCTATAACACACAAATGAGGAAAACAAAGTTTCAGATTTCACTTTTCAAGAACAGATTGCAGGAATCGTCTCCATACATTTATGATTCACATTTAGTTTTATTTCTCTATTGATTTTATCAGACAGGATTTACTAAAGTGGGAACAGATGCCATATTTATTTTCCATTCCAAATTTTCTCAAAAAGGATAGGGATTGTGGTTTTTCTTCTTTAACCTGCAGAAAAACTTGAAAACTTTGCATTTTTGCAGTGAGCTGAGGGAAGTTCCCTCACTATTAAAGAAGCTCTAATGAAAGAGATTAAATAAAGAGGGATTTTTTTTTTAAGGTAAATGTATAATTTACCTTAAGTCCTTAGTATAATTTTCTAGGACTTGGGGAAATTTAACATTTCTTACTTTGCATCTTCATCTCGGGCGATAAGCAAAGACATGTGATTGGTTGCCGATGCCATCTGTAATATGTCAACAGCTCTGTAAAATTAAAAATGAAGAGTTAAATGTACTGACTTTCTCCACTGAGATGCTACGAAAGCATCACCATAATTCATTTTATCTGTTTTCTATGAGTTGAATGATTACATGTTCATTTTTTAAAAACATTATTAATGTTGGCATAACAAGGCCATGATTCATAATTGTAGAGATTAAAAATCCCAGACAGCCACACTTGTTAAAGCACCAGTGAAGGAACTTTGCGTTCAAATTTAGCATAGGGCTCTCCTTAAATGTCCTTTTTACAATTATTCTTCACAGCAATGAATATTGTGAAGACAGCATTCTTTTTTGTCTTAAATTGGCACAGAGCAGGCCAGTGACACTTTATCTTATTGTATGGCATCTTATCCATGAAGATGTTAAAGAAGATGTTAAAAGCAGTTGGAGGCAACTGTTTTTTCTTTCTATAGCTAATATAGCTTCTGTAGCTAATCTGAGCTAAAATACGAATAGGCAAATACAAATGCTAGCCATTCCAGTTGATGCTTATAATTAAATGCTAGAACTTACCTTTCATTAGTCACACCACATAATTTTTGGCCATTCACTTCTAAAATCAAATCTCCAATACACAATTGATCTTGAAAATAAAAAAAAATCATGATAGTTAATTAGAAATCAGCTACATCAAGAAAACAAAATATTTTGTTTAGGAAAAAACCCCTGCTCTCTCTCACACATACACACACACACACAAAACCCCCACCAAGAACAGAAAAATGTCAGAATTACTCCTGATATATTCAAGCAGTATGAAACAGCTACAAGATTAGTAATTAGCTATTTTCTAGCTATGCTGCATGACATTTATTTCATTTATATCTTTCTATAGGACTTCATAATAATGACTTTAAGGCAATCTTTCATTTATCTTTTATGCCATTTTTAATGTTTTACTTATTTTATTATTTTTGTATGATGAACATTATAGTTGGGGGTAACTTAACTATCATAGGAATCTTACTCTCAGGCATATCTATTATAATATCTTGATCCCATGTTATTGCCCTGAATTAGTGAACTAAGTATTAATAGTTACGTTTCTATGACTTAAGTCATTTATTCTCCACTGGTAAAGACCTATCTTGTGCACCAGCAACATATGATCAACAACGTTCTACTTAAAGAGGGAACTGACAGTTTTAAAATCAGCTGATATATAAGAGGTTGGAAGGTGAATAAAAAGCTATATTTGCATTTCCAGTAAAGATGAAAGTAAAAAAAAAAAAGTAAAACCAAACATATCCATGGTAATCCAACAAGCTTTGGAGCCCCCATGGATAGAGATGGCAGGGAGAGGCTACTTATTCCACCTTTCCTGTCCTTTGTCTATATTATGGGAAGTCAAACAGGGACAGAGAAGATGGGCTTAGAGAGGTTTTCCCCCCCTCTATTTGGCCAGCACAGCAGATAAGCACCCCATGGCTAGCTGGAGCTAAAAGCAACTTCTTCAAATCTCCTGGCTGGTTTATTGTGTGTATGACCCAGAGAGAAGTTGCAAGCCTGATTAAATCAGGTATATAGAGCGCCTAAAATTCTCTCACTTGAATCTAATGGATGAAATCCAAAGACTTTTTTTTTTCTTTCAAAGGAAAGAATTATTTCCATGAGTGGAACTATGGATATGGTGACCTCAGCCTCTCTCCTGTGTAATCTCCTTCTGCTCTAAAAGGTTGGAATTTCTAGGACAGAATGAGGATGTTCTGTAGGGGAAGGGAAAAGAAGATGGCCTGGAAGTGTGGCTCTTTAATAAAAAAAAATCAATATATGGATTGTTACAGCTTTTTTTTTTTTTTAAAGCAGCATTGCCACCAGTGAAGATCACAAGTAATTATTTACTATCTGTCGCAGCTATCCTCTCGGGTAGTAGCTCCTTTATGAAAATTCCATATTCTTCTTTGGATCGATCTTGACAGCCTCCAATAATTTTAATGCCTGTTGAGCAATTAAAACAAACAAGAAGTAAATAGGTTGTTTTCTTATTTTCCCCACTGTGATAAACATACCATGGTAATTACTAAATAACTATATACATTACAAATCCAATCTACATTAGAGTGGACCACCTGCCCTAAACAGTGTAGCAATACGCCAACTTTATTAAGAGTAAATTGAATACATAATTTAATTACCTAATCCATTTTGACAGTCTGAGAACGCAACACGGTGTATAACTCGTTGAGTTCCAGGTGAGCCTACAAAGGTCCTTTGAAATAAAGAGAAGGTTGATTTCAGAATGGTTGCAACCTATGAAATATTTTTTTTATAAAAATTGAAACATGGAACCTATTGTGTCAGTCCCAAGGTAATAAAAGCAGGTATCTTTAAAAATGGTGATGAAAAAGTGATTGAACTCCTTTGCTTCCTCCCATCATTTCCTTCCACCATTTAGAACAGGGGTGTCAAACTCAATTTCATTGAGGGCCGCATCAGCATTGCGGTTGTCCTCGGGGGGCCGGATGGGTGTGGCCAGGGTGGGTGCGGCCTACTGGGTGGGCGTGGATGGAGTGGGTGTGGCCTACTGGGTGGGCATGGCCAGCTCTACATCATTCGTGTCAAGGGGGCCTGTCGGGGCCTGGGCAGGAGTGGGACAGATCTGAGGGTCTCTGGCAGAAGGGGCTGGGACCAGGGCAAGTGCCAAGGCATGGTCCACTGGAGGAGCCTCCCCAGCATGCACCCAGGGGGTGGGGCTGACGTGGCAGGAGCTGGTTCCTCGCTGTTTCCAGACAGCCTTGTGGAGCTAAGACTGAATGCGTTTCAGCATAGATGGCCACCACAAAATTGTACATTGGCTCCCGGCCGGCCTGGGCCAGGGCCAAGGCAGCGGGGGCCGTTCCCTCACTGTTTCCAGTATGGCTTCGCGGGCCACATGAAACCACTTCGCGGGCCGCATCCGGCCCCCGGGCCTTGTGTTTGTCATGTCTGATTTAGAAGGTGATGCTTGTTTCATTTTTATTTTGATGGTGTGTACTAACATAAAACACTGTTTACAAGATCAGGCTCAATTCCTGCAATGTTCTTTCCATTCTTTTGAGAACTTCCTGACGCTGAGCTCAGGAAGTTAATTTACTTTATTCTATTTTATTTACGTGATATCTTAGTCCAGATGATTCTGGGCAGTTCACAATACAAATAGTTCTCACTTAACCACAATCGGGGCTGGCAACTCCATTGTTAAGCAAAGTTATTGTTAAAGCAAGACATCACATGACCACACTAGACATATGTTACAGGTGATTCACTTTATGACCTTCCATGGTCATAAAGTGAATCACCTGTAGTCATTAAATGAGACATCATGTGACTGTGACTTGCAATTTTACTGCCAGCTTCTGCATTGACTCTACTTGTCAGAAGCCAGTTGTGAAGTGTACAAATGGCGACTACATGACCATAGAATGCTGCAAATATCATAAATGCCTGTGGGTTGCAAAGTGTCTGAATCTCAATCACGTGATCATGGGGATGTTGTGACAGTTGTACGTGAAAGGACTAGTTATAAAGTTACTTTTTCAGCAACATCATAACTTCAAACAGTCGCCAAATAAGGCAGTCATTAAGTCATTTATTGTACAATAAAAGAATACAGTACAATGCAATTTGAAACAAGCAACAAGATAAGAAGCAGATACTGTAAAAAAAAAGTTAGATTATGGTCACGCTACCCTGGAATTTTTCCCACATTCTTTGTAACCAAAGAAATGTGATACATTTCCTTAGGACATTGTCACCTTGGCAGCACCCTCCTAGTGACGAAAAGTAAGTAAACAGGCAGCATTTACCATAAATGTAAAAGGATACTCTTGTGTATTTCTGATCTACACTGTCAGCTACCTGTCATCACACTGATCTGTAAACATGCTATGTAGTGCACAGATGCCACTTTTGTCTTCTCTATAACCTTCCAGATTTAAGTTAGAAAGATAGGAAGAGATGAATAATCTTGGACTATTGCTAAAAAAAATTGTAAAAAACATGAGATTTAAATAAAGAATGGAAGTAGAAAGCGGAGAAAGAACACAAATGCACATTGTAGTTACCGGTACGATCTGCTTATCTAGCAACATTTTATTTGCTATATATAACAGTCTCTCCTCAATAAACTAGGTTGCTCTAAAGGCGCCTACTACATAATATTAGTAACAGCAATAATTTAGTACATGATTGTTCTAAAGAACATAGGCTCACATTCCAACTGGAATAAATTGCATTTCAGAAGCAGGGATTTTAGTGTTTTGCCTATTCTGTCGCAAATGTTTAGAAATGGAAAATGATAATGTATGCTGGATTTTGTTATTTAATAGCAAATAATCTGAAACTGCATTACTGAATCTTAAAATCTACATTTTAATCAATTATGATGTGCCCGTCTCTGTGACGATCATTTTTGGTAGCTTAAGATATACAAATGGTTTCTTGAAGGATACTTTACTGATAATCAATATTTTTCTATTTTGCTAAAATATGTTTAAGTTTTTGGAAGGCAAAAGAAAACAACTGACACCCCCCCCCCCAAACTCTTATTCTGGATTTCTGTAAAATATATTCACAAACCAGGTTTTATATGCATGTAGATTTAGGAGAGAGGGTTGGAAAGAAATTTCAGTAAATGAAGAAGTCCTTTTAATAATAATAATAAAAAACTATGAATCACTTCTTTTTATCCTGAGTAAGGTACACAAAAATCACAGCAGTAAAATGCCTGCTTGCCTGCCTATCATCTGTCTGTCTTGTTACAGAATAAGCCTGCAATAATCTTTACATTTTATAGAGATGAAAATATCTGTTCACATAAGATTTCAGACAGTGGCTGGGAACAGCTATCTAAAATCTAACACATCTTATAGATCTTATTCTCTGGTTTTCATTCATCCCCTGGTAAAAGACAATTGTTGAAGACGAAATAAATCAATCTTTAAAAGCGCTGACAGGTTTCATATTCAGCAGCAGTATAAATGCTTACTTCCATCATACTTTAAGTTACTAAAACTTCAGTGTTGTCTCTCCTTCCAGTTAATCTTTTCACATGAGATAATTATTTCTCCCAGTGCAATTCAATAAGTAGGAAGAACTGTATTTTTTAAAAGTATACCAATTACTTGCATTTTCTCTGGATCTTAATATATTGTTTATCTTTCCCTCCATTAAAAGATTTATAATAAACTACAGTTCCTTTTGTTTGTGTTAGGATTCATTATTTATAATCGTCTTGGCATAAAACTTCAACTACCTTTATCTATTTAAAACAATATGTCTACCAGATTGTGTCAGCACATGTAGGAAATAGAACTCCTTACTCACCAGCTTAAAATAATCTAAAACTCCCCAGTACTTATCCATTATGTACATAGTGGCATAGAAGAAGACAGCAGGATAAATTCAGAATGATATTGCAAAGCAATTATTTTCCAATACATTTCTATAGACAAATTATCAACTAATTCCTTACATTCTGAATGGCAATGCTAAGCATTAACAAAAGTTACACAGAATGCTTATTCCCTTATGTCTTGCTTCTAGGCATATCTGGTTTTCTGTAACTGAAAATTGAAACATTGGGCTAGATACTTATGGGCTTAATCTAATAGAACTTCTGATTCCAAGTCAAAATGCTTGCTGATTCCATTCAAAACTGTTCTTCAAGAACTGCAACCACACCGGATTTTTATTGTAGCTGTTAACAGTTGACCAAAAGTCTGTGCTTACATTTGTATATGAAGGAGATAAACATCTGTCAATATATCCTATGCATATGACAAGAGTTTGGTGTAGTGGTTAATGCACCAAACTAGAAACTGGGAGACTGTGAGTTCTAATCCTGATTTAGGCATGAAACCAGCTGGCTGATAGGCCAATTACTCTCCCTCAGCTCTAGGAAGCAGGCAAGGGCAAACCAATTCTGAAATCTTGCCAACAGAACTGCAGGGATACATCAAGATTCCAGGAATCAACACTAATTCAAAGGCACATGCAAACACAAAGATTAAAATAATGAATTTTATACACTGCATATTTCATTGTCACCAAGAATGCTTAGATTCGTCTACTTTAGCTTGCCTGTTTCTCCTTCCCAGCTCTTCAAGCTAAGATTTTAGATTTGATTCTTGACATACCTTCGTAGATTTCTAATCTAGCTTATCTATTTATCTACCATTTTTTGCAGCTCTGCAATAAGAATGAGATAATGCTGACAGAGTGGTTAGCATTCTGGTACTGGAAAACTGTATGTCTTAATTAATTTGCAAGTAAAATATCAACTTTTACTGATAGGATCCAGAAATACTTCAGAATACTAATGGATATACAATCTGCGGAGGTTCTACAGATACAAGATACTAAGTGGAATGGCAGAAAGTACCGTAACATGTATTTTACTTTGGAGTCCTTGGTGCTCTCTGTGTTTGGTTGTTTGCTTGCAGACATTTCATTATCCAACAAGGTAACATCAACAATGTGAATGTGGGTTTTGCTCCCCGTTTATATGTAGTAGCTTGCCCTGCCAATGTTGGTCAGAATGAGGTTTTCTCCTTGCTATTTTCTTGAGTAGGTATTGTTTTCTGCTTGTTTCTCTGGTGTTAATCACTGCTTACGTGGGTGTTGGCTGCTGGAGAGGATATGTCCTAGACTTTTTGTTTCCTTCTTAGTTTTTTCTTGTCTCTTCTGAATGATGTATAAATAGGTTTTATTTCTAGGTGTCTATTGATGTCTGATTTGTCTGAATGCCAGCTTTCCAGGAATCTCCTAGCATTTTTGGATTTGGTTTGGTCTAGGATGCTCAGTTTCTTCTCACAGCTGGTTGATGTTCATGGATGTGTTAGTCTTCTGCCTAACTGTTCTACATAGTAACTGTTACAGACACTGTATATTGTAGATGATTAAAGCAGGTCATTCCTAAGTTTTTTTTCTCTGACTGTTAGGGGGCTCCTGTTGCTTCTATTTCCTAGCACCTCTGATCCACACATTCCATTACATCCTCTGAATAATGTTCCAGCATAGCTCCTCTTGTGGAAGCTTGGATTGTTACTTTGATAATGGAGCACTTGGTTAGTGTGGGTTGTTTTTCAACAGGGTTGTCTTTCTAATTTTCTATTATTTCTTCTGCTGAAAAAGATATCCAAGAAGTATAGTGTGTTTTCTTCTGCCTTTGCGAATTTTATTCCTTTGAAGCTCACAGAGCACCAAGAACTCCACAGTTCAGCTCTGAACTACATATATTCTCTTTTATTGGTATTTTACTTTATTTACTGTCAGTGATCACAAAGGATATATCACTCTGGAATCTTATTAGGTCAGCATGTAAGAACACAGTAATGTATGCACGAATGTGTAACACGTATGAAAGCAGATTTCTTTCGTTATATTCTGCACTAACTAGATGTACTACACTAACATTAATATACATATATTAGGAACTGTTTTGATAATATAAATCAGAGATAGATATTGAATTTAATTATTATAGGTCTAAAGATGTGTAAACATAGATGACTTACATTTCAGGGTGATTTGAGTCTGGGGATGCCATTTCTGTCGACAAATGTCATTAATAATGGAATATTCCAACAAGCTCACAACTGCCCCTTTGCTGTAAAGCAGAAAAGAACACCATTGGGTATTATATGCATAATTACTACGGATTGCATTCAAACTAATGCAGACACACATTCTTTGATGGTTTGATACACCTGGTATTGAATTTACTGAATATTTCTTAGTTAAAAAAAACATCCCACATTTTTAGCAGTTTGAGACAGAGAACACTAACAATCTTGGCCACCAAGACCCAGGACTGAAGCTGTCGAGCCAGAAATGGGTACTGGCATTAAGGTGATGGTCCCATTTGTGCTGCAATGCTTATCCTGCTCTTCCTGACATATCTTTCCTGACCAGTCATTACAGAGATCAGCTCACCTTATTTCCACAAAAATAGCCCTTAAATGGGGGTACCAATTTCAATTACAAGCACCCTCCAATAACTCCCACATCTGTTCTTTCCTGAGAAAGCCAGCAAGTGGAAGCCAGCTAGTATGCTGACCTCTTTTATTACAGCAGCTACGCTTTTTCTATGATTGCAGTCCAGATCCACCTGTACGTGTATGTGCAGAATGCATCTTGAAAGGATGGCAGATGGAAGCAGTTGTTTGTACTTTTGAGCCACAAAGTTTGAATGTAATATTGTCCCTACCAAACTAGACTATAGATAGCAACCAACAGAAGAGCCAGATTGACTTAGTGGTTAAGGCAGCGGTGGCGAACCTATGGCACGGGTGCCAGAGGCGGCACTCAGAGCCCTCTCTGTGGGCACGCGCACCGTCGCCCCAGTCCTAGGCCTTCAGCTGGGTTTTATAAAACCTTTTCACTTTAGGCCTCCGCCGCCGTGTGCAAAAAAAAAAAAGGTTCAATCAGTCAATTTCAACTTCTCATGGGAAAAAAAAGATCTTGCAAAGTTGGAATTGATTGAACTTTTTAGTCCTACCCAGTCTGCCGTTACCACAGCCATGCCCACCCAATTGGCCATTCCCAGCCAATGGGCCACACCCACCTGGCACTCGATGCATAAGTGGGTTTGGGGTTGCAGTTTGGGCACTCGGTCTCTAAAAGGTTCGCCATCACTGGGTTAAGGCATAAAGCTAGAAACCAGAAGATTGAGAGTTTTAGTCCAGGCTTAGGCATGAAAGTTGCCTGGGTGACTTTGGACTAATCACTCTCAGCTCAACCCACCTCATAGGCTGTTATAGGGAAAATAGGAAGGAGTATTAGGCATGTTCACTGCCTTTTTAAATATAAAAAGGTGGGATATAAATTAATAAAATTAAATGCTGTGTGCCATTTAATACTATGTATTTAAGCAATACAATGGGAAAGACCAATTACCTTGGTATTTTATTTAAAACAATTTTGTCTTTCAAAAACCCAAAGCAATATTCTAGTACTACTCCACCTGCTAACCACTTTATCCTCAAAAACAACTTTGAGTAGGTCAGTTGAAAAATCTTGCCTAGTCTCAGATCACCCAGGGAGCTTTGTGGTGGTGGCTGAATGCGTTCTTCCTCGTACAAGTCTGGCTCCCTCATCTTGCTCAGGTCGCTTGGTGTGAATATCAAAGGGGCTATAACTCCTTTGATTCCTAACGAAGCAGGTGATCAATAGACCGGACATTTTAAAACTTGAAACATCAGTTTAATCCCTAGAAGACTGCGTCCTGCAAAGCCGAGAGCTTTCCCATGATATCCAGGGGTGTGTCTGGATAACAAGTCTGCAGTGCTCTCGTCTTTTTTGAAACTTAGCCTGGGGCGTCTAAGATTGCGGGAAGCAGGGTTACAAGCGGAATTTCCAATAACAAGACAAAAGTGCTAAGATTCTGCGCTTAAATAAACCCAGATTCTGCATTAAAAAAATCAGATAACAAAAAACCCCAATAAACCAGTTTTAAACTAAATTATTTTTACCTATTTATCAGGGTTGCCAGCGGGGATTCCTAAAACCAGATTTCTCGCTCAGATAAACCCAGATTCTACAAAAAAAAAAAAGCTCAGGTGGCAAAACACCATAAATCAGTTTTAAACTAAATTATCTGCACCTAATCTAACACCTACAATATAATGTAATGTATAGAAAAACTCAGATTTCATTAAATTTTAAAATAAAAAAAACCCCAAGAAACCCAACAAGGATTGAAAAACCCAGATCTGGATTGAAAAAAATCCAGCACCAGCAACATTGGCGGGAAATGCGTACCGCTCCTAACTCGGAGGCGGGGCAAAGAGGCGACAGGTAACGAAAACGCGAACTTACCCCCCGCGGCCGCCGTAGTCAGAACGTAGTGCTGGAAGTTTTGCAGCATCAAAGCGACAACCCCGCTGGGTTTGACCTTGGTTACTCTCGCGATACTTGCTAATCGCGCTCGCTGACCTGCGAAAGGCAGCCCAGCCCCAGCCGAAAGGGAGTGCTCACGTGACAGGAAGAAGCATGCGTTTGGGCGCAAAGGGCTGGGTGCTGGTGGCCCGAACGGTGAGAGGCTGGGGCTGCAGGCCGGTTCGGCTCTGTCACCGTGGCAACAGCCAGGAATTCCGCGGGGACCAGCGCAATAAGAGCGCCGAGGCTGTCGCCGCGTTCCGCCGGCAGCAGGAGCAGCAATGGAAGCACCGCAACAGGACGGTGCTCACCTATCTGGCGGCCGGGGTCGTGGGCATGGCAGGCTTATCCTACGCAGCCGTGCCGCTCTATCGCCTTTATTGCCAGGTGAGGGGCGGGGAGGGGGGTAGGAGGAGGCGGGGTTGGAGTCCACCTGCCCCGTTAGGGTTAATGTGTTTGAAGGGGCGAGGGCGGGGCTAGTTCTTGTGGTCCATGGAATATATGATAGGAGAATAAAACGGCGATCTTATATACAGATTGCTAATTGCTAAAATTATTCTGATCTTCCTTATTGGCATCTCCTTATTCTAAACGATTTCGTTTAAATTTATTATTCCCAATTACTTTTCTCTAAGATTGCTGTCTATTTGTATTTGTGCACAGGGAAACAAGTATATGACCTTCAGGCCTTTTCCATCAATTCTTAAGTACGTGAAGTGTGATGGTTGACATTACTGTTGACTTAAAATTTAGTAGCAGCATGGATTTTTGGTGTTCTGATTTTGCTTTCGTATTGAGCTCTTTAAATTTTATTCATTTTCAGCCAAAAAAGTGGTTGCATTTGCAAATCTCAGATGTATAGTACACATTGACTTGTATTAATCCTTTCTTCCAGTCCCACTTTCAGTATGTACACTGAATACATGAAATAGACATTGTCAATATGTATTTTTGTCTCTTTCCCTTCTCTATTGTGACCTACCCCCTTTCTCTAAATTCAATTCTTACAGTGATTTTTGTCACTTTAAAGATTCTTCAAAAGAATAATAGGTTGTTTTGACACATCCATTAGCTTTGATATATTCCATGGTCTTGCCATTCTAAGGCCTCTGTATGGTTAATATTCTAAATCAGAGGTAAACGTCCACATATTCTTCTGCTCTATCCATAATCCACCTTGTTTTCTATCGTATGCTCCCGAGCCTTTTCTAAAATACTGTGTTCCTGTGTTGTTTTTTTCTCTCCAGCTATAGTCCTTTTTTATAAAATCTTAAGCAAAATGTGATTGTGTGAAAAACTACTGCCATGATTTCAGTAATTTGTGCATTTGTTTTGCATATCTTTTTACTGTTTTATTGCCTTGACTCATTTTTATGTTCTTATATTTATTTGGTAGGAACTGATATAACTATTGTGATGAATATGATTGTATTGATGGGTTTTAACCTCTATATGAATATTTTTGTTTTTATAGCCTGTAAGCTGCCAAGAATAATTAGATTACTCTGTGTGTCTAGAAGTATAATAAATATACAATGAAATGTGGATAAGCTGTGATTGGTAGAACTGAAACTTGAACATTTTGGTTATTCAAGGCTTGGGCTGAAACAAAATCTGAATAGGTATTTTGAAGCGAATAGGACAAGGCTGGTACTGTATGTCTGTCCCTTCCTTCTGCTGCAGGTGGTCATCTCACTTGTCAATTTTCTTAGTGCTTTCCATTCCCTAATTCTCCTTAGTTGCTTAGCTTTTCCACTGATGTCCTTAGGGTCAAACATGCCTTGGGCCAAACCTCTAATTATCTCAGCACTTTCCATTTTTACTTTCTTTTAACCATCCCCAAAGTTCTTGGCTTTTTGCCACATTCTATCCCTCCTAATTTCTTTCTTTCTGTTTTGACAATTTTAGTTTTCATTGATTCATGTATCACACTTTTCATGTTCACAATTGTTCATGTCCTTGTAAAGAGAACTCTTCCAGTATAGTAAAATCTCAGTTTAACAACTTCAGTTTAGTAGTCTTCAAATAATAAACTTAAACTGCATCCAGATTTCAGCTATATTTAACAAAGTCTATTGTACCCAAAATAATCCAGATCAAACAAATTTATATAATTTATATAAGGTACTTTTATTATACTTTTGACAGAGTGATGTCAATTGACTCAAATGGCAAATTCAGATTGAATGGACATTTGAATATAACAAAGATTTTACTGGCCTTTCTTTGTATCTGATTACATCATCACGTCCAGATTTATACACAAAAATTCAATATTCTTCAATTAGTAGACAACTATTTTATGACTTCTGGAACAAAGGGATTCTCATTATCTGGTACCACTATCATTTGTCTAAATGTTCCAGCCATACCCATGTGCTTGCCTTGTTAACAATATAGAGATGGTTTGTTCTTCTGGTTTTTATGTTTGAATTTCTTGTCTAAAATAACTTATCTCTTCCACTTTTAACTGTTCAGCAACAACTTACTTAGTGCTCCCATTCTTGTCAGTTTTACTGAAACAGTTTCACCATTACATGAAAGTGCTAATTTGCTGAGAGGGAGCTTTGTAAGGGGATTTTACAGTTTCATGAAGGTGGGACAACCGTGTAATTATATATTTCCTCTAGCAACTGATGCAGTGCACATATGAATTTCCTTAGTGTACTTAATGTCTTTCTTGCGAAGTCCCTATTGGCATTTAGTTGGTCTCCTTGAAGAATAAGATATGATAAACCTTTTTATCAACCATGACTTTGGTGAGGGGACCCCAACTGCTGCTCAGATTATGGCTGTGGAGTACTTCAGATTCAAAAACTTGCTTTGAAGCATTAATGGGTGCACACATTACTTCTCTCTCCAACTACTTAAACTCATATTTTCCCAGGATCTTACTGCAACTACAGAAGAATACTGCACGATCCTGAGAAAAGACACAGCTGCTTTAAGGAGCTGCAGAGAAATATTCCATGAGCACCCTTGCAAACATTGAGGCATCTTTTTGCCTTTGAATCTAAAGCACTGCACGGCTCTAGTAAGTGTTGCTAATTTTAAGTAAACAATTTGTAATGGAAAAAAACTATTCAGTTCTTATTGCCATGAAAATAATTTGTTTTCAAGTAATTGTTTTTTTAATTTCAGCTTATTTTCCTTTCAGGCTACTGGGCTTACTGGGTCCACTTTAGCAGGTCACAGTTCAGATCAGATTGAGACTATGGAGCCTGTAAAAGACCGCATCATTAAAGTCACCTTCAATTCAGATGTACATTCAAGTCTTCAGTGGAACTTCAAGCCTCAACAGACTGAAGTTTATGTAAGTAATTAAAATCTACTAGATGAATTTTGCATGAACTTTTATAAGCATTTTTTACAATAAAATGATATGCTGCTTTTATAAAAATAATCAAGAATGTGAGTAGTTGTAGCTAACCGAGAGTTTTTAATTAAGAGGCTCCTTTCAATTAGATAAATAAGATATAATCAAACGATAAATTTTGCTTTACTAATTTATATTAGCAAAACTAATTTTAGAATTAAGTTTATGCTAGTAGCAAATATAAATGGCAGCCAGGTTAAATCCCAGTACACTGCTTGTTTGCCAAGTGCACAACTATAGTTTAATCTAGTCTTTAATCTGTCATTAGTATTAGAGTGAACCAAATTCTGGTTAGTTTCTTTGTACAATTTAAAATGGCTTTTAATAAATATTTTGAAATATAATGCACCAAAGATACTCCACCTCAAATTATTGAGCCTTTAATGCTGTGTTTTTCAACCTCAACTGGTTTAAGATGCATGGATATCAACTCTCAGAATTCTGGGAGAATTCTTGAGAACCCTGCTTTAATGTAACTTGGTGCACAGACTTTGTTTGAAAACCCATTTTGTAAGAAATAAAAGTATGGAGAGAAGCTAAAAACATAACAGTTGTAACTTTAAAATAGGTGGTTCCAGGAGAAACTGCACTGGCCTTTTATAAAGCAAAGAATCCCACTGATAGACCAATAATTGGAATATCTACCTACAACGTACTACCACCTGAGGCTGGACAATATTTCAATAAAATACAGGTAAGTGCTGCTCAGTTTGGTTAACTTCCTCAAATATTTATAATTAAAAATAGTCTGTTTTGATAATCCATATTTGCAGCAATTCATACAATTAGATTTATGGTATGGTATGATCTCAATACCTCTTATTCTTGTCCTCTTGAATTCGGTATAACTTCATTTTTTTCTTTAAGGATTGCTTTTGTATAGCATAATAAATATATGATTTCCAACAATTCAAAATGCTCATTTTTCCGTGAAATATGAACAAAACAGGGATGTTCACCAATATCACTTAGTTTTTTATCTTAATATTTAAATGTTTTATATTTAGACAGATTTTAAAATGTTTATAAAATAATTACTTGACAAAGAGAGTTTGAAAATGGTTTTGTTTTTAATATTTTTTTAAAAATGTATTGAATTAAAGGTTAAAACAAAACATAGAAGTTAGCTACTATTCAATTTTGGAAAATAATTTTTTTTCTTTCAGTGTTTTTGTTTTGAAGAACAAAGACTCAATCCCCATGAGGAAGTGGACATGCCAGTATTTTTCTTCATTGATCCTGAATTTGTAGAAGACCCAAGGATGGAGAAAGTTAATTTAATTACTCTTTCTTACACGTTTTTTGAAGCCAAAACAGGATATACACCACCCCTTCCAGGTTATAATTAACAATACAATATGTAGACTCGACATTGGAGTTTTCTCTTCAATTCTCTATTGATAATCCACTGACTGACTGTGGAAAAATAATTTCTTTAACCCAGGAAGAAGATGCTGAATATTTCAGGCATTATGTTTTATTTTCTGAATATGCACTGATGGATCTTCTCTTTGGAGATGTGATTAATCTTCATTTTAAAACCAAATTAAGAATACAAAGAAATGATATACAAAAATAATTCATTTTGTTCATTTCTCTCTCTCTCATTTACAAGATATATCGTATCCAATTGCCTATTTATGACTGTCATTTTATAAAGTTTTTTTTTTAATTTCAATTCCACAGTTATCTAAAATGTTATTTAATAGATTAGTGTGTCAAAGGGTAAAATAGTAAATAGTTTATTTTTGGAGATTTGATGTCTGCCTAATTAAGTATTAAATAATCAGTAAAATAACAAACATCGCTAGATTTGACTTTACTTGCCTACCTTAAATCAGAAGTAGCACAATCTGATAAGTTTTGTAAGCTGTTTTAGAGAAATGTGCAGAAGATATTGTTCAGTGTACTAGGTTAAAACTCAGTTATTCCGTGCAGCAACTTTTTATTCTAAAAGCTATGCTCCTATTTTTCATGAGTTACCCACAAGCCAAAATAAATGAAGAATAACTAAGAACAGCAACCTTTTTTTTGGAAATGCTGCTTTTATGAATTCCATAATATCCTCACTTAAAACTTTCCTCTTGAGTTCTTCTTCAGGGTAATATACTTTGATTCTATTCTTTCTATTTTCATTATCACCTTGGTAACACATAACCAGGTCAAATAAAGGTTTGAGTAGCTGTATCTGTATAACATGCTATGCTTGATTAGGTTATTCTTTTCTATGGCTTAGCGTGTTGCACAAATCCAATGTCCTTTCTGCAAACTCAGAAAATGGATTAAAATTCATGGGCTTTTAACTTCAGTAAATTTGACTAGATCCCTGCCTTGAACAACTTGACAAACTGCTTTTCCAAAAGAAGAAAGTAATATCACTGTTAAGGTATAGTATGTATTGAAAACTGTGTCAAACAATATCTAAAATATATTACATTTCAAATGTAAAGTGATTTGTTCACCACAAATTCCACTGTGTGGTGGAAATCAGTGGGGGGAAAAGGGGCAGAAGATTCCCCCCCCATATAAAATCTTTATAGGTTTAACAATGTTATTGTAAAGCTCATTTGCCTAGAAAATAGGAGGCTAAGCCTAACATTTCTTAATTTTATATTTTTCCCTGCTTTTCCCTATGCATCTCCCTAATATTTATGGAAGATCCCTCAACAGTCCAAAGCAAATCTGGTAGAGTGGATCTGATGCATCACAAAACACTACATAAAAAACAAGCTAACCATAAAAGCATTTGGGAAAATTTGTCTTCAAATTTAATTTAGTTTTCCATTCCATATTCTTTACTTGGATTGTATGTTAATAACAGCCATTGTAAAACAAATAATGGTATACATATTACTCAAGACTTAAAGGGTACCAATTTATTAAAGGTTTGAAAACTAGATCTGGAAACGTAGAGACAGAAAAGGCACTTATTTCAATCACACTTTTATATGACCTCATGACCAAGTAATTGTTATTCAAGATAACCTGAATTGTTGGGAATAATAGAAAGTAACAGCAGTAATATAATCGAAGTCATTCCAAATATCACACAATGCATGTTTTATACTTTGCTGGACCCGTGCATTCTGGCAGTGCTTGGGGCTGTAGCTGCTCCCAATGCAACCCTCCATAACTTATGAAAACTACTGCTTCCTACATATTTAGCTGCATTGTAAGAGAGAGAATGAAATAATCTAGGAAAACAGATAAAACTGTATTAAGGCAATGTGGAACAAGATATGCTACTACAGCATGTCACAATTGCTACCGATTCATATGCTCTGTTTTGCAGTAGCTTGTGCCTACTTTCTTTTGCATTTAAAGTGCATTCCATAACCGAGAAGTGTGTTCTAACTATCAGAAGAATAGGAAATGTTCTGCAAGGAAATCTAACTTCAACCTCCGAAGTTAGTGATTATTTTTCACTAAAGACCAACATCAAAGACAAACTGTTAAGGTCTCTCCTACTAAGCAGCCTACCAGGAAATCTGACTGCAGGATTTAATTAATAGCTAGATCTCTCCTTGTCTTCAATAGTTTGGAATTGTACTTGGGCCTCTATAGGTATTAGTCATCGATCCAACACTCAAGTTCTTTGACTGGGATCATAAGCAGTTCTATCAGATACCAATCAATTGTTCAGCAATATGCAGTGTAGTTCTTCCTACAGGAAAATATGTTGCTTTTATTATTAAAGGATTCTATAAAAGTAACCTGCTTAAGATGAAAGATTCTGAGTGTTATATTTGCTATAAGAATGAAATGTTGAAAAACATCCATTGTAGCAATTGTAGATTTTGATCCAAGGATTGCAGAAGTGAATCTTGTATTTTTAATGAGTTGAACCCGATGCAATGTATTTAGGGTATGTAGGATACACATCTTAGATTTGAAGTGTCTTCTTAAAACACTTTATCCCAAATCTCAGCCTACTGAGTAGATTTTGTCTTTACATTTTGAAGCAATCAGCAGAATCTACCATTTTTGTTAAATAAAATCTTGCTATTGTTATTTGCTTCTAGCATTTGATGTTAACCTGTGCTTTGAAGAGGAGTGGATCAATTTCTTCATAAATATGTCTGAAATCAAAGCAGATAATAAACAGTTTGTGACAAAGAATAATCTAAAAATTAGGAACATTCACAGATAGGAGAGTTAAGGACAGATATAACATTAACCTCACATTCTTCCTAGTCATGTCCTTATAATAAAATTACTTGCAGCATATCTACCAAACATTTTTCTTTGAACCAGTCATCCCACATTTCAGCTAAGTAACAGTTAAAATAGTCATCAAACTGCTCATATTTTCATTAGTAACAAAAGTACGTTTAATTTGTGATTCAAGTACACTTACTTATCTCACGTATTTGACAAACAATACTCCTATGATACCTGACACAATTCCTAACCGTTAGGCTCATCAGGAAGGCAAATTCATATCCTTTTCCTTAACTGTCTAATTATTACTTTGCTCAGAATAGGGGGAATAGAGTATTTTCAACTTCCCTCTGAAATGCAGCTTTGACAGACTATGGGAACTTCTGGGACACTGCAGTATGTAGAATGGGGCTGCCAGGTCAGGATAAAAATAATATCTGGGGGATGACATGCTAGAATTAACTACATGTCATGTATTTACCCAATCTAGTTTCTAGCAATGGCAATGAACTTGCCTCCCAATCCATAATAAATTTACATAGTGCTTAGTTTAGTGTTCTCTTCAACTTCCTTTCATTTTTGCAGATCAGCAGGCTTAAGTGAATAGGAGATTTTAACTATCAAGTATGATGTACAGCTATGATGAGATTTCCTCAAACATTTTGAGATCAGATGAGTTCTCAAGAAATACATATGTGCATTTGAGAACTCTTGAGAAGCTAAATAAATTACTACATTGAATAGAAAAATGAATATAATGAACACCAAAGATCACTTTCTATGGACTCCAAAAGGGAAGTTGAGAAGTTATCCTGATTACAACGTGAGGGTCAGGTTCTTTGGGACAAGTGATACTGAGCTATGGAATTTGAAGTGAGTAGACTAGGGCTGTTTTAAACAATATGTGGAAATTAGATTTTATTTATATTTCCCGACAGCCCAGCCCAGTTTAGAGGGCCTCAAATATTCTCCAGTATTCTTGTGAACTTGTCTTTCTCCGTTTGCAGTCTCTCACTCTTTCATCACTCACCATGTGGTGATGAATGGTTGTAGTTCTACATTTTCTTCTCGGCTGTATATGGCTGAAGTGTTTGCTTCTTTGTGAAGTTTGATTCTTTTACATGTTTTTCTCTGTTCTATCTCGGAGAAAAGTGTCATCTCAGAGGCCAGCATAGACATCTCACCCTTCAAGCTACCAGCTGTTAATGCTTACCCTTTTCTATGCCTTTGCATTAATGATGCTTGCCCCAAAAGGAATAGTGTACGTATATAAATATTGTTTGTTATAATGGTAAAAATACAGATAACTGCTCACCCAGCAAAACTTTTCTCTTTTCTATGGTCCCCCGTACAGTATCTGCTAAGAAAGTTGGGGAATGGCAAAAGAGATATTGCACTCTAGTGGATGGGTACCATTAGATGCAATTCAGTAACATGAAACAAAGAACCATTCAGGAAATCTATGTGGCTGTTCGATTTTAGTGGCTATCACGAATGACTTAAAATACGTACCATATGGTATTTTTGCTGCACTGGCATAAGAAAAGCTGTCTGTATTGGCCTGGACTATTAAGAACAAGAAATAAGCAAGCAAGCAAGAATTTAATCGTTTTGAAAATCACATACTTGGTTGGATCACAAGGGGCCAAAGGATCAAACTCCATTAGCTCATAATAATTAGGAGGATGTGGGTTGGTTTTTGATATGTCTGGAAAAAGAAAGAGACAAAAAAGTTTTGTTTTGCTGATTAAAAGAATTAAGAAACAAAAAAATAATTTATATTGAATCCCATATATTCTACTTCAATTCTAAGATAAAAGATAAAAATTATATATGGAAGGGAGTGTGAAGGGAATAGGATCTGGGCAACATTTTCCCCCAGCAGTAAAGTTCAGGAGTGAGCAGACTGTATACACTTGAATACTTTTTAAATAAAATATCAAGAGAATACAGAGCAATTGCTACTGCCATCCTGCCCCATCTTCATATGGACATAATATGTATAGTGGTGAAGAAGTTGAACTAGGGATTATGAGATACAGGTCCACTCTCATCCACAGAAGCTGACTAGTTACTTACTCTCAAGAGTTGTTACTCACAGGGGAAATGGGATTGGGGAGGGCTAGGTACATCTTGAGCTCCTGAATGTAAGGCAGGCTATTAGACAGATAGACGGATGGACTTAAACCACACAACTAATTCATCTGGCAATGGTGTGAACATGCTTTTCCCATGGTCATATGATTGTGATTTTTGGCAGTTTTGGTGGAAACCAGCATTTAATTCTAGTTTCCGGCAAAAAAACATTCATTGAGTAAAATGGGTTTGGTTAACAACTGTAGTGTTTGCTTAACAATTGCTGCCCAAAAAGTTGTAAATCAGATGCAGTCATGTGGTGACCTGCTTAATGACCACTATGAATTACGATTGTAATTCTGGCTCAGTTACAATTACCTATAGTCTCGTAATTATAATAATGCAATTGCAAACTCTAATTGCAATAATAAAAATTTACCTCCTGGTGGTATATTTCCTATACCATTACTTAGGTTGTTTACTGCATGCAAGGGCTCTGGATTTAAACATGTGTTTACCTAAGGAAATTAAGTGAATTAAATCAGATATGCAGGAAAATGCTTTGGTAAAAAATGGTTTAGCATAACAAGATGGTTTGTTCATTTTTGTCTATATGACAAGGTTATAATAAAAGTGATTAAGGATTCTATTAATATAAACAGTACATTGAGCTTTTTGTTGGGTCTCTATAAATTAGATAGTATTGAATAAACCATTTAGAAAAGATCCATAGGATTGTTTAGACTGCATTAACCCCATAGAATTCAAAACATTCTGCATTTGGCTTACAGAATCAGATTCCTCAGACTGGGCAATACATTTTTTAAAAATCAACTTCAGCCTGGTGATTTTTTAAATTTATTTGTACCTGCACTCATGTAGTACATGCTGGTTTCAAAACAATGAACACTGGGGAAATAAATTCAGCCTATTGCCTTTTTGTATTTCTTGGCTACACAGATCTGTAGGGATTAGGGATCCTTAGCAACGATCTGAAAAAGTTACGGTTAATTTCTCTTCCACAGTGCACGCTTAGTGGGTGTGTTGACACAACTCACTAATCTATAAATCATAGTTTACAAAAGAGTGAATACAGCTAAAGTATCTACAGTTTTTCTGATGCTTGTGACTAAACTCGAATAGTTTAAGACTAAACTTGAAGAGCTGGTGACAGGTGTGACTAGAAGAACTTTTACATAGCTCTGGTTTGTGCACTAGCTACAACCTTTCCTGGATCATGACTCCCTTCACTCAGTTATTCAAGGCCTGGTCATCTATCTGGACTACTGCAGTACGCTCTACATGGGGCAACTCTTGAAATCCATTCGGAAGCTACAGCTGGTTCAAAATGTGGTAGGGAGAACAATCTTTGGGGCCCTTAGAATGGCCTGCATTACACTTCTGTTCCGCAAACTGCACTGCTGCCAGTCTGCTTCCGGGCGCAGTTCAAGGTGTTGGGTATGACCATGACCATAAAGCCCTTAATGGCATAGGCCTAGGCTACCTGTCTCGTCCTGCTAGGACGAGCCTGCCCCACTCGTGCCGGCAGAGAGGGCCTACTGCAGATCCCTTCAATCAAAGAACTCTTGACTATCGGGATCCAGAAGAAGAGCCTTCTCTGCTTTGGGCACACCCTTTGGAACATCATTTCCTCCAGGGTGAGATCTGCCTCCACCTTCCTCTCCTTCCGTAAGAGTCTGAAGAAGTGACTCTTCTGGTTGGTTGGGGACTCAGTGGGGGACTACCACACTGGAGGTGGCTACTAGACTGATAATAAAAAACCCCTCTTCCCCCACTTCCCTACCTGCCCATCTTTTGTTCTCATATCGCTGTATTCTCATTGTTTTCTTTTTCATTGTTTATTCTATTGTTCCATTACTTTGCTACTGTCATATTTACACTTCCTTTTCATTTCTCCATTTTTATTGTAAGCTGCCTAAAGGTAGCCCGAGGCGAAATATGCAGGCAATAAATTTAATAAACAAATCAGGCCACAGTTTGATACTCACATTGATATACATTGGATCATTTGGGATCACCTGGGATGTCCTTTGTGCTTCTGTTGGGAATCTTTAAAAGGAAAAACAGTGCATTGGAAACCACCAACAAAATACAATAGAGATACAATGGAATATGATGGCTTTTCCCTCTGTGCCCAAAACAGGACAATTAACTATTCAACTATTTTATTAGTCAATGTTACGCTTCTTAGTCTGTTGCTTCATTTGCAATAGCTATATGACTTTACATAAATTAGCTTTTAAACTGAAGGATTAATGAAAATCAAATCTACGGGAAGCCTAGCTAATTATTGGATAAACTTCCAACGATGAGATCTTTTGGCTTAGCAAACTGTCAAAGCTTATCTAAATGTTTACATGACTTTAAACATTGTTACTTACAGAGGCTGTGAAGCATTCGCAATGCCAGGTGAGTTTAGTTGAGGGTATATTGATGGCACAGCAGAATGAGGATGTGGAGAAACCACACTTTGGGGTGGATAATCTAAAGGAAGGCAAGTTAGTAGTTGTGAATGGCAGAATTTCTCTGCACATATTCAAATACAAGAAACAAATCTAGTCAGCATTTGGTAACAAATATTATTAGGGAGCTTAGTATTTAGCCTTTTCTTAGGCACACTTATGTGTTGTAAATGCACATGAGATACTATAACACATTGCCTTCTATATGGTAACCAGAACAGGTAATCCTCGACTTACAACCATAACTGAATCCAACATTTCTGTTGCTAAGTGAGACAGTTGTAAATTGAATTTTGTCCCATTTTACCACTTTTTTTTTTTTGCCACAGTTGTTAAGTGAATCCCTCAGTTGTTAAGTTAGTAACACGGTTGTTAAGTGAATCTGGTTTCTCCACTGACTCTGCTTGTCAGAAGGTCACAAAAGGTAATGATATGACCGTGGGACATTGCAACTGCCCTAAATGTGAGTCAGTTGCCAAGCATCTGAATTTTGATCATGTGACCATGGAGAGACTGCAACGGTTGTAAGGGTGAAAAATGGTTATAAGTCACTTTTTTCAGTGCCGTTGCAACTTCAAATGGTCACTAAACAAATTGTTGTAAGTCAAGGACTACCTGTACAGCTGACATGTTAGACTGGGATAGGCATCCCATAAGCTTAGAGCTATGCAGCGTAACAGTCAATTTTTCTGCCACCTGTGTGCAATTTCAAGAGCAATCTATCTTCTTGCTGCCATGCCAGGAAGACAGCAGAGGTACCCAAACCTGCAGCCTTTAAAGAAATTCAGTTAACCAGCCTACCCATTGCTACTGCTCTGAATGTCAGCAGAATTTTTCTGGTAGCTGAAATGCATTTGAAACAATCCTAAATACTGATAGAAGATAAGCCACCATCTTTATTTGAAACATATTCAAAACTACATTTAAAAATACTATTACATTTAGCACAGCTCTGAAACAAATCTGCAAAGTGGAACCCAAAGAAATTATTTTTTCCTTACATAGCTTCTAGAATTCTGTTAAAATATTGGAGTTTATATATTTTACTTACTTAACTCTGAAGATTGGGGAAGGTCAGTTCTCATAGGCTTTGGTACAGCAGCAGGAAGACAGGACTCAAGGTCAAGCAAATCACAGGAAGGAGCAGATGGTTGGTTGCCAACGGCCTTAAAATTAAACAAAGTCGTTAGACATTATGCCTACTTTGCCTCTAAGCCCATATTAAATACCTCTAACTGCAAATAATCTCTCAGTGAAACACATCTTGTAGCCAGTGAGTATCTCTTGAAGTCAGTGATTATTTACATAATGTATTCATTCAATTTGCATCCCGCCTGACATAAGCCATAGTGCATTTAAGGTAACAACAACACTAAAACGAACAACATTATTTCAATAAAGGTAGATCAAATCAACACAAGATTTAAAAAAACAGAATAGCAAATTCCACTTTATTCCACTTATTTTTCATGAATGTCTAGCAAAAGAAGTAGGTCCTAACTTGATGCTCAAAATATTTTGAATTGGGACTAGAAATAATTCTGAGGAGAGCACTGCACTTTCATAGTAGAACTGATTGCTATATTATTCTTCATGATGAGATGGGATGATTTAAGGTCACAGGTAAGCTGTTCCAGTTATTGTTGAGGCAATCTTTCAGATACTCAGCTCCCAAGTAATGTAGGATTTTGTGATGGTTAATACAAGAACTTCTAATTCATCTTATATAGCCAATGTTAAATCTTTCCTGAAAATACATTATGTGGATTCTGACAACAGTTCCTGACAAAACATTTATGGTTCACTAGCACTGATGATGTTACCTAGTAATGAAACATCTCCGAGAAAACAACCAAGTTCAGAGAGCATCAAGGACCCCACATTGTTTCAAGTTGTTTCCAGATCACCTTCAGAGACACACTAGCCATTTAGATCTCCAATAACAAGGCTGCATCAAAATTACTCCCAAGAGATTTATTCTTCTTTGGGAGGAGTACAACCCTATTCAGGACAGGCTGTATTCCTTTAACTCTTGGAACTAAGGGTCAGTTACAGAACAGCCATCTCATATGAATATGAATTCATATTCATGGTCTTCTGAGCCATTCCAGCCTTCAGGTATTGATTCATCATCTTCATGCACTTATCTTGTTCAGATGACAAGAATTCATATTTGGTTTTATCAGCACCGTGCTACATCTCTACCCCAAATACTTATCACTTCTAGGGATTTTATATGAAAAACTGGCTATTCCTCCAGACGTTGGGGTAGGGTCGATGAACCTCTTTCAGATATATGGGTTTGCCACTTTGTAACTGTTTTGTAATGGGGGGGCGGAAATTGATTTTGATGATATTATTTGTTTGTTGTTTTTGTATTACTTTTTAAACCTGTAAGCCACCTGGAGTCAGTTGGGAGTTGGGTGGCATCAAAAATCAAATCAAATGAATAAATATGAGAAAGCGTGGAGAATAGCATGGCTCTCTATGAATTTCCTGATGTTGAACAAGAGGTTTCCATAAGTTTTTTGGACACAATCACAAGAAACAAAATCCCCATTTCACCCTGTCCTCATACTTGCGGATGCCAAAAGTTGCTGATAAATTCAGAAGATTAATAGAGGCATATCCCTCTTGTCTCCTTCCTGGTGAGGACAATCCATTCATTGGCCAAAACCACTGAAGCATCAAATATAGCCTCAAAAGCCAGAATGAAATAATTTACCTCCCTCAAGGGTTCCTGCCCAGTTAAGAACGCCTTAGAAATCTTGCTCAGTTTTTATATTTGTTACCTGTTATTTGATAAACATAAATTATATTGAATGTGACATATGATTCCGTGCCAATCAGAAGATCACTGCACACTGAAGATGAGTGAACAAAAGAAAATTGTTTTCTGCCAGGTGAGATTTAGATAAAGGCAGATGATAATAGCTGCTTTCCTGTGTTCACAACATGTTTTTTTCCTCTTCTTTCTTGAAGCTCTTCATTCCTATCATGCTTAGAACGGATTTGTATTGTACAAATCCTCCCTCCTCCCTGAGTGCCTTTGTTTTTTCACTAACTAGAATATAATGAAGGTAGGAAGATGAAAACTTTCAAAAGAATAAATTAAGCATTCAGTGAACTTAATTCTGTGAACATTCATAGTTTTGGAAGGGAAAAGAATTCAGAATTTTAGGATTACTTACTGCTGCACGTTCATTTTGGATTCTCTGATTCTCCCAGAAACGTACTCTGTTTCTAGAAAATCTAGATAAAAAATAGCGTCATCAATATAATCAGTTTCAAGCAACGCAATTTCAGTGAGTTTTATTAACCTAAAACACATAAATATGGAGACTAATTGCAGTCTTCATATTTATATGCAATACCTGTCCTTTTACATTTAAGAGTCTGGGATGACTTAGGATATTGAAAACTTGGGCACTATTAAGCCATAGATGATATAAGGAAACAAACCTGTAGAGGTATTACTGGAACAACTGAAATAAATCTCCTTTGTTCCTATTGTGCAATAACAGGTAGGTGCTCCTATAAGCAGCACATGACTCAAAAGTGAAAAACAAGGATTTCAGAGTGCCAACTTCCTGCTCCTTTCTTGAGTGTACAGAACTGTTGGTTAAAGAAAGTTCTGGAGACTATTCTTCCTGAACCCACCTTATATATCTCTTCATGTGGAAGGAGGCTTAACAAACTAGAACCCTGAGAATTTGCAGCACAAACATTCAGAATATATGGAAACTTAATGGTCATGGCAGAGGCCTTCTGGAATATGGGGCACAAGTGTCACAGTAAAGGGTACAGTAATGTCACTCCTGGATAGTAACAAACAGCCTATAAGGCAAAGATGGGAAATTGGTTGTGCTCAAATTGCTTGCAATACTGCCTTGCCCAGCACCCCGACATTCTGGCACCCAAGACTAGTAGAATAACTGCCAGAATTCAACAACACTTTAAAACTATTTTTAATTTGTTTTCAAACCTAAGGGCAGGAACGACAGGAGGAGACCGTCCAAATGCCTCCTGCTCTTAGCCATCTCTAAATCCTGTCAAAAATGGCAATTTTTTCAGATTAGTTTTACCTTTTTTTGACTTATGGTTGAAGGCTTAAGGACAGGAATAGAACATGAGGCCTTGAGAGACAAAGGAAGGTTGTACTGACAAGTTCCCAAATAAGACAAACCAATCACATAGTGCCTGCTTCCTGATGATCAAGATAACTGAAAACATATCTGGTTGACTATGTGGAGTGAGTCCCAAATAGATGGAAACTGGTCATGCAGTGCCGTCCTCTGGTGGTAACACACTGTCCTGAAAGCTCTATAAAATGACTACCCTGCCTATAGGTCAGTGGTGACGAACCTATGGCATGTGTGCCAGAGGCGGCACTCAAAGCCTTCTCTTTGGGCATGTGCGCCGTCGCCCCAGCAGAGTTTGCCAGAGTAGCTTTCGCCTTCACTTTTCCTGTTTCCGTTCTCGCCCTCCTTCAGCGGTAGCGAGGCCTGTTGGGCGATGGCAGCTGTACGCGGCCTCCGTATTTCAGTGAAGGCGACCGAGCCGGAGCCCACAGGACGAGCCTCCTGCCTACCGCCCCACATGCCAGAGACCCCCTGGATCTCCCCCAACCCTGCCTGGCCCCCTGGCGTCCCCATGAGCAACATCGAGGTGGCCACGCCCACCCTGGCCATGCCCACCATCTGCCTTGACCACTGCAGCCATGCCCATCCAGTGGGCCACGCCCACCCGGCACCCGGTGATAAATTAGTGGGTTTTGGGTTGCAGTTTGGGCACTCGGTCTCTGAAAGGTTAACCATCACTGCTATAGGTTATATGAAGCCTAGCAGAAGCAAATGCCTGTTATAGTAACACATACAGATGTCGGGTGCTTCTTCTGCCTAACCAACCAACCAACCAACCAACCAACCAACCAACCAACCAACCAACCAACCAACCAACCAACCAACCAACCAACCAACCAACCAACCAACCAACCAACTAAAATTTCCTAGTGAGAGAAAGAGATGCACAGTTTGAATTTTATAAGTGTTTGCTTTCCTTGTCTTCGTATCTTTCCTAGTATTTGTAACATAAACTCTTATTGTCAAGAGTTACATTCACACTTCAGGGCAGACCACTTTTTATTGTTATTTTGAAATGTAACCAGAATCTTTTGTTCCTTCAATGTGAACTCTATTTCAAAAAAAATTGTGGTTACAAATGAGTCAGGCAATTAGTGTCTGCTCAGCCTCTCAATACTCATGTCCCAAAGTAACTGATCTTCTTCATAAAGGCAATCGAATCAGCTCAAACCAACTTCCAAATCTAACTGAAAAAGAAATGTTTGTAGGCTAAAAAATGTGGAATATTACAACCAGTCTTGGATGGAAATCTCAAGCTATATTTCAATAGTAGAACAAAGTAGAACAAAGGGGGTTTAGGTCTTCACAGTTATATCAGTGGTTAACCCTTGGCTTGATTAAATGGGTTTACAATTTTTGTCCCCAAAGTGATGGCTGGTATCTGATTCATTTTACAGCCTCTGAACAGATCTTGACATTGTGTTATAGTTACAGATGATACTATTTTACAGTCATTTTTACAAGCAATTCAGCAAGGAAAATAGTATGATTGTTTAACCTATTTATAGATATTTGAACTTTTGGTAAGGAGTCAGGTTTGTTTCTTCCTTGTGATATGCTTCTCAAAAAAGAACTGAATTTTGTTCTATACTCATACTCCATTTATTAGGCTTCATACTTGTCCAGTACAAAGAACATAACCTATTCATTTATTATTTCTATGAACAGTCCCTAACTTAAGATCCAGAATTACTTCACCCCTTGTTGGGTAGAAGGAGTAAATAAGAGATTTGTTCATGAAGAAAGGCACAATGATTTGTTAGCATAGACTACATATATAACATTAATAATAGTAAGTAACAGGGCTTTTTTTCTCATAGAACGCTCAGAACGGAGTTCTGGCACCTTTTTTGGATGGAACCTTGTAGGGTAGGCAAAGTGGGTTGTATGACATGTGTGAGTTCCGGCACCTTTTCTTTTTACAAAAAAAGCACTGGTAAGTAATAATACCTTTCGTGTCCCAGTAAGACATTATTTAGGTTTTCATTCATTTGTATGAGTTCAGTAATCACGTCTTCATTCTCCACAGTTGCTAGCAATTCCATAATTCTCTCTTGCATTGCCCGACTTGTTTTGTAGATCTTCTACCAAGGGAGAAAAGGTAAAAGGTATACTTATTTGCATCTGAATAGAAAAAATAAGAGATGCTGAAAATATTGAAAATATAAGAAGCACAGGTCCACATGGCATTAAAAAACATGGCATTGATTCATTCATTCCTCCTCAGCCATCATCTCTTGTTTTACAGAGGAAACATTTTAAAATTGACATAGTAAAAAACTTTTTAGAAATGGCCACAAGCCTCTCTCCATTTTGGTAACTGTAATCATACAGCAAATGCCTTAGGTAGCATCATGAAGGATGCAGCACCAAAGAACATGGATGCAATAGCAAACAGCACTTCAACTTATATACTGCTTTATAGTTCTTACAACATTCTCTTAGCCAGGCTGTGGACCAACCCTCAGACTGTGGAACATTACTGGTCAATGGCCCATTGGGAACCGAGCAGTGGTGGGATTCAAATATGTGAACAACCAGTTCTCTGTGTGGATGCCGCTTCCGGAAGTCCATTCTGGGCTACCGGTTCTGCCAAACTGGTGCGAACCGGCTGAATCCCACCACGGGAACTAGGCCATGCAAGTTGTGGGCAAGTGCGCAAAGCTTTATTTGTGCCTGTGTGGGATCTAGGACGCGCATGTGAAGCCATCCCTTCCCCCTTGCCCCTGCCACCACCAGTCCATGGAGCTAGAAAGGTTGGGGACTGCTGCTCTAAGCGATTTACAGAGTCAGCATATTGCTCCAACAATCTGGATCCTCATTTTACCGACCTTGGAAGGATGGAAGGCTGAGTCAACCTTGAGCTAGTCAGGATCGAACTCCTAGCAGTGGGCGGAGTTAGCCTGCAATACTGCATTCTAACCACTGTGCCACCACAGTTCTTTAAGGAACGGTTTATATCTGAATTTTGCAAGGGATATTCCTGCAGGAATGGGAGGCGTTTAGAATGTGTTTCATGGATTACCGAAAAGGTTGGTGTGCACTTTTAAACATACAGTACATTTAACAAAAACTGTGTTCCATTTTATAAATTTCTCTCCGAGAAATGAGAGGGACCATAATATTAAGACATAGGCTTGGTTTATACATAATGCTAAGGTACACTATTGTTTGTTTTGTGCTTACAATCCAACTGCTAAATCATAATTTAACTGGGTGAAAGTGTGACATCCAAATTCTAATTACAGCCAAAATTATGTTTGGGGCAGAGAGCCTTAACTATAAACTGAAAATATAGATTGATATGGATGTGAACAATAGCTTGTTTAGAAAACCAAGGTTTGGACTTTTTGCTTTTCAAAATCGACTTAACATTTTTTGGAATCAGATCCTAGAACAGAGACCTTCTAACTTTCCAATGAGTGTATTTCTGATAAGATTTTGTTACATGGAGGTTGAATACTTATTGGAATATGTGTTTGTGTGCATAGATACACGTTGCTTCAAGAATCAAGACAGCTAGATAGCCTCAAATTGTAAGATTACAGAAAAGCCAAACATAGCTATCCTTTTCCTCATCGTGCATATTTTTGGAAAACTTGAAGATAACACTCCAATTGGCTTACTTTTCTCTTCAGTGAAATCTATTGAAGTATAAAAGGGAAATTGCTCTAACCACTTTCATTACCCGTTTCTGCATCCAATGATTGTTATGACACAATTGATAAACTTTTATCTAAAATACGCACTTCTTCTATGTTTACCGCCACCTTTAGAGAAAACAGACTCCTGTGAAGGAAATTGAATTTTCACACCTTTACTATATATCATTTATGTATTTTTTTAAAAAAAACTTCCTATATTTGTTTTACCAAATACAGCTTCCATTCACTCAAGCGTACTACTTTTCTTCAGAAAAGATGTGGAAGAAAGAAATAGAAAACATAAAACCACCACAGCAGGACGCATCAGATATCAAGAAACAAACATAAGAGGTTTCAGCATGCAATCTTATAATTCCTAAGAAGTTGCCTGTAGGATTGTTCATATTTCCTTGTGAAGAAAAAGAATTCTAGTAGTGAAAACCACCTTTGGAAAGCCAAAGGCCCCACTGTAAGAAAAGGGAAGCTGAAGATCCACTGGACCCCAAATTATTGTTGCAACATGATTTTAAATTTTTCTAGTTGTGGAAAGAAATGCATTAAAATTTGTTTCTTTCTAAAGTGGATAAGGAAAATAAGCAGAAGATTGAATGTTACATGCTTTGAAGCTTCCGACCTTGAAGCTCTGTCAGAGAATAAATGGGACTATTGTGCTTCTGAAGGGTTCAATTATTTTAATGTTCATTTTCACCTTTTTTTTTTGTATTCTGCCATTCTGGACATTTTTGAATAGGGATAACATCTTGCTTCTCACTGAGATACAGGGAGTAAATCCCGTTGAACACAGAGATATATAGGTATCCACAAATAAGCATGCATAGAATTGGGCTGCACAGATCTTAGCTAGATAAAGTCAACTGTAGCACAAATGAAACAAACACAGAAATATAGTGATCATATTTATGATCACTATAATGATCATAAATAAATATAGTAATCCAGAAATCACTGGAGGTCTACCACATATATCATAAAGCCCCCAGAAGGACAGTCATGCTACAGAATCTTATGGCATTTAAAGATTAATTAGGTTCTGTTGCAGAAACTCATGACATATTAAAAATAAACAAGAAGACACCACATTGCTCCCTAGTCTAACTTCTGTTTCTTCATAAGCTGATATTTCCATAGCAGTTTTGAATGTTATCTGATTAAAGAACCACCATTTTACATTATGAGGTAATCTCTGCCCTTATTTATTAATTACCACATCTCATTATTTGAAGTCATAACGTAATGCCATACAAAGCCACCTTATTTAGAAAGTATCAAAAGGGACTGGAGGAAAGGGAAAATGTTTTCCATGCTATAAATCAGGGATAGGCAACTTGTAGTTTTTGGCCCAATTTTCTGCAAGAGATTAGTCCAGACTTTGGGGAATAATAGGTGGCTCTTCACAGATTGCTGTTTCACAAAGAAAGAGCATATCCAAAGGGAAAGAGAATATGATTAAAAAGAGTATATAAAAGGGGGAAGGGTATATTGGACAATCAGTGTCCCAGATACTGTTTCCGGCAGCACTGCCCCATCCTTTCCTTAGCTTGGGCGTCTAAGGGATGGCAACTGAGAGAATCTTGTCACTATGGAAAAACGGTGGCCTACTCCAGCTACAAACACTTACACAAAGCTGTCGGCTGCCGACCATTTGTTTAATGACTGTTCAGAGTTAAAGTGGCATTGAAAAAGTAACTTATGACTGTTGCAGTGTCCCTGCAGTCATTTATTATATTTATATCCCACCTTTATTATTTTATAAATAATTCAAGGCGGCAAACATACAAAATACTCTTTCCTCCTCCTATTTTCCCCACAACAACAACCCTGAGCTGGCCTAAGAGAGAGTGACTGGCCCAAAGCCATTCAGTCAGCTTTCATGGCTACGGCAGGACTAGAACTCACAATCTCCCAGTTTCTAGCCTTAACTGCTACACCAAACCATGTGATCAGAATTCAGGCACCCGGTAACTGGCATGTATTTATGACAGTTGCAGCATCCCAGAGTCACATGATCACCATTTGCAACCTTCCAAGGGGGCTTCCAACAAACAAAATCAATGGGGGAAGCCAGATTCACTTAACAACCGTGTGATTAATTTAATGTCAGTGGCAAAAAAAAGGTCGTACAATATGGGATAACTCACTTAACAACTACATTGCTTATCAATGGAATTTCTGGTCCCGAATGTGGTTCTAAGTCAAAGGCCTTATCTGTATTAGAAATAATGTAAAACAAATAGCTATTTTTTAAATGGAGAGAAACCAAACAGATGCTATGATTTTGAAAGAACACATTTTTTTGCCCCCTCTTTGTGATTTCTGTTCACACTCCACACATTTTGGAGTCTTGTGTTTGGCAGAATTGGTTTTTATTAATAAGAAAAGAGCTAGATGAAAAGACATCTCACTATGCCCAGAAAGCTTCTTGACCATACAATCGACATACTGGGGAATTCAGAGAGCAACTGAGGAATTGCCAGAACCAGCTAAGCAATCTCACTTGGAGCATTTCTTACTTGTGATACGCCACCCATATTTTTACCACCAGCTAAACTTCTGTATGATGACTGTGCTTGATGGTAGTGCAGAAAGTATTTTCACCTCCAGCACAAAACAGAAACAACAATAACAACAAAAACCCTACATTATGCTACCTGTAGAAGCGCCATATCATCTGGGTTTTCTGATCCAGGAACATTTTCTTTCAATATTGCTGACATGACTCTGACATTCATTTTTACCATGTCCAGTTCACTGTAGAGCTTTCCAACCTGTCCAAAAGCATAAGATTCAATTCAAAATAAAATGGAAGGCCTATTGTGGTCTGTGATATTTTTTTTTTTAAAAATCAACATTTTTATCAGAACATTGTCTTATTGGCTTATAAAGTGAACGATGTTCCTTCTCTTCTTAAATTGAAAATTCAGCCTCATTTCCCCAGCTAGGTGGAAGAAGCCTGTCCTACCAGACACCCACTAAATTAAAATGTATTGATAAGATAGTAAGTGATAAACTAAAAGCTTACACGCTCATCCAAATCTAAAGAGATAATGAGTCTGAATCTGTAAAATATTTGAAGAAATAAACCGTACCTGTTCAGGAATCAGTGTTATTACTGCAGCTGGGGAGAGGGGTTGTGAAAGGCACTTCTGGGAGGAATTATAGGATATCCTTGTAGACAAAAGCTGTGGATACAAACAGGAGATTTTCAATATTTAAAGCTAGGAGGTACTTCAAATAGGCCACACTTTTATCCCACATATTTATATTGGTGTGTACATGCAAATATATTTAGGAACACCTTTAAGCTGTCAAACAGAGTTTAATTCTTACTTTAGCCCTAAATTCAATAGCATGAGTCTTAGTTGAATTTTTTCTTTACTAATGAGGCTTAACATACAATTTATGACCATTCGTTTAGCGACCATTATAGATAAATCACATTTCAAATGCAATCTCTTGATGTCTTTAAACAACCATCAGAAACCAACTGATCTTAAGTACTGATCTCTTATTTGGTCCAAACATTCTAAGTCCCAACAGTAACTAAGTAATATCATACTCACGTAATGTTTATAATCAATAAATGTCAGGGTTAGATTGAAAAATATGGAGTACTTGTAATGAAAAAACTAGCAACAGTCCAGTTAGATAAAGTGAATACTATGCACTAAGGTAGCTTAAAAAGTGAGCATACAGGGAGGTTGCAATTAGGGTGAGTTAAAATAATGCAATATTTGATTTAGTACAAATTGCAAATTGATACCAGGTCGCATTTAATGTGATCCAAAATTTAGTTCATGCAAGGCTAGTGAATGCAGAATTGAGATTTGCACATGCATAGTTGCAGTTTTAGATGCTGCTAATCTTCATGGGCAAAATGGACAAAAGGAAGAAAAAAAGTACAAAATTGAAAAAGAGGAGGCTCATATTAGAGTAGGGGTGTCAAACTGGTGGTCTGCGGGCTGGATGCGTCACCCGCAGGCCACACCCACCCAGGCTCTGCAAAGGCAAAAAACATTGTGATACATCATGATACGTCACATGATGCGATCGAGTTTGACACCCATGTATTAGATAGAACAACTATTTACACCCAAGTAAGTGAACAGCACGAATGTGATCGCAGCAATGCTAAAATAGAAGATGTTGGAATGTCTGAATCTATAGTAGATTTTTTCTGGCTTTCTATAACTATTCTGTGACTTTCTTAAACATAAATTTAAATTAAAAGCATATTCTTTTATTGTTTATTGCAGTGTTTCTCAACCTTAACAACTTTAAGATTGCTTATTTTGGTCAATCTGGAACGAATTACCATATTGAAATATCACTTTGAATAATGCAAATTTGAATAAAGCGACCATTTTGTGGGATTCATTAACTAATCAAGACCTATCTATATACCTATCGTTATGAATTCTGGGAAGTCAACTTCCCTGAACTTTTAAGGCATAATAATAATAAAATAATAATAATAAAAAACATTTATTTAAACCCTTTGCCGATTTCAAAAGATATCTTGTGTTTTCTGTCCAAGTGTTCAGTTTTGTTTACATCTTTGTGGAATTTTGCAAAGCCTTCAGGGTAATCCAGGCACTTAATTTCCTTTATCCTGAGGAAGAAACCTGGGTTACTAGGATTGCGTGGGCAGATTCAAAGCTTCAACTTCTACGTTTCCTGTTTAAGAAATAGTTTTAAACTATTCCTCCTACTCTTAGATTTTTTTTAAAAGCTCCAAGATAGAAATATATGACTGGCTTCATAAGCAAAGGAAATCACTGTGCCAAATAGACATTATTGAGTTAATTAACACACCTTCTATGCACGTGCAAATCTTTGCAACTTGCAGAGCCTGTTTCAGATCAGCAGCTCCCAATGTAGCACTTACCTTAGTGGTTCTCCTGTTGATCTCTGAGGATGGAAATTCAACTCCTTTCTTAAGAAGCTCCAGGTAAACCTCCTTGACTTCACTCACATCCACAGCATTCTGAAACCCCCTGGCCCAGGTCTGTTTGCGAAAAAAGATTACAGTTCCTGAAACAATTAACTCTCTTTCAAAACCTGATAACTGCCATTTTGGGCCAAAACCTGGATAACAGCTATTTCTTCAAAAGATTTTCAGAGGAATGTGGCTGTATCAGAAAAGAACCTGATGCACCAAATTCTCCTCTCCCATCTTGCTGAATCAGTACATGGACAGATCAAGACGGAGCAAAGTGATTCCTTGGTATTCCAATGGAACCATTTTAGAAACATTAAGAGATGTCTATGTATCAACACCAAATCAAAGATTCAGGAAAAAAAATTGACCAAGCTATTTAATGAAGATCTCTCAAATTTCTCAAAATGGATCCTTCAGAACAGGGATTCTCCTTTTCCTACACAGAGCCTTCCCACCTCACTCTCATTGGTCCTGGACAGGGGACTGGCTGTGTTGCCTATGCAGAAGTGACTGGTGAAGATGTCATCAAAATGGTCACCCTAGAAAGTGATACGGGCGCGAAAAAGAGCAATCATTCTCTCCCTCTCTTTTGTGGGCCAGGTAAATATATTTATTTTTGGGACCATAGGCTGGATTATTTCAGGTGGCAGGCCACATCCAGCCCACAGGTCATAAATTGCCTACCCCTGCTTTGGATAACACACACAAAAAGAGAAGATTTAACTTTAAAAAGGGATTGCCAAAGATAGGAAGTTATAAAACTACACATTCTGCAGATATTTTCCTGATTCTTACATTACACTAGAGGTCATCCCATTAAACTGACTTGTAATGTGGAAAGAACTATAGTCTTCATATAATGCCTCTGTTGAGATGCAAAATGCTTTTCCATATCCATAGGCAGCATGGGCAGGGCAATAGATTAGATGGAACCTTCGATCCTTCTTTTGTTTCTCTCAAAGCTGGTGTTTCTCATATTCATCAAACTTATGAATGTTTATTCCTCTATGTCAGGGGTGTCAAACTGCCGGCCCGTGGACCGGTTGCATCATGTGGAGGCCGCGCCCACCCCAGCTCCGGCAATGCGACATGGCACTTGACGCAGCGAGTTTGACACCGGTGCTCTATGTGGTAGGTTAGCTTTCAACATCATAAGGGAGAGAGGAATTACTAGTTGTATAAAAGGAGGTGCTAAACTTTGATTTTTATTTCATGGAAGTCATTTTAACTGTTTAGCAACTCTCAGAAATAGTGGTGTCAATCAGTTATTAAGGATCAGAGATTAGAATACCATTTTATTTTCAATGGCTAGTAAAGCTGGAAAGTTCTGTGAAAGTAAGGCTGACTTTATTTCTTACTTTCACAGATCTTTCCAGCCTTAGAATCTCGGATTCTTAACGGATGCTTGATACAAGTATTTCTGAGAGTTGGTAAAACAATTAGAATGAGTCCTCTACCAACTCAAATAGTTTTGTGAAAGTGTAAATTTTATACCTTAGGTAAGCAAACTGATGCTTCTGGATGTTTTGGATCACAACTTCCATAATCCATTACTATTGGCTTCTGGAAACTGAAGGCTAAAACTGGACATGAAGGTTTCTTATTTCTGTTTTGGCCCACTCAGATGTAGAAGTGAATTTATGATTCAGTATGATCCCATGATAACCAACAGTGAAGAAAAACTCCCACTTTCCCATTATTTGCTGATTGGGAAAATAACTTTTTTTAAGAGCAGAAAAAATACAGAATGATTGCCCTATGGTTTTTCAGTCTGAGCAGATAGGGAAGCTTATGCAACTACAAAGGAATCATTTGAAAACCAGGGCAACAGATTCTCTATCCTTCTCTGTACTTTCTGTTCTCCAGCTTCAAAGAGAAGAAAAGGAAACTGTTTTTCACACACTCCCTTCCCAGGCACCACAGCATAGCTTGTCATGAAACACTGATTACATTTATTTCATAGAGGAAGCAAAAGGGAAATAAGGGGGAAAATAAGCTTACCATGATAAAGGTCAAAATTTTCTCCTGCAGATCCACTGGTAAGTTAAACTTTGGATTCAGTAGCTTTACTAGTCTATCTTTGCAAAAATCCCGTTTCACTACCAGAGATTGGAAACGTGACCCACAGTTCTTTATACACATCTCAAGGAGCTGCAAAAAATGGGTTTTTGCATCAGTGATATGAATAATTTCATTTACTTCCACTTCTGTGAGAGCAATACCCTACGAAGACCCCTTTGTTTCTATTCTCCTGCCCCATTTTTCACTGCACCCTTGCCATCAGTTATCACCTCAAGCTTCCTCTTATACTACTGAGTGTTTCTCAGCCAATGGTTCTCCTACTGCAGAGTTTCTTAAAATACATTACACAGGCCATCCATATTGCCTGAATAACTTGAAATGATTCTACAAACTGGTTGCAAGATAAAATTGGGAGGAAGGGGCAGGCAAACAGTTATATGGAGTTTGGATCCATTCAGTCTTGGTAGCCAAGTGAGCCGAGCACTTATCCATGAATTAAGAGGGGGCAGTGGCAGATGTCTCCTCAGATGTCATAGATGAAACAGTTGAAGAAAAACAATCACTAGAAGACACTTGAATGAAAACTCACAGAGAATATGAGCTTTTTAAATCAAGTGACACCTATGATCCCACTACCTTTCTCTTCAGTACCTCTTCTGGAAAATAGATTTTCAGCACTCAGCTACCGAAACAAGATGAACAATATGTTGATTCTAAGTTTTTAATTATCTCATTCCAAATATTGATGAAACATGCTATCCTATGCAAGTTTACACATCCATTAAGATCTATAACCAATGTACGAGATGTAAAGGAAAATATAAACTATCACTAAGATATGTTAGTGGCACAGTTTTATTGTTTTGTCAGATATACATCCAATGGGTTATGCATATGACTACAGCAGAAGGGCACTACCTTCAGAGCAGATAATCAAAATATAGTATTTAACTCATTTTATAAGAGCAGTAAAAATGCTACAAAACTTTCTCAATCACAAAAGAAACACCAAGAGACAATAACATAACATTAAATTTAAACAATGCCATTGCAGGATCCTGAATCACGTACTGAAATAACAGTGCAGTCTTTCAGTAATGATATTCCCATCATCAAGAATTCCAATGACAATTAAAAACAGATTATTATATCACAGCTATCCTGTAATTTTACAATGATCTACTTCAGACTGTAACTCTAAAATAAAGTCATTGTTTAGCATTATCCACAAAAGTTTTAGGCACACGTAGAGCATCAATTCTCCCATTGAAGAAGCAATTTCATTTTCAATTAGCTGCATTTTATATTTAAGTTTCAATCCAAAAGTGTAGTTAACCAGTGGTTAAATATGGCTGAGGGGATCAAACCAGCTTTATAAACATAAATGTCTTCTCTGATAAGCCTCAGTGTATAATGTGAATCCCCAAGGCTATATGGGTAGTCACTGAGTTATAACTGTTCATTTAACAATGGTTCAAAGTTACGACAACCTTTGAAAATGAGACTTATGACCTGTCCTCGAAGTTACAACTGTTGCACCACTCCTGTGGTTCCATGACTGCAATTTTTGAGCACTTGGCAATTGGCTTGCATTTACAATGGTTGCAATATCTTACTATCATGTGAACGTGATTTGAGACCTGCCCAACTGGCTTCTGACAAGCAAAGTCAATGAGGAAAGCCAAATTCACTTCATGACTGCATGAAATGGCCATAGCAAAAATGGTTATAAAATCAGGTCTGGTCATGTGATGCCTCACTTAACAACCACTTCACTTAGCCACCAAAATTCTGGTCCCAATTGTGTTCATAAGTCAAGAACCAACCTGTATATTGTCCCCAATGTTTGTACTGCAGGCCCAAGATGTCCTGTAAAATTGGTACTGAATTCTTGGTTTTATAATGTGACAAAAGAGAGAAATTATACACATGGGGCACAATTATATTAGTGGTATTAAAAAAAATTGTTATAAAATTTAATTTAAATCGATGTCAGGAAAAGGCTCTTTAACTTTGAAACAGTTGGAATCTCTTGTACTAAACCAAGGTTCTCAGACCTTATGGTGCCATGCAAATTTGTATCAATCATGCCAATGATAATAGCAATGGCAATACCAATAGCAGTAGTAATAACTGTAACAGCAACAAATTATAGGGATATTTATAATTGCTTAATAATTAAGCCATCTCTAAATGCATGGTGTTTTTTGGACTGCATTCTAGAAGCCTGAGATATGCCAATCCACAACACCCCTGTCAGCTAGTTGAGGATAGGGAGATCAGAACTCCTCTCCATGTCTGGAAATTAATAGATTAGGCTGAAAGTGTCATGGTTCCGACAGATGAAACTCTTCAAAGAACTTCGAGGCATTGTTTACCTTAAAGAATCTTTGTTTGAGAAGCATAGCATCGGCACTAACACAATCGAAGCCAAAAACTGGATTCCCCTTCCCTGAGCACATAATATCAAAGCACAATTCCCTCCTCCAATTAACAGTCATAAATCACATTCTCCAATTAGTTTGAAATGCAGGCTTTCCCTCCAGTTCTCCAGCCCGCCAATTCTTATCATCTCTTATTTCAATAACCTTGGTTCACACACTAGGTCCAGTATTGTTATGTCTAGCTAAACTCTCATGCACATTCCTCCCCCCAGCATCATCTAACTCTAACTCTAACTCTAACTCTAAGAATAAAACATAAGAAGAAAATGGTTGCATCTCCAACTGTTGTCAAAGCAAAAACATCTGATGTTAGCAGTGTTGACAGAAAGCTGCTTAAAGCCTTCTTCCTGGGGGACTCAATTCTCTGCCCACCAACTATGAATTCAGAAATTTATAACTCCCCCCTCTAATTTGCTCGTAATCCCTGGGAAGTGGGAAGCACGGCTCACTGTTTGACCATCTCTGCACTACAAGACAATAAAGTCAAGCCACAATTTCACTGGCTAGATCATTGTTCATCCATAACAGTAAAATGCAGAAAACAGTAGGAAAACCTAATACCCCCAAATCACAGATTAGAAAAGCAGCAAGCAAATCAGATTAAAAAACAGAGATGGTGGGAGGGAAAAGGAATGAATGAATGAATGAATGAATGAATGAATGGAGGGAGGGAGAGAGAGAGAGAGAAGGAAGGAAGGAAGGAAGAAAGGAAGGAAGGAAGGAAGGAAGGAAGGAAGGAAGGAAGGAAGGAAGGAAGGAAGGAAGGAAAGAAAGAAAGAAGGCTGTCATAGGGAAAGGGACTATATCACAGCTACAGTATATCACATAGGGACTATATCACAGCTACCAAATGTCTTAGCTAAAATAATGAAAGACATGTTAATCAGCTATTTGCTCACAGAAGCGGGTTTAAAGTGGTTCTGTGTATGGAAAACAATTTTTGCAAGATAAATGAAAAAAATAGCGACACTTCTCCCTTTACTGCACTTTCCCTATACAGACAGTGATGAAGAATTACTGGATCTTGTATTCCATTAGAGTAGTTTAGTCCTCCTATTGGTTTTCAATAAGCTGAAACAGCTAGATTGAGAGTGTGAATTAAAAGCCTTTTTTTTTTTTTTTGGCAAAGCATTTGTGAGTGAACTAATGGAAGCTACTTCCATGGTAACAGCTATTTTCATCAGAGAAGAATGCCCCAATTAGGTCATCAATTGGTACTGAGCCACAGCCATTGGAATGAAATATAAATATTTATTGTACTGTATACTGCAAGTTCTCTGTCCCGCTCCCAGTAAATGTTGATCCTTTCAAGCACCTAGTCATATTTTTGCAGGACCCAAAGGCTGGTATAGAATACTTGAAGAAAATAAATGAGTTAGGAGCTTTATCGGGCTTCAAAACAAATAGAAAACAACAATACTTGTTAACAATAAGACTTTTCAGGACTATGAAACAGTGACAAAAAACTTCGGGCTTCAAAGTGGAGAAAAAGGTGAAATATCTTGGGGTTACATTGACAAATACAAATTCTAAATTGTTTCAAACTTTTTACCTGTGTAGAATGATATCAAAAAAAGACCTATTAAGATGGGACAACTTGCAATTATCTTTTTTGGATAGAATCTGTATAATTAAGATGATTGTCTTACAAAAGATGTTATTTTTATTTCAGACTTTATGGATTCTTTTAAATTATTATAAATATAAGTATTAATAAATAATGGCAAATGGATACTTCTAAGTTCATGTGGCAAGGGAAAAAACCAAAAATTAGATACAAATTATTGCAAGATGCTAAAGAAAGAGGAGGTTTGGGTTTACCATATTTGAAATTGTACTTTTATGCCTGTTGTTTGGTCTGGATTAAAGAATGTGTGACTCTCCAAAACAAGAGATTGATTACTTGAACTGGAGGGTCATGAACTAAGAATTGGATAGTGTGGCTGCTTATGGTATGACGAAATTAAATAAATGTTGATTTCAACAACCACTTTTTTAGATGTGCCATCCTAAGTGTTTTGAATAAATATAAAATAAGGTTCTCTGTGAAGATACATCGTTTGGTGTCAGCCCAGGAAGCTTTTTTTTAAAAAAAGAATTGATGGTGAGGCCAGACTGGTGGATCTATAGTCAAATAATACTATTTAGTCAAGGTGAACCTGCCTTCAAATCCAAAGAAGAGTTGGAATCAAAAGAACATGTCTGTCACTGGTTTACATATCTATAATTGAAAGAAAGGTTTAAATTAGATTTTTAAAAGCTATGGATTTGACTGTGCAAAAAAATGAATCGGAAACTGTACTAGGTGGTAATGAGGAACATATTATTGCTAAGGTTTATAAACTGTTATAGAAATTGAATTTGGAAAATAAGTGTGTGAAGCACTGTATGAGCCAACGGAGAAAGAATTTTGGGTATAATATAATGCTTGAACAATGGGAAAATATTTGGACGATGGGTTTAAAATTTACATTAAGTTATAACTTAAAAGAATTTTTTTTGTAAACTGATGTACCATTGGTATTAACACCAGATAAATTGTCAAAAATGTATAAAAATATTTCAAATGCATGTTGGAAATGTAAATATAAAGAAGAAATGTTTATCATGTCTGATAAACTTGTGACAAAGCAAAAAAAATATAGGAATAAGATTCACATTTAATACAGAAGGTTCTTAAAGTGAGTATAAAGATGAAACCAGAGATGCTTCTTTTAGGATTAATGGACAAAGAACTTGAAAAAATGGAACTGTTGTTATATATGCTGATATTAGCAAGAATGCACTATGGACAAAAATGGAAAGATACTTTAATTCCTACAATGGAAGACTGGCTGGAAAAACTGATGGAATTAGCAAAAATGGCCAAATTCACTGCCCTAATCAAAGAAAAGAATGCAGCTAACTTTGTTTCCATTTGGAAAACGTTTTGGGACTTTGTGCTTGAGGTGGGGGGAAAAATGAGACTTTGGCTTTGGGTTTTGCTGATTAGATAGGTTTGATATTATAAAATGACTAGTATATATACCCATTCAGAAACCAATCACAAACTCGGATAACGAACCTTCACCCTCATATATACTATTATGGAAAAGTATAAAAAAATTAGGCTGTATATTATTATCTTGTTCCACTGTGCTAAAAAGAGTCAGAAACCAATGCTTTTCTTTCTCCCCCCCCCCTTCCTTCCCTACTTCCCTACCATTTTCATTTTTTTTTGTACAGGTAGTCCTTGACTTACAACAGTTCATTTAGTGACTGTTCAAACTTACAATGGCACTGAAAAAAGTGACTTATGACCATGTTTCACAGTTACAACCTTTGTAGAATCCCCATAATCATGTGATCAAAATTCAGATGCTTGGCTATTGGTTCATACTTAGACCATTGAGAGGACCTTCTACTAATTCTTATGCCAGATATACTGGAAATTCACCACTGATACCTAAATTGTTCCTGTCTTTTCCAACCTAACTTGGAGAAAGACAGCAGCATATGGAAGTATTAAGCAGACTCAAAAAACCCTAGTATATTTTGTGGATAACTAGATACCTAGACAGCTAGCTAGATAGATAAGAATGTTTCAGTGTGGTAAAAACATGCAAAATGATCAACAGCAAAGACAGAAAAAATAGAGGAAAAGTAAATAAGAAAAAGAAAAAAACATAATTATGCCTCCCACCCCTCATTCTATTGAGTATCATCTTAATCTTTTCCCCAATCTCTTTGTCCCTCTTTAATCTCCAAAACATCAATTCAATGTTTTCTTCTTTAAGCAAAAAGGAATGTTTCAATGTAGTAAAAATATATAAAATGATCAACAGCAAAGATAGAAAAAAATAGAGGAAAAGTAAATAAGGAAAAGAAAAAAAAATGTAATTATGCCTTCCATCCCTCATTCTATTGAGTAATTACCATCTTAATCTTTTCCCCAACTTCTTTGTCCCTCTTTAATCTCCAAAACATCAGTTCAATGTTTTCTTCTTTAAACAAAAAGTCCCTATAATGTTTCCAGTCTTCCCAAAAAATTCTTAATCCATTTTTCTCTGTTCAGACTGGTCGGTTTCATCATTTCTGTTAGTTCAATTAATTTTATAATCCAGTCTACCACTGTAGGTATGTCATTATTTTCCCAATTTACTGCATACAATAATCTTGCCACAGTTACCAAAAACAATATTATTTTCCCATATTTCCTTTCTAATTTCTTTTCTATAAGATTTTTCAATCTATTCTGTCGGACACAGAGATTGGAATACAATATGAAACCTGACATAATTCTAGGCAGCCATTTTAAAACGTGCTCATAAACACATACATTTGTGAAATACTAGTACAATCAGCCAGTACAGAGGGCGGAGTCCCAATGTGACTAAAATGGAATTTAAATGCTCGCACATCTCTTTCAAAGCTACTTCAGAATGTTGGGATTTCAAGCTACATTAAATTTTGAAGTCTAAACAACAGCATATATGCTGTTCAGAAAATCTTGTTAGTTAAAATTAAACTATTTGGTAATGACAAACACCTGGATAGGTTTCCTTCAAAAATACAAAAGCAGGGAAAGAAAAGTACAAAAGCATCTGACATATTTGCCATTGTGCTTTCTATTATCCCTGTATTTTCAATTGTATTCTTGAAAATACCATTTATGGAATTCTACAGTTTTGCCAGAAGGTCTAATAGGCCATGATTTGTCTTAGCCATAGGTTTTAAACATGTCAGAAGGAAGCTAGAGGATAAACAAAATAATAATGACTTGCTTGGTCAAAATAGGTTTGTTCTTCTTCCTTTTCACCCTTTGGACTTCTGCAGAGTGATTAGATCAAGCCAACCAAGTATAAACCAATAAATCACTAACCCAAATAAAGCATCTCTATTCATGCATCATGCCACACAAATCAAAATTGAAGCAGCAGCAAACCAAGGTTTCAAAATGTTATTTACTAATCCATATTTAAATAATAGTTGATTTGACTCCTTTCTCACATTCATCGCAAGCCAGAGAAATAAGCCACATTAAGTTTACTGCAATATATGAATCCAAGAATTGTTACCTATTAATTCTGTATTGATCTACCAAGAGAATAAAGTATTTGTACTTCTTAATAAAGTGAATAAGTATTTTATCTTATCTTAAAACTATTTTCCAATTGCTCATTTGTATGTTATGGATTAAATATTAATCTGAATACTGAACTGTAACTCTGATTCATTTGACTGCATGCTAAATTACATATTTGCAGAGAGACTCTTGTAGGCAACAAAGTCTCCTGGATGATGATTATATTAGGCTTTGGTGAATCTCCAAGGAACAAACTGGAAAGCAGCAACAAGAATGCTCCAGAGAACTCTTAGCATCCACAGTCAGGTGAATAAGAGCTACCAAAAAGAAGCTTCAAGAGGCTAAATGGAATACGAGAAGACAGCCAAGTTCCTCATGCAAGTTGACCCTTAAAAAAAAATTGGATAGTTTTTAAAATATTTTAATTAAAAAATGACGGCAAACTATGGATTTGTTGAAGGGTAGAACATCCTGTCTACTAGAATATCTTCTAAGATAAATATTCATCATAAAGCAAGAAGCTGCATCTTATTTTAGTACTGTACTGACAATGAACAATGTCCTCCTTTGCATCAAGTGAGAGGCTAATTTAGGAATACAAAGCAAGTTGTGATGGCACACTAAACCTTTCTTCCAAAGTCTCTCACCAGTTATGACTCCATGCCCCTTCTTCTGCCTTAGTTGACCACTTCACTTTGTCCAATAGCAGAGCCATCCTGAGGCAGCCTATGTTACTTTACAGCTACAATAAAAGCAAAAGATCCACAAATGATATACAACAAAACAGGCACATATAAGGCGTAACGTGGGAAACTACTGTCTTTGCTGTTGCCGAGCATATCGTAGATCCATTGTAGTTTTGAACAACTATTTATGTCTCTAACAGTGCAACCTGACATGACTATTAGTACCTGATTTAGGAAGCAACACTAATCAGTAGTGGCAGCTGGAAGAACACGGATATAAAAAAGAGGCATATTAGAATAAATCACAGAATGGTGATGGACTTGAGCTGTCATTGCTAGTTCTGTATTCCTACTATTAAGAATTTGCCTGCAGCAAGAAAATTCAATTGTGACAAGGTTCTAAAAAAGCAGAAAGATAACACAGAAACATGAAAATGAAGTTGATGCATTTGTATATCCTTAACATAATAAAATAGATGAAAATAATGAAGGAACAAACTATTATTGGTATGTACAGCTAGGATATACTGTATGAGATTTGATTTTTGCCAGAGATAGACAAGAAAAGATTCTTATGATACTTGTTCACAATGTCTTGTTTTTACAAGTAAACTTTCCCTTATTTAAAGCCTCTTAAGAACTTCTTAACAGCATCTTGCACAATTAAGGAAAGAAAAAAAACCCACTAGTGTGGGGTTTTTTTTGCCCAAGGCAGGCAAGGATTGCATACTAATAGGAAAGGCCATTTTCCAGCAATGGAGAAGGCAGCTAGTCTCTAAAGGTGCAACCTACTTGCCGAAACCTTGAGAAGTACTGCTTGCATTTGATAAAGAACATTTCGCCTGCAGGTCAAAATGGGAAGGAGAAAGCAATTACAGCTGCAGTGCTAAGACCTGGAAAAAAGCTAGAAGCGGGTCTCCTGAGTTATCAAATAACTTCTTGAAACGAAGTAAGAGTCATTAGTTCTGTACAACTTGGATAGACTGTCAAACCAGATAGTTTCCATTGAAGGTGGTAATTCTACAGCTTCCTAGGGAATATTAGTTCCACGGGCCAAATCTAATGTGCAACGTTTCTATTTATTTCACAGGAAATGCAACAGTGATCATGAATTAGTTTTGTTCTGTTTTGCTAATGGAATTGTTTAGTCAGTGAAATGAAAAGTGGGCACAAGTTTTCCTTTCTGTTCCAGCCCATCATTTGTTCTCAAAATGTCTCTGGAGGGTAGGGGCATAGATTGGGAAGGGTGTGGAGGAAATATTTTCATGAAAGCACAGTTCTATTGGCACAGGGATGGGTTTCAGGCAAGGACTGCAAATATTTCCAAACAAAATGGAGCCATTTAAATAGATTATATCATTTCACTAATGAAAACAGATCTCATATTGTTTGTCTTAACTATCTGGATTGAGAGAAAGTAGATCAACCTACATAACAGAGAATTTCAGGTAGCTGAATGGAATGCATTAAACACAAATCTTTAATATTAAATATCCAGAGACAATTTAACACTTAATAAATCAGTGTGAGCTTCTTAGTTACTTGGTGACACCTGATACTATCAATAGTAGTAGAGTTGTATAGAAGGGACAAAAAAAATATTACCAAGCTGATCCTCCAGATGTTGTTGGAATGGTAATGAAAGACCAAAACCGAATTGCAGTTCAACAATACTTGGGACGGCCATACAGTGCTCACTTGTGTGTTGAAGAAAGTAACTGCTCACACTAACCACTCAGACTATTTATCTAGCGCAACCATCACAGGAGTTACATGTTCAAAACTTTGTTCTTCTGTCTCCTAAGGAGATTCTGGAATGCTGGAAAGGCCTCAGTGATGTTGGTGGTGGACACTCTGCCCATCTACAGTTGGTCTTCTTCCTGTACTTCAAGAAGCTTTGCATCTTGCACTACTCCATATCTGGCTATGACAGTTAGTGCTAACATGCAACACAAATGCAAGCCAAAGGCTACACTGGTTTAGTGGCACTGTAATACAATTGTACCCCATCCTAAATACACTTTGGTCAGAATCATTCCTTGGATTAGGCCCACTGTTTATTTAAATATGATTTGCTGAGTAAGTCATAATTGATCAAGTTCATTATCATTACCAAAACCATAAACAATAATTTATAGACCACAATGGCTGAGATTCATGAAACTTGGCAAGCCAAACCAAACAATCTATTTTAGGGTTGGAGTGGCATGCAAGTCCCGATATTAAGTGTCATTCTAATGGGATGAAAGGCAGGATGAAAATTTAAAGAATGATGAAACAGAGGTACCTACCGTGTATTCAATTTATATAGGTCAAAATACAGTAAAGCTCTCAATTTTAGTGCTTCGGATTACAAATTGGGAATATTATATTCTTAGAAGATCTGCCTGTAAATCAAAACCTCTACCCCTTGACCCCTGCCCCAAATCCTCAAATCTAGCCTAACCCGTTGTGGGAGACAAGAAGAAATGAATGTCTTTTTCAGAAGTGTGACTGCCCAATAGGGTTGTCCCTACATTAACAAACTTAAAGGCATTCTTTGGTTCCAGGTAGCATTTAATGATGCAGCTCATTACAAAGAGGCCATCACTGCAAGTGAGAGACTATTTCGGCCCCTCCCCTTTATCCCTAAAGCCCTATCTCAAGCTTCTATCCTTCAAAGTGAATAAACTTCTTGATTCTCAACATCATCTAATTTGTAATTCCATTATTGTCTCAAACCGGCATCTTCTCATTCTGTCTAGTCCAGCCATTTATTATGGAGATTCTGCAACTGCATTTGAGAAAGCTGTAGTACTGTGATACCCAGATCCCTGAAATCAGATTTGCCTGGGAAAATGTTTAGTTCCCATAGATCTTCCAAAGTAGCAGGATCCTTCAATTAACACTTAAGATTTCTACTACAGTAAAAATCATATAAACAGACTGGCAATGACCTAGAGAAGGCTCCAGTAAACCCAGTAGCTTGTTTATTTACATTTAAGCTATTAGGTAATCTTCCACGAAAACAGGTCTAACACACCCGAAGTTTATTAATACCGGTAATAAAGATTATGTAACCAAGCAGCAATCTTGGCTGCCTATCTAAAAATATTCCTTCTTACTTCGTTTTGGAAATATTGTAAATAGTGAGGATTTGTGGCTGTTCCCCTAGGCCAGGGGTAGGCAACCTTGGGTCTTTTATGACTCGTGGACTTCAACTCCCAGAATTCCTGAGTCAGCTGTGCCTACCCCTGCCCTAGGCTGCATGCAGCCTCTATTCTTCTAAGGCCTATGACAAAAAAACCCCTCTGCAATACTGATTTGAAAATATGACTTCTTTTAATTGATGAAAAAAGAATCTATACAGATGGGACAGGGAATTTGGAGGGGCACCATTTTCTCTCAATGATATACCTGTTTATTATCGTTCTCAGGTTTTAGTCTCTAATTTTTCATCAAATATCAAAACTCCCTCATGCTTTAATGAAGCAAGTACATAACAATACGTCCAGCTCCAAATTCCCAATTTTGACTCTTTAACAGAGAGCAGAAGAAAAATCTTGTCGTTCTAAGCAGTTTCCTCTACTTTTGCTTGTAGATAAACAGAAATTACTTGCAGGTCAGACATGTTCCCAACTTCTACCAACTCATGTAACTATAAAAGTATATGGAATTTTCTTTATTTAAACTCCATGTAGATAAATTAACATCTGCAGAATAAATCCCGCCTAGATAAATTATCCCAAGGCATTTTCAAGCCACACATTACAGTGTGCTGAGCAGGCAGGGAAAATAAATAAAAGGCAGATAGTTCGATATCTAATCTGTATGCCAAGAGGAAGCCAAAGCTGGTTTTGTTTTTTTAGTCCATATGTTTGCAACTCAGAAGAACTTCAAAATACTTACAGCAGTGACTCAGAGTTACTAAGAAGAGGGTGGGGGCACAAAAGTTTGTCAACATATCCAGGAATCTGAATCCCCAATCTAGCATAACATACTAAGACAGCTCAAATTGATGTCTGGAAAATGTTGGCCACTTATCAACCTAAATTATTAGCTCAACTCTGCCGATAATTGTCCTGCTCAACAAGTTACCAGAAGAAAAGCAGAATACGCAATAAGAAAGTGTGCTCCTGCACATCTGATAATCAGCCCTAATAAGCTCCTCTTGATTAAGCAGAGAAGTTGGTAACATATACATTGCACAATACTGTACTATTTTCTCCGGAGACACAGAGCTAGCAGACATTTTGTTTGCACCCGTATTCACTGCTGATCAAATCCCGAATAATCATACAAACCCTGAAATTTAACACAATATTCAGATTTCTGCTTACGTTGTCCTTTATTGCAAATACAACAACATTTTATTTTTCATGATACTTCTCTATAGGAATTCTTCAAGAAAAAGGCTCCAATCCATAGACAGACAGACAGACAGACTGGTGACTGCTTGGACAAGTCCTTGAATTTTTTCTGGCAAGATTTCGGAAGTAATTTGTGTTTGCAGCTGGCTTCATGCCTAAGGTGGTCTCTAGCCCTATGCCTTAACCACTACCCCAAACTGGCTCTATCCCAGTTCAGAAAAGCTTATGTTATAGCTTTTTTATAATCCAAAAATCATTTCTGCAAGACAGAAACACACACCTACAGATCTGATTTCACTGAAAGAATTATGAAATGGTGGATGTGTTTCATTCCATTTAATATTTCAAGATACCTGCCATCCCCAATGGAAAGATCACTGGATAAAAATTTGTCTCTATTTTCTTACAGGATATGAAATCTCAAGGGACCCCTGTTATCTTTCCCATTTGTCAAATTATGAATAATGATTAATTACAGTAGAGGCTGGATATAATTGCATATCCTTCATTCATTCTACAATACTTCACATATTTTGAAAACTGTTTGCAAACTAATCAGGATGACAGGTACAAATTAGGAATGAAAGCTATCGTACTCATTTGAGGGAAACATCCTTCATTGCATTTCTGTAATTTCTGAAAGGAAGGATTCAAACATTAGGTGGTATCAAACCTTTGGAGAAATTTAAATCAGTAGGACTTCATTCATATAGCGTGGTAATCATTATTTTGAAAATCAAATTCCTCAAATTCCAAAAGCTGCATCTTACATTACAACCAATGAGGTAGGTAATTCTATGTACAAGAACTATCAATCATTTGTACCACTAGTGATGTGCCTGACTTTTTTTTTAAAAAAAGCATAGGAATTTGAATCCGTCTACCATTACAATTACTGTACATAAGTTCAAGCAATGGACCAATCTACATTGCTACAAACTCCCAACTGCTATCGCCGTTTGACCATACTGGCCTAGATTACAGCCTACATAGGAATGTTAGACAACACCCATAAAAATATCAGACTGGGCTACTATACAGGAAATTCATTTTTTTGCTCCAAGTATTTCTAACTCACACCCACTTGTTTATTATTTGGCAAGTATTTTTCGGAAGTGGTTTGCCCTTGCTTGTTTCTGAGGGTTGAGAAAGACTGGCCCAAGGTCACCCAGCTGTACCTAAGGCAGAATCAGAACTCACAGTCTTCCAGGTTCTAACCAAGTACGTTAACCACTGCACTAAACTGGCTCTCATGCCATTTAACTCCACTTTTTAAAATTGCATGTAATTTGCTACAACATCCTGGAAACTGGACTGGTGGCTAAATGCACAAGACTCATTTCAACAGCTTATGACTTGGTTCATGTATCACACTAAACCACAGATGAAATGTAATTGTGATTTGTGGAACAAGCCATAGCCTGTTCAAAGGTATTATATAAATATTATTACTCTAAAAATACCATGATTTAACTTGAATATATTTTTAAGTTTCATGCAGAGTGCAGTTTTGTAAATATAGTTTCCATCCAGCATTGTAACATTGAAATGAAAGACAGCATTTGCAGACAGCCTGCAAATAAAGCAAAGGTGAACTGTTGCCCAACAGTTATTATTAAAGCTACAACTCCCAGCATCCTTTATCTTAGTTATGTTGTAATCAAGTTATAATCCAGATATTCAAATACTGCCTTCCTCAATTAAAGCCCAGCAAAGACAGAAATACATGAACAGACATTAATTTTTCACATTAACTTTATAGATAAAATATTGTAAAACGTTTTTAAATTACAAAATAAATATCCTTCTCTATGTGATCTGATTCTGAGCCATCAACACCTTCGTGTAGTTAAAACTACATGCTTCAATGGACTTGGTTCAAAAATATTCTCATAGGACTTGATACTAGCATATAAAGATTTTACAGCACGCTGTAAAATGGAAAACTCTCAGAGAAAACTTTTTGTGGTTAAGCAACAATTCCTTTAACAGGATGTCATTCTTTTTCTTCCAAGCTAACTGAATACTTGAATGCTTAGTTTAAAAAGAAAAAATGAGGCAATATGCTGATTAAGATGCTAAGCTTGGATAAAGCTAGAATGTTAAAAAAAAAAAAACTAGAACTCTGAACAATGTTTGAATTTCTGTTTATTTTTTCATTTTAAACTGGGTGTTTTGTTGTGTCTTAGTACCTCCAGATTCAATCAAGAGAAGTGGGGAGGAGGAGGGTATTAAGATAGTGGTTACGTGTTGCATGGGCACTGTGGAGACCTAGACCCTAGTCCACCTTCAGGACATAAGATCCCTGATTAGCTTTGAATGAGTCATTCTCAGTCATTCCGAGGCCTGCTATTATAAGGGTAAAAATGAAGGGAATGGAAATTGTCTTGAGCTCTTGAAGAACTAGCAGACTGTAAAACTAATAAGTAAATAGAACTGGAGGTTCTAAATTAATTTCCAGGCTACAGTGCCAGAACCTAAAATTTGTAAGAGTGTGTTCTGCTTTAGTTTTCTTTCCCTTACCATTTGTCTGAGAAGCAAGTGAGGTATACAAAGTACTTTTGCTACTCTCAATGGGAGGAGCAGTCTTCTGCCTATCGAAATAAAGGGGATCTAAATGATATTTTGTAAATTTGATTCAAAAATGGCAACTTCTGTCCCATGAAACTGATTTTTCATGCCTCAGAAAATTGTGCTAATATTCCAGCAAAACACTTATCTGGAAAACTCCCATGAATTCTGTCTTGTGCTGTGCAAATATTTTATAAGGACTGAACATGTTGTACTTACGGACAAGGTAAGATGAATCTCCACATGATTACAGTTTTTGGAAAGCCTTTTCCTAAGTGCTCTCACTGCATCCTTGGGTCTGTGGTTAGAAGAAATAAAATCAGAAAACATACTGATCATTAACTAAAATTCTACATACATATTATTTCTCTTATAATGTTAGCTGAAAATAAGGAATCAAGATTGCTGAAATGAAAACCCCTCAAAAGAGGAAAATTAAATCAAGACGGGAATAAAGCAAGGTAGCCACTTCAGTGACAAAGATGAGCTGTGTGTTGAGAGTACATATACTAGAGGTGGGCAACTAAGGCAACTTTATGATTTATGGATTTCAACTTCAGAATTCCCAAGCTGGCTTGGACAAGTCCTCGCACAAGTCTGGGAGTTGAAGTCCACAGGTCATAAAAGTTCCATAGTTGCCCACCTGGCATACACAATGTCCTGCCAAAGAATAAAATTTCTCACTCCATTACTGAAGTTTGTACAATAGATAGTTAATTTCCAACATCCGCATGACCTGATGTCTGAGATGATTTGTATTTGATAATTGACTGCGTTGCATCCCTATTACAGAAGGTAATATGGGACCGTACATAAGCTTTGCTGAAATGGTTTCCCAAACTCAATGCATTATTTCTGTCTACAGTAGAAGTACTGTAGGAACCCTAGAGCTTATCAAAATGTTGAATTCCAACTCCCATCAGCCCCAAATGTTGTAGCATGCCTAACAGTCAGTGTTGTAAGTAAGATGCCTTTCCCGGAGGCATGGAAAAATAGTAATCATCATCATCAATATGAGAGAAAATAAAAACAAAACAATAAAAGATTATATTCAGAATGACACTGAGATAGATTCCGAATCTACTCCCAGCTTCTAATAGCCTCCAAAGTCTTTAACTACTGAAAATCAAACCTGCTTCTATCTGCATATCCTTACCCTTTACAGTAACCTGTATTATCTTGGCCAAAATATAGTGTGACAATATCAACAAAGTCAAAATTAATGAATTAACATTTCCAAATATAAATAAGCTAAGATAGCAGGCCATGCTAGTGTTGAAAATTATTTATTGTATGAACTTCTGTAGGGGAACAAGAAATTTTATCTACAATTTCCTTTATGTTCCTATCTAACCCTTTAGTGCAGGGGTGTCAAACTGCCGGCCCGCAGGCCGGATGCGTCATGCTGAAACCGCGCCCACCCGATTGCCGGCAATGGAAAGAAAATCACGACACGTTGCGACACGTCACATGACGTTGCGAGTTTGACACCCCTGCTTTAGTGTACTTCATCACTAAGTAGACTCAATACCAATAGCATCAGTTAAAAAAACATGCTTTATTATTAATTCAATAATCTGTCTGATTTCCCAAAAAAGTCCACTCCAGATAATTGCATATAGGTTTGTAGTTGTGCTTTATCAATTATTGAGTTCAATATCATGAATAGCCATAATTGCTTAGCCATGGCTTGTTAAATAAGAATCAATTAGCTGATTTTACAAAACATATTAAGGCAAGCCACCAAGCCTGGAGTTAAAAACATACTGACTGGTTTTTTTATAAATGCTAAGCCACCCTAGAGCTCATCATGATGTATGAATCAGGCCACTATTACACAGGACAACTAAGGAATACAGTACATTACAGTACATTAATTGCATTTTAGCTATTTCCACATTTGCAACAGATTAGCTTGTTGGAGGGAAGGGAGGAAGGAAAGATTGATTTTTCTCTTCTCTGGGCTAAATACCTAGAATACAAAATTACTCTGTGCAAGGCCAAGACATTAACATCAGGATCCTGGCTCACTTTAAGTCTAATTATAGGATGCTTCAAAACAATCAAGGCAGACATGCTATTAAACAAACTGTACTCCACCTTAAAGAAGGCTGTACTAGGTTATCTGCACCTCCTTATATATTTATGAAAAGAAAATTTTGTTTACAAATTTTTTTGTGAAAAATGGAGATTTTTTCCCTCTATAAATACCTTTATTTTTTAAAAATAACAAAATATTTGGTTTTGAGTGGAATGAGGTAATTAGGGCTCATACCTCTTATCTCTCACATAAGCTTCGTCTAGTGCAGTGTTTTTCATGTATAGACTTCAACTCCCAGAATTCCCTAATCAACATGCTGGCTGAGGAATTCTGGGAGTTGAAGTCTATACATCTTAAAATTGGCAAGGTTGAAAAACGTTGGTCTAGTCCAGGGGTAGTCCAGCCATGCTGGCTGAGGAATTCTGGGAGTTGAAGTCTACAAGTCATAAAAGAGCCAAGATTGCCTACCCCTGGTCTAGTCCATTGCTTTGAATCCATTAGTAATAGGCCTCTACGTTTTTCCATTAATCTCAAAGGCAACTCCCAACACCCCCAAATCTGTCCTTCTGGTACCTTGTATAATAAATAGCTCTGCATAGGGAAATTTTCCATAGTTTTCAATGTCTTCTTTAAAGGGGCAGGAGAGAACCAACAGAGGAGCTTCTTTGGTGGTAAGATTTTGAAGAAACAGAGCTGAGGAAAGGCATAGCAGCTATGGTTTAAGATGGCATGTCAAAAAAAAAAAAAGAGCTCTTGGTACAGAGAAGTCTTTATACGACTCAGTGCTTCCACCTCCATCACAGAAGACAAAAAACCAGCATGCTCAAGGGTTTGCTTAGTTCTTTTGCAATTTGGAGGGTATTATATTTCTAACTCATCTTTCAATTAGAAGCTAAAAGTGGTGTGTGTGTAGGTGTGTGTGTATCCTATTTTCCATAAAACAATAATCCTGTGAGGTAGACTAGGCTGAGAAACAGCTTCCGTGACTGAGGTCAGGAACCTAGGTCTCCCTACTCTTAATCTGATATTTTATTGATTACTTCACACTGGCTCGTTTGTGGGATTACATTGTATTTTTAAAAGGTGAAATGGCACGCTTAAGCCTTGCAGAAACTTAAAGCATCAACAATGGACTCCAAATTGAGAAGAGCACATCTTCCTTCCCCAGTCATTACCATTTTCTATAGAGGGACGATTGAAAGCATCCTGTCATATTGTATTACTGTATGGTTTGGAAATGTTTTGGATGGAAAGGCTGTGCAGAGAGTGGTGAGGACGGCAGAAAAGATTACTGGATGTTCACGTCCTTCTATTCAGGACATGGCATATAAGCGCTGCTTGACCAGAGTCCGCATATTGTCATGGATGCTACACATCTTCTCTATGACCAGTTTTCTTTGTTACCTTCTGGGAGGAGGCTTCACAGTATCCGAAGCAGAACAACTAGATTCCGTAATAGCTTTGTATTATATAGCATCAACCTTGTTAACTTTCAAGACTCTTTTTTCCACTATGTGTTTCCACTATTGTGATTAATATACAAACACACATACGTGTGTGTGTGTGTGTGTAAGGTTATTTTATCTTAAATTCAGGCCCTGCTTACTTTTGAAAGGTGGCCTTCAAATGCTACATGAAGCCTTATGTGGCTTTCAAGATACTTCTGACTATATAATACAAAAGGAAAAGCATGACTTTAGAGCCTTCACCCCCTTCACCCCAGGGTGAAATTTCTCTGGCAAGAGATCATTTCACTTTAATTTCGTAAACTGGCATATTCTGCTGCTCCTGATGACTCTTAGCTTAACGGTGGTTATCTTTGTTGTTCATCTAGATTAAACGATAACGATACCAACCAACTGTTAAATGACCAGCTTTTAGTCACATAATTTCAAATGCTGAACTGGATATAGGTTGGAGGGCTGCTCCACAGATGTCCGTGGTTATGCAGACCCAAAGAAAGTTGCCAAGTTGCCAGGGGAACAAAAGCCCAGTATGTTGTTTCTTTTTAATTTCTTCTGCTCTCTGAAAGTTGAACAAACAAGCAAACAAAAAATCACATCACCTAGAGTATTCTCCCTCAAACCTCTTCCCTCCAGGTGTTCTGACTGGCAGCTCCCCTCAATCCTAGTTAGTATAGTTAGGAAAGGGAGGAGGTACTGTATATCTCCCCATGTTGAAGATGGAAAGACTGTTTTAGAGGAGTAACATAAAGTCCTTTGTGGCATACGGTTTGGTTATATGAGGTACTGACTTCAATTGATACTGCCTGGTATATTTACATAGAATGGGTACACTATGGATCCCCTCTATTAAAAGGTTGTCACCTTATAGCAGGGGTCCCCAGCTCCTGGTACGTGAACTGGCACCGGGTTGCGGCATGCTAGAAACCGGGCTGAGCAAATAAGCAAAGCCCCATCTGTGGGATTCAGGCAGCACATGAAACCTGTAAGCAATTTCCAACCATGCAAAGAAAATTGGCACATTGTTTAGAAAGGTATCTCAGTTTAATTTAATTTTTTAAAAATTTGTTATAGTTGCCCACACCACGGAACCGGTCCCTGGTGCCCAAAAGATTGGGGGCTGCTGCTGCTTTATGGGATAGAGGAAGTATGCCTTTACTGCCACAATGCCTGCCCTCTGCAAAGCCTCTCTCAGAGATATGGATGGCACCCACTCTCCTGGGATTCTGAAAGGAATTTAAAAACTAGCTTTTTAACTGAGGTTAACACATTTAGCTGATGCATTTGTGAAGGGGCCATCATATCTACATGGCTTAGCATTTTAGTATGGGCTCCCGGTTTATGTTTAATTGTTTTTAATTTATTATTTCTGGGTTTTGAAAGTCACCCAGAATCTAACAGAGTGGGCAACTATAACGAATTTAATAAATTAAATTAAAGTGAGACATCTTTCAAAACAATGTGCCAATTTTCTTTGCGTGGTTGGAAATTGCTTAGAGGATAAGTCCACAGCAATAACACTGCTATTGCCTTTGGCTGGGTAATTCTGTTGGAACTATGAGTTGCTGTTTTTTATTGATTTGGTTCAGGCTTTGTTGCTGGTTTACTTTATTATTATTATTATTGTAAGCCATCCAGGAAACATTTTTAAAAAGAAGAACAGGTTCCACTGCTAAAGTATAAATAAAAGGCCATGGCTGGAGTCCAGAGAATAATCCCTACCAAAACAACAAAACCCATCCCAGAAAAATAAACCCAGGGTTAGCAATAAGCAATACTTCTAAATGCATATAAACATCAGCCTATATCTTAATGTGTATAGAGGAGCAAACAGTAAGAGATAACGCTTATTTTATTCCAATTTTGCTTTGGGCAAAAATTGCTCTTTAAGTAATGATTCTCACAGACTGCAGTCTTCAAAATATGTGGGACTCTAACTCTCTTTGGCTATGCTGGTTAAAGATAAAGACCTACAGGTAGTCCTTGAATTATAACTGTAATTGAGCCTGAAATTACCATTATAAATTGTTAAGTCAAGGCATCCACATGACTGGAAGTAACTGCCAGGCCCTTTTTTGTGTGATGGTTCTTAAGTAAACACAGTAATTGTTAAGTAAACATGGCAGTTATTAATAAATCCGTTCACTTGAATGGGCATTTTTAGCTGGAATTGTGGTCATGTGGCTGAGGAATGCTGCACAATGGGTCGTAAAGCTGACCTGCCCAATATCCAGCCACATGACCGCAGGGGGCATGTGGTGTGACCATTTATGACGGTCAGGGATGTTTTATGGGTTGTAAGGTACCCATTCAGCAGCCACCATAACTGCAAACATTCTCAAAATAACTTGTTAAGCAACAAGTCATCTAGACCAGGGGTCCCCAACCTTTCGGGCACCAGGGACCAGTTCCGTGGAGAGAGGTTTTTCCATAGACTGGAAGGGGCATGGTTTTGTGTGCTGCCTGCATCCCACAGATGTGGTTTCGCTTGTTTGTGCGGACCGATTTCTAACATGCCGCGGATCGGTGCCAGTCCACAGACCGGGGATTGGGGACCCCTAATCTAGACTAGAGCACACCCAATAAGACTAAGCTTGATTCTTTTTCTCTACTGAAAGAAAGCAGCCAAGATATACCAGAGTATATGTGCGTGGAAAGGGAAGAGTTACGTTCAAGAGCTCTGATATGCAGCTCCTGATAACTCATCCAAGATTCTAGATGTTGTGTTTATTGCTAGTTCATACATTGAACTATGTCCACACATTTTTGGATTTTCAGAGCTGCTGAACTACCATTCTCAGCAGTCTTCAACAATCATGGCTAATGGTAAGGAATGCTAGTTCAGCACTTTCACGACAGTTTCCCATTGTGCAGCAACCTCCATTACAAGTCACAATAACAAATCAATATGTCATATTGTCATGCAAATAGTACAATTCTGTGCTTTAATGTCTATATGACATCTGATGCAAGGACAAGTTGCATCATTTGTGCAATAATATCAATTCAGAAATGGCATTTGCCTCTATCCTTGTGTTATGTGAAGTAGGTTGAAATTGGTTTGTTTGGGGTATTTTTGCATGTTGCCAAAAGAGGTACTGTCACTTCAAGCAAATCAGGATATGCTACCCTACACAGCAGTAGTTAGCAAATAAGGTGCACACTTGGGAGAGTTTTGAATATTACTAGAACTCTTTTGAATACTAGTAAAAGACAGCCCTAACTCACCCATAAGAAAGAGTTATGGTACAATTAAAAAGTCAATTGTAGTATTGTAGTTCTTAAACAACAAACCTCAGGACATAGAATTGCATGCTCAAAATAGCATGCTGCTTCTTTGCAAAGTTACACACCTCAAACAGGATGTTTTCTGCTAGATGCCCTGTAGTTCCTGCTTCAAAGTTTTCCTGGAAATACAGCTTGTGGACTGAGCATTGGCATGAGTGTCATTTAGTCACAAGACTCACTGATCAAACACTCTTTCTCAGGCAAAGACATATCTCAAGGTTGCTCTCAGGATAATGGACTTCTCTGCATTTTTTTGAAGGCAGGACACCAATGTAATTAAAGGTAGTCCTTGATTTATAACAGTTTGCTTAAACAAGATTTGAATTAGCAACAACCTCCGTAGAGACTTATGACCTAAATTTGAACTTACAATTGTTGCCCATCCCCACAGTCACGTGATTGCAATTCAGGTGCCTGGCAACCGGCTCACTTTTATGACCAGTTGCCCATCTCGCGATCATGTGATTGTTAATTGCAACATCTTTGCTGGTTTCCGATTCGCACTTGGGAGCTCCTTTCATGTCCCTGTTAATGAGCCCACTGAAGTGGTACCTATTTATCTACTCGCGTTTGCACGCTTTTGAACTGCTAGGGTGGACAGGAATTGGAGTGAATGACAAAAGCTCTGACACACAGCAGCACTCCGGCTTCGAACGCGAGCTTGCAAATTGTCAACCCAGTGTCCTAACCACACGAGCCACTGCGCTTCATTGGCATATAGTCAAGTTGATCAAATGACCATGGAAGTGTCTTTGGACAACACTGACATCCTCAGCTAAGAATGGAGATGTGCACCACCCCCTAGAGTTGGACAAGACTGGAAAGGGGAAAAGGGGTAAGAATAGCTACTATTGCTCACATCTATACAAATGCTAAAAACCAGTGAAGGCTCTAGTCAAACTTGCAAGATCCTATAAATCAGGGGTGTCCAATTTTGGCAACTTTTAAGACTTGTGGATTTCAACTTCCAGAATTCCCCAGATAGCAGATGGACACCCTACTATAGATTCTATATGGCCATTATAGAACTGCTTTACTCACCATGTTTTCTAAGTATACACGGTCATTCATTTACAGACACATTTAATGAACACGTACACAACAAATATGAGTTTTCACAGAAGGCAGGATACAAATACAGCTACCAGGAAACTAGGATTGCCTAATATGTGCAATTTGTCTATTTATTATCTATTTATTTATTTTCATTTATATTCTGTTCGAGAGACGCCAGACAATTCACATTCAAATCCAACTCATGAGGCAACAGTAATCACAATATCAAAAACATACAGCAATACCAATTTTCAAACTAGTCATTTCTCACTGCCTGTGATTAAAAAAAATGTCAAGGTGAAGATTTCACAGCATGGAAAGAAACTTTTACTTGTGTCTTATGTCAATCAAGCCCCACTTAAAAGGCAAGCAAGAGGGACTCGGTGAAAGTTGGCAACTCCTAACATGCATTGCAACAGATGCAGGAGTTCCTACAACATCATATAAAGCTGAAATGGGTAAATGGGTCTGGTTGGCAGTTGTTTTTTCCCCCTAGTCCTGCAAATCTCTTCCCGGATCATTCAATCAGAATTGCGAATGCTTTGTTTTCAGGGAACATTTTGTGACTTTTTTTAAAAAACTTATATTTATTTTACTTCTTAAAAATAAATTTTAAATAAATAATAATTGTGAGATAGGTGAAACATGTCATCAGAATGGATGAGTGCTCTAGTTATTCTATTGTGTACTGGAGTCTGGAAGAGATCTCGAGGTTGATCATACAAGCGTTACAAAGACATTGCGAAAGAAATCCCACACCACTGTGACTTTCAGCTAAGACAGGGGTGTCAAACTGCCGGCCCGCGGGCCGGATGCATCATAGCATCATAGCGAAACCACGCCCACTCCATTGCCAGCAATGCCAAAAAAGTCGCAATACGTTGCGACACGTCACGTGACGTTGCGAGTTTGACACCCCTGAGCTAAGAGAACAAGAAGCTGCAGCTGCTGACAAGCCCTCTGCTCTGAAGCCTTCACCAGCTTTGAAGACACGTGCCACCAAAAATTGATAGAAAACTGAGTGGCATCACAGAACATCACCCACAATTACCACAACAATGGACTTCCCATGTCTCCACTGTGCTAAATTCTGTGCTTCTAGACTGGGGACAGCAGAGCCACCTCCATGTCCACAGATGAATTGCAAAACAGAGTGTCTTTTTTCAAACCTGAAAGACTATCATATTATATTTCATAGCCTCAAATTCCACAAAAGCAAAAAAAAAAAAAAAGTAAAACATTCTGGACATGCTTTCTCCCCCAAACCTTAATTTTTCCCAACTGCTGAAGAGCAAAATGATACAAACAAAAAAGGCAGCAATTCATGAAGACTGTCATTCTCTGACCTCATAGCTAAAGATCGAACACTTATCTTTTCAAAGAACATCAAGCAGCTTACCCTTCCTCAGTTGTGTTGATAAGGTCACAAATATGCATAAACTGACCCCATTCTTCTGTCTGCAAGGCTCCAAAAGTAGCTTTCGCTGCCAAAGGAAAGATTGGGCTCACAGTTAAAAAGCTAGACAATTAGGAACAAACTGTTATTTTAGATGATCAAAGCAGGACATTTAGACTTAGAAGACAGCTTTTCCAAAGTGAAAAAAAATGAGAGAATGGCCAAATATAAATCTAGTGCAGATAGTCCTCGACTTACGATGGTTCATTCAGTGACTGTTTGAAGTTACAATGGCACTGAAAAAAGTGACTTATGACCTTTTTTTCACACTTATGACCATTGCAGCATCCCAATGGACATGTGGTCAAAATTCAAATGCTTGGGAACTAACTCATATTTATGACAGTTGCAGTGTCCCGGTTGTCATGGGATCCCCTTCTGTGACCTTCTGACAAGCAAAGTCAACGGGGAAGCCAGATTCACTTAACAACCTTGCTACTAACTTAACAATTGCAGTGATTCACTTAACAACTGTGGCAAAAATGTAGTAAAAATGGAGCAGAATTCACTTAACTGTCTCGTTTAGCAACAGAAATTTTGAGCTCAACTGTGGTCGTAAGTCAAGGTCTACCCTATAAATAAATACATATCTGTCTGCCGACTTTAAAATGTAGGAAATTCAGCTAATGGTAACAGATTGTATTTGGTGGAGTTTCAACATGGTATTTTCCAATGCCATTTAAGGAGCCATAGTGCAACAACAAGGGTGTATATCCAAAATAAAAGGAGCCTAAAGCCCTCAGATGCTATTGAACCTTAATCTCCATCAATCTTAATCAACAACTTCTGGAAGTTCACCCATTGCCCTGTAGGATGCAGGAACACCAGCACTGCATCAATGCCTATATTGACAATTTTTGCCCCGAAAGAGGAGGCTCCAGCAGGTGCTACCGGTTGCCTTTATTGGACACCTGTTGTGGTTAAAAATTCTTGCAAAGTTCAGAAAGCAGAGATGTGCACTTCGGACGAGTTCTGATCCTCAGTTGCTGACTAACATTTCCTGTAAGTAATCTTATCAAGTACGTAAACTGTCAGTGCTCGCTCATTCTTCCAAGCTCACCGAAAGTTCAAGTGCTCTGTAGCAATCGGTTGCCGTTAGCGTTTCTGTTAACATTGCAGCAATCTTAATTTTCAGTGGATAATAGCTTGGGATTCGAGTTACCAGAAATGAACCCCCCCCCCCCGAGAATCCAGGCTACGGGTGAAGCACTTCTCTCCACAACCCTTTGAGAACACAAATTCTAAGAGCCTCACACACGCCGTCTGGTCCAATCGTAATTGGAAAATGCCAGGCATCCAAGCGGTATCATTGCTACACAGCGCTGAAACCAGAAGTTCAGGATTGAGCCGCTAAATTCAGAGACGGCCCGGGCCAATCCGAAGGGAACGAGCTACCCGGCAGGCGCCGCTTACCGATCAGATGGCCCACGGGGGTGACGAAGGCATCCTTCTGACTCTTCCCAAAAGCCATGCTTGCGCCTGAGTTTTCAGGCCCGTTCGGGAGACCAGGATCTTCAGATCAGACCCGAGAACGAGGTCCGCCAGCCTTCTCCCTAGCAACTAACGCCGACGCCTTCCTCCTCTGCTCCAGTGGCTGCCCCGTCGGGGACCGCTGCCCAGTGCCTTTCCCGGAGGCTGGAAGGAGGAGCTTGGCGACCGCCTTCCAGGTGCTCGCCAGGGCTGGCCTCCCATAAGCTCCGCGTCGGGGATCACGTGCCGCGCGGGACTGGATCAGACCTGCCCTGGCTTGGAGATCAGCTTCGGGAGCAGAGAAAGAGAGAGACTGGGGACAGCCCTCTCCCGGGAGGCGCCTGGCCAGGAGGTTCCGCGGTCTGCTCGCTCCGCTTCATCGGGGGATACCACGAGGTCGAGAAGCCTCTTTTGCTTCCTGGTATTTCCAAGCCGTTTCGATTTGCAACTTCTGCAATTGGCCGGGGGTGCTCTCATCTCCCGGGGTGTCTGCTTCCTTTTTGAAGCGGGAGGGAGAACGATTTGGTATCCCACAAGCACACTTTTTCCTCCTGTTCCTACTCTGAACGTGAAGTTTGAGTTCGGCTAATATATTCGAGCTAATAGATAACCTTTATTGTCATTTTTTTTTTACTGGGCACAATGGTACACATCAAAAAATGAAATTTAGTTGCCCCGCTCTCAAAGTGAAACACATACATGACACACACCTAAAACATACTATACACAACATATGTATAGACCCACACCCCTACATCACCCGTATTGTAAATTAGTAACCATTATCACGACAGACATCCATCTTTGTACCGTGGGAACAATCAAAAAGATCGTTAATAACTAAGATGATAAAGACGATTAAGGGCCTGGAGACAAAAACATATAAAGAACGGTTGCAGGAATTGGGTATGGCCAGTCTTGGGTTGGCTAGTCTAAAGAAAAGAAGAAATAGGGGTGACATGATAGCAGCATTCCAGTATTTGAGGGGCTGCCACAAAGAAGAGGGGGTCAACTTATTTTCCAAAGCACCAGAGGGCAAGACAAGAAACAATGGTTGGAAACTAATCAAGGAGAGAAGCAACCTGGAATTAAGGAGAAACTTCCTAACCGTGAGGACAATTAACCAGTGGAACAGTTTGCCTTCAGAAGTTGTGGGTGCTCCACCACTGGAGGTTTTTAAGAAGAGATTGGACAGCCATTTGTCTGGAATGGTATCTCCTGCTAGAGCAGAGGATTGGTCTAGATTAGAAGACCTCCAAGTTCTCTTCCAGCTCTATTCTGATTGATTAAAATAATGTCATGGGGAAGAATCCCATCTTTTATTTTTGAAAGCTTAAACTTTCCTCCGTTTTGCCTTTCTTTAAACAGCTTTTTGGGGCTGGTGGGCACATTCAGAATTTAGCACGTCTAATGCAGGCACATCAGCAAAATGGGTGCTATGGAGATAAACGGCCTGTTAGAGTGGTCCTGGTAGGATTGATGGTTTGCAAAACAACGAAAAATAAACTCTTGAAATTGCTCTTTACCACCCCTTCTAGCCTAGTCAATCTCCCTTCATCTTTTTTATTAGTCTGATAAAAGTGGATGCAGTTTGAAACAGCACAGGACTTCTGCCCTTTACTGCAGTGGTTGTAGGATTTTTCCTTGGAAAGAAAGGCATCAGTGCTTTTAGTAATATATGCATATATACATATAAATTGTTTATAATTAGAAGAATCTTTTTTAAAAAGTTATTATCAAATTGATTGTATTCTTTTCATGGTATTCTGTAATCTACCTGAGGGCTGAAGGGACATAAAATGAGATGTAAATCCCCTGTTAATTACATTTTACAATTGGGACAAGAGCCACAATGAGATTTGATTTTTTTTTTCCACATTAAATCCCAGTGACTTCATTGGAATGCATTTCCAGATTGACAACTGCAGGCAAAATCCACATTCAGGTATGTCCCAGGGCTTTCGTTATTCCTTAAACATTCTTCTCCAGCTTGGGGACCCTCAAAAGAGCATACTTCAGTTCCCAGAATTCTCACTAATGGTCAGACTAACTATGGAGTCCTGGGAATTTTTTCCCACTGTTAACTGTGATTTACCTGAATTCTTTCATGTCACCTCAATTAAGGCTGGTTAGGAAAATGAATAGCTGGGGGAAATAAATTATGGCATTTCAGTTCCTCCAGGCATGCAAGTCTACCATTATACTATCATAACACATTGTTGGGCCATTTATCATAGCTGGAAAAGAAGGGCAGGGGAGGTCTAAACAATTTCTTGAATGTTGTGGTCAACCATGATGTGGCATTTAGAAAGAGTGAAACATTAGATACAAACATCTGGTACTCTTTTGTTCTGCCTTCAGCACTTTTCTTTTCTGTCTGGATTTGAGCTAAACAATTTGGCATTTTCTAAGCTAGTCACATTCTTACATTTATTTTCATGGCAGGAATGCTTGTGAATCCAGAGGCATCAGGAGGAAGAATGACAGGATAATGAAAATGGGTTCTCTAATATAATTTAATATTTGAAGATCAGGGTTGGGCCAACAAGATAGATCAGGGCTTTTCAACCAGTGGTAGGGGTACCACCTGTGGTACATTGGCACCTGGCAGGTGGTACGCGACCATCCTAGAAAAGTGGTAGCGGGGGAGGGGAATGAGCTGAACCGGTGGCAGCACCGCACAAGCCTGAGCGAGAGATGGCTGGAGCTGCAGGACTCTCAGGGCTCAGCAGAAGCGCCAGGATCAGCGCTTCTTGGGGACTGTCGGCTCAGCGGAAGTGCCAGGATCAGCGCCAGGATCCAGCTGGAGCTCTGCGCTGATCCTGGCGCTTCTGCTGAGCCCAGAAGAAGCACTGATCAGCTGGAATGTTGCAGCATCTCCAGGGTCTTGTGATTTACATTCAGATGCTTGGCAACTGATTCATATTTATGACGGTCACAGTGTCCCAGGGTCATGTGAAGTGACCAAAACCTGCTACAACCACTCAGCAGACGGGGGGAAATAAAAACCAACCCCCCCCACCCCACTCCCACTGCCAATCCTCAACACAAATGCTCACAACAATGAAAACCTCGGACAGGAGGAAGAGCGCTGCCGGGTGGGCAGACAGGTGTCTTGCTCGGCTGTGGCTTGGGGGGCACTTTTTTCAGTGCCATCGTAACTTCAAACAGTCACTAAGCGAACTGTTGTAAGTCGAGGACTACCTGTATTTTATCACTTTTTTCCTTTTTTTTTTTTTGGTCATCAAGTTTTTGACACCTTGCTAGGCGACTGGTGGTACTCAGATGTTGCCATATCCTAAAAGTGGTACAATGGATGAAAAGGTTGAAAAGCCCTGAGATAGAGCAGACTAACAAACCAATGCCATATAAATCAAGACTACTTTTATTGTAATAGTTATAGTAGTAAAATCTGAAGGTGTTTCCCCTTCCCTCGCTTTATTTTAGTGTGAATTAGGGAGGGGCTTGTTTGAGATGTTTTCTCAAGTTACTTTTTTTGGCCTGGACTCAAGCCCCTTTTATTTGACTATTGCCTTGATAGCAGTTCTTCCTCCTGTCTTTCAAGGCCATTCCCCATGTCCTCCACAGTCAATAACCTAGGTTTTTTTTATTCAACAAATAAACATAGCTGGTTAGCTTATATATCAGGTGAGATGCTTAAGATGTAACAGACACTATTTTAGATCTACGTTTGGTATAAAGCTAATCTTAATCATTTCTGCTTAAAAATGGGTTTCTGGAAAGTTAGACAGCTTTCCAGAGTCATAAGGTTAGGCCTTTAAGGACAATCAATTAAAAAGTACTTGTTAGTGTCAAAGCCCAGGACCCAAACGACTCTGAATCAGAAGAAGCAGTTCCAGCTGAGCCATGGAGACACCAAGCCAGGAATCAGTTGAGGCGATAACACAGGGAGCATCAGAACAGCTGGAATAATTAGGTGATGGAATGTAATTTCGAAGCCTTTGGGCTCTGGAAGTAGAGTGGAGAGCAGAAGAAAGATGCTCAGTGAGACCCCTTGTCGAACAAGAGCCACCTGGCTTAACTAAAAACAGCCTTATGTAAGATTTACAGTACGCAAGTTTTATGTAAGATTTAGAAGCAATCATCTGATTTTTTATGTCTGCTGTGCTAGTTATTTTCAGCCTGTATAAGAAACTTGAAACTCTGACCCTTGGACTGGCTGATGATCCTTGCTTGGCTGCCTGAACCTCAGACTGATTTTTTTTGTACTTAATTTGTATTATATGTCTTGGCTGTAGACTTCAGACCTAAGGTAGAATCATAAGTGGTGATGGGCTAGCAAATGCTGAATTGGTGGGCTGAACTCAGTCTAAAACACTTCACTTCCCAATAGAAAGGGGAAAAGGCAACAGAAAGACAACTGGCCCCCAAACTCTATCATATGGCTTACAAGACTTTGGTCTATTTGTGCAACACGCTAAGCCATAATAGCAGTTTGGTTTACTGCAAGATTGGGCAGTTTCCTAAGAATTGGCTATATCTTGCACTTCTGAAGATCTGGAGGCAAAAGATATCAAGCAACATTTAGCTCTTTCAATGTTTTGGAGGGGATTTCAGTGGGGGTATAGAAGCTGGAAGTCTCAGACAGGCAAACTGTTTCCACTTCCACTCTTAAAATCCTTGATATGATTGCCATAACCATATTTAACATACTTCTCTCCGAGCCCATGTACCAATTCAGTAGATGTAATTGAAACTCAAATGACCATTAAAAAAATAGCCCCACCAATATGATTGCTCCTGCTTCTCAAGAACAGACCCATAAAGTGTGATTATCTTCTTTGGCTGGATGTAAGTACAATTCATGGCCACAAGTGTATCATTAAATCATAATTTCATCTGAAGCTTGGACAGTTTTAATATATGTGGCAAATGAAGGACAAAATAAAAGCTGATTCCTTAAGGCTATCCATAGTTACTTGAGAGTAAATCACACTGAAATCAAAGAGGCTTACTTCTGAGTAAACATGCAGTGGGTTGCTTTTCCCCTAAGTATTGCATTATTTGGAACTCACAATGTATCCTTGCTAACTAAAAATAAAAAGCCAAGTGTTATGAAGAAATTATGATTCAGATGACATTAAAGTTCTACTGTAATCCAAATTTGATTACATCCCATGTTGATTGATCATTTTTACACTGGCATGTCAGCACAGTTCACAGTTAAGCACAACAATCCATGAAAATATGAAAGAAAGAGATAAAATATTATGACATTAAAGCTAGGGAACTGAATCATAGGAGCTGGCAATTTTTGCTTCCTTTCTGAGACATCTTTCTGCTTTGCATGTATTCTAAAGTTGCTCCGGAAGGTTGGATAATAACAACAACAACAACATTGGAAGGGACCTTGGAGGTCATCTAGTCCAACCCCCTGCTCAGGCAGGAAACCCTATACCATTTCAGACATTTGTCTGGACTGGCTGTCCAGTCTCTTCTTAAAAACTTCCAGTGTTGGAGCATTCACCACTTGACTCCCTCTTCCTTGTGGCAGCCCCTGAGATATTGGAACACTGCTATCATGTCCCCCCTCGTCCTTTTCTTCATAGACATACCCAATTCCAGCAACCGTTCCTTATATGTTTTAGCCTCCGGTCCCCTAATCATCTTTGTTGCTTTTCTCTGTACTCTTTCTAGAGTCTCAACATCTTTTTTACATCGTGGTGACCAAAACTGGATGCAGTATTCCAAGTGTGGCCTTACCAAGACATTGTAAAGTGGTATTAACACTTCACGTGATCTTCATTCTATCCCTCTGTTAATGCAGCCTAGCACTGTGTTGGCTTTTTTGGCAGCTGCAGCACACTGCTGGCTCATATTTAAGTGATTGTCCACTAGGGCTCCAAGATCCCTCTCACAGTTGCTATTATTGAGCAAGGTACCACCTATACCAGGGGTGTCAAACTGCCGGCCCACGGGCCGGATGCATCATGGCAAAACCGCGCCCACCCCATTGCCGGCAATGGAAAAAAAGTTGCGATACGTCGTGACATGTCACATGACGTTGCGAGTTTGACACACCTGACCTGTACTATACTTCTGTATTTAGTTTTTCTTGCCTAAATGTAGAACCTTACTTTTTTCACCATTGAATTTCATTTTGTTAGCTAGCGCCCAATGTTCAAGTCTGTCAAGATCCTTCTGTATCTTAAGCCTATCTTCTGGAGTGTTGGCTATTCCTGTTGTCTGCAAATTTGATGAGTTCCCCATCTATCCCCTCATCCAAATCATTGATGGAAGATGTTGAAGAGCACTGGGCCCAGAACAGAGCCCTGGGACACCCCAGTACACACTAGCACAATAGGAATTATGCCTCAGGATGAAAGAAGGGATTTAGGGAAATTGCAGTTACTTCTCCACCCCCCCCCACACACATTCCATGTTTCATTAACATAAATGCTTTCAACTCATACAAGCCACCCCTAATATCCAACTCACTGACACTAGCAAATAGTAATGGAGACAGGAGCGTGTCACATTCTACTTTTCCCAGTAACTCTGCCTCGAAGATTAAATGTACAGTATTTCACCTTTGTTTTCCCAGACGTTCTAGAATCTGGAGCCACCCAGTTTCTCACAATAGACAGCATCCTCTGTTTTTCCTGACTTCACCTACTCTGTGGAGAATTTTAAAAAACTAAAAACCAAAAGTGGCCCTTGGCTTGAAAAAAATGCTGGATATCCTTGGCCTGTTGTCTCATTACCAATCCTAAGGAATGCTGCTTTAATTTTGTGTTTTGTGCACAAGCCTTTCCCAGTCTGATGCCTTTCAGAAGTGTTGAATGCTGGCTGAGGAAGATGGGGAATTTACTAACCATTTAGTAAATTACTTTCCAATTTAAAGGGAAAAAGTTGTTGCATTTATGTCCTGCTTTTCCTATGCAGCTACTTACAGCACCTGCTCTTTGAGGCTGGTTAGACTGACATGGGAGAAGGGTAAAAAAAGTCAAGATAGTTTTTACTCTTCTATATTAGTATAAACTAGCCATTTCTATAACAACAAATCAATCTAATCAGTAAAACCCAAAATAAAGGATCATTTTTTTCCACCTCAAGCACAAAGTCCAGAAGCAGTTTCCAAGTAGAAACAAAAGTACTTATATTCTTTTCTTTGATCAGAACAGTCAATTTAGCCATCTCTGTTAACTCCATCCACTTTTGTAGCCATTCATCCATGGTGGGAATCGAAACAGCCTTCCATTTTTGTGCATAAATAATCTTGCTGCTGTCAACATATATAAAATCAGAGTTCCAAATTTTTTCCCCAAGTCTTTTTCCATTAGGTCCAGAAGAAAAATTTCTGGCTTTATCTTTATATTCATTTAAGAATTTTCTGTATTAGAATATGAATCCTACTTCAATATTTCTTTGCTTTGTCACATGTCCATCATAAGTGATAAAAAGTCCCTTCCTTACATTTACATTTCCAACATTCATTTGAGGTACCTTTATACATTCTAGATAACTTATCAGGTGTTAAATACTAACGATACATCATCTTATAAAATTTTTCTTTTAAATTATAGTTTTGTGTTAATTTTAAGCCTTTCATCCACATATTCTCCCATTGTTCAAGCATCACATTATACCCAAAGTTCCTTGCCCACTGACTCATACAATGTTTTACATGTTCACTTTCCAAATTCAATTTCAATAATGTTTTGTAAACCTTAGCAATAATATGTTCATCACTACCACATAGTAAAGTGTCCCAATTCATTTTTAACAAAATAAAACCCATAACTCTTTTTTAAATCTAGTTTAAATCTTTCTTTCAATTGTAAGAATCTAAACCAATGGTAGATGTGTCCTGATTCTAACTCCTCCTTGACACCCTCCTTGAGGGTTAGATCACCAAAATTAAAAGATATTATTTTACCATAAGCCCACCAGTCCGGCTTCACCACCATTTCTTTTCTGAAAAAAAGCTTCTTGGGGGGACACCAAAAGAGGTAACTTTGTAAAGAACCGTGTTTTGTATTTATTCCAAACTCTTAGTATGGCAAGTCTGACAAAATGATTGTTGAAATAAACATTTACTTTAACTTTATCATACCCTAAATAACCGTGCCATCCAAACCTTAATTCATGACCTTCCAAATCAAGTAGCCTCTTGTTCTGGAGATATACCCACTCTTTTAGCCAGACCAAACAACAAGCATCAAAATACAATTTCAAATCTGGTAAACCTAACACCCCTCTTTCCTTAGCATCTTTCAGTAACTTATATCTAATTCTTGGTTTCTTCCCTTGCTGTATAAACTTGGAAATATCCCTCTGCCATTGTTTAAATGGAATATCAGTTGCAAGTATTGGTATTGTCTGAAACAGAAAGAACATCTTTGGTAAAACATTCATCTTAACTACAGAAATTCTACCCAGTAGTGATAAATGTAATTTGTCCCATCTTTGTAAATCCTTTTTAATATCATTCCAGAGAGGCACATAATTATTTTGAAACAGTGTTATATTTGTGTTTGTCAACATAACCCCCAAATATTTCACCTTTTTCTCGACCTTAAAGCCAGACTTTTTGATCAATATATCACAATCCTGAGAGGACATATTCTTGATCAACATGATTGTTTTCAGTTTGTTTATTTTAAAACCCGCTAAAGAATAAAGCTGGAAGCGACCTTGGAGATCTTCTAGTTCAACCCCCTGCTCAAGCAGAAGACCCTATTCCATTTCAGGCAAGTGGCTGTCTAGTCTCTTCTTAAAAACCTCTAGTGATGAAGCACTCACAACATTATATTCTTGCAGGAATATAATCAAATCATCAGCAAATGCCCTCAGTTTATAAACTTCTTTCTTGATGTATATATCCGTTATTTTCTCATCTTGCCTAATATCTCTGTTCAAAACTTCCAGCACCAAGATAAACAGAGGCGACAAAGGGCAAAGTTACTTTCATCACCACCGTAACTGCAAAAGAATGCTATCCAAGGGAGTCGCTACCTGCACAAATACATAGATAATAGAATAACCGAGTTGGAAAGAAACTTGGAGGTCTTCTAGTCCAACCCCCTTGCTCAAGCAGGAGACCCTATACCATTTGGACAAATGGCTGTCCAATCTCTTCTTAAAAACCTTTAATGATTGAGTACCCACAACTTCTGGAGGCAAGCTGTTCCACTGGTGAAATGTTCTCACTGTCAGGAAATAATAATAAGCCGCCTTACATTGGCTTTCCAGGAAACAGCAAGGCTGGGAAGACTACTGTACAATATTTTCCATACATAAACCTTGAGCAATGTTAGGAGGAGTGTATCACCTCCAAAGGAGGCTAAATGAATGAATTCTGAAACCTTCCGATGCTGCTGGATGCAGAAGCCAACTCTAAGGCTAGATTAAGTGAGGTCATTGTGATTAGCAGAAATTGCCTCACATTTCTCTACCTCTGGTGAGAATTGCTGCTTGTTACTAGCTTCCTGGTGCTTACTCGATGAAAACGCCTGAAAAACACTGATGAAAAACAATTATTTTGCAAGTCGATGCTGACTAGATGCTTGGGGCTTAAGTGTGTCAACAGCCTATCCTTGGTTTTTTAACAAGAATTTACGGCTTTGCTGATGGAGGACAGGTGAACAGTGCCGTGTTTACCTACTCAGAGGCATGTTAATGCCTAATGATATCAGACCAGGAAATGTTCTTTGTTGGGAAAGCTAACACTGCCCTTTGCAATCAGGAAAACTGCTTTCCAGAAAATCATCTAATGCAACACAGCCTACCTGTGTCTGCAGCCCATCAGGATATCCGGGAGATTTCAAATCTCTCTTTGACACCACAAGTTGAAGTAATTTGCCTTAGGTAGGAAATCAGGTTCCTGGTTTTGTCAATGGCTGGGGTTTGGTTACTGGGGTGGAGGGGCACTGCTTATATTTTTCTCCTTAGGCCCCAAATGCCTTGAGTTATTTCTCTGGAAAAAGCCTTGCTCTCTGCTAGGCCTATTGGAGCCACTCTCAGCCCTTGTCTCCAACAATAGTCTGGAGCAGAGGTCCCCAACCTTTTGGGCACCAGGGACCAGTTCTGTGGAGAGAGGTTTTTCCGCGGACCGGAGGGGGCGTGGTTTTGTATGCTGCCTGTATCCTGGGGCTTTGTTTGTTTGTGTGGCCCGGTTGTTGGCATGCCGTGGACCAGTTCTGGTCCACAGACTGGGGGTTAGGGACCCCTGCTCTGGAGTAGGAGTTGGCAACTATGGTAACTTTATGACCTGTGGACTTCAACTCCCAGAATTCCTAAGCTAGCATTTCTGACTCAGGAATTCTGGGAGTTGACATTCATAAGTCGTACAGGGGGCATAGTTGCCCACCCTTAATCTGAAGGAAATTGGAAGGGGTTGAGGCTTCTCCTTCTCGACTTCTACCTTGCGATGTAACCTGAAATTATGGGTAGGTTCAAATATGCTAAGCTATGGTTTATTTGTAACCACAATTTCTTCATTAAACTAGACACAACATTTGGCTTACATACCTGAGTCTGGGTCATGGATTATGCTAAGCCATAACATGGTTAATTAAACCTTGGGTTTAATTAAGGACACTGAAACTAGTCTGTGAGTTGTGGATTGTGAGAAAGCAGAGGTAAGAGCTGCAGGATGTGGCCCTTTACTTTTTAAAAAAAGGCTTTCATAATCATCTGGAATCATAATCTTTTACCATAAAAATTTCTGCATTTCTTTAACTAGATGTTTTCTGTGGGAAAAAAAGTTTGTGTTTGCTTTGTTAGGATTAAGCACCATAATGAACACTGTGCAATGGCCATGCTCCGTTGCACCACGTCAACAGGCAAAGGAGGAAGGACAATTGGAAAGAACACCAAATTGGGTTGGGGAAGGAGGATACGCAAACTGGCATCTGGGCCAAAGATTTCAGTGAAAAGCTGCAGATTTCACCATAGAAACATGAGTCATGTGATCTATATAGATTTGAAGGACCTGGATTGAAGCTGTTTGCTGGAATCAGGAAATGGAACTACTGTACATAAATCCAGACTGTTGAGTTGTGTTGATGAAGGAGGGAAAGAAACAAGCAGATAAGATAGATAGATAGATAGATAGATAGATAGATAGATAGATAGATAGATAGATAGATAGATAGATAGATAGATAGATAGATAGATAGATAGATAGATAGATAGATAACCTGATAGATAATCGTAGATAGATCCTTTATTGCATTTTTATATTTGGTCAAATGGCACACATAACAAATGAAATTTAGTTGCCCCTCTCAAAGTGAAACATATACATTACTACCACACCCTAAACCTTACTATGTACAACATATATATAGACCCACATCCCTACTTATACATAGCAAATAAATATTAAATACTGTCCATCTTGAATATATAACGCAAGGAGGAAGTTTGAGAGTTCGCAAGGTTAATGCTGTATGGAATGAAACTATGGCTGAATTTGGATGTTCTGCTACGGATACCACGAAGCCTCCTCCCAGAAGGTAACAAGGAAAACAGGTCATGAAGAGGATGTGTAGTGTCCCAGAAAATCTTGCGGGCCCTGCTCAAGCAACGCTTCTGTGCTATGTCCTGGATGGTAGTGAGGGAACTCCAATGATCTTTTCGCCATCTCACCACTTCTGCACCGCCTTCCTGTCTGAAGCAGTGGGATGCCTCCAAACCAGCTGTGATGCTGTTAGTATGACAGGATGCCTCGATTGTCCCCCTGTAGGAAATTGGTCGGACAGGGGAAAGGAAAATGTGCTTTTCTCATGCGGCGCAGAAAATGCAGGCGCTGCTGTGCCCACTTCACCAGTTTCTCACTGTTAGCGACCAAGTCAGCCTACTCGTTAGCTGCACACCCAGGAATTTGATGCTGGTAACCATCTCCACAGGTGAATCATTAATGCACAGAGAAGTGTGGCTGTGCCTGCCTTTTCTGAAATCAACAATGATCTCTTTGGTTTTTCCGGTATTTAAAACTAGGCTGTTTTCCTTACACCAGTTCACCAACCCCTCAACCTCCTTGCGGTAAGCTTCCACCTTGTCATCCTGAATAAGGCCCACTACTGTTGTATCATCTGCGAACTTCACAATATGGTTGGTGGCAAACCTAGCACAGCAGTCATGGGTCAAGAGGGTGAACAGCAGCGGACTTAAGACGCAGCCCTGAGGAGAACCTGTGCTCAAGAAATGGTATTAGAGGTATTTGTTCCAACTCGCACATATTGGGGCCTGTTGGTAAGAAAATCCAGAATCCAGTTGCACAAAGGAGTGTTTAAGCCTAAAAGGCCCAGTTTGTCTACTAGATGCTGGGGAATGATTGTGTTAAATGCCGAACTGAAGTCAACAAACAGCAAACGCACATGAGTATTTCTTTCCTCTAAGTGCTTCAGGCTCAGATGGAGAACGGAAGAAATAGCATCCTCCGTAGAGCGATTTGGTCGGTAGGCAAACTGAAGCGGGTCAAATGCTGGCGGGAGGCTAGATACAATAGTGTCCTTTATCAGCTTCTCAAAGCATTTCATGATGGTGGATGTCAGTGCAACCGGACGGTAATCATTGAGGCCTGTAATTGTGGACTTTTTTGGCACTGGCAAGATGATGGCCATCTTAAAACACGATGGGACCACTGCCTGCTGCAATGAGAGGTTGAAAATATCAGTGAGAACACAAGCCAGCTCCTCTGCGCATTCCCTGAGGACACGTCCAGGGATGTTATCTGGGCCTGCTGCTTTCCGAATGTTAACTTGTCTGCAGTGTTTTCCGGACAGAGGTGACATCAAAGCTAGGCACTTGCTCATCAGGATGGGGCACAGCTTTCCTAGCAGGAGTACTATTTGATGCCTCAAATCTACCAAAAAATGCATTCAGTTTGTTTAGGAAGTCTGTGTCATCCTTACATCTCGATGGAGCCACCTTGTAATCCGTAATGGCCTGGATCCCTTGCCACATTTGCCTGGTGTTTGTTGGGTCCTGAAAAAAGTTCTGAATTTTCTGGCAATGGGCTTGCTTTGCACCTTTTACGGCACTTTTCAGATTTGCTCTGGCTGTTCTAAGTGCCAGCATGTCCCCAGATTTAAAAGCCACATTCCGTGCTTTCAGCATCTTGCGGACCTCATAAGTCAGCCACGGTTTTTCATTCGCCCTCACAACAAAGCTTTTCAGGACACAGACATCTTCTATGCACTTTTGGATATATGCAGACACCGTGGTGGCATACTCCTCAACATTTGTATGTTGGTTATCAGTAGCTGCTTCCTTAAACGTGCCCCAATCTGTACATTCAAAGCAGTCTTGTAATGCTTCTATAGCTCCCTCTGTCCAAATCCTCACCTGCTTTGCTGTAGGTTTCACTCTGACTAATAAAGGTTTATATGCTGGAATAAGCAGCACTGAGAGATGGTCGGAGGAGCCCAGGTGAGGGCGGGGGATAGCTTTGAAAGCCTTCTTGATGTTGGAATAAGCAAGATCCAGTGTATTGTCCCCTCTGGTTGCAAAGTCCACATATTGATGGAAATGTGGCAGGGTAGCTTTCAAATCCACTTGGTTAAAGTCTCCCACAGCAATAAATGCACCCTCTGGGTGAGTAGTTTGTAAGTCACTGATGGTATGGTGGAGAATCTTCAGGGCCTCTTCTCTGTTTGCATCAGGGGGGATATACACAGCTGTGATAATGGTAACAGAGAATTCTCTAGGCAGATAGAAGGGTCTGCATTTGATGGTCAGAAGCTCCACATCTGGGGAGCACAGACTTGAAACCACCTTGGCATTATTACACCATCTGTCATTTATATAAAAACAGACACCCCCTCCCCTGGATTTGCCACTGAGAGTAAAACTCCTGTCCAACCGAAATGTTGAAAATACAAGATCGCAATCTCAAATGTTTTAAAGAGTACAGTTGTGAAAACAGTCCAAAATAAATTAAAAAGCACCTGAAAAGCTGGACAATGCCAGCTATGTCTGCTAGATGCAGGACATGGGGATAAAAAAGGAGGACACGTCCTCCTTTTGCCACACATCTGGCGACCCTACTCATTCACAGGGTTGTGAAAAGCTTCTGGATGTTAAGTGCTGCCTGCATACCATTCTTTGCAACTGGAGCAATCTGCAGGGAGCCCTAGTGTTGGCAGGCCTGAATTTCCTGGTGAAAGAGCAGAGTAGAGAAATGTCAGCTGTATGGTGCAAAAAATATGATCTTACCTATAGGATAAGATGAGAAAAGCCAGCTGCTGTGAGGACAAAAGCACCCTGCAGTTGTGATGACTAAGCAATGAGATGCAAATACTGAAACACGTCCGTTGACCAGAAAAAAATGTACAGGTAATCCTCGACTTACAACTATTCTTTTAGCAACTGTTTGAAATTACAGTGGCAGTGAAAAGAGTGACTTACAACCAATCCTCACAGGTATGACCATTTGCAGCCTTTCCACGATCACATGATTAAAATTTGGGCGCTTGGCAACCAGGATGTATTTACAACAGTTGCGTCATCCCTGGCTCATGTGATCACTATTTGCGACCTTCCCAGCCAGCTTCCAACAAGCAAAATCAATGGGAGGAAAAGCCAGGGTTGCTTAGTGACCACGTGATTCACTTAATAACCGCAGTAACTGGTTTAACAAATGTGGCCAGAAGGTTGTAAAATCAGGCACAACTCTCTTAATTACCACCTTGCTTAGCAACAGAAGCTTTGGTCCAAATTGTCATAAGTTGAGTACCTGTAGCCAATGCATGTGGTAAAGTACTTCTGCCATTTGAAGCATACATAAAGTGACAAAAAAGCAAGGGCAAAGTCATAATGTATGAAAAGTTTTCTACACTTGCTGAGATTTATCCACTGCAGATACGGCAAACGGCAAAGACTGAGATATGGGTGACAAGGGTCACCTGTCCTAATTTTGTTCAGTACTTGTAGAGCAAGTCTTAATGGTCCTATTTTAAACACAGTGCCCTGGAGAAGGGGAAGAGTGGGGTTGTCAAAAGAAGTCAAGACGTGCTGACAATAGAAAAGGTATATTCCTGAGTTGCAGACATTATAAAGAAATATAGTTCAGTATACCTAAATAGCCCCAGTGTGGAAAAACAGAAGTCTCTCATTTTTACAGTTCTATGAAAGTTCTATGCCGGGTAGGAGGACAGAACTGCATTGTTACTTGAAAGCAGATTTTCCAATGTGCTGTTGGAAATGAGAAAGGGACACTTAGTCTCTTTTCAACCCTGAATCCTGCTTTTTCTCTTTATCAGTAGATAGAACTCTCTGTTTTCTGAAACACCTTTGGGAATTTCTACAAGAGCTATGCTATTCTTTTATTGATTTGCACCTTCAAGTCAGCGTCGCCTCCTGGCAACTGTCTGGACAAGTCCCCACAGTTTTCTTGGCAAGGTTTTTTTGGAAGTGATTTGCCCTTGCCTGCTTCTTAGGGCGGAAAGAGTGTAACTGACCTAAGGTCACCCAGCTGGCTTTGTGCCTAAGGCAGGACTAAAATGCTCTCCCAGTTTCTAGCCTGTTGCCTTAACCACTTCACCAAACTGGCTTTTCTATGCTAGTCTACAATGGCCAGGAGCCATGTAACTCTTTCCACAAGAAGCATCTGATGGAATGAACTGCAGCTCTCGAAAGTTTGTGCCTTTTAATAAAATGTGTTAGTTGGAAAAGATGCTACCAGACTCCTGGTTAGCAGAAAAATTTCTTCTTCTTCTTTGTTTTCCTTTCTCTTCTCTCTTTACATATATGAAGAAATCTTGGCTTGCTTCATGTCTATGGAGATTCTCAGTGATCCAGGTCATGGTTGTCCCAAAGGTGCTTTTTCAGGAGGCAACTGGACTTCCTTGCTTTTCTTGGAAGACGTTTCGCTTCTCATCCAAGAAGCTTCTTCAGTTTTGACTAGATGGTGGGGAATGGAAGGATTTATATTCCTTGCAGACAGCTGGTCATTTGCATTCTTTTAGAGAGTCGTTGAAGCCATTTGGAGGTTTACCTGTGTCCTCAGGGTCACCTGAGTAGTGCAAATGTGTGTGGAGCCTTCTTGGCTGCAGGATGTTTTCTGCCCTGTGTCTCTTCACTGTTGAAGACAGGCGCAGGTTGTTGGGGATGAGTCTGTGTTGTCCGAATCTCAAACTGAAGCGCAAATGGTTCCTGTAGTCTGCAATGTTTTCTGGAAATCCGTTGATACTCCCTCACCATTCGAAGGGTGTTCATCCCAAAGTGCATAGCTAAATGTCTATGGAGATTCTCAGTCATCAAGGTCATCCAGAAGCTTCTTGGATGAGAAGCAAAACGTCTTCAAAGAAAAACAAGGAAGTCCAGTTGCCTCCTGAAAAAGCACCTTTGGGACAACCATGACCTGGATGACTGAGAATCTCCATAGACATTTAGCTATGCACTTTGGGATGAACACCCTTCGAATGGTGAGGGAGTATCAACGGATTTCCAGAAAACATTGTAGACTACAGGACCCATTTTGAGAGGCAGACAACACAGACTCATCCCCAACAACCTGCGCCTGTCTTCAACAGTGAAGAGACACAGGGCAGAAAACATCCTGCAGTGAAGAAGGCTCCACACACATTTGCACTACTCAGGTGACCCTGAGGACACAGGTAAACCTACGAATGGCTTCAACGACTGTCTAAAAGAATACAAATGACCAGCTGTCTGCAAGGAATATAAATCCTTCCATTCCCCACTATCTAGTCAGAGCTGAAGAAGCTTCTTGGATGAGAAGCGAAACATCTTCAAAGAAAAACGAAAGTCCAGTTGCCTCCTGAAAAAGCACCTTTGGGACTTGGCTTGCTTCCTTTTTGTCCTTGCAAAAAGACTCTTCCGTAACACAGTGACTCCCTCTGCTGGCTAACATTAACTTGAAAGAGGAAACAACTTTTGCACTTTGCAAAACAGTAATTTACTTCTTGTGATAAGTAGCTCAAAGGAATGCAATCAGGTATTGTCAGATACAGATGTAGTCATTAGCTCTTTTACTCAGTTTATTGCAGCAAGCCCTTATTATAGGAATTGCACTATTTTGATTAGGCCCTAAGCCAGTTTTTTCCCCAAGCTTGGCAACTTTAAGATAAGTGGACTTCAAGTCCCACTGAAGTTGAAGTCCACATATTTTAAAGTTGCTAAGCTTTGCAGAACACTGCCCTAAGCAGACATGGTGCCACTGCTGATCTTCTCACCCCTTGAAATGTCTTCTTCCAAGGTAGCTAATCAGTTGGAATATGCTTTCTACAATAAGAGAAAATCATTATTATTGATACCTTACTTTTTTCTGGGAAGAAGGCGCTTATATCCAAATTGCCCCATTTTCTCTCTCTCCTGTAAGCCAGTTCGGTGTATTGGTTAAAACACCTGGCTAGAAAACGGGAAACCATGAATTCTAGTCCCGTCTTAGACACAAAGCCAGCTGGATGATTTTGGATCAGTCACTCTCTCTCAACCCTAGGAATCAGGCAATGGCAAACCACTTCTAAAATCTTTTTCAAGTAAATTGCAAGGACTTACGCAATTGCCAGGAGTCAACAATAACTTAAAGGCATCAAAAAAATATATTGTGGGTTAGATATTGCAAATGAATTCCCAGATGAGCTTCATACACAGTGGAGACTTGAAAGTAAGTTCCCTGGTCTCCATCCAGTACTCTGATGTAGAAATTATTTCTATATTTTATTATTGACTATATTTTAGCCTTTTGAATAGACTTTCAAAAGGCTAGAATATAGGAATAATTCCTAGGATGCCCTTTGCTGTAAAAACTGTACTCAAATATCAGTAAACAGGAAGAGAACCTTCTTGAGATGGTAGGTATCATTTGTGCTTACTTTCTCCTAGAGCAGTGATGGCGAACCTATGGCACGCGTGCCAGAGGCGGCACTCAGAGCCCTCTCTGTGGGCACACCTGCCGCTGCCGCCGCCAGCTTGCGCAGGTCCATTACGCCACCACTGGCCCCCGGAGAGGCAGCCCCACCCAGCACAAAGGAGGTGAAGCAGCTGGCTAGCATGCTCGAGTAGAAGTAGTAGAGCATGCCCCCATGCGCTCACTGACCTCTGTGTGCGGGGGCTGATAGTGTCAGGCAGCCGCCGCCCCTGCCTCGCCTTGCCCCGCAGCAATGGCACCCCTGCCCTACCCCCTGCCTCACCCTGCAGGATGAGCCTCCTGCCCACAGCTCCACCCACCAGAGACCCCCTGGATCTCCCCCAATCCTGCCCAGCCCCCACAGGCGTCCCCCCACGAGCAACATTAAGGTGGCCACACCCACCCTGCCCCACCCACTCAGTCTGCTGTGACCACCACAGCCATGCCCACCCAGTGGGCCACACACCCCCGCCCCCCCTGAGGGTACCACAATGCTGATGCGGCCCTGGCACTTTGCGATAAATAAGTGGGTTTTGGGTTGCGGTTTGGGCACTCGGTCTCTAAAAGGTTCACCATCACTGTCCTAGAGAAACAGGAAATGCTGCAAACAAACTCTTCAGTTTGTGGTGCTACAGCCATTAAAGGCTTCATACGTCACAAGCATCTAAAACCTGGGTGATAATCAGAAGCCAGCAGCTGTTGTGTGATGAACACATGTGAATGTGCCCCAAGTGAAGTCATTAAACATTCATAGATTCATCCAGGGTTGTCCCCTGTAGGGAAGATTAGAACAGCCTAACCTCGCTACCTTGGCATGTTATGGAATTGTAAGCCGCCCAGAGTCATTGATTCAGATGGGCGGCTATAAAAACCGAATAAAGAAGCAAATTAATTAATTAATTAATGGTCATATAGGTAGTCCTCATTCAAGGACTACTTTTCCACGGACCGTTCTGAGTTATAATGGCATTGAATGAGGGGATTAATGACTATTACTCATAGCTGCGGTCATAACAGCGTCTCTGTGGTTATATGATTGCAATTTGGGTGCGTGGTAACTGGCTTGCAGTTAGGATGGTCGCGGCATCCTACGGTCACACGATTGCTATTTGTGATCTTTTGTGTGGGCTTCCGACAACATCAGTGGGGGAAGCCAGCAGTAGGTTACAAATGGATTGGTGTGATTGTGGGATGCTGCAGTGTGAGGGATTTGCTTCATGAAGGCAACTGCAACTGCCATAATGGCAGTCATAAGTCAGCATGGTCAGTCAATATCATGCTTTACAACCACATCGCTTAGTGACAAAGTTGCCAGTCCTGATTACATTAGTAATTGAGGACTATCTTTAAGAGGAGGAAAGTTCACCCAAGACCTCCTTGCATCCCACTTGGATCACAGGCATTTATTAGTTAGATCAATTTCTAAGACCACCAACTCACCTGTTTAGCTCCAGCATTCATGAAGTTGCTCAATACATCAGACTCTCTTTGGTAGGACTTTGCTTAAGATTCAGTCCCAAAAAGATGCTTTGGAGGAGGTGGGAGGGCAAATGTAATTCCAGTTTGCAATGGTCACGCGGCAGTCAAAGAGGGTAGCTACACAATCCCAAGAAAAGACCCAGGTGTATCTTTCAAATGTTGACAGATTGTTCCTAAATTATCCAGGAGGAAGAAAGATAGGCTTCTCTTTTATGAGTATAAAACGGAATTTATCCCTTGGATTTTTCTTGGATTTTTTTTTCTCTTGGGTTTTATAGTATTGTCATATACTGTTTACACATTTAACATCTGTTGCAGGTTTTAGTTTTGTTTTATTCCCAGACCACAGCCACACGTTACCATATTAGTTTCTTTTACCAAAATCATCCTTCACATTTCTGTCAGTCTGCCTGGCCTCCTTGGCCTTTTAAGTTGCTTTCCCAGATCTTAGAAGGGGTGGGGGGAGGAGGAAGAGGGTTTCAAAGAAATTACTCAGAGAAACATATTTCATTCCCGGCAGGAATCACTTAATTTTTGGGTGGTGGTTAGTGGCAAAATAAGAACAGAAAGTTCAGGGCCCTAGTTTCCCATCCCTCCATTTTGAGTGCAGCAAGAGACTATTCTGAGACTGCTTTGTTTGTTTCTTAACACTGTTAAATCTGGTTTAGGGCTCACATTACAGCAAGTGGCTTTGCAACTTTGCAATGCCACGACTGCTTAAAACGATAAATAATGATATATGATTTCCCACGAATTAAGCTAATATCTTATTAGTATTAGGGCTGGTTAGGAAATAAATATGCCACTTACTTTTAAAAAGTAAATGTTAAATGTTAAAATATTTATCACAGAGTTTCTCAAACTTTGCAACTGCTCCCAAAATGAAGAGCAAAGATCAGAGGGAGTTTACCTGCGCAGGCAAAAGAGAAGCTCTGTTGGGATTTGCTTCTGCTTTGCTTGGACCGGCCCACAGTTGGTTTGCATGGATAAAGCAGGAAACAAAGTCCAGAAAGAGTTTATGTGGTATTCCCGTGATCAGTTGTTTTTTTTTTAAATTGTGACCTGCTCTAAGTTGCTTGTGACCCCTTTCAGGGTCCATCCAAAGTTTGAGAATATTGGCATCAGAGTCTTGGTATGTTTTGAACTCAAAAAGGTGGGTTTTTGACAAGCGTGCCAATTGACATTCCAGTCAACATTGAAAAAAGTTGATGTCCACACCAAACATAGGTATATCCATGTCCATGTCAATTAAAGAGTGGCTGCATTCACACAACATGTGAACACAATATGACTGAGTGTAAGATGATTTAGCATGTTCTAGTTTAGCATGTTCTGTAATTGTTCTTACATGGTTTGATGCCCTGTGCAACTCAGAAAATGGGTTATTTCAGTTCCCATATTAAGCTTGCTTTGTAAATACTGCCAAGGCTTATCGTGGTGCAAAGAATAAAGCATCAACATCAGCTCCTGTGCTGCAGCCTGTGTCTATCATCCTTCCGGAAACAGGCTAAGGCATTCTTAAACAACCTTGGTGCCATTAAAAACAGCACCTGCTATAATGTTTTCTTTTTCTTTCTTTCTTTTGCTATTGTTTTATGACAGGGTTAACAGTTTTATGATCTATAATGCTCAAGTTATTTTAGGTTCATTCTGTGTCCTGTTTTGGAAATAGAATTTGGAAATAGAAATAGAATTAAAAATCCTATTGTGTGTATGGAAGAGAAAGAAGGGGGGAGGGTTTATTATAGCACAGCAGGGGAACCAAAGCAGATTTTGGAGACAAACTTTTCATGACTCATGGAGGAGACAGTTTTCTAAATCACTGCATGTCTGGGACTGCTTGGCAGTGTAATTATCCATTGGGCCAGCAGGCCAACGGAATAAACTTTAAACAACTATAATGGCACCAGTCCTGATCTATGAAGAATGGTTTGATATCTACGTATACAAGGGATTCTCTGGGCACAGAGGGAAGATAAATTGCTGATGGTGAAGAAAGCAAATGTCTCTGTCTCTGTCTCTCTCCCTCTCTCCCTCTCTCTCTCTCTCTCTCTCTCTCTCTCTCTCTCTCTCTCTCTCTCTCTGTGTACGTACGTACGTGCATGCATGCATGTACGAGAGAGAGTATTCCCAACAATGAGAATATAGGATTCATGAAGCAGGTTCATAAATGTAATCAAAAGAAAGTTTATTTAAGAAAATACAGGGAGAAGGTAGGAAAAGCTACTACCTAGCTAACTTCATTTTATCAGGTGGAGAATCAGTCAGCAAAAGAGCTACAAATGCCTTGGGGGCAAAAGCAGGAGTAGCAATTTCAGACAAAGACCAGGCTGCGGAAAAACAAAGAGGAAATCCGAGGAAATCCCTCACTCTCTACATCCTTGTGGCCAATAGGCTGTCAGATGCTAAAGATTCAGTGGCACCCTTTTCCTTCAGAGAACAACATTCAGCTTTAGTCCAGTTAAGTTCATGCCCATCAGGTTCTTTCCCTTCTGCAAAGTGCAGAAAAGCTGTTCAATGCTGAGCAAAAGATTTTGGAAAGCCGGAGACAAAAAGAAAAACAACTTAATCTCGTTTGCATCAGCTCCTTATCTTTCTTTCCTTGCAAACTGTCTTTCCTTCTACCACATCTACACACTTTTAAACATAGCTTTTTGTCCTTTAAATTTCTCGTTTTTCTCTTTTTAAGAATCTCATCTACCCCAACTCCATTTTCTGTCTTTCTTTTCACACATTCACTCTTCCTCCGTATATTTTCTCTGCAACTCAGTCCACCTTCATCCTCTTTATAGGGCAAATGTTCATTTCTGACTTTTGCTCTGACCACTTGCTTTTGCCATCAGTCTATATTTTCTTAGCATCCACTCATTTCTGACCCTTGTTTCCCCCTACTCCACTTATCAATTTCCAACTCACACTGCATTCAGTTTATTGACATGTTTTTCCTGGCATCTTCCACTTCTGTGTAACAAAGTGAGCAGAAGCACTACCAGCTTTTCACTTGTATTTCACGACAAATATTGTCTACCCACATCTTCATTTTTTAATAAACATTCTGCCGAGGTACACAAATTAAGTTAATGTAATTTTTGCCATCCATGTGCCATTCATTTCAATCTCCTGACAGACGCAACTACCTTGCTCTTTGATACATTAACTTCCAATTCTGAACTCGTTAGTCTTTTGCCTTCACTGCAAATTGTGAAGCAGCAACAATATGACATCATCTGCATACAAAGAACGTGCTGCTTCACGACCCCAACCAATACATCTCCAGAGTTACCCCAAGGATAAGTGCATTAAATAACCAGAGGGACATCATACATGCTTGTCTTTTTCCCTATCAGTATTGAACTAAGCATTTAAAAAAGCACTAAGCATTTCATTTATTCTAGCGCAATGCTTTACATTCATCATGTACTACTATGATTGCATTCAGCAACCAAGCTTTCCTCCATATTCACAGAAAACATTCCATAATTCAAGTCTACTCACTTTAGCATAAACTTTAAATCCCACACACGTACAATAAACTTTCTTTCTCACATTCATGCCTATCTCAGTGATCCGCTGAAGGTGAAATATATGGTCTGTGGAAATACTGTTCAGCATAAAGCTGCACTGCACATCCTAGATTTTATTCATGGATATCACATCTTTTGACCAGAATTCTGCCAAAGACGTTTAATAAATTAATCTTTCTATAGTTTGGGGGATACCTTTCCATATGAAAGAATGTTACTGTTATCCCATTATACTGTTGTGAAGCACGGATGCACTCTTCATGCAAATGCCACATAGCACAACATAAGCAGACCAAATCTGTATATTGGGGTTTCTCCAGGAATATCTTCTCCACCTGCAGCCTTACCATTTTTCAACATTTTCACAGTACTTATAATTTCCTTTACATCAATTTTTCTTTGGACACAAGGTAACCTTAATTTCAGTTCTACTCTTCGACATATCATTATAATTTCCAAATAAACCTCAAAAATACCCCTTCCAGCATTCTCCTATTTCAGTTTTATCTCAAATAATTTTCTCATATATATTTTTAATTCTATTTAGTATAACTGAGGTTCATTTATTTGTTTTCATCACTTCTAATATATATACATAATATACATAATATACATAATCTATATATACATAAATTTATATATGTATATAAATTTCCATGCTGTCCATTTTATCTCTCTCCTTTAAATTTAACTATTCCTTGCACTTAGTCATTTATCTTAGAGAAATCAATCATGCCTTTAGATGTTTTCCTTTGTCCTGTTGATGTATGTATACAAAACAGACATTTTTAATATAAATTTTATTGCAGATTTTTAAACAAGTACAGGTAGCCCTCGACTTATAATAGCTCATTTAGTGACCTTTTGAAGTGACAACGGCACTGAAAAAAGCAACCTATGACTGTTTTTCACACTTACGGCCATTGCAGCACCCCCAAAGTCACATGATCAAAATTGGCAACTGATTCATATTTATGACGGCTGCGGTGTCCCAGGGTCATGTGATCACACTTTGTGACCTTCTGACAAGCAAAGTCAATGGGGAAGCCAGATTCACTTCACAACCGTGTTACTAACTTAACAATTGCAGTGATTCACTTGACAACTGTAATCAAGAAAGATTGTAAAATGGGCAAGAGTCACTTTACAACTGCCTCGCTTAGCAACAGAAACGTTGGGCTCAATTGTGGTTAAGTTGAGGACTTACATATAAAAGGTAAACATGAAAACAAGAAAAAAAAATACAGAAAGGAGAGAAAGGAAAGATAGAGAAAATAAAGATCTGCAGGAAATAAAGGAAAAAAAGAAATATATATTTAAAGAAATGACTCCTGATCCTCTTTATACCAGTTATAAACTCTACCCTGTAAGATTAAATTACATTGTTCACTTCTTCTCACTTTCAAACTTTTTCAATCAGTAAATCCAGAAATCATCAGCTCATTTTTTCCTCCATTTTCAACAAAGGTCTATAAAGGGTTTTGAGTGTTTTATCCCTTGCCTTATCAAACCTGTCAATTTTATATATTATTGGTGTCACTAATTCTTAGCTTAGTGTTAAGATGTCATAAAATCTGGTCTTTTATCTTCTTCCTGAGAAGATGCACAAACATACGGTATTTCTTAACATTTCTTAACTTTTCATTTCTTGTGTTAATTCTGTACACCTTGTCCTCTTCTACATCCATGTCTTCTTCTTCCCCTTCTAAAAAAATGTATTAGGGCAGTGATGGCGAACCTTTTAGAGATTGAGTGCCCAAACTGCAACCCAAAACCCACTTATGCATCGTCGAGTGCCGGGTGGGTGTGGCCCATTGGCTGGGTGTGGCCCATTGGCTGGGCATGGCCAATTGGGTGGGCGTGGCTGCGGTGGTAACGGCAGACAGGGTGGGACTAAAAAGTTCAATCAATCAATTCCAACTTTGCAAGATTTTTTTTTTCCCGCAAGAAGTTGAAATTGACTGATTGAACCTTTTTTTTTTTTGTACACGGCGGCGGAGGTCTAAAGCGAAAAGGTTTTATAAAACCCAGCTGAAGGCCTAGGACTGGGGCGACAGCACGCGTGCCCACAGAGAGAGCTCTGAGTGCCGCCTCTGGCACCCGTGCCATAGGTTCGCCACCACTGTATTAGGGCTTCAACAACCCTGTCCTTACTATCTTTGTCAGGATGTTCTGTTGCTGTTTTTAGGCCCAAGGGAAATTCATTCTCTTTTAGATGTGTTACATTATCAATTTTTTTTCATCTCTTGAATTATTGTTTCGGTCTCACTCATTTGTATTGCAGTCTTTTATTCATCTTTTCTTCCATATTTGCAAATCTTTTTTTCATTCTCCCTTCCAATGTAATAAAATCTCTCTTAACAGACTTGATCAGTGATACTGCCACTGCCATTGTTGTATTCTTTTCAGATTTTTCCAACAACCTTCACTGAATACTTCACTGAAATATTTCATGTTCTCTTTCAATTTTACCTGTTGCTAAATTTATACCCAAATAATCTCCCTTATTTCTTAGTTTCCCTTATCTCTTTGTTTAGAAAAATTCATCGGTCAGTTCTCTTAAGAAACAATTCAAACTCTTAATAATTTTTGTGCTTTCAAATATGTCTTTATATTTCACTTTGATCTTGTCCCAGGTGGCAGGAGGAACCCCAAAGTATAGGAGTTTTCATTTTTAAAAAGTTGTCCTGTGCATATTTACACCGCTTTAAATTCAGTTAAATTCAGGGACGGTTTCTTTTCAATAGCATTGAAATGGACAGCCTCACATTGTAAACCGCTCAGTCAGGGAGAACAGCCCTCTTAGGCCAATCAATTTGCCATATTTCCCCCCTGCTGGCTGGCAGCTTCATTTCTTTGCTTCCTAAAGGCTGACCAACTCATTAACTAATTGCCTTGCAAGAGACTTTGATGTTCCTGAGCGAAAGGTGCTGACACAGAAGTTCAAAGTGTTCTAGCTCTCCCTTTGAAATAAATTAGCCGGAAGAGCCTCCTTTGACTTGCGCTCCGCTGTCTGGCATAAAGCAAGGCCAGCATCCAAAATGTGCCTTGCACACAACAAACTACCTGGATTTGCGTGCAGAGAGCTCCTATTTGAAAATCCTGGGAATAACAAGAGCTAAACTTCTCCACCCTGAAGGGGCTGCATTTACGCAGGTCGGTCTTCATTGACAGTCTGTTTGAGTCCTCTTTCATTCTCATTAGCCCTTTGCCACAAAGACAGGATCAGCAGAAAATATCAGCAGCTCGTTAGGCAGATGCTGAACTCTGACAAATGGCAAAAGGGGTCTGCATCAAATCTCTTCTGCAGAATCTCCACCAGCTCATTAAGATCAAGGGATAGCAGATAGTTTCTCTTGTGTTTCGTGCCCCAGCTTCAGCGTGGTGATATAGCAACCTTAGGATGTCTACCTGGTACCTATCTGAATATGTATATTTATACATGAATTAAATAGTACATACATACACTAATTAATTTGTTGCGGCCTTAAACTGCAATGCCAAATAATCTAACTTTTCTCTTCTTTTATAAAGCAAGCAAATTAATACCATGTGTGTCCAAGAGAGGGAGGTGTTGTTTAACTAATCAAAAGAGGTGATGCATAATCTTCTCATGAGAATCAATTTTAAAGCATATCTATCTATCTATCTATCTATCTATCTATCTATCTATCTATCTATCTATCTATCTATCTATCTATCTATCTATCTATCTATCTATCTATCTATCTATCTATCTATCTATCTATCTATCTATCTATCTATCTATCTATCTATCTATCTATCTATCTATCTATCATCTATCCATACAGCATTTCACCCATGTTGGAATTCAAATGTATCATTATTAAGCATTGCAGAGCTTCCTCAATTGCACACATTTTAAAGGAAATGATATTTTTTTCTTGGGTTTCCTACTTTGGAAGAACTGATTTATCATGGGATTATTGCAATATGATACACCCTTTCTGTCTTCAAAAAGAATGAAGAGTTTTTGTATGAGATTCTCAGATTTTATGTATAATTTGATGGATTTGTATGCCTCCTCCAACACAAGGTCATTGGATTTTTGCAAGACAAGTGCAGCATATTAAAATGCATTGTGACCCAAATGGAAACACAAAAGTGGTGGATGGTTGTTCTTAGACTTTGGAATTTCATATATTGTTCATGTATTAGGCTGAAATTGGGAGGTTGTTAATAAACACATAAATAGCTTTAGGCAAGTTTGTAAGTTTGAACTTTTGAGCATTATTGAGCTTCCAGGTTTTCTACTTGCTTCCTTTTCATAAGAAAGGCAGCAGAGTTTTATGAACTGCAAAAATCTTGTTATTCTGTAAATTGTAATTTATATTATGGGATATTATTTTTAAATGAACAGTTGTTAATGCTTGTTTGTTTTGCTATATGTTTGACTTCAATTTATTGAAACTCACTGTTTTGTCAAAAGTTTCAAAGTTTTATTTACTTTGATTAAAGTGTAATGTGGCTTTTTAACACAGTTGAAATGGACTAAATTCTCATCTTTTACAGAGTATAACAACTGACACCTGTTCAGCATATGAAAAACTATCATTAAATATTAAAGAACCATCAATGCTGAATGCAAAGAGTTGGGTTTGAGCTTTCTAGAACATATTTGTGAATCTCTAGCAAGTCTGTCAACAATGGTGTGTGTATATTTATTTATTATTTTTAATTAGTCTTTGGAAAGCCTAGAGAAGTGTGAGTGTTAGTAAAGATACTGAATCTACATGATGATAAACTGAGAACTGATTTACTCAGTACTATTATGGTGGAGCAAATCACTGACATTTTTTCTGAATTTCCTTCAAAATAAAATTCCTAACTATGTATAGTATCACCCTGAATTTTGTGTTCAGTGTGTAAAAGGCATACAAAGACTTAAGCGAGACAGCTAGCACCATGGGCAATATCTTATTTAAGTTATTCAGGTTTTCCTTTTTTAAAAATTGTTATTGTAAAAAGCAAATATTAATTCAAATGAAACATGGAAAAACAAAAGAATGATCTCAATACAGTAATAAAATCCAGAAGTCAGGAAGTATACTACAGTAAATGAGATTCTCTTTCCTATTAAAAACATGACTTTATATTTGATTACATTTGGGGTTTGTTTCCAATGAAAGTGATATATTTTTAAAAACTCATCATTAATCTTATTTAGGCTATTAGGAATTTGATTATCATAGGATTACAAAATTTGAGAACTCTTTAACTTGGTCCTTATTAGTTGAGTTCCCTGAAGATGATCAATCTATTTCCATTGGCAGGAAAAGTCTACTCTATATCAGCTTTTTGTGGTTAAGATTTTAATTTTGAGCTGGTTTTTAATTGATTGCATTTGGAGATATTTGACATGCTTCTTAAGTTATCCTAATTACATATTAAATTGTATTGTTGTAATTGATCTCATAATTAATGTTTTAAAATCCCAATACTTATTATTGGTATCTGCCTCGGGCATTAGCATCAGAAATAATAGGAGATTATAAAATTGGTAAACAATAATAGACAAGGTATGTGCATGTGTGTCCCCCACTATTATGTGCCTGAGGCACTTTGTTGCAGGCTGTTGGGCTGTCCCCATGGAAACCAGCTTTTCAGTGATATTCCTACCAGGTGAAGTGCCTCTGCAGAACTTTGTATATGGATTACTAGTGATGTAGAAAATGGGAAAACAGATTTTTGATATGATTTTCCCAGCCATTTAGGTTCTTAACAATTAAAGTCAGGAATAGGCTGAAAGATTGATGGATTGAGTTCTCCAGTTAGAACATCTGTGGGCCAGGGCTTGTCACTCCTGGGCTGTATAGACACTGTGTCACTTTAATGATCCAACTGCCAGACCTTGTTTGTAGTGACTTTTATTGCAGACTTCTCTGTCCCTTTTGCAAAATACTTCTGCTTCTCTTTGCAGTTCGGCTATAACTCTTCCTGCTTTTTATATCCTGGTGGTCCTATTTGCTTAGCAGGGTGAACTTTGCAATGTTGTAAACATGCACTGTTGGCAGATCTTGAAAGCAGTGGTGGCAGGTGTGGAATTACGGCCAGAGGGCTGGGCAGCAAATCATGGGGTTAGATTAGCTTAATTTGGTGACTCTGGATAAGGGAAGCCTGCCACGCAGGAAGCGTTTATAGCATAGTAAACTAAGAATAAAGAAAGAACAAACGGAGTATTTCCCAACAAAATTGACATCTCTTTAATGGATCTGTATTGTGAACAAAAGGCTTTTATTTCTAATTCAGTTTCTGTTCTAACTGGCACTCTGAACACTTTGGTTTAGAGCAGAGATAAACAGCCTATGGCTTTTCAAAAGATACTGGAATCCAGCTCCTACCAGTTTGAGCCAGCGTGGCCAATGGTCAGAGAGGATGGAAGCTGCAATCTGACAATATCTGATTCCCCACTTTTCAGAGCATCTTTCTTGGGCATTCCTCCTATTATCCTCTTGTCTATTGAAAAAAAGCTGGACACTTTTCATCCTGCTGGAAGCCTATTTTCACATCCTTTTTCATTTTGTAGAATTCATCCTTTCAGGTTGACATCCCACCTATTATCCTTCATGATACAATGGAAGAGAAGGCCAAATTCAATAAAGAAGTATACATGCCTTATCTTTCCCTTTCCGCTTTTGGATTTTGCCTTTCCAGTTCAAAGGAATAGTTTCTTCCTTGCAGCTTTTGACATTGGATCAAGCAGTGATTCCCCCCTCCCCCCCAATTCCTGGCCACCTTGGTAACCAGAGTGACTAGCTATGCCTGGAATGGGATAGGATAAGACGAGTGCTTGAGAGTGGGGGGGACCTTCTCCGAAACTAAGAAAAACAAAGTATTTCTGAACTGGCAGTATATTCCCACAAGAGGCGGTGGTAGCTTAGCTCAGGAGACTTTTCTAAAGAAGAAGGGTGCTCTACAACTTCAAATGAGGCCCTGACTGCTTCCTATTGAATTGAATGTGCAACATAATTGTTTTTCATTGAACAAAGGAAAAAAAGGCTTTTGGAAGTCCTCAATTTATGACCACAATTAAGTACAACATTTCTGTTGCTAAGCGAGACACTTGTTGAGTTTTGCCCCATTTTGCAATCTTCCTTGCCACAGTTGTTAAGTGAATCACTACAGTTGTTATGTTAGTCGCACAGTGGTTAAGTGAATCTGGCTTCCCCCATTGACTTGGCTTGTTAGAAGGTCGCAAAAGATATTCACATGATCCCTGGACTTCGCAATTGTCATAAATATGAACCAGTTGCCAAGTGTCTGATTTTTGATCACATGACCATGGGGATGCTGCAACGGTCGTGTCAAAAATGGTCATAAGTCACTTTTGTCAGTGCCATTGTAACTGTGAACAGTCACTAAACGAATGGTTGTAAGTTGAGGACTATCTGTATTTAGCCATAAAATGTGAAGAATTACATGCCCCCTTCTCCATTTCTTTTCTGTGTCCCAGCATCAACCAAAGGACAGGGGCTGTCTGTTTTTGTGTTATGCAGGTCACATTAGCAGCCTTTCAGGCTGAAACTCTGGGTTTAAATGCTTCAAATATTAAATAAACAATTATCTTTTAAGCAACTATTTCTGAGCTCCTTTACATGCATTTGTGTGCTATTCCTTAAGGCTAGGGTCTCCAACTCCAGTATCCTTTAGATGTGTTGGACTTACAACTCTCATTATATCTGGCTCACAGAACAGGACTAGAGAACAGTGCCAAAGCATTTTCTTCCTTAGATAAAGATTTAATTATATCTAAGCTATTAAATCTGTATTTCAACTAGGCTGCTTCAAACTGTATGTCCAGAATGTATTTCTGTCTCTCCTTAGACACTGATTCATAATAACTGTGAGATATTGACTACATTATGACAGAATGCTAAGTCATGACTTGCTTAACCATGGTTAATTGAATAACCCACAGGTGACCGGGCTCACTCCAAACATTAAACTATAACCTAATATTGGTAGCCTGCATTTTCCCAGCATACTATGCTTGATTGGAGTGATTGATTATGTGCCATCAAGTCACTGCGGACTCATAGCCACATAGATTTTCCTCTCTGGCAATCTGTCCTTAACCTGGTCCTTTGGCCCTTTCAATGACATCCTCATCACCACTATAATTGAATCCATCCCCCTTGCTGCTGCTTATCCTCTTCTCTTTCCTTCATCTTTCCCAGCATTAAAACCTTCTCCAGAAAGCTAGGTTTTCACATAATGTGTCAGAAGTAGGATAATTTAAGCCTGGCCATTTGTGCCTTGAGTGAGAGCTCTGGTGTCAGAGCTGCCATCCTTCGCTCGCATGTATGCTTCGCTAGATGCCAGCCTGCCGTCAGCCCGGGGGGGGGGGAGGAAGCTGTGGGAAGATGAGTGGGAAACCAAAAGTGAACTTCCTGCCATCCTGAGACATCCCAAGGCCACATATCTTGGAATTTAATGCAATGCCTATCCATCTACAGGGACAGTTACCAAAACATCTTCTTCGAATATGACTAGATAATGGGAGATAACAGAGGGGTGGAAAGGAGAAGGTAAAGTTAGCTAGGGAATCTTCACACACAAATATTTAGGATCGGTTTTGCTATTGTAACCACTTGGCTTTAAGTAAAAATAACCTTTTCGCTACAAATGTATTTGAGTGTGTTTCTTTCTTAGAAGACCAGGCTAGGCTAGGTCTGACATCTGGGCTGATTTGTTCAGTGATCCATTTATTTCTTTTCTTGGTTGCCCATGGTATCCTCAGGAGTTTTCTCCAACACCAAAGTTGAAAGGCATCAATATTTTTCCTATCTTGATTCTTCAAAGTCCAACTTTCACTTCCATAGAGTATCATAGGGAATACTGTGGTTTGCGCACTTCTGATCTTTTTAGGTATAAGCACATCATGGCATTGGAATATCTTTTCCATATACTGAGTTTGCATCACTGAAATTCAGCGCCAAAGTGGCCGAATTTCAATGGTGCAGTATCCCCCAAAGCTTATTCTGCCCAAAGCTTCCAAAATTAGGTCCTGCTTCTTCTGGTGTCATCACAATATCATCAGAAGGCCTTCTGCAGCCTGAGTACTAGGCAGAAAGGCAGTTCCCAGCCCCTAGAAACTGTTCCCCACCACCATAAGCATGGATTGCAAAGCAAATGACCTGTCATAGAACACTAAATCATAAAGAAGGAAACCACATATTGACTTATATGTTACCCCAATGTGTATGTATGTATGTGTGTGTATAATGTATTTATCCCACCACCCTTGGTAACAATAGATGAGATTATCAGGCATAATGCAACCCCAATAAATAATTTGAGAGTGTTGTTTTTTGTAGAACTGGTAAATCCACCATTTTCTCTCAGTTTGAGGCCTACCCTTCAATGTCATTATGAGTGTAAAATTGAGGTAGGAAATACTTTTGTACATAGTTCTGAACTTCTTAGAGGAAAAATGATATAAAAATATAATCCAAAATAGTCAAACCATCAGCACCACTGGGGACAGTACTGATAGTATTGTCAGTACTGGGGACAGAGACTATAACACTCAGGTTTTGGTTCTAGACTTCTGAAAGGCGTCTGCATCAGAAGAAAACACAGCACTGGATGACTCTTTTGAGTGATTCGCAAAGACTTTTTACGCTCTAAATATCCTAAGAAATATTGTATACACACTTCAAAAACCAGCTCTGATCAATTTTAACTAGAAAATCTTGGAAGCCAGCCAGATTGCATCCAGAAATTTTGTAGAATTCCTTATGGGATGTGCTACATTTTGTTTACAAGAGCAGTTTAGTGTATTCAGCAAAGTTATTAAAAGTATATGATGAAAAGCCTCTTGCCTCTTGACCACGATACCAATTTCCTCACCTCCCGTGAATGGCTTAATAAAGGTAGTATATTATTTATCAATCTGTAGACATTTTGTTCCCTTTTCTGCTTGGCCACTGATGAATTCTTCAGGCAGACCTTGGCATAGACAGTTTTACTGAAGCATGATATAGCTGCCAACACCTCTGCAAGTTTGGATTAACTCTTTCATCAAGTGCCCAGCTTAGAGGAGCCTTGAAAAGCCCCCAAGATCCCAGAGAGATTGAGATGGCATTTCTGATCCAGTCAAAAAGCTTAATGATTCTAATGCTCTCTTAAATGCAGAGTTGTTCTTCCTACCTATGTAAAGCAGCCCCTGGAGAGATGGAATTGTTGCACAGTAGAGATCTCTTTTGTTGTCAGTGTTATTTCTGATGATAATTGGCATGCCATTCATGCCTTAGAGCTAAACATGTTTAGTCTTGCAGAACGATGTTGCCAGATTTGTAGACTGTTTATCGGATGACTCAATTGTGGTTTTATTTCTATAGGCTAAACTTTCTGTCTCTCTCGTACAATAATCACTCGTTGAATGATTTTGTCTGTGAAATAAGGGAAGCAAACACCAAATGAGAGTTCATTCAAGACTCCTTTTCTATGTCAGCAAGACCCACAGGAAGCTCTAATAACACTACACAGAGAACATATACAACACACAGGAAATCTAGAAAGGAGCAAATGCTTTTTCACACTAGTGTAGTTCCAGGAGTTGAAGCAGAGTCTAAAGAAAAAGACAGCGCCAACTAAACGGGAACGAAAGACTTCTGAAGATCCCAAATAAGACTTGGTTTTTCTTACCAGCATTATTTACAGACCTTGTTCAGCCTGAAGGTTTCCCATAACAAATGACCAAATAATGAAATTCAGATGCTCTTTTCCCTCAAGTTTACCATCTTAAAAGACATGTCACAGAAACAGGGGATGAGGTTGGAAAAGGAAACTTTATTTATGCTTGCGGGTGGTGCACGGCACGAGGGGAAACAGGATGGATTAAATCCATTTATTTCAACATATGCACTTTAATAAGTCCATTACATCTTACTGTTGTTTTAGAAACAGCCCTGTTTAGAAGCAATTTTTCAACATTATGAAGGTCTCTGCAGCAATTCAGTGTGTTTAGATTCCTCTTATGTCAGAGGACTGAACCTATGGAGATTTCAAATCTCTCTTCTTAAGTTTTTTTCCAGGTAAACTAAGAGCACATTGTTTCGAGCACCTACTTTCTCATCTGAACAAGACTCCAAAGATTGACAATCAGGTTGGTTTACTTCGAACTGTGTGGCAGCCTTTTGTGCCAACTCATTTTTATCACTGTTTTTTTCCCCCCACATGAAGCCTGACTGGAAGAAGAGTGAATAAAAAAAGAAAAATAGAGTAGAATCTCAGTCAACCAGTCTTCTTTCTCCTACACTGTAGATTCATCATCTCTCCTATTTCAGTACAAGAGTTTAAATTTATTTGACTTGATATACTGCTGATTACCGAAGTTTCTCAGTGGTTGACCATAAAAGCAAATTTAAAACCGAGGCAATAAACACAGTTAAAATAGCAATAAAACAATGAAATTAATTCAGTTAACGGTTAAAACTAGCTATAAAATGCCTGTACAAAAGGATGTACTTTAAAGGGTCTTTTAAAGAGCCAAAACAGATGTCAACTCCACAACTCTGCAGGGAGTACAGGGAGTCCTCGACTTATGGCCACAATTAAACCCAAAATTTATGCTGCTAAGTGAAACATTTGTTAAGTGAGTTTGGCCCCATTTTTCAACCTTTCTTTTGCCATAGTTGTTAAATGAATCATTGCAGTTGTTACGTTAGTACATTGGTTGTTAAATGATTCCTCATTGACTTTGCTTGTCAGAAGCTCGCAAAAGGGGATCACATGACCCCGGGACACGGCAACCGTCATAAATATGAATCAGTTGCCAAGCATCCGAATTTTGATCACATGACCGTGGGGATGCTGCAATGGTTGCTGTAAGTGCGAAAAATGGTCATCAGTCACTTTTTTCATTGCCGTTGTAACTTTGAACGGTCACTAAATGAAGTGTTGTAAGTTGAGGACTACCTGTATATTCCTAAATGAAGAGGTAAATAGTGAGGTGAAGAGGTAAATAGAGAGAAGACCCTACTCCAAGGTTATTCCATACCAACATATCTGTAGGAAACTTGAATTTAAGCTACTATTCTACATGTACTTACCTGGGAATATTCACTGAATGCAATCAGATTGCAGAGTTTTGTTATCCAGAGGGATGATCTCCCTTTTTCTCCCCCCCCCGCCCCAATAAACCAGCTCATGTTACACAAACATATACACAAACAAACACATTGAACTGCATGGCACAGACGTGAATATTAACATTCAATGAGCTAACTTCTTATTTAAAAGTTCTCTCTGTTCCTCTGGCTCTATTGCTCTATGTTCTGTATACCTCCCTCCCTGGGAATGGCTGCTTTTTGAGCAGAATGGTTGCCTGCAAATAACTAAGTATGTAAATAGGCAGGAAGGCAAGCACAAGCAGCCTGGTGCCTCATCTTTTTTTTATCACCGAGTCTTGCTGCTTCTTTGAAAGCGGCTTTTGTTTCCTCTTTGCTTTAAAGGAAACCTTGGAGGAAAAACTATGCAGTTACGTCGAATGTAGAAGTTTTCTCCCTAAAAAACAGCAGACTGCACTTGATCTTTTTAAAGACTATGGAGTAGAACTCAGTGGGGGAAAAGGTTGTACAGTCAAAATTTTAGTGTTTTTAGAGCTTTTAGCTTTAGGCTGCCTCCTGCAGCAGATGACAGGACTGAATTGACTTTGACTGACCTTGAGAAAAGCTAAGCAGGGTCAAACTTGGTTACGACTTGGAAAAGAGACTACCTGGAAATCCCAGGGCTATAGGTCAGACTAGGAAGTCCAAAAAGCATCTTGATCTAATGACATGGTCTTATGATATTGCTGCTCAGTAAAGTTTGGTTTAAAAAAAATTAGATGCAAAGGCAGGGTTTTAGTCTTCATCTGGCATTGCTTTCTGAAAGACTGAAGCTGTAAAATGCTGTATGGATTAGGGTGATCTCTCTCTCTCTCTCTCTCTCTCTCTCACACACACACACACACACATCCATTACAGGTGTGATTAAGAATTAAGAACAGGGGTCTTCCAACTTGGCCATTTTATGACTTGTGGACTTCCTCCCAGAATTCCTCAGCGAGGCATGCTGGCTGAGGAATTCTGGGAGTTGAAGTCCACAAGTCATAAAAGGGCCTAGTTTGAAGACCTCTGATTAAGAATAAGAGGAGCTAGTGGGATGAGGCCAAGGATCTTATGTAATCCAGCATTCTCTCTCATTCACTGGCCAACCAGACAGATCCAGGTAAACCATAACCTTAGACAAGAGGGCCACAGAGATAACCACATTTCTCTGTTCCTCCCTAATAGCTGGTATTTGAAGAATGCTGCTTGTCATTCAGTAGACGAACAGGCTAATAGCCATGGAGATCTTGATCCATAGGAACAGTTGCTAGCAAATATGAAGGGAACATGTATCCTGCATTTCAAAATGTCTTCTTTGTTTTCCTTCACCAATTTTTGGCTATGTGTTGCCATGCGCATAGGATTTGAGGGAAAAAGAACAACCAGTTTACCTGGGGATTGAAACATTTTTTTTTGTATTTATGTGTCAGCATACATTGGAGTTTTGTTCTTTGGCTGTCTCCTGCTAAATACAGTAGAGCAGTTCCCTAAGGCATGCCGAGCGGGCCTGAGTCTTATTCCAGTGTCCTGGCTGCTATGATGTGGGTGAAGCCTTCTTGTTTCAGAGGAAAGCATGGAACATGACCGTTATCTTTTTTTTTTTTAAACCCTTGTTTTCAGGGATACTATCATTATTGAAAGAAAAGTGCATGTTTTAGGACAATATTAGTCCATATATAATACTTTGTCCCCCCCCCCCAACAACAAAATCTCTCGGTGGAAAGCAAGGGCGGATCTTCTTGTTACAAGCAATACTACACTTCTGTATGAGGAATGGCCTTGAAGGCCAGGAGGAAGAACTGCTACCTAGGCATTGGCCAGATAAGAGGGGCTTGGGCTCAAGCCAAAAAATGTAGCTTGAGAAAACATTTTAGATAAGCCCCTTGCTAGTTCAAATGAAAACCAAGGGAGGGAGAGGAGAACATATTCAGACTCACAAGTTACTGTTTCTATAGCTGTTACAATAAAAATAGACCTTACCTACAGTACATGGCATTGATTTCTTAGTCTGGTCTAAAAGCTGACAGTTTATGGCTGAATTTTAACTAGTAGGGCAGGTTTGCCTTCCTAAGAAATAGTTTCTTCTATTCGTCAAGCAAATTACTGTTTAGAAAGCTTTCTTTTCCTTTCAGTGTTGTTTGTAACCAGAAGAAAAAAAATATTTTCCCTTTATTCCCTTTCCATCTCACCCTTTACTCCTGGAATTGCTAGTTTCGTTGTCCAAATTAACAAGAAATGCTATTATTCCATCTTCTCTTTTCAAATGTCATAGCTTCTGTTGTCACTCATGGTCTGGCTCCCACTCCTTTCATTTCCATTAAGAGTATGAGTCATGTTATCAATATAGAAATGCTTTAAAAAAATAAATTATATATATGGGTCTTTATAAGGGGCCAAATCAAATGTCTCTAGGTGATCCATTTGGTATGCAAAGAAGATGCTTTTCCACCAAACAATCATCTCTTGCTCAAAAATGCTTTGCCATTCATGTGCCAGTGCAAACTATCACATCCTAATTATCTAGAAATCTCAACAGAGCTTTCATCTTGGCTCTATTTACGAAGTTATTAATAGAAACATGTTTTGAGATGCTTGCAGCAAATGAAAAAGCAGGTGCTTGGCAGAAAAACCAGAAGTTTTACTTTGGGGGAATCACCTATGTTTGTTTATAATATGAAGCAGAAGGGTGAGAGCATGGAAAGAGATAAAGGCATGTCTCAGAAGCTGGTGGTCCATCCTTGAATCACATCCCTGCATGTTTGTAGCTGAATGTTCACATTATATAAATCTATAGATATGTCGATGGATATTCTCAGTCATCCAGGCAGAGTTGTATGGAAGTTGAGTCATGGCAACTGGACTCCTTTTCCTTTTCGGTTTGAAACGTTTCACTGCTTATCCAAGTAGCTTCTTCAGTCTAAATCCATAGACAAATCCTGCATTTAGTCATTCATCCTGGTTTCTCTGCTCTAGTGCTGAAAGTTTATAGGGAGAATTTCACTTTGACAAGCTTGATCTATGAACATGTGAACCTTGAAACAAAGCTGCAAACATTTCTCTAGTTTTGTATAAATGACAACGGTTATATAGTTACTCCAAACTTGGTATTGCTGTAGTCAGTTTGGTTTACCCAGCAGTTATGGATTAGTTTCCTTGTCATGAGGCCCCAAAAGATGAGCTCTCTTCTCTTCTGTTAAGGCCAACGTGACCTATGACCAAAACTATGGGTTCAATTATGCCCCAAAGTCGAGGACTACCTGTACCAGCAATGCCATATGTTTGTGTGGACATTGGCACTGAGAAGCATGCAGTGATTGATGTTTGCTTTGTTCTGGGCCATGTGACCAGAATGGAAAAGGAGTGTTCTTAGACTAGAACAGTTACCAATATTCTGGGCAATTCTTTGGAGATTATTTTCTTCAAAGCCTCAGTTGATTCCAGGACATTTTCAAAGTTGATCTTTCTTTGGCAGCTTCTTTCCCTACAATAAGTGTGGTCCTGTTGTGTTCAATGTTTAGAGTATTATTCTGTTGACATATAGGCAGGCAGATAAAGCCCTGATTCCATTTGCATAATATCTGTCCAACATTCTGTTGAGTTAGTTGGAAAGAACATTTTCTCTAAGCAAGAAGAGTTCTGCTTGTCATAAGTCTCAGCCAATCAGAGCTGTGCATTGCTCCTTTTTTACAAACCAAAAGAACACTAGAATCCCTTCTGAGGAGAAGGGATACAGGCACATAGTTTAGGCAATATTTATTTCTTAAATTATATCTTGGCTTTCTAATTTGTTGATTCAATGATTGATTGTGTGTCATTACATTATTTTTGACTACCAGCAACCACATAATTTGAATTTGGGCCTTTATAGCTATTACATTTTTAACAAAAAAGAAAATACGGAGAAATGTGTCTATGCATAAATCAAGAGAAGGAATAATAGCAAAGTATCAGCTATCAGAAGGAGAAGCAATCAAAGAGAAAGTGGAGAAAACAACAGAGCCATCAGAGGCAAATAATTAATAGGAAAATGTCAAAACCTAGGCTCATTAAATGACAAACAAGGCCAACATAATCCTGGTATGATAGCATGTAAGCAGTGAAGAGCAAATAAAATATTAAACTGCTTAATGTCCACAGGAAGTCAGTCAAGATGGAACAAACATGAGGAACAATTGGAGACATTAGATATATTTAACATGATGGCTGTTCTCAAGTATCTAAAGAGCTGTCATGCAGAAGATAGGACCAAAGCATTCAGAGCTGTTTCAGAAGACAGGAGAAAGCATAACAAATTTAAATTACAAGTGAAGAAATTTCATTTGGACATCCATTAAAATGTCCCAGTATTAAGAGCTGCTACTCAGGGGAACAAATTACTTCATGGGTTTCCTTTCTCCTTTCCTAGATAAGTTTTAACCAAGACAGGGATTAGATTACATCAGTGTATTTCCAGCATGGCAACTTTAAGATGTGTGGACTTCAACTCCTAGAATTCTCCAGCCAGCCCTGAAGAAAAGCTGGCTTGGGGATGAGCATTCCAAATAAATTGTGCGTCTTTTCCTGTTCCCCATTTCTGCCCATCAGATATAGACAGTTTCTGCCATGGAGAATATTACTGGAGCTGGTTGAAGCAAGAGCAGTTTTATAGTTTTAATAAGATTTTACATGTCGTTTTAACTTTTGATTGGGAGCTGCCCAGAGTTGTTTGGAAGATGGACGGCCATATAAATGTTTTAAATAAATAAAATAATGCCTATAGATAGACACACTACATATTCCTTTGCTCATTTATGAATTTAATGTTGTTGCAATCAGAGTGTGATAGTGGACAATCAAACAAATGCCTCTTAAGACTATCTTTAGCCAAGAAAGAAAGAAAATTATTTCATTGCATCAGCATTGCCATATATTTATTTTATTTGGAGAATGACGGGGATTGGAGACTGGGCTATCCATGATGGGAAATTTTAATAGTCCTCTTTTCCAGTTGTGCAATATTGTTCATTGATAAAGATTAAACTGTATTTTGTATACTGTATACTGAGACGCGTGAAGCAGGATTTAAACTAGATTTGATTAAATTTAATTGGTATATTATATCCATGCATTAATTCTAATTGTTCCTCATATTTTAATATTGGATATTTCCCCTCTTTTGTTACATACGTTATAGCGATTTTTTTTCCTACAAAGTGCACACAAAACAAAAGACATCCGTTCCTTCATCTCTTTCAGACTTCATGACATAGGGCAGCCATTGGTCCACTGTCAAATATTCATGGACAGGTGAAAGTTGATATTGCTCAAATTGTCAAGATTCTTGCCAGCTTTATCTTGTCTTTTATTTACTCTTGTTCATGCTTAGTGCTTTAATGCTAACCATTGGGCATTTCCCAGTGGCCCAAGCATATAGATTAAGGCTTATTGCCTGATGAAGATTTATGAAAATGTCATCTTCGTGACATTCCAAGGCTCAAGTCAATGGGTGTTGAGCATTACAGCATTTCCCATAGGATGGTGAAAAATGCTCTGGTTAGATAGAGTGAAGCAATTTGTATTGTGATATGCCTCATTCAGCACAGTGTTATTTTCATGCTTCTTCTGAACATTCTTCTATGGGAAGTTGGATCAGATCTAGCTAGGATCTTAAATAAGTAATTGGACAGCATCTTACTTCATACTGCAAACAAAAAAGATTCCTTGATCTTTTGAGGTCTTTCTTTAATCTGTGTCCTAAACTTGTTCTGTGGATAGGCTGCTGATTCATCTATTTTTAGTTGATATGATTGACATCCTAAGACCTCAGGTCAATCGGCCTCTTACCATTTCATATCTTATGTACACAATGAAGGGCAGTTTTTACCCTCTGCAATCTTTAGGAACGGCTAGAAGACATGTCTGTATGACAACCTGTACGGTTCATTTAATCATGGTTTATTCCTGGACTCTTACAATATGATAAACCATTATTTCCCACCTGCTGTGGCTGGCTTCATCCAATGTACTAAGTCAGAGTCAAACAAACAAGACTATAGGTAATGGTAGTGTGTGAACCCAGCTTCAGTATTTAGACATTGCTAAAGTATCAGAGGCAGTTTGGCGGAAGAGATTTGCATATTTTGGCTCTGATAACATTTTTTCCCTTCGTGCTTTCTGAAGAGAAGTTTTTATGCCAGTATTTTATCACTCTTGGTCTATTAGTTGCATGGTTAGGATTGTATTTTGCTTCTTTATTTATTCCAATTTGACAACTGTCTTGAGTGTAATTTATTGTAGAAAATTGTAGTATCAGTTTGAAAATAATTTAAGTAATCAGTTTGAAAATAAATATACTCCACTCTAATCCAGAATTTCTTCTATTGATCTTTGAGTTACTGCTGCTGTTGCTGGGTTATAAAACATACTGTAGCTTGTTAATTCAGATCTATTCATTGGATGCCTATCATAGTCTTCTGCATTCTAGTGGAAATAAAACCCACTTAATAAAATCCAACCAGGTGCTTCTAAATCAGAATTTCCCAAAGCTTATAATGTTGGGTATTAGGGATTTTTAGTACTGTTTTTAACAGCTTCACAAGTTAATAAAATAAGTTTTTGAATACAAGTTATCCAATTGTCAGCACTGTAGTAGGAGGCTTCAGAGGAAGCCTTTCTTTTTCCCTTCATATCAGAATTTTGATAAAATTGTCACTGCCATGTTCTGGCTGAAAGGAAGGAGAATAATTATTTGCATATTTTTCTAAGGAACTTTTAAAAAAAATAAACAGTGACTTGAGATAAAGTTGTTGGATGTTCTTTCTGCAGTACATTTATGTGTGGTTAGCTCCAATCTTCCTAATGTTCCTCCTGACTAATAAAAAATAACTTTGCTCCTGACACCTGAAATAAATCATGTTTTCTATCACTCCATGCAAACCTGCTGGCATATTATTAGAATTTCATCATGTGACAGGCAACAATACCTCTGACTCCTTCCAATTTGAAAATTTCTCACCACTCATGGACTATCAGCTCCCTTGGAACTGCTATCAATTTTCTGACTTTAGAGAGAATGAAGATAGCAAGCAAAGCAAACACAGCTTTTCTCATTATGGCTAGTTACTCATAATTTCTTTGCTGGGAGTTCATGCCTACCCTTAACTTGGTGCAATTGTGTTAAATCTGTATCTATCTGCATCTGAATATATAGTGTTTGATATCATTATTTTTTCATCAGTATTTCACATAAGCATTCAACACGGCAAAATGTTCTTGGTTTTTGAATAACACACTGTCCTTTGTGTGTATGCAATGGAGATTTATGTTGTGCATCAGAGACTTCCCACTGCTACGGTAATGCTATGGGTGTAATTACTTGAGAGAATATTGGCAAAGTATACTGCTTTACCTGGAAAGGTCTATATAGCCCAGAGAAGAATGAGAATGAAAACATCGCTTGGTGAGCATTTACCCAACCCCTTAAGAGAGGGAGAAAGAGAACATAAGTCACATCATTCAAATTAGTCTTCAGCCAATTGTACATCCTGTTTCTGCATTAACCCAGAAAACTAGACACTGGAGATGGTCTCTGCTCCCGTGTTTGAGTCCTAGCACTATGTAGTGGGGTGAGCTCCCATCACTTGCCTCAACGTCTGCCTGCCTAGCAGTTTGAAAGCATGTTCTATGTGACTAGATAAAAAGGTACCACTTCGGTGGGGGGCAAGCCGGCGCTTTGTGAGGATGGTCAAAATCCTGCCTGTGCTGAACCTTTCTCATTGCGACAACTATTTCTGAGGTGGCTTCAGTGGAAGGAGAGGCCTCAGATGACACTGCAGGAAAGCTGCTCCTCTTTCTGGTGCGGCAGTAGCTTGCCCTTCAGTGGCACACCTTGGGAAGTGCATGAGTGTGAACCAAACAGAGCTAGCAGACAGGTATCCAAACTATTACTCTGTATTAGCATTGTAGTCTCCTGGCTAATGTAACATTGCCATATGCTAAACAAATAAATAACCAGAAGACTCACTACAAAACAATAACTATGGGTGTCAATTTGGAAAATTGGGAGGGGGGGGAATTCCTGAATATAATAATAATAAAGTTGGAAGGGACCTTGGAGGTCATCTAGTCCAACCCCCTGCTCAGGCAGGAAACCCTATACCATTTCAGACAAATGGCTGTCCAGTCTCTTCTTAAAAACTTCCAGTGTTGGAGCATTCACCGCTTCTGGAGGCAGGTTCTTCCACTGGTTAATTGTTCTAACTGTCAGGAAGTTTCTCCTTAGTTCTAGGTTGCTTCTCTCCTTGATTAGTTTCCATCCATTGCTTCTTGTCCTGCCTTCAGGCACTTTGGAGAATAGCTTGACTCCCTCTTCTTTGTGGCAGCCCCTGAGATATTGGAACACTGCTATCATGTCCCCCCTCGTCCTTCTCTTCATTAAACTAGACATACCCAATTCCAGCAACCGTTCCTTATATGTTTTAGCCTCCAGACCTCTAATCATCTTTGTTGCTCTTCTCTGTACTCTTTCTAGAGTCTCAACATCTTTTTTACATCGTGGTGACCAAAACTGGATGCAGTATTCCAAGTGTGGCCTTACCAAGGCATTGTAAAGTGGTATTAATACACCACGTGATCTTGATTCTATCCCTCTGTTAATGCAGCCTAACACTGTGTTGGCTTTTTTGGCAGCTGCAGCACACTGCTGGCTCATATCTAAGTAATTATCCACTAGGACTCTGAGATCCCTCTCATAGTTGTCATTGAAGGATTAAATACAAGAAGGCTATTATGAGTTTTAGCAACCTGGATTTTTTTTTCTTTAGCAAAATGTGGACAGGTTTTTTATTTTTTTAAAATCTGATCGGCTAATTTATCTCTTTCTGAAATATTTGGTCTATACTTGAACCAGCCAGAGAATGTTACATTTATTTTATTATTCATGACTACAAGTTATATTATTTCTTCTTTGAATATTTATCTCCTTTAGGAGAAAGAAACTATTCATGAGTTCAACTTTTGCCATCAGTCATTCTAATGAATATTATTTTTAATATGTGTGGGATGGATCTTAAAAAGAGAGAGGGAAAACAAATTATTAATTAAGTTGCACATTATATAGAAAATGATAGTTTGTGGTAGAATTCTAGACTGCAGAGCAAACAGTCTTTATATAGCATGACTAACAAAAAGGAACTGTAAATCTGAACTCAAAACTTTTCAGCTTCCCGTTCCTTTGGCTGCCATAAAAAATGCAGATGATATGAAAGTTACAGAATCTTCGAGAATAAAATAACTCAATATATATGGTATTCTTTGTACCAATTGGTTAATATGAACTTCAATGCAGCAATTGTGGCCCCTGACTGAACTTGACCTTGGACAAGGTCACTCCTAATATGACCTCAGCTAATGTGTTGATGGAGACCACAAACAAATACTAGAGCTATAAACAAGACTGAAAACTTACAGCTTGACTCTTGGAGATTTCATGGATAGCCCTTGAAGTCATCAAGAGTCAAGTTGAAAGTAACATTGGCTTTTACTAAGTCCCTATAATATTATGAACTTTTATACACTCAGCTTTTATTTGCATGGTTGCTAGATCAGGAGGTCCCTCTGATAAGATCACTTGATGATCTGAACAAAAGGGTTGTCTCAACCTACTGGTAATATGTGTCTATCCAGGATTTCCTGGACAGACAGAGAAGCCTTGTCATTGTTAGCCAACGAAGTTAATTTTGACAACTTTAAGAAGTGTGGATGTCAACTCCCAGAATTGAGTATCCTGGCAGGGGAATTCTGGGAGCTGAAGTCACAAATCCTAAAGCTGCTAAGGTTGAGAAACGCTATCTTGGGAGATGCCCTACTTCACGAACACCACAGAGGTGGAAAGCAGCTCTCTGTAATGTTCACCAAGAGACTTCCCCAAGTAGCCCCAACTCAGTTTTACTGTATGTAATTGCTTAATAATAATCAGACTTTGAACATATTCATAAACACGAAGAATCTGCTTTATAGACTTTATAAAGAGAGTATGTTTGCTCCAGTGGTGAAGACACCATGTCTAGTCTTACCTTAGACATGAAAGCCAGGTGGGTGACTTTGGACCAGTCACCTTCTCTCAGCTCAATCCAGCTTTACAATTCAGTAAAATGATTGCCTAGCCTCCTGGTTTAGCATTTTTCCAGGGAGTAAATTTATGTATAGTACTGTATTTTCTCAAAAGGAGGATGATTTAGAATTTAAGGTGAATACTACCTGCACCAAAGAATGGTTAGGAGGAAAAATCTACCTCCATTCTCAGGAAACTTAAAAATAAAATATATCTAGAGGAAGCTATTCTTCTTTTGTTTTCTTTCAAATAAATTCAATGTTGTATGCAGCCTTCAACAATACTAGTTCATATTCTTGCAAATCTAACCATTGCATTTAATTCAGGGAACCAGTCACTTTTTAATATAGTTTTTGACAGGAAGAAATTATATTAAAAATTGCTGATCCTATGATACAAGCTGTCTTTTAGAAACATACGTCCACAATTCTGATCAGAAATATGCCCATTTGTTGAAAAGACTACAGTTCTATACAATCATAATAGAGCTGATTTGTTCAGTATTACCATTTGTCAATTATCACAACTCTCATCTACAGTACAATGTTACAAGTTCTGGATGTCTAAAACGTAAACAAAATATAGAGCCAGCTTGAGAAATAAAATCTGACATTGCCGCTTTTATAACAAATACCAGATAGGAATATTCCATTCTAAAAAAATTATTCCGCATTGTCTGTTGTTTCCTGTATCAGAGCAGCTAAACAAGGTGGAATATGAAATGTTTTGTGCTTAGATTTATATAGAATGCTGTTTTGTTACTGTAACAAAGCAGAAATCCATTAACCTTTTGGGATTCAGTTGAAAGTTGTCTCAGCTTCTGTATAATGTTTAAAAATTCTCACCCTGACTCTGTAAGTTTAGGCATATTCATACAGAAAGTTCCTTACTGATTTAGTATGCTATCATATCAGAGAGATAAGTGCAGTCGTACCATGGAGGTTTGTTTACATGGATAAATATTCAAAATATGGCACATATCACATTTACTGTTTACACTTACAATATCAAGATGAGTGTTGACGATAGGAAGAACAGTTTGAGGCCTTCTAAAGTAACAAATAAAATAGCAGTTGTAAAATAGCTCTGTTCTGATGAGTAAGATCATGTTGACTTGAAGGAAGATGGGCTTATCAGAAGCCAAATTCTGAGCTAGGGAGACCCAGATACAACCCCCTGGTTAGTCATGAAGCCCATAGGTTATTTTTTGGTCCTTCAATAACTCTAAGTCTAACCCACAGGTTTTCTTTGTGGATAAAAGTGAGATAGGAATAACTCTGCAAGTTACTCTGAGCTTCCTCCTAGGAGAGTTGGTGCATGCATTGGGACAAATAAAATACAGGGTTTTAATGTGATAAATAAAGTACAGGGTTTTAAATTAAAGATGCATTGTTTTTACAAGAGAAGAAAGACACCTTGTGAATATAAGATTGTGCAATGCACCTGGGTATATTAAGAAGGTAAAAGTCCTTAGACAAAATATGCTGTGCTGCTAGGAAAAATGAGTGATTTAAAAAAACAACTTTGCAATATGCTTATTATGACTTGCTGTTCAGCTGGATTTTGCTCAACAGTTGACAGCAGTCAGACTTAATGATCACAATCTGTTCTAACGTACATATATTGAAATGGAATTCTACAAACTGGTTTTGGTACTTAATACAGATAGACTTTTCTCATAGAGCTGGAGGGTAATTTCTGGGGGGCTTCAGGGGACGTGAGCCAGCTTCGTTTTTGTGAGGAATGGTGGCATGAAATGTACCACGTGGCCCTCTGTCATAATGGGAAAGAGGGGAACTAGATCCAGGTTGCAGTCACTTTGTGTTCAGATGAGAGCTTGTTTTTGGATCTGGGCATTATACGAGTTGAATGGAGTTTGAGAGATTGGGAATTTTAGCAGTATTCCTACCCAATCAATGAAATCAGATCATTTGTTGTCTCCAGAGGAGGGTAAGATGGTTCTTTCGCTGGAGTTGTAAAATTAGTCTACCCCAAAGGCCTCATCATTCCAGCTTCTGCTGTACGCTGAGTGTACAGAAGGGCAGAGGCAACATGAGAGAAAGTTGCTCCCGCTTTCCTCACTCAGAGTCCCACTTTGAAATCTCAAAGTTAGCATCAATTGCCAGCATTGTCTGATATTCTATTTAGAAGGGAGGAGATTTTGTACCAAATCTGAGGAGGAGAGAAATCACGAATCACCTAGAATGGCCTACCCAGAATGGCAATTGACAAAATGGAAATACAGTTTAATCAGATAGTTTGATACTTGCAAAAAAAAAAATGCTAAAAGAAATTAAAACTTTGGGCAGGAAAAATACAGACAGAAAAAGCAGACAGAAAATGTGAATCTCTACTATACTAGTAATGAAAGACCCTGAATGAATAAAAAGTGCATGAGCCAATGAAGATGCAAGTTAGACAGAATCAACACAATGGAAACAAAAAATGCAATATAGGCTACGAGAGTGGGACTGGGAAACCAGTTTAACTATTCAGTTAGGCAATTGTAAACCAGCCCCTAACAATCTTTCTTTTTTCAATTGCTCTTTTATGTTATGTTCTAAGGCAGGGGTCCCCAACCCCCGGGCCACAGCCTACTACCGGGATTTGAGCAGTTCGGAACCGGGCTGTGGAAGTGGTGGGTAAGCACGTGTGTGTGCATTCCCACTTGCGTGTGAGTGTGTGTGTGTGCATGCTCCATTTGTGCGAGCAGCAGATGCGCACACCTGCCACTTGCGCAAATGGAGTTGCGTGTGCTCGCTTGCACGCCGCTCATGCGGAACCATCCCTGCTCCCCCCCCCCCCCCGGTCTGCAAAGCCGAAAAGGTTGGGGAATTTTGTTCTAAGGCAGTGGTTCTCAACCTTTTCTTCAGCACAGACCCTCTTTAAACACTCTTTGTGGCCATAGACAATGGCCATGGACCACCAAGAGTTAACTCAAGATTTAAATCAGAACATTTCTTCAAGCCTTCACAGACTCCCTGTGATGACATTGCGCCCCCCCAGGGGTCCGCCGACCACAGGTTGAGAACCACTGTTCTAAGGGTTGATTTGCCGATTTGGCTCTTGGGCTCTGGTTTCTGATCCATTGTTTAGATGTCTATACTTCATCAGGTTCCATTTATATTTGACAATTCCTTACGGAAGAAGAATTGCCCAGAATGGAGTGAGATTTCCAATCTGGGGGCCATTCATTTAGATATAACTAGTGGATATGATTGTACAGGTAGACCTTGCTTAGCCAACACTCATTCAACAACCATTCAAAGTTATGATGGTGCTGAAAAAGGAGACATGACTGGTCCTTGAGGTTGCAGCTGCTGCAGTGCAATCACAGTCACGTGATTACGATTCAGCTGCTTGGCAACCAGTATGCATTTATGACATTTGCAGCATCCCAGGGCCATGGAATTCCCATCTATCACCTTTCCTACTGGCTTCTCACAAGCAAAGTCAATGGGGAAGCCAGCAGGAAGTCACAAGTTAAGGTCATGTGACTGTGTGTGATTTGCTTAATGACTGCAACCGGAACTGACATTGTAAGTCAGTGTGGTCACATGATGTCACGCTTAACGATCACACCCCTTAGCAACATAATCGACAATCTCAACTGTGGTTGGTAAGTGAGGACTACCTGTACTTATTTTTCTTATGATGCTTGTCATATTATTTCATCTCTTTTATGGGTGGCTTTGTGGCTGATTTGATGAGTTTGTATTGCTTAATACCAATTTTCTTGCTGCAAGTGCCCTCGCTGTCTTATTTTTTCCTGTGCAAACTGCTCGTGAACTGCCTTGGCAGACAACTCAGCAAACTGCTAAGCACTCTCTGAGTGGGATGTGCAGTTCACTGAATTTCTGTGTCTCCTGTCAGACTTGATAATCTTCAGGCTGAGGAGGAAGTACAGCTCCTCAGTTGTAGCTAGTGACCTAATTGATTGTTATGTCTGTCTGTCTGTTTGTCTGTCTGTCTGTCTGTCTGTCTGTGTTTGTCTAGATAGAAAGCACTATCAGTACACAGTACACGGGTGATACCTGGTTTTAATGTCAAGATTTTCTTTACTGTGCTTGTAAATCATCATTTGTTCTGATTCATGAAATGGGATGAATATTAAAAAATAATAGTGCATGATGTGTTAAGCAGTGCTTGTGAATGAAGGCTGAGGGGAAGAACTAGTGCAGGCAAAATAGTGACGAGAAAGCAGCATGAGTTTCTGTAAGAACTAATAGGAATGGAAAAGAAGCAACTTCAATATTATTTGCAGTTACACAAGCTCAGTGAATGTTTTTGACTGCCAGTGTGAGTGGGAACAGGAAGAAGTAGAATTTAACAAGAGTCCAAGAATTTATAAACAGAAGCTGTCAACATCTCTGGGTACTTCAAAGCTGATCCCTGAGTTGAGGAGGGAGGGGGAGAATGCAATCTATCGAATGCAGCAGTAAATGAGCTCCATGAAGATTGTGAATTACATACAGTAATCCGAATCCACAGAGGTGTGGAGAACTTGGAAGTGGAGAGAAATATCCCTGTAGATGAATATGATTACAAAACCACCCACCAGGAATGAAGTGCTGTGAAATGTCTGAACATTTGAAATATGCTGTTAAAAGGCTTTGGTTTTGGAGGAAAAATGGGAGATTTTGCAGCATGTGGAAAGACATGGTGGAAGTAATGCATAAATATCGACTATCTTCAGGATTGTACCATCTTTGTTAGGGTGATGAATTATTATTTATTTTTTTTGCAAAAGATCATTTTAATGGAATGGTAGAACAGTTTTCCAAAGGTGAAATTTTCCTTGCTTTTTCCTCATTTTCTTGCTTTCTTTTCTTTTGTCTCCTCTCCTTCTCTCTCTCTCCAGTTTGGGGTCGGAGTGGCAGCAGCATATCCAACATCAACCGAGAAGGTGGATGTCCTACCTGGGCTCGAGTCTCCTATACCTGCATACCAGGCTGGACCAGTGGGCCTGCTGCCTCTGCTGCAACAGCCCTGGCTAGCAGCCAGGTCAGCTCATCAGCTGTTGGAGAGTAACTGTCCCAGTCAGGAGGAGGGCTCAAACAGGGAATTATGCTGGACTCACTACATAAGGGGCAAGGGGGCAAGGTCTGACCATCCCTGAATGCCTTTGAGCTTTATCTAATCTTTCCCAGGCCAAAGCTGCCAGTCTGGGGAGATTCCTGTATTATTGGCAGAGAACAATAAAGTAGCTAGTTTGAACTCTACACATGTGGGTCTGGCTGTCTGTGCCTGACATTTGTCCTCATGACAGTGCAGCTGCTCTTCACCAAGACTGAGCTTCTTTTCTCCTTTTCTCTCTCCTTTTGCTGACTTGCACTAGTGCAGCAGCAGCCACAGTAGGCCGCTAAAAATCATAGGCTACGCTATGTCCTGTTAACTCCAATTTTTTTAAAAAAGAGAGAAGAAAATAGAGGATTGGAAGGAAAGGTCCCTTTTCACCCGAGGGCACTTCCACATCAATATTTTGCACACCTTCAGGATTAGTTGAGTTTAGGTTGATATATGATATTGTCTGTTCTGCAGAGCTGAGACAATTTATTTTTGACTCTGAACATGGCATTTTGCTGTGAATCACTGCAGATCGGCTGACCTAGTGAGCAGTCTATTTTCCAACTGGCAGAAACTCTGGTCTCTCCTAGCCTCTATGGGATCAGCCAGACATTATTTCTTCCCACCCCATCTAGATTCAGAATCCTGTTTTTGGAGTTTGATTTTTTTTTTTTAAATGCATCCATTTATTAGAATCCCATCGCTCAAATCAGCCACAGTAGAAACATGCACCAGAGTCACAACTAACTGGGAAAAGTACTGGGATAAGGAATTGCCAACATGCTATTGTTTCATTCTTGTAACTCAGAGTGACTTTTAACTGAAGCTGAAGAATATTGGCAAGGCAGGTGAAAAAGATTCAGAGATTTGCAAGGCTTTTGTTTAATTTTTAAAAAAACTGACCTCCTTTTACATGCCTTCCCATTGTAGTAGCCTCTCAGATCATTTTGCAGACCCTCAGACCAATATGCATCCTTAAAAACATGAGTGGAAGAAAATGTTTACATCAGAGAAATTGATATAACTGGCAAGAAGATGACTTATATTCTGGAGTTATCGCTTTGTGAGCCCATTGTCAAAGGAAAGAAGAGAGACAGAGGAAAGAAAAAAAAAGAGAAAAGCCAGAGAAAGAGCATTCTGGGATGGTCAGATGAAACAGGAGGGCTTGAAATAGAGGTGGATCATGCTTTCGGGTCAAGAAGGACATGCATAACTCTTACACAGGTTGAGACAATCCTAAACATCATTTTTTTCCTGCAGAACTCCATACCTGAGAGGCTGTTCCAAACTAGCAAGCTACACTGACTATCCAGGTGGCATACGCAGCAAAAGAAACTCCTGGGACATTATTTTACCAAGAATATAACTTTACTGATAGATCCATACAGGCACGGAAGTAGCGAAGCTAGCTCTGAGTTTTTTGTGCGAAAAACAACATAGTTAATTTCCTCTTTTTCCCATTTGGGCCACCCATTGTCCACCAATCCAACACATTCTTCGTATTTCGGGAAAACAGTCTGTGCCTTTGGAAGGTTCCCATCGCATGGCCTTGAAGCACCAGGACCTTCTCAGGCTGCAAACAGCTCATATAAACTCCTCACGTCCCTCCTAGCTCCCAATACATACAAGCATTCTCCTCCCCCCTCCCTTAGTTTCTGTTGTCAAGTTGCGAGTAAGGTGTGTTGTGAGCCTTGACACCAGGTCTAAATCTTAAATGAAGGCTGCCCTTTGTATCTGTGAGACCTCATGTGCTACAGTTTGACTCTCATTCCAGGGCTTATCAGCTGTGACAATTTATTGTGAAACCATTTTACATGATTAAATCCACCAGCTTTGTAGCCTGGGAGAAGTGGAAATTTACTTAAGGTATTATAAACAGAGCTGAATCAACTGACCAAAAACATGATACACTCCTACAAGGGGTGACCATCTTCTTCTATCATGTATGAAGCTTCAGGAAGGATCTACATGGAGTATTGAGGAAGGGAGGGGATACTTTTCTAGACTACTAGATAACCTGAATCAATCTCAGTGATCAATGAGGTAATAGATACCACAGCCAGATTGTCCTCACAATTGGCTGAAGCAACCAGTTGGGGGTTCCAGAACCAAAAATTAGCTGTGTATACTCATTTTTTCCTATGCACTCTCCTATTTTCACTTTTTCCAAAATAGTACACGGGAAAGGAACATACATTTCTTAGCAGTAACTTGAACAAAGAGCTTTTTAATTAAATTACAGGCTGTAAGTTTCCCATCTTGTTTTAAATGAAGAAATAAGTTTTTCTCTATAGTTCTAGAAAGTGATGAATGCTACTTTATTCCTGTAATTCTCTGGTGGACTCCTGATGCAAATTATTTTGATATTCTTAATTTGCCTAATGTTTATCTGCATTTGATACTTGATGTTTGATATAAACATTGGGTAGCTATCAGTCTTTATAGAATGATTATCAGGAGCCAGTATTTAGTTTATATTTAGTAGCAGGTATCCAGTGGGATTTAACATTTGAAAGTAACTGACAGTGTATCAGCTTATATACTATATATGATATGATACGATATGACATGATATATGTGTGTCAGCTTATAAACTCAATAAAACAATCAAAGCAAGTCAATATTACTCAGGGTTCATTTGTATACACTTTTAGAAGCCTCAATCTTAACAGAACTTGTTTCTGAATAGCTTTGGGAAATATAGATAGTCCTTGTTCAGCAACTACAACTGGGACCAGCAACTTAGTTGTTAAGCTAAGTGGTCACTAAATGAATCATCTCTTATTTTACAGACCTGCAAAGGTCATAAATATAAGGATTGGTCATGAAATTACTTTTTCATCATCATCATAACTGTGAATGGTTAATAAACAAAGCATGAGGACCATGATTAAGTTTGAAGTTATTTTATTAATACTGTATATATTTATATTTTCTTGATATTATTTAGCTTAGTAAAATTAATTTTAAAATATCTCGAATAGACATGTATTGGATTGCACTGTATAGAATTCAGTGTCTTGGCAAAGTTCTACATTTAAATGTACTGTATTATTTAAATCTGAGCTTTTCCTTTACGTTTGTAAGGAGAGCTGGTTAAAATTTCTTCTGGTTAAGTGCTGATATAATCTGAGCCTCCCAAATTGGGTTTCAGAGTGATAATGTGCTCTTCAGAGTGTTTCTTGACCTCCATCAAACTTCTTGCTCTATCAATTTTTATTAGAAAAATTAACAGGAAGGTAGAGTATTAGGAAAGAAAGCACCCGCCTCAAGTATATCCTCTTTTTTCAACAGTGCTAGCGGATGTGGGACATTCTTAGAAAATTAAGCCTTGTGCCTTATTTGCCTTCTGGTGTATGTTTTGTAATTGACCATCATGAATTTGTGACACATAATCACCATGGTAACCATTTTGTGACACTGTCTCAAGGTGATATCAGAGTTCCAAATGTGTCAACAGGTCCAAACATTAGGGACCCCTCTTCAGCGGTGGGATTTAAATATGTAAACAACCGGTTCTCTGTGTGGATGCCGCTTCCAGAAGTCCATTCTGGGCCTGGGCAACAAAAAATTAGCTACTGGTTCTGCCGAATTGGTGCGAAATTGGCTGAATCCCACCACTGCCCCTCTTACACATTAGAAGAGAGTTAACCTAAATAGCAATAAATGAACAAAATGGCTATATGACTGAAAAATAGCAGAGAGAGAACTGTGTGGTTGTCTATTAGTCAAACACCTTTAACATATCCTTCCTAATCCTTTCTCTTAATTGTAGCAAATCCTCCTTATATTAGCTTTGTAAGGCATTGGAGATGTGTAAATCTGCTGTCCCTCTGGGATGCTGCTACTGCATCGGTGACAGGAATTATTTATGAAATAACACTGCTCTTTAACTGTGATTAAGGTAAAGCCTGAGAGGGATCAGATGCATATTCATATTAAAGCAGACAGATCTGTTTCTGAAAATACTGTGAACTTTGTAGAGAAGTGTTATGTCAGGAGCAATGGCAAACCTGCTTTTCATTACGATCGTGACTGGATGGGGAAAAAGTGGCTCCATTTTGTTACTCTGTGATTTGAGCACAGGAATATGTGTCGAGTAAAACTCCCAAGCAATTAATGGAATCGCTCTTTTGGGAGGACTCCTGAAACATTTTCCTAAATACGTTGGAATTATTGGCAATCCCTCAGGCTTTTCACTGGAACAAAAAGCAGATTTAGATCCAGATGTCATCATGTTACCTAAATCCTACTGCTGGTTGGTGGCAAAGAATCCTTCACCTCTTTGCCTTAAATTAGCATCCGCCCAAACTGTACACATTTCTGTTAGCGCTTGACTTGACTAAGGGGCTGGGAGAGAACATTTTGTTTAATGCTTGTGATCCTGTTAATGATGCCTAAATTATGCATGGCATTAAGCACGGTTTTGATACTCAACACTAACATTTCCATTTTGAAGCTATGTGGCGAGGAGACGGAATCAAGTAGCAAACAATAAACAGCCAACTCTCCATTTCTTCTTTGCCTCTGAAGAAAGGCAAGAAAGGGGAACTCCTTTAAACTGCTTCGGGGTAACTGGGAACCATGCTTTAAAAGGACAGAAACAGCTAATTTTACTCCTTATCCTTTACTGTAGTGATTCCCAACCTTGGAAATTTTAAGATGCTGGCTGGAGAATTCTGGGAGTTGAAGTCCACACATTTCAAAGTTGCCAAGGTTGAGAAATACTGCTTTATTGTGCCCCTTATTTAAGGCAGGGAAGATGGCAGAGAGCCAGAGAGAGGGGAGAAAATGTTAGTTTATTTAATTGTTTATCAAATTTTAAAACCACCCATCTCCTTCACAGAGAGACTCTGGGTGGTGTAGTGTAAAATATTTTTTGTCATTGTTGACTGTGATACAGCAGATTATGGGAGGCAGTGTGTCATGTGATGTGTTTCCAATGATGTCAACAACCAACACAGGCCACAAAACTATTAATGATGGACTGATTGAGGTTGATAATGTTTTTGGCTCATTGTGGAAGCAGGAAGGATACTGTTAACTGTGGGTCTGGGCCAGGGGTAGGCAACCTTGGCTCTTTTATGACTTCAACTCCCAGAATTCCTGAGACAGCATGAGGGTGATCCTGAAATTTCCTCAGCTCTGAACTTGCTTATTTGTATCCTCTACATTTTCCAACTACTGTCTTGAACTATTTAAAATTCTGTCTCTAACATGTGACAAATATATTCCTTATCTCTTTATCAACAATCAAATGTGTTGATCACTGAAGTAATGCAAATTATAGTTCACTATCTCCCAGTCAGGTTGAAGGCTTCCTTCCATAACAACATAATAAATGGGCAAGATTAGGATTACTCATTTACTCTGTAACCTCAGTTTAAGGTCAGGCTTAGAATACAAATACTGTAGCACTAAAAAGCTAAAAATATGCTGTCATTTCACCTGCTGTCCCAATCTAGACTACTGTTAGGAAGATACTATTGAATCTTCCTAAGTAATCCTGTATAGAAATATATTTAAGTATATATATTTATCACACTCTATAAAAGTTATCAATAGTAATAATATTATGAACGAGTCTTTGGAAGTAAAGGTAGTCTTTGACTTACCACCAAAAATTTATGTTGTTAAGTGAGAAATTTTGTTAAGTGAGTTTGCTCCATTTTATGATTTTTCTCGCCACATTTGTTGAGTGAATCACTGCAGTTGTTCAATTAGTAATATGGTTGTTAAGTGAATCTGGTTTCCCTATTGATTTTGCTTATGACTCCGGGACACTGCAATTATCATAAATGTGAGTCAGTTGTCAAGCTGTCAATGCTGCTAACATTGGATGTTTTGCATTGACAACAGATGGAAATTTAGCCATCTTTTTCCCTTTCGCTTTTAGAGTTAGATGATGCTGGGAGGAGGGGGGATGTGAATGAGAATCTAGCTAGACATAACAACACTAAACTTAGCGTGAGAATCAAGGTTATTGAGCCCAGAACTGATAAGGAACTGGCGGGCTGGAGAACTGGAGAGGAAGCCCGCGCTTCAAGCTAATTGGGGAATGTGATTTATGACTGTTAATTGGAGGAGGGAATTGTGCTTTGATACTATGTGCCCAGGGGAGGGGAATTCAGTTTTTGGCTTCGATTATGCAGTGCCGATATTATGCTACTCGAATAAAAGATTCTTTAAGGTAAACAATGCCTAGAAGTTCTTTTGAAGAGTTTCATCTGTCGGAACCATGACACAAGCATCTGAATGTAAATCATGGGGATGCTACAACAGTCATAAGTGTGAAAAATGGTCGTAATCAGTGCCATTATAATTTTGAACTGTCACTAAACGAACTTTTGTAAGTCGAGGACTTCCTGTATGGGTCAATTGAAGGAAAACTCTATAGGTAATCATTCAAAGGGTAAATTATTTTCAGTGCAGCTCCAACTTCCGCACACACATCTCTAGACCATAATGGAAAAAAAAAAGTCTGCTAGTATTCCATCCAAGAGCAAATTGAAACTTTTCTGGCAGATCCCCAAGATGTGCCCTTTTTATTTTGAGAATTGCTATAAATGTCCCAATTCAGAACATCACCATTGTCTATATTTTTCTTGACTCATTTGTCTGAAAGACAGTTTCCTTTATTCCCATTGTCTCCCTAGGCCCTGAAGATCCTGGGCCAACTGAATTAAATGGCACTTTTTCTTGTGGTCTCTTTTGTGATAGAGATTGCGCCACTATAAACTATAGCAAAATTATCTTATACTATTTCATTCTGTGACCTTTTGAGCAGACAGCCCCTGAATGGATTTTCAGTCACTGCTCTCTGGGCTTGATTTAGAAACCCATTCTGAAGGTAAAAAGGCCAGCACCTATGAGGCCGACTCATTACTTTGCACTTCTACCCAAAGCGGAGGGATAACAAACACCCATTGCTGTATGAAAGAAGTCTGTCCTGAGTGACACAGCCATTGTTAGCTTGCATGGTGAGGGAATGGACTGGTGTGCTGATTTACATGGGGCCTGAGTTTAGATATCATGCTGCAGGGGATACGGTATATACCTTTAAACAAACAAACAAGCAATCTCACAATACAGTCTTCTGAGATTCCAGGAATTTTTACCAAGATCTCATATGAGAATATTGGCAAACCATGTGAAGTCATATGCAAAATCACCAACATTTCATGAGATTTTCCACTTTCTTTGAGGTTTGGTGCATTGAAGGTTTTCAAAGATAGGAACTCTGAGGCAGAAGTGCAGATGTTGTTTAGGAATGCTGTGGATTCTTTATGTTATCAGGACCTGCATAGAACTGTATGTATGTTGCAGTTTCACAGAAGAGGGAAATGTGCTAATATTAAGGATAGAAATGAAACTTCAAGATTATTTCCCTGGAAACGCAAGTTGCTAGCTCTCATGATCATACAGAATATAAATGAAGGTACACGAGGAAAACCTAAAGTATAGTTTCAGAGATGGGAGCTGAGGTTCCAGGGTACTGCATAGCCCAAGGAGAAGAAGCTGAAGACTTGCAGCCTATGTGATTTACACGTCTAGGTAAAAATTCGTTTCTTCGAATTCACTGTCATTTTCTCCCAAGTGTGGAATATTGCCAGCATTGTAGGAAAGCTTTACAGGTAATACTGTATATCTCTTTTCTTTAAATATGTTTTATTATTTTTTTATCGGGATAGAAAGGGAAGGGTAGGTAAAGGTATAACATGGGGCAAAAAAACAAGGATTAAACCAAGGGTAGGGATAAATACAATAATGGGGTTAACCCCAACACTAAATCAACGCTTTAGCAAGCAGACTGTCGTCCGGGTATACATATTAAGTATGCATGATTAACATAGTACTAAAAAGCTATATTAATAAATTTATCACTATTAATGGTAAAAACTTAACCCAATACATATCATTCATTCTATAAGTAACAATAATCAGTATACTATTAGTGATGTATTACTAAGTAAATATAGTTACATATAAGTATCAATATATCGCTTATTAGTTATAATTAATTATAGTTAAATATAAACATCTAACCAAAAAGTTAAAAAATAATATTCAAAAGAAAATACATCATTTATCTTATTTAATTTCATCATCCCTTTTCATTCTGTCTTATTGCTAACCATTGATAAAATTTTTCCCATGTTTTAAAGAAAATTGTGTCTTCTTTCTCTTTAATTTCTAAAGTTAGTCTGTCCATTTCTGCACATTCCAATATTTTCATAATAATAATCTGGTCAGGTGGTATCTTTTCATTTTTCCAAAATTGGGCAAATGCTATTCTCGCGGCTGTTAATATATGTAAGATTAAATATTCATTCTCTTTTCCGTAATTAGATCTTAATATTCCTAATAAAAACAATTCCGGTTTGAATTCTATCTGTATCTTAGTCATCTTTTCTAGCCATTTGTGAATTTTAAGCCAATATATCTTTGCATTAGGGCATATCCACCAGATATGATAATAAGTTCCTGGTTTTTGTTTACATTTCCAACACATATTTGATACATTTTTAAACATTTTCTCTAGTCTAACTGGTGTCATGTGCCATCTATAAAACATTTTGTATAAATTCTCTTTATATGCAGCCGCTTTAGTAAGTTTAATATTTCGATCCCATAGTTTTTGCCAATCTTCTAAGTCTATAGAATATCCAAAGTTCTTAGCCCATACTATCATTGTTTCTTTTACTTGTTCTTCTTCCATCTTCCAGCTTAGCAGAAATTTATAGAGTTTTTTAATCAAATGTTCATCAGTTTTTAACAATATTTTATCTAGCGGTGTCTGTTCTTTATAAAATCCTGTAGACTTTATATCTTTTTCATATCTTGTCTGAATTTGCAAGTAAGACCACCATGTTAAGTCAATACCCTGTTGCTGAAGAATTTGTCTGTCTTTAAGTTTCCCATCTTTGTCCAAAATGTCTTTATAGCTAACGAGTTTATCATAGTTAATTAAATTTGGATAGGAAAAGGTTTCCATTGTCGAAATCCACTCAGGTATTTTCATGTACATTTTATGTTTAATTTTTTCCCACTCTGAAAACAGTACATTCCTTATAGCATGATTTTGAAAATATTTATGTACTTTATTTTTCTCATACCACAAAAATGCATGCCAACCTAATTGCAAATCATGCCCCTCTAAATAAAGAAGCCTTTTGTTTCTCAATGTAATCCATTCTTATATCATAACAAGTTTTATTAGTTTTTGTTTGTTTTACAGCCAAGTGCTTGTAACACATCGTGGAGATAGGGCACTCCAGGGAACACAACAAAAAATACAGTCATACATATACAATTTAAACTACTACTTTAAAAGTTCCCTCTTATGGTATACAATTCGAGCATTCCTAAAATATAAATTGTTTCTCACCTCTATTATTCCAATTTCAATTTATATTTCTCAATCAAATTATATCTCTTATTATATTTCACATACATATTATGTAAATAAACATGAATTTATATATTTTAAAACTATTTCATTAGACATAGTAATATAATAACATTATAATAATAATAATAGGACAATAATTATTTCTATCATAAACAAGTAATATAACTATTATATCTTAATATTTCTCAACTATATTCTATTTCATATATTCTATCCAATATTTTCATAGATCAGTCCACGTCCCTAAAAGATTCCTCAATTGTTTCAGTTTAATCCATTTAATATCTCACTAATTACCATTCAATTCTTATAAATAAAAATATCAATAATATTTCACCAGTCTCAATCTCAATCTAACTCCTTTAATTATAAATTTTCCAATTATTCTTATTGCCATTCCAAATCATACTCAAATCCATAATTTAAATCTAGTGTTGACTCATACCAAAGTGACCTTAAAGATCTCAAAAATATTAGTTCAATCAATGTCCAGAAGCCCTTTTTACCCATCAACTAAAATTTTAACTCTTATTTTTAAATCTAATTCTAGCTTTCTTTTTGTGCCAGGTAGGTTTCCACAACAGGGCTTCTAAGTCCTCCCATCTTAGTAACTGGCTAAAGGCCTTTTCCCACCATTGAGTCCAATCATATTCTTTTTCTCTTTTATCCAGTGTTGTCTGTACTGTCATGTTGTCAACGTTTTTTGTGCCTCGTATTTGGAAGTCCAATCCTGTTGCTTTTAAAGTTGTAAATGTTTTAGTTGAGTTCTGCCTTTGATCATCAAAGAAATCCATCATGTAGGATGTGTCCTCTTCCTCTTCAATAAATTCAGTAGATTCAATAGATTGTAAATGTATTCCATCCATCTCATTAAGTTGTAGATCTGATTGTCTATCATAGTCAATCAAAGGTTGAGCTTCAATTTTTAATTCTGAGTCCTCCTTGAATCTAAGCGATCTAATATGTTCTTTAAGTTCCAGTCTTGCTTCCAAGATTTTTTCTAATATAAGTCCATAATTAATCTGTGAATAGGATTCCATCTTCTTCTTTTTCTTTTTTTTTAGAGAAGTTCAGCTTAAAAAATAGATTGCAGCGTTATAAAATATAAAATGCAGACAGAAATATATTTCCAAAGAAAAATAGAGGAAAAAAAACAACCAATAGTCAAGACCAGCACAGAGATAAAAACTGGCAGTCAGTTGTTATATTGTAATCCAGTCTGGGCATCAGGCCAAAATCAGGAAGTGGGAGTTCAAAGAGCAAGTTACATTGTATCAGTCTGTTTCTGGGCTTCATGCCAAGTCCCAGGATGCATTGTATCCAAAATAATCTACATAAGTCCGCCCAGAGAGCAAAAAGTTTTTTAGGCAGTACTGTTCAGGAGGGGGGGGGAAACAAAGAACATTCCACCCCCTCCCTAAGGATTTTCACCTAAACTGAAGATAAACAAGCCAAAAGAGAAAGTCACAATAATCCCGGATGCTCGAGTTCCAACTGCTTATGTAGACAAAATAAAATAGTAAAAAAAAAAAACAATAATTGTTTTTCCAAAGCCCGTTTTCCCCAGTAATCAAACGCTGCTTTCTCAAAATAGGGAAATAGTTCTTAAAGCTGTTAGCAGGGAAAAAGGTAAATTAACAAGAGGGAAGGAAAGGTCTCACCCGGATCTTCCACGGTGGTTCTTTTCGCTTAGATGTTGCTGTGACTTTCGGCTGGAGCAGCTGAGTGATCGGCCATGTTACTGGCCGATCTTTTCCCCGTCGGCCCAAAGGTGGTTTTCTAGGACCGCAGAGGGAGCCGCCGCTCCCTCCGCGATCAACGAGTGCCCTCCTCTACGGTGGTCGCCCCTACAGGGCGACTTTCGACCCTATCCAGGGTCTACCGGCGGGGGGAAACCGGACGGCCAAGAGAACGAGTTCTCTGCACGTCCGCGGGCGCTGCGACCGGAACCGGAAGTCCTCTCAATGTAATCCATTCTTTAAGCCAAAGCAAAATAGCTGCCTGATAATAAAGTCTCCAATCCGGGAGTCCAAAGCCCCCTCTGTCTTTAGAATCTTGTAATAATTTAATTTTAATTCTAGCTTTTTTACCTTGCCATATAAATCTGATTATTGTAGCGTTTAATTCATCAAAGAATTTTTGATTTAACTTGACAGGAACTGTTTGAAAAAGAAAAATTAGCTTAGGTAAAATGTTCATCTTAACAGTCGCTATCCTTCCTAGTAATGATAATTGGAAGATTTTTCCACTTCTCCAAATCCACTTTTATTTGTTTTAGTAATCTCTCGTAGTTGTCTTCTTTTATTGTTGTATATTTTGAAGTTAAATAGATACCTAAATATTTAACTTTTTTCGCTATTTGAAGGTTTGTCTTTTTAGCAAATTGAATTTTTTGTTTATCTGTTAAATTCTTCGTTAATACTTTAGTCTTTTCTCTGTTTATCTTCAACCCCGCCACTTCTCCAAATTTCTCTATTTTCCGCAAGAATTTAACAGCTGTCTCTAGTGGTTCCTCCAAAATAAAAACTAAATCATCCGCGAAAGCCTGTAATTTGTATTTTTGATCTTTTATCTCCAATCCTTTAATCTCAATATCTTGCCTAATATTTCTAGCCAACACTTCCAATGTAAAAATGAATAACAAAGGGGACAATGGACATCCCTGCCTTGTGCCTTTTTTAATGTCAAAGCTGTCTGTGTAGTCTCCATTTATAAGTATCCTTGCTGATTGTTTATTATAAATTGCTTGAATTGCATTTATAATACTGTATATCTCTGATGTCAATAACGCACTAACAAAATGCCCCATGCTTTTCTGAAGAATGATATGGGCTAGAAGGCATGACAATTAAATGGCCAAATAGCTGGCTCAAAATCAGATTCAAAGAGTATTTGTTAGTGGTTTCTATTAAACTAGAGTGAAATAGAGAATTAAGCGCCATGAAGTTCAGTCCTATGATCTGTATTTTACATTGTTGTTAATGTGTTGGATGAGGAGGTGAAGAAAATGTTTATCAAGTTTATTGATGATACAAAGCTGGGGAGAATGGCTAACACCCTACTGTAGATAAAAATGAAATTCAAAATGATATTGGGGGGTTAACAATATTTACTGGAAATGACAGAAAGAAAAGCAACATAGACAAATGCAAAGTTATGCACTTGGGAAACAGAAGCCAAATGCTCAGATATAGATGGGTTTTAGCAAGTTTAGCTGCAGTTCCTGTGAGGAGGATGTGGAATATTATTTGATGACAAACTGATAGGAGAGGCAGGGTAATACGGCTGCTGAAGAATGAAATGCAATTTCAGACTGTATCAACAGAAATATAGTTAAATTCTGGGAAGTAATCGTTGCATTCTATTTTACAGTGGTGAAATCCCATTTCAAACATTGTACAGGTAGTCCTCAAGTTACAACCTTAATGGAGCATGCCCATCACAGTTGTAAGTTGTGATGTTTGTTAATTGGGTCACCCACACAACTGACTCAATTTTACAACCTTTTTTTTTTTTTTGCAGTGGTCATTAAGCAAATTGCATTAGTCATTTAAAAAACCCCATGTTTTGCTATAGGCTGGTTTTGCTAAAACATAAATGTCAGGTTTTGGTCAAACTGTTGTAAAGTGTGATCATGTGACTGTGGAATGCTGCAGTTGGCCATAAATGTGGCTTGGTTGCCAAGTGGCCACAATGTGATCAGGTGACCATGGGGGGGGGAGAGCCCATCATTGGAACTTCGAATTTGGGTCATAAGAACCTCCAGGGAAGTCTGTTGTAACGTTGAATGGTTGCTAAGCGACCGTTCATAAGTTGAGGACTACCTGTATTCAGTTTTGGGCACTCTCCTTGGAACTGGAACAGGTTCAGAGAAGGGCATTAGGAATCATGGAGAGACTAGAAACCAAAACTAAGAAGAGAAATTGAAGTAATCAGGAAAGTGCAGCCTTGTGAAGAAAAGTACTGTAGTATTCTTCAAATGCCTGAGAGTATGTCAAGTACAAAAGGCCAAGCCTTTTTGCTTTATTACTCCAGAATGCTAGATATGGAATAATAGATTTCATTTACAGGAAAGGCAGATTTTGAATGAATGTGAGAGAGAAAAAATATTCGCAACAATAAGAGCAGTTCACCAGCAGAGCCAAATAGGTTTTGCTAGAGCCAAGGGAAAGGGTTAACCAAACACTTGTTTCTAAGTTAAGGGAACTTAGAAGGTAACAAAGAAAACCTGTCATGGGTGGGGGTGGGGGAGGGGTGGAGGTTTTTTTCATGGCTCAGTTAGGAAAAGAAAAGGAGACAACAATTATATCATAAACAAAAAAGAAAAAGAGATTCTGGAAAGCTTTTTTTTGGCAGACCAGACCAAATCAGACATTCATTCTGCAATTAAGGAGGAAGAGAAAGGTTTTTTTTTTTTTAAATTGATGTACCTCTTTAAACAGAAACGTCATCTCCTGTATTATGTATTAGCATTATTCAATAAATATAAATTTAATTATTCATAATCAGCTGGTCTTCTAGAGACAGAATTTAATGTTCTCCCCACAGCTAAATCTAAGATGTTCCTCTGGGAAAAAAAAAAAAAAGAATTGGAGAAATGTTGGGAGCGAAATGTAAGGACTGTTTGGGAGTAATCACAATGACATTTTATTTATATACTTATCCCAACTGAATGAAAGACTGGTTTCTCCATATGTAATGCTGGTAGTGGGATATGGGAGCCTGAAGAAAAAGGAGGACAGGAATCAGAGAACTCTGAAAGTCTGAAGGAAAAATATATATATTTGGATAGGGCCCGAGAAAACAAGAAATTGCAGAGTAAGCCACAAAAAAGAGTTACAGAGAAAAAAACCCAGATATGAATGTGAATAGAAAGGAACACTGACAAAAACAGAAATGGCTGCCAGGTTCTGAACCATAAGTAAAAGTGTGTTAAAAAAAGGAATGTGGGAAGCAGCTCTCAGTAGGAGGGAGTCAGCATGGAAAGTATGAAATTGTTACTGCCTAAAGAAAGAGCTGTTAACAAGAAGAATCCACAAAAAGAAATGAAACTGCAAATCAAGCCAAGTACTGAATATTTAGACACTTTAAGGAAAGAAAACAGTCTAAAGAGCTGGAGATAAAAGGAAAGCAGATGAAATTCGAGATGGAGTTAAGAGGAGTCTCAATGTCAGTATGCATAATTGCACAACACATGGACAGACTTCATCATAGTTTCAATTAGGAAACTCAGCATCCTAGAGCAAGTTAAGTCTAAAAACTAGAGAATTACTGGAAGTCTGGCACTCAAATAAATTAGCCATCAACAGGCACATAGAGGTAAACAACCTCTACATACCATTCAAAAAAGACAAACAAAAAGTCATAAAGGAAACAAAACATCTTTTAGCCAGCAAACAAACCCAGCAGAGATTAAAACCACTAGACAAACAATCAAGAAATAAGCAATACACCAATCAAGGAACTAACAACTCAGACAAACAAGTTAACAGTAAACAATAGCCTAATCAAGGAACCACCAAGAACACTCCAGTCAACCATGACAGGGAAAAACCACTAGTATATAAAATGACAGCAAACCCCATACCCTTCTAAGACTGATGATGTTACCTAGTTGGGTAATGAAATGTCTGCAAGAAAACAATCAAGTCCAGAAAGTGCTAAGGATCCCATAGTTCAACCCTGAGCTGCAAATATTTTCTTCTATTGACAATGAAATGTTGCAAATTAAGTTTTATTTATAAAGCATTGTTATTTTCAAGAAATTTAGCTTGTACATATAGGTAGTCCTTAATTTTCAACTATTACTTTAGTGATTGTTCAAGGCTACAACAGCTCTGAAAAAAGTGACTTACAATTGATCGTTGTACTTATAATACTGTTAGCATCCCCATGGTCACATGACCAAAATTTGGGCACTTGGCAAATGGCATGTATTTATGACGGTTGCAGATCTTGGGGTCAAGTGATTTCTGTTTGTGACCTTTCCAGAGGGCATCAGACAAGCATAGTCAATAAGGGAAGCCAGATTCATTTAATGACCATATAATTCACTTAACAACTGGAATGATTCACTTAACAACCAACTATAATCTGTGGTATATGCTACCTTTAATCAATCTGGAGACCAAATGGCAAAAACAGGAAGTCTTATGAGATTTAGGTATGTAGTAGGTCCAATTGTTAACAAAATGTTTTGATGGAGCCACATTAGACACCCTGAAAATGGTAAAAATCAATGTTGGCATCTTTGATTTTTGGTTCCTTCCAAGTTACAAATAGAAGTTAAGGGCCAGGAATAGGGAGAACTGCTGAGATAATTTGTACTAAATAGAGAGTTGTTATCGTTCAGATTTGGCAGAGGGAAGGAAAATAAAGAGATTTAGTTTTCAATTCACTCTGAAACATTGATCGATAGAGGCTGTTGTTCCAGGTGTGACAGAAAATCGGAACCACAGAAGAAAGTGCCACAAAAATGTAACAACATAAAAAGGATTATTTGGGGAAAAAATTAAAATAAGAACAATAAACGCAGGTGCTTTGTTTTCAGTTAAATGTTCAGAACTGCTAAATAAAAATAACCTTAATTGTTATATAATGGTAGAATGGTTAGATACCAAAGATTTTTCAAATTACCAGTGGCAAGAGTATCAGTGGAGAATCAGGGTTGTTTGAAATAGGCATAATGGAATACAGTATGTTGTGTCCTGGGCCTTGCTGAGTCATTCAGCAAGGCTCAGGAAGTCTGCAGAAAGGTTGCAGAGACCCGGACAGACCACGTGTCTGCCTGGGACCCAGACAGGCTGTCTCCAGCCTTGCGCGCATGTGCGAGGCGGGAGAATAGCCTGCAATCATTGGCTGTGCATCCCCTTGCACACGGAGTATAAAAGGGCTTGTTGCCATTGCTTGTTTGCTTCTGTTCTGTGATTGTACCAATAAAAGACATCATTTGTTGTGAACTGCCTCGTCTCAAATGTCTGCTTGTGCGAACAGAACATTGGCGACGAAGGTGGGATGCGCCGTTTGGAAGCCTACTGAAATAAGATAGGCCTACTCACCTAAGGCCTGAATGAAAAGAGAAGCGCAGCGTCTAGAAGGAGCAACCGCCTGCCAGTACGCATACGCTAGAGGTGGGCTTGGCTTTGTGGGACCCCTTCTCCTTCCTTGCGGCGAGAGACGTCGACGAGGCCGTCGTTCACGAAGATGTCCAAGCTGGGTTGTCTCATTGAATTTGACACTTCACACCTGGAACGCTGGAGCTCATATGCAGCTCGCGTGGAGAACTATTTTCGGGGGAACAAAATCCAGGAAGACGGCCTGAAAGCGGCTACCTTGCTGTGTGTCTGTGGGCAAGAGACTTTTGATATTGCTGAGAATCTTGTTACCCCAGCACCTTTGGAATCGATCGCGTATGCCGATCTGAAGAAAATGCTGTGCGAGCATTTCGAGCCCAAGCTATCAGTAATAGCTTGGAGGTACCAGTTCGAGCAGCGGGACCAGCGGCCCGGAGAATCAGCTGCGGACTTCGTTGCGGCCCTGAGGCAGGCTGCAAGACCATGTGCTTTTCAAGATCTGGAGGACAGGCTCCGAGATCGACTTGTCTGTGGGTTGCGAAGCCATAAGATGCAACAGAAGTTGTTTGCGAAGGCTGATGTCACGTTCCAAGATGCCTTAAGAGAAGTTGCAGCTGAAGAAGCAGCCGGCGGTGCAGTGAAGGCCTTGCGGTCCACAAAGAACCCTCCAGCGGCCGTCCCCATCCACCAAGAAGCCGTGTGAGAGGCCTCCGGAGAAGAATCCGAGGAAGAAGAGGTGGACAGACTTCAACCATCGGCAGAGAGAAGACTGCAGGAACGCAGAGGGCAGCCGCCTGCATCCCTTCGCTGTTTCGGCTGTGGGGGTCGCCACAGGAGAGCCGACTGCCATTTCCGTTCTGCTGTCTGCCGGGCATGTGGCAGGTAAGGCCACATCGCATCAGCCTGCATGGGTCGTCAAAAGAATAGGTCCCCTGAATTGCCTCTGAAAGGTACTAAGGTCCCCAGCCAAAACAGGGCGGGTTTCTGCGCGTCCCGTAGGGGGGTGTTTAAAACAGGGGTTCACCGGCCCCTTAAGAAAAAGCTGCGCATTGATGTACAGTTGCAGGGAGTTCTCCTGGCCATGGAGCTGGACACAGGGTCCGCTCTTTCCATTATTTCTGTAGACACCTTTAAAAAGGTTTGCTCCAGGAGTGGCTCACGAGTCAAACTCAGGCCCTCCAATCTAATCCTCACTGACTTTCAGAATTCACGAGTCAGTGTGAAGGGGGAGGCCACGCTTAGAGTACAGCGTAAGGATTTTAATGGATTCTTAGATGTGGTGGTAGTTGGGGGTGATCGCACGAGTCTTATAGGACTCGATTGGTTCGAGGCACTTGGGATCCAGGTGACTGGTCTGAATCATCTGCAAACTGCCAGCCTTGCAGGAGTCTGTAAGGAGTTTGCTGATGTATTCAGCCCAGAACTTGGCTCATACAAGCGGCCTCCCATTACTTTAAAGTTAGATCCAAACATCACACCCATCAGGGTTAAACCAAGGAGGGTGCCTTTTGCCCTCAAGAGTAAAATAGATGCTGAGTTGGACAAATTGCTCCAACAAGGAATTCTTGAACCTGTGGACTCTAGTCCATGGGAAACCCCCATAGTGACACCACTGAAATCAAATGGTGAAGTCTGAATATGTGCGGACTATAAATGCACTCTAAATAAAGCCTTGCAGCAACACGCATATCCAGTGCCCGTGGTGAGCCACATTCTGGCCTCACTAAAAGGGGGAAAACTTTTTGCCAAGCTTGACTTAGCTCAGGCCTATCAACAGTTACCTGTTCATGAGGCAACAGCTGAGGCACAAACTATAGTCACTCACAGAGGGGCTTTCAAAGTAAAGAGGCTGCAGTTTGGGGTCAATGTAGCCCCTGGCATTTTTCAAGGGGTGATGGAGCGAACGCTCAGGGGTATTCCTGGGGTCTGCCCCTATTTTGATGACGTCCTCATTGCAGGAGAGTCATCAGGGAACTTGGCTGACAGGCTGAGAGCTGTCTTGCTGCGCTTCCGCCAAGCTGGGCTGAAGTTACAGCAAGACAAATGCAAAATAGGTGTAACATCAACCGAATTTCTAGGGTTTCGTATTGATGCAGAAGGCATCCACCCCACAGAGTCCAAATTCCAGGCCATTCAACTGGCCCCTAGTCCCCAGTCAAAAACTGAACTTCAGGCTTTTCTGGGCCTCCTAAATTTTTACCATTCATTTCTCCCCCACAAGGCTGCAATGGCTGAGCCGCTACACAGGCTCTTGGACATGCAGGCTCCATGGACATGGACAAAGGTCCATGAAAAGGCTTTTAAAGAAGTCAAGGCTTTGCTATCCTCCAATGCTGTACTGGCTTACTTCAATGAGCACTTGCCTGTGTGCATCGCATGTGATGCTTCCCCTTATGGGGTAGGAGCAGTGTTAAGTCATCTCAAGGCAGATGGGACTCAGGTCCCTGTGGCCTATTATTCTAGAACCCTCTCAGCTGCAGAGCGTAATTACACGCAGATTGACAGGGAAGCCTTGGCAATAATCTCAGGCATCAAGAAATTTCATGATTTCTTTTATGGCCGCCATTTCACGGTCTATACTGACCACAAGCCTTTGCTGGGGTTGTTTACAACCAATAAACAGAATCCTCATATAATATCTCCTAGAATGCTGAGATGGTCAATTTTCTTAGCAGCTTATGATTACACCCTGGTTCACAAACCAGGTACTGAGATGGGCCATGCTGATGGCCTGAGTAGGTTACCTCTTAAACAAATAGAGGCAGACCCTGCTCCTGCTGTACACATTCTTTCTATTCAGGACTTACCTGAATCTCCCCTCAATGCTAGGGATGTGGCTGTTGAAACTGCCACTGATCACACGCTTGCATGCGTGCTGACATGAGTGTTGTCAGGATGGCCTGACACGTGTCCTGGTACAGAGTTCCAAAGCTTCTGGCGTAGGAAGCATGAATTGTCTACATTCAAGGGGTGTATCCTGTGGGGAAGCAGAGTAGTCATCCTGGCTTCATTGAGGACTAGAGTCTTGCTCTCTCTCCATGAGGGACATCTGGGAATAGTGAGAATGAAGGCACTTGCGTGCAGCCATCTTTGGTGGCCTGGACTCAATAAGGACATCGAGGCCCAGGTTCATGGGTGCCAAGTGTGCCAGCAATCACGGCCAGAAATGCCCCAGGCCCCTGTACATAGGTGGGAGGAGACACTCACTCCATGGTCACGTGTCCATATAGACTATGCTGGGCCCTTTCAGGGGCAATTCTTCCTCCTCCTTGTGGATAGCCATTCCAAGTGGCTAGAGGTCATTCCTGTGTCCTCCACTACTACTGCCAGGACCATCCAGGTGCTCAGAGGAATCTTCGCTTCCCATGGTCTTCCTGATGTTTTAGTATCAGACAATGGTCCCCAATTTACCTCTTCTGAGTTTCAGGCATTTCTTCAAGCCAACTTGATCCGGCATGCCACATCTGCTCCTTTTCAGCCTGCCACCAACGGTCAGGCTGAACGCATGGTGCGCACCACCAAGGACGCATTAAAGAGAATCACTCAAGGACCCTGGCATCACAGGTTAGCTGATTTTCTCCTTGCACACCACACCACACCCTGCACAGCTACAGGAAGGAGCCCAGCTGTGGTCGCAGGCTCATTACAAAGCTGGACAGGCTGCACCCAGACCGGGTGGCTTCACAGGTGTCGCAACCGCGGGCACCTAGGAGACTCCAAGTGGGTGACCCGGTTTGGGCCAGAAACTATGGGCATGGGCATCTCTGGGTACCTGCTGTAATATGTAAGGTCTCTGGGCCACTGTCCTACGAAGTGGCCTTAGAGCAGTGGTTCTTAACCTTTTTGAATGAATCACCCCCTTGAGCCAATGAGGAAGTTGTCATCGCCCCCCTCCCCCAACATAACCTCTCAATCAAAACATAGGAAATAATTCTTCAATTTATGCAAACCCTTTTTTTGTTTTCTTTAAAATTGTCATCAGGACAACATATCGATGCAAATAATTTATTTCCAGTCTTTTTCTCATATCTCAACTGTGTGAAAAATTTTGGTGCCACCTGTCACTTTATTCCCAAACTTCGTGATACATGTATTTCATTATTATCTTATTTATTCAAGACACTTAAATGTAATGACCACTGAAAACAAAATTCCATTGCAAGAAAGTGAAATGCCCGAAAAGAAAAACTAAGAATTTCAAGACGAAAACTCTGAAACTAAATTAAGATTCGAGGAAAGTATATATAGTCACGCACACTGTAAAAAGGATTAAAAAGACACAAAAAATATATAATATTGAACTGGAGTGCACACTAAAAAAGTACAATACAAAGAGACACACAAAATGTTTTACAGAGCACAACAAAAATTCAAAAACGAAGCCGGAAACTCAAACTGGAACGTGAAATCCAATGCAAGCAAATACAACGATAAAAGCTCAGACAATTATTAATGAAAAAAATGTATGTACACAAAAAGCAAAAAAAAAGAACATCAATGGCTGCTTTGTGCTCCATCGCCCCCATATTGCCCCCTTTTCGTTCCTTCGCCCCCGCGTCGCCCCTTTTCGTTCCATCGCCCCCCTGAAAAATGAAATCGCCCCCTGGGGGGCGATATCGCCCAGGTTAAGAACCACTGCCTTAGAGGATGGTCGTATGCTTCAACGCCACATTGACCAACTGCGCTGGAGGCTTCCTGGCCACGTTTCCTCCCCTGGCTCTGCTCTCGGGGGGGAGGGGACCCCAATTATGATTGTGGACCACAGTCTCTCCAAGAGGGCATTTCCCCAAATGCTCCAGATGGGGGTCTTGCCATGGAGGCGGATCCTGACTCTGGCATAGACGCAGGGGGTCTTGCCATGGAGGCGGCTCCTGACTCTGGCAGAGGTCCCTGGCTTAGGGCAAATGGCCGTAAATCGGCTACTCAGGGTACTCCTGCTGCTGGCCTTGGGCTCGAGGGACAGTGCTCCCAAGAGGAGTCCCAAGGACTGTTGGGGAACTCCGCCCCTCCAAGGGACTCGGGGAACTCGACTCCACCAAGGAACTCTGGTTTGGGTCTAGCGGATCCAGCCAGTCAGCAGTCAGGGGGAACCCCTCAGTCTTCTGGGCAACCAAGTCCTGGTTTGTTTTGCGCAAACCGGGAGCAGGCACTCCAGGCACCTATAACAACTCCCACACCTACCATTACACCTGCACCTAATCTGGCTCCCCGGAGATCAGAGCGGATTAAGGGTCGTCCTAAATATTTGAATGAATATGTGAGGTCCCTGCGGTGCTAATATTGTCAAGGAGTGAAAGAACGTGGATACCATGGAAACCAAAAAAAGGAAATAGGTTGCCAGGAGTAATGGTGACCCCATAACATGCCAACTGGCCAGCCATTGGTGTGTGCTGTTAAACAACATGTGCAGTGTTGTTTAATCCAAGGGGGGAGGGGTGTTGTGTCCTGGGCCTTGCTGAGTCATTCAGCAAGGCTCAGGAAGTCTGCAGAAAGGTTGCAGAGACCCGGACAGATTACGTGTCTGCCCGGGACCCAGACAGGCTGTCTCCAGCTTCGTGCGCATGCGCGAGGTGGGAGAATAGCCTGCAATCATTGGCTGTGCATCCCCTTGCACACGGAGTATAAAAGGGCTTATTGCCATCGTTCGTTTGCTTCTGTTCTGTGATTGTACCAATAAAAGACATCATTTGTTGTGAACTGCCTCGTCTCAAATGTCTGCTTGTGTGAACAGAACACAGTACAAGTTCATACAATTTATAGGAAAGGTCATTGTGATATATGACACCTGTATGGTATGCAAGACAGAAAGGCAGCAATAAATACTTTATGTATTGTTAATATTTTTTTATTCTTCATACTCAAAAGCAGTGACTATACATTTATACAATAGTAAGTATGCTATGGGGAAATGGCAAATGAAGGAGAAAGGTCAGTGGAAGAGGGGGAAGAAGGAGGAGGAGGAGGAGAAGAGGAAGGAGGAGATAGAGGGAAAATTGCTATTAAGAAGGCAGTGGTAGGAGATAGGAGAGCAAACCAATACAAATTACAATGCAAATTACAACTGGGGAAGAAATAAGAACAAATCTGGAGGAGATGAGACAGAAAAAAGTGGTTTTGATAAGTAAATTGTGGTGTTGTATGCAGACAAAACAGTAGAAAATAAAAAAATGGTGGCATTAATAAAAACTTTATCTGAGGCAATAGAAGAAAAAGCTGTTAAGAAAGCAGAATGCCAAGCATAGAGCTGCCAACCACAGCCACAGTATTGTTGAGAAAATGGAGATTACTTCAGAACAAGAGGTGGTGAGCTTGAAAAGAGAAGGCAGAATGAAAAAAAAAAAAAAGCACCGAGGTTTCAAGATTAACATCTTTGTTTTCAAGAAGGACGAGGAGACGGAAAAGGATGAGGAGCAAAAACGTTTAAGGAAAGATGACAAAGGTAAGATAAAGTATCTAAAGCTGTAGCTGAAAAAAAAAAAAAACAGTAAGGAAAATAAAGTGACCTTTAGGCAGAGGTTTGTCCTCTGAGCCTGCAGCTTGGCTCCTGGATGTTTCGTTGCCAAATTCGGTAATATCTTCAGTTTGGTAACATCTTAGCTAGCATCTTACCTAATTTGGTAATGAAACATCCGAGAGCCAAGCAGCAAGCTTGGAGGACACACCTCTGCCTTAATCTACAACCCGAGCTATGAATATTCTCTACAATTTCTAATAAAGTGCTCCCCCCCCATCCCAATAATAGGAAATGGTAATTTGCACAATGTAGTAAAGAAATTAAAGCTATGCATCCTATTCTTTAGCTTATTAAAAAACTTCTCAGATATGGATTTTCAGCACTGATAACATTGAGCTTGTTTCAAGCTTGGCCATTACATAAAGACCACTAAGTATATTAGGCTACGACCCGTGGTGGGATTCAGCCAGTTCACACCACTTTGGCAGAACCAGTAGCTAATTTTTGGTTGCCCAGGCCCAGAACGGACTTCCGGAAGCGGCATCCACACAGAGAACCGGTTGTTCACATATTTGAATCCCACCACTGGCTACGACCATAAGCAAAGCACAAGTTAGGGGGTGATACAGTCATTTTTAGTTAGTTAGTTAGTTAGTTAGTTCATCTGAGTAGTGTGATAAGAACTTTGCTTTTGGTTAGTAATAAGAAATGGTATTAAATCTTTTAACAAAATTTAGCTCTACTGTTTTCTGCTAAAATCAGACTTTCCATTGTAAATCTTGAAATCAGCAAGAGAGTTTCCTGAAGAACTGAAATGTCACCCCCCCATCTAGTTCAGTGATATTGCCATTTCTGATGTCAGATTGGCGTGCTGTATATTAATCCTTTTAAAGTATAGTGGGTGTTGCTCGTATACCATAGGGCTGCAGAATTTGAAAGCTCATTTTCAAATACCTTGAGATTAACATGGTTACCAGTCTGGAAACTTCAATTACACATGCTTTTCCTCTACCAGTCTCTGGGGCTGTGCATAACAAACAGTCAGATTTCCAAAAAAGAAGGTGATTCATTCCCTTCTACATCTCAACCTGTTTCTCACAGTAAGGCCTACTATACTTAAAATTGTACTAGCAAGCCCAACAGTGCAGCTTAGAAATAAATTCCCAATAATAAAAGAAGCAGTGCAGTCCTCTGCTTTTAAAGCTAGATAAGCATTAGCTGCTTAAAAACCACCATATGTACAGCAGCTGTGATGTTGGTGCTTATGCAACTGATAACGGGTACCTTGCTGTTGTTGGAGAATTTGTATGAGTAATTTCCACTTTAGTTTACACCCAGCGAACTCCTGGCCAATGCAGAAGAAGTCCACATGGCACTCGATTTAGCTAGCCAAGAATATAGTTTGATTTTATTATTAAAGATTGACTGACATCAAAAATAGTTAACAGCAAAACAGGAAAAAGGCAGGCAAAAGTAGGGAGAGAAAAATAGATCTGAACAATAGGCAAGATATAAAAAAGGTAAGAGGTCTTAACATCAACATTGTACTATTGTCTTTATATATACCAGGATCCATGGTGACACAATGGTTAGAATGCAGTATTGCAAATTAACTCACTGCTCACTGCCAGCAATTCGATCCTGACCATCTCAAGGTTGACTCAGCCTTCCATCCTTTTGAGGTTGGTAAAAGGAGGACCGAGATTGTTGGGGGCAATATGCTGATTCTGTAAACTGCTTAGAGAGGGCTGAAAAACACTGTGAAGCGGTATATAAGTCTAAGTGCTATTGCTATTGCTATCTATCTCGAAAGGAACAAATCAGCCTTGGTGCTTTTTTCCTTCCTTCCCTCCTGCTTCATCCCATACAGACCCTTTTTTAAAATGGGCAATTTTGTTCATTTGTTGGATGAAAATTTGTCTCTTTATTGGTTGACGATTGGCTCATCTGTAAAAGGGAAAGACCTATAGTATGTCCTTTTTCAATAAATGCTCATTCATAGTGAATGGGTCTGTATTCACCAAGAGAATGTGACCGCCTTAAATCTCTTGTCTCTTAGATCTGCATTGCTGTTCCCTCCTTTCCTACTAGATGAAGTCTGAAACTCATTGGATGAATTCAGGGTAATTCCATTGTGAACATTTTCATTAGGCTTTTGGCAAATGACTCCTGTATCTTTATAGCATCAAGTTTCTTCTCCCCCACACTCCATTGTTATATTGACCACCAGGAAACAGTAAATGGTAAGTTTATTAGGAATTGTTGGATTTAAATAGCCAGAATTTATCCTCTGGCCTTTAAACCCTCTCCTGGGAATTGAATTTATGGACCCTTGCATCTTAGATGACTATTTGCAGTTCATTAGCTTTAAGAATTATCCAGGTCATTGTGCTCAGCAGTGTTGCAACAAGGAATATATAGAATCAGAATGATATATATAGTTTACCTCTCCTTAAGGTCTCAGAGCAGAGAAATACAGAAAAGTCTAGTGAAAAGAAGGACTAGGGGCAACATGATTGCAGTGTTCCAATTTCTGAGGGACTGCCACAAAGAAGGGGGGGTCAAACTATTTTCCAAAGCATCAGAAGGCAAGACAAGAAACAATGGATGGAAACTAATCAAGGAGAGAAGCAACCTGGAACTAGGGAGAAATTTCCTGACAGTGAGAACAATAAACCAGTGGAACAGCTTGCCTTCAGAAGTTGTGGGTGCTCCATCACTGGAAGGCTTTTAAAAAGAGACTGGATAGCCATTTATATGAAATGGTATATAGGGTCTTCTGCTTGAGCAGGATGTTGGATTAGAAGACCTCCAAGGTCCCTTCCAATTCTGTTATTCTGTTAAGAAAAATTACATTACATCATACCCTGTGCATGAGAGTTTACATGAATTCCACCTCTCCTCTTAAAGGGGAGGGAATCACTCTGTTTTTACAGTATCCTGTGTGGTGTTTTCAGTTACCAGGAGGCAGGCACAGTGTGACTGGTTTAATAACCCATATTAGGGTGAAGATTAGATTTACTGGCTTTGCTGAGGCTGAAACCGATGTTTATTTTTGTTTATTTATTATACTTATATGCTGCCCATCTCACTGTCTGAGGTTGTCACTCTCCATCATTAACAAAAGATATGTATGATTTTCTAGAAGCACAGAGATGAAACGAATATCTAATCCAGCCAGGTAGCCTCCTTCCTATCTCTGCTCAAAAGCCTCTAATGAAGAACAGACCCCTGTCTTTCAAGGCATTTGACTGTGTTTAATACAGGGCTAAGCAACTGTTTTATGAAAACATTTTAAAGCAATTCCTTGAGCTCTAAAGGCTGCAGCAGATGTGATGATGTCACTATGATATCACCAAGAGAACTGTCAGTTCACCCCTTCCCATTTTTGTTCGTTTGCATTTTGAGAGATTTTACACTTTGAGAGATCTAAGTTTAGCAGTGGCTTATCACCCTTCTTCTATTCTTCTATTATTTATTTGGGGAGAATGAAAATAACATAATGATTTGATACCAGTTCCAAAATTATATCCACATCGACAAACATGTAAAATGCAGCAATATCATGAAAAACTTGAGAAGAGTCGAGATTGAGTAAATAAATTGAGGGTGGGGCAGGAAAATGCAAGTCGTTTTGAAAAGAAAATATGTCTTCAAGCCCTGGTGGAAGTAATGTGGAAGGCAGTTTCACTTGGTGGATTCATCAGAGAGGAAACACTTCTACATTTGTCTTCGATTACTTCAGATGGCAAATGAATATGACATGGATTAGCAATGAGCAGGGCATGCTGACATTCCCAATGATCTTTGATTCATTCCATCCTCAAATTTGCAGAAGATTTTTTGGGTTAATAGTGTTACTTCTGTCAAATGCTAGGCCTAACAGGAAACTTTTCTGTCCCACCCCATTGTGCTTTATGGATATTATTACCAGAATGCAAATAATATTTTATAATTAATGGTGAAGAAATATAGAAAGCCCAACTACAAAATCTACTATAGTATATGTCTTCCTGCAAATTAAATTTTTTTTTTAAAACTTAGCGAAATATTTCTGAGGCTAGCTCATTAACAATTTTGGGAGGGAAAGTCAGCCCTGGCCCATCTGTTCCTGGCTGTTTGCTAGTTCTTGTAGAGAACAGCAGTTGAGGGGAAATCACTGCTTACTTATATGTGTCAAGAGTTCTGTCAGCAATAAAAGAAGTATTTCTTTTCTCCAGAAATCTTCCATAGCAAAATAACAAAAACAACAACAACAACAACAACAATAAAGTTGGAGGGAACCTTGGAGGTCATCTAGTCCATCCCCCTGCTCAGGCAGGAAACCCTATACCATTTCAGACAAATGGCTGTCCAGTCTCTTCTTAAAAACTTCCAGTGTTGGAGCATTCACCGCTTCTGAAGGCAGGTTGTTCCACTAGTTAATTGTTCTAACTGTCAGGAAATTTCTCCTTAGTTCTAGGTTGCTTCTCTCCTTGATTAGTTTCCATCTGTTGCTTCTTGTCCTGCCTTCAGGCGCTTTGGAGAATAGCTTGACTCCCTCTTCTCTCAGGGGCTGCCACAAAGAAGAGGGAGTCAAGCTATTCTCCAAAGCGTCTCCGCCCACGCCGATGGGGCTGCACTGCGGAAGGGAGATGGCAGCTCTGATTCCCCCCTGCTGGCCATGTCCCCAGCCCCCTGCCCAATGCCCCTTCTATGCAATCCTACGTGACCGCAGTGTGGATGAGAGGCTTGGCCGGCGCGGGGCAGCTTTCCTCCACAGAGGCGTCCTGGCCCTCCTGCTCCCCTAGCTAGACCCCCTCGCCTTCCCCCAGCCGGGACCTGATGACCCAACCCTCCTGCCCCCACCCCAGCTGACCCCCCGAGCAGCCCAACCCGACCAAGATGGAGGGAAGGCGAGGCAGAGAACCGGTTGTTAAATGATTTGAAACCCACCACTGGTCACTTCCAAAGGCCGCTCACTCACTCTCCCGCCAAAACTGCTCCTTTTATAGGTTCCCTCACCCCGCCCAGCTCTTGCAGCTGTTCCTGGACTCCGCATGCATGGAGAGGGGGAGGGGAGGAGCCCGGCCCTGCGTCCTTCTGTTTGTGGCAATGGCACACGTGCCCACAGGGATGGCTCTGCATGCCGCCTGTGGCACACGTGCCATAGGTTCGCCACCACGGATATAGACCAACTTCTGAAATTTCCCAAATAAATTTGAATTTTTTTAAGTGTAATTGACAATGTACGTAATATAGACTCTTTTCACAAAATAATTGAATTTTTGTACATTTACTATCAAGGGTCATTATCTTAAGCAAACATGTTCATGTAATAGTAGAGTTATCAGAGCAAAAAAGAGGACAAGTTCCCTTTTCCCTTATGTCCTCCATCCAGTAGGCATAGCCTTAAATTAAATACTGTCCAGCTTTTTGAGTAACTGAGCAGCTTTTCTTCATGTATAGCACTTCCTTAAGAAGAGCTAACCACAAGTTAAGAAGCTCTTCTGTGTCCTTAACTAGTTGATTAGTATCCTTCAGCCCCCTTGCACTGCCTGAAATTGACTAGACTTTAAGCAGTTACCAACTGAAGGCTTTTGCCTCCCAATGGCTCTTTCTGTGATTGAAAAAAACGAGTATTTTTCTGATGCTGGAAAAAACTAATTTCATATACATGTAGGCCTAAGCACATTTTACTGGGCAATTTTCCCCTGTAATTTTTGTCTCAGATGTCAAGAATATTAACAACCTGTCCTCCTTTTCCCCCTCCCATTTGTCCTCCTTTCCCATTGTCTGTGTCCTCCTTTGCCTTTCAAGTATCTGGTAATCTTATGTAATAGTGTTTTTTTTTCTAGAATATAATGCATATGCAATCAAGACTAGGTCTGAACATGTTAAATTAGAAGAGCAACAAAGATGATTATGGGACTGAAGGCTGAAACATATGAAAAACAGTTGCAGGAATTGAGTATGTCTAGTTTAATGAAGAGAAGGACTAGGGGTGACATGATAGCAGTGTTCCAATATCTCAGGGGTTGCCACAAAGAAGAGGGAGTCAAGCTATTCTCCAAAGCACCTGAAGGCAGGGCAAGAAGCAACGGATGGAAACTAATCAAGGAGAGAAGCAACCTAGAAATAAGGAGAAATTTCCTAACAGTTAGAACTATCATCAGCAGAGGACTTGCATCGTAGCGACATGGCCAATGTATTGTGGAGCTCCGCACCCCACGGCTGGTTTCGCCCTGCCAGGGGAACCTAAATGGGTCTAAAGTCGCCCTGGAGAGGCGACGAAGAAGGAGGGGCCCCTGTTGATCACAGAAAGATGGTGGTCTTTCCGTTTGATCCAGGGGAAGCCCTCCAACCCAACAGGAGAAAGGCTAGCTGCACTTCGGTGACTAGCCCAAGCTACCGGCATCTGAAGTCCAAAAGCAACAACTAAGAATAACTGTGAACACCATGTTTGGAACTGGGTGAGAACATAGATTTTCTCTTCTCTACTTTGAAATTGACTTCCGAAAGTGAGAAGGAAGGGGATTATAACCCCAGCCTTCCATAGACAGAAGTGGCGAATTAATTTTTATGGGGGACAGAAATACATTGAAATGGATTAATGTAAAGCTATAACCTGGATAAAACTGAAAACTAGGGAAATTGTTAAGATTTTTCATTTGAAAGAATATTAAGAAAACTACAAGAAAAGAATTTTTTCATTTTAAAAGTTGGAAATTAAATAGCTACTGACATCTAGTGGTGGATCAGAGTATAGAACTACAGCTGTCCTGCCTCAGAAATTGGCAAGATGCCCAGAAATAGAGCACAACTTGTTCCTTTGATCCTCAGTGACTCTCAGCTAAATAGAGAACAGCTGGAAATAGAGGAAAGAAAAGCAGAATGAGAAACACAATTGTTATAAAATCTGCTGACCTTCCTGGATTATAAACACTTACTGAGCTGTGATATTTAAGTTTAAGAATCACTTGCAGAGAAAGAAAAACCTTGACTTATTGGCCACTTTTCTAGGGGGGAAATTACTGGATTGTTTTTAAGTGGTTGAATATTTTGGACTGTTCATAAAGATAAGAACTATATAGGACTACAGTGTTTGGAACTTAAGATTGGTTGGTTTGATGAAAATGGAGATTGAATACATAACCAAAAGTGGTAGGAAACCACACTCAATATTCTTTTCTAAAATCCCCAGTCTGGAATATCAGAGATCTGCAGGAATAATACTTCAAGACAAGACAAATATCTTCCAGGAGGAAATGCAAGCTATGTTGCAATTAATTCAAATGACAATTGTTTCAAATCATGATGAGATTAAAAATAATTTTGATGATGTAAATGAGCACATCCTTGACCTAAGCTCACAATTAAAAAAAAACTCAGAAAATGATGACAAAGAATGAACAAATAAATCAGACAATAGAACAAAAACCAGAGGAAAGTGACCCAAAAATGGAGGCTACAAATGAAGAAAATCACAGTTTAATACAGACAAAGAAAATTTTGCAAAATTTTGCCATAATATTGGAAATGGAAAAGACATTTTATTTTTCAGGACTTCAAAACAAAACTGAGGATAAGAAAGAAAATTTGATAAAATGGACTATAGACCTGTCAGGAGAACCTCTAGAGTTTGGGAGACAAAAGATGAAAAGAGAAATTGAAGGGGAAGGAAAGTGGAAACTTCTTAATGAATATAAATGGGCAAAACTCCCCCTCAAAAGCATCTTACTCAATTTGTCTTTCCCATTTTTAACAACGCTTATAAAAATACAAGAAGAATCCCCTGACAAGCTGAACACACTGATTCGCAAAGCTGCTTGGCAAAAGAAGAAGGCGAGAGCTAGACTCAAGAGAGATGATTTTACCTACCAGATGGAGTTCTACATGACTAAACACTTGTTTGAATATGGTTAAAAGAATAGTTAAATTTTGGATATGAATGGATTTTATAGTAAGAGAGATGTGATTTATAAATAGTATAGTATTTCTTTATGATATGGGAAATGTAAAAATAATGGGATGAATTAAACGAACGAAATGTTTTGGATATTTAAATGTGATCAACTTGGAGAAAATTATAATTGAGGAGAAATGTTCTGAACACTGAGGGGAAATTAAGCTTAAATAAGAATAGGAGAGAGCCAGACTCAAGAGAGATGATGTGACCTAATAGATGAAGTACTATATGATTAAATACTTGTTTGAATATGGTTAAAAAAATAATTAAATTTTGGACATGAATAGGTTTTATAATAAGAGAGATGTGATTTACAAGTAGTTTAGTATTTTTTTATGATATGGGAAACAAAATACTGGGATGATTGAAATATATGAAATATTTTGGATACTTAAATATAATCAATTTTGAGAAAATTATAATTGACAAGAAATGTTTTGATTACTGAGGGAAAATTAAGCTTAAATAAGAATTCTGAAAACAGGACCTATAATGATTTACATAAGATGGTTTTTTGCAAACGCAATTGTAAAACAAGCTGATTAGAAAAGCCGCTACTTATTGATGTTATTGTTATTTGTATAAATATTAGAAAAATCTTTATATTTAACTTTATTGTATTGAAAATACTAAGAACTATATTTGCTCAATGTTGGTAAAAGGAGAATATTACTAGAAGAAGAGAGGATTAAGGTATTTCTAGTTAGTATGTTGATTATGAAATCACAGAAATTAACTATTATTGATTGTTGTTAAATATATGAACCCAGACAACATGTTGTTTACCAAGTACTAAAGACTGTTATTGTAAAAAATCAATTATTTGCTGACAAAGAGTTAAAAAATTAAGTGGGAGACTAGAATACCTATTTCGGGCTCATTCTGCCCTCATCAGCTAGCCACACCCTTTATGGGATTCAAACCTAGGCAGCTTGCATGTTAGGCAGTTACATTAACCACCAGGCCACCAGCTCTCCTCCCCTCTTTGTCAGCCGAGCCAAGGGAATATATAGAGTTTTTAAAGCACCTTGGTATTTTTAACTGCTATACTGCAGTTACTTTTTTATTTATGATCTCTTTTGCCTTGCAGCCCCAAACTAGGGGCGTTAAACAGGCTCAAGTCGCTACTGCGATACATTACAAATTCAAATTTCTTTTGCTGACAAAGAGTTAAAGAATTAAGTGGGAGACTAGAATAGCTATTTATATATATTTATATATATATAAAGAACTGTCATCAGCAGAACGACCTGATTCCAGAAGTTGTGGGTGCTACAACCCTGGAGGATTTTAAGTAGAGATGGACAATGATTTGTCTGAAATGGTTTAGGGTTTCCTGTTTGAACATGGGGCTGGACTAGAAGATCTCTAAGATCTCTTCCAACTCTGTTATTCTGTTACTATTACTCTAATGTTTAAAAAAACCATTTTGAAGGATTATGGCACTATGAGTGGCACCAGAACTATTTCAGAATACTTGTTTAGAAATTGTGTAGTGAAATGAAGAAAGCAGAAATGTAAAGCATTGTAAAATACAGGAAAAACGTTATGCTAGACAGGGCAATCAAAGCTCTCTCTTTTTTTCCTGAAATAAGAAAGGTTTGAATTCCCTCTGCAAAAATGTTGACATTTTTCCTGTAAAACTTCTCACTGGTTTGGGTGAGAAGTGAAAGCACTACATTTTATCAAGGTCACCTTGCACACCGGAGTGTCTCCTCATACAATATGCCCTAATAAAAATGCAATACAGGTGGCCGACCCAAGGTAGCAACAGCTTGCATTACGTTTTTCACTAACTTCCAGATGCCCTTCCTTTCTTCCCACATAATTCTAGCAGTGTGTTTCTTCGCAACAAGGACCTTCACCTTTGTCTCAGAGGTCCTCCTAAGACAAAATCCAGCTGAAACTCAATTTCAGAATCCTCTGAATTATTATTCTCTCATCAGTACAAAACAAGTGACCCTTACCAGGTTAAGTGGAATCAGTTGCTTGTCAGATTTGTTAAGTGTTACAACAGACCATGAAGTTAGAGAAGAGCATAGTTATATTTGCCACTGCATGATGACAGAATGTTCAGGTCAATCCTGGTGATTTTTTTTTCAACAAGTTGCTTTTCCTACACATCTTTTCAGAAAAAAATTTTTTTTTTGCAAGAGCTCTCTCTGTAAACTGGGCCAGGATAATTTAACGTTGTTTTTGTGTCTTTTCAATATTGCTGAACAATGATCTCTTTTGAGAATATGTAGATATACATGCATGATTACTTTATTCTAAATCCAGAAAACCTAGGTAGGATTCTGGGGAAATGGGGGAAACTCTGATTTCACAAATGAAAACGTGACTTGAAACCTCTTCTGCCCATTCCTCATGCTGACTGCTTCCAAACTAGATTCTTTCCTTATGCAAGAAATCCAGTGTCAAAACGGATTAAGGGGATGAAATGTTGCCTGGACCATAGAGGAAAAGAGACGTTGTGCCTTTATTGGATTTAAGACCCTCTGAACCTCTAATAAAGAATCCTGGAGTGGGCATAAAGAACGTATCCCAGCGAGGAGTTGAGAAAAACACTATTGTTGTGTTTGGCACTGTTTAGGCCAGAATATCTTTAGATTCTTCAGAGATTGGGATACTAGAACTCTCTGAAATTAAGACATACAATAGTTGTCTTAGCACTTTGGCCAGGTTATAAGATCTCTGATGGGTTGGGTCACTCATATGAATATTCCAGGAACGAGATAGGATAATTGATAGGAATGACAAAAAACCCACTCCTTTGCACATGGGTTAAGATGTGGAACATGTTTATAAAAGAGGCTGAATTTATGGACTGATTGTGCTTTCACCATTTTGACAAAAGCAGGAAGCATCTGTGGATACTCTTGAATGGAACTGACACAATCAATCAGGGCTGGATATCTTTTGGAAGGTTTTTTGGGGGGATTTTTTTTGAACCAAAAAATGAAAATCTAAATGAGAGATGACATTATGGTACTTCATTTCCTGAAATGGGGAAGTCACAATATCATTTCATATTGGGCTTCAGAAAAATTACTTTGCTCCATCTATATCAGACCTGTGTTACCTTGGCAACTTCTTTGACATTAAGATGATGGTACGAATCAGGGCTCAACTTGGGGAACAGAGGAAAAAATGATGCAAAAATCCCAGGAAGGTAGAATTTTCCCATCCAAGAGGAGGTATTCAACCTTTATATAGATAGGGCAGATAGTTATTGCTTTCCTTTATTTATTAATGAAGCAGATGAATTATTCTAGTTTTAAGCCTTGAGGGAATCTTCATGCTTCATAAAGATGTTAATTCAGCTGCAAAGTAAAACAAAAAAAAAATGTGATGATGTCCTTCAGTAGTGTTTTTTCTTAGCTTCTTAAAGTGTTATCAAGTTGATGTCAACTCTTAGAGATTACAGTAGAAAGATGTTCTCAATTATCCAGCCTGCATCAACAGTAGCGTATTATATTCCTTGGTCTTTTCTACAGCCAGATTGAATATCTGGATCTCCCTTTCTATAAAGTTCTGTAATATAGATTGGATGATTCTAAGCATTATTTTGCTAGCATGTGAAATGATGGATACTATGTGATAGTTTGCACATTTGGTGAATCTCTTTTCTTAGATACTGTATTGGTATATAAGATTTCTTTATTTTTTAAAAGTAATTTTTATTAGAAGAAGATTTTATAGGTTTTAAAAAAACTATAGAAATGTAAAAGAAAAAATAGGAAAAGAAAGAAAATATAAAGAATTCAATAACACGTGAAAGATCACGAAAAAGAAGAAAAATATCTAAAGAACCGATTTCCAATCTTCTTTGTAGCAGTTACAAACATAGCAGTTACCATCTCCACCCTCTCAAATTACATATCATAGTTCCCTTCTTCCTATTATCAAACCTTAAATCGATCTCTTCAATCTGTAATCTGCTGTATTATTCTCCAGATTTTCTGGCATAGTTTGGTGTGAAACTTTACTGATTCTTCCTCTGTTTCTTGCCATATTTCTGTAGATGAATCATCTATTCCTATAACCTTCAGAGTTGGTAATAACTGAAATACTCACCCAGGTTCATCTTTTAGTCCTAGGGGTTCTTGTAAATAGGGAATATTTTGGGCATTGACTTCTGTGCTGTACAGTACTGCAGTAATACTCCTTCCATCCTTGTTTAATCTTCTTTGAATTAATTACTATCTATCTATTGTTGTCCTTCAGCATATCAAGTTGGAATATTTATTTATTTACAGTGGTAGCTTGGTACTCAACTGCTTTGAAATTCATTGAATTTGGTACTCCATGCATTTTGATGTGAAAATTTTGTCCTGGTACTCAGCGTTCTTTCTAGCATAAGCTAGAACTTGTCCATGTCAGCTGCCTTGTGACTCACTACATTATTCGTTATGAGAAAAATTTGTTTGGTATTCATTGTTTTTGGTACTCATCGCACCTCCTGGAGCCAATTAACGTTGAGTATTGAAGTACTGCTGTATTCAATTTATATAGCCACCTATCTCAACAAATGACTCTGGGAAACAGACATTGGTAAAAATAAAAACTGATATGTTTGTATGCTGCCCAGCATCACTTGACTGAGATAAATAAACAACAAATAAACAGATAAATAAATAGTACACAACAGCTGAGAACACCAGGGCATAGCCAAATGATAAGACCTTCACACACTCAGGACCCCAGATCTAAGCACTGAACCAGGTCTGTAGGGCCTTGCAAAAAGCCAGTAGGGTTAGGACCCACCTGATCTCTGGGGAGAGAAGTTTACAAAGAGGTGGTGTTAAGGCAGAAAGGGGTCATTCTGCCCGCCCCTCCTTCCCAGATAAGATCATATAATTCTAGAATCCTAGAATCCTAGGGCTTGAAGGGACCTCAGAGGTCTTCTAGTCCAACCCTCTCTAAAGTGATTATCCACCATAGACACTATTACACAATATAGATGCCTGCTTGCTTTAGCTAGGTGGTGAGGATGACCTTCACACTTTGGGTGACCCTGCTGGGATTGTGTATTCTTGGCACACTCCCAGTGTTCTTTACTTATGCGTCCCAGTTAACAGCCCCTCTGCCATGATTAAGCATTGTTGTAGTACTGGGAAGCAGGATCCTAGATTGGTCACACATAAATTCAACCCATTTACATGACCAGCAAAAACAGATGGAGATTGTCCCAAAGGTGCTTTTTCAAAAGGCAACTGGACTTTAAAACAACAACAACAACAACAAAAACAAAGGCCAGTTGCCTCTTGAAAAAGCACCTTTGGGACAACCATGACCTGGATGACTGAGACTCTCCATAGACAGGTGGAGACTGGCAACTGAAATTGGGGTGTGGAATGAATTTAGTCTACATGTAGTCCTCAACCTATGGCCACAGTGGGGACCAACATTTCCATTGCTAAGCAAGGCAGTTGTTAAGTGAGTTGTGCCTCATTTTACAAACCTTTTTTCCATGGTTGCTAAGTGATTAACTGAAGCCGTTAAGTGAGCCATGTGGTTGTTAAGCAAATCCAACTTCCCCCATTGAATGTGCTTGTTGGAAACTGATTGGGAAGGTTGTGAATGGCAATCATGCAACTCTAGGACACTGTAACTTTCTTAACTACATGCCGTTTGCCAAGTGATCCCCTGACTGTGGGGATGCTGCGATGGTTGTAAGTATGAGGACCAGTTTTAAGTCATTTTTTTTCAATGCCATTGTTCACTTCAAATGGTTGTTAAATGAATGGTTGCAAATCAGAGACTATCTTACCCAATTTGTGCTTTTTTGTTCACATAAATTTTTGTTCACATACAGCATCACAGTCTGGTTTGGAAGCATCACTGCTTCAAACAGGAAGGCGGTGCAGAGAGTGGTGAGGATGGCCAAAAAGATCATTGGCAGTTCCCTCCCTCCCATCCAGGACATAGCACAGAAGCGTGGCTTGAGCAGGGTCCGTAAGATTATCTGGGATACTACATATCCTCTTCATGACCTGTTTTCCTTGCTACCTTCTGGGAGGAGGCTTCGTGGTATCCATAGCAGAACATCCAGATTCAGCCATAGTTTCATTCCGTACAACATTAACCTTGCGAACTCTCAACTCCTCCTTTCATTATATATTCAAGATGGACAGAATTTAATATTTATTTGTTATGTATATGTAGAGGTGTGGGTCTATACATATGTTGTATATAGTATGTTTAGATATGTGTCATGTATGCTTCACTTTGAGAGCGGGCAACTAAATTTCATTTTTGATGTGTGCCGTTGTGCCCACAGTAAAATAAATGACAATAAAGATTATCTTATTTATAAATATATGAACTGAAATGGAATTATACTTCAATAGGCATATCTTACCATTTGCTGCAATGCAGTCATGTGATTTAAAAAATGCTTACTGAAATGGGTATATTAAAAGAAAATCCATGTAACTGAATGTCAGTGTATACAATAAACAAAAATGCATGACATTCGGAAAAATTGCCTGCAAAATATATCTCTTAGGAAACAGAGCATGCAAAAATGTATATTAAAAGAAACAGGTATGAATATGTGTGTGAATATTCATGTAGATTTTCTACGGGGTCTTTGGAAAACAAATTGGTTGAAAGGAGAATTGCTAAAGAAAATCTTATTATCTTCTTGGGCTTTGATGTGTACTTCTAATGATCTATCATCCCTGTATCAGATAAGAAAAATATATTTCACAGCCCAGTGTTCATTCACTTTCCATCTATCTGGCTGAAATATATTGATTGAATAGATGGAAGGAATTACAGTTTTAAGATGCTGCTTAGAAAAAGCACTGATTCAGCAAAGCGTTTAACAGATTAAAGAAAAGTTATGGTCCTAGTTCACCAAACAGGGATATCTATCTCTTTCTTAAGTATTGGACTTAAGTGATGGGAGGTGAGAGTGAGAATATGCATTAGGTCAGGAAATTTCTCATTTCTTAATGTATTTACACATTATTATGGGTCTTGTTTAACCACAGTTGCCTATATGTATATAATTGTGTAGGGTATATGCTTTGGCTCAGAAAATATCATCAACTTCAGCAAAAAAAAATATCAGAGAAAACTTATATTTCTCTGTCAATATTTGAATTATTTTCAAGTCATTCCCTCTATGATAGTATCTGTCTATCGAGAGCAACAAAGATATACTTGGAACATTAGTAAGTAACTAAATACAGGCTTTTAATACTTAGTAAGTAACTAAAATAACTAAGTAACTTATTTAGTAAATAAATAAAAGGAAGGGTTTTAGTTTTCCAAAGAATAAATTTCTGACACAATGGTACTACTCTGTGATCTGAGTTTTGTGTAACAAAATAAGAACCGTTATTCAGAATGCTACCTTGAAAAATTTTAAGCTACCTTTCCTGACTACAGTAGACATTTCTATATCATTAGCATTTTATTTCCAACAAAAGTCCAGGCCAAGAAAATTAAAAGAAGATGGGATAAAGCAAACAGGGCACCAGCTGGACTTAAATAATCAATTGTAAAGATTTTGCTGTGAGGGCTTGGATAATAAATTAAGCAGAAGGATGGATGCTGAAAAAAACCTTATTATCTTTGTCTCTAAAGGATTCATTCAGTGATCTATCCCCCATGCATTCAGCAAAATATGTTACGTTCCCCAGTGTTCATTCAGCATTCCTGCTATTGGCTCGAAAAAGTATTGCTTAAGCAGAAGATAGGCATCAAAGATCTAAGATAAAGATATTACTTTAGTGAAGCCCTAATTCAGAAAAGCATTTTAACTTTCACCATTCTGTCTTTATATTTTGTTGACCCGATTTGAGTTTGCTTAACTAAAGCTGAAAAACGGCATGTATTGTGTGACTGCATCAAAAACCAAAAGCTGCTATATTATTTGGATCTGTCTTTCCCCCCTTTTTTGATTATGTGCCATCAAGCTGGGTTGACCACATCAAGCTGGTGTCGACCACATTAAGTGCCACCAAGCTGTTAGTGACCACATAGATTTTTTCCCATGACAATCTGTCCCTAACCTACTTTTTCTCAAATATGACACATATCTCTGTTCTCTGCCATCTATCTTTATGCATATGAATCAGAAAATATACTTATTTATTACTTACAAAGTTTATAGACCATCTAATAATAAAGATTGTCTAGGTGGCTTAGACCAAAAATATTGAAAAATTAAGTACACGCTCCATAATTTAGCAGATAAACTTACTGAGTTGGAAAAAGGTCACCTTTATTTCTATTTCTGAATCTATTACATAGATTTCTATTAAATAGATTTCTATTTAATTAGTGGTGAACACCATGTATAGAAGACCTCCAAGGTCCCTTCCAACTTTGTTATTCTGTATTCTGTATATAAATGTTTTTTTCAAGGGCATAAAAAGAGACATTCTTTTTATGGAATATTGTTATGAGGATTCATTCCAAATTTATTCTTAGATTAATATTTGACTTGTATGTTGTCTCTGCTTTTGAATGAAATGGGAAACCATGCTCTTTAGAATGCATATACATCTGAGATTGCTCAAATGCATTCAGAACTGAGGCAATATAGGCTGAAGAAAAAGTCTAGTTTTCACTAATAAAGTGAATTAAAAATAGCAAAATCATCCCTGAAGCTTTTATTTTCCTTTAAAGTAGATGAAATGTGAGACAAATGTTGAAATATTTATTTGATATGATTTTAGGCTGCTGCAGTCAGGGTTGACTTGACTCTCAATGGGTTGCAACAATAATTTATTATAAAACATTCATACTGCAGACAAAATAAATGGACAAAAGTTAAACTCACCAAATAACATCAAAAAAACACAGCATATCTCTTTAAATAATACCAATTAAACTGTTATTTATGGTGGATCCTGAGACTTTAGGTGACCATGAGACCCATCCTGATCACATTCATAAAATAATTGAAAGCTTGACTGTTCACCCAGGCCTTGGGGCACAATAGGATTTGAGTCCATGTAGGATGTGTTGGTATTGTTATGCAGAACTTGCCTTCTGGAAACTTATTATCTATTTTCTCTTTTATTGCAAGAAAAAAACCCTTTCTTTTAAGCATAAGCCATCTAAAGTCATCTGGAATTAGAAATGTGTGTCTCTAAGTTGTATTAAATAAATAAATAAATAGATAAAATAAACCCAGTTTGTCATGACTCCAATCAGCAGACAGCCAACGTCTTATTGATGACATCACTCAGTTTATATGCTGAGGAAGTCTGTTAAAACATTACTAGGATAAAATCACAGCATTACTAACAACAGTCTATTGATAGTGTGTAGAGTTGCTACCAAGACAATAAGTAGATCAGGGGTCTTCAAACTTGGCCTTTTATGACTTGTAGACTTCAACTCCCAGAATTCCTCATCCATGCACACTGGCCGAGGAATTCTGGGAGTTGAAGTCCACAAGTCATAAAAGGGCCAAGTTTGAAGACCCCTGAGCTAGATAAAGAAAACTAAGTCCAGGTCAGATCTGTAACCTGTGAAAATGTCTCAGACAAGACCCTCCCTAGTTCTCACAATGATGAAGGGAGGGAAGGGGGAAGGACATTCAGATTTGCAAGATTCTGTTACTGTGCCTTTATATTGAGAGTTGTACAGACCTCCATGACTTTGGTTCCCTACTCTGTTTTATCTTGAAGGGCTGACAGTCATACACATATCAGTGTTGAATTTAGTCAAGTCTAGAAGTCACTTTTGAAGGGTATCAAAAGTGTACTAATGAGATGTAATTAAGCTTCACAAAAGAATACTGCTGGACTTACTGCAACATTCAAGCATTCATGCCCACTATAGTTTAGACCAGGGGTCTTCAAACATGGCCCTTTTATGACTTGTGGACTTCAACTCCCAGAATTCCTCAGCCAGGCACGCTGGGAGTTGAAGTCCACAAGTCATAAAAGGGCCAAGTTTGAAGACCTCTGGTTTAGACCAATACATAAAATTATTACCTAACTCTGATAGCTGGTACCTAATTATAATGATATGTTAATTGCTGGGCAACCTGCGAAGGGTATAAGTGAGGATAGAACAGAAGCCCAGATCCAAACACTCATAGCCAAAGGTGCACCAGAGAGAAAGTTTCCCTTTTGAGTTTGCTCTTCTGGAACTGACCAACACATGATTTATCCCATGGTCTGAGCTGTAGCAGGGCTAAATGATCATTTTTGAGCAGGTCTTAGTCTCCTACTGCCCCCAATGATGGAACTGGAGGTCCCTGGTGAGGAGGGCCTCATTTTCTGTGAAACTATGAATGATAGTCCATTACATAAGCATCATAAGTCAAACTCTTTGGTCTATAAACCTTCAAACAATTTATTCAATAACACGTTGGGAATTTACAACGGTAACCTTTAATCTGAATATCCAAGCAATCTCTTGGATATTCCTCTCCCAGTTTTTTGGTATGAATATGTCTTCATAAATATAAATATCCCAAAAGAGCATGTATACAACATAAATGAATTTTGATGCATTTTCCCAAGTCCCAGAAGCAGATGCCCCATATTTGCCAAAATGGCAACCCTTTATAGTTATAAAATATAATTATAGCAACAAATGCAATAACTGAGCAACCTATAATTGGATCTTCATTTGGCAGAACCCCACTTTGCTTGCTGTGCCATATGGGAACTGGTTAGCAAGATGTGCAGTTACAAAACTGGGATTTTGCCTACTGTATGGGGAAAATAAGCACTGAGAATAAAAGGATAGAAATCATTTGTATTTGCAGCAGTAAATACTAGCCAACCTCCTATTTCTTCAATAGCTAATGTTAAATCAAAAATCTTCAGGATGGGAGAATGGAAGAATTTATACGGTAAGTATGTTGCAGTGCTGGTGCTAAAACAGTGCAAACAGGTACATGGAAAGGGGGAAATATACCTAAGTAAACAAAAATGTTATTGGGTATGTGCAAAGAGGAAGAGGATGTCCAGTCCAAGAAAATAATGTTATAATAATTGTAACATCATTTGTGGATATTTAATGTAACACTTCAGTAAATATGAGAAGCCGCTCTGACTAATTCAGAGCCCTTTTGAGTGCTTGCATAAATGAACTAACGCAGAAACTACTGAACACGTCGGTTAGCATTAAGCGTATGGATGAGCATGCTAAGAGAATAATTATGAAATATTGGAAATCCTATAGGAACCTTTCTCAGAAACCTGAAAGAACTATTAATATGAATGACGGCGAATATACGTGTCCCAGGATAATGTTGCAGGATCCAGTTTGGGTCAGTCACCGGGACCAAAAGTTTTGTTTTCCGAGCTTTCGGACTTGTGCTGCAGCCCATCCTCAGGGAACTTCTCTCTAGCCAGAACTGTGAACGATTTTTGGAGTTCTTGAATGGAAATGGTTGGGAAATAATGATTCATGTCATAAAATTTCAAAGTGGGAGGAAAGAGATGAAATGTATTTGTAACTGCTGTAAAGGAGAACAGAAGTCACTTCTTTAAATATATTTTCTTTTCCTTTTTTATTTTCTGCACTTTTAATCTTTTCCTTATATATTTTTTCTCCATTTTTATTTCCCTTCTTTAATTCCATTTCTGTATTGTCTTTTATTATTGTTAAAGTTCTTAATAAAATTGTTTTTAAGATGAAACCATTGCTTATGTTCACAGGGAGGAGTCAAATTCATGTTATTATTTTAGAGGCTCGTCATGTCAGAAATGCTGAAAACCCCTCGGTTAATTTAGTATCAAGTGTCTGCTGTACCCCCTTATGGTTCTTGATCTTGCTCAGATTCAACCTTATCCCCTTGGATCTTGGCATATTTATACAACTGGACCCCAGCAGAAAGATTATAACATAATTAAATAAGACCATGTCACTCACTTGCATAGCTGCACATTTAACTATCTGGAAATGCCTAAAAGAGCAGATCAAAAGGGAATTAGAATGGATGAAATCTTTTCTACTGTTACGCCCTGATTTGCTGAGCATGCTGCTTCACAAAACATGCTAAATCATAACATGACTTAGAAACCCTCATGGCTAAGTTCACATCATACTATGCCAAAGGAAGAGGTAGCAATCCATCCAATTGTTTGCATTAGGAACAAGAAGATGGAACAGCACAATGATACCCACAACTTGAACACTGTTTCATATTTCTGTAGCTGTAACTCTTGTTAGAGAAATTAGTAGCCTGGACCTGGCCAGGGAGCTTTTCAGAGGCAGCAGCTCCTCACAGAAAGAAGAAACACTTAAAATTTAGACTCTAAAATGTAATATTTCAAAAGAGCTTTTTTATGTATAATATGATACATCTTTTTGTACTAGAAGGATTTTTAAAAAATTGTTTTGTTTTTATTAAGTTTTTCTCCCCAGAGTTTGTGAGAAAATAAGAAATGTGCACACACACAAAACCTTTCTTTGATTTATTCAAGGAAAATTAAATAATGTGTTGAATAGAGGTTTTGGCAGAAATCGCTTTTAACCTAAGATGATGCAAATTTGAAAGACCTTAATAATGGAGCCATAGGGAACTGAATGAATCTGCATTGCTACATGTTCTGTTTCAGCCGAAAAGACATCAAGGCGAGGCAGGAGTAACAAACAAGTCTTTATTGAGATCACGAACAGAACAGAAGACAAAATGGCGCCATGGCCTTTTATAGCCCTTGCAAGGGACAGCATGAACCAATCAATGCAAGACTAGTCTCCCGCCTTGCGCATGCGCACAAGGCTGGAGACAGCCTGTCTGGTCCCGGGCAACCACGTGGATTGCCCGGGCCTTCTGCAGCCTCCTGAGTCTGCTGAGTCATTCAGCAGTCCCAGGACATAACACCACCCCTGAAGTAACATGCACAGAATATTTCGGATTCAGAGTATAATTATAGTAAAATAGGACAGCATTAGGAAAATTCTCTTTGAGCAAAAATGGGCATAAAATACTTCTGATATCTATTGATGAAATCAAAATAGGACATTCTGCACTAATCCTATATGAACACTCAACGAACGGGTGAAAATTGTTTATGCTGCAATTCTAGCAAAACAAAAATGCAGGACAATAGTGTATATAGCCAGAGATGTTCAGGAAATGCTGAGGTTAACTAATCACCAATCAGCTGTATTAGAGAACTTGAAAATATCTTTGCAGTGGGGTTGTTTGTACAGATAGATAGATAGATAGATAGATAGATAGATAGATAGATAGATAGATAGATAGATAGATAGATAGATAGATAGATAGATAGATAGATAGATAGATAGATAGATAGATAGATAGACAGACAGACAGACAGATAGACAGATAGATAGATATTCCCTCTACATCCACATTTATGGCTGTATTAATAGGCTTTCATGGAAACCATGGGCTGTGGTTGTTATACTGGTGACTTCCTATCTATTCCCTGTGGTTTTCCTGGCAACATTTTTAGAATTGATTTGCCACTGCCTTCCTCCTAAGATTGAGAGAGAGAGAGTGACTAGCCCAAACTCAACCAGCTGGTTTCATATCTAATACAGGACTAGAACTCACTTTTCTAACTACCACATGAAACTGGCTTTCATTGCTTTGCTTCTAGCTGGGGTCTAATTCCTCTCGCCTGTTCTCTGCAGCTATGCATCATGGTGCCTGCTGTCCTTTATGAGATGATAGTTGTAACTGGCTCCAATGCTGCTGCCCCATTTCTCACACATTTGGGCCATGCTTTCTTGCCAGCACTCGGATCTTCCTGATCCTAGTGCCCAGGGCTCATGAAAGAATGATCTAAATTGCCTGCATTTCACTTGATTGTGTTGAAAGAAAAATCTTCATCAGGGTCCAGTCCAAGCCGGGAATAAACAAAATGGAGACTGCTTTAGAAAGAAGGTTGTAGTTTATTGAAGAGCAGAGCCAGATAGAAATGTGGCTCTGGGAAAGCTGACCACCTGTAGCTGGGAGTGGTGTGTTTTTATACCTTCTTGGGCTTTTGTGTTTGGAGTTGTTCCTGTGGCACAAACTTTGACCTGAGGTTCAGTGTGCCCTTTTAGTATTCTGATGGTGATGGGTTAATCCTATTATGTCCTAAAGGTCATATCCTGATTCCCTGGGCCTTTGGCTGATGGCTATGTCCTGTGTTGGATTTGTTTGGGTGAGGAGTTGTTGGTTCTAGGGATCTTTGTCTTTCTAATCCCATCAGCTTTAAGCTTCCTGGCTCCAATCTTTCTGAAAAGATTATCAAATCTGCATTTCTACAGACCTGGTTTCTGCTTGGGGCAGAGAGACTTGGGCTTGCTTTCCTTCATGGAAATATAATATTCTGCCTTTTTAATATCCCCCAAAATATTTCCTTCTCTGGGTGTGTGTGTGTTGACTTCCTACAATTGCTCATGTGGCATCTTACTTCCTATAGCTGTCCTGTTGGTAGGCCTCTCCAGCACTGTTTGCTGCATTGCCATGTAATTGCCATTGTCTTCATTGTTTCTATAGTCTTCCTTTTTTAAAAAAAAAATTATTCCTGTCTCCTTCTACTGCCACAATCTTTGGTTTTCAAAGGGCCAGCCATCTCTCCTAAAATAGTGAGGGCATGCCATTTATAGAAAATAGGGGAGAAATTCCAATTTTTGCATGTCTTTTCTTCCACAGTTGGTCTTCTCTTCACTTATTTTGAGGATACAAAAATAGATCTCTCTCTCTCTCTCTCTCTCTCTCTCTCTCTCTCTCTCTCTCTCCAGTTTTGGAGGCTCGCTTGAACGAAGTCTAAGAAACTCAGTTGCTGTTTTAAACTTATACAGGGCATTATGACTAAACAATTCTGTTCACACATATAATTTCAGGCTGCTTGGAGGACTATATGATATATCTTTTTATAGGTACTAATTCCTCCACTCAAAGTGCTTTGTTCCTAAGCTCCCACAGATTTGCAGTTGCTATAGCATGCATTTCATGTACAGTTAAATAAAACAATGGCCCTGTAAATTTCTCATGGGTGTGGGAATTCCCCAGCCAAACTGTCTTTGTGACGTGAACTATAAATGTGTGACTTCTTTTTCTTTTTTTTGTAAAATATTTTAGCTGGATTATGCCGCTGAATGAATGTTAATATACGAAATACATATTTATATCCTTTAAGAGACCAGCTCTTTGAGACTCATGCAGATAACTCCCGTGCAGTTAGCAAAGAATTAACTTCTCATTTATGGACGATGAAATTTACTATTCTGGGGCTTCCTTAGAGTATTATATATATATATTATATATATATATTATAGTTACTCACTATGGACATAGTTATTTAGTATAATTTGCTCCAGGTATATTCAGAGATTATTTGATATTATTACCAGCAAATGAAAATTCATTACCGTAGCAAGGTTATCCAATGCCTAGATCAGAGTACAACAGTACTGAGATATTGGAGCATCCCATATAACCCAAGAATCCTTGCCTGTTGTATTCATTTCATTAAATTATGGTGGGGACAGTGAGAGAGAATCCTTTCCATTGCAACAAATAAGCAGAAATCTATTTAGATGACTATTTTACACTTTGTGATAGGAAGCTAGATGAATTTTGAAAGTTCCAGCTCCAGAGGCTTTGATTATTGTAATAATTAAAATTTATTTATTTATCTGAGGCAGTCAAGCTATTCTCCAAAGCACCTGAAGGCAAGACAAGAAGCAATGGATGGAAACTAACCACAGAGAGAAGCAACCTAGAACTAAGGAGAAACTTCCTGACAGAACAATTAACCAGTGGAACAACCTGCCTCCAGAAGCTTTAAGAAGAGATTAGACAGCCATTTGTCTGAAATGGTATAGGGTTTCCTGCCTGAGCAGGGGTTGGACTAGATGACCTCTAAGGTCCCTTCAAACTTTTATTATTATTATTATTATTATTATTATTATTATTATTATTATTATTATTATTATTATTATTATTATTATTATTATTATTATTATTATTATTATTATTATTATTATTATTGTTGTTGTTGTTGTTGTTGTTGTTGTTGTTGTTGTTGTTGTTGTTGTTGTTGTTGTTGTTGTTGTTGTTGTATGAGAACAACTTTTGGATGAGATGCGAAACGTCTTCAAGCAAAAACAAGAAAGTCCAGTTGCCTTTTGAAAAAGCACCTTTGGCACAATGTTTGACTATCATTGGAATCAAAACTATTAACATTAAATAATATTCTGATCTTGACTTCATCTGGGGAAATGAAATGCAAAGTTATTTTATATATAAAAACAGACTTTATGATCTCTTGGTTTTGACAGTTGTCACATCAAAGGGACCAGATGATACCAACAGCATTTGGAATTTTAATTCAGATTAAAATGGAAATTGAGAAGTTACTTACAATCCTTTCTCCTGACTCTGGAATGGGAGCTGTAAGCCCAGAAAGGAAAAATGATGTTGGGAAAATCCTTGGTACTACTTGGTGTTTCTGAGATTTTTTTTACTTTTTCCTTAGGTATTTTGTTGGTTCCACCGTTGATTTCTTCCTAATTGAATACTACTGATAAAGGAGAATATTTGTAGCTCAGGGTTGAAATAAGGGATCCTTAGTACTCTCTGAGCTTGGTTGTTTTCTTGCAGACGTTTCATTACCCAAAGGATGGGTAAATTGCTCTCAATTTATATTCTAGAGGCTTGCCTTGTCAGTGTTGGTGATCTTGTTGATCTGATGTTGGTCTGATGTTAATCTTGGTGTTAATAAGGACTAGGGGGGACATGATAGCAGTGTTCCAGTATTTGAGAGGCTACCACAGGGAGAAGGGGGGGATCAATTTATTTTCCAAAGCACCAGAGGGCAAGACAAGAAACAATGGATGGAAACTAATCAAGGAGAGAAGCAACCTGGAATTAAGGAGAAACTTCCTAACAGTGATTACAATTAACCAGTGGAACAGCTTGCCTTCAGATGTTGTGGGTGCTTCATCACCAGTGGTGGGATTCAGTCAGTTCGCACCAGTTCGGCAGAACCGGTAGCTAATTTTTTGTTGCCCAGGCCCAGAATGGACTTCTGGAAGTGGCATCCACACAGAGAACCGGTTGTTCACATATTTGAATCCCACCACTGTTCATCACTCGAAGTTTTTAAGAAGAGACTGGACAGCCACTTGTCTGAAATGGTATAGGGTCTCCTGCTTGAGCAGGGGGCTGGACTAGAAGACCTCCAAGGTCCCTTCCAGCTCTATTCTGATTGTTAAGCCAAAAAGGGAACAAAAAGACCAAAACACTTCCCCACCAGTAATGAGCATAGATTAATAGCAAGATTATATTTAACAGTAAAATAATATTTATATATGTATGTGTGTGTGTGTGTATAGCATGTGTATTTTTGTTGTGTGTTGAGAGCAGGCAACAGAATTTTATTTTTAATATGGGCCAGCGTGCTCACAGTAAAAAATGACAATACATATACAATACAATATATATTGTATCTTATCATCATCTTACCTTACCCTACCCTACCCTACCCTACCTTACCTTACCTTACCTTACCTTACCTTACCTTACCTTACCTTATCCTATCCTATCCTATCCTATCCTATCCTATCCTATCCTATCAACATCAGACCAACAATCAAGAAGTAAACAATATCCCAATCAAGGAACTTCCAAACAAGCCAACAGTAAACAGCCCAACCAAAGAATCTCTAAGACCACCCAGGGCAGGGCAAGCCACTAAAATATAAACTGAGAACAAACCCCATTCCTTAGTAGCATTGATGGTGTTACTTAGTTTCGGTAATGAAAAATAATTAGAATAGAATAGAATAGAATAGAATAGAATAGAATAGAATAGAATAGAATAGAATAGAATAGAATAGAATAGAATAGAATAGAATAGAATAGAATAGAATAGAATAGAATAGAGCTGGAAGGGACCTTGGAGGTCTTTTAGTTCAACCCCCTGCTTAGGCAGGAAACCAGTGGTGGGATTCAGCCAGTTCGTACAAGTTTGTCAGAACCGGTAGCTAATTTTTTTGTTGCCCAGGCCCAGAATGGACTTCCAGAAGCGGCATCCACACAGAGAACCAGTTGTTCACATATTTGAATCTCACCACTGCAGGAAACCCTATACCATTTCAGACAAATGGTTGCCAGGAAACAACCAAGCTCAGAGAGCACCCTACTTGAATACTGTTTTAAGAAATTATCTGTCTTTCTACTTTCTTAAAAAAAAAGAATACCTACTTTTGCCCCTTCATATCTAACTATAGCTAAATATGATGGATGGATTTATTTTCATGTAAAAGAATGTATTTTCTGCAGCCATGTGACTTAGCCAGGCCAAATGTTCCTGGCATATTATCTTATCTTGGCATGCTACCTGTTAGCAAAAGCCACTTTTGCAAGGAACATCTGTGCTGAAAACTTTGAGCTGTTTATGTTGCTCTTACTTGCTGTTCTGTTCCGCACTGCAAATCTAATCAAATAATTTTGAACAGCTGCTAGGTCACCTCCAATCAAACTGTCCTTAACCATATGCTGCTAAATAAGTTTGAAATAAAATATGGGAGAGTGGCACCTACTGCCTTTCTTAGAGATTTAGAGAGTAACTGGATAAATATCGATATTTTAGAACATCTTATCCAACTGCTAAAAGCACTTGATTCTGTAACCATGAATCGATTGACAAATGTTGCAGTAGGAGGTCTCTATAGAAGAAAAAGAACACTCCTAAGACATATTTTTAAAACTATATTGATTTAAATATATTTTGCTCTCTTGATGAATTAATACCAAATAATGGCTTTGCATTCATAAAATCTCTTTTTGATTTGGATCCTGGGGATAGCTCATTAAACAGGAGACAATCCTCAATACAGTTTCACTGTCTTTCATCTGAATTCCAATGAATGGTGCTATATTAAGGAACAATTAAATCATGCAACTTTGTGAAGCCTTAGAAAGCTAAACCAAACGACAAGCTCTGCAAAGGAAAAGGCATTGCCTTCATTTGCTAGCTAGACCTGGAGAGAAGGTTTAACCAGAGCCTATATCCAACAATGAACATTCTGAATGAGGGGTTAAACACAATCATTGTTCTTGATCCCGAATATGGCTACCTTTGAGCTACCAAGCAGTAATATCACTGCCCAATCCTCCTCATAAATGCATAAAGCCTGGTTTTAGAATTGAAATCATTTTTGTCCCATGATTTCAGTGGGCTTGGTATTTTCCCCATGTGAAGCTTTAACAATCTCCTTAGAGTAGCCTTTATACAGCTTCTCCTCTTTCGATATGTCCTAATGACATAGTATTTATTCACAATTAGGTCGGTGAAAAAATGAGCTATATTTTCAGATATTTGATGGTCACTAGATTGAGTCAACCAATCAATCAGAATAGAGCTGGAAGGGACCTTGGAGGTCTTCTAGTCCAACCCCCTGCTCAAGCAGGAGACCCTATACACTTTGAGACAAGTGGCTGTCCAGTCTCTTCTTAAAAACCTCCAGTGATGAAGCTCCCACAACTTCTGACGGCAAGGTGTTCCGCTGGTTAATTGTTGGAACAGCTTGCCTTCCGAAATTGTGAGTCAGTCTAGCCAATAAAATTAAATCTGTCTAGCCTGTATTAAATACACATCAATACCTCCTCAAACATGTATGCTGCTGGATCATCACAGACTTCTGAATTGTTTCTGCTCTACCCAGTATAACATATGAAGGTTTTGCACATATAGGTATGATGGGTAAGAAGCATACTGTAGCACAAGTGAGGATGAAACCTGAGGTGAAGGAGTTTCACATGGACATTTCTTGGACATCCTTCTGACTAAATAGGTCCAAGAAGAGTCTACAATTATGTAATGACACGTGGACCAAAGTCACAAGATTTGTGGATTCAGAAGATTCAGAAGTGGGGGTTGCTCAAAACTGGGGCTGGGCAAGTCCATTATTCCAGGGAAAGCTCTAGGGAAAATGGAATTAATTTTCCAGCATGTTTCTAGCCTGACCAGGTCACATCAGTTTTCTCTAGCCTAGAAGCCCCTCATCTCTTTAGGGCTGCTGTAATCCAAGCCTCTTGGCAAGGCAAGTTAGGCCACTTTAAATAAAGGGGCTTCTTGAATCAGTGGGAATGTTAGGCAGTAAGATCAAGCTGTATTTCTATTTAAGGCTCAGACTGGATATCTCTATTACAATTCCTGACCAGGACTGCACACAGCATAATAAAAGTGACAAAAATGCAGGAATAAAATACTAGTACTGGCTTGCTAAAAGGTTAGATACTTTAAGCTAAATCACTAAATTAGAAAATACTTTGCACATGAAAGACCAAAATCTTAAAACTACTAAGCTACTAAAATACCAAGTCCATGCAGGACTTCAACATCTTTAAATCTGATTATCACAACCTGTGGTCAGAAAGCAAAAGTGGAGAAGAAAAACATACTGAGTTGTAAGATAGAACGAAATATCCTAAAGGAAAAATATACATACATTTTTTGTTGCTGGGTTACATCATTTATTTCTAGTCGGATCGAATAATTGTTGCGTGTTGTTATTTCCGAACAAGGCAAAATTAGGTGACTCAAGAGGTGACAACATCAGCGTGATCTGCGAGTCTAAGTGAGAGGTAGAATTTGTTAGATCTGTCAGGAAACTTGCTAATAAGTGGAGTCAGCTGCAGGGGGCATGAACTGTATGCAACCCACAGCCCATAGTTTCAGCTGCTTCCAAATGAAAAGGACAAAGCTTCCTGGTGAAATCAATACAATGGTGGCTTTCTTCCAATAAGAGGATGAAGGCGACACGTTAAAACGAGGGCAACTCCTAAACAATATCTCTCTTCAGATCAATATCTATTATTTACCCATTGGACAACTGCTTTAGTTTTGGAAAATTCAAAGACTGCAGAGCTGCGATAGATAGGGGCAATATTTTATAATGTTGCTTCTTCAATGTGGTGTTACCCATCACTGAGAGAACATTCTCGGGGGTCTGTAGGGAGGAGGAGATGTTACGTGTCATTATTTCAATATCTGGTTCCCCATTCTCAGGCTCAGAGGATTTGAATTCACAGGAAATATCCCTGGGAGAATACTGTGTGTGTGTGTGGAACTGCCTAAAGCACCATCTGCCTCTTGAATTCTGTGTTGTTTTATGCTTTAAACCGGACTTATTTTACACTGCTGAAGTTATGCAAGGTTGCAGCCAGTGGTGGGATTCAAATATGTGAACAACTGGTTCTCTGTGTGGATGCCGCTTTCAGAAGTCCATTCTGAGCCTGGGCAACAAAAAATTAGCTACCGGTTCTGCTGAAGTGGTGTGAACCAGCTGAATCCCACCACTGGTTGCAGCTTGCTTGACTCCTCCTTACTGGGAATTCTGGACTGTGCCCTATTCAGCCCTGTGTTTTGCCAGATTCTTAATGCCAGCAAAACATTCTCCAATGGAGCTGGGAAGTTCACAATTTGATGGCCATCATGTGGAATTCAACGAAGAAATGTTTGGTATATGTTCCATGTAATTTGTCTCTATTAATATCTTTGCAGGTGATGTAGCTGCAAGCTCCACTGGTTGTAATAATAATAATAATAACATCTTTTGAAAATAATTCTACAGTATCTTGTGGTGGTCAACTCTACATATTAGAATAATATATATTATCTGGACTAGTTCTGAGGTTTGTAAAATTACCTTAATGATTCTCTGATGATGTCATCCAGTTGGGAGGGTCTAATTTTGGGAAGGAGGTTGGCTACTACTTTGGAAATGCTAAGTCTATCTGAAGGTTTAGTGTATTTTTGTTGTTGTTGTTATTCTGCCCAGATTTGGAGAGGAACTACATTGCTGATAGTGATGATTGACTGCCAGATATCAATGCTGCAATCCTGGGGAGATATTAAAGCCAGAAACAGGGAGAAGGTCTAAAGCCACAACTTGCATGTTGCTAATCTAATTGTATTGCCTGAGTAAGAAGCATGCAGAGCAGGAAAGTGGATTTCCATCCTCAGCCAGATCCAGAACAAGGTGGGAGAGGAGTCTGGCTAAGGGATCAAGAAGGACTCTTGTGACCAAACTTCCTTGGAATCTTTTCAACCAGATTATTTAGCCAATCACAAGTAGCCACATTGTTCATTTAGCCACTAACTAAGCGCTTCCTGTTTTAGGTTGCGTCCACATTGCTAGAAATGGAAAAATTGCACTTGGGGAAAAAAAAATCTTCTCTATCTTTGAATGCGTTTTATTTTAGACCATCTTGAATTCAGTTGACACAAATATTAGTGCAAGGTACAGTTTATTTTGCCCCAGCATGTGCCCCACTAGCCCTATTCTTTTTATATAATGTAAACAATATAAACAATTGTGTTTTTTAACATTTAATAAACTTCTGGGAAGCTTATCGGGAGGGAAAAATCTGGCAAGAGAAAGAGGGATTTTCACTTCGGGAACCGAAAAGGAAGCTCTGTGAAAGCCTGCAACATAGATTTGTTTCTCTTGGAAACATAGCCTTTTATTTAAAAAGACAAATAAAAGTTGCATATAATGCTCAAACCTCTGCCCAAGACAAAACTTATACTTTGGTATGAATTATTAAAAAAATGTCCAAATAAGAAATGAGAGCAATTATCAGAATGCTGTAAGCTTCAAATGGGCTTCTATCTATTGAAGAGTTAGACTAGTTGCTAGCAATTGCAGCCAAGATAAATATGTTTTCTGTTGCCCAGTCCACAGATCCATAATCCAGAAGCACATGGAAATCTAAGATTCAAGAGAAAAGGGCATTAATCCACACATACCTTCTCTGATTTGCTGGTTTTCCATCACTTGAGCCTCTCTTGTAACAGGATATGGCTTAATGTCTAAGGATATAGCTTGCAGTCAACTATGTAGTGAAATAATACAGCCCTCAAAGGATTTTTTTCACATCATTCTTCTTCTGAATATGTAAATTAGCTTACCTTCACTCAGTGTGTCCATTCCCTTAGTAATTAACTCTTTTAGATTCTAAGGGGTATTTACGGACCCTGAACCTCAGTCCAGTGTCTTTGCACCTTTCCTGAATCACTCTCCTTTTCACGAGCCACATTTAAATAGAATGGTGTGTTTTTCCTAGCATGGACTAAGTGCACAGTTGTTAGGTTTTTTGCCCCCACAAATTGTGGGGACCAAGGAGAATAGCAGGGTAAGAAGAGAGAGAGGAATCAATTGAACAGAATATTTGTAGTTCAGGGTTGAACTGTGGGGTCCTTGGTGCTCTCTGAGCTTAATTGTTTTCTTGCAGATATTTCATTACTCAACTAGGTAACATTATCAGTGCTAGACCCCATTCCTCAAGGGACTACTATCCCTTCTAGCATGTTACCTGGTTGAATAACAAACATTTGGAAGAAAACAACCAAGCTCAGAGAGCACTAGGTATCCCATACGGAGAGAAATGTCCCCCTGCTCTCTATAAAATATATTATCAATTATTTAATCAATGTACAGGTAGTCCTCTACTTAGGACCACAGTTGAGTCACAAATTTTTGTTGCTAAGTGAGACATTTGTTAAGTGAGTTTTGCTCCCTTTTTACGACCTTTCTTGCCACAGCTGTTAAGTGAATCACTGCAGTTGTTAAGTTAGTGACACGGTTGTTAAGTGAATCTGGCTTCCCCATTGACTTTGCTTGTCAGAAGGTTGCAAAAGGGGATCACGTGACCCTGGGACACTGCAACCGTCATAAATGTGAACCAGTTGCCAAGCGTCTGAATTTTGATCACGTGACCATGGGGAAGTTGCAACGGTCATAAGTGTGAAAAACAGTCATAAGTCACTTTTTTCAGTGCTGTTGTAACTTCGAATGGTCATTAAATGAACGGTTGTAAATGGAGGACTACCCGTATGTACCACTTATTTTGTGAGATGACTTTATCCCAAATGTTGCATGTTTTCTGCACCTGTGGATAAAAGATAGTTGAGCTCCTAGCCATTGATAAGTGCCTTTTCTTGCTGTAAAATTCCAGGGAGAAAGATCTGAGTTTGCTCCGAGTGGGCTTCCTATGTAATTCCAATGGTATCCTTATGAAAGAGAGTGAAAGCATACTTCCTGCCTTCACTTAGAAATAGGAAGCAGAGAAATGTAATCCACTAACACCTGGAAGTGAGATTGGTGCCACTGGTGTTTTGCCCCCATTCAATGCTCATATTACTGCAAGGTGATGAATGGTGATGAATGACAAGAGGAGAAGACTAGCAACACTCCTCCTCTCTTTTAGACTTTTATGAATGAAATGGCTTTTGTTCTAATTCTACCCCAAAATCCCTGCCAGGTTATTCATAACCACACGAGCTCCTCCCCAAAGGTAATCTTCAGAAGGAAAGAACTTCTGAGTCTCCATTACCCTAGTGTTAAATGTGGAACAAATGTTCAAGGAAGATACCGAAGAAAGTGTTTAATTTCACATTTAATTTTTAGCTGAGACCTGGTACGGTTCCCCTTCTGTGTGACCTGAATGATATTGAAAGGAGGAAATTTATGGGACAGATCTGAGAAATTTTCCAACAGTTTTATTGCTATGTGCAGGGGATGTAAATCTTTTTCAAAATCAAATTCATCTACACCTTTAAGGAGGCACTAAATGGATTCAGTCAGGCTTGACAAATTAGTCTATCTGAAACACTACAAATCACACATTCAGGATTAGCACATTTTGCTGGAAATTGCTCAAGCCCAAATTGTTGGTAATTTCACATGCATAATTTACAAGTACAATGATTTAATTCCATAGATGGAGAAAGATTAAAACTAAATTTGTCCTTTCCTCCCCTAATAAAAAAAGATACTTGCAGACTCAATAGTGTAAGAAAAAAAAGAAGCCTGGTTACCATTGTCTTATTGCCCGGCTTTGAAAATTAAATACACTTTGTCTCTGAAAACCATGTACAGAGATGCAAATGAAGATGCGAGATACTGTTTTAATAATTGTGAACAGCACACTTTGCAAGTTTAAATGACCTTTTATTGTTTCTCTGGCTTAAATAGCCTCTCTGGTTTAAATATTTTGTCTGTGCAGCTTTATTAGAAAGCCAGTTTCATCTAGCGGTTAAAACACCAAGTTAGAAAGCAGGAGACTGTGAGTTTTAGTCCCGCCTTAGGCAGGAAAAATGGCTTGGTGACCTTGGGCCACTCTCACTCAAACCAAATCACCTCAAAGGGTTGTTGTGGGGAAAAATAGGTGGAGGAATGTGTGTTGGAGATGTTCTCTGCCTTACATTATTTGTAAAAATAAAGGCAGTATCTCTATCTCTATCTCTATCTCTCTATCTCTATCTCTATCTCTATCTCTATCTCTATCTCTATCTCTATCTCTATCTCTATCTCTATCTCTATCTCTATCTCTATCTCTATCTCTATCTCTATCTCTATCTCTATCTCTATATCGAGAGATAGAGAGATGAGAGATATAAATAAAGATATAAATATATGTATATATATAAAATTAGGAAGCCTACAATCACCAAAACATTTGGCAACTAGATGTAGACCAGTGGGTGATATTTAGCTCCTCCATCTGGGACAATGGACACACTCCTGGCATCCTTTTAGTTTCTCTTCTCCATATCTGTGAGACTTTAGTCAGATGGTTGCCAAGATGGCAGATGAAAATCAACCTGCCAGCCTCTCAAGAGTGAGGACTAAATTGTTCATTAAGCAAAGCAGGAAGGAGGAAGATATGGAAAAAAGAGTACTGTTTCTTTATATAGGGCTTATTCTCGGTTATGCCTTCCTTCTTTCTTTCTTTCTTCAATCAATATTTCTCCTCAGAATTTCTTCGATTTTCTGTGAGCTTGCCTAAATGATTCATTTCTGCCTGTGGAGTGAAGCCTGATAATGTTGGCGGTGCATTCTTTTCTAGGCTTTCTGTTTTCCAAGCCCTATTTGGAAAGGGCTAGTAATAATTTTTAGCAAATCCATGCACATAAATTTATCGAGGATGTCCTTTCTTTGAAAACATCCTCTATCCAAAGTGCAGTTCAGTTCCAGCCTGGTTGAAAGATAAGGAAATAAGTCAAGTCAGCAGAAGTCTTTTGAACTTGTCCACCCAAACTCAGCATTTGAACATCAGTCTACGCCAGTGGGCAGTTCAGCCAATCATGAACTTACTCACAATAATTAGAGATTATTTTTTTCTAAATTGCAATTATTTGATTCCAGAAGAATGCACGCCAATCTACATAAAAACCGATGTCTTATTTTTTGGGATGGTGTATTTCCTTGTTATTGTCATGGTGCAAAGAGCCACACTATTATAGCATATAGCCACCCTCCCTTTAAGCACTGCTTATGTCTTCAAAGGCCCCTCCTCAGTTAACCCCCTTCTGTCTCAATTTTCCATCTCCAACACTTCCTTCAAGTCAACTTCTTCACCTACTTTTCTTTTAGGTTCTCAATGTATTTTCTATTTGATTGCCTTTCTTCTACCTCTTTTCTTCCCTTAGCTATCTATGCCACGAGATTGTAATACAGCCAAAGCAGCATAGATCCTTTGCGCACCAAAGCTGGATTATAAACATACTAGTTTCCCATTTCTCTGCAGTTCAGTGACAAACTCTTTCTTAATTACTATTTCTCTTTCCCTATTTCCGGTGGTTTGGTTTTTTTCATTAACTTCAGCGATATATCATTTCATCACTTCTCCAGTCACTTGAAGTAAAAAGGATTTTTCCCTTTTTTACCTCAAGTGACTTGAGAAATGATAAAATGGTGCATCACTGAACTTACTCACCCCCTCGCCAATAGCCCAAAGAGTGGAAAATAAGGGAATCAGGGAAAGAAAAATACTAAGTATTCTGAGGTTTAAACCAGTACAGTTCCATATGTGAGGCAAATAGTGATTATAATCACTATGCTATTGAAAAAATATTATTAAAATTAGCTTAAAATATCTTAGAGACCAAGAGAATGGCCAACAAAGAGAGATTTTTAAAAAATCTCTAATTATTGTATATGTGCATTTTGATGCCTTGTACATATGCTTTCAACTTAATTTCATATTGGTGTGAGCAAATGTACATACTTACAAAATATGTATGTCCCATAAGACCTGTTCACAGGAAGCCAGAGATTGGCTATTGCTTTCCTGGAATATAAAATGGGAGGACTCAGTATTAAGGGAATTGTCTAATAGGAGAGCATGTTAACTTGCAGTTCAAACAAATTGCTTTGTATGCCATGGCCAAAATAGCTCAGTCTGGAAATTGTTTTCTTAAGTGATATTGTTGACAATCAACAATAACAATGTCAAAGTGATCACACTCAAAGTGATAAAAGAGTAGTAGGAGTAGTAGGAGTAGGAGTAGGAGTAGGAGTAGGAGTAGGAGTAGGAGTAGTAGGAGTAGGAGAAGGAGAAGGAGAAGGAGAAGGAGAAGGAGGAGGAGGAGGAGGAGAGAGGAGAAGGAGGAGAAGGAGAAGGAGAAGGAGAAGAGAGAAGAGAAGGAAAGGAAAGAAGAAGAAGAAGAAAAGAAGAAGAAGAAGGAAGAAGAAGAAGAAGAAGGAAGAAGAAGAAGAAGAAGAAGAAGAAGAAGAGAAGAAGAAGAAGAAGAAGAAGAAGAAGAAGAAGAAAGAAGAAGAAGAAGAAGAAGAAGAAGAAGAAGAAGAAGAAGAAGAAGAAGAAGAAGAAGAAGAAGAAGAAGAAGAAGAAGAAGAAAGAAAGAAGAAGAAGAAGAAGAAGAAGAAGAAGAAGAAGAAGAAGAAGAAGAAGAAGAAGAGAAGAAGAAGAAGAAGAAGAAGAAAGAAGAAGAAGAAGAAGAAGAAGAAGAAGAAGAAGAAGAAGAAGAAGAAGAAGAAGAAGAAGAAGAAGAAGAAGAAGAAGAAGAAGAAGAAGAAGAAGAAGAAGAAGAAGAAGAAGAAGAAGAAGAAGAAGAAGAAGAAGAAGAAGAAGAAGACCAAGCTAGGATGAGCAGTGCCAGGAGCAGCCTGAAGGGGCAATGTGGGTACACCAAACACTGCTGAATGTCAATATATACAGTTAAAGCCTCTTTTGACCGCAAAGTTTGGACTGGTTGCATTAGCAGCATTCCAAGCTCCTAAATTCATCCCTGGCCACCATCAAAGTACAATACTCGAGCCTGGAATCACATCTTCTTGAGGTCTGGGCTGGTATAAGAAGCAGACAGAGCAGTTTGAAGGAAAATGCCTCCCTAAGCTCTGACTTCTAGATCTAGCATTAGCACTATAGCACCTCCTGGCACTTTAGGAGTTCCAGGCTCTCCTGCCATCAGGTGACTTGCCTTGACTTCCCCTGCCATCTTTCAGGCCACGGTTTTCCTTTCTATATGGTGTTGCTCTTAGCGTGACAGGAAATTAAATGGTAAGTTCAGGGCCAGCTGTTAGGACTTATTAGCATGCTACTGATTCTGCCTGCTGCTAATTCCACCAGAGCCGGTCCAGGGCAAAGGACTGAGCCTCACAGAGGAGTTTATGAGCTGCATACTTATATCTGAAATGAGCCCTGGTTGCTTGTTTATCAATATTTCAGGGACAAAATACATTTTGGAGCAATGCAACCCAAGCAAAGTTCAGAGCGGTGCTATTTGCTTGCTTGTGCGCACCATTTATTAATATTTATTGAAAGCACCATATGTCCATATGTGCTCCAGTCAGATGGAGAAAGCTTTGGCAAGAGCGTTCCCAATGAATAGCAGCTATACATAGCTAAGGTATGTCATATTTTTGTGAGAGATAATTATAAATGTCAATTTGGTTTAGATTGAACACTTTGAAGTGCACAAACCCCTGCCTCTTTGCCCTCGGGCCTTCGAGATTTACAACTTCATCAGACAATTTACTTTAAAAAAAATTGGTACAGAAATAGACTGATTTGAAACCTGTTCCTTCTAACTTTGCTAATTAAACATAATTTTCTGAAGTTGAAGCTATTAAATAAACTCTCCAATAAGAACCAGTCCTTTTAAGGGAAACAGTCTCCCCTTTGCTATCTTAATTACTATAAATACCTCTGGCATCAAGTCAACAGAAAAAAATATATCAAATTTATATCTAGTTGCTCCTGCTTCTACAATCTACATTCTCTTCCACCTTCCATATCAGGGCAAGAAAGCAGGAAAAAAACAGGCCTTTTATTTGGTTTATTGCATGCATCTGCTTATGCATGTCTCTATAGTCAATGCAGCATAAATAGAAAAACATAAAATCTATCCTGCAATTTGAAAACCTACTGTATCAAAGTTATCTTGAAGAAAAATGGATTTATTATGACATAGGTTTTTGTCAATTAAAGTCTACAACATACCCCCCACACATGCACACATATTTAACCAGGGGTCTTCAAACTTGGCCCTTTTATGACTTGTGGACTTCAACTCCCAGAATTCCTCAGCCAACGTGCCTGGCTGAGGAATTCTGGGAGTTGAAGTCCACAAGTCATAAAAGGACCAAGTTTGAAGACCCTTGTATTTAACACAGGTAGCCCTTGACTTAAGGCCACAATTGGGATTGGAACTTCCATCATTAAGCAACATTGCTGTTAAGGGAGATGTGTCTCATTTTTTTTCCTGTGGTCACATGGTGAATCACATGGTTGTTAAATGAATCTGGCTTCCCCTTCATTGACTTTACTTGTCAGGACCTCCCTGGGAAAGTTACAAATAGTGATCACATGACCCCAGGAAACTGCAACTATTGTAAATGCGTATTGGTTGCCAAGTGTCTGAATTAAGATCATGTGATCGAGGGATGCTGCCACAGTCATAAGTTTAAGGTCCAGTTGTAAGTCACTTTTTTTCAGTGCTGCAATAACTTTGAATAGTCGTTAAATGAATGGTTATAAATTGAGGCCTACCTGTACTTATATTTTCTTCCACAATACAATAGATCTATCAGAGTATCATAAAACGTAAGTGACCGCATACCAAGTTGTATCAAATTCTAATCAGCATATGAATGATACATACGAGCCAGGAAATCAGAGGCTGCTGCTGATAATTGGTCATAAACAATTATGGTTAGTGACTGCCTCAAGACAGTGACCATTCAGTTACGATGGTGATGAGAAAGTAACTTTGCGACCAATCCTCACATTTACAACCTTTGAAAGTCTGTAAAGCAAAGGGAAACTGAAGATCATAAGCACTGTGGGAGTTTCACTTAGCAACTGCTTTGTTTAAAGACTGAGTTGCAGGTTCCAAATGAGGGCTATATTAATCCCAACTTTTGTAGATGTCAAATCACCAGTCAAACTGATCAATGAATTCCAGTTCAAGGGTTTTGTCTTGGAATCTCTTTTTGCAACTTTTCTTTCTTTTTGTTTGAGTATCAGCAAGAAAGATATAAAATATGAAACGGCCAAGTCCACAATATGAAGCCAACACCATATGCCGGTAGTAAATCCACAAATGGCAGACTACAGATAAGGGGGAAAAGCATTCCAAAAGAATCTTTCTAAAATTCAAAAGAGAATTTGTCTCCTGAGGGACCCTAGGCCTGGAGTTTCTTAGACGGTTGTCACCTTGGAGAAAAGGGCAAGTCCGCAGCTCACCTTTTAAGAGGATCTTCAGCAGAGAGTTATCTAGTGGAGGGGCTAAAAGGTGATGTCCTGGCCTCTATATTATGGTTGTTTCTTTGTTTTTTAGTAGGAGAACATAGCTAGAAAGCTTCTACTTCATATTTGTCACAAAGCAGTGTTGTTAGCCATTATGAGTAAAAGAGTCTGCTAGCACCTTTTCCAATGAACAAATGTCATGAAGAGGCATACGCTTTCATGGAAATAAAACTGCTAAAAATTAAAAATTAAATTAATTTTAAATTAAATTTAATTAAATTTAATTTAAAAAATGTGTTCAGTGGTGGGATTTAGCCAGTTCGCACCACTTCGGCAGAACCGGTAGCTAATTTTTTGTTGCCCAGGCCCAGAATGGACTTCTGGAAGTGGCATCCATACAGAGAACCGGTTGTTCACATATCTGAATCCCACCACTGAATGTGTTAGTTAGTACAAAAAGGAGTGATCAGACTCGTTATGATGTTTGGCTCCCAAAGCTCTCCTTCAATGTCAATGCATAAACCTGTCATTAATCTGAATTGGAATAACCCTAATCTTCATGGGTGACATCTTGACTTTACACCAGAAATGATGCTTAGGCAGTATTAAAAGATTGGAATGCCACTCTTCCATCCAAAAGGAAATAGCAAGTAAAGGTTTCCACAAGTTGATTTCAACTCCTAATGATTTCCTGTACATGCCCATGAAGCTTTCTTAGCAAAAATATGGAAGCAGCCTTCTTCAGGATAAGTTTTATTTCCCAGTTTTTCAGTCTAACTGCAGACATGACAGCTCTTGTTGGACTCCCATTTACATGCCTACCCATTCTAATTCTACTTAGCTTTTTAAGATTAGTCAAAGTTGGCTAAGAACATCTACCTTGATGGGGAAAATGCACATACAAACATAAAGCAGTAACAGTGCTCTTTAATAAAGGAAGAAAATTCCCAAAGAGAGCATAGATGAGGAACTATCAGGAGCAGCAGTTCTCAAACTTTTCTTCACCACAGACCCCTTTAAATACCTTGGCCACGGACCACCAAAACCTAACTAAGACTTAAATCATAACATTTCTTCAAGCCTTCGCAGACCTCCTGTGATGACATCACACCCCTCCCCGGGGGTGTACGGACCACAGGTTGAGAACCACTGACCAGGAGTTTTGCCCAGTAAAAGAAAGCACCAAGTGCTTCAGTTGAGGAATAACATTTCAGAATTAGGGGACACCACAAAAAAACTCAATTCAAGATTCAAATGAATGAGGAGGTTCATACTGGAACAGACCATGCTTCAGTTGTCAGCTCTTTTATATATATACTTTATAGAAAAGGAAAAAGAGAAAATAAATATCACACACATCAAAAGTAAGATATATACACTTTTCTGGGAGGAACAACAATGAAGACAGGGGAGCCTCCTATGCATACAATGGCACAAAACATCATTGAGATTAATTGCACACGGAATACAAATCGTTACAGAAGGGTTAGGAATTTCCTCTGATGGATCCACGATTCAGCAGAAATATTCCTTCTAAAAGGTATTCAGGTTTAGTTTTAAGGTGACAGGTTGATAATAACCTCCAGTTTTGAAAGTAAGGAAGGAACAGATGTGAAAATCTATTTTCCGATTTCAGTTCATTTTGCATTTTGGATGAAGTGGCTGGCTTGAAGCCCATCCAGCCACATTAATTTCAGAAGTTTATTTACTTGCAAAAAAATCAAAGGACTTTATTAAATTGATTATATGGGTCCCGCCCATACAGAGAGAGAGAGAGAGAGAGAGAGAGAGAGAGAGAGAGAGAGAGAGAGAGAGAGAGAGAGAGAGAGAGAGAGTGCTTTGTTGATTATGGTCAAAAGGATTTTCCCCAATGCATTAATGTGTCTAAATGTCCTTTTGGATATCGTTGTGCATAGCCATTGCCCATGAAGGTGAAATTTAGTTAGTTTGAGCTGCTAAAGGGACAGAACTGCCTGTCAGATGCAGCCCGATTTGCTGGATACATTTTATTTAAGACTCTAGGGAAACACCACATTCTCCAGTTCAGCAAGTTTAATTTCTATACTATATTTCTCCTTTACTGACAAAATGGTGAAGGAAAGAGAGTGAGAATATTTTCTAGAGAATCTAAGGACTTCCCAAACAACTGCTGTGAGTTTGATAAAATCTCCCTTCAGCCCTTTTAATTGAGGGAAATAGTTGACATAAGAAAGAAATACATTTTCTCAAGGATAGTTTTAAAGTCTGACTGAATTTTTCCCATAAGCAATTTCTTCACTGACTCCTTCCAAATAGTGAGTCCAGGTATCCAGGATTGTAACCCCCAAATAATTACATCCAACCCCAAAAGCCATTGAGAAATACAAAAAAATGTTCGGCTTGTCGATGATTATATTCCAGGGATTAAAAAATCACTTACATGATACAGTAGATATCCCAAAGGTGCTTTTTCAAAGGCAACTGGACTTCCTTGTTTTTCTTTGAAGAAATTTCGCTTCTCATCCAAGAAGATTCTTCAGACCTGGATGACTGAGAATCTCCATAGACATTTACATGATAGATATACAAACATAATTTCAATATTCTCTGACATAATTTTTATTTTTTTAAAGGAGTCTTTCTGTGTGTGTGTGTGTGCACACATGCACAAAAGATGCAAGGTCCCTTTAGGACAGTTTTCTCCCCATATACCAACACATTGATCACTGGAACAGCGTGAAGAAACTCTTAAATCTTTAGTAGCTTCGTGTAGAGAATTGTATGTATGTATATACGTTCTGTCCAAGGAGTCTGCCTGGACAAGTCCCTGCAGTTTTCTTGCCAAGGTTTTGCCTTTGCCTGCTTTCCAGAGCTGAGAGGGAGTGACTAGCCCATGGTCACCCATCTTGCTCTGTGCTTAAGGTGAGACTAGAACTCCCAGTTTCCAGTTTTCTAGTCTAATATCCTTAACCACTACACAAAACTGGCTCTCTCTATACAGACACACACACACACACACACACACACTCATATATATATATATATATATGTAGGTCTTTGGTAATTCGGGTTTTCTCCCGTGTAAAATTGAAAGTGTCTTGGTGACGTTTCGACGAGGTCCCACTCGCCATCTTCAGGCTGGTGTCTTCGGCTTCGTGCTTGTGCGAGCAAAGCGTGATCGGAGCTGCCGTCCTTCTATAAATACTGGAGGGGGTGTGTGGCGTGTTGGCTTTGTAGCTGTAAGCGGGTTGGTTGGCTGTGTTGTTACATCTTGATTGGAAGATGGAATTGATGTAAGCAACTGGTGCTACGTTAATGCCGAATTGTAGCCTGCGCACCTTGAAAGCCCCCCAATGGGTCACAATTGTTTGTGCCTCTGCCGTGGCTTCGTCCACCGGCAGCTGTTGGTAGGCCTGGGCCAAATCAAGTTTAGCAAAAATGCAACCCCCTTGTAGAGATGCCAGAATGTGGCTGACCACTGGCACGGGATAGGAGTGTTGCTGCAGCGCTTTATTCAGCGTGCACTTATAGTCAGCGCAAATTCTGACCTCTCCGTTGGCCTTAAGTGGTGTCACTATGGGGGTTTCCCATGGACTGCTGTCCACAGGCTCTAAGATGCCCTGCTGCAAAAGTTTATCCAATTCAGCTTTAGAGTGAACGGCACCCGACGAGGCTTGATCCTAATCGGCGCGACAAAAGGATCTAACCTTAATGCAATTGGTGGCCCCTTATACTCTCCCAGTTCAGCGGTGAACATGTCTGCGAAGTCTTTGCAGACTTGTTCCAAACTGGCCATTTTTACGCTGTTCAGCCCCGTTACCTGGATTCCCAGAGCCTCAAACCAATCAAGCCCGATTAGGCTTGTCCTGTCCCCATTTACCACAATTATATTCAGCATTCCTTTGAATTTCTGAAATTCCACCCTTATAGTGACCTCCCCTTTTACTCTGACCGGGGAATTCTGGAAATCTGTCAGTATTAGATTTGATGGCCTAATTTTCACCCGTTGACCACTTCGGCCACAAATTCTATTAAGGGTGCTCTGGGATATGATGGACACGGCAGACCCCATGTCCAGTTCCATCCTCAATGGGACCCCCTGCAAGCTTACTTCGATTTGCAGCTTTTTCTTTAAAGGCCTCTGTCCCCCGGTTCTATGGATGCTGCACCTGCTGGTACAGAACCCCACCCTGTTTTGGCTGGGTACCCCGGTACCTTTCTGAGGCAACTCTTTCTTGGCACTCTCTTTTCCGCGCCCTAAGCACACAATAGCAATATGGCCTTGCTTGCCACATGCTCAGCAATGAGCAGTCCGGAACCAGCAGTCGGCTCACTTGTGCTGACCCCCGCACCCCATGCACCTAGGGAAGGGATCTGTCTTGTCAAGGATCATCGGAAGCCCTTTTGTCGGTGTTTGTCACACCAGGTCAACTTCCTGGTCCGACTCGGCCTCTTCGTCAATTTCGACGTCCTCGTGGTGGATGGTTTGCGACGGGGAAGTGTTCTTTGAGAACCGCAAGGCCCTTACAGCTCCGCCGGCTGCTTCCTCTGTGGTGACTTCACGCAACGCCTCTTGGAACGATACCGTCTCCTTTGCAAAGATCTTTTGCTGAAGCTCTCGGCTCCGTAGTCCGCAAACCAAACGGTCCCGTAACCGTTCCTCTAAGTCCTTGAACTCACACGGCCTTGCTCCCTGTCGGAGAGCTGCAATAAATTCGGTTACGGACTCTCCTGGATGCTGGTCCCTCTGCTCGAAGGCGTGCCGCCATGTGATGACTGACAGCTTCGGCTCGAAGTGCTCCTTGAGCAACTTTTTTAGCTCTCCGTAGGGCACTGTCTCTAATAGCACTGGGGACATGAGGTTTTCCGCGATGTCAAAGACGGTTTGGCCACACACACAGAGTAGCGTGGCAGCCTTCAATTTGTCTTCGCGATTCGGTTAACGCGGAAGTAGTTCTCAGCCCGGGCGACGTACGAGCTCCACCGCTCCGGGTGAGCTACGTCAAACTCCGCTAGCCGACCCAGCTTGGCCATGACAAGTCTCTCCTCTACCACGTGCTGCCACTATTAGAGGGTTTTCCAGGCAGTTCCTCACAGCACTCTCCCCCAGCGTTTGCGTACTGGCGGGTGAGTGAGCCTCAATAGGAACGCCGTTCCTCAGCGTGGTCTGGCCCTCCTTAAGGTGATTCAGTGCCTTCTTTAAGGTGGCAGCAGAATCCCACCTTCGTCGCCAATTGTTCTGTTTTTGATTGGGTAGACATCGAAGAGACTGGTTTAACAATAACAAGGTTTATTCATTAATACATACACAGAACAGAACAGAAAACGAAACTAGCTCCCTCCTTTTTATACACGGAGCTCTGGTTAATCTTAACCAATGAATGCAAGGATTTCTCCCGCACTAAAATAACAAGTCTGCCCGGGCCCCAGACATTCTGTCTCTGCAGTCGTCATGTGGCGGCCCTGCACCTGCTGCCATAAACAACTGAGTACATTACGGTAGGTGACTTTCCCCTCCTTAGATCAGTTGGGAAAAATAGTGTGGGTAGGGCAACTCCAGGAGGGAAAGCGGAATCTGAAAACCAGGAGATGAGACAAGGCAGGAGTTTCGGTTAGGGATGTTGTCTATATGGGGTCAGTGGGATCCTTATGTTCAGAGATAGTTCTTTTCAGTAGGGGAGTCACTTTTTCCAAGTGCTTCTCTTTCCAGGTGGAGGTGGGCAGTGCATCACCTGAGGCTTAGTCCCTGGTGCTTCTGATTGGCCTCATCAGGCTTCTTTGGCAGAGCAAAACTGCAACTCTTTCATGCTTCTAAGTGTGCTGTATCTATATTCTGCTGAAGTCCATGTAGAGATGTATCATGCCACCTGTGGGGATGCTGAGTGGACACTCGGCAAGTTCCTGCTTGCAAACCATGAAAGATATTGGATTTCTGCTCTTCTCTACTTGGAACTTAGGGAAAAAAAATTAATTGTTTTGCAAGAACCATCTGGATTACACCCGAGATTTCCACTAATGGGAAATCACCTGCTTCCCAGCACCAGAAGAAACACTGCAAAGCTTTTTCCATAATGTTTTCTTATGGAGAAAGAAAACTTTCTGCAGCAGCAGAACCAGAATGAACTAGCTCAGCTTGTGTGAAAACCTCCTTGGGAATGCAGCAAGGTATACATGGAGAGAAAATCCAGGAAATAAGATAAATGTCAGAAATCAAGGAAGAAGCTTTCTGAAACTGAAAAGAATGCAGGTAAAGACAAAGAAACGGGAAGGAAAGATGTGAAATTATAAAATATTGTTAGATTGTCAACAGAAATTGCAATTCTTACTCTGGACTTTTCAACTGCTGTTGTACATATCAGATGTACTACCACAGCTGCTCTAAGGCAATAGTTTTGGTTTTCTTTGCTGTGTTATGAGCTTTGGGGATTGCATACTATGATTTATGATTCAGTATGCTGTGTGATTCCTGCCAACATTGGTTTATGTAATAAACTTTGAATAAGCTGTAGAGAAAAGTCTGAGATATTCTGGGTAGAATCATCCAGTAGGCTCACTGAGGTTAGTAGTTGGCACAACATCACACGTGAACAGAATAAGCCCCTTAAGATTATCTAGAGAAAGCTTTGCTATAAAATCCTTTCTAAAATTAAAAGATTATAATACATCTTTTTTAAACTTCCTCTTAGCATACATACTTTAAAGTTCACTTTCAGATCAATAAAATTCCAACTAACTCCAATTAACTCATTACATTTAGATCACTCCCTCCAAGTTACCCTCATAGAATAATTTTTTTTTCTTGTATACATCCTTTTTGAAACTCTAGACTTTTCTTTAGGCTAATACATCTTTTTCTTTAACTTTCTCTTAACATAGATACTTTCAAATACACTTTCAATAATATTTTATAAACTTTAGGAATTACTTGAGCATTATATATAAAGGAAAAAAAATACATTTTCAAACTTTAGATTAAGACTTTCTTTCAATTACAAATATCAAAACGATGAAAACCCATCCTAAGTCCAATTGACTCATTAAGTTTAAGTCACTCCTTCCAGCTTGTCTTCATGGAATAAAATCTTTTTCTTCTCTGGAATGTTTGTCAAGTAGTTATAAGCTTCTCTTTTTCTCAAGGATTTCTCAACCTTGTTAATGTCCATGAGGAAAAAGTCCCAAACTTGTCCTTTTAAATGTTGCAAATTTTCTTGGAGCTCTTCTTTCAGTTGTGTTGGGAGGCTTCTATTTAAACCATCATAATAAAAATTGGTGTCAGGTTTATATTCCAAAATTACAGTTGACTCCTCTGCATTGTCAGCTACTTGTGAAATTGCCTCAGTGGTTTGGTAACTTTCTACACATATTTGCATCTCTGAAGTAGTTTGAGTAGTCTTTTTAATATCATTGGAGCATAACTGATCTATGAACTGATGGATTTTATTTAAAGATTTTTCAAATACATCTCTAATAATTTGCTCCTCCATCTTCTTAAGTCCCTCTTTAGTCAAAGAGTAGCTTTTTTGTGAGTCATTTTAGAATTGCTGACCAGTGAGGAATTATAAAAATTGGAAAGGTTTAGCCACCCACAGCAAAGCAAACCAAGCTACAAATTACTAAAAATAATAAACTAGAACCACTACTTCCTGCCCTGATATTTCTCCATTATTATTATTTTTAAAAAAATACTCCACACTTCCTTATTTTAATTTGCCTTTAGCAGCCTTCTTCCTCGTTTACCAATGAAGAAATCTCCAAAATGGTGCAGATCTTCAAAAGGGAACAACAGGCTGTAGCTAAAGAGAGCCTCTTTTAACTTAATAAAGATTAATAGTCCTTAAAAATGATTAAGAAATGAAAGGCACAACTTATTGTCTATTTGAAAAATAAATTCCAAAATGGTTGATTATTCAACAACGAACTGATTGCAGCCCCCCCCAAGCTTTTGGCACAGAAGCTGCTTTGAAGCACAGCTCCTGAAGCTACTTGCAGACCTGTTGCTGTATCGGAGGATCTTGTGGGATGATTCTAGGACTTTCCCTAACCCAGGAGAGTCATACAAACTAAAGGAATGCAGGTTCCTTCCTTCTGTTGATAGTTGAAGAAGCTACATTCCAGGAAAAAAAACCTCAGGGATCTTTCCCTGGGCATGTCGTCAATTGGCCATCTTTTCATCGTTTTAAAATGGATGATTTTTTCCCCCTTTAAGATTAAAGAATCTGAAAGAATATGATGAATTTTGTTAATATAAATGGTGTTAGTTTATAAAGATTATTAAGTGCATATAGAAAAACATATTATTTCAACAGCAAGGAAGATAAAGCAGTAATGGTTAAACTGATTGTTCTATTCAAAGATGAGAATATATTTATGTTTTTTATTTGGATATCACTTCTGGATTTTGTCCTTGTGATGAAAAAAACCCTGAAACTTTACTTTGGTTTTGCTGATTAGATATATTTGTTGTTATAGAAATGGCTAGTTATATACTAATGTGTAAAAATAAGAAGTTGAGGTTGTAATGTTATTTTGTACTGTGCTAAAAAGAGTCAGAAGACAATGCCTTTTTCTTTCTTCCCTTGTACCTCGTATTTTCTTTTCCCCTTTCTTTTTTCTTACCTTAATTTCCTATTTTTAATTTTCTTTGTATTTTATACTTTGATAAAACAATAAAAGTTATATAAGAGGAAGATTATCTAGAGAAAGAATATTAAAACCAAAAGGACAAGTCAAATGTATTAAGGAAGTGAAATAATAATAATAATATAATAATAATAATAAAGTTGGAAGGGACCTTGGAGGTCATCTAGTCCAACCCCCTGCTCAGGCAGGAAACCCTACACCGTTTCGGACAAATGGCTGTCCAGTCTCTTCTTAAAAACTTCCAGTGTTGGAGCATTCACCGCTTCTGGAGGCAGGTTGTTCCATTGGTTAATTGTTCTAACTGTCAGGAAGTTTCTCCTTAGTTCTAGGTTGCTTCTCTCCTTGATTAGTTTCCATCTGTTGCTTCTTGTCCTGCCTTCCGGCGCTTTGGAGAATAGCTTGACTCCCTCTTCTTTGTGGCAGCCCCTGAGATATTGGAACACTGCTATCATGTCCCCCCTCGTCCTTCTCTTCATTAAACTAGACATACCCAATTCCAGCAACCGTTCCTTATATGCTTTAGCCTCCAGTCCCCTAATCATCTTTGTTGCTCTTCTCTGTATTCTTTCTAGAGTCTCAACATCTTTTTTTACATCGTGGTGACCATGATGATTGAACAGAAAGCCTACATCTGAGCTCTTCACTGCGGGAGAAAGGAGAAGGAAAGAAGGATACTATGCTTTGTATAGAAGCAGCTTTAAGTACAGAGCTTATGAATCTGCAGAGCAGACACAAGGAAAGGAACAAAGAAGGATTTGCATGTTTGCTTCCTCTACTCCCAATGCTCCTCATGGTCAATAGGATTACAGGTGCAAAGAATCAAGACTTCTGCCACTGTATCTGTAATATAAACAAACCATGGCTTGGCCCAATGTAGGAACCTTGCCAAGGTCACATTTTCATTAAAAAAAAAACAAAACTGGAAAAATTAAACAACCCAAGCATGCAAAAAGTATGAAACGTTTCAACAAGTTCCATAGCTGAATTCACACTGGAAATGAAGGCCACCTGTTTGAAAGTTTTCCAATTTCGTTTTTTTTTTTTTTTTTTAAAGGTAGAAAGTAGGAAGAGAACAAAGACAGGAGATATTAGGTAAGGTCAAAGCTTCCAGCACTAGATCCAGTTCCAGTCTTTGACACACATACAATTCTTTAGGCCTGAAAGAAGTGCTCTGCTAGTTTGCTTTCCAGAGATTGTAGCTATAAAAAGCACTGCTGACTAAAATCCTAACTGGAACATGTCTTTCCTTCCATTTCTTTCTAGAATCATTTTCATCTTAATGGCTGCTAAATGTAATTATCAAAATGACACACAATAATCATCTGATTATGAGATGGCCAGGTACCTGGCAGTTGAGCCTTTTCATACTGTAGATTAAGGTATCAAATGAAATGTCATCAATTTGCATTCAAACATCTGCCCACTTACCATAGCCAAATGTAACAACATTGTCATATAAAACAACACAGCCTTGACTGTGTTGATGCCACTGGCAAAATCCCTCTCATTATGCCACTGGTGAGAAATATGCAGTGAAATATCCTGCAAGAAGTCTTGATGGAAAGGGCCAAAGGCCAAACCCTATGATAATGTTACTCCCAATGCAGCTTCTTGCTTTCCACATACAGCTCTATTAATTTCCATTGGAAAAAGTAAGAAATGACATCTTGGTAGAGCATAAACCTAACATTCCTTAAGTCAGACTCTTCCAGGTATGCTGGCTGAACAAACCTTCTTGCATACAATCTTCTTTTTTTGGGTTTAGGGAAGTCTGTCTGGGAGATGGACCAAGAAGGAAGGAAGGAAAGAAGGAAGGAAGGAAGGAAGGAAAGAAGGAAGGAAGGAAGGAAGGAAGGATAGATAGATAGATAGATAGATAGATAGATAGATAGATAGATAGATACATAGATAGATAGATAGATTCATTGTGCAAATGGGAGGAAGCTCTACCCTCTCCCCCATTGTTCTACTGTCAATGGCAGCACTTCAAACTCCTCATTTGACTGGCAGTCTGAGGAAGTTTACAGAGACTGATTGCAAAGTGACCACAGTCATTGGCAGTACAGCAGTCACTTCATGATAGAGAATCCCCACAAAAATATAAGAACATAAAAAGGGTCTTGATGGATTAGTCAACCAGATGCATGTAAGGGGCTCAGAAGCACCAACATGTTGCTCCTTAGAAGCTGGTGTTTCAGACATGCTGATTGAACAGGTAGGAATAGCTGTCAAGAGTAGTAATCATCGGTAATGTTGTTCTCCATCCAGTTTTCCAATCTCTTTTAAAATTATTCCGTGACATAGCCACAGTGCTCCTTTAAACTATTCCTGTCCCATATTGATCCCAGTTTGGTTGCAAGCCAGCATAAAGAAAATCCTACTTTGCCTTCCGCACAACTGGCATCTCATTTGACAAAAACAAATCTGTAGTGAAGTTTACATTGGCTGACAGTGGTTGCAGTCCTTCATGCTTATTCAGTTTGTTCACAGTTCCTATGGAGAACATGCTAAGCTTGGTTCATATCAGTCTTGGCTACACTGAGAGTGGGGTGTGGGTGGGGGACTCAACATACTGTGGTTAAAATACTGGGGATTATTGATTGCTCTTGCTCTTATGATGCATAATTTTGTTTTATTGTACTCCAATGTAAGCCACCCAGACCTGATAGACTGTCACAGTGATAATGTCATCTAGTTGGATAATGAAACATCTTTAAGCAAACAACCAAACTCAGAGAGCACCGAGAATTCCACAGTTCAACCCTGAGTTATAGATATTCTCTTAACAGAATAACAGAGTTGGAAGGGACTTTGGAGGTCTTCTAGTCCAACCTTCTGCTCAAGCAGGAAACCCTATAGTACTATTTCAGTTATCCAATCTCTTCTTAGAAACTTCTGGTATTGGAGCACCCACAAATTCTGGAGACAAGTTGTTCCACTGATTAATTGTTCTCTCTGCCAGGAAATTTCACCTTAATTCTAGATTGGTTCTTCTATTGGTATATAATTTCAGCAACATCACCCAAGGTGTGAGGGTCATCCCAGCTGCCCAGCTAAATCAGGAGGCAACCTATATTGGTCAGTAGCACCAATATAGAAAGATGTTGGAGGTAAAGGATCACTTAAGTGACAATGGTAAAGGCATCAATTCCTATTGCATGGGAGAAGACGATGGTAAACAACTCCTGTACTTTACCAAGAAAATCACACGGATAGGCAAGATAAAGTAATTGATAATATAGTGCTGCATGACGAGCCTCAGAGTGATGGGACTCGGTATGCTACTGAGGAAGAGTGAAGATCTTTTGGAGTACTAACAATGATTATGATGTGGCTAGATTAAAGACTTTGGATTGTCTAGTTGCTGACATTGCCATGCAGGTAAAGAAAATATGAAGCTGCAAGGACAAAATTACTTTGGGAATCTGGAATGTAAGAAGCATGAACATAAAAATGATGAACATGGTGAAAGATTAAATAAATCAACCATTCATTTAGATTTTAACATCAGCCAGTTGATTTGGACTGGAATTGGACACTTTTTGTCAAGATCATTTTATTTACTACTCTGGACATGACAAATAAAGAAGGGTATTACTTTCATTGTCAGGAAGATTATAGCAAAGATATTACTTGAATCCAATGCAATCAATGACTGAATAATATATATTAGATCTTATACACAATCTATAACATGATGATTACCCAAATTTATGCTCCAATCCCTCCTGCAAAAAAAGTAGAAGGTTGATGAATTTAATGATCAAGTTTAGTATGAATTAAAATAGACAGAAAGACAGGCGCGCACACAAACACATTTACATTTACTATACATCATAACATATTTAATTCTAGACATACATGTGAAATTATACCACTTCCCTCTAGCTGCAATACAAGAGATTCTAAAGTTTCTTAAAGTTTATGCTACACACGTTTAATGTTATTATTGGTTTTATATTTTTAAAATAAGCCTCTTATGCACTCATCTGTTTCTCAGCTTCCAGAAACTAAAATTCTTTTGGCATTTGCTGGTATTCTGAAAACCAACAGTCTGATTTTTATCATTTACTTGTAGTATCAAGCTGTTATTCAAGGAACTGATGTATTTTAGGAAAACTTGTTTGAGGTTTTATTCGCAAGTGAGAAAATTCACTGTGAAATTTTTTAAAGTGACAAAGTATTATCTATCTACATTAAGCCTACAGGGCTTTATTACCACACAGTAGCAGGAATTGGCAGAATCTCTTAGTACCCACTGCTCAAAGCTCAGAAATATCTACAAAGCAGTAGAAAAGGAGGAAGGGCAGAATGTGCAAGCAATATGTGCTGCTTGTGGTTGGACACAGGAATGTTGAAGTTGGAAACAGCAAGGAGGAAAACTGCTGGATTATATGGCTTTGAAAATGGAAATGAAGCAGGAGAATGATTAATCTGTTTCTGCCCATCCAGTGATTTCTTGATTTCTAACACGGTCTTCAAGGACCAAAATGGCACTTATAAACATGGACATCACCAGATGGAGTGCACAGAAATCTAACTGATTATATCAATAAAGTGAGAATATAGGAGAGCTCAGTTATAACAGCAAAAATATGACCAGGAGTTGACTGTGGAACAGATCATAAAATACTTCTATGCAAGTTCCAACTCAGGCTGAAACAGAACGAAGCCAGCCAGTTTTTACAATATGTTCTTGAACATATATTCACTATTTTCAAGGAAAAGACCAGGAATTGCTTTGAAATCCTGAACCTCATTAATTGAGAATGAGATGAACTGTGGAAGAAATCAAAGAATTTGTTAAGGATGAATGTGAAAAGAGACTGTCAAAAACCAAGAAACAGAAGACAGCATCTGAGAATGGAATGGAATGGAATGGAATGGAATAGAATGGAATGGAATAGAATAGAATAGAATAGAATAGAATAGAATAGAATAGAATAGAATAGAATAGAATAGAATAGAATAGAATAGAATAGCTTTATTGGCCAAGTGGACACAAGGAATTTGTCAGAAACTTTAATGTACATGCAAAGCAACAGTGTAATAATAATCATAATAATGATACCAATAAGATGGGGTAGTAGAGAGGAGAAAGGTAATCATAATATTACAGCCATACTACATGAGTGAATATACTTAGATATAAGACAGCACTGTGAGGATTAGGTGTTCAGCAGAGTGATGGCACAAGGGAAAAAACTATCCCTGTGTCTAGTTGTTTTGGCATGCAATGCCTTATACATAGTCCCAAGGGGAGGAGCTGAAACAGTTTATGTCCAGTACATGAGGGGTCTGTAGTTATTTTCTCAGCCCTTCTTCTGACCTGCGCAATATACAGGTCTTCTATGGAAGGCAGGCTGGTTGTAATTGTTTTTTTCTGCAGCCCTAACTATCCACTGAAGTCTGTATCTGTCCTGTTTAGTTGCTGTACCAAACCAGACAGTTATAGAAGTAGAAATGACAGACTCAGTAGTTCCTCTGTAAGAAGATACGCTATCCGTTTATCTTATAGGTGTAAAGATCTGTTAAATTTGTTTATACTTGCTGTGATGAAGGTTGGAAGTCACTTCTTTCTATATTTCTTTTCTTTTTCTATATTCTTTCTTTCCCTTTTCTATTTTCATTCTTTTTCCTTTCTCCTGCACTTTTTAATCCTTTCCTTCCATACTCTTCTCTTTCTCCGAGTTTAGTTTGTATTAGTTTTTATTCTGATGATTAAAAAATATTAATACAATTATATTAAAAAGGACAAGTAACAAATGCAAAAGAAATGCTTCAGTAATACTATCAGATGATGCTGATACATGAAATATTTTCCCTCTGTGTGAAATACTACAATTTAATATAAAGATTACCAGAAAAAATATAAATAAAATCAATCTTTTAAAATTAACATTTTCCTGCTCAGCATGAACAATGAATGCAATCCTGGTGTTGGATATACTATTCCTCCTTTCTGCCTTTGTGTGACTCCACTGGATAGGAATCCTTTTGATTCATGGAAGGACAATTGCCAAATAGATGCAGAAAGCAGAATCTTTCTATATATCTATCTACTGTATATTTGCTATGATAAACATGATTTGATTATTGATTATACACCATTAAATCATTTTTGTCTCCTAGGGATCACATAGACCAGGGGTCTTCAAACTTGGCCCTTTTATGACTTGTGGACTTCAACTCCCAGAATTCCTCAGCCAGCGTGCCTGGCTGAGGAATTCTGGGAGTTGAAGTCCACAAGTCATAAAAGGGCCAAGTTTGAAGACCCCTGACATATACAGATCTTCTCGATGACAATCTGTCCTTAACACGATCTTTTAGATCTTCTGATGGTACACTCACCACCATTATAACTGAGTCCATCCACTTTCTCTTCTTCTCTTTCCTTCCAGATGTAAACATGCAAAACCTAAAATAAAAATTAAACATGGATCTAAATCCAAATTATTTAAGGATATTTCCCTTTTTGCCATGAGACTTTCCATTCTGATTCCTCCCTTGCAGGCCTTCAAATTGCATGAGAGAGTCTATTAGACTATATTAAAGGGTCACACTAGGAATAGGGAAACCCAAGTTAACCAGTCAGATGAGGAAGAAAAGTAATATAATCAGGTAAAGAAGGCAAGGAGATATTCATATTCTGGAAAAAAAACCTTGAACACTCAACCCGCCCACCCACCCACCAAAACCAATTGTCATTGCAGGACTCTAAATAGATGAAGGAGAGAGGTGGGAAAGGAGTGGGCTGCATGTATTTGTAATTGTTCTGGCATCTGAAGGAAATTAATCAGCTAGTAAGCTGACAGCTGTTTCACTGCCTTCATTTACATCTCATTTGTAGAGTTTACCTAATATTTGAAGTGCCCTTCCAGGATAATTAAGAGGAGTTTGCATTTTAATTTTATGAAGAGAAGAAAGAGGAGGAGGAAGGCAGAAGGAGGAGGAGGAGAAGTAGTAGTAGCAGTAGAAGAAGGAGAAGAAGAAGAAGAACAACAACAATGGAGAAGGAGGAGGAGGAGAAGGAGAAGGAGAAGAAGGGAGGAGGAGGAGGAGAAGAAGAAGAAGAAGAAGAAGAAGAAGAAGAAGAAGAAGAAGAAAGGAGGAGGAGCAGCAGGAGGAGAAGAAGAAGGAGGAGGAGAAGGAGGAGAAGAAGAATGAGAAAGAGGAGGAGGAGGGGAAGAAGAAGAAGAAAGGAGGAGGAGGAGAATAAGAAGGAGGAGGATAAGAAGGAGGAGGAGGAGAAGAAGGAGAAGGAGGAGGAGGAAGAGAAGAAGGAAGAGGAAGAGGAGGAGGAGGAGGAGTTTGGAGACAACATGTTCTGAAAAGAATTACATGTCATCTGAAAATTCCATTTCACAGATCAGGAATCCCCGTTGATCTTGTCTTTAAGTTTTCAGGTAGTAGAACGGAGTGCATTTGTGCAAGTACTTAATGTATCAGTTACAAGCTTTTATCAATGTTATCCATCAACAGTTATTTATGACTTAGTTGCATCATGGCTAGATGACTGCAACATACTTCCAGTGCCTGAATATGTCTGCTGACTTAAAACTGGTACACAGTATAGACTATAGAGGATGTATAGAGGATGTATTGGAAATCCTACACATTGCTTGTGAATGCTTACTGGGTTCAAGTTGCAGCTGATTTTAAACTTCAAAACCTTAAACAACTTAGGATTGACTTTCAAAGAGATCACCTGTCTCACGATGAACTTCATTATTAAGACCTCAGTTTTAACATCTGCAGGAGATACATTTCTACATTCATTTGCAGAGGTCCATTTGTACAGAATTCATTTTCTCTTGAATTGCTCCCAAACTGTGCAAGGGACCCTACCTAGAATTCCAGTCCTTCTTATCCTGTTGATTATTACAAAAAAAACCAGACACCTCTTTTCAACTCAGGGATAAAAATTACTTTCATTGGTTTAATTACTGAACATGGAGACTCTTAATATTCTCTTCTGCTTTTACTCATGGATACTGTACGTGCAGAGATATGTGGAATCTGTGACATACCATATGTGTAGAGTTTCTCCTAGGTTACATGTGAAAAAGTTGGGGTCCTCCAGATGTTATTAAATTAAAACTACCAGCAGCTACAGGCAGCATGGCCAAGATAAGGGATGCTGGGAATCGTAGTTCAGCAACATTTTGAGTCAGCTATTCCATGATCATTCAGATGTATACCTCTTTAGCACATTTGCCTAAACTAATAGTATTTGAGATGATGTTTATAAAGTTGGGCATCTCTTCTTTCCATCCAAATGAATATTGATATTTCATTTTCTACCTTTTGCTCTTGCTACTTGGCAATGCATTAAACTGTGTAATATTGAAAACACGGTAATTTGCCTTGGGTGATGCAGTGATGCAGAAACCCTAGAGAACTCCCTTTGTGATCCAATCTGCCTGATGTTTTGTATATTCAATCCAATTTTCTCTCGAGTATTCCACTTGTTTATAGAAAAATGTCTACTGTACAGCTACCAGTTCAGTCTACAGAAATCTAATAAACTGTTACATGGCAGCAAAGAATCAGATTTGTTAGACAGATAGACAGACATATACTTATCATTTCAAAGCAGAATATTTTTAATTCTAGAAATAATATAAGCTGTTATTGTGAGATTCTAATAGCTACTACAAATACATAGCGTATATGAGATTCTAAAAATGTCTCAAAGTTTATGTTAGCCATGTTTAGTGTGGTTACGTAGTCATGTTTAATGTTCTTATTTTTTTATATTTAAAATAGGCCTCTTAAGAACTCATCTGTTTCTTAATTTCCAGAACTAAATCTCTTTTGAAAGTTTCTGGTATCATGAGAACCCATAATGTAATTTACCATTTGTTCTTAGTATCAAGGTATTACTCAAAGTACTAGTTATTGATATTCAATCACTCAGTCATGTCTGACTCTTCGCGACCCCATGGACCATAGCATGCCAGGCCCCCTCCCTGCGTCTCCCCAAACTCATGCCCGCTGCATCAACGACACTATCTAACCATCTCATCCTTTGCTGTCCCCTTTTTCTTTTCCTTCAATCAAAGTACTAATATTGTTTAGGAAAGCCTGCTCTGGTACTTCATTTTCAGATGATTAACTAGGAAATAGAAAATTCACAATGGAATGAAATAGTGTGATCCACCTAAGTTAAGCCTATTGGGCTTTGTCACGTTGTGGTAGCAGCAATGCATAGAATTTGTAGGTATCTCTTGTTCTGAATTCAAATAGGTCTACAGAGCAGGAGGAATGTAGAAAAGATACTTCGCCCATTGGGATGGTGGGTGCATGGACTTCCATCTGTGGAAGAAAGATTGTTGGGAGTTGCCCTCCTTTGCTGTACGTTTTCAGTGGCTACCATTGCTCATGTAATTTGCAGCTATTAGTAGTGTTGAAGGAAAAGTCTTCATCATGATTCATCCAAGCCAGGGATAAACAACATGGCGACTGCTTTAGAAAGAAGGTTGCAGTTTATTGAAGAGGAGAGCCAGACAGGAAGAAGGCTCTGGCAGAAAGAGAGAGAGCACATGTAGGGAGTGGGTTTTTATACCCTCTGGAGCCTTTTGTTTGGAGCTGTTCCTGTGGCATGAACTTTGACCTGAGTCTGAGTGTGCCTTTCTGGTATTCTGATGGTGGTGGGTTAATCCTATTATGTCCCAAAGGTCATATCCTGCTTCCCTGGGGCTGTGGCTGATGAGTGTTGGAATTTTTGGTGGGAGGAATTGTGGATTCTAGAGATCTTTCTTCCTAATCCCAGTTTCTTCAGCAAAATCTTTCTGACAAGATTATCATCTGCATTTCGCAAACTTGGTTTCTGTTTGGGACAGAGAGACTTGGGGGTGGGGTTTCTGCCTTTAAAATCCTTTTGGGAAATATATTCTGCCCTTTTAATATTTGCTTCTCTGGGGGGGCTCCCACAGTAGCTTCAGCCTCCAAATATGAGAAATAGGCCACACCTCTAGAGAAGGAGAAGCTCCTGTCTCAGATATTTCCTTTTTAGAACAGTCTGATGCTTGCAGAACAGCCTTTCTTAGGTGAGGTAAAACATTTAAATCAACTCCAATTCCCAGATCGGTATATTTATTAAAAATACAGCAGAGTGGAATTAGAAATAGAGACAAGCTTTAATAACAAAAATCTCTCACAGCAATCTAAAATAATTCAAAACATTACACTTTGATTATAGTTATAGGGAAATGTCTCAGGACTATGGAGTAAGATCTGGCTTTTACTCTTTTGCTAGCCTCCTGAAGGTAAAACAGGTTCACTCAAAAAGGGGTTTTCTGGGATATGTGTGGATGCCAGTAGCTTCTGATTAATACTTTGGGTGATCTGATCATGCGGGTTATAAGTGATGCCTACAGGAGGACATGAGAAAATAAAAGTGGATATGTGGATTCAAGTACATTTTGATCTTGGCATGAATGCTTGCCCAGAAGAATAAAGGAATTTATTTGTTTTCCAGTCCCTCTCTCTCAGCCCAACCCCATCTCACAGGGCTGTTGTTACAGGAGGAGGAAGAAGTATTAGATATGTTTGCCGGCTTGAGTTATTTATAAAAATAATTAATAAAAATAATAAAGATGGGATATATATATCTATATCCTAAAGATGGGATATATACGTATATCTATATCTATATACACATATACTTATATACGTATACATATATATATATATATACATATACATATACATATACACATATAAATAAAATAAAGTTCTTTTTATAGCCATCAAACTGACCTACAGTTTAGGGTGGCATACAAGATTAAACATAGCAGTAATAAACAGATATTAAAATATAATAAATCATATTGCACCAGAGGCAATTCCCAACAACCAAAAACAGCAAAGACAAGCATATAATGTATGAACTGCATAAATACCTGTTGTGAATAGATGTGGTATGTTTGCTTTGAGATGCTAGTTAAATGTAAATTTATTTCTGCTCAGTTAAATTTATTTCTGCGCAGAGTTAAATTTTAGCTCTGCACAGAAATAAGGCATTGGAATGTTCCCACTCACCTTTGTGTGATTATTTGAGCTAACTTGCATCAGGTGAAATAAACCACCCAACTTTGGGCTGGACCAACAGTGGAACCATCTTGGGTGGGTGGGGGAATCCTGTTCCTTGGGACAGTCATGGTGACAGAGAAGGCACTACTACTGGGTCTGGATCAGATGACACTACTTAAGAGTGACAGAATCAGGAGCTTCTAAAGTGAGGGGATTGGGAGTATACCCATCCTGTTAGATGTTTCTTGATGGGGAAAAATAATTGTAGGTAGGTGATCCTCAAGTACTAGGGCCCTGTCCTACGTCAGGCTTTATAGCTAACAACCAGTACCTTGAAGACCGCTTATATGTTTACTGATGACCAATGCATGAGTGACCATGAATAAGACCTCCCAATTCAGGAAGGGGCACAATCAGCATAAAAGATTGTGCATATGTGTGTTTTCCAAAAGGCCTCTGAGTCAAAGCTGCTACCTCTCTTCAAGCAGGAGCTGTGAATCCAAGAGGACTTCCAAATTGTATATTGGGTCTGTCTGGGATAGTACGCCCTTCTCCAGAACCCAGGATGGAAACCATATTGATCCAGGTGGCCCACCAATCTACAGCACTTTGGTCTTGTTAGGATGAAATCTGAGCCTATGTTTCTGATCAGACCCTGAGGCAAAAAATTAGCAGCATTGCTTGGATCCAAGGACCGAGATCAATAACTGAATTTCATTAGCAATGCTAGTGTTGAGCAGCAACAGCTTGAGCCTGGGGTCACTATGGATCTGATGGCATTGGGATTGAGTCCAGGGGACTGGAAGGCAGAAAGCATTGAGCATACCTTCTCCAAGGCATACTCCATTGACATATATTCTTCTGCATAATACCATTGAGATGTTGCTGTCTGTCCCTTCTTTCAAATCTCTCTCCCCTTGCTACTTCTATAACTGAGTCTAGAAGGGGAAAGTTTGTTCTAGATCAGCGTTTCTCAATCTCAACTACTTTAAGATGCATGAACTTCAACTCCCAGAATTCTGGCAATTGACATCCTTGCGTCTAAAGCCGCTGAGGTGGAGAAACACTTTTCTACATGATACCGCTTTTCTCCACATTTTGAATTTGGCTTAAAGATAAAAGCAGATCCCTTCATGATTGCTTGTGCATGCATAACATAACGATACATAATGAATGGCAAAGAACACTGGAGGCATCTGTAGGGTTCTGAAAGAATTTCAATAAGATGAGCTGAATGCACCTGGGAAGCTGTGCTGCCACTCTTAAGTTGCTGATGACGTTCTAAAGTAATTCTGCAGAATGTGTGATCCACAAGAGAAACAACCCACTGCTCCGCTGCCATTTTTATTCTTACAGTCCTCGCCTTGTGGGTAGTTCTGATGAGTGTGTCTCACATTGATTTCATTCCCTGCTTCAATGTTTCTATTTCATGATGAAGATCAGTGAGGAGGCTTAGGATTCTAAGAGAATCAAAAGGTATAGGCAATGGTTGGGAGAGACCCCCTTAATACCCTGACCTGGTTGTCTTTAGCTTGGAAGTGAGCTGATGACCCTCCAGTTTCCTGCCCCTTGAGTCACTTTAGAGTCAAACGGCTTACCTAAAGGGTCTCCGAAGACCGACTTTGCAGAATACTTATTCCCTGCATCTTTGAGGTGGAAGGAATACACAAACTATGGACGTGGCATTTGCGCACATGACCTTATGGCTGGAACCTGTGTCAATTATGTCTTTATACTAGGCGGGTGGTTGTTAGGGGATAGGAGGCTGCCACTCAGCTTCCTACAAGGTCACAAAAACCTTCCAGCAATGCTCCAATTTTACCAGAAGGGGATGACTGAGCATTTCAGCCTGTATTTAGATTTTTGGGAGTGGTGGGGTTTCCAGAGTCAAATGGCTCCCATTCACACCCTGAAAAGTCACCCCACACAGGGAGAAATTGCACCCCAAATTTCAATGACGTAACCTTATGGTCAGTGGTGGGATTCAAATATGTGAACAACCGATTCTTTGTGTGGATGCCGCTTCTGGAAGTCCATTCTGGGCCTGGGCAACAAAAAATTAGCTACCGGTTCTGCCAAAGTGGTGCAAACTGGCTGAATCCCACCACTGCTTAGGGTGCCATAAATGGGTGTTGGAAGGTTGCATGGATGCAACCTGCTTCTTTGGTTGGTGTCAAGTACTTGCCTGGCTCTGATTGAAATCTGCGGGAGATAGAGAAGTCTGGATCTTTGACAGGAACCCAGCTCTTAATTTGTTAATCTAGGATACAATACACCATTAAAGATTTTATCCTCTGCACCAGTTCTCCTATTCTACAAGCAGATCAATACACAAAGAACCTATCGATTAGTACTTTTTTTGAAAGGCAGGGTGTTTTCTTCCTAGTGAGCTGCATAATAAATGTTCCTAAAGCAGCAGCAATTCCGCCTATCCAAGTACCACTACAAAACTGATGCCTGGAGCTTCTTCTCTTAAAAAGCTTGGATAGTAATCTTGAGTAATGGAAAGTGTTAGAAATTCAAAATAAATAGTCTCAGGAACGATGCCTCTCTTTTAGGAGTATTGGAAAAACCTTGAATAGAAGCAAGTGATAAACTCTAGGCATATCAAGTGCCTGCTTTGTGCATCCTCCTCTCCCTTATGTTTTTATGTGCCAAAGGAAAAAAAATAAAATTCTTCCATCTGCTTCTAAACAAATCCAAACAAGGAGATTCAAACGAGAGAAAGTTTGGTTAATTTAAACCAGGGGTCTTCAAACTTGGCCCTTTTATGACTTGTGGACTTCAACTCCCAGAATTCCTCAGCTAGGCATGCTGGCTGAGGAATTCTGGGAGTTGAAGTCCACAAGTCATAAAAGGGCTAAGTTTGAAGACCCCTGGTTTAAACTGTAGCTTAATTATAATTCCTTCAGTCTGGGTGTCATGGATAAGACTGGAGTAATTTGTTTTCTCATAGAAGGAGAAGTCCCCAAATTTCTGTCCTGATTCAGAGAAGAAGAGAGAAGCAGTGATGGTGCACATCATTATGAGATTTTCCATACGTATTCACAAGTAGGGAGTCTGTTTCCTCTTGGATCCAATCTGGACATATGCATTTCCAGGAGGATCTATGGAACACAAAACTTCTGTCCCTTATTATGACCTTTGAAAAAAAGAACAATGCTAAGTAATTACAAAGAATGGAGGGTGGGTGAGGAAGCACCAATCACTAACCATAGTTTGTAGCTTATCATAATATATAATAACTTTTTTTAAAAAAGCTAGCAATTCTTTCCTGCAATGGTGGGTGAATATATTATTGAAATATAACTATATGAAGCATACACTCTGACAAATAGTTCTCTACCCAGCTTGTCATTACAGTTATACCTTTTTTTTTTTAAATGAGGGTGGGAGCAATTGCAACTAAGTAGGAGTGTTGGCACATGATCATATTGTCCCCATCAAGTTACAGTACTATGGCAGTGGTTGGACAGAGAAATGTAGTTGAAGTGGCTGTAGCTGCCATAATTTCGATAGCTTCTGAATTCAAGTCTCATATCCGTTGGTTAAGTTAAAAGAGGATTTTCTTCTAGTTGTATTACTAAATCTTGGAATCTTGGCAACATTTAGAGATTTTCATTTCTTTCTTAGTACAGGAATCCTGCCAAACAAATCATCAGCCTTTATGCACACAAATTCACCCAAATATGATTATGATTGTTTAGGCCAATGACAATGAAGATAATTATCTTTCTCAGTAAAATTGCCTTCTGATCTGAACCACGCAGTCATGAGATCTGGAGAAGATGGAAACTGTAACTCCAGATTTGAGAAATTTATTCTCGGTTAAATATTGCAGGCTGTAGTGGAATGTAGTCTGGATTCCCAGAATGGAGGGATTGCATTCCAGAGGACCAAAAGAAAATGAAGTTTAAATAGATGAGTTCAGAGAAAGAGAGTTAAGATGGCTTCTTCCTAGCAATTCTCAGAGTATATCTTTAATGTTGCTTTAGTTTGGCAAGATTTCTGTCTGTAGGTGAGGAACGGTAAAGGAAATTGCTCAGAAGTAACTCTACAAGTCTTCCTTGGTTTTGGGGGCCTGGCAATACTGATATGATCATTGTGCAATTAATCAGGTGAATAACATACTTTAATGAAGGATCAAATCCAATATTAGCACTCAGATAGGGCAGCATTTGCGAATACTAGCCTCAAAAAATTCATGGAAGTTGACCTTAGCCTTCCTCCTCTGTACTATTAAAATGCTTTTTCCCCAACATGTCATTCACCAGAAGAATAACCCAACTGCATCCACTGACACCCTATTGACTTTTCTAAATATTTCTGAACCCTTGTATCACTGTCTATGAAACCAAAGGATTTTTCTTTATGATATTTATGGTTGTTAGCTGCCATTCTTTAAACTTCTGATACCTGCTTCAGAGAGGAACATAAGCAATAAGCTTCTTAAATAAGGTCTGGCTTAGACAGGCTTAGAAAAGAAATTGTTTCCCAAGCAGTCATGAAGCAAAAACAAGAGAGAAGACGATCCCAATCCTCAGGATAGTATTCATTCATTCATACATTCATCTTTTCAGTGCCAGCTAACCAAGGCAGTGTGAATGAATGACTCCACCATGCCAAAAAGCTGGGGAGGGAAAGGATTAGCTTGCATTCCTGCTAGCCGTCCAAGCATGTTAAGGTCTTTTCTTTCCATTCTGTGTGCGTGAAAACAGATGATGTGCCAGTATATCCTGTCTTCTCAGTGGCTGCTTGCATGGAGCTTTTCCACAGGATAGCATGTTTCTATTTAGCAAGCCTTTCCGAAATGACATCTCTGACATTTAGTGAGCCCTTTAGAATTCTCATTATCTTGATAAGAATTTTCAGTGATAGCTACATTGCCCATCTCTTCTATGCTGGACAGTTAAGAAACCCTTGGAAATTATATTGTAATATTGGAACACATGATTCACCTCACCCAGGAGGAGCCTAATAATGGGACACTCAGGCTATGTTCCAACAACACAAATGACCCAATGCTCCCATTCCCCCCCCCACAGAGGAATTGACTTTTCATTGTGTACTTACAGCATGTTTTTTTTTTTTTCAGATGCCCCACAAGGCACAGTCTCTTTTCCCTTGCTTCCTGCCTTTTTAATGTCTACCCCTTCTGGAGGAAGGAAAAATGCATTGTTGCTGTTGGGGTTGGCATCACAATGGGGAGACTGGAGAGGGTCTTATCCATCCCACTTTTTTGCCCCCTTTTAACTCACATGGGAATTAGGCAGAGGAGGAATTCACTGGGTGTAAAAGGGCAGCACAATCAAGAGATGAAGACAGAGGGAAGGAAACATTTCAAAGAGACTCTGCCTTAATTGGCTTGCTAGAAGTCTATCTGGGATCTTACTACCACAGTTTCAAAATTGTGTTTTTACCCTGACTAGCTTTAAACATGCCTGTCTGAAATCTGTGGGGTTCTTGTTTCTTTCTTTAAAAATGTATTTTATTAGAATTTTTCAATACAGTAAAAGTATACAAAACAAAAAGGTAGAAAGTAAGAAAAAAATGAAAAGAAAAATATACTTCTGCCTTCTGCCCTTTTTTCTATCAAGTAATTATTATCTTATTCTTTTCCCCATCCTCTTTGGTCCTTTTAAATCCCCAAATCCAGAAATCACAAATTCACTTTTCATAGATCTTGTTTCTTGAGTTGGCCAGCTGTGTAGGACAATAAAGGGAGAAGGGTAGGAATGTACAGAGGTGATAAGATTAAAGCTCCCAGAGAGGTACCATTTTTGCAAAGCCTCTCTAGGATGTCAGCTCATGAATTAAGAGAATCAACAAACTCTGGGCTAAACCATTTTCAAGAGAGAGGAGAGTTATTCTAGCCTCAGCTAGACTGAGATCATTTGGGGCTACATCTTCCTCCCAGTTAATTAAGTGGGTCATTTGTAAAAGATTGGAGAGTTCATGTGTCATTGGTATTCCAAATTTTCATTTACTATGTATCCAAAATCATTGCTGGATTTGCCTCCTCTTGACTGTTAGACAAAGTATATCTCTCAGGAACATAGAAGTTGCCTATTTTGTAATATTCAAGCAACAACTTTTCACACAATCCACATAAGCAGCTGGAAGGGGTTGAGTTTCCCCTCTAAGTGGCTTAATTATTCTTTAATCCATTCCATTAGGTTTGAAAGTAGATAGAATGTAATTTCTCCCATCCCCTTCACCAAGTCAGTGTAATAACTGGAATGATTAATTTCTGATTAGTGATGGCTTAAATAGCTTTAACCTATATCTAACGTGGGAGCAACAGCATCTGTCAGGAAGGCAGTAATATTCCTATGAACAATCTAAGTATTTAATTTGCAAGAAATATTTTGTTGGGAGAAGCTAAGGGAGACAGAAGGATATCATGTCACACTCAATTTCAATCTGGCCTTGCAGATTGATTCTGCATTCCAAAAGCTGATTTCAATCTGAGGAAGATAAAGAGTGTTAATGACAAGGGAGGAACTGAAGAGGTGAAAACAACCCCCCACCCCCACATTGACAGGCAATTTACACATAAGCCAAGACAAGGCAACTCTTAAATGGAAGCCCTTTTTCTGTCTGAAGAAAAAAAAAATAGATCGAGGAAAACAGAGAAGGGGGAAAAAATGGAGTTAATGATGGCAATTTGTTTCTCTATTCTGAAATAATTGATCTGCACTGAAGAAATAATTACGGCATGTTAAAGATATTAAAGAGAAGACAAAGGGGAAATTGCAGAGTGGAGACAAACTTGAGCTGCCATACTGTAATTATGACATTTGGAAATTCATAATATTTTGAAAATAGCCTTTTGAATTACGGGATGTGGGCACAGCTTCAGTGGCCAGCTTTCTGTTATTTTCCTCATACCTGCCTTTCAGAAGGAAGTGTTGGAGGAAAAATCTTCATCAGGGTCTAGTCCAAGCAGGGAATAAACAAAATGGAGACTGCTTTAGAAAGAAGGTTGTAGTTTATTGAAGAGCAGACCCACAATACATGTGGCTCTGGAACAGCTGACCACATGTAGCTGGAAGTGATGGGTTTTTATACCTTCTTGGGCTTTTGTGTTTGGAATTGTTTCCTGTTCCTGTGACATGAACTTTGACCTGAGCTTTTGAGTGTGCCCTTTTTTGGTATTCTGATGGTGGTGGGCTAATCCTATTATGTCCTAAAGGTCATATTCTGCTTCCCAGGGGCTGTGGCTGATGGCTATGTCCTTGTTGGATTTTTTGGGTGAGGGTTTATTGGTTCTAGGCATCTTTTGTCTTTCTAATCCCATCAGCTCTAAGCTTCCTGGCTACAGTCTTTCTGAAAGGATTATCAAAACTGCATTTCTAAAAGCTGGCCTGCTTGGTTTCTGCTTGGGGGAGGGAGACTTGAGGCTGTCTTTGCCTAATATTTTTCATTATTCCTTTGGGGAAATATAATATTCTGTCCTTTTTAATACCCCCCCCCCAAATATTTCCTTCTCTAGGAGGGTGGGTGCTGACTTCCAACAGAAGACAGGAGTTAAAAATAGCATCTGGCGAGCCCTGATGGAAAACCTGCTTCTTTGGCCAGGACAACCTGCCAGGCTATAAGGTAAATGACTACCTACTGACTAAACTGCTAAGTGGTAAAGGCCATGAGGTCTTTTTGCACTGAAACTGCAGTCCCACTGCAGACTTTGGTTCCCTTGAGAGAGGTGGTGATTTTACATGCCTCTCTCTCCTATAAATAGGCAGTTCCAGAACATTTTACTTTGCCAAGGATGAGAAACAGGTTGCTTCCTTGATACTGCTGAATATCAAAATGACCATCGGCATCTCTCATTATTGGCTGCCTGGGTCTTCAGGGAGCTGTAGCTCAGCCACTTTGGGAGGGCCACAAATCCTTCACCTGTGCTTTCTTGCTTTTTACTGTTGCTTTATTTTTTTATTTAAAAAAAAATTTTTTTTTATGCTGCCCATATCCCCTGTAATGTGGCTCTGGGTGGCTTTAAAGTGCCTTGTTCCAGGTTGGCCTATTTTTCCCATCTGAACCCAGGGATGCCGTCTCTGACTATAGGAGGTTCAGACAAAGATCTCTTGCCTCAGTGAGATTGTGAGTTTGAAGGGACTTGCCCTTTGTGGATGACTCCCTTTTTTCTTCTGGCCCTTGGCTCAGTTCATCTCACACTTCCTGGTCACGTACCCCAGTTTTAATGCAGGGTAGCTGTTCCTTGATTTTTCCAATCTGCTGGCCCAACTAGCAGGCATCGAGCACGCTCTTCATGCTCTTTGACTCAGTCCTCACTTGAGCTGACATATTGATTCCGCTCATGGATGCAGTTTGCCTGTTGCATTATCTCCCTGGAAGCAGTGGGACACAAAACAGAGATAAGACTTTCTCCCTTTACTTCTTGTTTATGAATAACCTGTTCTTCATTCTCCTGATTGGATCCCCCTTTTAAGCTGCCTGATTCATGAGAATTGTTTCTGTCCCTTCAAGGCTTTGCCTCCTTTTTCTTAACTTTTGAGTAATCTTTTTCTTTTACACTTTTATTTCCCTAGGCTTCTCTAAGCCAATGATTACCTTTTCTTTCTCCTGGCCTGCTGCTTTCAACCTCTCAGCCTGCATTTCACAATTCAAAACCCTTTGTATCTTTTCTCCCAAACTAACAGAACAGCAGAGTTGGAAGGGACCTTGGAGGTTTTATAGTCCAACTCACTGCTCAGGCAGCAAACTCTATACCATTTCAGACAAATTGTTTCCCCATCTCTTCTTAAAAATCTCCAATGTTGAAGCATCCACAGCTTCTGAAGGCAAGCGGTTCTACTGATTCATGTTCTTTTAGGAAATTTCTCCTTAGTTCTAGGTTGCTTCTCTCCTTGATTATTTCCATCCATTGCTTCTTTTCCTGCCTTCTGGTGCATTGGAGAATATAATATAATATAATATAATATAATATAATATAATATAATATAATATAATATAATATAATATAATATAATATAATATAATATAATATAATATAATATAATATAATGATAGGATAGGATAGGATAGGATAGGATAGGATAGGATAGGATAGGATAGGATAGGATAGGATAGGATAGGATAGAATAGAATAGAATAGAATAGAATAGAATAGAATCTGGAAGGGATCTTGGAGATCTTCTAATCCAGCCCCTTGCTCAAGCAGGAGAACCTATACCATCTCAGACAAGTGACTGTCCAGTCTCTTTTTAAAAATCTCCAGTGATGGAGCACCCATGATTTCTGAAGGCAAACTGTTCCACTGGTTAATTGTCCTCACTGTTAGGAACTGTCTCCTTAATTCCAGGTTGCTTCTCTCTTTGATCAGTTTCCAACCATTGTTTCTTGTCCTGCCCTCTGGTGCTTTGGAGAATAATTTGAACCCCTCTTCTTCATGGCAGCCTCTCAAATACTGGAATACTGCTATCATGTCACTCCTCTTTCTTCTTTTCTTTAGACTAGCCAAACCCAAGTCCTGCAGCTGTTCTTCATATGTTTTGATTATTTTAGTTGCTTTTCTCTGAACTTTTCCCAAGGTCTCAACATCTTTTTTATAGTATGGTAACCAAAACTGGTTGCAGTATTCCAGGTGTGGTCTCACTAGGATTTTATAAAGCGGTACTAATACTTCATGTGATCTTGATTCTATGCCTCTGTTTATGCAACCCAGGATTGTATTAGCTTTTTGGGCTGCTGCTGCACATTGCTGGCTCATAGTCAAGTGATCGTCCACTAGGATTCCAAGGTCCCTCTCACAGTTACTGTTTTTGAGCCAAGTCTCACCTAATCTGTATTTATATCTTTGATTTTTCCTGCCTAAATGTAAAACTTTGCTTTTCTCCACATTAAAGCTCATTTTGTTGGATAGGGCCCATTGTTCCAGTTTATCAAGATATTTTTGAATCCTGAGCTTGTCTTCTGGAGTGTTGGCTATTCCTGCCAGTTTAGTGTTATCTGCAAATTCTATTCCCTCATCTAAGTCATTGATGAAGATATTGAACAGTACTGGGCCTAAGATGGAGTCTTGTGGTACCCCACTGCTTACTTCTCTCCATGTGGGTGTAGTACAATTGAGGACTACTCATTGAGTATGGTTTGTCAGCCAGCTACAAATCCATCTGGTGGTGATGTTGTCTATTCCACCTTTTTCTAGCTTACCAAGCAGTGGATCGAATACCTTACTGAAATCTAAGTATACTATGTCCACAGCGTTTCGCTGGTCTATTAATTTGATCACTTTATCAAAAAATGAAATAAAATTGGTTTGGCATGATCTGTTTTTAACAAACCCATGCTGGCTACCAGTTATAACTTTGTTTGCTTCTAGTTGTTTGCAGATCTGTTTTTTGATTATCTTTTCCAGGATCTTCCCAGGTATTGATGTTAGACTGATTGGTCTGTAGTTTCCTGGGTCTGTTTTTTCCCCTTTCTTGAAGATGGGAACCACATCAGCCCTTTTCCAATCCTCGGGTACTTCCCCGGTGCTCAAGGCAATTCCCTTAGATATTGGAACACTGTTATCATGTCATCCCTAGTCCTTCGTTTTACTAGACTAGACATACCCAATTCCTGCAACTGCTGCTGAGAACTTTATTTTATCCTATGATCTATTTACCTATTCTCCCTTGTTACCTAGAGTATACATCTTCTTTCCTTCCTTCAGGCTCCAACTAGTTACAAAACTTGAGCACCCAGATTCCTAATGTTCATGCTATTTTGTTGCTTCTCATGGCAAATTTCTATTGATTTGTACCAGGTTTTCTCACTTTTCTACAATCTCCTGGGTTACATCCCTAAATAAGAAGATGTGGCCTTTACCAAGAGGAAACATCTAGTTATCTATTTTTCTAAAATGATGTAAGAGGGCTAGAGCTTTAAAAGCCTCGTGAGAAATGTTGCTTTGGTGGTTTGACTTTCCTAGAAGACAGTGCTGATTCATAGTTATAACATCTTTTCACTATTTCCTCTTATTGCAAGAGCATTTAAAAACTGTTTGTGTAGTCAATATCTATCTCTACACAAAGATGTTCATTCATGTAGAGTTGTCTGCCAAATATTGGCTGACGACAATTCTCAGTATGTGATATTTTGAAGTTTTATTTTTTTGCCCCCAGAGAGATCAAATGCAAAAAAGTGTTGTCATTTTAATTTCCACTGTTGGACTTTATAGTATACCTTCCTCTGAAGATGTATTTGATCTATATGGGTTTAATTCATACTTTGAATACTACTTAGCAGTTTGGAGAGAGGCAGCCAAAAAATTGTTTTGGATGAGGGGCCTGATGTAAAATAAGTAATGGCATATTGATCTGAGAAATCCCACTGCTTATTTGTCTATGTCACTGAAATGACTTCAGTGACAGCAGTCTGTCCAGTATCATATCCCTGGAGCTTTCAGATTATAAAAACAATCTTCTGTCGCTTCTGTCACAAAAGGTAACACATCTGATTTTATAGATCTAGACATATACACAAAATTGACTAAGGATTAGGCATCCTTAAGTGATATGCATTATGTGAAACACCCGATTGGAAAAATATGAATCAGAATAGGTTGAATCTGTGTCCACGTGCAAGAAAATAACGATCCATGAAAAGAATCAGCTCTTACCGGAGATTTTAATAATTGAGATAGAACATCCTAATCAAGAAATGGGGAACTAAACGAGGGAATGGGCAATCATAATTTTTAAGAGAAAGACCTTAAAGCATGGGTTCATTTTGGACTCAGTGCATGGCTGACTTGCACAATATGTTGTGATTATTGATACAAACCTAGATTTGTTTGTTATTTCTGTCTTAAAGTGCTGTTGGCATAAGTACTCCATTTCTGTAAGTTGTAATAATATATGTACTTATTTGTTTCACAGTATTTATAGCCTGGCCCAAACTTAATGTATGCTGACTGATGTTCAACAGAGTAGGATATAACTCTCCCCACACACATTAAAAATACTATCATTAGTGAACAATAAATATATACCACAGGCCTCCAACATTATACTTTTCCATTAGTTGGAGCTCTTACCGTAGTTTACTTAGATCTTTTAGCTAAAAATCTGAAGCTCGAATTGGCCACTAGATGGCAGCAAAAGTGCTATTCTTTGCTGCCATCTAGTTGCCATCTGAATTTTCACAAGTCAGATATGGTAAGTTTAGGTATGGGTAAAACTCAGCTGTAAACTCAATTAAAACTCAGCTAAACCAGGAAAAGAGCTTTTTCTGCATTACTTGAATTAACAGTGACTTATTGTAATATCCAGAACAATATAAATACAGATTAATCAAATAAAAAACAAAAACTTGTATTTTGGCATGTATTCTTATAATAGAAGACAACTATGTTCCTTTACATTAGGCCTCTCATCCAAAACAAAATTTTTGGCTGCCTCTCTCCAAATTGCCAACATTAATTTTTATTTCTGAAATAGGGTGGGGAAACATTACTCAAGCTTTTGGTCCCAGTGCATTTATGAACCAGGAGAAAAATAATGGTAGGAAACCCTTGAATTGTCCCTCATCTAATATGAGAATGCATTCTCTACATTCTCATGCATTCAAAAGTCTATATGTTCTTTCCCCCCCCCCCTGTGTTGTCCTTCAGATATTTTTCTAATGAATGATGTTATTATCTTTTGTCTGTGAGAATGTGGGAGGGAAGTTGAGAAAAAATATTTCAATATCATGAAAATGATCACCTGTATCCTGCAATCAACAAGGAAGATGCATATCTCATTTCATGAGGCCTTGGTATTTCTGTGTAATATTCTTGTACACATGAGCAAATGATCTCCTTAGCAATTTAATGGTTCATCTCCTGCGTTATAGTTTCTTTCCTCATCTTTTTATTGAAACGTGAGAAAAAGGAGGAAAGGAATGGAAAGATGAAGGAAGGCAAATTGGAGATGTTATTTCCTTATCATACAATTTTTGAACAAAGCTACATCTAAAAAACAGTATATTCTTAAAACCTACTTAATACTTCAGTCTGTCTTTAGGAACTTGAGGCAGAGCACAACTAATTTGATATGAAAAACATTCGCTTTTCATCACAGATTAGATGTTTATAAATTGGAAAATTAAATGAACACTGAAGGTATAATTTTGTTATTGAAGCAACACAAGATTCTCCCGAGAAAATCTTTAGTTTTCTTTTTTTTGTTACATTTTAAATTTTTCATTACAACTGATATACATTTCTCTCATTTTAAACTCTCATTCTCTTTAATTTTCTCCAAATTCCTCCCATATTTCTGATGATTTCATATCTCTTATTGTCAACAGTGAAATAGAAATATTAATAATAGAATTATGAAAATTATTATGATAACAAAAAATAAAATGAAAAGATTCCATGCCATGGGGTAACTCTTTGAATGCCACAGCTGAATTTGTAACGAGAAGATCTCCACATATTATTCTTTTGTTCTGTCAGTATGTTTTAATTCATGTAGAGGTTCTAGGAAAAAAATGTCATGATAGGCTTGTCCCTGTCCTGTCCCAGCAGGTTGTAAGGGTCTAGATGGGGAAGAATAGGCTTGGGCTCAATCCTAGCAACATCAAGTAACTTTGAATTCAAGGACCTTTCATGTTTAGAGGGTTGTCACTTTAATTCTTGATGGAAGCAACCTCCCTTGGGTGGAACACGTGTAACTTGGGGGGGTCCTTCTCAAAAAGCAGACAGTAACTATATCAGTGAGGTTGCAGAACCTTCTTACAGCTACAGGTACAAATTCTACTGGATTGGAGAGGTCCTTCACTCTTGCCTTACACTCTGTCCCTCTTGCCTTAGTCATCTCTCATTTTGACTACTTCAATGCTCTCTATGTGGAAATTGTTTTAGAAAACCATTTGGAAGCTACAGATGGTGCAGAATGCAGCAATGCAAGTAGTTTTGGTGCTTTTTATTTTGCCTATGCAATACATTTATTTTACAAATGTCATTGGCTACCAATGGAATTACAGGTACAACTCATCCTTAAAGTCCTCTATGGCTTGCTACTGGGATACCTGGAGGACCGCCTCTCTCCTGTTGTCTCTGCCCACTCTATAACATTTTGCTGGTTGTTCTAGCTGTAAAGCAACATCATCTCACAGGAACTAGGAGATGAGCCTTCTCTGTAATTGTTCTCACCCTAACATAATTCCTCCTGTGGAGTCCTGAAGTGACTATGTATTTGTAATGCTTCAAGACCTGGGTCTTTCAACAGGCCCAGGAGCAGGAATGTTTATATTCTACTCCCTGATACTGGTTTTAGGTCTTATGAACAGATATGGTTTGGGTTTTCTGCCTTCTTACATACCACTTAGTACCATTGTTTATTTGTATTCTTATTTTGCTTTTGCTTTTAATCCTACTATCTAAACTTCCTCAAGTTGCTTCCTAATTGAGATAGCATTCAGACAGATAGGCAGGCAGACAAGAATATTCCCAATTTATTTCCTCCATCTTGGACTCTTACAAGAAAATCTTTATGGAGAACAACTAGAGATGATTGAAATTGGGAGGATATAAAACTTGGTAAACAAAGAGTTAAATTTGCTAACCCCCCCCCCCCCAAAGTGATAGATGTTTGCACATATCTTTTGCATATCTTTGGATTATTTTGCAGCACAGTTGCTTGGAAAAATTTGGTTAATAATTTTTCATATATTAATGAACAGGTTCTGGAGCTAGCTCTTTGCCAGTAAAACTATTTGTGGCTCCCTATTTCTCAGAAAGAAAACTCTGAACTATGTCACAAGTGCTGTTGATCATTCCTAGCAGTGCTTTTTTTGTAAAACAAAAAGGTGCCGGAACTCACACACGTAATACAACCTGCCTTGCCTACCCTACAAGGTTCCATCCAAAAAAGGTGCCGGAACTCTGTTCTGGGCGTTCTATGACAAAAAAAGCCCTGATTCCTAGTATAAACTGGTGGAACAGTACGATTTCTTGTTCAAATAACTTTCACAAATTGCTGAATAGTCTCACAGACTTATAGTTATAGGAGTTGTAGTGAATGAGTCTCTTGTGCTTGCTATATAGAACCTGCATATACTACCATATACTATGTTACTTGCTATAGCTTCTGAATTAGACAAAATGTTGAAGACTGGCATTATAGAAGAGGTTCATGAATGTATGACCTGAACGTCTAACATAATGATTGTGCTAAAGAAAAAACCTATCCATCTGAGGATGGTAAACAAGACTTGTGATATGGGAATGCTATCCTATATCAACAGACAATATTTTGTATGATATGCAAGGAACACAGATTTTTGTTAAATTAAATGCTAGAAAAAAGCTTTGGCAATTGGCAAGATTATCAGAACCCCTTTGATAATGCACTGTTGTTACTGGTTCTATAAAGTTTTATTTGGGGTCTTTGGAGTACCCCAAGGCTAATCAAAAAGCGATGGACTCTATTCTGTGGTGTCATTCTGTGCTGTCTGGCATATGGATGATGGTGTTGTCCAACTGTTACATCACAGTTTTTGAAAGATAACATAAGAACAGATTGAAACTGAACAAAAACAATGAAATGCCACTTTGGACTTGAATGAATTAGACCTGATTTGAAGAGGATAGAAGCTATTTTGCAAGACCCAACCACTGAGAACTGGATTTACAGATTTGCTACATCTGTAATCTCCCAGGAAATGTATTTCTAATTATATGGATATTTCAGGACTTCTGCACCTGTGACTAGAAGGCAGTTGCTTGGCGCTGGTCTACAACAGCTGACTGCATTTCAGCAATTGAAAAACCTATTAACTAAGGCACCTTGTCTGGTTTATTATGATCTGAGCACACCAGCTTTTGCAGTGACTGATGCCAGTCCTCTGGATTAATGCCATCTAGCTACAAACTCAGGAAGACACTTCAAAAAGCCTATTGCATATGACAGCTCTGTACTTTCTTCTCTGAAAGTGAGATACTTACTAAATGAATGTGAAACTTTAGGATGTGTGTGGGATGTAGAATATTTTCATATTTATCACTGGGGATGTCCATTTGTGTTGTTGATGGATTATAAACCATTCATGCGCTTGTTTCAGCTACATAAAAGCACCATGTTCTCACCTTGGATTCAGCATCTTAGCTGGCAGTTGCAGCCTTATGATTTATGTTGTTCAATATATTTTTCAGCAAAAATGAATGTAGCTGATTTCCTTGCAATATTTTCCCTGACCTGATTTAGGATAAAACAAATTGGTGCAAGATTGTATTTAAAAGATTGGGAAGTTTTATATGCTAGATTTTGAGCTCAAAAATAGTCCTGCCTTGGTTTTCGGCAAGACGCTTTATTCACAAAATTTCAACATATTGTTTAGTCCAACAAATAGCTGCAAGCCATCCTTATTCCACCAGTAACACTTAAACCTGTTGTGGGTGAGCTTTCTCTATGGAACAATCTCTTGTGAAGTGAACAGATTTTTTCACTGAAAGTTATTAAAGTTAGGGTGCAAATCAAGCAGATACTAAGTTTTACTGGCCAAATAATAATAATAATAATAAATTTGGAAGGGACCTTGGAGGTTATCTAGTCCAACCCCCTGCTCAGGCAGGAAACCCTATACCATTTCAGACAAATGGCTGTCCAGTCTCTTCTTAAAAACTTCCAGTGTTGGAGCATTCACCGTTTCTGGAGGCAGGTTGTTCCACTGGTTAATTGTTCTAACTGTCAGGAAGTTTCTCCTTAGTTCTAGGTTGTTTCTCTCTTGATTAGTTTCCATCCATTGTTCCTTGTCTTGCCTTTTGGTACTTTGGAAAATAGTTTGATTCTGTCATCTTTGTAAGAGCCCCTCAAATTTTGGAACAGTGATATCATGTCACCCCTAATCCTTCTTTTAATTAGATACATATACCAGATAGATTAGATAGATAGATATACTAGATATACCCAATTCCTGTAACTGTTCTTTTTATGTTTTAGCCTCCATCCCCCTAATCATTCTTGTTGCTCTTCTCTGCACTCTTTCCAGAGTCTCAACATCTTTTTTTACATCGGGTGACCAAAACGGGATTGAGTATTCCATTGTGGCCTTACAAAGGCAATTGTTAAAGTGATTAATACTTCACGTGATTTGATTCTATTCCTCTGTTAATGCAGCCTAGCACTGTTGGCCTTTTGCAGCTGCACACCTGCCCCCCCCTGACTCATATTTTAAGTGATTGTCAAACACTATGACTCCGAGGACCCTCTCACAGTTACTGCTATTGAGCAGGTACCCCCTATACTATAACTTTACATTTTGGTTTTTCCTTGGCTAATGTAGAACCTTGCTTTTTTCACCATTGAATTTCATTTTGTTAGATAGTGCCCAGTGTTCAAGTCTGTCCAGATCCTCCTGTATCTTAAGCCTGTTTTCTGGAGTGTTGGCTATTCCTGCCAGTTTGGTGTCGTCTGCAAATTTGATGATTTCCCCATCTATCCCCTCGTCCAAATCGTTGATGAAGATGTTGAAGAGCACTGGGCCCAGAACAGAGCCCTGGGGCACCCCACTACACACTTCCCTCCATATAGATACGGTTCCATTGAGGACCACACGCTGAGTATGGCCGGTCAGCCAGCTACCGGCCGGTCAGCCAGATCATGTCTGGCATGATCTGTTTTTGACAAATCCATGTTGGCTTTTAGTAATGACTTAGTTTGCCTCTAGGTGTTCACTGATTCATTGTTTGATTATCTTTTCCAGAATCTTCCCAGGTATTGAGGTCAGGCTGATAGGTCTGTAGTTTCCTGGGTCCATTTTTTCCCTTTTTTGAAGATGGGAACTGTTCTGTTTCAGCCGAAGAGACATCGAGGCGAGGCAGGAGTAACAAACACCAGTCTTTATTGAGATCACGAACAGAACAGAAGACAAAATGGCGCCATGGCCTTTTATAGCCCCTTGCAAGGGACAGCATCAACCAATCAATGCAAGGCTAGTCTCCCACGTTGCGCAGGCGCACAAGGCTGGAGACAGCCTGTCTGGTCCCGGGGAACCACGTGGATTGCCCGGGCCTTCTGCAGCCTCCTGAGCCTGCTGAGTCATTCAGCAGTCCCAGGACATAACAGGAACTACATCAGCTCTTTTCCAGTCCTCCGGTAGTTCCCCAGTGCTCCAGGATCTTTGAAAAATATAGTTCAATGGTTCTGAGATCACATCTGCCAGTTCCTTGAGAATACTGGGGTGTAATCCATCTGGTCCTGGTGATTTGAACTCATCTAGGCTGGACAGGTGCTCACTTACCGTTTTCTTGCCTATCTCAACTTGCGTTTCTATTCTGTTTTTTACGGCACTATTTTTGGTAGGTTGGTCTGTTTTTTCCCTTTGTGTAAAGACAGATGCAAAAAATGAGTTAAATAGTTCTGCTTTCTCCCTGTTGCTTGTCACCTTCTTGCCACTTTCACCCACTAATGGACCAATCATTTCCTTCACTTGTTTTTTACATGTTGAAAGAAGCTTTTTTTGTTATTTTTGACTTTGGTCGCATGCCTTAGTTCATTTTGAGCCTTAGCTTTCCTCACTTCACATTTGCAGGCTCGGGCTATTTGCTGATATTCTGACTTAGTTATGTGCCCCTCTTTCCACTTTCTATACTTGTCCTTGAAAACTTGAAAACTGAGATCTTTACAATCTCATCAAGAAACTCAGTCTTTACATGGTGATCAGCCCCCACACCCTCTTTCATCGCCCCCCTATTCCTAGATTCAATTTCATAGAATCATAGGCTGGAAGGGACCTTGGAGGTCTTTTAGTCCAACCCCCTGCTCATGGCAGGAGTGTTCATTATACCATCCTGGACAAATGGTTATTTATTAATTAAATTAATATGCCACCCATCTCACTATCCTGAGCGACAGGGTGGCATTGATGTTATTGACCCATACAATAAGGGTATGAGAGTCATATATGTGAGATGGGTAGTCATAGAAATATAAATAGATATGCTTACTTCATTATTATTCCTACTTGGAGGCAGTTTGGTGGCCATTTATTTCAGCTGATGCCTTTATCAGACATTTTTGCTGATTGTGGTAATACATATGAACTAGTTAACAGATAATCCCCAGTTTGTGGCTTCTATAATTTTGTTGTTGTTATTGTTGTTGTTGTTGTTCCAATTGGGTGGCACTCAAGATACCCATGCTTTTCCTTATTATCCTTATTATTCCAAGAGTAATCAGTTTATTGAATGCTTTCATCATTATTTGGGAAGAAAAAAAACCTGCAGGAAGCACATATAATTTTACTTTATACAGGGATTCAAAGAGCCGTTTGCCCAGCTGCTTTTTTCTTGGGACGTTTATATAAAAGTTCTAGTTCTCTGTCTTCAAGTGAAGGTATGTTTGAACTGTTGCAGCCCATTAGTAGCAATGCAGGGATTAAATGAAACATTATGCTGATATCATATATACAGTTAAAGTTACAGTTTTAAAGTTGGGTCGTAGTGTATTTTGCTAATAATCTAACTGAAAATAAATTTCTGCCAACATATAACTTTGTTAACAAAGTTATCCTTTGGAGTATTTCTGAGTTTTGATTTGAGCTAGTTAACAGTCAAAGGTGGTAGCATTTTGATAGAAATATCTAGCATTTGAAAAGGTTCCATCCTATCTAGAATCAGATAAGCTTCCTTCTATTTTTATGTGCATTCTTTGGGTTCAATGGAAGAAACTAGAATTTCTGGGGCAAGTTTCAGTCATGGCATGAGACCAAGAAGTGACAGACTTATTTAAAGACCACTGAGATCACTGGAGGTTTTTAAGAAGAGACTGGACAGTCACTTGTCTGAGATGGTATAGGTTCTCCTGCTTGAGCGGGGGGCTGGACTAGAAGACCCTTTCAGCTCTATTCTATTCTTTAAAAAAAAGGAGAGATTTCATTATAATGTGTTTATTATGTGGTCTGAGGGTGCGACTCTCTTACATATGTTTGTCTTTGTGGTATTCTCTGAAGTCAGAAGGATTGGGTTTTTTGTTCATTTTTACTGAACAAAGGAAGTGACATAATATATTGATGGAAACAACACAAGCAGATAGGAACAAGAAAGAATTAGGAGAGAAGTGGGGATAAATATAAATGGAGAAATTGGAAAGTGCTAAAACTGTTACTTAAATACTAAGTTAAGCAGTGACTTCCGACTTCCCCTGACACTTAGGAGACGAATGTTAAAAGATAGGACACAACAGCCTTTTCAAAAGCAAATGGGAAAATAAAGAAGTGGGAGCCACAGCCAAAGAAGAAGACACAGTATTCACTCCTGTTGTGATCTGTTCCTTAGCTGTGGGTCTTTGAGATTGGTAATTCAAACTGTAACTGAAGGCAATTCCAAAAGCTACAATCATGGCAGATTGACACCCTCAAAACAAGCTGAGAAACTGCATAGAGGCTAAGGATCATATACTGGGAGCCTTAGAGGCAATGAACAGCAGAAGTGAGTAATGAAATAGGCCCTGGGTGGATCAAATCTAGTGATCTCCTTGGATCCAGCAGAGGTTATAAGTTAAGTCCAAAGTCTGTTAAAGAAGATCCATTAAATTGAAAGATTTATGCATACATAACTTTCTCTTTTGTACAAAACTTTCCTTGATGTTAGAGACTGGGTGTGTAAGCATACATATGTGTGTCCTAATTTATGCATTTCTCCATGTATTTGACATCTTTTAAAAGCCTTTAATACATTCTTTTTTTTTTTAAACAGAGGTTTCCCAAGTAGATAAATAGTATGTTACGTTCTCCAAATACAGAATTATCTCTGCAAATACAGACTGCAGAATTATCTCGGCAAATTTCTTTTTATATCCTTGCTCTCAATCATGACCTAACATTGCAAACATCTAGTAAATTGGTAATGAAACGTCTGCAAGAAAACCACCAAGCTTAGAGATACCAAGACCTCACATTGAAAATTACAATTTCTTGGGAGCAGTGAAAATGCAAGATTAGAAACAAGGTTGTTTAATTCAATTCCTGCTTCCTGATGTTTCCCAAAAAAGTACTAACTGGAGAAAACTCAGAGCTGGAAATATATATATATACAGGTAGACCTCAATTTATGACTGGTTGCTTAGTGACCAAAGTTCTGATGAATCTCCCTAGAATTACTTACCACCCAGTTTCAAAATTCCAATGCCCCCCCCAGTCACGTGATTGTATTTTGGGTGCTTGATAGCTGACCTGCATTTACAGCCACTTGCAGTGTCCCGCAATAACATGTCCATGATTTTTGGCATATTTTTTTGACAGAAACCAGCATTTACTTCCAGTTTGGGGCAAAAATGTTCCTTTGGGTTGAATGAGTTCACTTAACAATTGCTGCATTCTTTTAATAACTACAGTGTTCTTTTAACAAGCATGGTGTTTGTTTAACAACTGCTGTAAAAAAAGGTCATAAAATCAGGCCTGATCATGTGATGACCTCGTTAACAATTGCCATAACATATGACCGTAATTACGGATTTAATCACGACGTTCAGGACTCATTATATATATATATATATATATATATATATATATATATATATATATATATATGTCTTTGATAACTGCAAAAATACGAATCCCGGGCATATCTGTTCAATAACACAGTCCTCGATCTCCGGGAGAAATATAAACCAGCTGTTTATTGTTAAAAAGTTTAAAACAATAAAAACAACTATTTACAATATTAAAACAACTTAGCTTTCGCTGGTCCCCTGCCAGCGTCCTCAGAGTAAAGTTTTGGGGTGGAAATTACTTTTATAAACCTTGCTAGCCTAAATGCTTACTCATTGACCGTGTGATAGGGCCATCCGTCCTGGCTGACCGTAATTGCCTTAATTGTCCCGCCTCCTCTTTTTTGCACTCCAGTTCTCCAACCTTCCTCCCTCCCATCCTTGTCAATCCCCTCCTTCCTGGCGTTGCCGCCGTTGGCTTGCTTTCCAGCTGCTCCCCCGTACTCGTTCTGGTCCTTACACCCAGATCCGGTGTCTTAGATGCCTTCCCATTGCCGCTCCCCTCCTTTCCATCCCGTTTGTCTGCCCGTTGTTCCTGTCTTCCACTATCTATCCCTATTAGTGCTATTTCCTCCGATTTCCTTCCGCGCTTGGATGTGCGTGCGCACAGCTGTATCCCGTCCCTCTGCCTCGTCTGCCTACGATCAGCTGGGCTATCTGCCGGCTCACTCCTGAATTCACCTCCTCTCATCCTTGCAGATCCTATCCTTCCTACTGTTGCTGCCGTTGGTGCGTTAGCCAACTGCCTCACCTTCCCCCCCTCCTTCTTATCCCTTTGAACCATCCGCTGTACCTGCCTTCCATTATCTATCCCCCTGGGTCCTATTCCTTCCAATCTTTCTGCATGCCTGGGTGTGCGCATGCACAGCCGCATCCTATCCTTCTGCCTCATCTGCCTAAGCTCAGCTGAGCCACCTGCTGCCTCGCCCTCAGTTCCACCCTCTCCCTTCCTTACCGATCTTATCCTTCCTGGTGTCATCGCTCCTGATGCGCCTTCCACCCCCACCCCCACCCCCACACGCATTTTGGGTCGCGCGGCTAGGTCTGGCATCCTCACTACCCCCCCATTGGCCATTCCGGGCCGCACGTCCAGATATGCTTTTAATGTCTGATATGCCGGGGGCAATTCTACGTGTCGATTAATCGAGCCCGCATCTGAGAACCAGGCCTCCTTCAGTAGGCGCCCTCCTTTGGAGGCATCCTGGGCGATGGCTTTTGCCCCCATGAAGTCAAATGAGTGTCCATTATTCACCATATGCGTCCATATTTGGGAATACTGCTCCTGCCTTTTGACGGCCAATTTGTGTTCATGTACCCTGGTTTTTATCCGTTTGGCCATCTCTCCCGTGTAATTACAGGATAAGATAAGATCGGTAAGGAAGGGAGAGGGTGGAACTGAGGGCGAGGCAGCAGGTGGCTCAGCTGAGCTTAGGCAGATGAGGCAGAAGGATAGGATGCGGCTGTGCATGCGCACACCCAGGCATGCAGAAAGATTGGAAGGAATAGGACCCAGAGGGATAGATAATGGAAGGCAGGTACAGCGGATGGTTCAAAGGGATAAGAAGGAGGGGGGGAAGGTGAGGCAGTTGGCTAACGCACCAACGGCAGCAACATTAGGAAGGATAGGATCTGCAAGGATGAGAGGAGGTGAATTCAGGAGTGAGCCGGCAGATAGCCCAGCTGATCGTAGGCAGACGAGGCAGAGGGACGGGATACGGCTGTGCGCACGCACATCCAAGCGCGGAAGGAAATCGGAGGAAATAGCACTAATAGGGATAGATAGTGGAAGACAGGAACAACAGGCAGACAAACGGGATGGAAAGGAGGGGAGCGGCAATGGGAAGGCATCTAAGACACCGGATCTGGGTGTAAGGCCCAGAACGAGTACGGGGGAGAAGCTGGAAAGCAAGCCAACGGCGGCAACGCCAGGAAGGAGGGGATTGACAAGGATGGGAGGGAGGAAGGTTGGAGAACTGGAGTGCAAAAAAGAGGAGGCGGGACAATTAAGGCAATTACGGTCAGCCAGGACGGATGGCCCTATCACACGGTCAATGAGTAAGCAGTTAGGCTAGCAAGGTTTATAAAAGTAATTTCCACCCCAAAACTTTACTCTGAGGACGCTGGCAGAGGACCAGCGAAAGCTAAGTTGTTTTAATATTGTAAATAGTTGTTTTTATTGTTTTAAACTTTTTAACAATAAACAGCTGGTTTATATTTCTCCCGGAGATCGAGGACTGTGTTATTGAACAGATATGCCCGGGATTCGTATTTTTGCAGTTATCAAAGACATTTACGGAAGAGCAGTATTGCTCCAAGCCAGGAGGTGGGAGAACCTTGCCAAACGGGAGGCCGTTAATTACCGAAAATTGGCCTTCCTACATGATTGCATCCGCAATGACTTGCCACCCAAATCCTTGCGTAGGAGGCCGGTGGTGAACTCCATAGAAGCACAGATGGCAGTCCGGCAATTCCAGCGCCGGACTATACGTGCCTTAATTAATGACCATCACAGGCGCATTAATACTGGGTTGCCCAGGATTCGAAGGTGCCAGGAGCTCTGCCGATCCACACTGGCACAACAGCATTATGAGACCCTCAACCGGCACATATATGAAACCACACAGAGGGCACGCCAGCAAAAGACTGAAACGCTCCAGAGAAAGATGGAGACCCTAAAAAGAGCACATAATTACAACCACAATTCCGGACTGGTCCATAATGTGTCATCAAGAGGCCTCACTGATGAGGAAACCAGGCTACTACAATGGGATACGGGCCTTAATCTGATGGATGCCCAACCCATTGATTTCATCGCAGCCGTGGAACCTACAATACAAAACATGGTTACTAACGACGCAGAAAAAAACTCTATAAGGCAGCGGGTCACGGGGCTACTCATGAACCACAAACAACACCACGTCTTACCAGCAGGGGAGAGGAAGGCCCTAGAGGAGCTACGGAAGGACAAATCCATTGTGATCCTACCGGCAGATAAGGGCAGGGCCACGGTTGTCATGGACAGGGCCACATATAACAGCAAGGCCCAGTCCCTACTAAACGACACCAGTGCGTATAGAGTGACCAAGATAGACCCTACAACGTCCATGAAGAATCAGCTCAATAAAATCATGGATAGGCTTAAAAGACGGGGGGAATGAATGAAGAAGAGCTGAGGGCCATACGGCCTAGGGACTCGGCAATGGCGAGATTCTACGGCTTGCCAAAAATACACAAAGAGGGGATCCCTTTAAGACCCATTGTGGCGTTTAGGGGTACACCAATGTTTGGCCTGGCTAGATGGCTAAGTCAGCGGCTACAGCATCTAGTAGAGGATGGTACAACCACGGTAAAATCGTCGCAGGAGTTCCTACAGAGACTCAAAGCAGTGAGAATACAAGATGATGAGACCATGATTTCATTTGATGTGACGTCGTTGTTCACATCTATCCCACAAGAGCTGGCTGTTTCAACTATAAAAGATCTATTACAGCTAAAGGGATTGCAAAGTCATGGTTCCCTTAAGATGGAAGACGTCATCAAACTGCTGCAGTTGTGTCTGAGAACACATTTCACGTTCCAGGACACGATGTATGAACAAATCAAGGGCACGCCGATGGGGTCCCCCATCTCGGGTGTTATCGCTGAGGCGGTCCTACAGTGCCTGGAGGCTAAGGCAATGGCCGTTTACCACCCAGAATTTTGGGCCAGATATGTGGACGATACGTTCGCTATCGTTAAACGGACTGAAAAAGCTGCCTTTATGGAAAGATTGAATGCGGTGTTCCCGGACATACAATTTACAGCGGAGGAGGAAGCCAACGGTAGTTTGGCCTTTCTGGACGTATTAGTCACGCGCCAAGCCAACGGCACCCTCCACACAACTGTATACAGGAAAGCGACCCATACCGACAGGATGCTGCATTACACGAGCAACCACCCGGCAGCCCACAAGATCGCATGCATTCGGACGTTATTTGCACGTATAGATACGCATTGCAGTACCAAAAAGGCCAAGCAAGTGGAACGTGCCCATCTCCACCAGGTATGCAGGTGGAACGGCTACCCGGCCAGTTTTGTCCAAAGATATAGTAAGCGCCAGGAACCCCGTAGAGCACCAGAGGACCTAGAGACAATATCCTGGACAACGATACCTTACGTCCAGGGGGTGTCAGAGGCAACGGCTCGCATATTAGCGCCGCATAACATCAGGGTGGCCCACCGACCCAACCAAACACTCCGTATGAAAACGATGCGCCCTAAGGAACCACTGCCAGAGGAGGAAAAATCATCGGTGGTCTATAGGGTGCACTGCAAGGATTGCCAGTGTAATTACACGGGAGAGACGGCCAAACGGATAAAAACCAGGGTACATGAACACAAATTGGCCGTCAAAAGGCAGGAGCAGTATTCCCAAATATGGACGCATATGGTGAATAATGGACACTCATTTGACTTCATGGGGGCAAAAGCCATCGCCCAGGATGCCTCCAAAGGAGGGCGCCTACTGAAGGAGGCCTGGTTCTCAGATGCGGGCTCGATTAATCGACACGTAGAATTGCCCCCGGCATATCAGACATTAAAAGCATATCTGGACGTGCGGCCCGGAATGGCCAATGGGGGGGCAGTGAGGATGCCAGACCTAGCCGCGCGACCCAAAACGCGTGTGGGGGTGGGGTGGAAGGCGCATCAGGTGCGATGACACCAGGAAGGATAAGATCGGTAAGGAAGGGAGAGGGTGGAACTGAGGGCGAGGCAGCAGGTGGCTCAGCTGAGCTTAGGCAGATGAGGCAGAAGGATAGGATGCGGCTGTGCATGCGCACACCCAGGCATGCAGAAAGATTGGAAGGAATAGGACCCAGGGGGATAGATAATGGAAGGCAGGTACAGCGGATGGTTCAAAGGGATAAGAAGGAGGGGGGGAAGGTGAGGCAGTTGGCTAACGCACCAACGGCAGCAACATTAGGAAGGATAGGATCTGCAAGGATGAGAGGAGGTGAATTCAGGAGTGAGCCGGCAGATAGCCCAGCTGATCGTAGGCAGACGAGGCAGAGGGACGGGATACAGCTGTGCGCACGCACATCCAAGCGCGGAAGGAAATCGGAGGAAATAGCACTAATAGGGATAGATAGTGGAAGACAGGAACAACGGGCAGACAAACGGGATGGAAAGGAGGGGAGCGGCAATGGGAAGGCATCTAAGACACCGGATCTGGGTGTAAGGCCCAGAACGAGTACGGGGGAGCAGCTGGAAAGCAAGCCAACGGCGGCAACGCCAGGAAGGAGGGGATTGACAAGGATGGGAGGGAGGAAGGTTGGAGAACTGGAGTGCAAAAAAGAGGAGGCGGGACAATTAAGGCAATTACGGTCAGCCAGGACGGATGGCCCTATCACACGGTCAATGAGTAAGCAGTTAGGCTAGCAAGGTTTATAAAAGTAATTTCCACCCCAAAACTTTACTCTGAGGACGCTGGCAGAGGACCAGCGAAAGCTAAGTTGTTTTAATATTGTAAATAGTTGTTTTTATTGTTTTAAACTTTTTAACAATAAACAGCTGGTTTATATTTCTCCCGGAGATCGAGGACTGTGTTATTGAATATATATATATGTAGGTCTTTGGTAATTTGGGTTTTCTCCCGCGTAAAATTGGAAGTGTCTTGGCGACGTTTCGACGAAGTCTCATCTGTCATCCTCAGGCTGATGTCTCTTCGGCCTCGTGCTTCTAGGAGCAATTGCTCCTAGAAGCACGAGGCCGAAGAGACACCAGCCTGAGGATGACGGATGAGACTTCGTCGAAACGTTGCCAAGACACTTCCAATTTTACGTGGGAGAAAACCCAAATTACCAAAGACCTACATACAAACACCCGTGAAAACCTCAGAAAACATATATATATATATATATATATTCTTAATTATGCTAAACATCCGAATCCCGGGTAAACACATGTCATAAAGCAAATAAATAAAAACGATCACCGGGATAAAAATCTTAAAACAAAGATTGTTTAATTTACAAAGCTGAGGTTTCGTCGGCCACAATGCCGACATCATCAGAGCATATAACGTAAGATTTGGGAGTCCGTTCTTATATGACTGGCTGTTTCTGCGCCCGGGCTCTTGACCTAGTCATCGGTCCGCTTCTCGGCGTCGGGTGCACCGTTCTTAAAGGGGCCGTTTCCACAGGTATCCTCTCTCCTCCAGTTGCCGTTGTTCTTAGGGCATGTGTGCTGGCGTTAGGGGGTTGAGTGTCAGATCGCTTCTGCTCCTCCCGTTTCGTGCCGGGGGATCGGGTGTCAAATCGTTCTTGTTTCTCTCCCCCCCATCCCCATGGTCCCATTCGTTTTAGTCTGTCTCCATGTCCCTGAGCTACCCGTGGAGTATGTAGTTTCTTCAGCGCGTGTGCGGGGGTGCAGGAAATAGTCATCTCGCGGTCTGCACATGCTGTTCGTTGTTTCCTTCGTCGCTGAGCGCGGTCGTGTCCCTATCGTCTGGTCTTTAGCAGGGCGTATCTTCGCTGTTCCCCTTCTCTTCCCAGCCTCTGCTGCCCCTCTTTCATGTGTGTGTGTGTGTCATGAGATTGGCTGTCTGGCCCTTCCTGTTCGTTGTCTTGCTCCCCCTGTTTTGTATGGATCGGGGTGTGTGCGTCTAGGGGACCTATGGGGTAGGCTTCCTCTGTTCTTTTACTCACCGCCCCAGTGTCTCCTTGTATGTGGGTTCCTGAGGGTTGTTTGTCTGGTAATGTTCGATCACCCCTTTCCTTTTTGTGCCCCGCTGGGTCTGGGGTGTTGTCTTGTTTGTGGGGTGTGCTTCTGGTTCGTTGCTCTCTCCGGGGATCGTGGTAGTCCTCCTTTCTGTTGCCTCGTCCTTCCAGTTGTGCCTGGTGTGGGCAGGTTGTTTGTGTTGCCAGTTGGTATGATGCCCTCATCATATATGTTTCCCTGAAAGTAAAGCTACCTCTCGCCACCTCGTGTGTCACGCCCAATGCTGCTGCCATGAGGCCTGGTGGATCATCTCCCCTTCTGACCCATGTGCCATTATACCTGTTCCTTACCACCGCCAGGCTTGTTCCGTGGCCTCATAGCAGTGGTATTGGGCAGGAGGTAGCAAACGGCCAGTTTTGTCGTGACGTGGCCATTTGCCACCTTGCGGGTCATGCCCAATGCTGCTTCCAGACCTACTGTACAGTAACTCTAACTCCCACTGCCCCCCTCACCTAACAGGAGATGGGAAGCCCTGCGGAAAAAACCAGAAAAACTTGGGTGAAAAAAAATGATTTTTCCTGTTTGTTTTCAAACTGCTACGGCCTTGTGTGGATCAGATGGGGGGAATCCGCCAGGCCTCATGGCCATGCCATTGGCGAGCACAATGCAGCTCACCTGAAAGTGGCCACAGAACAAGTGGGACAGGTTCCCCCTCACTTAACAGAGACGTGAACTTTGCAGCTCTGCCTACAGAGCCACCAAAGCAACAGGCTCGGGGAGGGAGGGCGGTGAAGCGGCCATGGAGCCGGAGAGTTTGGCACACCACCTCCCAGATGCCCTCGCTCCCCACAGGAATTGCATTTCTTTCCTTATTTGGCTCCCAGTCCCGTGCCATTTCTCCTTTGCGATCCGCCGCTGCCACGTGCAGGGAAACAAAAGAAGGTTTTTTTTGGGGGGGAAAGAGTCAATCAATCAATTCCAAGTTCTCGTGAAAAAAGAAAAAAGATCTTGCGAAGTTGGAATTGATTGATTGATATATATATATATATATGTGAAATGAGTAGCTATATAAGTTTTAATATTATATATTAGCTAATATATAATCTTAAATTTTGAAACAATAATGATTTTTATTATTTATTTGAGTTGTTCAGTTAGTCTGAACTCATAATCATGTAATTGTAGACATAGAAGAGTTCACCTAGGCCACTGAACCTAATTTTATATATCCATATTATTTATTTACACAATAATTTGTATATTGCCCAATTGCAGAGGTTTTTAGCAATTTATGATAACTGTGATCCAAATCCCTTGTCTGATCCTATAAAATATTGTAATTTATCATCATCATTACATTTATAGCATCAAAAAGCCAGCAACAGCATGCAAACTTAAAGTATCTCCAATAAATGGGTCTTCATCTGCTGTTCCCTATTCCAATAAAAATGAGTTTATATCCCATCAGTCATTCGTCCCAAAGTTGACAATGATACTATTAGGAAGAGTTCCTAATGTTTTAAATTTAAAATATAATTTTAAATTGCAGGATATTTTCCCCTGTAATTTAACCATTATTTCTTCTAGAATATAAAGGATGCTACTCAAGCTATGTGACACTATTCAAGTATTTAATTGATGATTACACTCCAGGTATGTTTTTCAATCTATAGTTATAGATCCACATAATAGAGACATCCACACTACACTTAATTAGTCTGCTAATCAGAATTCATGGAATACTTTAGCAAATGCTTCTATCAAGCTCAAACTGCCTTCCTGTTCTTCAAATCATCTCTTCACAGTGCTCAGGATACTGTATACTGTCTGAGAATTCAGAGTCAAAATAAAAGTCAAGTGGATCTCTCTTTTCTTTGTTATATGCTGTACTTTTTCTACTTCTTCAACTGAACAGCTGGTATGCTGTTACTCTCATTTTTTTACTTTAGCTTGAATGTTAATGAGATGTTTTTGTATTCAACTTCCTTCACTAAACTTATTTTGAACTTTAGCTTAGCTGATATTATCCGCATGAATTGGGCTTCTTCTATCCTCCATATCTATTCTATTTAATTTCCAGGTTTTCACAGAAACATTTTATAAGACCACATTGGCTTCTTTGGCAGAAAGGAAAGGGAAAAAAATCTTATCTTCCTCCTTACAATTTAAGTTCAAACTCATCTTATTTTCTATCATATAAACATTAATATATAGACAAATCTATATAAGTCTATGTTCTTTCTTTTTAATGAATGATTTAATACCCGGATTTTGTCATTATCTCATTCTTGAAGTACTTGACTATTTTCTCTTTTGAGTTTCTTATCACCATGGTGATTATTTTAAACCCAGCTGATAAAAAAGTATTTTCTTTGGCCAAACACCTTCTCATTCTTTGTAAAATGCAAACCATGTTGTGCGAACAATCTAAGCAATATAGAGCAAGGTTTTGAAATGACATCCCTCTTGTTAATGATATCCCCTTACTGCTATAGTCTTTTCTTTTCCAATCTTCTTTTATTGATTGGAAAAATGGTTAAGAAAACATCTAAGGTCCAAATTCTTTAGTTTCCTAAAGTTTCAAAGTCCAAGCTAGATACCATTTTCCCCTACAAATATGAGTAAGAATGGACAATTGTCAAAGGTTAGATAGTCTTGGCAACTGTTGCATCACACTGATGAGCCATACTCATGAGAGACAGCATAGTTCCAGAATCAGAAGGGGGGTAATAACACATTGTGGTTGACATTTCCTCTTTTATTCAGGGCAAGCTTATTTTTATGAATGACACATTCAGCAACCTATATTTTTTCAATTAACCTTGTACTGTTGAGAGATTATTGTTATAAATTGGTACAGACAACAATATCTATTAGAGAAAGGTAGTAAATTTGGAGAGGTGTTTTGGTCTTCACCATATTATAAAACATGTGATTTACATGCATCACTAAAAGCTGTCTAGAGTTGGTTATAAATGTTTTACATAAATAAATAAAAATAAATGTTTATCAATAGAAGTAAATAAGGAACTGTTTAAATGAACATAAAAAGATGTGTGGGATTTGACAGCACCAAAATGTACTATTGTGATTTCCTGTTCTGAGTATGTAATTCACTTCACTTATGCTCTGTTGTATGTCTGCTTCCTGCAAATGATGTAAATCACAGGTAGTAAGTAAGTACGTCACCTATGATCATTCCTCCAAAAGACGCCAAGCAGAAAATCTCATAGATTGTTTTACCATTTCAAGAAAATGACAAGAAATAATTTATTCAAATTTCAGCAATTGTAGTTTTCATATACTATAAAAAATATGATACTAATAAAGGAGAATATTTGTAGCTCAGGGTTAAAATGAGGGAACCTTGGTGCTCTCTGAGCTTGCTTGTTTTTTTGTACATTTCATTACCCAAACTAGGTAACATCATCTGTGCTAGTGCTAGTTCTAGCATTGATGAGGTTACCTAGTTTGGGCAATGAAAGTCTGCAAGAAAACAAGCAAGCTCATGGAGCACCAAGAATCCCTCAAAAAATATGAAAAATACACATATGATCCAAGGATTATAAAACTGCAATGATTCATTCCTGCTGCATGTGATCAAGCATCAGGAGTGAAAAGAAAAAGTAATTTTGGAGATGTAGTTTGAAACTGAACTAAGTGGAGTTACTATAACTTTTATTGGGGTTTTCCAGGCTCAGGAAGATCTATACTGAAATAAGTACTGTAGATTTCTCACTATGCATTCCAGAGAAACATCACTAATGCAATGGTTGTCTTTTTGTATTTATATGTTGTGTTGCTATATTTATAATCTATGTGGGATTTTAATTGTATTGACAGTTGGATGCTTATTGGAAACTGCCCATTAATTGGTGATTAATCACTCATAGCAAAAATTCCATAGCGTTTCAGATCTATGCTTAAGTGCAGGTTTTCCTGACTCCAGAGAATCCAAAAAAAGTATATATAAAGAGTTTAAATGACTGTTGTTCCAAAATGTAAACATTTCATTCTTTTACGTTCCTAGACTGATTTCAATTGTTTAAGAGAAAAACACATGATAGAAAAATAGTATCCAATAGGGTAAAGAAAGAAAAACCACACTTTTGAACTAATCACTGAAAGAGTTTCAAAAGAGATACAGTAGTTGCACATATGGCATTAATTCCAACTAAGATACTTTTGTTAACTTCTTTTTAAGATGGTTCTTTAAATACCCCTGAGATATTCCTCATGTAGTTAAATCATCTCAAACCTTGCCTATGAATAATTACATTGCCCACATATTCACACCTAAAGTGAGGATAGAGAATGGCAATTTGTTCCATATTCCAAAATCGGTCATTTTTCAGTGATGAGGACATAAAATGCCTTGTATCTGAAGGCTGACTTTATTTGGGCTGAATTATGTTGGATCTTGAGCTGATCTTTTTATTTTTAAAAATTGAATATATGTTTACTATATTTATTAGATTAATAGCATTTGGTAGATGTTTTTAAATAAGCATTTTTGAGTTTTTAATTACAGTTCTAGTTATCACTATGTTGTTGTTAGTTGCGAAGTCATGTCCGACCCATCGCGACCCCATGGACAACGTTCCTCCAGGCCTTCCTGCCTCTACCATCTTCTGGAGTCCATTTAAGCTCACGCCTACTGCTTCAGTGACTCCATCCAGCCACCTCATTCTCTGTCATCCCCTTCTTCTATTGCCTTCAATCTTTCCCAGCATTAGGCTCTTCTCCAGTGAGTCCTTCCTTCTCATTAGGTGGCCAAAGTACTTGAGTTTCAACTTCAGGATCTGGCCTTATCACTATATATCATTTATAAAGTATATTAATATAGGGAAAATACAAATTATGTAAGTATTTTATCATCAAACCTACCACATTGGTAAGATATAATAGACTTTCAAAGTGCAAATTCTCTAAGCATTAGTGAACCATTTGTTCACTAATTTACCATTTCAATTAAAATACTATTTATTAAAGGAAGAACTGCTGCAATGAGTGCCATTATCTCTAATGATTCTTAGCAGTGTATTTTGCTTAGGTAAATACTTCAGATGAAGATAATACCATGTTTCCCTGAAAATAAGACCCGGTCTTATTATATACAATAATAATATATTTTTTGGGGGGGTGTCTTTTCCACTCACCTCGCAGCGGCAGCACTGACAGCCCTGCCCAGCCAGCCCACCGAAGGAGCAGCTTGATTCTGCAGCTAAGAATGGAGCTCTAGCCTGCATTTCTCCATCAGAGGCCTTTCCTTATATTAGGCCCACCCCAAAAAAATCAAGTTGGGCATATTTTCAGGGTAGATCTTACTTTCAGGGAAACACGGTATGAAAAAAATAGTGATTTAGTGGTGTTGTCTGCAAATTTTATGAGTTCCCCATCTATCACCTCATCCAAATAATTGATGAAGATGTTGAAGAGCACTGGGCCCAGAACAGAGCCATGGGGCACCCCACTACTCACTTCCCTCCATGTAGATGCAGTTCAATTGAGGACTACATGCTGAGTATGGCCTGTCAGCCAGCTACGAATCCATCTGGTGGTGATGCTGTCTAGCCCACATTTTTCTATCTTATCAAGTAGTAGGTTGTGATCTACTTTATCAAATGCCTTACTGAAGTCCAAATAAATTATATCCACAGCATTCCTCTGGTCCACTAATTTTGTCACTTGGTCAAAGAATGCAATAAGATTTGTCTGACATGATCTGTTTTTGACAAACCCATGTTGGCTTTTGGTAATGACTTTGTTAAAAATTAAAAATGATACAACTATAAAGCTAGTTATGGAAAATAATTTCTCAATGGGCCATGACAATGTATCATCCATTTGTTTTATTCCTTTATTAATGAATAATACATACTTTGTTAATATCTCTTTTGTAAGGAAGTACATATCTATGTAAAATCCATTATGGAATTTATAAAAGCACAATAGTAATGTAGTGATCAACTTTGTAATGGTTATTAATCAAAGAATCACTTGACAATTAACCTATAACCATGGTGATAGCTAAAAATAATTTATGCTCCAGTTCTAGTATCTCCTGAACAGCAGCAAGGAAAGAAGCAATCTAATCTTCCCTAGGAAGCTGGAGAACCAAATCTGTCATGAAAAGCAGTACTTCCTGGCTTCATTTCCCCTTTTTTCCTTGAACCGAAGAAATAAAATTAAGTTTTCCTTAGATAATATAACAGGTGACACCAATTCTTATAGAAATAAGAATTCCTATAAGTTCCCATATTCTATGTCATAAAGACCTAGAAATAGATATTCAGACTTAAACATTAATTTAAAAGTTATAGACAGACATAATTATTTTAAGTATTGTTTTGATTATTTGATTATTTTTGTTAATGTTTTATATGATTTATTACTACAACTCCTCTTTGTCTGTTAGAACAAGGAGAGAGATATAAATAATATATTGAATACATACACAGATTTTAGTCCAATATGTTTCATTACTTTCATGGAACATAAAATATCTTATATGGTCCCCCATATAACCCTAACCCTAACCCCCATATTGCAACATAAAATCTATTTAACAAGTTTTAAGAAGAGTGTCGTTTTAGTAAAAAAAACCTGAAAGGTAATGTTGCCAATTTTGTGTTTCTACATTTTGGGTCCTGACTGCAACCAAGAAATCAAATTCCAATTCACTCTTCCTCAATGGAGTGATCTTTTACCAGGCCAGAGATTGATCAGGCAAACATTAGTATAAAATTAAAATTTTGCAGATCTATCATAATCTTGATTAACAAGTACTCAGCACTTGTGACAGAATGAAAGCATTTTTGATAGGTCAAGTCAGAAAATAGACATCACAAGAATTACTTTATTTTTTTTTATTTTACTTTATAATAACAGAATCTTAAATTTTTCTCTATACTTGGGAGGATATTTTGAGACTTTTGTCATTCTCTCACTTTTTCCAGAGCTTGGATATCATCCTTGACATATTTTTACCTGTTATCTTTATCATCTTTATTGTATTTATATGTGTTTTATGTGTGGCTTTATACTTGTTTACTTGCAAGATGGGCAGCTGTATATGTGTCAATGCTGCTAACATCGGATGTTCTTGCTTTGACAATATATGAAGATGCAGCCAATTTCCCCTTAACTTGTGCGTTACTTTTAGAGTTAGAATTAGATGATACTGGGGGGGGGGGAGGAAGAATGTGTATGGGAATTAGTTAGATATAACAACATCGTAGTAGAGTGTTTTTTAAGGTTGTTTGAAATAAGAGATAAGAATGGCAGGTAGAAGAACTGGAGGGAAGGTCTGCATTTCAAACTGATTGGAATGTGATTTATGACTATTAATTAGAGGGAGGGAATTGTGCTTTGATACTATGTGTTAGGGGAGGAGAATTCAGATTTTGGCTTCGACCATGTACGTGCTGAAGCTATGCTACTCCAATAAAGATTCTTTAAGGTAAACAATGCCTCAAAGTTCTTTGAAGAGTTTCATCTGTCTGAACCATGACAATATGTTTGTAAGAGCAACACCAAACTTTTATGTATGAAAATAATCCTATATTCTACTACAAAATCTAAGAGACTGCAATACATAACACTAAGTAATGTATTAGTCACAAGCAATTCCAACATTCACAAAGCTATCAGCTGAAATTAAAAAGTTGAACATAACTATCTAATATCTGCAAACATTTACTTATCTTATTTTGCATTAAAATCCATTATATCTGTTTCTATTCTACAAGTAGAGCCCCTTCAAATTCAAAGCATTGGTTCCTCATTGTTTTAAACTACATGGTTCTAGTGCTATTTTAAAAGTGCAATGCTTGGTCATTGTGCTTCGAGTGAGAATAATGTTTGTTTGTTTTCTTGACTGTCAATTATCTTCTTAGGAGTTTTCTTTAATATCAAACATTTTGAACAAAAATATTCAAAACCAACAAACTTTTTCTAATCATATTTTTTCAAAGTTCAACTTTAGTTTCCATAAAATGTTACAAGGAATATTATTCTCTGCACTATTCTGATCTTTGTAAATATACACAGTACGGCATTCTTTCAAATAATCCAGCACTAGACTTTTTTTAAATAATTGAAATTCTATTTTCAGCTCACTGTTATCAACTAACTAAAAGGAGAAAAGAATTAAACACAATAAGGAAAAGATGTAAACTATCTAATAGCTTTCATCATAGTAATAGCTTGTCTTGTGCTATACTTTTCTCTTCCTTTGATTAGTTTCATTAATTAATGTCAATAATCAACACTGACATAAATTTATGTTAATAAAAGCAAAATAGAGCCTATTTGTAGAATATAAACAATAGTTTATTTTTATATTTTGGATAATCAACTGACCAAAGAGTTGATGGTTTCTTAATTTTAGTTAAGACAGCATACATTCTAAAGTCAAGTAACTCTTCAGTGGCTCTTGAAAGATTCCCCAAAATACTACTACTACTACTACTACACTACTACTACTACTACTACTATACTACTACTACTACTAAAGTTAGGGACCTGGAGTCATCTAGTCCAACCCCCTGCTCAGGCAGGAAACCCTATACCATTTGGACAAATGGCTGTCCAGTCTCTTCTTAAAACTTCCAGTGTTGGCGCATTCACCGCTCTGGGGGCAGGTTGTTCCACGATAATTGTTCTAACTGTCAGGAAGTTCTCCTTAGTTCTAGGTTGCTTCTCTCCTTGATTAGTTCCATCCATTGCTTCTTGTCCTGCCTTCAGGCGCTTGGAGAATAGCCTGACTCCCTCTTCTTTGTGGCAGCCCCTGAGATATTGGAACACTGCTATCATGTCCCCCATCGTCCTTCTCTTCATTAAACTAGACATACCCAATTCCAGCAACCGTTCCTTGTATGTTTTAGCCTCAAGTCCCCTAATGATCTTTGTAGCTCTTCTCTGTACTCTTCTCAGCATCTTTTTACATCGTGGAGTCTCTCAAAAGACCTAGTTTTAATTGTTCCAGCATTCCTGTATCCCTGACTATGGTGTAAATTTAGACCAATGCATAAGAGAAAGGAGCCATTAAAAATAAAGATTTAGAAAACGGTGGGGAGATAATGATTATTTGTTCTTTTTAGTCTGCTCCAGTTTAGTCTAGCTATACAGTTCCCATTTTGGAACATCAACTTCACCAAATGATATTTTGCCATCTAAATAATGATTAATCCAACTGGAAGAAATTTCATGCTAGTCACAAATGAAGTATGTTTGCATAAAAGTATTGTTATATTCTTCTCTTCATTTCATTAGCGTTTGTTAGGTTTCCATATGTTATGTTTACAAATCAACTTATATGCAATTAAAGCATCAAGATGCAAAAAAACAATATTTTTTCATCTGATTATTTAAAACATTATCTTAGGATTCTTTGTCTTAGCAAAGAATCTTCTGGCATTGACCTTTGTGTCTAGAGTATTTCAAATTTAACATTCTTCTTCAAACTGGTATTGAACAGTGGAAAAGATTTCTGCTTTGAATGAAATTGCTCATGAATGCTACTGCTAGGTTGGATTTACTGTCTTTCAGCGCCTCTATCAGGCACCAAAGAAACTAGTCAGACTGACAGTCCCCTTGGAACATTTCAACTCAAGAATGACAAGACAAAAATGCCTTGAGGACAAGATATGAAGAAGAAGAGCCACTTGGGCATAAAAGAAAAAAAAATGAGTAACTGAGGTTTTAAAAATGTTAACAAAGTGGAGTGGCATAATTTGTTAAAATAAAGCATCATTTAAATATGCTAGCTAGGCATGGTGATTATTAGCATATATGGGTAGCCACTGTACACTTTCACTTAGGGTAAAGAAGAAAGTACATAGCCATTAGTCTTACTTGTTGATTATTAATGAAATAGGAGGAGGAATATTATGTATGTTTGCTGCCTTGAGTTATTTATAAATTAATAAAGTGAGATTTAAAAAATGAAATAAATAATAGGGCTGCCTTACTTTAGTTTTACATTTATAACTTTATTGACAATGCATATTTTTTTAGTTGTACAAATTATATGTTTGTGCTGCCAACTCTCAGTGGTTGCTGCCTGAGGCAATTGATTATGCTACCCAATGATAAACAAGTTCTGCCTTATTTGCTGACTCTTTTTTGTTCTCATAAAATGTTAGCTCAGTTTATTTGTAAAATACAAGAGTAGCTTTTGTATTTTAATTTAGTTTAATTTAATTTAAATACAATTCATAAGATCGAGTTGGTGTTAAGTCTTTCAGACTTCAAGAACTGATTAAATAGAACAGAACAAGCAAAACAAAATAAAATAGACAATTTGAGAAAACATTTCATACTTTATATTCTGTTTGAGTGTCAGGACTTTCATCTAAATTATGGCAGATAAAAATTGCTGGGGATTAATTAAGAATTATTCCCAGCTATATCACTAATATAAAGAATGTAGAATGTGGAAATATAAACCAGTTGTATCATATCTTCAAATCATATTATTCTTTTCAAAAGCATGGAAACGAATTTATGAATGGTAAAGCAAAATAAAATGATAGTTGGCCAAACCTATATCATATATATGTGTCCCTACCATTATTTTATGTTTCCAACCAAACAGGTTTATCAAATTACTCTCATGTTTTGATCACAAGAAATATATTTTATATTCTATCAGACTTTAATTATTGTTAATATGGAATATTCCAACTCTTTATTTGAAAGTACTTGAAATAATAATCACTTTAACAATGCAGTTTAGTAGTCTCTGAAGAAATTGTGGTTTGGAATGAACACACTTTATAATTTCAATAATAAATTTGAATTGCAGCTAAGTGTCAAATTGTGAAAAAAATGATTTAAATGATTTAAAATGAATATGTTTCTATTATTTTTTTTAAAAAAATATTTTACATATAAAATAAGTACATTCAAATATAAAGATACAGTAAATATGAAAGATAAAAGGAAAATAAAATAAAGGAACAGATTAATAAAATAGGAGACACTGTTCCTCTTTCTTTTGCATCTTTTAATACTTTAGTTTTAATTTTTGTATTTTTCTCTTGCAATATAAATTTAGATATGTCTTTTTGCCATTTGTACATCCATTGTCAAAACAGGTGTTGTAAATTCATTGCCAGGTATTACCTAAAATAAAAACACCAAAATATTCATTTTCAAACATATTTGTACTCATAACTGTTGTGAAGAACATCAGAAGTCACTGCTTTATATTTTTCTATTTTTTATTCAACTTCATCTTTTTTCAAAACTGTTAATGAAAATTATATTAATTAAATTAACAATTTAAATTAACTAAAATAATAAATTAATATAAATACATTACATTTATTAATAATTATTTTTTATATATGTGTATGTATGTATGTACACACACACACACACACACACTCACATACACAGGGGAAGATAAGTACTTCTGCCTTGACAGTAGGAATTGGACAATTTCTTATTTCCAGGTCACAAATTTGAAGAAATTTGAAGTCTAGTTACAAGCAATTTTAATTCTATTTTTTAAAGAGCTGTGCAAATCCTGAAGCAATTTAGAATAATTTGTATATCTAATGTTCATCAAATAAGGGTAAGAGTTGGACACCATGAAGGAAATTGGCAATGGATTTACTTTACTAGTGATGTAAGGTTGCCATCAGATCTGTCAAAATAGTCTGAGCATCTGTTCGGTGATCTGAGAGGAAGATTTTATTTTTCTTTTGATAATAAAAAGAAATAATTGCAAGGACGGATATGATAAGCAGGCTTATTTATTGCTTTGGAATAGCACTGCACTTTATAAATTAACATCCCAATGAGAACATTGTTTTTATATCATCCACTATAGTTGATCTTAGCCAAAAAGCCAAGGAGTGACTATATAAGGTCTATGTCAGGGGTCGGCAACCTTAAACACTCAAAGAGCCATTTGGACCCATTTCCCACAGAAAAGAAAACACTGGGAGCCACAAAACCTTTTTGACATCTAAAATGAAGATAACACTGCATATATCGTTTTTTACCTTTATGCTATGTATAAAAAAACTATAGTGTGTTGCATTTATTAAATCAATGAACTGCTACAAAGAAAACAAATTTTTATTTCTGCATGCAACAAAAACATTTTGAACTCCAAAAAAAAAGACGCTAGGTCGAAGGTTACTTTCAAATAAGATACTCAATGTCTATTTGAGTCCTCCTCGTATTTATGAAATAAAAAGCCGGTGCAAACTATAAAAACTACAAATAGAAAAATAGAAAATAAAAAAATTGTGGGAGGAAAAAAAAAAGGACAGGAGAAAGAGGGGAAAAAAACCTTTCTCCTTCATCCCAATAGGTAAAAACAATTTTAGTAGCTTATCTACCATCTTTAAATACAGCATAATTATCCCCATACCTCATCTCTTAATTAAAAAACATTAAAATATTTCATTAAACGTTCTTTACTAAAAGTCCAGTAAAGACAACCACATATATTCATATTCTCTCTCTCTCTCTATCCTACCTCTCCCTCTCTCTCCTCTCTCTCTCTCCTCCCTCTCCCCCTCCTCTCCCCCTCTCTCCCTCCCTCCCTTCCTCCCTCTCTCTCTCTCCCTCTCCCTCCCTCTCCTTCTCTCTCTTTCTGCCCATTCATTCATTAATCCGGTCCAAGCGCCCACACATGCGCACACACACACACACACACACACACAAGTTTTTCTATCTTGCTCTCGTGGGGATCGAGAGGAGGAGGAACCGGCCTGAATGGAATGGGACAAATGAACACAGCTGCCTTAAGACACCCACCGCATCTCAGGCACCCCGCCACGGCTGGCACACTGCGGACATTCTTATTCGGCTGGCTCTCCACCAGCGCTCCTCTCCTGCCCTTGGTCTGCCAGTCCTCTTCCCCCACTCAGTGTGTTTGTGTGTGTGTGTATGTGTGTGTGTGTGTGTGTGTGTGTGAGAGAGAGAGAGAGAGAGAGAGAGAGACAGAGACAGAGACAGAGAGAGGCACTTGTGCTTCCCTTCTCTCTCTCTCTCTCTCTCTCTTTCTCCAACCATGATCCCCCCTCCCCAGCCAGCCAGCCACCACTGCCGATCTTCTCCTCACCTGACCAGCTGGCCTCAAGCTCTTCTCCTCCTCCTCCTCGTCATCAGCACTCAATCGGCTGCTAGCAGCTTGGGTGGCTCTGCTCGGATGGAGCAGAGCCATCCAAGCTGCTAGCAGCCGATTGAGTGCTGATGACGAGGAAGAGGAGGAGGAGAGTGTGAGGCCAGATGGCCAGGTGAAGAGAAGATCGGCGATGGTGTCTGGCTGGCTGGGGCCTGGTCATGGTTGAAGAAAGAGAGAGAGAGAGAGAGAGAGAGAGAGAGAGAGAGAAGAGAAGCACAAGTGCCTCTCTCTGTCTCTGTCTCTGTCTCTCTGTCTCTCTCTCTCACACACACACACACCACACACAAACAAACACACTGAGTGGGGGAAGAGGACTGGCAGACCTAGGACAGGAGAAGAGCGCCAGTGGAGAGCCAGCCAAATAAGAATGTCTGCAGTGTGTCAGCCGTGGTGGGGTGCCTGAGATGCAGTGGGCGTCTTAAGGCAGCCGTGTTCATTTGTCCCATTCCATTCAGGCCGGTTCCTCCTCCTCTCTATCCCCGCAAGAGCAAGTTAGAAAAACTTGTGTGTGTGCACGCGCACATGTGTGGGCGCGTGTGGGTGCTAGGACCAGATTAATGAATGAATGGGCAGAAAGAGAGAGAAGGAGAGGGAGGGAGAGGAGAGAGAGAGAGAGAGGGAGAAAGAGGGAGGAAGGGAGGGAGGGAGAGGGAGGGGGAGAGAGAGGGGGGGAGAGAGGGAGAGAGAGAGAGAGAGAGAGAGAAGGGAAGCGCAAGTGCCTGTCTCTGTCTCTGTCTCTGTCTCTCTCTCTGCAAATGGCGGAGGAGGACTGGGAGCCACAGTAGAAGGACGAAAGAGCCGCATGCGGCTCCAGAGCTGCGGGTTGCCAACCCATGGTCTATGTGTTACATAGGATGCTATAAAGATAATGGTCTGCAGTAAGTTTTTGTGTTTGCTTTTTAAGATATGTAGTAAAAAGCCATACTTTGCTTCCTAAGTAAATATATTATAGGATTAAAATTATTGGCCTTGTATAAATGTATCTATTATGGATGTAAATGTATAAAATATAACTTATATATACAATGAAATTTTATTCTTCTTGAAAAATATTCCAGGGATCATGGGTCATAGGAGCTGAAAAGTACCAGGGTAAATACCCATTAAACTCTAGGAAATACAGGAAAAAGAAATGTTATAGTTACTATGTGTGTATACAAAGGAGCTTTGTGATGGCAGAAGACCAAAAAATTAACTGTACATATCTGTAGCAAGTTGAGTATATAATACAGCTTATGCCATATCAGCATAAGTAGTAGCCAAACAATATCACAAAGATGTATGCATGGACATTATAGGTTATATATCAATTTCCTTGTGTATATTTTGGGGAATGTAAGAATTGCTGGATCAAAAATGTAGCAGCCCACTGTAGAATGACTTAATTTTATTTGATTAACATTTCAAGGAAGTTGAAAAATATGGATGTGTTGTACCATAATTCATAGCTGAGAGGCCCTCCTTGGCTTCATTTCATTCAGCATTAACTACGTAAAGATGATAGTTGAGTTGGTTTAATGAAATGTGTCTAACTTAAATTGGTTATAACACCTAAATACATTTATTTCTTTTGGAATTTAAATGGTCCTTGGATATACAAGACTCTTGGAAGTTATGTGTATTTTTTGATAGGGAAGTTGTTATCGAGGGTTGGAAAATGTTCACCTTCTATAGGCAGTTACTACACTAAAATAATTCCAGAAATGCACTGATAAATGTTACCTTTGAATTTACATTAAGGAGCTCAATAGTTCATACCTGTGTGAACAGCTCATGTTTCTGACTTATGTCCTGTAGAGATTAAGGACAGGGGCCTGCAGGAGATTAAGATGTCAGTTGCTTTAAGTGACACCCAATCCATTTTATTGACCCCAGCTCTATCCTGCAAAACAAGCACTTTTTGAGGAAAACATACTGAAAATTTTGAGTGGCTTTATGGGCTGAGGTATAATGGCTTTTCAAAGGCTGTTGCTAGGTACTGTGGGAAGGTCTGTAAATGAAACCACAACATCTGCTATAGATGATAGGCTGGCACATGTCACTGCATACTAATATGGCTGTGTATGCCATTACTTTAAAAAAAAGAAAGAAATACTAATGCTGTGAGGTGAGGACATTTAGCTTTATTCATTGTACTGGACAGGCTATTACTTTTCACTCCTTTCATTCTTATTTCAAGGTGGTATGCCATTTCAAGGCCACACAAGGCTCCAATCTGATTTCTAATGTTGGTTTTCAATAACCAAGGGCACAGGCTATGTATTGGAAATACTTTTCTGCTACTTACATTAATGCCTTGTTAACACTTAGATTAGCAATGATTTCTGCTTACTGATAAGGTTTTTCTTTTGGCCAAACTGAAGAATTGTTAGATTGATTTTGGGTTCCAAAACAGGATATCTGTGCTAGAAACACAGTTACCAACAAACCAAACCCCAATATTCTTAGAAAATAACTTATTCTGTACTATTTGGAAAAATAAGTTGCCTTTATTTTTATTTGTGAAATATGAACACTTATTTCACAAGAACTAGATTGCTGATATTCTGCACCCAGAAACAATGGAACAAATAAGACAAATCAAACGAAGCAGCTTCCCATTATTTTATCTCACAAATTAGCTGCAACTATATTGTAGAATGTTGCATGGTGTTTTAAACACAATCTTACTTTTAATTTCAGGTGCAATAAAACGTATAAGAAGAAATGGACAGCCATTTGTCCGAAATGGTATAGGGTTTCCTGCCTGAGCAGGGGGTTGGACTAGATGACCTCCAAGGTCCCTTCCAACTTTATTATTATTATTATTATTATTATTATTATTATTATTATTATTATTATTATTATTATTATTATTATTATTATTATTATTATTATTATTATTATTATTATTAAATAATACATGCCACATTTAAACAGACATGTTCTTCATTTATCTTTGTTTTTATTTGTTGTTGTTGTTGTTAGTTGCGAAGTCATGTCCGACCCATTGCGACCCCATGGACAACGTTCCTCCAGGCCTTCCTGTCCTCTACCATCTTCTGGAGTCCATTTAAGCTCACGCCTACTGCTTCAGTGACTCCATCCAACCACCTCATTCTCTGTCGTCCCCTTCTTCTATTGCCCTCAATCTTTCCCAGCATTACGCTCTTCTCCAGTGCGTCCTTCCTTCTCATTAGGTGGCCAAAGTATTTGAGTTTCAACTTCAGGATCTGGGCTTCTAAAGAGCAGTCGGGGTTGATCTCTTCTAAGACTGACCGGTTTGAACGCCTTGCAGTCCAAGGGACTCGCAGGAGTCTTCTCCAGCATCATAGTTCAAAGGCCTCAATTCTTTGGTGCTCAGCCTTTCTTATGGTCCAACTTTCACAGCCATACATTGCAACTGGGAAAACCATGGCCTTGACCATATGCACTTTTGTTGGCAGGGTGATGTCTCTGCTTTTTAGTATGCTGTCTAGATTTGCCATAGCTTTCCTCCCCAGGAGCAAGCGTCTTTTAATTTCTTGGCTGCAGTCCCCATCTGCAGTGATCTTGGAGCCTAGGAAAATAAAATCTGTCACTACCTCCATTTCTTCCCCATCTATTTGCCAGGAATTGAGAGGGCCGGATGCCATGATCTTGGTTTTCTTAATGTTGAGTTTCAAGCCAACTTTTGCACTTTCCTTCTTCACCTGCATCAAGAGGCTTTTTAGCTCCTCTTCACTTTCTGCCATTAGAGTGGTATCATCTGCATATCTTAGGTTGTTGATATTTCTCCTGGCAATCTTAATTCCAACTTTTGATTCATCTAGCCCTGCCTTTCTCATGATGTGCTCTGCATATAAGTTAAATAGGCAGGGTGACAGTATACAGCCTTGCTGGACTCCTTTCCCAATTTTGAACCAATCAGTGGTTCCGTGTCCAGTTCTCACTGTTGCTTTTTGGCCCGCATATAGGTTTCTCAAGAGACAAATAAGAGGGTCTGGTACTCCCATCTCTTTAAGAACTTGCCACAATTTGTTGTGATCCACACAATCAAAGGCTTTAGCATAGTCAATGAAGCAGAAGTAGATGTTTTTCTGGAACTCCCTAGCTTTCTCCATGATCCAGCATATGTTGGCAATTTGATCTCTAGTTCCTCTGCCTCTTCAAAATCCTGCCTGTACTTCTGGTAGTTCTCAATCCACATATTGCTGGAGTCTAGCTTGTAGGATTTTAAGCATAACTTTACTAGCATGTGAAATGAGTGAATGGTGCGATAGTTTGAACATTCTTTGGCATTGCCTTTCTTTGGAATTGGAATGTAAACTGACCTTTTCCAATCCTGTGGCCACTGTTGAGTTTTCCAAATTTGCTGGCAAATTGAGTGTAGCACTTTTACTGCATTGTCTTTTAAGATTTTGAATAGCTCAGCTGGAATACTGTCACCTCCACTAGCTTTGTTGTTGCTCAGATTTCCTAAGGCCCATTTCACTTCACATTTTAGGATGTCTGGCTCGAGGTCAGTGACCACCCCATCGTGGTTATCTGGGACGTTAAGCTCATTCTTCTATAGTTTTTCTGTGTAGTTTTGCCACCTCTTCTTAATCTCTTCTGCCTCTGTTGGGTCCCTGCCATTTTGGTCCTTTATCATGCCCATCTTTGCATGAAACGTTCCCTTCATATCTCCAATTTTCTTGAAGAGATCTCTGGTCCTCCCTATTCTATTGTTTTCTTCTATTGTTTTGCACTGTTCATTTAAGAAGGCATTCTTATCTCTTCTAGCTATTCTCTGGAATTCTGCATTCAATTGGGTGTATCTTTCTCTTTCTCCCTTGCCTTTCGCTTCCCTTCTTTCCTCAGCTATTTGCAAAGCTTCCTCAGACAGCCATTTTGCTTTCTTGCATTTCTTTTTCTTTGGGATGGTTTTAGTTGCTACCTCTTGTATAATGTTGCGAACCTCCGTCCATAGTTCTTCAGGCACTCTGTCTATCAGATCTAATTCCTTAAATCTGTTTGTCACATCTACTGTATATTCATCAGGGATATAATTTAGTTCATACCTGAGTGGCCTAGTGCTTTTCCCTACTTTCTTCAATTTAAGCCTAAATTTTGCAACGAGAAGCTCATGATCTGAGCCACAGTCAGCTCCTGGTCTTGTTTTTACTGACTGTATAGAGCTTCTCCATCTTTGGCTGCAGAGCACATGGTCAATCTGATTTCTGTGTTGACCGTCTGGTGATGTCCATGTGTAGAACCGTCTCTTGGGTTGTTGGAAAAGAGTGTTTGCTATGACCATTGTATTCTCTTGACAAAATTCTATCAGCCTGTGCCCTGCTTCATTTTGTACTCCAAGGCCAAACTTGCCTGTTATTCCAGTTATCTTTTGGCTTCCTACTTTAGCATTCCAATCCCCCATGATGATAAGGACATCATTTTTTGGTGTTAATTCTATAAGGTGCTGTAGGGCTTCATAGAACCGGTCAATTTCATCCTCTTCAGCACCAGTGGTTGGGGCATACACTTGGACTACTGTGATATTGACTGGTTTGCCTTGATTCGCACTGAGATCGTTCTGTCATTTTGGGGATTGTATCCCAGTATTGCTTTTCCTACTCTTTTATTGACTATGAAGGCTATTCCATTTCTTCTGAGGGATTCTTGCCCGCAATAGTATACCTGATGGTCATCTGAGTTAAATTCACCCATTCCTGTCCATTTTAGTTCGCTGATTCCTAAGATGTCGATGTTCAGTCTTGTCATCTCTTGTTTGACCACATCTAGCTTGCCTTGATTCATGGATCTTACATTCCAGGTTCCTATGGAGAAAAGATCTTTACAGCATCGGACTTTCCTTTCACCACCAGATGCATCCACAGCTGAGCGTCCTTTCGGCTTTGGCCCAGTCGCTTCACTCTTTCTGGCGCTACTAGTACTAGCCCTCTGCTCTTCCCCAGTAGCATATTGGACACCTTCCGACCTGAGGGGCTCATCTTCCAGCGTCATATCTTTTTGCCTTTTGGTACTGTCCATGGGGTTTTCATGGCAAAGATACTGGAGTGGGTTGCCATTTCCTTCTCCAGTGGATCACATTTTGTCAGAACTCTCTGCTATGACCTGTCCGTCTTGGGTGGCCGTGCATGGCATAGCTCATAGCTTCATTGAATTACACAAGCTCCTTCACCACGACAAGGCAGTAATCCATGAAGGAGTTTGTTTTTATAGTAGTAGTAATTTTGTTATTGTTTCTAAATCCTTAATTTCTTATGAATAAAAAAATGATTCATATATAACAAATTAAACAACAGATTTTTAAGTCCCTGTTTCATATAGACCATAAAAAGAAAGAGCATATTAAACCCTAGATATTCTAAAGCTAAGATGGAGGCTACTAGAGGAACAAAGATCAATAAGTTCCCTTTCTTTTGAGGGGCATGCCTTAGGCTGCTCTTTTATGGCTAAAAAGAGAACATTTTCAATTATTTCTATATTTGATTATAATAAAATTCAATTCATTTATTCCTATATAGTCTTTATGGTTTACATTTTTTAAAAGACTCAGATCATTCAGTCACAAATTTTAGAATGCACTGGTGACACCTGACAATTTTAGGGCTGATATAATACCAAGATTAGGTTTATGGACCTGCTTTATGCTACTACATAAAGTGACAAAATTTTGCAGTCGTATTTTTGTGCCCTTTGGCTTTTGACACTGAAATACTCGACCATTATCTTCAAAATTAAATCATGTCTGCATTTTAAAAATATTTTAAAATAACATTTCCAGCCATTGGACACATTTTTTTACTAGGATTCAGTCAGTTCCAAGATACAACATGCTAAAACAGAGTCACAGTTGCAAGCAGTGATTTAACAGACACCTATGTGTTTTTGAAGAATCAGTCAAAGGAAAAGCTTCTCTGATGATGTCTGACAGTCTCCAAGGGAAAGAGGAGTGAGAACATGAAAAGAAGAGAGTATCAAAAGACAGCTAGAGTAGGTAGCAAAATGAAGAAAAAGTGATGTAGTCAGTGAAGTAAATCTTCAGTTAGTTTCTTTGGTCTTGCAGAACTAGAATTTCTTTTTCCCCACAATCTTGTCTCTCTTATATGATCCCAATTTCTCTGAGAAACAACTAAAGTTTGGTACCAGTTATTTCTCAACTGCAGGTGTTTGTGGCTGTCGCTTTTTCTTGTATCCTGAGAAGTAAGCACACACAGACATAAACACACAGACACAAACACACACACATATTCAATCACTCTGAATAAACATTTTGTGGACTTTGGCTCCATTGCTTTATTGATATTGTAGTTTCTATGCATTATGTAAGCAAGGAAAATGTTTGTGTTTTGTTTTGTTTTGTTTTACAAAATATCACAGACATTAATTCAATTTTTATATGATTTATATGCCAATTTTTATATGTTTGGGACTAAAATGCAAAATATAAGGTATATAATATAAAACTTTTTTTTTCATTAAAACCATCATTCACCTAGTGTAATCTAGTGCTCAGAAAAGGATTCCATCCTGCAGGATATAGATTCCATCAAATAATCTTGGGGTAATCCTAACCCTAACTATATGCTGCCCAATATGCTCCAAAGTTAGAATTAATTCTAAAATTTCAAAAATACATTGTTCTGTCACAATTCAATTTAAGGCAGTCTAATCCAATTTACTTAAAATTTTGGAACACACTTCTTTGAAACAGAACTGCACTGAGCTAGTGACAGAAGAAAGAAGAAACAAGTCAAGATCCTCTTTGCTACCCCTCCTAAGTAGGTGTATGGTTGCTGAATGAACAGCAGTACCAAAACATCATAACTTTAGTTTAAATATGGATATTTTAACAAATGAAACAGAAAAATAATCATTGAAATTAGATTTTGGATACCCATGCTTACTTCTCCACATAAACACAATCATTCACTATAAACTTCTGCCAGTGATGAACATCATCCTTAAAGCTATCATGAAAGAATTACACACTTTGACTTTTTGATAAAGCCTTGATAGTATTTTATACCTCTTCTTTTGAGGCAAAGAGATGCCCATGAAAACATCCTCCAATTTGGAAAAATGTGGAAATTTCATGATGCCAAGTCTGGATGGACAGTGGGCTTTGTTGATGAGATACACCTTTGCACTTCCCTTGTAGATGGTTCATGAAGTGTACAGTTGATTGTTTTCATGTTGCAGCAAAATTAACGTCTTTTGCTGCAATCTTTCTTTCAAAATTTAAGTGCTTCATTTATTTTATTTTAATTCCTGGTGAAATTTTGTGATTGTATTCCATAGATTGGTTCTTCATTTCTGGATCATAATGTTAAATGCACATTTCATCACCTCTCATGCTGCTGTGAAGAAATCTTCATTCTTATAATGTGACAGCAGTATCTAAAAATGTAATTGCTTAAAGCTTTTATCTCTGCTGTTAGCATGCAAGCTACCCTTCCTGTCCTAATCTTTCAATATACTTAATGTGATCTACATGTAGATATGAAGGCTTGAGAACAATTTCAGTTTGAGTAGATTAAGGACAGCAATTGTCCTTAATCAATTTATAAATATTTATTTTTATATAAATTTTATTAAAAGTATAAAAGAGAACACAAAAGCTAACAAATACAGAATAAAGAAACTAAGGAAAAAAGAAAAAAAAGAAAAAAGGGCAGAAAGAAAAGATCAAAAGAAACAAAAAGACAGCTTTAGGGGAGATGACTATATGCCCCAAAGTGGAAAAAGTCTAAACTATTCACAGTTGAGGAATGGTTGGTGAACATTATTGAACTTGCAGGATGTCAATGCTGCTAACATCAGATGTTCTTGCTTTGACAACAGATGGAAATGTAGCCATCTTTTCTCTTTCGCTTTTAGAGTTACTTGATGCTGGGAGGGGGGATGTGGATGAGAGTCCAGTTAGTCATAACAATAATAACTCAGCTGTGGGAATCAAGGTTATTGCGCCCAGAGTTGATAAAGATTTGGCGGGCTGGAGAGCTGGGGAGAAAGCCCGCACTTCAAGCTAATTGGGGAATGTGATTTATGACTGTTAATTGGAAGAGGGAATTGTACTTTGCTACTTTGTGCCCAGGGGAGGGGATTTCAGTTTTTGGCTTTAACTATGTAGTGCCGATACTTTGTTTCTCGAATAAAAGATTCTTTAAGGTAAACAATGCCTCGAAGTTCTTTTGAAGAGTTTCATCTGTCGGAACCATGACACAGTAATGTCTAAATCAGCTTTCTCGATTAGAGAAATGATAATAACTACATTTATGGCAACTTACAGACTTTTTGCATGAAACAGAAAAAATACATTTATGACTTGTAATTTTGACATTTAGAAAAACAAATTATTAGACAATAGAAAAAAGAGAGCTTCTTTGTAATCCTAGAGTAAGAGATAGTTTTGCAATTAGAAGAAGTTGCAGAAGAAAACAGAAGTTCATCAACATTTGATAGCCAACATTGGTGGCTATCATAGTTCATCTACTTCTTTATTGATAATACCATCAAATTTTCATAATTCACCTCACTATCTTTACCTTTGGCCCAGTTATGCACAATATTCATGTCAAGAGAATGTGTGTGTGTGTGTTACCCTGCCTTTACTATTTTTATAAATAATTCAAGGTGATGAAATATATACTGTAATATTCCTTCCTTCTCCTATTTTTTCTCACAACAGCCATGTGAGGTGCGTTGGGCTGAAAGGGAGTCACCCAGCTGGCTTTCATGCCTAAGGGGGGATTAGAACTTGGAATCTAGCTTGGTATCTTAACCATAGACAAACTAATCACCATAAACCTACATTCAACAGTAAATTTCAATTGGAAGGACTCTTTCAGCCATTGCAAATTCAATCATGACACATTGCTTAAAGCACAGCAACAAGTATTCATTGATCACCATTTCATGAAAAATTACAATTTCTCACTGCGGCTTCTAATCAATTGCCATCTTAAGTAAAAGAATGGATGCTAAAGAAGATGTCAGAACTTACCACGTACTAAATTGCCATCTTAACTGCCATCTTCTGTTGATTTACAATATTGGAGACATTGTTTTTCAATATGTAAATATAGCATTGTCTGCAGTTCCTTAAAGAAGGACCTTTTCTTGGATTCCATGTAACTATTCAATCCTAGGAAGATGAATGGATAAATAGAGTTCCAGGCATATACTACACCATGAGCTTCAAAGTATAGTTTTGCCTTTGACTCTAAAGTGCTGCGTAGTCTTAAACACCTAATTGTTCAGATTACTTAAATAGCATTTCCAAAGTTTCCAATAGTTCTTTTCAAGCTTAATTTCACTGAATGCCACTCCTGCTTTCTCATCCTTGAACATTGCAGTCAACTCTCTGCATTGTCTTTCAATTGTTCAAAAAGACTGCAAGTGGGATGACAAACCAAGGAGAATCTAATTAAGTGATTGCTCTGAACTGAGGACAGATCTAACTTATGGGGCTTCCTGTGTTCACATTTCCCAAACACATGTAAAATTAAAATTCATTTCAGACTCTTATTTTAAAGAAAACAATTCTTATTTGATGTCACTTAATTTTGTGTATTTGATTCTGTGTAATGATCAAGCTGATGTGTAATCTAACCAAAGTCATTTGGTCTTCAAGTTCTTTAAATGTTCTTTTAGAATCAAGCCCACCACACAGTGGGACTATTCTGAAGACATTAGCCTGAATGTAGTGTGGTTTAACCCATATACCACTAGAGAAATAAAGTAGTGGATTACATCCCCCTTAAGATACAAAAATGACTGCGATTGGTGCGACTTCACTATTAGTAGACAGATTCTATGCAAAGTACAGGCACTGGATCAGTGTATGAATGAAAACTGCTAGTAAATGTGCTACTTGATTTAAGGAGTTATCTATGCTCTTTTGCTACATTGTCATGTATTAGCTGACTATTATATCCTCTTGAAAAGAGAATTGCAATTTTTTTCTGAGAAAGCAGTTGGAAGAGATGGATGAAACTATCAATTTGTCTCTTTCATCTCTATATTTTCAAATCAAATTAATTTCACCCAATGCTGGGATTCAAATATGTGAACAACCGGTTCTCTGTGTGGATGCAGCTTCCAGAAGTCCATTTTGGGCTTGGGCAACAAAAAATTAGCTACCGGTTCTGCCGAAGTGGTGTGAACCGGCTGAATCCCACTACTGATTTCACCTACTTTTGAATAAATTTGAAAGTTTAGTTAAATGCTTACTAATGAGCAGCCCAAAAGAACTTACTCTTTTAACTAACTTCAATATGCATAGATGCTCCTAGCATATAGAAAACTATTCCTTACAGCTATTAAAACTGAAGATTCAGTCAGAAAAAAGGCAATTAATTGAAACAAAATAGTTGAATATATAAATTGAAATTCACGTTTTAAAAAGCTCAACATTCAAAACCTCATAATAGATGACAGCCATTCTTTCTTTAAAATGATAGAACTTATATTTAAAGATAGAACTTATATTTAGTAAATTCTTATCTAGGACCAAGATGAATGAAAGTCACATATATCATATAACCAGATTCATAAATTCTGGTTATAGAAGCACTAAGGTAAAATCTTTAAATTCTATTCATGAAATAATTCCAGTCAATATGGGCAGTTTTAATCAGATCTTTAAAACCCTAGATGTTCAGTGGAAAGTGGTACTGATCTCTTTGTTGTGTTAATTATCACAGTCAAGAGAAGGATTCATGCTGTGAGCAGCATTCCCTTTTAATGCTATTGCTGTCAGGAATTTCATGAGTTCAAAATAATTGCCTAAACAGCTGCTTGAAGAAGCACTTATTTCAAAAAGACAAATAAACAAAAACCATGGATGTCTGGCTTGCTGCAGAGAAAGAAAAGAAATAGCAGGAAGTGATAGGTATCTCAGAATTAAACATTATAATAAGGCAATAAAGTTAAAAAAATAGAAGAATGCAGACTGTGGGATTATAGAATGAGGCAAATACATATCCTATGTACCGTATTTTTCCGTGTATAAGACGTTATTTTTTCCTGCAAACACCCTGTTCAAAAATCAGATGCATCTTACACAAGTGCAGCATCTTATACACGAAAAAATAATGGTAACCTCCATAGCCCAGGGCATGCCTGTGTGGGTTCTTTACATGCCGCTGCCATGCGTCTGGTGCAGATGTCAAGCCCTTATGGGCTTGCCACTAACAGGAGGGGGGAGGGGGCAAGATCGTCGGATAGCAGCATCCGGAGGCAACGGATGGGACCAGCAGCATGGATGGCAGCGACAGCCCTTTCCCTCCCTCGTACCTGTATGCTGGCCGGGGACCCTATGGAACACAGCTGCGAAGCCATCCTGCTTGATAATAGCAGCCGGCCGAACGTCCGGATTTGCCGGCTCAGCTGTTCGGCGCTCCGCTGAACAGCTGATCGGTGCAGATAAATGGCGGGGAGTTTAAAACCTGCCTTCACTTCCCTTACCTTGCTGTCATGATGGTGCTCATGCTGGTTTGTTTACCAGGGTCGGAAGACTGCTGCTGTGAACTGACTATGCATGCTCATCGTGCCGGATGCTGGTTAGGTAGATGGGGGGTGGGGCCGGCCAGGAGGCATCTATTTAGAGCACTGGGAGGCGGTTGCTCCTAGCACTGACTTTGTTTGCTGTAAGGTTGGAACTCTCCATGCCAGAGCGTGTTATACCAGGTTGTGTCTTATGCACGGAAAAATATGGTACTATGGAGCTAAGTAAATCAGGAAAAAATTTAATTTGAATTTTACACTAGATGAATTAGGATAAACTGTCATAAAACTTATGTTTGATTGAAGTAGGTATATGTACACATATAACCTAAAAAGATCAAGCACACATGTACTTATGAAACTTGTTTGGTTTCCATTCCTTATGGGATTCCCTGCCATTAGTTATGGTGATAATCATCAATTTGGTATGTAGTAATATACTGTAATTTTAAGTAGGTCTGGTTCAGTCAAGCCCCATTAGACGCTGTCTACAATAATAGGATTTTACTTGGCTATAGTATTGTAGCTGTCTGGCTAGTTTTAGTTTGTTTGTAGATATTTTGTGGATTTGGCTGCTATGTATATATTTAGTTAGAATAAACCAATTTATAAAAACTGGCAGTGTTCCAATATCTCAGGGGTTGCCACAAAGAAGAGAGAGTCAAGCTATTCTCCAAAGCACTGAAGGCAGGACAAAAAGCAATGGATGGAAACTAATCAAGGAGAGAAGCAACCTAGAAACTAAGAATAAATTTCCTGACAGTTAGAATGATTAATCAGTGGAACAACTTGGCTCCAGAAGTTGCTCCAACACTAGAAGTTTTTAAGAAGATATTGGACAGCCATTTGTCTGAAATGGTGATGGACTAGAAGACCTCCAAGGTCTCTTCCAACTCTATTCTATTCTATTCTATTCTATTCTATTCTATTCTATTCTATTCTATTCTATTCTATTCTATTCTATTCTATTCTATTCTATTCTATTCTAATTTGTTGGAAGAAGCATTGTCTCAGTTTGACATAATGAGCATAACAACAACTTGGTACCTTCCCCAGCAAACATTGCAACCAATTAGGTAGCTCCAAAAAAGAGTTAGATAAATTAATGGAGGATAAGACTATTAATGGCAATGAGTGTTGATAATTGTATTCTACTTTCAGAATTTAAATAAGAATGTCTTGAATATCTGGTACTGAGAGAAATTACAAGGATGCTACTAAGATTCTTGGAAGCATATCATTGACCTTTGTGTGACATAGAATACTGCCCTAGATATACAGTGTATTCAGAAAGTATTCAAACCCCCTTCACTTATTATGCTGCAGCTAATTCTAAAATTGTTGAAATTCATTTTTTCTCATTAATCTGCACAGTACCTCATAAAAAGTGAAAACAGAATGTTAGAAATGTCTGTAAATTTATTAAAAAGAAAAAAAAATGAAATATTACATTAGCATAAGTATTCAGACCCTTCACTCAGTATTTTGTTGAGGCACCTTTGACAGCAATTACAGCCTCGAGTCCATGTTGGTATGATGCGACAAGCTTTGCACACCTGGATTGGGGGATTTTCTGCCATTCTTCCTTTCAAATCCTCTCAAGCTCAGTCTCGTTGGATGGTGACCGTTGGTGGACAGCCATTTTCAGGTCCCTACAGAGATGTTTAATAGGGGTCAAGTCAGGGCTTGACTGGACCACTCTAGAACATTCACAGAGTTGTCCCTAAGCCACTCCTGTATTGTCTTGACTGTGTGTCATGTTGGAAAGTGAGTCCCTGTGAGCACTGTGAAACAGATTTTCATTTAAGATATTCCTGTACTTTGCTCCATTCAGATTTCCCTCAACCTGGGCAAGTCTCCCAGTCCCTGCTGCTGAAAAACACCCTCACAGCATGCTACTGCAACCACCATGCTTCACTGTAGGGATGGTATTAGGCAGCTGATGAGCGGTGCCTGGTTTCTTCCAGACATAACATTTAGAATTGAGGCCAAAGAGTTCAATCTTGGTTTCATCAGACCAGAGAACCTTGTTCCTCAAAGTTTGAGAGTCCTTAAGGTGCTTTTTTGCAAACTCCAAGTGGGTTTTCATGTGTTTTGCACTGAGGAGAGGCTTCCCTCTAACCAGTCTGCCATAAAGCCCAGATCGGCAGAGGGCTGCAGTGATGGTTATCCTTCTGGAACTCTGTCTCATCTCCACACAGGATCTCTGGAGCTCAGTCAGAGTGACCATCGGGTCACCTCACTTATTAAGGCCCTTCTCCCCCGATTGCTCAGTTTGACCAGGCAATCAGTTCTTGGAAGAGTCCTGGTTGTTCCAAACTTCTTCCATTTGAAAATTATGGAGGCCACTGTGCTCTTAGGAATCTTTAGTGCAGCAGAAATTTTATTGTAGTCTTCCCCAGATCTGTGCCATGCAATGAACTCTGCAGGCCGTTCCTTTGACCTCATGGCTTTTGCTCTGCTACACTATGCATTGTCAGCTGTGAGACCTTCTATAAATAAGTGTGTGTCATGTCCAATCAATTTAATTTACCACAGGTAGACTCCAATCAAGGTGTAGAAACTTGTCAGCAATAATCAAGAGACCTGGGAAGCACCTGAGCTAAATTTCAAGTGTTGTTGCAAAGGATCTGAATACTTATACCAATGTGACATTTCAGCTTTTTTTCTTTTTAATAAATTTACAGACATTTCTAAAATTCTATTTTCACTTTGTCATTATTGGGTGCCAAGTGTAGATTAATGAGAGAAAAAAATGAATTTCAACAACTGTAGAATCAGGCTGCAGCATAACAAAATTGACAAAAGTGAAGGGGTCTGAATACTTTCTGAATGCACTGTATATTTGGTATTATCCAAAAGGGTTTTCCTATGTTTCTTGAATTCAGCTACTATTTAATTTGAAGAATACCTGTATTTTTTCTTTCTCCATATTCTTTTGTATACTTAAATTAGAATGTATATATTTCTTTTATGATTTTTATCCAAGTCATGATAAGTGCCTTTTATAATTGAAGAGTGGGTAATTAATTAAAATCTATGTTTATAGCAGCACGTTAAATAGTTCAGCAACTTGTTTAGATCAGTACTTGTTAATACTTCGATTGAAGACTTATATGGAATATCAAGACTTTAGATTTGATTGAGACGTCAAAAACATCCACTTCTGCACTGTTGCTAGTAAAACTGTGATATATCCACAAAGTCATCAGGAGGAAAGACTGGTTAAAAAAAAAGACTTTCCGTGTATTTAGATAAATATTAATATGTATTAGTTTACAACAATTTTAAACATCCATATCAGAAGCAGAAAGGACATATTACTGAAAAAGTTAATTGTCATAAGTGTCTGAATGATCAAGATACAAATTGATAAGCTTACGGTTAGTCTTATTTCAGTATGAAAACCATCAATAGATGCCTGTATATTTTTTGGGTAGATAAATAAACATTTGTACCCAGTTAGATACTGTATATATTGGACATGTAATTTGGATATTATGGCTCTTTCACAAATATTAGCTTTCATGTTATAATTCTCCGTATAGAATAAAAACTAGTCTGTTTTTTCCATATTTAGAAATATTTTTTCCCTTCTTAAAAAGGATTTATTTTTGTAAGTCGGTATTAACAAGATTTGAAAGCTTGCAACAAAGCACTGCACTTGATCAAAGATTCAGTTTGAATGGTTTCCCAAAGTGGCTGGGGAATAGCTAATGCTGTCTTACAGCTAAAACCATGTTAAGTATTGACCTGATCAATGCCTGAATTAGACAAAAATTACATAAACTGTTCAGACTTATATTTTCTTAATCAGGAGTGAGTTAAAAGTATAATAAGAACAACTTCAGTTTCTAATACATCTAATCCATTAAACACATTTTAAGATAATTTGTATTTATTCATGGTTGATTCATTGGCAATATTTATTTTTTTTAAAAAAACAGTAGTATAATAGAATTGAGTGCTGTCTAAAGGATTAGATATGCCATCTAGCCAAACCATTTAAACTAGTGGTCCAATCTATGTGCTGAAAAGTTTATGGATGTAAATCTACAGCAAGCTACAGCCTGCTAATAATTTCCAAAACTCAAAGACACGAAACACAATGTTAAACAAGGCATATTGATCTTTCTAGATGCAGGGATGGCTTTTCACAATTTGAACTGGACTTTCTTGTTTCAGGTGTTTAAGAAAAACTTTGAGGTTTTTGAGTGGTCTCAATTGTATGTTAATTTTTTAAATCTTCTAAATCAGTATTTTCAATGCATTTCAAAATAAACTATTTTAGCTTTTTTCAAAAACTCATGATAAAATGACTCTTCTTGTTGTTCACATTTCCAACATAGATTACAGAACACTGTAATTTCTCTGGTGTCATGTAGCAACAATACATCATTTTATAAAAGCACTTTTAAGATTATAACATTGTAATAAACAGTGTAAATTTCAATTCTTTTACCCCCCCCCCCCTCTATTTTCACATTGTTCCATCTGTATATTAAGTGAAAATGTTAACATTTAATACCATAGATTAGTTTTTTTTTAACTTTGAATCTCCCTAATAACTGTGACTGGAAAACCATTGGCAACTATGTACGTTTGCCATCAATTGTTCTCTTGATTTTATTTTTTTATTCCCCTTGACAAAATTATAGTATGTCAAAGTATACTAACCATTTGCATCTGCCTAACCCTATAAAATGCTTCATGTGCTGAGAGACACAAGGTGTTTCCAAGCACAACCTAGATTTGTGTCTATTCCATATTCTGAATATGGCATGTCTAAAATAGTGTAGATTTTTAATATCTACACTAACCTTTATTCTATTGTAGCATAAATATCCATGCCACCCAAATGTCAGGTCATGTTTTTCTAACTCTAAAAGTGTTCTATTTTTCAGTAACACCCATTCTTATATCCAAATCAAACAGAAAGATGCAAAATATAATTTCAAATCAGATAAACCCATCCTTCTCTTTCCTTTACATTTTAAAACCTTTTTTTAACCTGTGTATTTTCCTTGCTATACAAACTTAGCTCTTTTTTCCACTGTATTATAATAATAATAATAATAATAATAATAATAATAATAATAATAATAATAATAATAATAATAATAATAATAATAATAATAATAATAATAATAATAATAATAATAATAATAATAATAATAATAATAGGCAAACCATTCATTTTTATTGTAGAAAATCTCCCCAGCAATGCCATTGTAATTACTCCTATTGTAACAACTTTTTAAACTTCATTCCACATCTTGAATAACAATATACATACACTAACATACAATTCACATTTGTTATGGTGATACCCAAATATTTTACTGCAAGAAAGGAGTCTCACTCTTCCGAATGAGCAACATCAGGACAGCTTCTACTTAAGAAAAGCAGTGAGCTCAAATATCTCCATTGATGATAACCATCCATTAACCATATGCCTTGACTCCTGACTTGCAGTCATCACAACCTTAACTCTGGAGCCACACTGGCTGACAAACCTTACATAAAGTTTTGACCCTCTGACATTTGACCATTCTTCCCCCTGCCGTATTGGATTGGAACCCTTTTAAAGCAAGCTTACTAAACTTATTTCTCTTCTACATGCCTGTGTGTTTCCACTCACATTTTGTCTTGCTGCTCATTTATTTACTTTGCAAAAACCAGTTAGTAATGTTTGTATCTATCTCTCTGTGTGCTTGGTTTGAGACAGAACATTTACTCTCTTTTAGGTAAAACCACTCTGATCCTAAGGAATAAAAGGCTGCAAAATTATTTCCAACGTCTCAGCCAAAATGGTTGCAAATAACTTATAGTTATTATTCAATAATGATAATGGCTGGTAGTTTCTTGTTAAAGTCAAATCTGGCCCCTTGCTAGGTACAGTATTAATGCTATATTAGCCTTTTCCCAACTGCCTGGCATATTTATCTTTATAAAAAAGAAATCATTGTATTCTGTAAAGTTTGTAAAAGTTCATCCTCAAAGCTTTTATAGCAAGAAGCCAATAACCCATTTGGTCTAGGCACTTTTCAGCTTCATCAACTTTTCTTATTGTTATGGATTCATTCATAATCTGTTTCTATTTTTCTGTAATCTTTGGTAAATTTTGTTTCTTTAAATATTAATCTATTTTCTCCAGGGAAATTTCTTGTCTTTTATCTAAATTGGAATAGTATTGATGAAACATCTTTTGCATAGCCACCTTATCTGTATTTTTCTTTTGTAATTTCAATATCTTTTTCTTTTTTGTAATTTGTATGCCAACTACTTTTCTGATTTATTTGCAGACTCATCCCTTCATGGATGTCTAGTCTGCCATAGAATGTCACTCAGAAGCAACCCTGTTCATTTCTAATGACTTCCAGAACTATTTCTTTTTCTAGAAACACTGTAATGACACAGTGGTTATAACACTGCCTAATTTAAATCCTGGCAGTAATTTTTAAATTTTATTTTTTGTTAATTTTCCAGGATTATTTTTTTTTCACAGCTTGCTGCCAATGCTCCTCTCTTTTTCTTTCTTCTCCATTTTTTCTAGTAACTTAAGTTGGAAAGGTTTCATCTTCAGTGCTTGGTTGTGAACTACTCTATGTGAGTATCCAGACTAAGCTGTGCTATTGCAACAACAGCAAATAACAGCACTGAAGGGTAGGTATATACAAATCACTGTAAATTCTGTCCACATTAGTAGACAGAAATTTGGTCTGTTGGACGCTTAAAAAAAATACAAGGAGAAAAATAAAAAATCTCTATATCCATATTTAATAATATATTGACATGGCTTCTCTTAATTAACATAGCAATTTATAAGAAATATTTTCTTTTAAATATAAATCAATATTTGATATGTATTTTTTGATGCAAGAATATCATTTCCCCAATTTAAGTTAAAAAATGAGCATCCAGCCTTTAAATTTGGTGTGTTAACTCAATTGAAATTAATTTATGTCATTGTTCAATTATCCAATCACATATGACCTTTGCTACCTCAGATATGTCAATTTACAAGGATTGTCAGTCAGTTAACTTTGAATCCTAGTAAGCTAGTGATAGTGACTTCTCTCAGCCTGATTGTGATTTTCTTTAATTTTTTTCAGATGTCAAGGTCTTGCCTTGCATTTTATTTCAAAAATCTTTAACATTTAGCTTCATTATTACTGCTTCCAGTGTGCAGTTTGCTTTTATATTACCAAATACTGAATTATTTGTTCTTCTTATAGTTCAAGGTCTTCGGAACAATTTTTCTGTGGTACAGTTTAAAAGCATTTTTCCTGTGTTTAGTTTTTCACAGACATGCTACAATTGGGAAAACTATAGTTTTCACATTAGATGCATTTGTTGTTAGTGTGATGGCTTTGCACTTTAATACATTACTTACATCTCTTAGTTTTTTATTTTGTTTTGTTTTTGAAGTGATAAACATTGCTTAATTTGATGGCCACTGTTCTGACATATGGTATTTTCAGCTTGGGAAGAGAAAGCTTGTTTCTATTTCAACTCTTCCACCAATTTGCATTGGGTAGGTTTTGCCTGTTGGCATTTTTTTTTAATACCAAACAACCAACTGGATTTTGCACTCTTTTATTTACATCAACATGAAACTTCTTAAGTCTTCTTTACTTCTAGCTATCAAAGCAGCTTCATCAATAAATATGAGGTTGTTAATGTTTCTACAAGCAATTATGATTCCACAATCTCTTTTCTCATGATACTTTTTGCATATGTCAAATAAGATCATGATGTTGACTGATTGATAGATTTTATTTGTAGTTAAACTTATTGTGCTAGGCGTAATGCATTATACTTAGTTTGATCATCTATCTGCAATATTCCCAACCTCGATGGGATGAAAACCTTCAAAATTCCAATCAGCATGTCTGTAATTGGAAACACTGATTGTAAATTCTGGGAATTAGATAATAAATTATAAATCAGGAAAGGCCAGTTTAGCTTTTCCAGTGTATTTGGAATAGAAAGGCTCTCTAATTACACTAGACTAGTGTTTCTCAACCTTGGCAAGTTTCAGGTGTGTGGACTTCAATTCCACAGAACTTCAAAGCCAAAAGTATTAGTGATGAACATCATTTATTTGAAAAGAAAATGTGTCCTTCTTTATGTAATTACAGCTGGAAAAATTGCCAAAACTAAAGTGAACAAGGAAGGGTAATGAGTAATACAGTAATAAGATATAGTAACACAGATAAATACCTATATAGGATATCAGGAAAGCATGTCACATAGAGTTGTAGACTTGCAGACTTCCTTACTTTAATTCTTTGATTTATAATAATTTGAGTGTCATTGACAGAATGATAGGATTTTATTTGTTTATTTGATAATTGGCATAGTTTAGATGCATGAATCCTTTGGTCATCTTAATAGATATATTGAAATATATAGATATCATCTCTTCTTCTTCTTCTTCTTCTTCTTCTTCTTCTTCTTCTTCTTCTTCTTCTTCTTCTTCTTCTTCTTCTTCTTCTTCTTCTTCTTCTTCTTCTTCTTCTTCTTCTTCTTCTTCTTCTTCTTCTTCTTCTTCTTCTTCTTCTTCTTCTTCTTCTTCCCCTTCCCCTTCCCCTTCCCCTTCCTCCTTCCTCTTCTTTTACCACTTTACATATCAAGGGAGATACAAACTTCTGTTTTTGCACTTTTGGCCTCTATCATTGTTATTTGATGCTGTTGTAGCATGTCTTTGATGTTGTTTCTCCATCAACTTCTGAATCTGCTTTGTGCCTTCTCCTCTTTTTGTATATGCTTGTTTGGTATAGAATACCAAGACATCCTCTCCAGGTGAGCAAACCACTAACTTGCTTTTTTGTATGTAGTTTAAGATTAGTTCTATTCCAATTTTTTCTCTTATGATCTCATTTTTTAATTTTATCCCTTTTGGTCACTCCAGCAGTTTTCCTCAAACATCCTATTTCCTTGATGACTAACTTTCGCTTATGCTTTATTGCAAGTGTCCATGTTTGGCACTGCTAACATACGGTAGGAATAAATATGATTTGTATGGATAATATATTGCTCATACAGTTCGCTAGTTATAAGTTGCATACCAAAATATAAGGGAATGAATAATAACAGCTGCCAATTTTTTTTCTAAAAAGTTAGCAAAAAATCTGGTGCAAATATTTTTTGGATTCATGAACCATCATTCCCAAATATGAGTTTAAACAGACCTTCATATGCTGTATTTGAGATTTTCTGTTCTGGACTTTTGCCAGAGTTTGCATACTTTGCTCTGTGGAATGTCTAGCATGGAAGAATCAGGCAACATTACACCCTACAAAGTTTCACCTATGTTTACCTTATGGTTCATATTTTAAAATCTTGCTAAACTGTATCTGACTCCATAGTTAGTGCAATATGCTATGAGAATTTCCTTAACAACTTTAACCCTATGTGAAGAGTTTAAAATATGTGATCTCAGTGAGTCAGTTCTCTCTGAGAATCCCTAAGGTTCTAAATTTTTGAAAAAAAATGTGATAAAACTAAAAATGGAGCTGATTTAACATCCTGTCTTCTATTTGTTTCCTGCATCTTTAGATTAGAGATGATATATCTACCACAGCACACTTTTGTTAATTGTAGCACCTTATTTTCATTATTTTCTGGTAAGTTTAATAATTTTTATTCAGGAAGTAAGCTATTTCCAAAGCATAGTTGAATGTCCTTCAACATGTCCTCCTACCCTTTAAAAAAATCTCATTTTTTTTTGTCTTGGGCACAAAAGAACAGACTGTAAATGCCACAGGGCTACAAAAACACATTCTCCCTTCTGTGAGAATTGTTTGCTAAAGATGGAAGGTGATGTCTCTCTCATAGAAAACAGCTGTTCCACCAGTGGTTTGTCCTCTAATACTTCCCTTGGCAAATTAAAGACTGTGATAACTGAAGTAAAATGTATAAGGAAGCCTAATGTGTTTGGACTGTTTTGAAATAAACAAGAGACAGAAATTTTTAGAAATATCCCCTCCCCTCCAGTACTTGCTGCTGCCAAATGGCATACATTAAGCTAGCTGAAAAAGGAAATTGCTACTTCTTCATGGGGATGAGTGGGAGATGAGAAGTACAAGGGTGTGGGTGTATTTTTTTAGGACTGATGGAGTGGATGCTATCAATAGCGCATGTGCTATGGACATAGATAAATATTTGATTATTTATCCAAAAAGGTAAACAATTTACCATCACAGCATTTAAAATATTTCAGTACATTTGATTTGTGTTTTAAATAATCCATAAGCTTCTTAAGATAATTCCTGAAAAAGAAAAGAAAATGTTAATAATGCAAAACTTTAAATTAAAGAAACCTATAGAAATGCAGGCTGCCACATTAATTGCCCATGTTTATGCAATTAAAAATAATTATGACCAGTAAACAAACAATTGCAGACCCTACCAGACATTGTAAATCTGAATTTATTATTATTCTAAGTATGTTTAATGGTTTGCCTTAGCCATTACTGCAAATCCACAATATCAGTCAGAACAAATAAAAATCCAACATTTTAACATTATATTAGCTCCAACTATATATTAAACACTAGGATGTATTTGTGTGAGTTTCTCTCTCTCTCTCTCTCTTGCCATTTGTGTGTATATTCTTTCTCTTTACACACACACACGTTACTTTACATAATTATCTCAGAAGTATTAAAAATTAATTTAGAACCACACTTGCTTCCATAAACAATTTCTAAATTGCTAGCTGTCCAAGTACTCTGCACACATTTCCCTGTTACCAAGTAATCCAATGAAAGTAAAACAAAAATAAACTCTTGATTAGAATGTATGTATGTGCATACTCATACAAATGTTCCAAAAACAGGATATTGCCCTTTTGTTCTAAAATGATATTTACTGTACCTTTTCTGTTCTAGTGCATCATTTTTTACTTGAGCTGAGAGGATGTACTCAAGTATAATAGAACTGTTAGAGCCACCACCAAGGTAGGAAAATTGGAATAAGCAGACAAGAGGAGAATCAATGGCAGCATTCTGAATCAAGATTTTTTCTATGATTCTTAAGTGTATCAAGTGATGCAAGTGGACCTACAGTCCCTCCAAACTTTAGTTCAGAATGTTGAAAGTAGCAAAGGGGAAATAGTAAAAAATATATTAACTCTAAATTAAACAAATTAGATTTTAGTCTGGATTCCACTTACATTTACTTTGGGATGAATGTGAATCCTGAAATGCCATTCAAAAGTCAAGTCCCTTGGGCTTAAAAGAACCACATATTCTTGTTTGCCATATGGAATTGGATATCCAAAATGTCTTTATCAGGGAGATATTAGTATGTGTGTCTGTGTCTCTTTGTTTTGATAAGCATACTTAATAATGTAAAAGAAACTGGGACTTGCAGCATGCCCATAGTGAGATGAACATCCTCAAAAGTACAGGGATGTCGTTGAGGCAGACATCAGCAACTAGAAAGCAAATCCTGATCTCTTATAATCTCTCCAGAAAAAAGGAAAGATCACAAGATTTCTCACATGTACTCCAGACAGCTGCTCCTCATGAGTAGACTGCAGGAACTGAGGGTTTTATGATCAGCTTGTGAGTTTCGTCAAGGGAGCTGCATTAAACTCACAGCCATTCATGTAGCCTGAATGGACAAAAAGTTCAGTTTAGCCTCATTTCTTAATCACTTTTAGAATTGCTTTTTAACTGGTTTTCAACAATTAAGAAATTTGAGTTTGGCAAATGTACAACATTCACCAGATGAGTCTCCTTCAATCATTTTAAAAAGAAGTTTAAGTGTAAGATTAAAGATTTTAAAATTTATATGGGAGAAATAAGCAAGAAAAGGGTGATTAGAATTTTGATTTTAAAAAGTTATTAACAAGTAAATGGTATTTGAAATTATTTTGAAATTAAGTATAAAAAATCTTCCCATAGGAAAATGTTGTTTTGGAAAAAATAATAATAATAAAAGTTGGACACTAGAGGAAACCACAGAGAACTAAATATTGCAATCAAAGGAAAAGTATACTTAAATTCAATTCATTAACACAGAATGAAGCAAAATACCGTAACTTTGGATGAATTGAAATTTTGACTTTAGTTAAAAGTTTGAGCACATTGGCTATTGTCAATTATCATGGACAAACTGGATTTAAAACAAGTTATAAAAGAGAAACATATTTTACTGGACAAGCTTGAGAATACAGCTGATTTAAAAATGACAAGTTATAAGAATGCTATGGGAAAAGATATTACAGTAAATATCTTTTAAAAAGATAAATAAATAAATAAATAAATAAATGCAGCTGATTTCTTCATAATTAAAAAGAATATACAAATAACTTACAAAAAAAAAACCTTGTTAAAATTTCAAAGGATTTTCTGAGAAGAGACAAAGAGAACAAAAAGAAATCAAATTCCGAGACATTATTTAAAAAAATTAAAGATAAAAATTTTAAAGAGAAGAGAAGAAATAGTAAGTTGGTTTATTTAGTTAAGTTTAAATATATATCTTGTTGTTTCTAATGACCCTTAAAAGATTTTTTGTTAATCTGGACCAAATTATGAAGCATAAAAAAAGTGAATATATATATATATATATTCTTGCATTTTTTGAGAAAGTGATAAGTTACTGTGTTAAAATAAAGGGAAGGAATATAATATTGGTTTGTTTCATTAAGAATAAAATGTATGTATTGTTTTCTGGTAACACAATGGACTTTTGCTGACTAAGGCTGCATAATGATGCTTTAAGAATTTATTTATAGATAAGAAATGTATACATAAAACAGCTATTTTGTTATAATATCCAAGGTGGTGGTAGATTACTGAAATTGTACGTATTTGTGATGAAGAAGGAATTCATTTCTTCTTATTTATTTTCTTTACTATATTCCTCTATTTATTTTCTCATATTCTTCTATTTACTTTTTTATTTTCCTTTATATTTTCTTTTCTGCTATCCTTTTCTATCCCTATTTTTTCCTTGTTAGCTTGCATTAGTCTATTATGTTTGCAAATTTTGTAAATTGTAAATCTTAATAAAATTTTCAAAATATACTTGTCAGAACCCATATTTTAAAGGGCCCCTTTTTCCTTTCTAAACCCAAACTTCGTTCTCTTCTCTTCCTGGGTTCTGCCATACTCCTGGAGAGGAGGGGGAAGTGCTTGCGGGTTATTGTCTTGTTTCCCTCTATCGCTACAATGTAACACTTTGCTGTTTCTGCATACTTCTTCTGTGAACTTTCTCTCCCCTTGTTGTCAGCTAGTAAAAGTGGGGAGGAGAATGGAATGTACTTCTGGTAACTGGTTTATCTCCGCATTCGCAAGGGAAGGTGTGAAAAGCCGACCAAACATCGCCGCAGCCCGGAGATGGCCTGATGTTATCTCCCTTTTTCCCACAACAAACTTAACACCTTGGGATTGGCCTGTTTGAACTGACCGGATGAACTACGGAGTGGGGTTTTGCTCGGGATACTTTTTACCTATTGATCTGGCGAAAAACCTTCAGATCCTGTCTATTATGCCTGCTATCAACTTCTCCTAATAAAAGCTCCTTTTGGAAGAAACTGCTCCCACAAGTTCCAATTTCTTAGGATGAGGGTTTGACAATACTTCAAACTTTTCAGTTAAAATCATATTTAATCTGATGGTGCAGCTGAAGTACACATTACAGTCTCTACATTTTACAACACAGCTTCATTGGAAATTATTTCTTCCTTTGTATTAGCATGTTACATCATTCTCTTACACATGGATCAATCAATGTTCAGAGGTGAATTATAATATTAAATTAATATTATACATTATACAATGTGGTTACAGGAAAATGTGGCTTATCATAATCTCCAAGCAATATTATCACCAAATTATAAATAAATAAATAAATAAATAAATAAATAAATAAATAAATAAATAAATAAATAAATAAATAAATAAAGCATAATATCTCTTTAGTAAAACTCAGCTGCATCCTTGAATTCTTCATTTATTTCATGTTGTCTGCTACATAAACAAATTAACCATGAAACTACGGTAATTATAAAGGAACTGATTAGCCTAAATGTCACATATAATAATATAAGGGACTTGTTAATCACAATTTCCATATCTTCCAGGAAAGGGTATCCAATCCACCCCCCAAAAAACCCACTACTTTTACCAAAGAAAAGCAGTAGATACCTGGATATTTCCATTGTTATCCACTTTGTGTTGTCATGGAGTTATGGATAGCATGTTTTGAAAATGAAGGATAAATTATAAACAGGAAGCAACTAGATTGTTTAGAAGATGACCAAATATAGAAAAATTAATGTACTAGCCAAAATGATTGTATCATCTGTAACTTTCAAAAATAATTATAAAATCCTGGCTATATGTGTTTTCGGAATCTTATCCTAGGAATGTCATCTAACATGTCCTTGGGTGTTTGAGTAGGCTTAATAAAGTATTTGGTGAGTCTACTATATTGTGTCCTTGGTTGAATAAATTAAATGAACCCTGCCACTAACAAGGTGGTTGAAAAAGGAAAAAGTACATATAGATACTGTATGCACAACTCTGGATGATCTTATTCCTCCTTCATACATATGAACTCTTTCTTGGGATTCTAGATTATTTTTCAAAGTTTTTCAGGAAGCCCGAACAACTTAAGATGTTCTTTCAGAATCTATATTATAACACTTTTAAGCCTGAACCAATATGAAATGCTAGTATGATAAAGAAAGCATGGGGGAAATCAAAACCTTTTATTATGCTAGCATATTTATATTTCACAGTGCCACAAACATTTCACTTTATAAAGCTAAATTATAATATTGCAAACATAACAACTACATTAAGTAGAAAATACTGTAAATTGATATTTGCTTGTGCTGCACAGGAAGCAGCAGCTATGGATTTCTAAAAGTATTCCTTGGAACAATCTGTCCACAGTCAATCAGAAGCAGATTCTTGAATACATTCAGACTGCCTATGTCAATGACAAAAGCCACTTAATTTTCTCCTCTGAAAGTCCCTTTGAAAGAATCATGTCTCTTATGTAAACAAGGCAGACTCACAGTTTAGCTTATTGGCAAAGGCTCAGAGAGCACTCATTAAGATGGCTCCACACTGTTATGAACCTCTCCCAGATGGATGACAGCTTAATTACAAATAAAGAGATTAATGCTATAGATAGTTAAAGATTAAAGATTAAAACCACTACACTGCTTTTTAAAGCCTAATTTATATGGCCTTCCATATAATCATATATCCTGGATTTTATTTATTGGATATTATGTGTAGCAATAGTCATTAAATAGTTTTGATAAATATCTAGCAAATGGGAACCTTAAAAGAAAAGAAAGAATGAAAAATTAAATACCAGTCAGGCGGAGAAGAATGTATCAAATCCTGGAATTTAAGAAAAAAGATTAAGAGGGAAAAGTATGGCAGGGGGAGAGAGAAGAAAGAATCTAGCCTGTTACAGTCAAATTATTGGACCTCAAAAAATACATTTTCAACATTGGTTGATTTTGTCAGGACATAAAAACAGCATTGTGAATAAAGTGGACTGAAGGATGCTAGCAGCTAAATCACAAAAGAAACCCAATAAACCATGAGGAATCTGGTGACATGCTTATTAAGGTATTTTTATATCAAGTGCTTTCTCTATTCTGAATAACAAGTATAATTTGTTGTCATGTTCCCAGCCAATAACAACCTTTTTTTAAATTTTATTTTGCTTTTTACTTTGCTTCATTTCTTTTGGCAACCTGAAAAAATGACTGTCTGTCTGTCTGTCTGTCTGTCTAGCTAGCTAGCTAGCTAGCTAATTTCTATAACTGCCCATCTCAGACAATGATTCCACCCCTGATTCTGTATCAAAGGCACATCAAACAACTAAAGAAATTTCACATGCACACTTTTTGCTCCATCCTCAGCATTCATGTCTCCAAACTGGAGATGTTGGATCACCCAGAGCCCATCAGTATTGACTCCTTCACTATCAAAGTCCAGATGAGATGGATGGGATACAGTGTCAGAATGGATGACCACTGTATGCTTGACCAGTTGATGTGTAGTATACTGGAAAGAGACCACACAAGCAAAGGTACTGTAAAATAAACTATACACCACTGTGGCATCTATCCAAGGGAACTAGAAGCTATGGCTGCTGACAGAACCTGCCCGTGAGCCCTGTGCTATGAAGCCTCCACCAGCCTTGAAGATAGGCAGTGCCCAAAACTGATAGCAAAACTGATACCTGTGCTCCCATTATGCTACACTCTGTGCTTTCAGACTGGGACTGCAGAGCAACCTCCATGTCCAGAGATGAATTGCACAATTGTGTCTTCCTCAAACCCAAAGGACTACCATATATATAATCTTGCCATATAGACCCAAACAGATTTGGAAGTACAGCTCCAGGCCCAAGTAGATTCTAATAATTTGATAACTTCTTTGAACTTTCCATTGCAAATAAATATGCTCTGCCATTTCAGACTTGTTCAGGATAAGATTATAGATGGATGGCAGTTATGATGTGGACCCATCAAAGTACAACTAGACTCTACTCAACATCAGCACCATGAGTCCCCACAGCTTTATTTCACCTTCTATTACATTTTTCAGTAATTTTGGGAATGATTGGGATTTAGAATTAAAATCTACTTATTTATTGGGACCAAAATAATATCAAATTGGATTCCACAGCTTGCAAGATACACAGTCTGCATAACCTTAAATTTCCATGTTCATTAAACAACAAGAAATCATGCTTTCTTGTTTCATCATGTAAATTCTTAATTGACAAAAACACATGTGGGCAACATTATCATCCTTTATGTTGCCTTCCTTGACTTAAAATAACCCTTTGTCTCTATTCCATGTAACTGCTCTGTGCTGCTTTTGCAGACAATGCAACAATCCTTTCTCTGTCTCAGGTTAGCCTTAGGACATGTGTCTGGGCCTTGGCAGACTTTGTAGGGAACAAAAGCACATAAATAATTACTATAAACTAAATGTACTGTATGGTATTCTCAAACACCAGTGGTGCAATGATAATCATCAGAATGACATACTCTAGTTAATTCTCTCTGACAACTACTATTATTATACAAGACATTTTTTTTCCAATTTTTTCAGTTGACTTGTGGTTCCTCCCACCGTTTCTGTTGCCTTTAGGGTAAGGGAAAGCTGGAGCAGAAATCCACCATTGGGTTTATGATGTAACATGGCAGATGCCTCTAGTGGATATTAGTTATTGTAATGAGTGGATTCTAGACCAGAACTTACTTGTTCCTGCTGAATATTCAATTTCACAATTACTATGCATTGCAGTGCTTTTTGCCTGGCTTGTTTGTCACAGTGGTATTGGAGGCTGGTAGCAGAAAATCACTTTTGTAGAGAGAGTGTCTTTATGATTCAAGTAATTCTGAAGTTCATAGTCAGATTTTCTTTCATAGTCTCTTATAAGACACTATATACTGCTCTTTGATATCTTTCAATGAGTGTTATGTTTTCACTGCATTGTATTATGTTTAAATTCTTTTTGCTTTAGCCTCCTTGCCATTGACTATATTTACAATTAAATAAATAAATAGGAAGACAAAACATAGATTTGCTCTCTCCCAGTAATTATGGCTGTACTATCAATTTCATTCATGGATTTAGATTCACATAAAATGCCATTCATTAATTTCAGAGACAGATGAGGCAGATGATCTGTAGGAAATTAAATCTCATGGGAATTTACAACCATATTCACAAGAATAGAGGGCACAGATATTTAACTGTATTTGATACACCTTATGGAAATTTAAATAGAAGAAAATACTGTTTAGATTGTAGTAAAGTTCCTTAATATTCAGAGGTTGGTAACATTTCCTGAAAGGAACAGAATGTTCTGTTAACTAACTGCAAGAATGTAGAATCCTTACAAAATTATCAGATTCACCCAGAGCCAGGTCCATTTGGTATTATTTCTTTCTTATTTTATGTTCTGGATCACTTACGTTCTAGCCCTCTGCATAAGCAGACAGGCACTTTATTATGTCAGCAGAATCTGATGTGATTTTCTTTAACATCTTTAAGTTCAGCCCAGGATTTGCAATAGAAGCATTAGTTGTTCTATTGAAGGGGTCCCCAACCCCTGGGCTGCAGCCCACTACTAGGCCTTGAGCCATTCGGAACTGGGCCACAGAAGTGGTGGGTCGAGCGTTAAAATTGGAATTTGGGACTGTTATTATTTTTTAGAATTCATGTAGTACAATATGCCATCTTGGTAGAGTGTAAAAAAAACTCCCTCAACTGTATTGATTATCTATCTGTACTTGTTTTCTACCTGTACTTGATTTTCCCATCTGTTTCATCTATTATCCATAACTATATTCAAAAATAATAACAATAATACAAAGATGCCTCATGTTTTACATCTGCTGTAGGATGTAAATGAGAAGCACTGAAGTATTATTAATTTGAATTCTAAAAGTAATGTTGTGTCAATTGAAAAAAGATGATACCACAACATATAGAATCTGCATAAAATATAAGTAATGAGTGGGAGAAAATTTTCATGTTAAAGATTTCAAAAAAATATGGTTGTTTGTTTGTTTAAAAAAATGGAGATGTGTTTACCAAGTCTCTCTCATATTGGAGAGAATTCCTGACTGGCACAACACTAGCAATTAAATTCAGTTCTCAGCCAGAAATTTCTATGAGGTCTAGAGTGTTAAGTGCTGGAAATGGGTATTCTGTGCTTACTTAGTTGCACCTTAGAGATCTCTTAGCAGTTAGAAAGGGAGAATTGTGGCTAGATAAAGGTTATGATCATTAGATAAGGCCATTTTTCACTGAACGTAATGATCTTTTATGCAGGAATTGTGGCTTGAGGGTGACATAATAATGTGGCTAAAGTTGAAACTAATCTTTTTATATAAAGAGGCACAAGCTGCATGATTACCAGAAAAGCTCCCAAATTCTTTGCTCACAGCTTGATCTAAGTGGATGATGTGATTTGTACTCCATGCCTGAATTAATGTTATAAGATAGAGTTATTCAGGAAAATATTTTCTGCCTGCCATTTCTTCTCCCTGTGCCTTTTCCTCTTTGTTTTGCTTCTTTTTCTCTGTCATCTTTCACAATTACCACAGATTATTTAGAAATTGTATCACAGGTTTTTTTAAACTCTTTCAACTTACAGGAATGATTATAAATACATGAAAAGTAAAATTATGGCATAACAGGAATATTCAGCTGTGAATGGCTGAAGTTAGGGAAAACAATAGTCTGCTTTAAAATTGGGAAACAACCAAGAAAAGATAAAATCTGAAACTTGGGCCCTCTGAAGGGATTATAATCAAAACTCTGTTTAAAAAATAGTTAGTGTTTCCACAAGAATATTTTAACTTCAGTCTGAAGTCAAAAGTTTTGCAATCAAACAGAGAATGTCTTAGCACTAGCCCTGGTAGACCAAATAATTGATAACTGCATAATTGGTCATGCAATATTAATAAATTTCACTAAGACCCAGTCATCTGTAGCTGTTTCTGTCTATCCAACCATATTTTCTCCTGTAGTACAGGTGGTGGGGACTGGATAGGAACCCTGCACAGTTGTGAGTAAAGAAGATGTCATGCTGCACACTAGTACTCCTTTCTTTATCCAGTCATTTTTTGCCCTTATTCTGTTACTATGTGCATTTCTGAAGTCCTAATCAGTTAAAGCAGACTGTAAAGAAGAACTGCAATAGGGCCAAGAATAATGGTTAAGAGAAGCCAGGATTTCTTGTTTTTTGTCTCATAGAAATTAAAGGTTCAGAGATGGACCTTATTATTCATATCTTTTTTTAGATGTTATTATTTACAGTGGATAAATATAAACTAGAAATAATTATCTGTTGCAATTTTTATAGCCTTTCTGCATGTATGTTAAAATACGAATTCAGCCTCCATACTGGTTTCCCTGTGATCCTAGCAATTTGAAATCTTCGACATGCATATGCTCATAATTGGCATGATAATTCTTCCAAAATGAAAATGAGCAACAAAGTAGAGTGGGAAAGCAGAAGATGTGAGTTGGCTAAGCTACAGTGTCTTTATTTCTATCCCCCCCCCTTTGTATGATTGTGCATGGTTGACCTTTCATTTATTTTCTGGAGCAGTAGAAGCTAAACCCCTAGGCTCAAATCTTGTTAATCATGATTGTGTTGCATTGTGAATGCAATCTCTCGGAGTAACAAGAATTCCCATATGTATGATATGTGTGTGTATATATTTATATATGTGTGTGTGTATACATGAATGACTGATCCATATGTCAATCCTATATTTTTTAAACATTTCATAAGTTTCTCAGCAGATGGTATAATGATCCTTTCCATTCACAAAATTGAAGTAGTATATTAAGGAAGATTTAGGACTGCTGAATATAGAATATATATTCTAAATATTCCTTATTGCTTCTACATAAATCAGTTGAGTCCCATGCCATCTGAATCATGTGAAGATATTTTCTTTCAATATGAACATCAGTATATATACTGTATGTGCATCTTCATGAGAGACACCCTGATTACGGCAAGTGCTCTTTATGTGGCACAGATTTATGTGTGTTCATCCTTAAGTCCATGAAACCCTAAATCAAAAGGATCTTCATCTCTTTTTCAAAGGAGATAGAAAATTGGAAACTGAATTAAACATAAGATATCCTATTATTGTATTGCCCCTGTATACTCAACCATATTGAGATAGCATTTTGGGAGATTGTGATATATCTGGTCAGCACACCTCAAAAAGCTGAAAGAGGTACAAATACATAAATACAAAATGGGCAACTCTCTGGAGAAACATTTGATATTCTTTCAATCATGGAAGGTATGATAGAATAATATTTAATCATGAATAGTATAGAAAAAATGGAAAAAGAGAAGTTATTTTTCCTCTTTTCACCATTTTAGTCATAATTCAAATGAAAAAAGGGGAAATCAGGATTTTCTTACATAGGCAGCAATTAAATGCAGATGCATTTAATGCATTTGCTGCCTTGAGTGTGAAAATAGCCATCAATTTAGATTATTTAAAAAAGAAACTGACAAATTCATAAAGGCTTTTAGTCTTGATATCTATTTATTTCTTTCAGATCATAAGCAGGGTGCTTCAATGCCAGCTCCTAAGAAATGTCTGTGAAAGGGAGCTATCAACATGTTTGTGAGCTTCATGAATGCATTTGATGGGCCAGTATGTGAGAGAAAATGCTGAACTAAATGGGTCCTCTCCTGATCCAGCTGTCATTTTCTTATGTTATTTATCTTCTTTTCCAGCAAATGTAATAGTTGAAGTGTTGGGCCATGTTCAGAGTGATCTAGGTTCAAGCATACTCACAGACATCAAAACTCACTGGGTAATTTTGGCTAGGCCAATCTGCCTCACAGGGTGATAATAAAAGAAGATCTTGGTGAAAAGGAAAGATTATAAATCTATTAAGTTAGATTAAAATCTCATATTTTCATTTGAAACATATTTCTAATTAATATATAAGCATTTGTATCATTCAAAATAAATTATCCATTCAAGTACAAAATATAACATACCTCTTGGATTCAATGCTCTGAGATAATTTAAAAGAATGATTCTATTTGAAGCTACATTGCTGGTATGCACTTCACACTAAATATCTACAAACAATTCACAATGCCTCTTGAAGCCATCATGTGAAACATCCCCAAAAGACCTTATAAGTAATAACTATTTGCAGTTTTTTATTAACTAATTTTAACAATCTCATAAAATCAGTTTATTTTCAGAATGGAATCAAATATAAATATTTAATTAAATATTTAATTTTAGATTAAGATCAGCACCTTGCATTATATGATTTTATATCTCTATTCATCAATTTCTGTTGTCCTCTACACTTTAAAATATAATTGCCATATATGTTTTATCTATTTGAGAATGTTGTCTTGTTTTGTAATGTATCCAAACAGACACAAGGGTTCAGGAAAATAAATATTTTTTTTACCTTTTAAAAAAAGTCTAAGGAGTTGACTGCAATTAAATTTAAAACTTTAAAAAGGTTTGACTAGAACAATCAATAAAAGTGTTTACTGGCCGGGTGCCCTTTCTGATGCCACAAACTTTGCAGCAGATAATAATAATAATGAATAATTATTATTAATAATAATAACAACAACAAAAACAAAAATAACAACAATAACTTTATTGTCACAGAGCTCCATGTGGATTAGCCCTCAAATTAGCTTGTATTCCTGCACAACAACCTTGTCTCCTTTCCTTTTTCTGATCCTGTCTCTTCCACCTTTTCCTTAAAGGGGCCTCGCTCCTTTTCACCCCTGGAGCACACTGCCACCGCCTCCAATTCCTCCAAAAGCCTCTCTCTCTTCCTCTGGGCCTGCCGACAGCCTCATCCAGTTCCTTTGCTTCATAAGCCCCGGAACCTCTCCTTCTCTGCCTCCTTTGGAAACAGCCTGATTTGCAATAGAATCCGTCGCTGTGCCAGCAGTCAGATCTTGCTGCTGGCAGAACAATTTCAAACAGAGCAAATGACTTTTAACGGTCTCACCAACAGTTCTGAAACAGCTAAAAACTCGCCATACTAGCAAAGATTTTTGGTTGTATGTTAGCTTAGTCTCACAACGTTGCTCAAACACATTAAAACTTTCCTGACCATGTGGCAAATATCCCTTATATCCCTCCAAAAACTTTTCACCTTCGAGAGCCAATGCAGCTGCAGCCGATCCAGGTGCCGCCATCTTAGAACAGATATTTTTTCTTTGCGCCCTAGGAGAGATATATCTGCTGCTACCTAGGATTGAACTCTCAACCTTCCAAGTGGGAGGTGAGCACCTTCATCAGTAGGCCACTACACCTCTCATTGTATTTAAAGGAAAGATCTTATCATTTGAAAGTGGAACTATCTACCTTTCTGTTTTCTGGAAACTTTTTTTGTGGCTGTTAAAATCTTTGACTCATCAATTAACTTATGCATATCACCATTCACACTTTCTTTCAAATCTTTTTTATTCTCTTCTCTTTCACCTATTCATAATATTTAAGCTATTTACCTTCTGAGCCAATACAGGGCTTTTTATATTAGTCAAGCAAAATTTAAGCCTATGTGTGATCTTCATCCTTGGTGGGAAGACTAAGCACAGAAAACAACAGGATGCATTTTAAAAATTGCATATGTTAATTGATTCAGGGTTCCAATACAATTGTCCCTTTAATATACTTCACAGTTCCTGCACATGCTACTGAGAGATAATTACAGCTGATCAACATGGCTTTCATTTCAAGTCAAACAAAGATGATCTATTTATTAGTTAACAAGACATAAAAATGGCTTATTATTCTTTAATATCAAATACATTTGTATGCTCAGATCAGCAGAAAAGGGGTAAATGAGAGAGATGAAGTGAAAAAAAAGAAAAATGAAACAGTAGAAAAAATAAAGCAGGACAGAATTAAAGAGAACTGAACAGAGAGCTAAATTAGCTAGTCTTTTTTATCCCTTTCTCTTATACTAGCCAGAAAAGCCATGTGTTAATTCCTGATTAGCACTATTCAATTAGTGCATATCTGAACATTATTACAATTTTATTCCTTTTTTGAAAAGAATATTCTGGGATTAAATGGTTTTCTTCTGCTTCCATTTGATTATTTTGTTTGTGTCCTAGTATAAACCATTCCATGAACACCGTTGCTACATCACTGGTCTGGAATGTCTTGCTGTACATTTTACCATGAATTTTTCATTAACCTAATAATGAGTCATATAGCAAACAATTATGAAATATTAGATCATCTATTGTTCCGTGTTTGCTTATGTTTGGTGGATTTCTTAATAGAGTTTACAGAATATAAATATAAAGCTAAGAAAATTTGAAGCTGGATTCTAGACCAGTGAAGTGGCAGCTAGGTACTAAATAGTCTAATCATACCCTAAATTGCTAATGATACTATTAAAACATAGATAAAATAGGAGCATATATCTTATTTTATACATATCAGTCACACATCACTCTAATTACATTCAGTTACATTAATTAATATTTTATCCTTAAAAATAGGTAGAGCTTTTCATTAAATCTAAGGACTCAAGAAATTAGGTGCTCTCTTTTACAATATTCTGCAAGTCTTTGTTTCCTCCCTTTTGACCAACTATTATTCTGATTTGAGATAAAATATCATACATTAACAGGGATATACTCTTATCTCCAAGCTTCCAGGTTACTTTTCTAACTTTTGTAAGATCCATTTAATATAACACTTATAATATGCTAAGTCTTTGCTATCATTGATGATTAATTGTGCTTTCCTCTCATAACTAAGCATTTATGAAAAATTATATACTTCTAACAAGAGCCTTTATTTTACACTATCTTTCCGACATCTACATAAAATTTTGCTATCACTACCCATATGTGTCACATATTGGACGATATTCCCCCCATTTCATTTGGCAAATCTATTGTGAACCTTCCATAGCTCAACAGGAAACACAAGGCAACTATATATACAATAATATTGAAATGAAGACTGAATGAATTCCTTACAAATGATCGGCAAGGCTGCTTCTTTCCTGAGATATCCAGCATTCTCCAAAACAATCACTTCCCACAATTAGAGCAGTACTCCTGTAATTTGGATTGTTTCTTTGGATCATTGTCAGCCTAGATTCCTACAAACAAGGAGCCAGGTAAGTGGAATGTTCATGAGAGAGTGGCCAGCTCCTGGCCCATTCTGGGAAACAATTCCCTGTAGGTGTCCAATATAAAATCTGCTTAGCCATTCCTTAAATCACTTAAATCAGACATAAACTTTAGATATTTTTTGGACTCCAAGAGTGGCATCATGTATACTTTGTTCCCTCTGTAGTACTATTTCAACAGTTAATGAAATGAACAATACTGTACATTAAGATGGCAATAACATAATACCTGGAAGCACACAAAATAAAAGTGGAATTCTCTTATGTTGTTGCTTTTGGAATCAAAATCACAGTCTCATACAGTTCTATGAATTTTGAAGTGCTGTTGAAAACAGATGAGCATTTTTATATGTGCTTATCTGTATGTTATGAAAAAAGTGGTATATAGGAATTTATTTTCTTGGGATTTTGAATCAAAGATCAAAATCAGCCTGGAAGTTAATATGCAAAACTTAGTAGGATCCCTTCTGAGCAAATATGTACAGTACCACGCTGAACAGCTTTTCTCCTTCTTTATGAATAAGAAATAGGAAAATAATCTAGCAAATTCAAACTGTAAGAGAACTGTTGATTTTCTAGTTAATAAAATAAGGGCTAGAAGCCAGTCTGAGAAGTCCCTTATACAGCAGCAGAAATCTGCATTTTCCATGTGAGGTCAATAAGTCAAATACAATGGCTGTATTTTAAAAGGTTGAATGGCTTTATGATCATTAAGGTCATTTATAGTCATGAAAGCTGAATTTTGTTAAAAGTGGCCAGATTTCAAGCTCTAGAAATAGCTTTTACGGTTTTAAACGCAATTTTCTCCTAAAAATGTAGGAAGTTGAATTACTGCATATTAAACCAGACAAGATTTTGGAAGATGGCAATTGGTTGTCTATCTTCCATTTGCTTTTATGGGAACTTTAAATGAAAAAAAATAGTTTAGGAATCTGAATGGAGAACAAAAGGTTAAAGAATCCTACCCCAGACATACAGTATATACTAAAATCTTAATGTGGACTAAGTCAAATTCAAACTGATTATTTATGAAAAAACATTTGGCAATCATGAACAAAGTCTGTAACTAATATCACACATCATTTGGTTGTTGGTCTGTTTTAATATAAGGATATCCACAAAATGGAAAATATTTTTATTTAGAGCTTAGAATCCAACTGTCAATAAATTTTAAGATGGCTGTGTTTAAATATTTGAAGAGCATTAAATGTTTATTGTTTAGACAGTGCAAATTGAAAATATTATAAATATCCTGGCTATAGAAATAATTGGGCTGATAGAAACAATATCCTTTTTTTATTTATCTGGACTGCAAGATAAAATAACAATTCATGCTGAGTGTGTGTGTGTGTGTGTGAGAGAGAGAGAAACTATAGTCATTATCAGGCAAAAATAACCATGAACAGGAATTTAGTTCAAAGCACTTCAGGTTTATCACATGCTACCTATACACAAGAATCTGATCTACTAATGGTCAAGGCAAATTGGCACTAGATAAGAGACAACACAATTCAAGAAGGAGATGGACTTAGGTCTCTTGTGGGAGCAAAGCAATCCCAAACTGATGACATGTTTGACTCCTCCTTGAGCTCCGCCTGGTCATCTCCTATTGTTATATTGATTAGAAACAATTTTCAGACCCTTCCCTCATTCTCACACATTACCCACATGAATTCTAAATTCTAAATCCTGTACCAAATATTTTTTTACCCAACAAAGTCACAAGTGGGTGGTTGAGAACTGTATTATTCTATCTGACCATAAGTGTAGTTGACGTTTTCCCATTTGATCCCATCCAATCTAAATCATAGCCTCAGGGACACGACTGGTCTCTAATTCTACTGACTAAGCTAAAAAATAATTGAAAAAAGCAAACAAATCACAAGCCATAAAACATCAGACCAAACACAACACTAGGATTAGTCAGAACATTTGAAGCAATGCATATAAAATGACCAAGTTTTGTTTCAAGGTCAAAACACAACTCTCAGTGTGTCCATGTTTTGTTTCAAGCTTAAAGCACTTTGCAGTCTTGTGAAACACAAAAGCTATCAAATTTATTCTAGCACAGTTGTTCATAACTAGATTTTATTTTGTTAGTTGCCTGACATTATTATTATAAATTAACATGCAAATGTTAGATAGGGAAGAAGCAATTATTTTACATACTTTTAAGATTTTTTTACTATTTATTCTATTTGCTTATAATTTTTTTGGCCATATATGCTATTGATAACAAATTGCAAAAACACTTAATTACCCATTAAGTTCTTTTTGTTTGAGTCACTGTAGGCTATAATGTGATGACTACTTTGGTTTTCATATAAAAATATGTTTTGTCTTAAGATTTTAACTGGACAATATTTCCCATTATTCATATATTTTCTCTATCAACTGCCTTTATATATATTGTTTCGAGAATCCCCCTTGTGTTTATGCATACTAAATATCATAAGATAGGCCTGTACTATGAATATGCAATTTACAGAGATTGTTGTCATTGCATTGGTAAAATTATCCTCTTAGTTCTAAATTTTATCAATTTATAACCACTTTACATTTAATTAACACGCTTTGCGATATTTCTCTTAGATCATTAAGCACTATAAAGAAAATAGGATCAAGTATAGATCCCTGCAGCAATATCTGTCAAACTATAAAATTACCAAAGTTGGTCATGTTACTTTGTTTCCCATTTTTGCTCTACTGAAATTAAAAACAATAGCTTATATTGAAATAACATTATATATAATTTTTAATCTATTACAAAATAGTGGGAATATAACTTGGTTCACAGAAAAGAAGATAAAAATTATTACTGTATTATACGTTGGTAATTCAAATGTTCTTATAGCAATGTTTGAGGAACTGAATTGGGTCTAAAGGCAAGTTTTTACTCTTCACCTATTCTAGTTAAACCAGGTGGTGCCTGTCACTTCTTTAATGACAGCAAAGGTAAGGGAACAATTGCTGTTATGCTTCCTCTGCCATGAAAAAAAAAATACAGAAATTTAAGGAGCAATGTCTTCTTGTATATGGAAAAAGAATGAGGCGAATTGGTCTAATGTGCATGTGTAGCAAACCAAGACAAGCCACTATGGAAAAAAATACAAAATTGCTGAAGCATGGAAAGCTGAGGAACCAGCTTACATTTAGTACATAGTAACGATGGCCTATCTTCCTTATTGTTTTCTTTCAAAATGTGAACAATTAAATTGGTAGCAATACAGATACAGATACAAAGATACAGGTACAGAGAGTGTTGAAATATGTAATACTTCCATAAAAAGTAATGAAACTACAATAACAAACTAAGTGATTTTCAATACAATATATCTTGGTAAATTATTTGGGATGAAATTGTAAAATAAAAATTAAATAGTAATATATGTAAATGTTGAATTGGATTTCCCAAACTAATGCCTCTTCCAGTCATGCATGTTGGAACTTTATTCTTAGCCATCATAGCCAAAAGCAAATGTTGTTTGGGAAAATAAAGCAAATGTTGGGCTACAACAATCTTTCATTAGTCTAAATAGTTTTATTTTGGTAAAAATGTTCCTGGCTTGGTAGATAATTTATTTAGCCTTTAGACTATGGATATTTTGGATGTAAATGATTGTATGTCTAATTGCTATAAATAAATAATATGTATATTTTAGAAGAATGTGGTAGAAAAAAATTAAGTAAATAAATTTAAAAATATTCTGTATGTGCTGCCTAAGAATGTACTCCTTTCTTCATGATAATATTAACATAGATCCTTGAATTTGATTCCAGTTGTCCATGGGGAATAGAGAACAGTTTTGGTATACTTACTAGACCAGATGGAAAATGATTTTACTGATCAGTGTTCATAGTTAAACTGTAATATGCAGACATTAGTAAGCTTAACTCCAATAAAAACATTTCCAAGGTCTTTACAATTTTCATTGCTATTTTTATAATGTTGTTTATAAGATAAGTTAAGCAATTAAATCTAATTTGTATTTCTATCTTCATTTTGCAAAATCTTTTATTATGATTTTTTTTGTAGTTCAGCTTGTATAAACAACATTTTACATTCACCTTACAAGTAGTCCTTGACTTATGAGCCTGATTGGGACCGTAATCTCAGTTGTTGAGTGAAACAGTCATTAAGCAAAACATCCATATGACTGCTTCCCTTATTGACTGTAATTATGGCACTCCTGGTTGTGGTTGATAAATAAACTTATGGGTGGGTGGAATTCTGGGTAAGCAGCACAGCATTCTGGGAGGGTGGGTGGATAAGATCTTGTGAGATTCCATTCAGAAGCTGAAAATCCTCCCTGCTGAAATCAAAGCATGATTTTCAGTCCCTGAAAATGGCCAGTGTTATGCTTTTCAGGGCTTCCTCCAGCCAGCCACCCTCAGTGCTTTTTTCCTTAGTGCACTGCCCCTCTAAGTAGTTGAAAATCTTCCCTGAAAAAAGCGAAACATAATTTTCAGTCCCTGAACAAAGAGACACATGCAGGACTCACAGGTCCTCTCCTTGTTTGGATTTCAACTCATCTATTGGGCTGGCTGAAAGAACTGCCTACCAAAGGAGTTCAGATTTGATCTATCAATGGAGCGGAACTGAACTTCTTCATCAGGGTACAGGAATGGAGCTGAAATGTTTTTCAGATTTTGACTCTGTGTCTCCACCCTACTGAAGGAGTTCAGTTCTCCTCCATGCCCAGAAGAAAACTGTCACAAACAGACATGAAATCTTCAGGATTTCAGCTAGATTTCTGTACCCCACCAAGGAAGCAGCAGCTGACAACTTTATTTTTTGGAAGTGCTTTACAGGTTGTAAAGCTCCTTTTCTGAGGCCATCATAACTCCACTCTATAGTTAAATGAACAGGACTAAGTTGAGGACCACCTCTATTTCATATTATGTGTCGCCTACTATTTTCTAACCAGTTATGGATGTAGGAAAGAAAGATAAAAATTATACTGAAGAATTACTTGGCATCCCTTTGGTGTATTAAATTAAATTTGGGGTTTCTGTAGGAATCTTTCATTTTCTATAAAACACGGCACATGCTAATTTCTGCAGATATTCTGATTTCCCTCACATTAACTAGACATTGCAAAAATGTCATAACTACAAACAATGGTGCACAAACTGCAAATCGATAACGTTATCCATAATTGATGTAGTTATACAGAAAGGCAGGGAGATTCTGGCAAATCAATTAGGCATCATAACGGTAGACCAGAAAACAGCAATGATGATACACATAGAAGTGCTAGGTGACGGCGGCATGAGGTAGAAGGAGTATGAAAAACTGGAGAAATACCAGCACCTGAAGGAGGAACTAGAGAGGATACTAGTAGTGGTCCCAGTAGTGTATGAGTACACTCAGGACAGTGATACCTAAGCTGGAAGAGTGGCTCCAACAAATACCAGGATCCACATCAGAACTCTATACAGAATATTCAGACTTAAGAACAGCTAAGATACTGTGCTAAACCCTTGAAGTCCCAAACCTAAGATCGTGGAAGACACAAGAGAATTAGATTTTTTTATGCATATACATATACTGTACACATACATATAATGTATATCATGATTAAGACATATTCTCAATTAAAATGTTAATTCCCAACTTCACTGTACCCAGTTTTCCTTGGTTTGAAGTTGAGTTATCACTTATCTCAGAATGACTTCATTAGAGTGAATTGGAAGTTTTGAGGTAATTTAATTCTATAGAAGGTTTTTTAGTTAAACTAAAGCACTTTTCTGCACTCCTACACCTTTAATGATCTAAAGAAGAGCTTTCTTTCTAAGTTATAAAAGCATATCTGATCTAGAAGTCAGTTGAAGGTGATTTCTGGAAATTCCCTTTGGGAGCCTTAAAGACAGGAGGAGGTAGAAAAGACATTCTTGTGGAGAATATAACAAGTTCTTTTTAGCTTTCTGTTTCATTTCCAGAATGACTTTTTTAAACTAAATGTTCCTATCTAGAAAACATGTCAAGTAAATACAGATTCAGCAGTTGTCATCTCTGATGATGCAATCATGAAGTTATTAGATTACAAAAACTGAAATGTTCTGAAAACAACTTTTCAATTTTGTTTAGATAACTGCAAGAACATATTCTCAGTTGGATGAACTGCCCATCTACTCATATAATTTAGACCAATGTCTGCATCTGTAACCTTCACATACCACACTTCATAGAATATTCTACTATAGATAGTCCTCGGTTTACAACCACAATTGAGCCCACTTTTGTTGCTATGTGAAACATTTGTTAAGTGAATTTTGCCCCATTTTACAACCTTTTGTTCTACAGTTGTTAAGTGAATCACTGCAATTATTAAATTAATAACACAGTTGTTAAGTGAATCTGGCTTCCCCATTGACTTTGCTTGTAAGAAGTTCACAAAAGGTGATCACATGACAACAGGACACTGCAACTGTCATACATATGAGTCTTTTGCCAAGCATCCAAATTCTAATCATATGACTGTAGAGATACTGCAATGGTTGTAAGTGTAAAAAACAGTCATAAGTCACTTATTTCAGTGCTGTTGTAACTTTGAATGGTCACTAAATGAACTGTTTTAAGTCAAGGACTGCCTGTATTCTCATGAGAAGGTATTTGGGAGATGTCTAAAAAAATACAGCAAGAAAGGCAATGAGGGAAGTCTTTCTTTATATTTTGCTCTCTTTGTGGACCAAAACCAAAATAATACTAAGTAATACTAAAGATTTTTTGTTTTAGTATTATATTGGTTTTGGTCCACAAAAAGAGCAAAATATAAAGAAATATCTCCCTCCTTGACTTTCTTGCTGCTTTTTTTTTTTTTTTTTAGGAATCTCCCACATACCTGCTCATGAGAATAGAAAAATATTCTATGAAGTGTGGTTTGTGGAGGTTGCAGATGCAGTGAGTGGTGTAAATTATATGAATGGATGGGCAATTCATCCAACTGAGAATATGTTCTTGCAGTTATCTAAAAAAAGATTGAAAAGTTGTTTTCAGAACATTTCAGTTTCTGCACTCTCATACCTTCATTATCGCATCATCAGAGATTTTGTGCTAAGCCTAGAGGAAGAGATGCCTTGGCTCCTTAAGGAAATTGCTTACAGAAACTTTTTCCATTCATCCTTTTTCTCAGTTCTGTGAGTACTGATGAAGACATGTTGACCTTTGCATAGATAATGGCAAGCCTTCATTTAGTCATTCTCAAAATGAAAAGCTAATTAACAGTTTCTTCTTGCAACAAAAGTTAGTTCAGATTCTTTTTAAGACTAGCACTGTTAGCTGTCTGCATCAACTAGGTTATTAGCACTGGAATCAGAAACACTTGTGATAAGAAAGAAAGATGGCAAATTAAACATTCATATTTTATCTTGGTCCTAATAAATATGTTCTTAAGTTTACTTTGAAATACATGATTAAATTCTCTGACCTGTTTTTTTTATCTGCTCTTGATTGCCAAAGTTTTCTGTCATTGCTAAAATGCAGAGCTGATATTATATATAATTTTTTCTTTATCTTTGAAAACAACATCCAAACTGATCTAAATAAATGTAAATACATTGCCTATTTCCCAATCATTAAATATATGCTTTATCAGCAAACAGACTATTCAGGACAGAAAAGTTATTGTTAGAGCTATATTAAAAAGTCTGCTATGGATTCCTACAGGAATGAATGTAAGATATCCATCTTCTTCCTGGCTCAGCTTGGCTGATATCATAGAAACAAATCTCTACAATGAAAGATTTGTTTGTATGATGCAGGCCAAGCTGATCCTGAATAAAGCTGAATCCAGGATCAACCCTAAAATAATGCTGAGTAGACACCAGCCTAGGGGTGCCAAATTTTAAGGGGTGCCAACATTGAAAAGACTCCTAAAAAAATAAAGTAAAAAGTTGTAACAGCACACTATGTGAGTTAGAATATAACCTATTTTTATAATCATTAAAACTGTAAGTCACAACATCATTTTTAATGCAAAAAGTCCACAAGGGTTTCCAGTCATTGGTGAATGTCAATAATGATCTTTCTCTAATCCAACAAGTCAGTTTGGCTATCTCAGCAAGTTCTGTGAATTTCACCAACCATTCCTTGATGATGGGCCATGCCAAACCTTTCCATATTTGGGCATATAATAGTCTCCCTGTATAAAGACTGAATTCTGATAGCACCAGAGCCTTGCAATTAATTATGCAACAAGCTGCTATCTCCACAAGCCAACTGGATGGCTCTTCATTGGCACCAGCTGCAAGAGGCAAGCTGTAGTTGTTTATGCTTATCAGGAAAGAAATTTAAACTCTGCATGAGCTGCCATCCAGTTGCTGGAAGCAAGTTTGGCATCCAGTTTCATGCTCCATATTTTATGTTTGTTCCTGATTCCTGTTACATTCTTGAAGAGAATTCCAGAGATGACCATGGAGGAAGTACACAACAGCAAATAGAAAAACATGATTTAAGCCTATAAAAGAAGAAGCGTTAGAAAGAAACTGACATTCCTTGTGAAAGGAATGGAAAATACAGTCAGGTTTATCCTAGCCTTTATAAACACAGTTCTAGGTATTTGGTGGACTCTGTCCCCTAATATAACCTAACTGGAAAGATTGACATTTTACATCAGTACTTCCAGGATTTTACATCAGTACTTTATTTGTTTCTCCAGCAACTCATTGACTGACTGGGCTCTATATCTCCTACTCAGTTACCAGTAAACTCAGTGTGTCCAAACCATTCCTTGCCTTCCTTTACAAACTCTGCTCATGTCCCTTCCTCACCTCCCTGCTCTTTTTCCTATCTCCAAGCCTTTTCCCATCAGGTGCTTGACCCATAGCACCTGCCTAACTTTCATAGGCATTACACCTGCATTTTATTGGCTGCTTCCTGAACTCTTGCCCTTGCTACTGAAGATAGGACCAGGAAATAAGTGATGCCAGACAGTATGAGTTCATGAGAGTGTTATGTTGTATTGTAAATAAATGGTAATATGGTTTGATACTATTGTACTAATAGGATCAACTTTTTGGAATAGATTTGGCCAAGCCAAGCCATCCAATGTGGACTTCATATCAACATCTTTTAATGGTCCTCATGTACCTTCATCATATATGAAGGGTCAGAACTCCTAGGCAATGGTTTACTGTTGTATACCTTGGTGTTATGGCATACATTCCCTCTTAAAATTATATTTGAACTTCATTGTTGGCCTGCCCATATTGTTAAGAATTTTTCTGTAGATTTTGTGAGTGCTCATCATTACATTTACCACTATTACAGGTGCTTGTGTTTTTAATAGCCAATGTATTTTAGTCATTTTAAAAATATTTTATATTCTGAAAATTGTAATGAGTTATTTCTGTTAAATCTGGCACATAATCAGTTAATAAATTATGAACTAGAGAAAAAAGTATTCAGAATTCAGTGTTCTGCATTTAATTGTTCAGAAACCACAAGGAAGTAGGTGACAGAGAGATAAAGATGGAGATAGAAACAGAGATGACAGAGATAGAGAGACATATTTTTTTAATCTTCAGCAATCATAATCAGAGATGAGAGTGCTGAAAAACACTGGTTAAGTCTTTCAGACAGCCAAAAATGAATGAGAATTACATGGAGACATGAAGAGTAATGCACATCTATTAAATTTCATGCAAATTAAGTTATATATAATGTATAAGTAAGCTATCTCAATGTATTTGGATAGTGTATACAAAGGTTGCATGTATACACGCTACTCTTAATAGTGCAATAGAGTATTAATAATCTTCTTTAACGGGTAATTCTTTAGTTTGTCCCTGCAAAATATATGATCTTCCAGTACCTTTTTAGTGCAATTTAAATACCTAGTTTCTCAAATAAATTTCAGAATATGATGAATGATGATTTGGGGGGAGAGGATTTGACCTGCTGAAAAGGTCAAGCAGTGCACTGTCCTCCTAAGCTGTTGAGCATTTTTTTTCTGAATGAGAAAATTTAATAGTGGTATGGGTGCCCAACTGCATCAAACTACAGCACACAGAATATATTGCTTAGCTTCAAGGCTTCAGCTTTTTTTAAAATAAAAAATTCTTCAGACTCTGTGAAGGAGAATGAATAGAAACATGACCCTGTAGAAATTTTATGGTAGTAGAATGTTTATTTTATGAACAATTTGCCCATGTTCAGCAATGCACCATAATCTATCACTTACTGCCTACTCAGTAGGAAAGTAATGTAAGAGACATAGTTTTTTCAGAGTGGCATGTGTGATTCATGAAACTTTTTGAGATATTGAAAGTTGAAATTGATTGATTGAACCTTTTTTTTTTGCACACGGCAGCAGAGGCCTAAAGCGAAAAGGTTTTATAAAACCCAGCTGAAGGCCTAGGACTGGGGCGGCAGTGCGCGTGCCCACAGAGAGGACTCTGCATGCCACCTGTGGCACGCGTGCCATAGGTTCGCCACCACGGTCATATACCATATACCATATATCTCCCTATTCATTGATAGGTATTCATTATACCATTTACATATTGCTTTTTATACTATTTACATATATATATATATATATTTACATACATATTTACGTCTATTTACAACATAACTTCCATTTCAATTCTTGTTTCATATTCTTTCTGATCTCTATCTTATGCTCACCTTGAGGTTGAAAATCTATACTTTCTCTCTTCTAGACGAGCTTTCTTTGTTCTGACTTTTTCTCCTCGAGTCTAACCAATAGTATATCTTATCCCAAACTTCATAATACTCTGTTTCATCCTTATCTTTGATTTCTAATGTTAGTCTATCCATCTCTGCACATATAAAAAAAAATTTAATTAGTTCACTCTCCGCCGGGGAGTTTCCGTTTTTCCAGTTCTGGGCATAGACCAACCTTGCTGCTGTTATAATATGTAACACTAGATATGTCTCTCCTTTGTTAAACTTCCCATCTATCATTCCCAATAAAAACAGTTCTGGTCTGGGATCTATCTTCAGTCCCAACATTTCCTCCAACCAAGTCTTTTCCCAAGTTCATGAAATTTGGATGCACTAGCGCTTCCAGTGTTGAGAACCATACCGGTGTTTCTATATAGTTCTGTTGTTTAACTTTAATCCACACATTTAGTAATGCTGCTCTGATATGGTGTCTCTGGAAGTATTGATGGATGTTATATCTCTCATCCCACAAAAATGCATGCCATCCAGACTGTAAATCATGACTCTCTAGGGTTAATAGCCTTCTGTCTTTTAAATTTATCCAATCCCGCACCCAAGTGAGTATTGCAGCTTGGTAGTACAGCTCCCAGTCAGGTAATCCGAATCCCCCTCTCTCTTTGGCTTCTTGTAGTAGTTTTAATTTAATTCTAGGTTTCTTCCCCTGCCAAATAAATTTCAATATTATTTTATTCAAATTTACAAAATATTTTTTTTCTAATTTTATGGGGACATTCTGAAATAGAAAGAGTAATTTAGGTAAGATATTCATCTTTACTGCTGCAATTCTCCCCATGAAGGAGAGTTGCAAATTTTTCCATCTTTCTAAGTCTTTCTTTATCTGATTGTTTAAATTAACATAGTTATGAAGATAATATACCCTTTGTCAGCACTATTAGGGCTGTAGGATGAGCTGGTATTATAATTTGCAGGCATAACTGTTGACATTCCATGTTATAGCACAGAATGTAGCCAGTAAACATATGCATCCATAAAGATGTAACATTGTCCATGGGGTCACGATGGGTCGGACACGACTTCGCAACTAACAACAACAACAAAGATGTAATATTCAACAAAATAAAAAGGCAACTAATTGATCCATTTTAATTGTCATGGTTCCGATAGATGAAACCCATCAAAAGAACTTTAAGGCAAAATTCTTCCTTAAAAGAACATTTTATTTGGGAAACAAAGTATCAGCACTATATAGTTGAACCCAAAACTAAATTCCCTTCCACCAGATATAAAGTAACAAAGTACAATTCCCACCCTCAATAAACTGTCATAAATCACATTCCCCAATTAGTTAAAAGCGAGGGCTTCCTCCCCAGTTCCTCAGCCCACCAAAACGTTATCAGCTTGTCCTTGGGTTCCCACAGCAGTGTTATCATTATGGCTAGCTGAGCTTTCATTCCAATCTTCCTCCCTGCTGCACCTGATTCCTAAAAGTAAAAAAAGCATAGAAAAGGAGAAGAGAAAATGGCTGCATTTTCATCAGTTGTCAAAGCGGGAACATCCAATGTTAGCAGCGTTGACATTAATATTATTTATTTTTAAAGCAATCCTTAGTTCATTTTCTATTTCCATATACCAACTTTTGACTTTTGATCTAAAGCAATAAAACCATCACTTACTAACTATAACAAATAATTGTATATTTTATGTCCAGTTCATCAAAACCAAATGCAAATTTATCAATGTGCCTATTTTCAGGTAATATAAATAGCACATATTTTAATATATACTTCAGTGTTTCCAGAATTATATAATATTTTGAAATTTAAAACATATTTAAAATGCTGAGCAATAAGCTGCAATATTAAAAGAATAATACCCACCAGTTAGTAAAATATAATATTTTGTTTTTAAGCAATGTGTGAAAATGGATAACTTTTCTTATCAGGATAAATTTAGAGAATGGAAATTATTTGTATCGATGGCTGTGTTAACATTTTAAGCTTGGCAGATACAAGGGAATGTTATTTTACCCCTTTCTGAATCTCTGAACATCAGCAACCCAAGTCTTCTTCTGAATTGCCTGGCTAAGTCAGAGTTGGCTCTGATCCTGGCAGATTGATTTCAAAAAGCTAAACCAACATCTGTTGTGTCCTGTGAGCTTTGATTTGGAACTTCTATATCACTCTTATGTCACCAGTATTTGGAATATATATTGGTCTCCTGTGGTTTCTACTTAATAATCCTGTGGCACTGTGGATTCTTGAACAGTTTCTTAGAGGTAAATGAAATCCAATTAATATGAAGGCAACCTGTATTCTTAAAAATATTATGGCAAATCTATGTGAATTTATTAAGATATGATATAATATTCCCTATCTTCACAATAGTTTCATAGATTATTTTATTTAAAAATTTATGAAAGTTAAACTTTCCCCATGGCCAAATTGTAATAATAGCACAGCAAAGTTCCTTAATAGTTCTTTGAAAAGTTTTCCTGGATTTGAGCATTTGAACTTTGCTTAGCAAAATTACAGAAACTTCTGGAATAATTTCTAATATAGCCTTCCCAAAACCTGTGGTATTCCATATATTTTCATGCACAATTTAGTCCCTATCATTGGGCCATATTATTTAGAATGAGAAAGTTATAGCCTAAAACATTTGAGGATCAAAAGGTAAGGCTGTTCTAAAGCAATATGAACAGAAACTGTACCTTGGACAGGGGGAGGGAGAGGGAGAAGGAGAGGAAGTCTAATATAAAATAAAAATATATTAATGTGTGTCTGTGACACTCTTTATGTTATGATAGGATGGCAGAATCTATTTTTGACAATATATGATGCCTTGATGCTTAATGGCAGTGATGCTCAAAATACTTACAGATGAAAGTTTGCTATATTGGTATTCAGATGTCAGCTGAAATTGCTTAAAATATTGATAAAAGGACTTTGATTAAAGCAGTGTTGTGATTAAAGGCTGACAGAATCTAGAAAAGTTATACTTGTGAAGAAAGGAGCCCCTGATGCAAAAAAAAAAGAAGAAGAAGAAGAAGAAATAAAAGTGAAAAATGACTGTGTGGGTTGATTGAAATGAGAATATAGTTGTTAAACCTTTTGAAGAATTAAATATATGCTTATGATCATAAACCCACAGAATCTTAAGAAATGTATATGTAGGGATTTCTCATGCTAGTAATACAATTGTTAAGGGCATTTAATGTAGGGATAATGTCTCCATGTATTTTGAAAAACCTACTAGAAAGTAATAGGTATCCAGGCTTGTAGAACAGATATTCTGGTATCATGCTCTAAGTCATGTATTCAGACTTCCCTAAATTGAACAGGAAATTCTGAAAAGGCAGGACAATTTCTACATGGATGGATATTCTGCTTTATGGATACCTTGACTGGAAGTAAAAATGTACTCATGGGGAGAATAGCAGTATTGTGGCATGAATACTTATGGATGCATATTGATATGCCTGTATAACAGCACTGGTTTATGTTTAATTTAAAATACTGGTTATGTGTATAAAGCCCTTCATGACACAGGGCTATGTTAATTGAGGAATCATCTACTAATTGTATAATTGTCTTTGGTCTTCTCATGAGTTCCATCAGAGAAGAGTTGCTTCATATCCTTTCCATGTAATAATACCACCTGGGATTGATCTGAGGTCATATATTGCCTGTTGCAATGTTTACCCAATGGAACATATTTTCTTCCCCCACCCCCAAATGTTTGGAGTATTCTGACTCTTTATGTTCTTAGATACTTCTACAAGGCAGCAAAAACCTACTTTTTGCCCAAGCATTAGGCCAGACAGTACTGTGTGCTCATGCACAAACCTTGAATAAGATACATGTTAGTTGCCATCAGTTGCTCCAGTTATTATTGTTATTTCTGTTGTTACATCATCCTGCTGTTTTTATATTTTGTTCATTTCTTATATTATTTTTTATTTCATTCATTTTCATTCCTTGTTTTGATGTTTCTTCAAATTGTAAATTGTGCCAGAATTTCTTCTTGTGAATTGGACAACCATATAATCAAATAAAATGCCATTAAAATTATGTTTCTGTGGCATAACCATGATTATATGCATACAGTGTTAATAAGAATTAGACTTGAACATCCTTGAATATCAAAATGGTCTTTATTATCTGTATGATACCTGTGCTTGCATATTCCTATTAAAAATACAGTTCTTCTACACTTATTTACTGTTTAACAAGAGTAGGTTCCTTCAAAGTAGCAAAGCATTCCAACTTGTAAAATCCATATTAATAAGAAACCAATAAATAACTAGATATGAATTTCAAAGTTAAGAGTATTTTTCTTATAGAAATATCATAAATTTCAATAGAAAATGTCCAATTAAAGGTAATTGTTAACATTACAGAACGTTCCTAACCTTTTATACTTCAATAGCAGTGCATCATTCTACTACTTTTCTTCTCTGCCTTTCTTTCCATGTATCTTGATTATTTTCTAAATTAATTCATATAAACACTTAGCAAAAGGTTTTTCACTAGTCTTTTCTGTGGTCTTTCTGAAACACATAGTTACTTCAAGCTCTTATGAATTCACACATACAAAATATCTGTTTTCTTCCTTGCATTTGCAACAATGTATACCTTATTGAATACAGATGAGCAGGTGAGATATAAGTATCATTATTTTTTAATTTAATAACCGGAATATTTTCATATCTCTGTTATTATTTTATTTGAAGCAAAAACAATTTCACCAATATTCTCATTCTTACTACCCTGTTATTTCCTGCAGTAGAATAATTAAGCTATTTTTAAAAATGCTGAAATAGCTAAGGGAAGCCTAGGCTAAAACAAAATTAAGACTTGGAATCTCCTTCTTTGTAAAGTTTTTAGTATCTGTGTTCCACTAAATATAATTCTTTAAAAAATCATAACTAGGTTACTAAATACTAGAAAAAAACATAACAATCATAATAATATGAAAGAACCTGTATGAGTGATTCAATGTGCCTGATACTAATGATAGATTGAAGGAAAGGAATGGGAAGCCAAGACAGATAAGAATATATTGAATCTTTATAGAGTTAATTATGCATATGTAATAAAATTAAATATTTTATTTTAATCTTAATTGAAATTGGTGAGAGAACAAAAAAAAATAGTGTCAGTCCTTACATTGTTCATGTTTATATTTCTGCAGTATTTGCACATTATAAAGAATAAATAAGGAAGGATATGATCCAAATGGATGGACTACACTTGAAATGAGAAGGTCTCAGTAGTAAAAAAGAGTAGCATCATTTTTTAAAAAAATTAGGTCCAAAGAGATAATAAAGATGCTTTTATTTATTTCCCCCAAACCATCATATTTTTAATTGAGAACTAATCAAATGGAACAAAATCAGGTCGAGCTCAATCACATTAGTGAAACAATAACAAAATAGTATAACTATTTTATAAAAGCCAGTTTATTCAACCATATGTCAACCTTTTCGGAGAGGCCAGGTCTTAGAACAGACAATACAGGACTACTGGAATTCTACAGGGTATAAAAGTATAATCTTCAAAGTTTCCCAGAGTTTCCTTCAGCTCTCTCTTATGCAGAACAGACTTAAGGCAAGGTTACTTCGAGTTTCTTTCTTACACCTTCCTCTTTCCCAGAACTGAGTCTTTTACTTAACAGTTCTTACACCACTACATATTTCTCCACACCATAAGAACTTAATTTAATATTGTGAGGTAAGAAGAGTTTAATTATGACATCCCTTCTAGAAATGTTAATACCACATTAATATTCCAATTCATTTTTGTGATAGTTATTAGGTATATAATCTTTGTGGCAGCTCCTGAGATATTGGAACACTGCTATCAAGGACGAGGGGGGACATGATAGCAGTGTTCCAATATCTCAGGGGCTGCCACAAAGAAGAGGGAGTGAAGCTATTTTCCAAAGCGCCTGAAACAGGACAAGAAGCAACAGATGGAAACTAATCAAGGAGAGAAGCAACCTAGAACTAAGGAGAAAGTTCCTGACAGTTAGAACAATTAACCAGTGGAACAACCTGCCTCCAGAAGCAGTGAATACTCCAACACTGGAAGTTTTTAAGAAGAGATTGGACAGCCATTTGTCTGAAATGGTATAGGGTTTCCTGCCTGAGCAGGGGGTTGGACGATGACCTCCAAGGTCCCTTCCAACTTTATTATTATAAGCCCACAAACTTTTATTCAGAAAAATATACTGAATTATAAAACTGTGCACCATGCTCCTTTTAAAAATGCATTTCTTAGTTGAGAATGTTTATCAATTTCATTATTTACATACATATGACTAGTCATTGATGAATTCTTTTATATCTTCTTTGGCATTGCCCTTCTCATCTGTACTGAAAAGAACACGGCATTGTACAATAAATGGCATTTTGCTAGTTTGTCACAGTATTCTTTCACTGGCATTAAAATTCTGGAGGCATTGAAATGTCACATGCATGTTTACTCCACCCGGTAAATCTTCTTCCCACTTCAGAACAGTTTACTTCATAAAACTTGGAAGGTACTTAGCTGCTGCAAATTATTTGTCTAATGTACAATTTGTTGCTGTTTTTGCTTGCCTGCATCAGCTATCACTTTTGCAGTGTTTTGTCTGTGAATTTTACATTTTAAATGTAGGACCAGGTATAAATAACTTGGGAAAGAATAGATGTCATACCTTATACCGTGATTTGCTATCTCCCTATGCAGTTTCTTATTGTTCTTTTCTTCCAGAGCTATATCCTTGGCAGTATGACACATAGCAAGCAACAGAAGTTGTTCACTTGATATCACATGCTAATTTTGGAAGCAGAGCCTGAAATTCATTTCTGCAGACGGGCTGAGGAAAGGTCTTCTGTTTCTCTGCTGCCATTAATTTATTTAGTTTACTGTTATTTTGATCCAGAAATATTTCTATTACATTAATAAATATGTTTCTTAAGACAAAGCCAGATGGGTGACTTGGGCCAGTCACTTTCTCTCAGCACTAGGAAGGAGGCAATGGCAAACCACTTCTGAAAAAACCTACCAGGTAAACTTCAGGGCCTAGTCCAGGCAGTTGCCAGGAGTCAAAAAATGTCTTGAAGGCACAGAACAAAACAAAACAAAACACTCTTGGTGTGGAGGGTGATTTCTATCATAAATTGTGTGCTTTGTTTACTATGTCACAAGCCTCTATATTTTTCAGTGACGATGTATATTACTATTCCTCAAAGATATCAGATCCTGAATGTATGAAAAGAAATTTTAATCTATGAAAGTGGGGGAAAAGTGTAACTATAACACCACAGATACTCCATGTAATTGGTATTTATTTTGAATGGCAGCTACATAAATGTACTTTGTTTCTTTAGGGTATGCATACACATTTCTGTGTCAACACTGATTGACCCAGATTCATCCAGATCTCTCTCTCTCTCTCTCTCTCTCTCTCTCTCAAATAGTCTGTTGATAAAATTATTATCCTCATTCCTAGAACAATCAGTTTGAAAGCATCCAATTTTCATGTGATAGTTGTTTCAAAGTGTTAATCCTTTTATATGCTTGGCAATGAATCTTATTTCTACTGAAGGATTATATTGTTTTATAGCTGACTAGCCATAATTCTGTGGTTTGAAATTATGACTGAGAGGCATTGTTTGGCTACTTTTAAGTTTAATGTTATTACTTTCAAAAGATGCATGACAGAAATATAGCAAAGTCATATTTGATTTGACTGAGATTTATACCAACTGTGTGTTAATCTCACAAGACAAATAACAGAACCCGTATGTTGCAAACGTACTGAAGAGTGCCAATTATGTGGGCCTACTTGTTTTGATTTTTATTATACCTTAACTTTTCTCTATGTAATCATACTTTATAACTACAAGCTATTTTAAGGATTCTCAAGTAGCATGTAATATATTTTATAAATAAAGTAAACAACACTGTTTGCAAGTGGTGCTTATGAAGTAAATGAATGATCCATTGCATCAGAAAGACAGGTTATCTTAGATGTCTTATATTGCCATGCTAATTTGCTAATTTGAATTTCCTTCATTGTATTAAAATTAGTTGAATCCAGAATTAATTACACTCTGAGCTATTTCAGTGAACAGCACAAGTTAGGAATGACTTAGTAGACCACTTTGATTAAATATGTATGAGCCGTGGTGGCACAGTGGTTAGAATGCAGTACTGCAGGCTACTTCTGCTGACGGCCAGCTACCTGCAGTTTGGCAGTTCGATTCTTATTGGCTTAAGGTTGACTCAGCCTTCCATCCTTCTGAGGTCAGTAAAATGAGGACCCAGATTGTTGGGGGCAATATGCTGACTCTGTAAACCACTTAGAGAGGGCTGTAAAGCACTGTGAAGCAGTATATAAGTTTAAGTGTTATTGCTATTGCTTCAAAATAAATGGAATGTTTTTAAATCAATGCCTTGGTCAAAGTAACTTTTTACAAAAGTGTAGGCAATCTAGGAGCTGGGAACACAATTCATAGAAATTAGTTCAGGGCTTTGCAGCCCTACAGTGTTTCTTTTTTTTAAAAAAAAAAATCATTGTTATTTATTATGGCCTAAATAAATAACACAACAAATGGAAAAGTGAAGACCACATAAAGTATCTAAAATATGTTACTCAGCCAAGGCCTGAAATCAAACTAAACATTGTTCATTGTCATAAAATACTCTTCAGACTGTATAAACCTTTTGTGTTTTAGTTTAAAATATTTTAAAAAATGACACATGAGACAGAAAGTTTTGTAAGTAGCAAAGTAGTTGTGGAAGTGCACTGAGATCCTGGATCGTTTAGAAGTTGACACGGACACTATACTGTCTATTTTGCTTTCAGTGTAAGAAGAAACTTGCTATATTTAGCCATTAGTCATTCTACTTTAGTCTACTGTTTTCTCACAATACAACAACATGATGTGACCCACACCTGACCCATTGCAAGATCCATCACAAGACTCTCACCTGACCTGACCTCCCATCACAAGACCCACTGACCACATGAAGCCCTTATAAGCAGAAGAACACCGACACTGACATCCCCTAAATTCTGCTGAAGATGTTACCTAGCCTAGTAATGAAACATTTGGAAACCAAGCCACAAGCTTGGAGAACAAATCTCCAACCTCATATAACAACATTCTACTGAAAAAGTAGAATTTCAGTGGCATACTTGATTCTTCTTGGTACTGAACCTAAACTGGTTAGTATGTGGTTGGAAGACTATTAGGGAATCTTAGGATTGAAGACTAAATTAAAAGGTTAAGGGGAAAAAATCCAAAAAGGCAGTGGCATCCATATTATTGTCATGAAAATTGCATGCATGTATCCATGTAGTCACTGAGAGTCAAACTTAGCTCAAATCAAGCTACAAATACATCTCTCCATCATGTCATGTTGGCTATGGCCATGCTATTTTGGAATCTGAAAATTTCATATAAATTTCAATAATTTTTATTTGAACCTTTTTTTGAAAGCATCTCTGCTCATGACCATATCACAATTTTACAACAGAAAATTTAATAACATTTAATTGCATTCCTTTAATTTCAGTTAATCCTTAAAAGGATTAATTTCTGTTTCCGATGGTTTCAAAAATGTTTAACATAATAGAAAAAGAATCATATTATCTTCATCTTTGAATAAAGAGGAGAATTGCCCATTCAAGTGACAGAGCTAAACAAAGGAAATGCCTATCACATTTTGTAATACATGTGCCCAAGAGCAATTTCTATCCTGATTTTTTTCCCTCAGATTTCTTTTCTTTTTCTTTCTTTTCTTTTCTTTCTTTTCCCTTTTTTGGCCTTCAGTACTATGCCAGCATGATCTTTGCCCAAAAGCTATGTGCAAATGATTTTTGAGGTGCTATAAAGTTGTAAACCTACATATTTGAATGTGCTGGCATTTCTTAAACCATTTGCATTTCAAGGAAGATACATAGCTTTTGGCCATTGTAACTGACAATAAAATAATTACCCACAACGAAATTCATTTAGTGATCCAAGAACTTGGTTTGAACTTTCTACTTGTAAAACATCACTTTAAAATATATATTACCAACTTCAAGCCTTTTTAAAAAATGGGTGGATAAATGGGATTTTGTACTTTAATTGTCAAATTGTCCCGCATTAACTATTATTCTAAAATCTCAGATGTCAAAACCTTTGTAGGTACACACATATAGAATTAAAAGAGGAAACCAGCTTTTTAATATATTCTTTTTTAGACGAACAGAGTTGGAAGGGACTTTGGATGTCTTCTAGTCCAACCCCCTGCTCAAGCAGGAGACCTTATACAATTTCAGACAAATGGCAGTCCAGTCTCTTTTTAAAATCCTCCAGTGATAGAGCACATACAACTTCTGAAGGCACACAGTTCCACTGGTTTATTGTTTTCACTATCAGGAGATGTTTCCTTAGTTCTAGGTTGCTTCTCTCTTTATTTTAACCTCTAGCCCCCTAATCATCTTTGTTGTTCTTCTCTGCACTCTTTAAATTGTGGTGACCAAAACTGGATGCGATATTCCAAGTGTGATCTTACCAAGACCTTATAAAGTGGTACTAACACTTTACATGAAATGTTGATTCTTGATTCTATCCCTCTATTAATGCAACCTAGGATTGCATTGACTTTTTTTGGCAGCTGTAGCGCACTGCTGGCTCATATTGAAATGATTGTCCACTAGGCCTCCGACATCCCTCTTGCAGTTACTGCTATTGAGCCAAGTTTCATCTAATGTGTACATGTACATTTTGTTTTTCTTGTCTAAGTGTAAAGCCTTACTTTTCTCTATATTGAATTTCATTTTGTGAGATAGGGCCCAGTGTTCAAGTCTGTCAAGATCAATCTGGATTTTGAGCCTATCTTCTGGGCTGTTAGATATACCTGCCAGCTGGATGTTGTGTGCAAATTTGATGAGGTCCCCTTCTATTCTCTCATCTAAATCATTTACAAAGATATTGAAGAGTATTGGGCTTAAAGGAGAACCATGGTGTACCTCACTGCTTACTTCCCTCCATGTAGATGTAGTTCCATTAAAGATTACACTAAGTGCACTTTGTCAGCCAGTTACAAATCCATTTGGTGGTCATGCTGTCTATCCCAGGGGTCGGCCACCTGAAACATTGAACGAGCCGCATGGACCCGTTTCCCTAAAAAAAAAAAACCCCTGGGAGCCGCACCCGTCCGCGCATGCACACCCGTCCGCGAATGCGCATGCGCACCTGTCCGCGCATGCGCACACGCACCGCATGCGCACGCGCACCCGTCCGCGCACACCGCCCGCGCACCCGCCCGCGCGCATGCGCACCCGCCCGCGCCATGCGCGCATTGCGCTCCCCCAAAGTGGCGGGAGGGAGGGCTCCGGGAGCCGCAGGTGATGGCTCAAAGAGCCGCATGCGGCTCCGGAGCCGCGGGTTGCCGACCGTGGTCTATCCCATATTATTCTAGCTTACCAAGAAGTAGGTTGTGGTCTGATTTGTCAAATTCCTTACTGTTATTGGATAGGGCCCATTGTTCAAGTCTGTCAAGATCTTTTTGGATCCTGAGCTTATTTTCTGGAGTGTTGGCTATTCCTGCCAGCTTAGCAGGATCTAGGAGGAATGTTTGTGTGTGAATGGGGAGGATATTGGAGGAACGTTTGTGTGTGAATGGGAAGGATATTGGAGGAATGTTTGTGTGTGAATGGGGAGGATATTGGAGGAACGTTTGTGTGTGAATGGGGAAGACATTGGAGGAACGTTTGTGTGTGAATGGGGAGGATATTGCAGGAACATGTGTGTGTGAATGGGGACGATATTGGAGGAACATTTGTGTGAGAATGGGGAAGATATTGGAGGAACGTTTGTGTGAAAATGGGGAGGATATTGGAGGAACATTTGTGTGTTAATGGGGAGGATATTGGAGGAACATGTGTGTGTGTGAATGGGGAGGATATTGGAGGAACATGTGTGTGTGAATGGGGAGGATATTGGAGGAACATGTGTGTGTGAATGGGGAGGATATTGGAGGAACATGTGTGTGTGAGTGAGGAGGACATTGGAGGAACGTTTCTCTCAGAAGGTGAAAGATATTGGAGGAATGTTTGTGTGAGAATAGGAAGGATATTGGAGGAACGTGTGTGTGAGAATGGGAGGATAATGGAGGAACGTGTTTGTGTGAATGGACAGGATATTGGAGGAACGTTTGTGTGTGAATGGGGAGCATATTGGAGGACCCTGTGTGTGTGAATGGGGAGGATATTAGAGGAATGTGTGTGAGAGAGAATGGAGAGGACATTGTAGAAATGTTTGTGTGAGAATGGGGAGGATATTGGAGGAATGTGTGTGAGAGAGAATGGAGAGGACATTGGAGGAATGTTTGTGTGAGAATGGGTGTCATGCCTCCGTCGGTGCCTGAATCTGCTGAGGAAAATGAGCTGGAACTGGACCCTATGGAGGTCGAGGGAGAGGTGTCTGTGGCTTCAGAGGAATGTGGGGAAGAGCAGGCCGAGGCAGGCCAGGGCCTTTCAGGATTGGGACAGGATGAACATGAGAGACAGAGCTTAAGCGATGAGCAAGGACCACCCCCTCCTGATCCTAGAGCACAGAGAGTGGAGAGAAGGAGGGAACAATGCAGGCAGGCTCAACTACTCGGGAGGAGAGTGCCCCATCCCTCTCCACAAGGCACACCTGGAGACTAAGACTTAAGGAGATGCTGTGGGGAGGGGCATTTGTCAGGAACAAATGCTGATTTCTTGGAGTTTTGTGTGCTGTTGCTGATCTTGGAAACAACTCTCTGATCTCTTGTTCTGTGTTGTGATTTCTGCTTGGAAATCCTGAAACTCTGACCATTGGACTGGCTGACAAACTTGATTTGGTGTTCAAAGATCTCGGATTGAATTTTGGCTTCTCTTCTGAAACTGTTCAGGCAAGCTTGTATTTCCACAGACTCATTAGATTTTGGATGAATGCATCATTCCTTCTTATCTACATGGCCTTGAGTAAATTACTCTTCTAAACTAACTGTATGTGAAACTACTTGCAGCCAGAGGCTGCTGAAGGTGTGTGTGTCTAACTTTGTTCTGGGGCTTACCAGAAACATGGGAGCATTTGCATAAAATTGGAGCAAATAAAGGATGGTTTGAACTGCCAGTTGACTGTTTTGCCTCTGTGCTGTGCCCTGGGTCATCACAATGGGGAAGATATTGGAGGAACGTTTGTGTGTGAATGGGAAGGATATTGGAGGAACATATATGTGTGAATGGGGAGGATATTGGAGGAATGTGTTTGTGTGAATGGGGAGGATATTGGAGGAATGTGTGTGTGTGAGTGGGGAGGATATTGGAGGAACGTGTGTGTGTGAGTGGGGAGGATATTGGAGGAACGTCTATGTAGAATGGGAAGCATCAGGTGAGCCGCGCTTTGCAGTATGAAGTGAGCGGACCTTTGCTGGCAGGCCCATCAGTATCAGGAAGGCTCTGAAGGAGGTAGCTGCGGGGCGGAGGGAAGCAGGAGGCTTTCCAGCAGGTACCACCAGGTGTGCAAACATGGCGCTGCCTCTCTGCTTTCCAACTCCAAAATTCCAGAGTAAAGTTGGGCAGCCTTTGAGTGCCACTGACAAACTGCAAATCTGCTGTAGCCTCAGGTACTGCCCCCTTCCTTGGCTGGGTGAGGCGGGAGCTCTCGGCATTTAGTCGGAGCTGACGGCATGGCGGTGTGTGGGAGCACCGGGGAAGTGCAGCTTTGCAGGACAAAGCAGATGAAGTTACTTGCATGTCCCACCCCAGCTGTGGCGATTAGCTGCAACTGTGTCTGTGCCCAGGGGGCGAGAAGGAACCGGAGGGGTGCAGAGGCTGGGCTCCCTTCTAGCCCACTGGATTCAGGTTTATTCTTTGATTGGGGGCATATGGCCTGACCCTCATCAAAATGCAAATCCCTCTCTAAGCAGGAATTGGGAGACTGAATGCCTCTGTTTTTGTGGCCATGCAGTTCTAAAACCGATGGGCTGCTGGGGAGAAGAATCAAAATAGGGCAAAACAAGCATAGTCCACTATGGTTTATTGATTGCAAAGTTTTCCTCCGGTTTTCCTATCCCTTCCTGGGCTATTAAAATCACATTTGCAAGGTCTGTACTGAACACCTGCCTGCAAACTACTCAATCGGATTTTAGCCTATCCCCTTGTGCAATCCCAGGCCACATTCTAGAGGTATGAGGATGTAGTAACAGGAGAGAGCTGCAAAATTGATTCATTATTTATTCTTCTCTTTAGCAGCAATATCTACATTCTTTGATGACTTTGCTAGCAACCTTTAGGCTGTGAACTTTCCTTTCCCCCCTTGGGGAAAGAATTCAGAAATGCTAGATTTATTTTTCCTGCTAATTACATTATAACTTGTTGATTTTTTAAGGAGCTTATGAGAAAAAGATGTGTCTGAAAATTAAAGGATGTATCGATTGAGTTGTGAGACAGGAAAGGGAAGTATATGGACTTATGCACTTCCAGTTGCTGACAGGTGTGCCGCTAGTATTCTGACTTGACACCTGCATGCTCCCAGGATCCAAAGATTATCTTCATTCTTCATAGGGCGGTATTGTGGATTAACTAAATTTTTCTGGGTTCTTATTTTAAGGTGAGTATCCTGAGCTACGAAGGGCTTTGATCTTCTTAAATACATAATAGTAAAATAATGAGAACTAAAGGCTCAAAGGAAAGGCAGATTGGAAAGAACGAGACCTTTTGGGGTCTTCAATTCCCTTCCTGTTAAGAGTTCTTTAATAAGGTTTGCTCTTCCTTCCTAACATCAATAAGGTGTTTTTTCCAGAAAATATATGAAGAGCTATAATTAGTGATTTAACTATGTTTTCTTTTTGGCTGAGTTTTAATTTATATATAATGTATGTTTAATCGAGGAGGACTTGGAGAGGTAGAAGTGGCCAATATGGAGGCTGCACCTTGCCCTCCAGATCTCTGTCTCCCCTGAAGATCTCTGGAGAAGAGGAGGGGGTGGCAGGGGAACTGTGTGATGGAAGGCTGCCCAAACAAGCCAGCATCTTTACCATGCATGATTGGAAATGGGAATTCCCTTTCAAGAAGGGCCAGCCTCCATTATGCAGGACCCAGGAACACTGCTCCCCTGCTGCCTCCTCTTGCTCTCCAGAGATCTGTCAAGACCGAAGTTGGACTCAGAGGAAACTGCTTCCTGCAAATGTCCTCCACCTCCTGCTTTGCCAGGAGGGGGCACCGGAGAGGGAAACACCAATGATGTCTGGGATTGGGAAAAGAACATCTCTTTAGCATGCTATACACACACATACAAAACATTCCAAGCTTGGAGACTTGTATCCACATCTGAGCTAGCAAATTGCCAATCATACCTGGGCTTGGGGAAGAAGGCCCTCTCCTTCCTCTGTGGATAAAAGTCCCCAAATCTGGAATCTGGTTTGTGTGTGTGCGCGTGCACGTGTGTGCATTTGCTTGGCTGCTAGCAGTTTGGGGAGGTGAGGAGTTTGTGTGGCACCGAGTTGTCCCCACATCGAGTTAGCCAGTGTGACTTGTTCCATTGTGACCCAGCTGTCTTGAGTCAGCTGTGTCCAGTAAGTGGCATTGAGCAGGCCATGCCCACCTGCTAAGCGACTGGTGGTACTCGAATACTGCCATATCCTAAAAGTGGTACAATGTCTGTATTCTGGAACCGTGAACTGAGATGCGTTATAGTTCTGATCCAGATAGCATAAACTCCACAAAAATGGTTTAAACAAATATTTATTGTCCAGGAATTCTAAGCAGAGACTTACTTTGCAGTAGATACATCCGGTCATATTCATAACTGTCCATTCTCATAGGTAAAAAGGAATAATTATCCATCTCAGCTAGGCATGGTTATGGATGTCAATCGATGCCTTCATGATGCTTGATTAAACAAAGGCTTTTACAACCCTGGCACGTAGCCAGGACATCCTGTAATAAACTTTGAAGCCCCTCCCACTGACTAGATAAGATATAGGACTGACTAACAACTAGACTACATTTCCCAGAGGCCATCTCTTAAGGAAACAGTGTTTAACCCTTTAAATGCTAAATGTTCTAACATACAGTTCTTTTAAGGATACAGCTTTTAACCCTTTAAATGCTAAATGCTCTAACACAGTTCTTTTAAGCTAAATATATGCTCTGGACAGATTTACATACTGGTCCAGCACAGTCTGGAAAGGTTGAAAAGCCCTGACCTAGGTTACCGACTTTCAAATAAAAGGGTCGAGATGGACGCAGAGAAAGTCAAAGCTGTCCTGGAATGTCAAACCCCTCAGACTTGCAAGCAGCTTTTGGGGTTCGCCAACTTTTACCAGCAATTTATTTCCTCCTTCACAATAATAACCTTACTGATTACCAAGCTCTTGAAGACAGGTAAAGGAGGGGCAAAACCCCATCCCAGTCAACCTTTAAAATGGACCACGGAATGCCAAGCAGCATTTGAACAGCTCAAAAGGTTGTTCGTGGGAGAACCAGTCCTCAAAAATCCTAACCCTGAGGAACAGTTCATCATCCAAGCGGATGCTAGCGATGTAGCAATGGGTGCCATTCTTCTTCAGAAAAACAAGGGGGAATTCCAACCCTGCATATGCACCTCCAAGAAACTCACCGACACAGAGCAGCATTGGGCTGTATGGGAGAAGGAAGCCTTTGCTGTGTGGTGGGCATTGCTAACCTTGTGTCATTTCCTAGAGGAGAGTAAGATACTATTTGAATTATGGACTGACCATAAGAACCTTGAGGCGCTAAAAATACCATGGAAATTATCCCCCAAGCAAGTTCAACGGGCACAATATTTCAATCATTTTAACTTCTCTCTAAAGGAAATTCCTGGAGGGAAGAACTTCCTAGCTGATGCCTTCTCTAGAATGCCACAGTAGAAGAGCCATCACGAGGAAGTGGTCAATGCTATCATCCCCTCACCACAAAAAGTCTCTCAAGTCACCACTAGACATCAATCTCGAAAACAATCCATCAGCCCTGACAGCAGTTTGACCCAAAAACATAAATCCGAACTGAAATCTGACCCCTGGTTCAGAGACAACAGGCAACTGTGGACCTATAGAGATGAATTAGCATGGAAAGGATACAAATTGTACCTTCCTAGTACCCTCAGGGTCGAAGCCTTGCAACGAAGCCATGATGCCAATCAGGCCGATCACTTTGGATTCTTAAAGACTTTACACTTAGTAAGATAACAGTTCTGGTGGCCCAGAATGAAAAAGGACATTGAAAGCTATGTTAAGAGTTGTGCAATCTATGCCGTCATGAAAAAAAGACCAGGAAAACCTCCTGGACTGTTACAGAGGAACCATCCCAGCCCTGGGAGGAAATCGCAATGGACTTCAATGTATAACTCCCTGGAAATAGCGGAAATACCATAATTTGGACTGTTATTGAACTTTTCTCAAAGCAGGCTCACTTTATAGCCTGTCCTGGTCTTCCTTCTGCCCAGAAACTGGTGAAAATGTTTTTGAAGCATATCTACCAACTCCATGGAGCACCCAGAGGAATTATATCAGACTGTGAGGTCCAGTTCACCACAAAATTCTGGAGGCAGTTCATGAAGCTGATTGGATCCACCCAGGGCCTCAGCTCGGCTTTTCATCTTAGTACGAATGGAACTGCTGAATGAATGAACACAATTGTGGTAACAATACCTGAGATGCTATGTTAACTATCAGCAAACTGATTGGGCAGATCTCCTGCCTTTTGCTGAAGTGGCATACAACAACACTGTGCACAGCAGTACCGGACTTACTCCTTTTAAAGTAGCTACCAGCAGGGAGTTCTTTCCCATGCCTGAATACCCTCAAGAACCCCTCTCCTGACTGAGTGGGTAACCTCGCTGCAGAGCACTTGGGTAAACGTCAAATGTGCCTTAGCCAAAGCTGCAAGAATTCAAAAGGAGCAAGCCGATAAGAGGCGATTTCCCCCCAGAAACCCTTTCATATAGGAGAGAAAGTCTATCTCTCAACCAAATATCTAAGATTAAAACTACCATGTAAAAAGCTGGATCCTAAATTTATTGGTCCTTTCCCATTATAAAAATCATAAACTTTATCACAGTGGAGCTAAAGCTCCCATGATTCTTGGGGAAAATACATCCAGTTTTTCATTGCAGTTTGTTGAAACCAGTTATAGAATCAACACTGAAACCAGTACCTCAAACCGCCCCATGTCCCATTATGGTAGAGGGTGACACCCATTATGAGATAAAACAATTTTTTGATTCTAGATTTTATAAAGGAAAGTTACAGTATCTAGTTCAGTGGAAGGGGTATCCTTTTGTCAGAAGCCACTTGGGTGAAGAGTAGAGATGTAAAGGCAGAGAGATTAATATGGAAGTTTCATGATAAACATCCCCAAAAGCCTAGGGAACCTTCAGATGATAGAACAGAATACTAGCAAAACACTAATGTTATCTATACTTATTTTCCAGGAACTTCTTTCTCTTTAGGAGAGTCCAACTGTCAACTTCTGAAATGAACCTGGCTGAAGCCATCTTTATCATTCTAAGTTGCCACATAGTTTGGGGAGAAGGGAGAAAACAAGACTAAACATGAAGCAGTCCTGTGGGAACCAAGGTCATTCCCACAGAAGCTGGAAAGTGGAGAGAAGAAGTGTCATGGAGCCTGCCAATTGTTTTCATTGGGTAACATGATCAATAGCATAGTAAAGGGAAGGGAAATGTTACATTTAGTTTGTTGAATCCCTGGGGGGAATTTTAGAGTTGGTTTCACTTTTGACCAGGCCGATATTTTGTATCAAATAAACATGTGCCTTGAGGAGACTTCAAGCCTCGGAGTTCTGATTTATTTGGTTTTATTAATCGGAATCTTGACACACCTCTTTGATCAATGATTTTATTTCTCATTGCATGGCTATTCTTTTAAACAAGAGTAACAGATTTCCACACTTGCTTGATATGGGTGGCTATATGCTATGGTTCTCTTTATTCAGTGTCATATAACAAAAGAAAGAACATTTCACAAGATTTGTAATTTATTTGTCTCTTTAATTTTTTTCCTATAGACTGTGAATGAAGATTGGAAGGTTAAAGAGAGAAAATGTTACAATATTTTATTTTTTTCTAAAGCAAAATTATATATATATAATGTATTTATTCTGAATACAACTATGATAAACTAAGGAAAAAGTCATGGTACACTATTGTTTTCATACAACAATGATTTTAAAAGATTTAGAAGAAATATTCAGCTATAGTATAAGGGTGGGTATTGGGTTTTCTGTTTCAATCCTCTTGTATTCTGTTATATGATAGTATAGAAACTATTATATCCCATAAATTAATGAGAAAGCATAAAATATTAGATGTTAAGTTAGCAGACTTTTTTCCCCCTATTTAATCATATCCAATTTTTAGATACTGCCTGGACAAGCTCCAGCAAGGATTTTCAGTAGTAGTTTGCCATTGCCTCCTTCCTAGGGCTGTGAGAAAGTGATTGGCTCAAGGTTATTCAGACTAGAATAAGGTAAGACTAGAATTCACAGTCTCCTATTTTATAGCCTCATGCCTTAACTACTACACCAAACTCACTTTCCATAGTAGGCATTATTGCATTCCAAAGTTCATAGGCATACATTGAACTAGTTGAAATTTCTTGTTGGGTGAAGCCATATGAACAGCTTCCCAAATCCTTTGCAGCATAGGAAATACTTTAGAACTGTTGCAAAAACTGAGATCAATGAATGAAATTCAAAAGTCTAAAACACTGATAAAAGTATGTTCAAAAGATATATTAAGCTACATACACTGAGAGAAAAAATATTTGATCCCCTGCTGATTTTTCACGTTTGCCACTGACAAAGAAATGATCAGTCTATAATTTTAATGGTAGGTTTATTTTAACAGTAAGAGACAGAATAACAACAAATCCAGAAAAATGAATTTCAAAAAGTTATAAATTGATTTGCATTTTAATGAGTGAAATACTGTAGCTGTATATATTATTTATTTTTCAAGCATATCTCCAAAGTCTATTCAGTCATGGGAGATGTATACATCCATAGTTTCTCTGCTGAGTTATTTTTTTACCCAGCACCACCCAACTCTCTCTATATATAGCATAGTACCAAATTCACAATTTCATTTATGGTTTTAAAATCAAATTAATTGAATATATTTCCTTTCCACCCTTCCCTTTATTCTCCTTCCTTTGCCATTTACTGACTAAACCTTGAGATGTATCACTATTAGTGCTCGGTATTAAAGGATGGTAAAGTAAATGGGATAGTCATAACAGCACCCTTGTTTTTTAAAATAATCAATAGTGAGGTTTTTTTTTAAAAAAACAACAACACAGCAATTAGGTGATAATTTTGAGGTTTATTGGGGATTTTAAATAGTTATAAGGCTTCTGCTATTGTATATACATACATGCATACCAGGATAAAATTCTAAGCCAAATGTCTTAAGAAAAATGACCTGACATCTGATAATATTTGCATTTTATTTTTTACTAATGACCTCATTTTTCAATGCCAAAGATAAGCTTGAGGACAGTTTCATCCCTGTGATTCATCAAGGCAGGCCTGCTTTATCACGCAGCTGTATTTAAAAGAGGAGGAGAAGTTTTGTAATGCTTCATAGCTTAGTGATTTCAAGAGATCAGCATTCATCATTCTGTATCTTTCTAGGCAAGATTTCTTTTAGAAAACCTTGGGATTGAATTGATCTTTTGAATGTATTAAACAATTTCTATAATGCTTAAGTGTTATTAGTCATTCTTCCCTTGTTCTTTGTTTGCAGTTATAGGTTTTATTGCCAGTACATACATAGAGTGACTGTGAAACAAAACAAATTGTGGTCACTTTGGAAAGCAACAGAAACTCCATTCAGGAGTGCTATATAATATTTGTCAACAGTTATATTTTATTTTCAGTTGGTGTTGCCTTTCGTTTGCATGTCAACATTCATTCCTCTATAGAAATATGCCATGCACAAAAACAAGGTCTTCTACTGTTTCCTATTCATTTGAACAACAACCTAGTTTTCTGCCTTTTGTTTTTCCTTTGCTGGGCAGAAAGAAGGAAGGTTTGGACCAAGCATAAATTACTTGAAGTGATTACTTTAATATGCTTAATATTAATAAATATTATTACAAGTTTGGAAGAATTGCTCCTATTATTGATAACCTCCACTAGTGCCGAATTTCAGTGCAGATTTAATCAGAAATATATAGAACTTTTTAATATTAATGCAGCACATACAGTATAGCATAATGCGGTAATGTTATTCTACAAGCTTTTAATCTACAACTGAACTTTATTCGAAGTCCATGTGTGTTGCTGTTGCTCTTTTTTGGGATTAGTAGATTTAGTGGGAGTTTAATTGTTAATTGTTGGATTCCAATCATCTTTCTACTAATGAGGACATAAACCAAATCAACTGTTCTAATATTAAATGATATGTAATATTTATTAGCTCATGATTATTCTCCACTTTTCAAAAATCATGTTGATAAATTGCAGGCTTATACTTGCCACTTTTTAGTGATGTTCCAAAACAAATGTAAAAGAGTTAAAGACCAAAATAGGGAAGTTTCTAAAAAGTCTTTCTTTCCAGAATAATCTTTTTAAAGAAGAAAGAACATTCACTGCAGATTTATTGTTTTGTAAAGAACCAGAATCTCTCAAATGCTCTCTATTTATAGGAAGCTTTGTTGATAGTCACTGCTAAATAATTTTGAATACATAAAGCATTTACCTTAGAGAATACCCTTTTCTATGCATGGGTAAAATTGAAGTTTCATATCACAGAATTTTTTTAACATCTTTCTATTAATCTCCATCAATATGGATTTATACCAAAGAGATGAACTATACTTATAAAATAAGTTAGTCTTATTTAATCAATACATAGGCTAATGTCCAAGATTCATGTTATATTATCAAAGTGGACCGCTTGGCACTTTAATTTTTAGGAGCCATAAAAAGGTGTCTCAGAAGGACAATGAAGGAATGGAAAATAGTGTTTTGCTGCAACTGAAATGAATGCAAATGACATCTCCCATTCATTTGATTTGCAGCAATCTGTCACCTTTTCATTTCAGTCTCACACAAAATCCTGGGGATAAAATAGGAAATAGTAATGGTGAAATGGACAAAATCTGACCATTAAAATGTTTACCATTCCAGCATGGAGCCTGCAAATGCTACAAAATTGAAACTGGAAAGGTGTTAGAATTGCTGCCGGTTTCTATTCATTTGAATGGCAGCAACCTAGATTTCTGCTTTATGGTTTCATGTAGAGGGTCAAACCATTATTTATCAAACTTTTTTTCTTCCTCCCACCTTTCCCTCCCCCTACACCTTAGAGATTAAATGATATTTTTGTTAAGGTTATGGCCCCGGAATACACTGAAGTATAAGCAAAATAAAAAGGCCTGAATACTTAATGTATTCTAGAATTAACTTTTGCAACTATTTTGTGAATTAGGAAAATGGACCTTAGAAATATTACATGGTTTTTAAATTTTTTAGATATGATAATGTATCCAAATATGATTGTGTCAATTCTTATTAAGCCCAATCTCTACTTTTATGTATAAATTGTACTGCTGTCAACAGTCAGACGTTTAACTAAAATATTTTGTGGCATGCATTGATAAGCACCTTCTAATATATAAAAAGTAACTTTGATGAACTTGGTCCTATTCAGATATCTTGGTATATAATATCCAACACTTATGCTGGTTGAGCAACTAGAAAATTCATCCTACCAGTTCTAAACTAATATAATGGAAAAAAAAATCTATACAATAAATCTTTATTTGCTTTTTGATATTTTTTTCCTGCAAAGGAGTATGGAGCATGAGTTAGATAGGTTCAGAGATAAATATTAGGGTGATATGGAATCATTTTGATTTAGAATTAATTTTAAAGGTGTTACTACTATTTATTTATTTCTTACTGAGGACATACCGTGTTTCCCCAAAAATAAGATCCGGTCTTATATTTTTTTGACTCCAAAAAGGCACTGGGTCTTATTTTGGGGGGGTGTCTTAACTTAGGACCACCAAAGCCAGGCCTCCCACACACCGATACCTGTCGCGCTGCTGCTTGACTTCTTCAGCAGCTGCTTGCCACCACTTGCGGCTAGACGCCATGTGGCGCATTGCACCATTGCTGCTCTAAGGGATAGGGGGGTGAAGCTGCCCCATGCTCCCCGCACCCACTTATCTTACTGGTAGGACTGCTGCAGCCAGGCGTCCCATGCCCCGACACTTGTCAAGCCATGTGGCTCATCATGCTAGTGTTGCCGCTCATGGCAGGAGGTTACACAGAGCTTTGGGTCATTGCCATCGCTCGCAGCAAGAAGCCGAGTGACGGCAATGGCCTGAAGAGCCACAGGGCTTCTTGCCGTGAGCGGCGGAAACACCATGTGGCATCCTGCCGCAAGCAACAGCAATGGCCCAAAGCACTGTGCAACCTCCTGCCGTGAGCGGCGGGGTGTGGGAGCCATTGTTATGGCAGTCCTACCAGTAAGGTAAGCAGGTGCGGGGCGCTTGGGGCAGCTTCACACCCCTACCCCCGCCCTCACCGCCAAACTAGGGCTTATTTTGGGGGGGCTTATATTAGTCCCACCCCCAAAAATCAAACTGAGGCTTACTTTCTGGGGGGTTTACTTTTGGGGAAACATGACATTATTAATGCATTTGTTTTGTTTTTCAAAATAACATGATTATGCCCATTGCAAGGGAAAACGAAATCTATCTGAGTGACTCTGTTTGTGTGTGTGTGTCTCTCTGTGTGTATATATATATATATAGGATTCAAATCTCAAGAGTTTCTTTATTCAGCACAGTTGTAGCAATTATGCTTATAATCAAAGGGGAAGGCACACAGCCGAAAGAGGTTGAATCATCATCATTTCATACTTGATAAAGAATGCAAATGTAATCTCCAGAGAGCTAACAGATTATATCATCAGCATCAATGAGAATATATAAAACTATTATGTTCAGTAAACAAGATAAGATATAATCATTCTTGCCTTGGACAGCTTTAATATTACATTCCACTGAAGACCACTTTGATTTATCCTCTTTTTTAAAAAAGAAAATCTTATTGCTCTAGTACAGGGGTGTCAAATTGCCAGCCCATGGGCCAGTTGCATCAGGCGGAGGCCACACCCATCCCAGCTCAGGCAATGCAAAAAAAGTCAAAATACGTCGTGACATATCATGTCACATGACGAGTTTGACACCTGTGCTCTAGTATATAGAGAAGAAAAATACACAACAAAAAACAATCCTCCCAAAAAGAGAAAGGGAAAATGTAAAAAGCATATTATTGTTAACCCCTTTTCATTAATCAGTAGTTTTGCATCCCTGGAGTTAGTAATAGAAAACTGATCTTGTTAACACACAATAAATAGTTTCACATATAGTAGCTGTGATTTTGGCACACACTTCTGTTTGGAAGATTTTCAGAGTGATTTTAGTGGATGTATTTTTCAACATTGAAAAAGTGCATCCTTCCCCCAATATCTTGCCATTCATGGTTTTGTTAACTGTTGCTTTTTAGCTAAATTAAAGCTGTGTGAATAACAATAGAGTACCTAGTACAAACTTTCTAGATACAGAATTTAATATTGCCACAAATGAAGGAAAAAGGAAAAACAAAAGCAAGTGCTTTGTCTTTCCATTATGGAGCAGCAATCCTATATCAACAATGTAAGATAGTAGAATAGAATAGAGCTGGAAGGGACCTTGGAGGTCTTCTAGTCCAGCCCCCTGCTCAAGCAGGAGGACCTATACCATCTCAGACAAGTGACTGTCTAGCCTCTTCTTAAAAATCTCCAGTGATGGAGTGTCCAAGATTTCTGGGGGCAAGCTGTTCCACTGCTTAATTGTTCTTACTGTCAGGAAGTTTCTCCTTAATTCCAGGTTGCTTTTCTCTTTGATCAGTTTCCAACCATTGTTTCTTGTCCTGCCCTCTGGTGCTTTGGTGAATAATGTAACCCCCTCTTCTTGATGGCAGTCTCTCAAATACTGGAATACTGCTATCATGTTTCTCCTATTTCTTCTTGTATTTAGACTAGCTAAACCCAAGTCCTGCAGCCGTTCTTCATATGTTTTAATCTCCAGGCCTTTAATCATCTTAGTTGCTCTTCTCTGATTTTTTCCCCAAACTTTCAACATCTTTTTTGTGATATGCTGACCAAAATTGGCTGCAGTATTCCAGGTGTGGTTTTACTAGATCTGGGGTGCCACAATCTTTTATACATATACAGACTCAGACACACAGACTCAGACACACAGACACACACACACACTGCTCTGGAGCAATATATATAGTTCTTCATATTTAATATATTTAAATTTGAGGACATACAGCTGAAGTTCACATTCACATCTTTATAGCTTATTCCCTAAAACAATATCAAGAAGCCTATGAATATTAAGCCAAACATGACTAATATATGGTAAATCTATAGCACATATGGCCTGTGTGATATAACAATATGTGTATTGGGATGAGGTTGTAGAGATCCATCTTTAAAATCACACTCAGCCACAAAAATCCTGAATTCAGTTTCAGGTTTCACTGTTGATTTTCAACTACTATGTGACCTAAGAAAAATATATTTGAAAGAAATACTTTCACTTGTGCTCCTTTGTAATGGTTAAAATCAATTACTGTCAGGCCTAAAAACCAAGAAAGACATGTGGTGATTCTTCCAAACAGAATTCTTCATTGTTCAAACCTATAAAAAGAGTCTTGCCAAACTGAAGCACTCTATTATCTGCATCTAAGATATATTCTTATAACTTTTAGGGAGGAACTGTCTTCACCCTCTTTTTCTCACACAAAATACCTGGGCTGAGGTGCCCCTTATTCCTATGGAATGCACTCCTTACTGCTGGAAATACAAACTATTACATTCCAACACAACTACTCAGGTTTTTTGAGTGGCCTATACAGAAGAATGTAGCAAATAATATCAGAAAGTTTCTCTATAATGACTTACATTATATGAAATAACGTATCTTGAGAATCTGTTGATGAAAGAGTTTCTCTGGGTCCTCTTTCTTCTGAGCCAGGAAAAAGGGTGCAGGCAATCAAGACACAAGGTGAGCTGCTTAGAAAGGAGGTTTTATTTCCCAAAAACAATAACAGAGTTTGTTATTGGGGCCAGTTGGCAACTAGCTGATACATTGGTGAGATTTTTATAGATAATTTGAGCCCTTTGTGCTGTGTTTGGGAGGGAAATGCAGAGTGTGATATATATTTTTATGACCGAAGGAAGCAGAGGAAATATCTTGTTTGTTATCTCCCTTATAAGTAGGATTTTTTTTCTTTGTAGGGCATATGGTTTCTGTAGTTGTCCTCCATGGGCATAGGAAGTATGGGCAAAGGTGTTAAATCTCATGCTTTCTCATGCCTTTTAATTTGGTTTGGCTCCGGCAATCAATCCCTTTCTGCCTTTAGTTCTTTGTATTGCCATCTCTAGTTCTCTGTATTGCCGCTTTGAGTTATTGCTGTCTGGTTTAGAAGATCGCCTGCTACATTGTATCTCCACCTAATTTATGAATGAAACACTATGTCTTATGAATGGAGACAAGGTTTTTCCTGGCAAAAAACGGCAATGAGCAATACAGGCAATTGGCAATAAGCGATCACTCTAAAGGGAATTTTCTACTGAGGCGTTTCCTTTAAAGTTTAGGAGGGGTCTTTAATAATGCTGTACACTGTTTAACATATTCTCTGACTTTTTTAGGCACTAATTTAAAACAAGTTGGTGACCTTGGTCTGTCATTCTTTCTCAAGCTTTGAGAGAAGACAATGACAAACCACTTCTGAAAATGTTGCCAAGCAAACTGCAGGAACTTGTATATATACCTATACATATATAGGGTTTTCTTTAAGAATACACTCATGTTATATAATATTACTTCTTGCAGTTCTCCATTTTACATTGTGTACTGTTATTAGAAAGCATTTACTAAATGCTCATTGCCCACAGAAAAAGCTTAAAATTTAAATTGCATTGTCTACAGTTTTATAGTAAATTTTATACCCTTGACTCTGGTACTAGTTTTATAGTGAACTTCCTAACCTTAGCCATATATTCCTGCAGGTGAAGAACATGGAGATCTGATATTATAAAAGAGAATTTCACAAGCTGAATTTTTCAACTTTGTGAAATAAAATTATAATTAAACTTACATTTAATCCAAATCCCTTAAAATGACCTAAAGGAGAAGAATGAATATGGTACAGTATTCAAGCATTGCTCAATATTTTAATTGGTCTGCGCAGAGCATCTAGCTATTCCTAAATTGGTTGCTTTGTTGAATTTTGCTTTCCTTAGAAATAATCCCATTGAACATTTCATTGAACAATTGGGCTGTAGTGATAACATAAGCTGTCAGAAAAGATTTAAAGATATTGCTAGCTTTATAAAGTAGGCTAGTCCCATGAAGGCTACTTGATGATCATCAACATAAATTCATAATTTTGGCTACTTGAGTTCCATAGAGATCTTTTAAATGTGCTTGTTCTGCTCTATTAGCTGAGGAAAGAATTACCTGTCAGCAAAAGATGGCTAAACATTAGTATGTAAGTAACTATTAACTAACGGTAGCTTCGTGCAACTTTTGATGTAGACACAAGTGGTGATTAGCATACCCAGTAATTTCTTGAAATCTTGAATATATTGATTTAGTGATTCCTTCCTTTCTCCCTGGTATATTAAAATGGCATTGCTTATTTTTTAAAAAAATTAATATTGATTTTGAATTCCACATGCAAATTGATCAGATTTTCTTATTTGATTTTCATTGGAAATTCTACTCTGACTGTGATAGTCCAACAAAGCTGGTGATAATATCCACACATTCAAACTCATTTCATTTGGAACCACCCAGAGTTGGCTGAAAGATGAGTGGCTATACATTTGTTTTTAATAATTAACTTTTTGTTTGTTTGTTTATTTATTATTTAACAACCCTATTGTCATGGTTCTGATAGATGAAACCAATTAAAAGAACTTCAAGGCAAAGATTTCTTCCTTAAAGAACATTTTATTCAGGAGACAAAGTATCGGCACTTACATAGTTGAACCCAAGACTAAAGTTCCCTTCCCCCTGATACAATGTAACAAGTTGCAATTCCCACCCCAGAAAGGCTGTCATAAATCACATTCACCAATTAATCTAAAACGCGGACCCCAGAAAAGCACAAGCACAAGCAAAAGATAAAATGGCTGCAATTTCTTAATTGACACATATTAGATAAAGTTCCACAAACTAGAGAGATGCCCACAGAGTAATCTACCTATGAGAGAAGACAGTGAATTGGAACTCAAAGACAATCACTTATCCATTGCTCTCCTCCCCCTTCTGCCCAGCTTTCAACTTCAGAACTAGATGTTTTATTATTTTCTTATCCGTGAGAGTTTTTTTTTTCTAGCCTTACCCTACTAATCTCTGTCATGAGAGTCCTGATGAATACATTTCTTGGCCCATCATCCTGATAATTAAGGGTGATCTCTTTCATATCCTGACTATTTTGTGAGGTCACATGAAGGGTGGGCACATATTCTCAAGATATTGAGAATGCAAGGAGATGACATATTGGTATTTCAAATATGTATTAGAAAACTGCTATACATTCTTTCACAATCAGGAAATGGTTTGTCAGCTTCTCACCCACCAAAGAGTTATTAACAAAAGAAGAAAGAAAGCTCTACTCTAGCTAACGTAGAATATTGGATTGGATTTAGTATTGAATGCTAAAATGAAAGTATACAATTTCTGAGATGTTTGTACTTAAATCTCTTTTTCCCCCACCCCCATTCCCCCTTCAATACCTCTTGTTAAAGAAACATGCTATCATCAAGAATGTGATGATTCCCTTTACATTTTAGTTTACATTTGAAGAGTTCCACCTTGCAAGCAATCAAAAGCCAGAATTTTAATAAGGGAGAAGAGATGGTGACACATTAGAAAATGCTGGCAGAAACATTGGGAGAAATAAGTGGAAAGTAACAAGAGTGTGTCAGGGAAGAATAAGAAGAGCTGAGACTTCCATGAGCCTAGAAGATATTTTGAAGCAGAAGAAGGGAGCAGAAGTTTGGAGATCCCAGATGATGCTGGTTAGGGGAGTAGGGCTCAGTTCAGTGAAAGAAATATGGGAAGAGACATAATAGGCAGCATTACTGAAGGCCGTTTTTTTTTTTTTGGCAAACTCATATGAAGGCCTGGAGAGAAGACAAAGACCTGAGGAGAACCCTGATCTTAGAATTCTCTTACCTGCTGTCTAAGTCTGTCACATCTCCAAATGTAATCTACAAAATTCTTCTGCTACATGATTCAGTTTGAACACTTGTTCCCTCCCTTCCAAAACTTGTATCTTGGAAGAGTTAAGCTAATGTTCTGCTTCTTCACAAACAGAAGTGAATTCTAAACCAAGGACTGTATTTTCCACAATATTGAATTGCCTCCAGTGAATTAGAAAGCATGAAACGGGAAGGTTTCTTCACAGATTTGTTCATATGCCTCAGGAGAGTTAAGCAAGTGCTCATATTTATCACAGAAAGAAACTAACTTTAAGGAAATGCATACATTTCTTTAGGGAATTAGGGAGAATAAAAAGAGAAATTTCCAAGCATTTGTTGTTACTATTCACATGAAGCCTTTCCCATTGCATACATCATTGCCTTGAATTCACTATAACCTTGGGAAAAGATCTAGCTTCTGATAACTAAACTGAGAGGAAGACCAAACTTTTAGATATAGTCAGATAATTGCAACACCGAAGCATTGTTCAGTAACATAAAACAAACAAAATCTCTCTATAACTTATAGATGTATTGCATTTGTGAGGATGAATATTCTGTATAATGCATTGATTTGACATTTTGAGCACTGAGATGTTCTTTTTCTTTCTATTCAATTATTCAATTCTGTGAATCGACTAGGAAAGTAGAAAAGAATTGCTGATGGATGTGCACAAAATCAAAGCCCTTTCTGCACAATTTGTCAAATCACAAACAAGTTTTATTTATTTATTTTAAATATTTTATGGTCACCTTTCAGAGAGATTCCAATCTTTGAGTTAAAACATGTTGGGGAAATCAGAAACTCTATTCCTTACTAGCCTGGCCCCATTAACCTCTGGCACATTTCTTTTGTTTTAAAACCAGTGTGGCCAAGAACCATGTATCATTTGTGGAAATTTGTTTTGTGTGCAACACAACTCCATGCAACTGAGCCTACAGCTCACTATCTGGCAAGCTGGCTAGATTCACATCTATTATGTCTGTTCAGGTGCTTCAAGAGTTTATTACTAGTCCTTGTCTACAGTCTACAGTCCAGTAAATATAAAATTCTTCAACAATTTTGCTAAAAATTTAAAGAAAACCTCATAAGCAATTTATTTTCCATCAAACCGATAATAATGGTTTAAAAATAGGCAAGAAATGTTCCACAAAATAATAGAATGCAATGATAAACTTCAGTCAGGACATTGTGATACAATAAATAAGAGCAAGAATGGATGACTAAATAGACATTTAAAAAATTGTCTTTAGCAGGGCTGGAACAAAATGTAAGTCTAACAGCAGAAAACAAAATATTCTATCCTAACACTGAATGAAAAAGTCAAAAGTCATATTTTTACATTTATTGTTATTTGCAAAGCTTACTTCATTCTAAAATGGTGAAATGGGGCGTTGTCTTACCTGAACGCCTTTTCTCAGCAGGACGATGGAGAATCCACCAATGGGTTAGGACTATCTTCCTGCCCAATAAGAGACTAAGTTTGCCAGAGTTAACACGCCTCCTGCTGGGCTGATATCCCAGACACGACGAAGGCGAAGCTGCTGACAATGGACCGCTGTGTTGGCTCTCTGTGCCCCTAACACAGGACCTGATGGTCCTAAGGGGATGGGCGTGGATTCTCCATCGTCCTGCTGAGAAAAGGCGTTCAGGTAAGACAACGCCCCTTCTCCAGCAGGACGATGGAGAATCCACCAATGGGACATACCAAAGCCGAGCTGTCCCTATGGGAGGGAATCAGTCAGGGCCTGTGTCCCACGTGATGATGCCACTTGCCGGAGTACCCTCCGGCCAAATGATGCCTCCGCGGAGGCGAATTTGTCCAGCCTGTAATGCCGCACAAAGGGGGAAGGCGAGGACCAGGTCGCCGCCCTGCAAATATCCCCGATGGGCGCCTGCGTAGCCCACGCTGCTGAAGTAGCGGCACTGCGGGTAGAGTGAGCAGTGATATGGCCTGGCAGTGGCAGGGACCGTGCCTGGTAGGCTCGTGCGAAGCAGGATCTGATCCACCTGCCAACAGTGGACGAGGAGACAGTCTTCCCCATCGAAGAAGGCTGGAAGGAGATAAAAAGCGCTTCCGATTTGCGGAAGGCAGAAGTCCTCTTAATATAGTGGCGTAACTCCCTACGAACGTCCAAGGTGCGCCACCGGCGTTCTAAGTTGTGAGCAGGCTGGGGACAAAAGTTCGGTAGGACCACCTCTTGTGCCCTATGGAACAACGAGTTCACCTTTGGTACAAAGGCCAGGTCCAGTCGAAGGACTACCCTATCGCTGTGAAAGACGCATAGGTCCTCCCGGACTGAGAGAGCAGCCAGCTCCGAGATGCGTCTAGCGGATGTGATCGCCACAAGAAAGGCCACCTTCATGGACAAGAACTGTAGTGAACAGGTCTTGACCGACTCGAATGGTGGCAAGGTAAGGGCCGGTAGCACCCGTGGGAGATCCCAAGAGGGATAACGGTGAACCACGGGAGGTCTGGTGTTGGTAGCACCCTCGAGGAAGGACCGTACCAGTGGATGCTGGGTCAAAGGAATGGAATCCTGGCACATGAGTACTGTGGAGAGAGCCGCCAGTTGCCTGCGGATGGTATTGGGCGACAAGCCCTTGTTAAATCCCTCCAGCAAGTACTCAAGGATGTGCGAGGTAGTGACAGCCGAGATGTCCAGGCGATTCCTGGAACACCAGGCACAAAAACTCTTCCACGAGGAGTCATAAATTCCATGCTTCGGACATCAAAGTCCTGGAGCGAGTGCCGCCCTGCCGGTTCACGTGGGCCTTTGCAGCCACGTTGTCTGTGAGCACTAGGACGTGTTGACCCACCACCTCATCGCTGAAGTGAAGCAGTGCCAGATGAATGGCCCTGAGCTCCAGCCAATTTATGTTGTGACTGAGGGCCATGGGTGACCATCGTCCCTGTGCTAAGTGACAACCCAGGTGCGCACCCCATGCGAACAGACTTGCATCTGTCGTTAAGGTGAGTCTGTTTGGTTCCCGGAATAGGGAGCCTCTGTCTACAGCAGGGGAGAGCCACCATCGAAGGGAATCCAGAACTCGGGGTGTGACCCCGACCCTCGGTACGGAGTACCTATCTGGCCTCCTAGTAAGGTGGGCCAACACCTTACGCTTATCCCCGTTCTCAATAAGGTAAGGCTCTAGCGCCTCCCCAAAGAGGCGTCCGTCCCTGCAGGGAGCAGAAGCCAGGTGCCACTTTGACTTCAAATCCACTTGCCATTGTTTTAGCCATAGAAGCCTGCGGGCTGCAGTATTAGCGGCCATGGAGCGCGCTGAAAATCTGGCGGCATGGAGGGAAGTATCCGCCATGTATTCTGCCGATGCCACCAACTTACCCAGATTCTGATGGGCACGAACCTGATCCGGGGGAAGTAAGGCTTGGAGTTCCCTGAGCCAGAGAATTGACGTTCTGGCAAAGAAGGAAGTAGAGGTGGACGCCCGCACGGCCCATGCCGATGCCAGGTGAGACCTGCGGAGAGAGAGCTCGGACTTCCTGTCCTCTGCCCTCAAGGCCGCAGACGTGTCACCTGACACAGTGGAGGAGGAAAAAAGAGAGGTTAGTGGTTCGTCCACCCTGGGAACCTCCAGGAGATCTGACAAGGCCGGGGCTACGGCCATCAGTCTCTTATCAGTTCCCCCCGGCATTGGTAGAGTACCCGGATTTCCCCATTGTTTCCTGATAGTTTCCAGGAAAAAGGGAGGGCAAGGGATATAGTGCTCTGTCACCGTAGGTTCGGAGAAGAGTGGCTTGGGGTCCTGACTAGTTGAGGCAGTCGGCTGCTTTTCCTGCTCCGGCTCAATATTGGCCGACGTGGTGGCCTTTAGCAGGAGGGATCTAAATAGACCCGGGTCAAAGAGGCCTATGAAAGGCGACGGGTCTGGGGCCGACTCCTCATCCTCTGACAGCTGGAAGTCAGTTGACCCATAACCTTCGGAACCAGAGTCCCGTATTCGGGAGGAATGGTCCGAATAAACGGACTCTGGGTAGTCCGGCCTCTCCGCCCGTGCTTGAGCTGGCACCACGGGCATGATGAACTCCGGCCTGGGGTTCTTGTAGAACGAGGAGACCCTACCCTGAGCATACGCCTGGGCGATTAATGCCTCAAGCTACTCAGGCCCAACCCCTTGATGTTCAGGGGGGCGAAGTCCAGCCGCTGTGGGCGTGAACGTGGCCTCGGGCGGGGGACGGGGTCTAGCCGGTGAAGCTCCCATTAGTGGGATCAATCCCTTGTCAGAGGACAGAGTAGTACTCTGTGCCATGGGGCCCTGATGGGAAAGGGCCCGCGAGTCAGTGGGAACTGGCAGGGCCGGTTGGGGGTTGAAGAGTGAGCTCTCCTGGGGGGCAAGGGGAACCAAAGGTTGGCCTCCCGCAGACATACGTTGTGCCCTGGAGTACTGCGTCTCCAGAGCCGTGTTACGCCTTTCGGCTGCCTTGTCTGCGGCCCTTGAGGTCTTTTTTCCAGCGATGGCCTTGGACCTGGCCTTGGCCTTTATCCTGCCTGCTGCCTCTAGTTTAGAGGACTTGCGCCTCCCTGAGACGGGAGTGCCGGAAGCGCCCTGTGCAGATTGATTAGCTGCGTCATCAGCCATTGCAAGGGAAGCCTGAGGCCTATTGCAACTCAGGAGCAGGAGCGGATTGCCCAGTTGTTAGTATAGCCAAAGCTGATGAACAGCGTCCGCTCCGAGTTTGGTGCTACACTGAGCGCCCTACTGCCCTAGGCAGAGCTCCGAGAGGCTGGAAACTGCCCAGTGATGCACTGAGGCGTATTAGTCAGGCGTCTTGTGGTGACGAGACCCAATGGGTGAGTCGCAATCGGCAAGTGCCGGCACGCACGTTGACCGATCAGTGGCGGCGATCACCTTGGTGATATGTGCCTGCACACTCCTCTCCTTGTTGGTGGCGGCAATCACCTGAGTGATATGTGCCTGCACACAAAGCCTAGGTGGTGGCGGCGGTGCCCGAAGGCGTGCCAGCTCACACTAAAGGTGAAATCCTCTCCAAGTTGTGCCCTGGGGTTGGTTGTGCCAGATCAGAATCTGAGCAGGTGACCAATGGCAGCTTTGAAGCTGCAAAATGGCGGCTGTGAGCAGTCCGCAAAATGGCTGCCGCTGCAATGGCAAGGCGGCTTGTTAAGCCTGGGCTAGGCTGAGATAATTCCCTGCAGGGAAGGAGAGGTGAGGTCAGACCTTTGAGCCAATGGCCTCCGTAAGCAGACTGCAAGGTCTTGTGCAGTGGCTGCTGCCTGTTTGGGCCGTCCCTGTCAGGCCTGCAAGGCCTCAGTCGTTCAAAATGGTGGCCGCGAATAGCGCGCCAAGAAAAATGGTCTGAGGCCTCAAATTTGGCAATCAGTTGCAGAGGGCTTGCCCTAAAATGCCCTCCAGTCGCGCCGTGGCAGCTGGGTGATCAAATCACAGCACAGTCTCGCCAGAGAGGGCTGAAGGGCCGTGGAGAGGAACGGCCTGGCTGGGCCCGAAGGCCGACGCCACGTAGCGGGGCGGCTGAGGCGAGCTCTAACACTCAGCCTCGAGGAGTCCTGGAGCTTTCCGCAGCGCTTGGCAATTGCGAGCGCGCCCGGAGGCCGACGCTCAGCTGCGCGGGAAGGCCGACGCTCAGCTGCGCCGCGGCTAAATCGAGAGCTCCGACGATCAGCTGATGCGGCCGAGGGATCCCCCTCGCTATCAACTGTGAGCCCTTCGCACCTTACAGGAGCTATGGGGGCTTGAGCTGGCCGCCCGCTGCTGCTGCGGCTGGAAATTCGCCAAAAATCAGCTGTGCCCTTCGCCTTTAAACCGGCGGGGCCTGACAATAGCGTCAATAGCCTCCTGAACGGCGTTTGCAAGCCTATTTCAGAGGCTGCAGTCTGTACAGGCCGTCCCTATCGGGCCTGTTAGGCCGTTTTGGTCTTCAAAATGGCGGCCGCGAGTTGCGCGCCGACAGAAAAGGCCTCAACTCGACCAATTTTCAAAGGAGGCTTTCAGAACCGGCGGGGTCTGACAATAGCGTCAATAGCCCCCTGTGCCAAAATTTTTCTGCCCAATGCCAGCGGCAGCGATGTTCGCGTCGCGTAGCGATTTTGAGGGGCTGCGCCGGCTGTTCGCTGTTCTAACGGCTGCTGCAATCGCCGCCTGAGCGCTCCCGGAGGCCGACGCTCAGCTGGGATGCGGCTAACTGTCCCGACGATCAGCTGAGTGATTGCCGGGATCCCCCTGTGGCAGAGCCTCAAGTTTGGAGGGCCTGAGAAGGCCCGTTGCTGGGCGACCCGGAGGCCGACGCTCAGCTGTTTTGGGGCTATGAATTTGCCGAAATCCAATTATCCTTCAAATTTTGCTTCTGGTTTGCCTAACTAAAGGAGATGTGAGAATCCAC